>OY730184.1:10000-2410000 GCA_963422495.1 Polyommatus iphigenia | reverse complement strand
GGCTACAACGTCTACACGAGGACTTCCAAACACTTCGAAAAATACAGCAAAACATAATAACAGAAATACCAGATGAAGAATTAGACGACAAAATAGAGACGAGCCACAACATTGAAGAAGAATTCATATCGATCAAAGTTAAACTTCTTCATTTGCAAAACCGAGCTGAATCAAACCTAAATACAGAGAACAGAACATGCTGCAGTACAACAGAAACAACTTTTTCCTTGAACGAAGAGAACATACATTCAACGAAACATTTTGAAGATCCGGCTACAGTTTACCCCGAGGATAATTTTGATGGCGTTATACATGAGCCATTGACTTCTACAATATCGGGACCGAATACACAGTATAAACAATACGAAATCCAATCAGAAGGAGAAATCGTTACAGAATATAACGTATTAGACATTAGTCCGGAAACTATTCTGACGGAAACCCAGAACGACGAGGAACGACGACCCAATACATTGGGAGAAGAAAGAGACACAATTTACAACATTCGGAACATACATTTTACAGAAGGGAACAAGATGAAAAGACAAATGATTGCCTTTACGTAATTAGAGTTTAGACCCCTGAAGAACCGCCATACTGGTACAAATGACCAAGAATTTTGTGTCACCATCTCCCGGTCTAGAACGTCTTCCTCCAGAATTCTCGAGAATTATTCTCCGGTGTCAAATCCCTCGCATGAGGCAAAAGGTGCGGCGGTGTAAATTGAGCCTTAAGCGACTTCTTAATTGACAAGCTAGCTTACCTAATGTTAACCTTAAATCGAAAGTAAGAAAAAGGACTCAAAATTTTTGAGTTGCGGCTTAGTTGTCTGTTCAGAGTAAGAATTAAATGGGGGATAAATTCTTTTTCAAAAGGGTCGAAGTTAGAAGTTAATATTTTTATGTTAAATGACTCCTTGTGTTTTCCTTCTGTCCTGTCCTTGTGTACTTACGTTAATATTCTGTATAGAAAACGAATGTGCGCCAAAATAAATGCGAAGGCTATAGAAAATATAATATGGGAATTTCACGTCATGCCATCTTTTACTGTTCATAGTCTTACTTCATTACACTGTATTATTTCACTCTATGTATTATTTTTCAGAGAGCGAGCCCCTCGCGAGCTCCCAACACAAATACTATCCAGCGAGGATGAAGGACCATGTTTCATAGACTCCGAGACTCCGGACAACTGGATCAAAGAACTATACGAACAGAGCAAGAACGGTATCATCACTAACTCCAGAAAGGACTTGCTCAACGATTGCTCATTAAAAAGCTGCACGGAGAGTGAAGACGAGGGACAAGAGAAGAAGGGACAAGTTAAAAAGAAGAAAAAGAAAAAACCAGAAGAAAAACCCGTTAAGAAGGGACCACCTAAAATACCTGCAAATGTTAAGATGGTAATATTAACATCACTTTTTATTTTTGTATTAGAATATTATCAAAACAGTTACGTTTTAACAAAAGCATTCATAGGATATAATGGTCTTACCAAATATATTTTGAAATAATAAAATGTAAAAGTTGTGTATAATTCTGCTAACGTTGTCCAGGCTTCTGATTTTGGTTGTGAAGCATTAAGTCACTTACACTGGTGTTTATTAATTTCTGACATAATATATCTATTGCAGCCATTATGCTATTATATAGGAAAGGTACTTAGTGATACAGTAAAAAGCTTATTCATTGAAAATTGTGTTCATAAGTAATAATAATATTTATTCATAACTAGACTTGCCTCCTAAATCCTAATATACCTTCCCTGGACTTACGCGACTATTTATTCATTTTTATTTATATATATTTTTAATTATGCAACAACCATTTAAGCTTACATCCCTCCTAATAATCACTATCGTTTTCAGATGTGGAAAATAATATCCAGCAAAGAGGACACTTCGCTGGACACTATACTGGAGGAGTTTGAGAGCGGGGAGTTGGAACAGGCGTGCAACACACAGGACCCGGCCGACGGCAACACGGCGCTGCACAAAGCGGCTATAGCTGAAAAACCGGAGTTAGTCACGTGAGTATTATCAGCTCTTCTTATACATGGTGCAATTAAACCTTCCTACCAATTTATTTCCAGGGCTTAGGTATCATTAGGAGAGTCCATTTAACCAAAAAAAATTGGGTGTTATTTTTTTCAATGACATATTTTATCCCATTTAAAATCGTTGCCGAACGGTCACTCGTGGCGCGGGGGAATGAGCGGGGGTAACGTGGGGGGAGGCGCGCGCGCGGGGTCACGTCACGCGCGGGCGACGCCTCGTGTCCATTGTAGTGTTTTTTAGGATAACTCTCGGAAACTATTTCTCAACATTTTAGTACTGAGTGATTATAAAAGAAAATGTATTTTTATTTTAAACAAGGATCAATATATCAAAATTTGGCAGGAAGGTTTAATTGCACCCTGTATATAAAATTCTCTTGTCACAGTGTTAGGTTACCGTACTCCTCCGAAATGGCTTTACTGATTTTTACCAAAGTTTATGTGCATATTCAGTAGGTCTGAGAATCGGCTACTGGCTACTGGCTACTTTTTATATTGATAAGTGCATTTGTTGAATAAATAATCGTAATTTATTACAACTCGAGACTGACGGCGACCATTGTTTGTGCGACGGGATAGCGATGGACGTTGCCATGGTGCCATACTTATTAAGTCGCTTCAATAAAATAATATTATGGGCCATTATATGGCAAAACAACGTTTGCCGGGACAGCTAGTATATTATAGTACTGGTCTAGGGATGTCGACAGTATTAGTTATATTCGTTTTATTTTATCGTTTACTACAGGGATGGCGAACCAATGGCACGCGTGCCAGAAGTGGCACGCTATATAAAATTTTGAGCATGCTACTGATAAAAAAAATATTACTATTAACTATAACTAAAAATATTATATTACTTATGTGATACGAAGTTCACCGGGTCATCTAGTAGTGTAATATACACGAAATATTGTAACCTTTCTTACTTATAAAGACCTCACTAAACATAGTAATCCACAGGCAAATTCTGACCGCTGGCGGCGACCCGTGCGTCCGCAACCACCTGCTGCAGACGCCGTACGCCGCCTCCCCCCACCACGACACGCGCGTCGCCTTCCGACTGTTCCAGGCGCACCACCCCCACAAGTACAACTACAACAAGGTGAGAGAGAGAGAGAGAGTTCACAGACACATCCTGACCGCCGGCGGCGACCCGTGCGTCCGCAACCACCTGCTGCAGACGCCGTACGCCGCCTCCCCCCACCACGACACGCGCGTCGCCTTCCGACTGTTCCAGGCGCACCACCCCCACAAGTACAACTACAACAAGGTGAGAGAGAGAGAGAGTTCACAGACACATCCTGACCGCCGGCGGCGACCCGTGCGTCCGCAACTACCTGCTGCAGACGCCGTACGCCGCCTCCCCCCACCACGACACGCGCGTCGCCTTCCGACTGTTCCAGGTGCACCACCCCCACAAGTACAACTACAACAAGGTGAGAGAGAGAGAGAGAGAGAGAGAGAGTTCACAGACACATCCTGACCGCCGGCGGCGACCCGTGCGTCCGCAACCACCTGCTGCAGACGCCGTACGCCGCCTCCCCCCACCACGACACGCGCGTCGCCTTCCGACTGTTCCAGGCGCACCACCCCCACAAGTACAACTACAACAAGGTGAGAGAGAGAGAGAGAGAATTCACAGACACATCCTGACCGCCGGCGGCGACCCGTGCGTCCGCAACCACCTGCTGCAGACGCCGTATGCCTCCTCCCCCCACCACGACACGCGCGTCGCCTTCCGACTGTTCCAGGCGCACCACCCCCACAAGTACAACTACAACAAGGTGAGAGAGAGAGAGAGAGAGTTCACAGACACATCCTGACTGGCGAACCATAAATCTATCGTATTGTCTTGTTATTTTTCTGCCTAAACTTCATAATTTCAAAACAATTTTTGCTTAACTTATTATTTCAAAACTTTTTTTGTCTATTATATTCTTCATTTGTACGTTCCAGTCTCAAATCCCTGGCCCCATAACCGTGGAACAGTTAGAAGCGGAGAAAGCTAAGAAGGCGCAGCAGAAGCGGGCGAAGAGACAGCGCGAGAAGGAGAAATACGTGGAAAAAGTGAAAACCACACAGTTCCTGGAGCTCACTGATGACCAGAAGGTAAGGGAACGTGCAGGAACTATAGGTGGTAGCACAGTAAATATTACAGTAAGGGTTAATTTATACTAGCGCAGAGTTGAAGCGCATCGAAGCGAATTACCAAAAACTGAACATAACAAATTCAACCTTAACTCCAGAGCGTTAACGCACACATTACATCGTTGTTCGCGCGAATTCGAAATTTCTTCGTGGGGATTCCACACAATTTTTTTTTATTTTTGCTCTATAAAATCGTACGGAACCCCTCATGCGCGAGTCCAACTGGCATTTGGCCGATTTTTTTTTATAAAAGAAATATTATTTGCAGTTGAAAGCGGATCTACCGAAGTGTTTCCTGTGCGGTGCCAACCTACCCAAGTCCCCGTTTGAGTACAACAACTACAAGTTCTGTAGCATCAAGTGTTTACAGAACCACAGGAACGTTAGGCCGTTGAATATGAGCGTTTGAAGTACTTAAAATCCATCCATACTAAGGCTGTGTTCAGACCAAACTGACTATACGCCGCTGAATGTGAGCAGGCTCACTGTGAGCCCCAGTGTGAACATGAAACTCATACAAAATATACGGTATCGAATGTCCGCGCCTACGCCTAGCGTAATGGCGTATTGTCCGTTAGGTGTGAACGAAAAAGTGAATATGTATGGAAATACAATAAACTGCGTAACGCTCGCTCACATTCAGCGGCGTATAGTCAGTTTGGTGTGAACACGGCCTAATACAATTATAATATGACGACCTCTGTGGCTCTATGGTTAGACTGTGCGGCAGCTCAAGCCGGGGGTCGCGGGTTTGAATCCCGCCGACGCGCGACGGAACAAAAAGTTTTTCAATGTTCCTGGGTCATGGATGTGTATTAAATATGTGTATGATATAATAAAAATCTTGAATATATGTATAGTATAGAAGTATTAAATATATTTCCGTTGTCTGGTACCCGGAACACAAGTCCTTCAGGTACTTACCACGGGGCCAGACTGACGTGGTGTGAAGCGTCCATAGATATTTATTTATTTATTATAAATGCGAAAGTGTGTCTGTCTGTTACCTTCTCACATCCAAACCACTGAACCGATTTCGCTGGGTATGGATACTTTTTATCCCGGAAAAACGGTACGGTTCACGCGTGATAAACGAATTTTGGCGCAACGGAGTTGCGGGCGTCACCTAGTAATATATAATTGTGTTGTCTGTCCGGCAGTTACCTCCCACAATCTTAAAGTATGTTGTTTTTGTACTTACAAAAGATTAGCCATTTATGAAATAAACTATGAATTCTAAAAAGAGACTAAACAACTATTATTTGGTCGCTGTTAAGCATATTCTGTGTCCTAACCCACTTTTTTTTTGTTGAATTTTGAATGCAGTCTTATTCTAAAGCTCCGTTTAGACCAAACGAGCGAATGCTCATTCTAGTAAAGCTCTTTTGATGTAAACTAACAACGAGCATTCTTTCGTTGTTCTAGTGTGTTCGCCACGTGTTCGGCGGTAAATAGGTAGAATGCTCTAAGAATCTCGCTCGTTTGGTAAACGATGCAAGAGCGCTGGAGCAATTGCCTAGAGCGTTCTTTCGTGTTCGGACGTGCTCGCTCTTCGAGGCGGTCTCTTCAAAGGGATTCTAGTGTTCTTGATATTTTTACTTTTTGGCGGCTGGTTTTAGGTAGTTTATCAAAGGTTATTTCGTAAATATGGATTGGAGTAATGAAAAATGTTTACAAATGATAGAATTATACCATAACAAAAGATGTTTATGGGATCCAACCTTTGATGACTATAAAAATAAATTAAATACTTATCGTTGACACATGAGCAATGAGCATTCGCTCGTTTGGTCTAAACGGAGCTATATGACTCTCATTTATAGAGCAAAACTTCTTATTCTTGATGTTCTTGTTGATTCGATTGGTGTAAACGACCTAAAGTATGTTGTAACGAATTATAGTTTACACTAAACGAATACGAAAGAATGTCCTTGTGCTGTTCTTGCTCTATGTTCTTTTGGTGTAAACCCACCTTAAATGATCTAAAGAACATAATTACTGAACTCTTCATGTGCATGTGCCCGGAGCGCCAGGAGGTGGCAAATATACTTAAACTAATTTATTTTTTGTAACTATTACTAACATAGTTTTTAGGTTTATTGTTTACTAACAAAATACGGGTTAAACAGCCTGAAATAAACATATTTTATTTATTTTTATTTTTAACTCTACTAATTTAATTTGTCTATGACTCTACGTAATTTTTTGTGGTTAATAGGTAAAAAAATAAAAGGTTAGTACAAGAATGCTTAACAGCGTCCATTTATAGAGAAATTTAGACTTGATAAAGATAGTAACTTTATTTATTATAAAATAAGTGGCAAACGAGCAAACGGGTCACCTGATGGAAAGCAACTACCATCGCCCATGAACACTCGCAACAGAAGAGCTGCAGCCTGCAGGTGGGTTGCCGGCCTTTGTGAAATGTTATTTGGTACTGATAAAGGGCTCCGAGAGAGAAGCAAATAATGTTGTGTAGGGATTCAGATTAACTTTACATTTTAAATAAGTAGAAACGTGCCGTTTATAATTTTATTTACAATATTATATGGGCTAAAATCTAAGAATGCTAAAATGAATTATTATAAATATCATCCAGTGTGTCTAACTATTATGGGAAAATGTATTATTGGAACGTAGTTACTTATCACGCGTTGCGCCTTGGGCTAGACCAGTGGTCCCCAACCTTTTTTTCATGCGGGCCACAAACATGTTTTGATTTTGGTGTCGCGACTCGCGGGCCGCAACAAAAATTTTTTAGGGTTAAAAAATAACTTTCTTCAAAATTAAAGATTTAAAATTGAAAAAATTTAACGACTATCACGTAGACTTTACGTTATTTTGCCGGTGGGCGTGAATTTCAAAATTGTTTAAGATCACGCGGGCCACAAATAAAGTCCCGGCGGGCCGCATGCGGCCCGCGGGCCGCGGGTTGGGGATAGCGGGGCTAGACTGAAAAAGTTGTAACGACACTTTTTTATAAGTACCTGCATGGTAGGGGCAGAGAGCGTTGATAAGTATTCCTGTGCGTCAATTAGATAGCGTTTTTTTGAGAGTAAACAGCGACGTGTTGTAGTATTCCTGGGCGTCAGTAGATGGCGTTTTTTTAATATTTTTGAGTGTATAATCATGTATAATGTATATGTCACCGTAAGATTGTAAACACCGCGAGATTGTAATATGACGAAGTGATGGATTGTAAACTAACAGTTTTCCGGTGATTTAAAATTAATTATTTCGTATTTAAAATAAGTTCAATTGCCTGAATATTTGATGCATAACATTGAATAAAATTAAGATATATTTAAAGTGCAGTTTGAATTATAAATTAGGTTAATTTTAATAACCGAACATTCAAATTCATATTATGTATACAGGTTTTTTGAACATAAGAACTAACTTCGTTCCACTCGGGTGTCCCTTGACATCTTTCAAGTTTTTTTTATTACATTACCTCTTTACGCATAAACGGCTGTGCCGTTTTTAGATGAGATCTGCTAACTTGGAGAGACGAAAGGACATAGTGTCTAAACACACTAGGCTGAATTACGCCGGCGTAATTTCCGCCGCAAATGTCAAACGCATACAAAACGCGACGTAATAGTGTGTCACCCCTCGTATTCGGCCCGTATTTTGTATGCAATTTAAACGCGGCGGAATTTACGCCGGCGTAATTCAGCCTAGTATGTTTAGACCCTTAGGATAGTTTTTTACTGTGGAAAAATGCAGAAAAATGTACTGTTCTCGTGCGCTAAACGAATTATGTCATCTCTTAATATTAAAATAACTCATAACGTGATTGTATAATATGTACTGTAAATAATTATAAATTATAATTCTATGATTTGTAAATTATGTAATGTGGGTGAGACACTGCCATAATAAAACTATGAGTTGTGAAAAGAGTATTTTATTTTATAGGATTATATTTAAGTTTTCACTTTGTTTATTATAAAATACTCAAATTATGAAACCAGCAAAAGTGATGACTTGTTTGCTATTATTTACTTATCCCGTCAAGCCCCGAGCGGTCGAATTCGACCGCGATAACAATTCAAGACGTGAGTGGAAGAATAAGGTAAGTAACACGAAAAAACTTCCCATTTTTTTGCTTAAATGGAGGCTTTAGGGCCGGAAAAATTATTTGTAATAGAAAAACTATGAATTATACAGGGTGCAATTAAACCTTCCTGCCAAATTTTGATATATTGATCCTTGTTAAAAATAAAAATACACGTATTTTTTCTTTTATAATCACTCAGTACTAAAATGTTGAGAAATAGCTTCCGAAAGTTATCCTAAAAAACACTACAAATAATGGACACGACACGTCGCCCGCGCGTGATGTGACCCCGCGCGCGCGCCTCCCCCCGCGTTACCCCCGATCATTCCCCCGCGCCGCGAGTGACCCATCTGCAACGATTTTAAATGGGATAAAATATGTCAATAAAAAATATAACACCCAATTATTTTGGTTAAATGGTCTCTCCTAAGGATACTTAAGCCCTGGAAAAAATTTGGCAGGAAGGTTTAATTGCACCCTGTATGTGTAGCCAGATACATAAGCTAGATTATGAAGAAGATAAGTTACAAGTTTTATTAAAATAATTAGAGAAAAAGGGTTACTGTCCGAATGTTACGAAATGTTACTTGTTCGATTCTTCCACTCACATCTTCAATTATAGAATAACAATAGATTTCCAAGAATCCGCAATCGAGGGATTAAGTTATCAATAAAATAAATTTTATATAACTACGAGGGCTGCTATTTATGTATCCGGAATTAAAAAAAGAAACAAACATATATCATTTAATATGGTTTTATTTCTTTTCAAAATATTCGCCGCGATGATCGACACACTTTTGCATACGCTGGAACCAATTTTCATAGCACTTTTTCCATTCTGATTGAGGTATCTCCAAAACGTGCATTTTGAACGCATCAACAGCCTCTTCGCGGCTCGAAAAACGTTGACCACGTAATTTGTTCTTCGCGTATGGAAATAAAAAGAAATCGTTAGGTGCCAAATCAGGGCTGTACGGCGGATGACCAGTCAATTCGATCTTTTGACCCTCCAAAAACTGAGTTGTTTCAGCTGAGGTGTGACAGCTAGCATTGTCGTGATGTAATATGATTCTGCGTTGTCGGTTGTCCTTTCTTATTTCTTCAAAGACTTCTGGTAAACAAATGGTCGTATACCATTCAGAATTAACCGTTTTACGATTCTCTAATGGCACTGTAGCCACATGTCCATTAATTCCAAAAAAACAGGCGACCATTTGCTTCAAAGTACTTTTTGCACGAGTAACTTTTGTTGGTTTCGGCTCATCTTGGAACACCCACACCGTTGACTGTTGTTTAGTTTCGGGGTCATATGCATAGATCCAAGATTCATCACCTGTGTAGATATTATAAGCGGCTTTTGACGTACCACGGTTGTATTTTTTTATCATTTTTTTGCACCAATCGACACGAGCCCGTTTTTGATCGATTGTCAAGTTGTGCGGAATCCAACGCGAACATATTTTTTTTACAGCCAAATGTTCGTGTAATATCTTATGTATGCTCGTCATACTTATGCCTAAGGACGCCTTTATCTCGCGATATGTAACATGACGATCACGCATTATTAGTTCCCGCACAGCATCTATATTTTGTGGGACAATTAAACCCACGATTAAACTCACTGTACCAGTGATAAACAGTGGTTTTTGATGGTGCTTCATCTCCAAAAGTTGCGGTGAGTTGAATAAAGCACTGTTGTTGATTTAGCCCACGCCGAAAATCGTAGTAAATCATTGCACGAAAATGTTCACGCGTTAAATCCATGGCAAATGAAGACACGCAATTTTCAAAATGACGCCACAATGGAAAAATAATTGACAGTCACATGAAACAAAATGTATTCTTCAACCAAAGAGTTCTATTTTCAAATGTTGTAATTACTTTTTAAATATTGTTCTTGTAAGTGGCCAGTTCCGGATACATAAATAGCAGCCCTCTTTCGATAACATGGCGCGCCCCTCCAAATTATATGTAATGGCAACAGGTAGGTACTTGAATTTTACTCAAAGTCCTTAGTTTTATGTGCACTATAATATTTAATAATAATATTTAAATAAAATAAAAAATTAAGGGGGGCTCCCATACAAAAAACACAATTTTTGGGCTCTTTTTGCTCTATAATGGTACGGAACCCTTAGTGCGCGAGTCCGACTCGCACTTGGCCGATTATTTTTCCCTCATGTCCCTTTGTTCCCTTTAATCTTTAAAACTACGCAACGGATTTTGATGATTCTTTCAGTGTTAGATAGCCCATTTATCGAGGAAGGCTATAGGCTATATTTTATCACGCTAAGACTAACGGGAGCGAAGAAATAGAGGAAAATGTGGAAAAAACGGGGAAAATTATTTGAAAGGGCTAACTTGAACGCGCTAATCTCAGGAACTACTGGTCCGATTTAAAAAATTCTTTCAGTGTTAGATAGTCCATTTATTGAGGAAGGTTATAGTCTATATTTTATCACGCTAAGACTAATAGGAGAATGTGGAAAAAACGGGGGAAATTATTTGATGGAAATTATCTCGCGAACTACTGGAGCAATTTTTATGTTATTTGGCACAGATAAGAAGTAGACTACGTGAAGGATCATAGGCTATCGATTTTAATAATTTTTTCAGTGGCTATATATTTTATACCCGTGCGACGCCGGGGCGGGTCGCTAGTAATAATATATTTCATAACAGGATCTGGTATAGGCATACATTCTATGCGAGGCGTACTTATGTAAATTGTGAGAAAAACAACTTTCACAACTTTATATTTCAAAAACTGTGACTTGTATGAAAAAAGTATTAATACATTTTTGTAGAAAATTTTATGGCCTACAATTTCCATCTGAGGTATTATTATGAAAAAAACTTACCGTTTCGCCGAAAGTCGTGAAAAAACTATTTTTTGGACGTTTGACCTTGAACAAAAAGTTTAGCACACATGGGAATTATGGAGAACTTTCAAATTTTATTCGTAATCACATTCTCAACAATATTACCGATTTTCAGATTGGTGCGAATTTATGCAAGGTTACAGGGGTATTTTGATCTAACTTGACTGGGGTATAAGTAATTTAGACTTGATATTCCGGCGGGCAGCGGGGTGCTAACAAAACCTTTATTTTTTTAGGTGAAGATACCTAAAAAAATACCAATACCGTAATTTTTCAATACTGGTATATAACGGTACCGTTATTTAAAGGATACCATAATTTAAAGGTATGACGTCATACCGTTAAAAAACGGTACCTAACTATATTTTTCGGTTATTCAGTCCCTGCTTCAAACATTTTGAATTTTGGAGGGGCGCGCCATGTTATCGTAGTTACATAGTATGATAACAAAAGCATGGAACAAACAAAGATTATAACGAAACAGTCGGTTGAGGTTACATTCTATGTATGGTTGAAATTCAAAACATTGTAAAAGCGCTATCTAGCCGTAAACCTAAACAACAATTCAATCACGCAAAGCCTTCAAAATGCTGCGCACTACTAGGACGACGACGACGATGTCTTAGTTCAAATATTCCTCAATAGATGGCGGTGCCTTACTGCTGGCAAGCATAATAGGCCCTACTAATAAGATATGCCGAAGATTTGTAGAGTGTAGACCACTGCACAGTTTTCGTAGTCACCTATACTGTTATCGTAGATCTCTCACAGTTTTCGTAGGCCTATATCTACAGTATTCATAGGCTCTAAAATCTAATTAATCCTCTATTTACATAGTTTTCGTAGACCCCTACACAGTTTTCGTAGACCTCTACACAGTTTTCGTAGACCTCTACACAGTTTTCGTAGACTTCTACACAGTTTTCGTAGGCACTTTTACTTTTAGGAGATTTCTATAATATTATGCTCTTTTATAAATGTACGGCTTCCGCTCGACAAACAAATTTTGGCGCAACGGAGTCTTGTATAAATATAAAATATTTAGCGTGTAAGTAATTGTTTTAATAAGAGGGTTAATATTATTTAATGACAGAAAAACAAACAACTTCACCAATACAATCGGATTTTCAACAAGGTAAATATAATTGTTCATAGGATTATCGCAATAAAAGTTCCCTGTGTTAATCCTGTTAAGTGTTGGCGAACTGTGCCAAACTTTATCACAATCGGGGAGATCGCACACGTCACACTTTTTGTGTGATCGAGTCTGCGGCTTATCAAAACGCGTCGGCCAACGTCTAAATACCTACCGCCAACGCACGAGTCGCCTGTTCTACACATTGGGCCGACGCGTTGGCCAACGCGTAGGCCAACGCGTTCGCCTATATGTAGTGCCGACATTACATACAATCAGATGGCGCGCGCCATGCAGATTGTATATAAGCCGCAGACTCGATCACACAAAAAGTGTGACGTGTGCGATCTCCCTTAACCCATCAGTCGTGGCAAAACGAGACACAATAGCTTTTTCATTGTTATCGCGGCCGGATGTGGCCGCTTGGGGCTTCATGAATTAATGTAGCAATGTAGTCAGTATTGAGGAAGTCATAGATAGATTTAGATTAGCATGCTAGGGCCAATCTATACTAATTATTAAGGCTGCCTTCACATTAAGGGCCGCGACACACCGAAATGGCAGCGGCGAGGCGAGCACTTTCAGTGTCATAACAATTATTCATTATGATTTTAAACTTTATATCCTCTCCGGCGCCGCGCGTCGCCCGTGCGGCCGCAAAATACTAACCCTTTCACGCGTCGCGGCGAGTAGTGCGGCAGCCGTGTGTGAAGACTGTCCTGTTTCACCGCTTCCTGAATGAATTACATAATTATATCTTTGTTGTGCACACTCATATACAAAAGGAATACAGATAAAGTGCCGGATAGACTGTCCACAATTTTTTGACAGATTTTCAATACTCTATCTGTCAAGTTAAGTGGTGGAAAGCCTATCCGGCACTTATCAGGAAGTGGTGAAACAGGCCCTTATATCGTTAATATTGTTGTTGGTGTCGAGAAATATCTGGTATCAAGTTTCTGCAATAACTACTGCACAGGCTAGATGTCCTTAACTAGGTGCATTTTTTATTGTTTGGGATATTTTGATATTATTTTGTCTTCGTACTACCTTTTTTTTTTTTTTTAACGCAGAGAAATGGGGATGGGGACTCCCGCTGCGGATATGTGGGGCTCATCGCGGCGAAGATGGTATGTGCCACGACCCTACCCACTAAAACTCTGCGACGCTCCTCTCGCCAACCGAAACGAAGCCACGGGCACGACACACCCACCGCAACTCCGTCAGTGGCCGTCCGACCTTTGTCAGACCACACTCATTTGGGGGCGCTTCTCGCCCCGCAGGCCGACAGAGGCCCCACTTGGGGCTTGCTTGGGCCCGCCTTCTCTGGTGTCACGATGCACGGAGCGTTTTGTGCATCGTGACTCACTCTGGGACTCGAATTTGATGACGGCGTCCCCACGCCGCCACCACGAGTACCCCGGCTAGGTACTACCTACTATCCAATATTATTATTAACCCATCGAGCCCCGTACGAGCACCGGTGATCGCGACAACAATAGAATACAACAGCATTTCCAAGAATCCCCGATCGAAGGATTAATGCGAAAGTGTATCTGTCCGTATGTCTGTCTGACTGTAACCAATTCACGTCTAAACCGCTGAACCGATTTTGCTGAAATTTGTTATGAAGACACTTCGAGTCCGGGAAAGGATACCTATATAGAATATTTTTACCCCGGAAAAATGTACGGTTTAAACTAATTTTGGCATAACGGAATTGCGGGCATCATTCAGAAAGGATATAAAGGACAGAAATTCCTATCTTTCATAACGATTCAATGACAATCGACAGTACTCGACGCGTTTCGCCGACGGCAATGATACCAAATTAAATTAAAACGCTCAAATAACTCTGTTCACTGAGACTGTCGGGTACAAAATTATCGCCAAATTATAGATTGATTGACGAAGGATATTGTTAGTTGATGGAGGTTTATTAAAGTTATTCACCGTACCTAAATTTATCACACTAAGTTTAAATCACCCGTATGAATTATCTAAGTAAGACGTATATAAATTATAAATAAAAATAATTACTTATGAATTTTGAATCTCGCTAATACTCGCGAACCGATTTCGATAATAATTTTAGTCTCATATAGTTCGTAGAAGTCCAGGGAAGGTTTATATTAGAAGAAAGTGATTTAAGAATGTTATTTACAAAGGATACATTTTTAAGTTAAAAATCTACCGAAGTTTTTGAGCACTGTGCGAGCTAATGACGAATTGTGGCAAAAAACACTCGATTATGTCGCCTTTTTAAGGCCCTGTACTTCCAGAAGCGGACGATTTTCAAGATTTAAAAGTGACAAGGAGACATAAAAATATAGTAATTTAAATTCTGAAAAAAATATATGAATTAGTTAAGGATCAGGCGCAAAGGCCTTCGTCGCGCTCAGGCGCTCATGTTTTATAGTTTTTTGATCGTCGTTATTTTATACATAATTCAATCGAGTCAAAAAAACGAGAATCCATATACATTATATTCTTTGTCTTTCGGTCAGTACAAAAATTACCTGAAAATTCCAAGTAATTTGAACATAGTATGGCAATTCCGTTAAAAGAAGAGGTAACTTCGGGATTTTTATCTATCGAGTGAAGTTCATGATATTGTGTAATGGAATATAAATTCCAATGCGTTAGATCCTTATCTAACACATTTTTTTTTTCAGAATTTAAATTACTATATTTTTATGTCTCCTTGTCACTTTTAAGTCTTGAAAATCGTCCGCTTCTGGAAGTACAGGGCCTTAAAAAAATCGTGTTTTCTACTTTTTTCGATCATAATTCATAATAAAGTCGGCTACATAATTTTCTAACTCTTATTCTTTCTTCAAAAACACTAGCTTTATGTTCTCTTTCATGTTGTTCATTTTTAATTACCATTTGTGTTATAATTAACCTGTTTTCGAAACCTCAACCAAGTTTCCTTTCATACAATTGTATGAAACTCCTTAGGTGTTGCCCTACATACATTGCGAGTTTCATGAAATTTCTCTTTCAAAATCTTATATCGCGTAGTGTTGCTAGCTTCAGAATTTTCCCCCTTTTATGGGGAATCTCAGTAGTTGCTTTGACAAATTTGCTAACTTAATGCTCGACTCATGAGCATGGCAGTTTACGTAGTTTATTTATTTCATGTTAGTAGGTACCTTAGATAACCTACTATACCTGGTCCGATTTAACTAACAATGTCTTTTTAGTACAATTATTTCGAGATTCTGAGTGATTATTATTTTAGTTTTGAAGGTTTTTTGATTGACAAAATTACTCCGACACAATATAATATTTCATTTAAACAGAATATTTTATATGATCTAACTAAGTTATAGAATAAATTATTATGGATCAGGATCTAAGGATAAAATAAAAATTAAGAAATTAAACATAATAATTACATTCACAATAATTATTTGTAATGTTATTAAATACTAGTGAAACTTAAAATTTAGGTTCAGGGATTAATATTATTATATTTTTAGGGTTAAATAATTTAAAGAGCTGGCAACACAGTGAAAAATGGCGAACTCCGTCGGGGAAACTAATTATTAAAGTTATTGAAAATCCCGTAAACATTTTGTATGGCTTGAGCTGCAGTGTATTTGTACTTTGTATGTTTTGTAACGTCTACCTGTTTCTGATAAAGAATATAAAACAACGCCAAATATTTTTAGGGTTTCTTGATACATAATTTAAGGTTTAAAGCGGGTTTACACTATTCAAACCTAGCGCTGGATTGTTACTGGAATAATGTAAACGGGTACTGATATTAATAATAATAATAATAATAACTCCCACACCAGTTTCGGTGACGGTGGCCGGTTTTATTGAAACCAGGCCAGCTACGCAGGAGTAATTTTACAGTGCCCAAGAGCGCAGTACACAAGAGCACTCCCTATTCCTTTTACTCTTATAGCCCAGTGGGACGGAAGACCGACACGACTGGCGAGAGATCAGGCGCAGAACCGACTTTTTACATGCCCATCCGACGCATGGATCATCTTACTTATCAGACAATCAGGTGATCAGCGTGCATTGTCCTAACCAAACTTGGAAATAGCATGTTTCCAACGCGGGAATCGAACCCACGACCTCAGAGTCAAGAGCCATGTTCTTTTAACCACTGGACCACGGAGGCACGGGTACTGATATGGATGCACCGAATTGCATTCCAGTGCCAGTTTATATACATCCATACTAATATTATAAATGCGAAAGTGTGTCTGTCTGTCTGTCTGTCTGTCTGTCTATCTGTTACCTCTTCACGCCCGAACCCCTAAACCGATAGTGCTGTGGCATGGAGATACTTTTAATCCCGAGAAAGGACATAGGATACTTTTTATCCCGGAAAAATGTACGGTTCCCGCGCGATAAACGAATTTTGGCGCAACGGAGTGGCGGGCGTTATTTAGTACTCAAATAAATAAAAAAGTTATGTTGATACTACGATTTTTATATAATACAGGTGCGTGACCGGACTTTTTTTTTCAAAATCAGGATTTTTAGACATGTCAGACAGGATTTTGCATTTTAAGGCCTGGTAACCCTACGCGTAGACGACATTTCCACCTGCAAACATTCAGCTGACGGCGATTTTCGTTTGAATTAACCATAAAATTATCTCACATAGCAATTTTAAGTAATTAATTCGATAGTCAATATATTTTGTGAAGAAGAATTATATACATTTTACTTTAAAAGCGCTATCTGTTGACTGTTGTTATATACTAAAACTAAAATAACACCTACCGAACCTAAACGTGTATAATCTAGATATGAACCTTTATTGGGTGCGAATTGGGATCTTTTTAATGTCAATTCAATACGATTCCCAACAACAACTTTGAGATGCTCTCAACTTTTATTCCACCCATTATGAAGTGGCTGACGATGAAAGCTGTTATGTATTAGTGGAATACTATTATTGTAACGATTTTCGCTCGGTCACAGAATACATATTAGGGTATGAAATGACTTTTTAAACTGAGCGCGACCTCCCCTACTATAATTCTAGGAAATGTAAGGTCATTTTAAAGATAACACCTGCGTTAAAGTAGCACATCCATCCGGTCATATCAAAATCGTTTTAGCAAATGCGTCTTCAAAGCAAACCAACAAATCGTCATACTTTTCTCTTTATACTATTACTAGACGTTTCGCGCGGCTTCGCCCGCGTAAATTAGATATTTCACAGACAAATAAGTCCACAAAAATAGCCTATGATCCTTCATGTGGTCTACTTCTTATTTGACCCAAATAACAGAAAAATTGCTCCAGTAGTTCGTGAGATAAGCCCTTTCAAATAATTTCCCCCGTTTTTTCCATATTTTCCTCTATTTCTTCGCTCCTATTAGTCTTAGCGTGATAAAATATAGCCTATAGCCTTCCTCGATAAATGGGCTATCTAACACTGAAATAATTTTTCAAATCGGACCAGTAATTCCTGAGATTAGCGCGTTCAAACAAACAAACAAACTAAGAAACTTTTTCGCTTTATAATATTATATATTAATATAGATACTACACGGCCTACTAATGCCTACTACAACTATTTTGCACGGAAACTGTACAGTTTCTACTAGGAAACATTGCAATTCGACCATTAAAGCAAATTACCATATGTTGTGGTAGACCATTCCAGACGCCATTAAAATATTTTTGGCATGGAACATTCGTGGAATTTTCTTACAACAGGGGCCACCTGTGACAAAGGGGGAGGGGGTGAAAATCGTGTGACGTACTTTATAGATGGTCCCACTTGTCTTGTCTATATTTTCTTTCGAAACACGTACGGTCTCCCATTCGTAGGGATATTCTTTCTAATTAAAGAAATCCGAGCAACAATATCTCTTCTCCTACTTAAAAAGTAGTAAAACTTAATATATGCTTGGATTGTAATCTACGATCTAATGTCCGCTTTCACAGTTCTGGATTAGAGTTAACCCTAGTTTAAATATTCCCAATCCGCAGGAGTCGTTAAGCACAAAAAAAATCGGTTCGAGCCAGTCTGGCGCACGAACGGTTCCGTACCACTGTAGAGCAAAATTAGGCCAAAAATTGTGTTGTTTATGGGAGCCCCCCTTAAATATTAATTTTATTTTAGTATTAAATATTAAAGTAGATATACAAATATAATTCGGCCAATAGTTTTCTCCATCTCTGGCGACCCACAGGTTGACAATGTTCTAGGCACATTGGTGATTGGTGTACTATGGCCAGTGTCTGGTGCGCCACAAAAAATGACATTTTATCTACATATTCCTAGTTTATAAGAACTAAAAAAGGCAACATCTCAAGACGATCGACCAAATGAATGGGAATTGGGAACAGAGCACCCCCGTACAAGCTGATTAATTTCTGGTGTACCTCAAAAAATTGTTATTTTTCTAGAGTTTGCGAAACACTGGTCTAGACTATATCGAAGCCATATTAATTCTAGATTAAAGTAATAATTGGGGCACTAGGCCTTGGTTAGACGGCCATCAATCAGGATAATCTTTTCAAGGACAACTGACGCAATCTTGATTCCACTCAGGGACAAAATTAGGGACAGATAAAATTGCTTTTAATTATTGACCTTCTAACTAATTGTATACTATGGAATAGGGCGTAGAAATTCATATCCATACTAATATTACAAATGCGATAGTGTGTCTGTCCGTCTGTATCTCGTTAGATAAATCTCGTTGTGCGATGTTACTTCCCAAACTCCTTTGAAATGGACGGATTGACAGACATCGAGCCTCGGAATAACGCTGGAGTTGACCGGATAGCATCGCTCAATTTTTCTGAAATCGGACATAAACAATGTCTCCAGACAAGTGACAACGTTCCAAATGATAACAGGGGCTCAACAATATTCCCACACCGTTTATGGCGAAATAAAAGCCGTATCAGCTGGTATTAAATATATTTTGATACCACTCCAAGATTACAGACTATAAGGGAAAGGACCTAATGGCAGACACTTTAAGGAAACATGAAACATTTGAATGTTATAAAATATATATTTATGAAAATAAAGGATTGATAACTTCTTCCATGCCTTCAGTAACTCTTACAAAATAAAACTATTATAATTATTCTCTGACAAATCAATTAAAAAATATATTATTGGTATTTTTGTAAACTTAGTCATAAGTACTAATAGATGACATCACAAAAAACGAACATCACTAATAGTAGACACCAATATGAACTAATAGTTGACATAGAACATTACATTACATTTTACATTTTTCCTATTATTAGATCTTTATTTGCCATTTTTCAAAATATTTCATTTACTTCATCATAGTAACTACATGCATCAGAAATATTATCCACGTTGTCTCCAGATTCTATTCATTCTTCTTCCATGCTGAAACTATCTTTCCTTTTATTTTTATTTTTCATATTTTTTTCCTAGCAAATTTATTTTCAGTCTTTAGCCTCCATGCTTCTTTTGCCTCTTCTTTTTTCTTCTTTCTTTTCTCAGCTCTCCTTTTTCTTCTTTTTACTGCTAAAAAACTAAAGCAATCGATTTTTAGATCAGTACAAGGTCTAATATTAGACACCATGTCCATTTTTAGGTGCAGTAGTTCTAAGTTCTTAGATTGTTAATAGAATTATATTTTCAGAGAATAGTGATGATTTTTGCAGTAGAATAAAGTACAAAATAACTTTAGTATGTATTGCAAAACTCAAAGATGAGATCCATGTCATCTATTAGGTTTTTTACATTTTCAAGAACTAATAGTAGACACTCTTTATATTGTTAGGGAAAATGGATAAAAAATCTTAAATAAACATTAATTAGTGTATACAACATGACCATTAATCCAATGAAATCAATAGAAATTACAAAAAATCAAATAAATGTATTCAAAACTTACGTGCAAATTTTCGCCTTCCTTAACCTATTTGCTAAGAAATTGCCGAGCGCGTGTTGACGCGGTCATATTATTTACGAAAACTGATCCCATTTTAAAATTTTGTTCCCGAAGGCGTCTCTTATATATTTTTTCAATTCAACAGATAGCTTGAGAAGCTTATAAAATTTACAGTGGTGAGAAATAATTACAGTAATTCTTATTTTTATGGTATTTTTGTCATAAGTGTCATCTATTAGTTCAGTGTCTAGCATTAGGTCTTTTCCCTTATACTTTTTAAGTTTTTGCCCGCCCCACGATCAGAGAGCTGTAGGTACTAGGTAGGTACTAAAGCAGGGGCCTGTTTCTCAAGATTCGAATGTCGTTCGTCTCAGTGGAGGTAGCATGAGCACACAACTTATCCTACGATCGAAACGACATTCTACGCTCGAAAATCGGGTCCCAGGCTAGGGAATAGGTACTAGGCGCAGGTAATTAGTCCTGTCCCCTGATAAGGAAGTGCTGACTCACCGGAAGTGGACCGATTAGCTCACGCAACAACTCTATCGCCATATTGACGTACCAAACGGCATACAAAAACCGTTGCGAAAAGTTTGCTAGATATATTATATTAAATTCTAATATTACATATGCGAAAGAGTATCAGATGTCTGTCTGTTACCTCTTCACACCCAAACCGCCGAACAGATTTGCAGAAGCTGAGTATGGAGATACTTTAAGTCCCGAGCAAGGACATAGGATACTTTTGATCCCGGAAAAATTTACGGTTCCCGTGCGATGAAAGAATTTCGCCGCAACTGAGTATTATTAGGTATTAGGAGTATAATAATTCTAGTTCTGCGATTATTACACATACTTACTAAGTCTCAGTACTTACTAACGGAGTAGAAATAATCAAAGCGGAGTAGTATTATCAGCATATCCTCTAGTATAGCTATCCCCAACCCGCGGCCCGCGGGCCGCATGCGGCCCCTGGGACTTAATATTTGTGGCCCGCGTGATGTTAAACCATTTTGAAATTCACGTCCACCGGCAAAATAATGTATTCGTGAATGTTTTTTCACTTTAAAATCGTTAATTATGAAGAACTTTATTTTTTAACCCGAAAAATTTTTGTTGCGGCCCGCGACACCAAGACCAAAACATGTTTGTGGCCCGCATGAAAAAAAGGTTGGGGACCACCAACACAAGGTCTAGTACATAATAATATATCCCACAACCTGAACATTTTGTGGTACACTTTACGGAAAAACTATCACGCCTATTGATTTGTGCTATAACACAGTAATTTTTATTTATATGTAGACTAGCGACCCGCCCCGGCGTCGCACGGGTAGAAAATATATAGCCACTGAAAAAATGATTAAAATTGATAGCCTATGATGCTTCACGTGGTCTACTTCTTATATGTGCCAAATTACATAAAAATTGCTCCAGTAGTTCGCGAGATAAGCCCTTTCAAATAATTTCCCCCGTTTTTTTCCACATTTTCCTCTATTTCTTCGCTCCTATTAGTCTTAGCGTTATAAAATATAGCCTATAGCCTTCCTCGATAAATGGGCTATCTAACACTGAAAGAATCATCAAAATCCGTTGCGTAGTTTTAAAAATTAAAGGGAACAAAGGGACATGAGGGAGAATAAAAAGCGACTTTGTTTTTACCCGACTGCCGGGAGGGTTATGTGTTTAGCGCGTATCTTGTATGTTTGTAATATTCTTCCTTACCTTGTATCTTCAGAACCGCTGAACGGATTTTCACATTTGAGGCATCGTTAGATTTGTCTTAATGACCCAAGTGTTCTTAGATAGGTGACATTAAAAAAAAAACAAAATGGCAGATGTGTGACGCCATATTGTGAGGTAAAAAAAATAAAAATTCTACCAAGCATATCGAGTGGGGTATCAAAATAAAGGATTTTAAACACTGATTTTAAATATGTATATAACTTGCAGTGTTAATATAAAATAGAACAATAAATCTACACTAATATTATAAAGAGGAAAGATTTGATTTTTTGTTTGTTTGGCTCCGAAACTACTGGACTGATTTGAAAAATTCTTTTACCATTTGAATTCTACATTATTTTTGCTGAACATAGGCTGAATTTTATTTTGGAAAAAAATAGGGTACCGTAAGATATTTGGGTTCTTCAGACGCAAGGTGTAAAAAATCAACCAGAAAAGTTACTTATTTTACGTACGCTGCCTAAACTATAAAAGATAGAACCATAAAATTCTAAGTAATTGTAGAACTTACAAATATCTACAAAAAAGTCCGCGACACACTATACCTATCTATGTCGAGTGAGGCACAATAACCATTTTTTTATTTAAAAATTTTGAAATTTTTTGGACTACATTTAAACGCGTTTATTTTACTCATTATTTTAATCCTTATCAAAACAAATTATTCCATTACTAAGTACAGTTTATGTAGATAATATTTGGTCTTTGAATGAATAAAATTGGACATTTGGTTTTGAAATTATGGCGAAATTAAAATATTACGATAGTTGGCGTCACCAAGGCGGGTGCGCGTGCGGGAGAAGACGGGTGCAGGGTGCAGCCTGCGTATTATGACTACGTCGTCGATGTTAGTGTCGGAGTCTGTGAATTGACCTGGGAATCATTTTGCTGACCGAGTCTTTCCTGGGTAGGCTTTTTGCAGAGCCACCGACATCCACGCGGGCGGAGCCGCGGCCGACCGCTAGTAATAAAATAAGAAAAAACCAAAATCCGCCTGCATGATATAGATGAAAATTCAATGACAAAGTATTAAAAAAACAACGATTTGGTACTTAAAACTAGAAACATACATTGAAACAGTACCAAACCTATGTACCTATTATAACGTATTGTAGCTGTACACTTTTCTAAGTGTACCTACGATATATGGTTATATCAGCACGGTAGTTTTTCAATTTTTTATTACATTGATTGTCGAAATGGTTAGATGACTACAACTAAAAAGTCGCAAATAAAATAAATTAATTAAAAATCAAAAAACCCGACTGCAAAAAATGTTAACTAAAAAGAACGAAACAAGACCTAATTCTGCCGGAGGCATCGAATCCATGTTTTAATTGATACGACTCTTGCTTACGAGTTTCATGCCAGGATAAATAGAAGGTTACATAGAAAAATGTAGAAGAAGAAAGTGGATAATAAAATGCAGTCGGAGGCATGTCGCACCAAGTTTAACATTAATTCATAAATCATAAAATATTATGCCTCCGACTGCATTTTATTATCCACTTTCTTCTTCTACATTTTTCTATGTAACCTTCTATTTATCCTGGCATGAAACTCGTAAGCAAGAGTCGTATCAATTAAAACATGGATTCGATGCCTCCGGCAGAATTAGGTCTTGTTTCGTTCTTTTTAGTTAACATTTTTTGCAGTCGGGTTTTTTGATTTTTAATTAATTTATTTTATATAATATTATGTATAGATAATATTATAGATAATATGTTATCATCTTCAGTCAGTCAAGGTGTGACGACTGACGAGTGATGCCACGGAGAGTCCCGTTCAAGCCGAGGACCGATAGGAGCACGTCGCCTTCCAGACCACGGAGGCGAGCGAAATGGACTGTCTGCCAGAGGTGAGCCGTTTTTCTAAGTACGAGCGCCTCGTGAGATGTACGGCGATTCTACTATTCATCGAGAAGTGTCGTGATCGCCGGGTTTCATTCCATGTTTTCCATTCAATCTACAGAACCTGCAGGTTAGTTTCTTACGTACGTCTATAACTCTATACTGTAAATAAAACTCTTCCCCGTAGTGATAGAATCAACTTAATACATAATGAAATGTTTAAATAAAATTAATAAAAACATCTTTATGAACCATACATGTACCGCAGGTTTACTTAAAAAAAAAACCTATCTACGAGGGCTGCTATTTATGTATCCGGAACTGGCCACTAACAAGAACAATATTTAAAAAGTAATTACAACATTTGAAAATAGAACTCTTTGGTTCAAGAATACATTTTGTTTCATGTGACTGTCAATTATTTTTCCATTGTGGCGTCATTTTGAAAATTGCGTGTCTTCATTTGCCATGGATTTAACGCGTGAACATTTTCGTGCAATGATTTACTACGATTTTCGGCGTGGGCTAAATCAACAACAGTGCTTTATTCAACTCACCGCAACTTTTGGAGATGAAGCACCATCAAAAACCACTGTTTATCACTGGTACAGTGAGTTTAATCGTGGGCGGTCTATGCTCACGGATGAAAATAAAGAAGGTCGCCCAAAAACAGCTGTTGTCCCACAAAATATAGATGCTGTGCGGGAACTAATAATGCGTGATCGTCTTGTTACATATCGCGAGATAGAGGCGTCCTTAGGCATAAGTGTGGGAATAATGCGTGGTGGCCACAAAGGAAGATCTTCCGACCGAGCGAGGTGGTATGCCCGGTCAGGCCGAAGCCCACGTGATACATTTCAGCTGTCGTATATATACTGACGCGCTCAGAAAACTTCGATAGCGCGATGCAGGAATGTTAGGCGAATTGTGGGTACCGCCACATAAGTATGACGAGCATACATAAGATATTACACGAACATTTGGCTGTAAAAAAATATGTTCGCGTTGGATTCCGCACAACTTGACAATCGATCAAAAACGGGCTCGTGTCGATTGGTGCAAAAAAATGATAAAAAAATACAACCGTGGTACGTCAAAAGCCGTTTATAATATCTACACAGGTGATGAATCTTGGATCTATGCATATGACCCCGAAACTAAACAACAGTCAACGGTGTGGGTGTTCCAAGATGAGCCGAAACCAACAAAAGTTACTCGTGCAAAAAGTACTTTGAAGCAAATGGTCGCCTGTTTTTTTGGAATTAATGGACATGTGGCTACAGTGCCATTAGAGAATCGTAAAACGGTTAATTCTGAATGGTATACGACCATTTGTTTACCAGAAGTCTTTGAAGAAATAAGAAAGGACAACCGACAACGCAGAATCATATTACATCACGACAATGCTAGCTGTCACACCTCAGCTGAAACAACTCAGTTTTTGGAGGGTCAAAAGATCGAATTGACTGGTCATCCGCCGTACAGCCCTGATTTGGCACCTAACGATTTCTTTTTATTTCCATACGCGAAGAACAAATTACGTGGTCAACGTTTTTCGAGCCGCGAAGAGGCTGTTGATGCGTTCAAAATGCACGTTTTGGAGATACCTCAATCAGAATGGAAAAAGTGCTATGAAAATTGGTTCCAGCGTATGCAAAAGTGTGTCGATCATCGCGGCGAATATTTTGAAAAGCAATAAAACCATATTAAATGATATATGTTTGTTTCTTTTTTAAATTCCGGATACATAAATAGCAGCCCTTGTATACTATGTAAAAAATTAAAAAAAGTTAGTACTAGTTACTATTAGATATGAGCGCCGATGGGTAAACAGCCGGCGGCGGCGCGCCGACTTTTTGTGGTCGGCGGCGGCGGCGCCGTCGGCGGCGTGTCTGAAATGCGACCTTCACCTGTTTTAAGGGTTCCGTACCCAAAGGGTAAAAACGGGACCCTATTACTTAGACTTAGGTATCTAAATTATACAATTAAGCGTCACTCCCATACAAAAACACAATTTTCAGCATATTTTTGCTCTATTGGTACCTGATTGGTACGGAATCCTTCGTGCGTGACACAGTTTTGTTCTTCTAATGACGACGACAAAGACGTAGCCATTTTGATGCAAGCGTATATTACTCCTCTACACAATGGACCATGGCTGGCCCATCAAAATATGGCACCTGCTATGGCTATAGACTGGTTGCAAATTGCAATGCATCTACACGATGGCCGCGTTCAGTTGTGATCTAAACGTCTTTCAAGATGGACGTGTAAGCATTAGCCATTGCAGCAATGCAAAACGAACATTTTTCAAATTTTTATATATTCACCAGATAACTAGTAAACTTCGTATCACTTTCCCTCCCAATATGAACCTTCCCTGAACTTCTACGAATAATTATTTCGAGACTAAAATTATAATAATGGCTTATGGTTAATGATGATAATGATGAATGTTATAATAGCATCATATGCTTTCCGTTCTTAAAACAACGCCGTAAACTCCCAAACTTGTATCTTTAAAGAGTCAGAGTTCTCTCAACACATTCCGAATGTTGGTATACCAGGTAGGTACACCTCAGTGCAAAATCTTACTTGCTGTTAGCATATTATTATGCTTAGAATACTTTCCACGAAATAGACGTAATCACATATTTCCATATAAATTTTGAGGAGTCCCCTCGATTACTTATGGATTCCTTCATGAGGTCACGATTTTTGTAAACATGGTACCAAATTAGGATGATACCCTATAAACCAAAAGAAAAAATTTGAAAATTGGTTCACTAACGGCGGAGTAATCATTAAATACAAAACAGACGGACAGACATCGAAGTCTCAGTAATAGGGTCCCGTTTTTACCCGTTGGATACGGAACCCTAAAAACGAATATACCACCTCCTTCATTTTGAAAGTCGGGAAAATTGTAGTCTGTGTTATTCTGATGTATAAGCTATATCATTGTAAAGTTTTATTAAAATCCGTTCAGTAGTTTTTGAGTAAAAGAGTAACAAATATCCATACATCCATACAAACTTTCGCCTTTATAATATTAAAATATTTAAACTTCATTCATTATGAGAGTTGAGACCACGTACTCGTCATTTTGAATGAAATTCGTAAATTCTACGACCTCCTCACTCTCAAGACTCAAGACAATGGTATGGGCCACGTGTAGATGCGTAGCGCCATCGCTGGGCCATTCCCTTTTATGTGCAGCCGAAAAACCAACACCGACACCATGAGGGCTACCGCGTGTGAATTTTCCGCTAGAGGCGCTAGTGTCGCGGAAGGTCCAAAAACGTCTATTCTGTACTAGTTCTAAGCGGTTTTCGTGACATAGATTATTATTTATGCAATTTACCTGTTGAAAAGCGATCTTCTTCGTAAAATTATACCAAAAAGTATTTTATATATATTATAGTATATTTAGCGATCAATGTAAATGCTTTGAGAGCGAAATTAAGAAAATAAATAATAATTGTATTAAAAAATATTCAGTTATTAAAAAAATTTAGCAAAAGTAAAGGAGATATTATGTAATTTAATTAAATAAATAAATGGGATTCTAGATTATTATAATGTCGACTTTAATAGCTATACTTCGGACCTTAGTAAACAGTTGCGCCATCTAGTGAGCAAAAAAATGGTAGCCCCCATTCCACGAGCATCGCTCGCGCCATCGGCCATCCAACACCACTACGTCCTCCACACGCTGGACCTTCGTGATGGTCCACTACGACGGGCCATCGTGTAGAGGCGCTATTACCATAACAACGAGTTCGTTCATACTGAATATTGATTCATTGAAGTATTCCAGATATAAAAATTGTATTACAGAGTGGAAGACGCTGGGAGCTGTGTCACAGTTATAACTTGACTTAGTATTGAATAATTTACTGATTTCGTATTGAAATTATCTTAAATATGCCTTATTTATAAGCTTTTGAATGTATATGATTTGAAAAAAAAATCTTTCCCCCCTCGGCGCGCCGCTGCTTTTTCGCGGCGGCGGCGGCGCGGAGGAATCGGCGGCGGCGCTCATATCTAGTTACTATTAGAGCTGTAAAAGTAACGAAAAAAAGCGTACCCGTATGTATTCGTTACTTTACCTGTTCGTACTCGTTACTAATGTATCGTTACTCGTTACTCGATAGTTTTGAATTTTGATACCTCATACATAACAACCAAGTTTTGTTGATTATTGGGTGCCGTACGCAAAGGTTAAAAACGGGACCCTATCGCTGAGACGTCGATGTTTGTCCGTCTGTCTGTCTGTCTCCAGGCTGTATCTCAAGAACCGCTATAGCTAGACCTCTGTCACAGATTGTGTGTTTCTGGTGCCACTATAACAACAATCATTAATACTAAAAATAAAATAAAGTTAATATTTAGGTGGGGCTGCCATGCAACAAACGTGTTCTTTTTAACCGACTTAAAAAAATCGGCCAAGTGCGAGTCGGACTCGCGCACGAAGGGTTCCCTACCGTTATAGAGCAAAAATAGGCCAAAAATTGCGTTTTTTGTATGGGAGCCCCCCTTAAATTATTATTTTATTTAAATATTATTTTTAATTATGAAAGTACACATATAATTAAGGCTTTTGTGAAAATTTCAAGTGCCTACTTGTTGTCATCGTTGATACCAAAAAATGTTTGAAAAATTACGTTTATTGTATGGGAGCCCCCCTTAAATATTTAATTTATTTTGTTTTTAGTATTTGTTGTTATAGCGGCAACAGAAATACGTCATAATCTGTGAAAATTTCAACTCTCTAGCTATTACCGTTCTTGAGTTACAGCCTGGAGACAGACGGACAGACAGACAGACAGACAGACAGACGGACAGACGGACAGACGGACAGACATCGAAGTCTCAGTAATAGGGTCCCGTTTTTACCCTTTGGGTACGGAACCCTAAAAAGAGGTTATCAATTCG
The DNA here is from genome assembly GCA_963422495.1 of Polyommatus iphigenia. Classification (NCBI taxonomy): domain Eukaryota; kingdom Metazoa; phylum Arthropoda; class Insecta; order Lepidoptera; family Lycaenidae; genus Polyommatus; species Polyommatus iphigenia. Next base: position 2,381,303 of record OY730184.1, on the reverse strand, counting down.
ACGCGTATGTATGTAATATTTCCAGAACTGCCCAGTTTTTGTATAATATGTTAATCTATAACAGCTTCTGAACAAATGTGCCAAATTTCAAAAGTGTATGTATATATGTATGTATGTATGTATGTATGTATGTATGTATGTATGTACGTTTGTATGTTTTTATGTTTGTGCACGCATATCTCTGGAACTACAAGTCCGATCTAAATGATTCTTTTTTCATTGTACTTGGTATTGTTCAACTTAGGGAATACTGCAAGTATCATCCAAATCGGTTCAGTAGTTTTTGAGATAGGTAATTTTAATCTCAATTTTGAAGGTTTTATCTTTTTAAAATACAGTTATTTTGGCCTTTTAGCTCGTAATCCATAATGGCAACATTACGGATTACGAGCTAAAAGGCCTGAGTTATTATTATTATACTTATATACTTTAATATTTAATTATATAAAAACAATAGTAATATGAACTAAAAAGTATTCAATAACTCTTACTCTTTAATAGTGCCTTTTCCAGAATTCGTCAAAATCCCAACTATTTCTGTACATATTATTATAATAGTCTTCATTACTTTGAAGTCGGTACCAGTCCCAAATATTTCAGATCCTGACATTAGCTGGTACTGACTTCAAAATAGTGAAGACTATTTCAATAATATGTTCAGAAATAGGATTTTGACGAATTATGGAAAAGGCATTATTAAAGGGAAAGACTTATTTAATACTTTTTAGTAAATATTATTATTATTTTTACCTTGGAAGTCGGTTTATGTTTTGTTAAAAAAATAATTATTTCACTCTTTCTAGCTATTTATATTATGGTAAACACATAAGTATCAGTTGTAGATAGATGGTGTAATGGTAGTGATGATAATGATGATGAATAAAAATTGCACAGTAGCATATGCTTTCTGTTCTTAAAACAACGCCGAAACTTCCATACGTGTATCTATAAGGAGTTAGGAGTTCTCTCAGTACCTACCTCCGGAACCATGGTATCCCTTGATGCAAAATCTTACTTTTTGGTAGCAAATGCTTAGTATACTTCTAATAAAATCAAAATCACTATATGTTTCCATATAAATTTTGAGGAGTTCCCTCGATTACTCATGGATCCCATCATCAGATCACCATTTTTATGAACATGGTACCAAATTCGAGTCAAACCCTATACAACACAAAAAGAATTTTGAAAATCGGACTACAAACGGCTGAGTAATTGAACATACATAAAAAAATACGGCCGAACGTATTACCTCCTCCTTTTTGGAAGTCGGTCAAAAATTAGAATAAAATACAAAGAACACAATTTTTCCCTACTTTCACTCTATCACAATTCACAGTACGGAACCCTTCGTGCGCGAGTTCAACTCGCACTTGGACGATTTTTTGTATATTTTATAGATTAATAGTTATTTAATTTAAGAGTAACATTGGCCTACAAAGAGAACATTTTAAATATTTTCTATCTCTGTTAGCTACCACTTTCGCAGAGGAAATTGTTGTTCGTCTTATCAAAATAAAGCCAATCACGAAAAAATTTAAAATTTAAAAAAATTGTTTGAGCGAACCCGGACTATAAAATCTTTTTTGAGTTTTTTCTAAATAGTTAAATTAAACCTAGAATACTGCAAGCGTTAACGCTTATCATCAGCTGGTAAGCGATATGCTCGTCGCGACATTTTAGCAAAAATATATTAATTTAAAAGAAATATAGCAACTACGAAAAATGCGAAGCGCATTCGCGAGTAACGTTTCGTTACTCGGTACTAGGTGGCGTACCCGTTACTCAGTACCGAATACGTACGGTTTGCCACAGCTCTAGTTACTATACACTGTTTAGACTAATTTCAGTGACGTATTGCCTTTCGAAGCGGAATGTGCATTCCTAATGGCGGAAAAAATTATCGACCTACCCTACCCCTGGACCCCTGTGAATATATTATAATGCATAATCACGGAATTCGCTTATTTGTTATTTAACGTCATCCCTAAAGAGAGCGAAAAATTTTACTGTAGGCAACAAAAACTCGTGAACATACATAAAGAGGATAGATTTGTTTGCATATTTTATTAAAATTGAATATTTTATTAATACAAACAAACACATTTTTGAAAAGACCACGGAGAAGCATAAATAAATATTTCGTAGAAAGCGTACGTTTTTCCGTGAAACCTCACGGAAAAACGTACGCTTTCTACGAAATATTTATCAAGCACGGGGCGACGCGACGCCTTGATAATTTGGCTGTAGCGATATCGATTTTTCTCAGCAGTGACTAAAGCTAAGAAATTAAAGTTCATTGTCAGTATTCATCATGTCTTTGTCTTACCCATAGCATTACACGATTGATCAACTTTTATAACACAGAATAATCAATCAAAAAGACCACTGTAAAAAAAGGAATTCCTATTTTGCCAACAGAGGAGAGTGATTTAAGCTTCCAAAATTTGTACATAAATTGGTTCAGGCATACACTTTAATTTGCCCATAGCTTATAAGAAATGTATTTATGGTTTTTAAATTACGCGATAAAAACCATTTTGTCGCTTACGCCCTTTCCTTTTTTTGCTGTTCCATTGCTTGTTTTCATAGAAAACAAGCAATCTAAAACATAAATCCAACACGGTTTTATACTTTAACGCGGCGTCACCTTAAAAGTGATGTTATAAAAATATTCATCTAATGATATCATATAAGGAATCTTAGCAGCCATAGTAGCCACCGTTTGTAACCTGTAGAGCAGTAGAGTGTAGACTCATGATTATGAATGATGATTATTACAACATCTGCAAGTGTTTAAGTAACACGTGAACCATTTGTTTTCCAAACTCGTGATTTATTTAACAATCATTCGCATACCGAACTTCTGTGTAATTCTTTATCGGTTTATTACTGTACTTTCAATACCTTCCCAGACAATACCACAATGGGGGACATGCGTATGCGCTCCACAAAACTACTCACTCCTATTTTGCATAACGTTAAAAACCACTAAAGTAAAAGCCAAGCGAATTTCAGCTGTATTTCTAATTCATAAGGTTCTAGCAGTAGTTGCGGAGTGTAAAGTTAAGTTGGCGCGAGCGCGCGTTTCGGTGCGGTGCACACGATGTCGGCAGTCACGGGCCCAGCGACTGTGGTTCCGGTAGGGTCGATCACCGGGATGTGTACTCGCGCCTTTACACATTCGAACTTCGACTCTCGTGCCGCGCGCGCGTAAATTAATTGACAGATTGTTTTTTATTATCGCGCGAAAAGTGACAGAGATTTTCGTGTGACACTAATTATGCATATTTTAATGCGCGTCCTGAATGTGATTAAAATTTGAATTTAAAGTGTTGTGAACTTACGGATTTGAAAATGTGTTCGAAAATTTGTGTTTGGAATTTCTTGATCCTCATCATCGCAGCGGCGGGTAAGTCTTAAAATTATAGTAGTTTTATTAAAAAGAAAAATAAAACTTTGCAAATTGTAGATTTATAACTGTGCCGTTCTAGGAAAGGAGTTTAATTAAAATTATAACAATTTCTTAGAACCACTGGAACTTGATACATCAGTTAAATTTATTTACCAAGTGAACCCTTATTAGAAGTACCCTCTCAAATAGAGCAGTATCAAATGACTATACGCTCTATCAACTTTATTGAAGGAAATTCTAAACTTAAATGTAATTTAATCTAATGTTATTCCTGTGCGGAAAGTTTTTATAACATATATTGTGTCGGTACATTGTAATTAAAGTAGTAAAAACCTAGGTAAGTTGGTAAAGCAAATAATATTATAAGTTATTATATTTATTAAATAGTATTTGTGTACTTTATTAAGCTGTCTAGTGTTTATCACACGCATTTTTAAGAGGTATTAAAGATTAAAAAAAACTTTATTTGTACATTTGCGTGGTGACTGGTGAGTGACGACGCATTGCTTTCAAAACTTAAGATTTAACTTTTTCTCTAAAAACAGTAAAAGTTTAACATAAAATATATAACGAGTATAAACGCTTCACCAGTGTTGTTTAGTAAGCGCGTTGTTTAGTAAATCAACAAAAAGTTGGGTAATTTTTCAACCTTGGTAAGTCACAAATTTAAACACAAAAACTGTTTTAATGAGTCTCTACTCAGAGTTAAATATACTTTTACTTGTTATAATTTAGTTCAAGTTGCTTGGAAGTTCTCTTTGAACAGTAATAAGTCTTTTACACTTTAGATTGTAGAAGTTAGTTTTTAAATGCTTTGTAGTTACAAGTAACTACAAAGCAAAAATCGTATATGTGTCAATCTATACTGTACTCGGCGAAACATGGCGGTAGCGGTCATTGACTTCCTGTCAAAAACTTGTAATTTTTTTATATAAACCCCGATTGACAACGAAGTGTCAAATGTTGACAATCGTGGCTTTAATTCATGAAGCCCCAAGCGGCCACATCCGGCCGCGATAACAATGAAAAAGCTAGTAATATTTATGTCTATGGAAAAAGCTATTGTGTCTCGTTTTGCCACGACTGATGGGATATAGAAAATGACAAGTTTTTGACAGGGAGTCAATGACCGCTACCGCCATGTTTCGCCGAGTAGAGTATAGGTTTTTGATTATGTGTGTGAAACTACTATCATAGAAGGAAATGGGAATCTTAGGATTTCGGAAGTTATTAAAAATGGTCAGTTTCCGAGGCAAAAGATCTACTTAGCTGTAGTTTTTGATCCTTTATCCTTCGTATATGTTGATGATGATGATGTTTTATGAATTTGTGGTTTAGACCATAATCACTTCAAACCTAACTTAGAAATAGGTTAAAAAGGTAAATCGCGTTGTTTCAGAGCGTGTCTAATAATAAGACAGGCTCCAAATGTTCTACAAACAATAGGCAAATAAAAACTTGATAGTGTTTTGACCTGCTACCACAACAGAATATAATATATTTGTAGTACCAACTGCTACCTTAAAAGTTAAACTCTTATTTGCGGAATATGCAGTAATTAAGTTACTACTTACTACGAGTTTTTCGTAGTAAGTATTTCAATACCTGTGCCAAGTTTTGTCATTTCTGAGATTTTTATATGAGTTTATCTGTTGACCTGTAATTAGAAACGATAGTGAATATATTTAAGGGTATTCCTATGTAGGTAAAAACCGAGATCAGAACGTTAAAAAAGTTTTTGGGGTCATTTTCTCAACAATTTAAGTATGAAATTTTGTCATTGCCATACGTTAAAAGTTACCTTACCAATTACAATGCATTAAGATTTTTAATCCTTAGCACCTATTTTATTCACAACTAGATGACCTGGTGAACTTGGTGTCACTTTCCTTCTCATACTAATAAACCTTCCCTAGACATCAACGAATATTTCAAGACTTAAATTAGCCAAATTGGCTCAGCCGCTCTCGAGTTTCAGCGAGCGAAAAAAATTTAAAATTCAGTTTATATTATACGTCACAATATCACTTGAGTTCGCAGTAGGTTGATATGATAGAGATTAATTCATGAAGCCCTAAGCGGCCACATCCGGCCGCGATAACAATGAAAAAGCTATTGTGTCTCGTTTTGTCACGACTGATGGGTTAAATAATAAATACTAATCAGTAAAGACGACTTGGTTAATTAAGTAATTTTTTTTTAATAATATAATAATAATATCTATGGACGCTTTCACACCACATCAATCTGGCCCCGTGCTAAGTACCTGAAGGACTTGTGTTACGGGTACCAGACAACGGAAATATATTTAATACTTTTATACTATACATATATTTAAGATTTTTATTATATCATACACATATATAATACACATCCGTGACCCAGGAACATTGAAAAACTTTTTGTTCCGTCGGCGGGATTCGAACCCGCAACCCCCGGCTTGAGCTGCCACACACTACCCATTGAGCCACTGAGGTCGTCAAATTATTTTTGCCGTCTTGGAAAATCTAAGCGAACTTATTTATATGGATAAGGGAATTAGGAAACGTACCGTTCAAGTTACTCCGTGATCACAATTACAGCCCCTTTTGCCTTTGGTGACAATCGGTAGCGTACACCGAGGGCCATGTTATAATTTTGTGAATGTCGCTAAAACTCAAGAACGGCTGAACCGATTTGGTTAATTTTAGTCCTGAAATATTCGTGGAAGTTCAGGTAAGGTTTATATTGTAAATAATTTTGAATACTGTAGACAAATCATCGTACTAAAACTATCGATTCAGGCATTAGCTTGACTTTTTAAATTGAAGTCACAAAACTGCCTTATGAGGACGACATGGTCGCCTCTGTTTGTGAACTAAGTCCTAAATCAAGATTTAAAAAAAGTCGCAAAACTATGAGTAAGTATGACACGCGTGTATTTGTTTCTGTGTTGCGTTTTTTGAGTTGGGTTTAAATAAAATACTCGGCTATGTTACTGTACTGTATGAAATTTACACTACTTTATGTCTAAACTGTAATAAATATTTTTCGCGCGACATTTACCTCGAAGATATTGACTACGTGACAAAAACCATACCTCCCCATCGGTGACCAAGCGTAATAATTTGAAGGCCTGCCACCCCATTTAACAGGTCACGTAGTTAAGGTAAGTTCCCTTACCTTTTACGATTAGTAAAGGAGTCTTTTAATATAAACAAAGAGCTGAGAGAACAAGTTGAAATTATAAGGGTACTCCGTACTACTTAAAACCCGCAACTCCGTTGCGACAAAATCCGTTTATCGCGCCGGAACCGTACATTTTTCGGATTAAAAATTATCATGTGTCCTTACCCGGGTCTCATAGTATCTCCGTACCAAATTTCAGCAAAATCGGTTCAGCGGTTTGGGCGTGAGGAGCTAACAGACGGACAGACAGACATACTATCGAATTAATTTCTAATATTAGACATATTTTATACATGCTTACACGCATTTTCTTATAAAAATATACTTATTTGTAAGTGCGTATCTCAAAACATCAGTCATCTAAACTTACCCTTATTATTTCAACAAGTTCTCTAAGCTTTTCATTCATATTAAAGACTGTCTTCGTCATTTTGACAAGCTCTTAATAACACTATAGGCGTCTTTTGGTCGTTTTTTTTGCGGGTTTGTGTCGTTGGCGTCCGGTTTTTAACCACATGTGGTTGACGGATCCTTTTTTATGCTCGTCGTATTTTTTAAGGACAGCAGAATGGTGTTTTTGTTTTAAACGACAGTAGATGATCGTAGTTTGCAGCTTCGGTATAATACTAGGGTTAAGGACAGAACACAGGGTAAAAAAGATACTACTAAAGGGCATATACACATTAATTCATAATATTACTAGCTGCTGCCCGCGACGTCGTCTGCGTGAAGGCTCTACAGCACTAAAGTAGGCGATAATAATATAATAATAATATCTGTGGACGCTTCACACCACGTCAGTCTGGCCCCGTGCTAAGTAAATGAAGGACTTGTGTTACAGGTACCAGACAACGGAAATATATTCAATACTTTTATACTATACATATATTTAAGATGTTTATTATACCATACACATATTTAATACACATCCATGACCCAGGAACATTGAAAAACTTTTTGTTCCGTCGGCGGGATTCGAACCCGCGACCCCCGGCTTGAGTTGCCACACACTCTAACCATTGAGCCACGGAGGTCGTCAAGGCGATAGCGTGATAATATGTAGCCTATAATATGTTGACCCGACCTCTTAGTAATCTCATGAAAAATTTGAAGTAAATCCATGCTTGTAGTTTTTGAGTTTAGCCCTTACATAAATACAGACAAATAGATAAACATTCTAAAGACTATATCTTTGGCTTCGTTATCGAATGTAGATCACGCCCCAAGTATTATTTAAAAAAAATATTTAATGTAAAAAAATATTAAATATATAATGTTAAAAATTGTACTAAAGTTTTGCCTTTAGTACAATTTTTTATTTTCAAAAAATAACTTGCTTGATTCGATAGTACTACTAGACAGGTAAAACGTTCTGCTGCGGAAAAACAACCACTAAAATTTCATGTTGTATGTATAGATAATATGCAAGTTTTTTGTTAATTTTGCGCATACCGAATATAAACTGAGGAAATTCGTAGGAGGTTAATCAATTAGATTTCACTTATTACGATCCATGAGCTAAAATGTTAGCCATAGCTTATTCAAATGAGCTCGAAAACTAGCGAGCAGTAGTAAATTTTATTTCATGCTAAACGATGTGCTTTGAATATAAAACAAGCTATGATTTATACTGAGTAATCTGTATGAAGCGGATTATTACTACCTGATTACTATATACAAACTACGAGTAATAATATTATAAACTAGATGATGCCCGCAACTCCGTTGCGCCAAAACTCGTTTATCGCGCGGGGACTGTACATTTTTCTGAACAAAAAAGTATCCTATATCCTTTCCCGGGACTGAAAGTATCTCCATGTTAAATTTTAGCAAAATCGGTTCAGCGGTTTGGGCGTGAAGAGGTAACAAACAGACAGACAGACACACTTTCGCATTTATAATATTAGTATGGATGCGATAGTGTCTTTGTCTGTCGGTCACCTCTTTACGCCCAAACCGCTGAATTGAATTTACTGAATTGTTATGGGAATACTTTGAGTGCCGGGAAAGCACATAGGATACTTTTTATCCCGTAAAAATGTACGGTTCCAGCGCGAAAGTAAGTGATAATACTTTAGGGTGCTTATGGGTCCCTGTGAAAGTAGCAGCACTGAAAAAGCATATTTTACTTTTTTAATGGGAATATTGTCTGTTACTCTGTCAGCGCTGCTACTTTAACAGTGAACTCTATATGACACACGTCTTAAAGTATTATCACTTAGTTTTGTTACATTCTGTTTACAAGTACATATTATACTGAATTGGTAACCCTAGGACCTATACTAATATTGAGGCACGTGACGTAGTCTGGCGATATATTTGACAATCCGCCGCCATTCCCAGTTATTTTTGCCGCTAATATTATGTTCGCTGCGCGGAATACTAAGTTTTCGTTATATTTATTTTGTATCGATGAGTTTGTCTGTGGTTGCGTCAGCGGCGGTTTTTGTTGCACAAATTAGTGCAATCTGACGTTGCTAATTTCCATAAGCAGTGTTGCTTAAGCTCTTAAGACAAGGTCCGTGGCAAAAGAAGGCGAGAAGGTTTCAAAGTGCGAGGTATAGTTACAGGAGTTAGGACCTGCTTTCTGACACTCATACAGGGTGTAACAAAATTAAGTGATAATACTTTGAAGTTTAAGGTATGCAGAGCTGCCTTATGTAGAACTAACTGTGAAAGAAGCAGCGCTGAAAGAGCAATTTTTCTTGTGGTGTGTATGGGCAAGCGCCCCTGCGTCATGAATTTTCCCATACAAAATAAAATAATTACTCTTTTAGCGCTGCTACTTTCACATCGAACCCTATAAAGGGTACCCATACACAGCCTAAAGTATTATCACATAGTTTTGCTACAGCCTGTATAAATCGACCCTTAAAACTCACGGACACTGTTGTTACCACAGAAATAATATCAAGATAGAACGGCTAAGCGGGTGGAGTACGCGTGTTTCAATCTTGCTCAAGTGAGCAAGATTCGTTAAACGTTCATTCAGTCAGCTCGCACGCCTCGACTTGATTACACCGGAACGGTTGTACAAAAATGCCTCATTGTGCAGTGTCTTATAGTAAAAACAGAAGTACGAAAGTGAATCGGTCAAAAGGAGGTATTTCTTTCCACGGGTAAGTTATTTGTTCTCACTAAAAGCAAAGCAAAAATTGACACGCGCGATTCCTTAGTAATGTACGCGCGTCGCCGTTCTATCTTGATACATTTCTGTGGTTGTTACCCTACTCCATATATTTCATGTTACCTTGTAGGTACAATATGAACGAAATAACTTCGTAACGGAATACGTTATTATAATATTAATATATTTTTGAGGGAACCGCGAGCATAAAATAACGAGATGCGATGTTTAACCTAAGTACTACTTAATAGGACAGAGCGGGTTAGGGTGGATACACACTGTTACAAATTTACTTATTTTTATACTACGTTTACGTCGAGTATGTAAAGACAAATGCTGGCATATTGATTTAGACAGTCTATAATATAATATTACTAGCTGTCCCGGCAAACGTTGCTTTGCCATAATATAAAGTATTTCGCCCATAATATTATTTTATTGAAGTGACTAAATAAGTATGTCGCCATGGCAACGTCGATCGCTATCCCGTCGCACAAACAATGGTCGAAGTCAGTCTCAGGTTGTAATAATTTACTATTATTTATTCAACAAATGCACTTATCAATATATAAAGTACCCAGTAGCCGATTCTCAGACCTACTGAATATGCATATAAATTTTGGTAAAAATCAATAAAGCCGTTTCGGAGGAGTTCGCTGACACGAGAATTTTATATATAAGATATTATGTTCTTTAGTATATAATCAAAGGTTCTTACGTAGCCTAAACCAAAGATCGGATTTTATTGAATTCATTAATTCATGAGGTCTCAAAGGCTCAAGGGATTCGCTATGACAGTCCAAACGGTTATGAATTACGGTAAAAAATACGCGCATAATATGCATAAAGGCCCCCATATTCGGTAAGGCCAATCAAATTCGATTGGACTGATGGCAGGCCGATCTGACCATGTTTTATTCATTCCCGCCTTCGGTCCGGCGTAGCTCAAAACGAAATAATGCAAGAATTATACTGTCTATAGTATTAATATAGTACTAGATGACGCCCGCAACTTCGTAGCGGCAAAATTCGTTTATCGCGTAGGAACCGTACATTTTTCCGGGATAAAAAGTATCCTATGTCCTTTCTCGGAACTCAAAGTATCTCCATGCTTTTCAACAAAATCGGTTCAGTTTGGGCGTGAAGAGGTAACAGACAGAGTCAGACACACTTTAGCAATTATAATGTTACTAATATACCTAGACATAGTTGTGGTATAAAATCGATTCAGACAATTTCTTTATAGGAATAATAACGGAAATAACGAAGGCAATTTTACAAAAAACAGGCCGATAAAATTGGAAAGCCAAAGTATTGTATTACTGAATTGCAATTACTTGGGTCTGTGTAGTGTCTAATGAGATCAACATTATTTGCTAAGTCTTCTTTACCATAGTAAAAATAAATTAAAATGTTGTTTGCTATAAATGTTTTATACATAAAAGTAAGTTCTAGATGTTTTTTATGGAGGTTTCAGCTTAAAGAGACAGGTTTTATAATTTGCTGGATGACTCTGTGAACTTCATATCACTTTCCTCCTAATATAAACCTTCCCTGGACTTTCGCGAACATTTCAAGCCTAAAATAATTAGCCATATCGGTTCAGCCGTTCATTTTATTTTTATTTATTATTATTAAAGCAATAATATGTTTAATTATTATTATTAAAGCAATAATATGCAGGAACCCTTATTCCTGCATATTGTTTTAATATTATTAATAATTTGTTGCAAAAAGTGCATTTTTTGGCGTACCGCAGCGCGTAGAAATCGCGCACGTCTGAACGCGCCCTTATAGTTAAAAGGCTATATTTTAATTTCCATATAAACCACGTCAATTTACTCAGTACCGTTTACGAGTTATTATAACTATTATAACAACTTTATACCTTACAAATGTGTATCAGGATTAAACCCTCGTATTCTCCTATTAGTTTGGGATGCCTTAATTGTGTTATATCGTCAAAATATATAATGTGTTTATTATTCGTAGAGGTCAAGGGACATTTTTAGGGTTCCGTACCCAAAGGGTGAAAACGGGACCCTATTCATAAGACTTCGTTGTCTGTCCGTCTGTCTGTCCGTCTGTCTATCCGTCTGTCTGTCTCCAGGCTGTATCTCAAGAACCGCTATAGATAGAGTTCTGAAATTTTTACAGATTGTGTATATTGGTTGCCGCTATAACAACAAATAGTAAAAACAAAATAAAATTAATATTTAAAGGGGGCTCCCATACAACAAACATGTTTTTTTTGGCCTTTTTTGCTCGATATCAATAATAGCAACAGGTAGGCACTTGATATTTTCACAAAGGCCTTAATTATATGTCTACTTCAATATTTAAAAATAATAATAAAATAAAATGAAAATTTAAGGGGGGCTCCCATACAAAAAACACAATTTTTGGCCTATTTTTGCTCTATAACGGTACGGAACCCTTCGTCCGCGAGTCCGACTCGCACTTGGCCGATTTTTGTAGTCCACAATTATAACTCTCAAATGATATCTTTTATCTTCATAGGATATTTAAGTACATGAGAAGTATTGTTTAGATTAGTATGAGGCCGAGAAAAAAATTACAACAATTATGCTGGCTTCTCCCGGAAAGAACTACGAGTACTCATCTCCACGACAAGCGACCTCCAACTGGTGACTTCATGGTTGTATTTCTGTGCTTATTCAAATACTGCTGTGTGGGTACATTTCATAATGAACGGTTCAGTGGTTTGAGCGTGAAAGCGTAACAAAACAAACAGATTTAAAACTAAGGTCTAGAAGTTTCGTATTTTATTTGTAATAAATAATAATATTATTATTGATATACTATGTATTTGGCAATTCGTATCTAAATGCGATGTTTACACGATTTTAGTCAATCCATAGAGTAATAAAATTATTTGTCTATGGTCAATCATAATACCTATATCATTTTTATCTGTCTTCTTGATACGAATAGTCAGTGAAGAGGCTAAAACCTATTTACAAAATTAAAAATATAATCTACTAGACGTTCCGCGCGGCTTCGCCCGCGTAAATTAGATATATTACAGAAAAATTATTCCACAAAAAACAACCTATCCTTCACGTGGTCTACTTCTTATCTGACCGAAATAACAAAAAAATATTATTGCTCTAGTATTTCGTGAGATAAGCCCTTTCAAAAAATTTCCCCCGTTTTTTCTACATTTTCCTCTATTTATTCGCTCCTATTAGTGATAGCGTGATAAAATATAGCCTATAGCCTTTCTCGATAAATGGGCTATCTAAAACACTAAAAGAATTTTTCAAATCGGATCAGTAGTTCCTGAGATTAGCGCCTTCAAATAAGTCCTTTCAAGTAATTTCCCCCGTTTTTTCCACATTTTCCTCTATTTCTTCGCTCCTATTAGTCTTAGCGTGATGACATATAGCTTATAGCCTTCCTAGATAGATAGTCTATCTAACACTGAAAGAATTTTTCAAATCGGATCAGAGTTCCTGAGATTAGCGCGTTCAAGTAAGTCCTTTCAAATAATTTCCCCCCGTTTTTTCCACATTTTCCTCTATTTCTTCGCTCCTATTAGTCTTAGCGTGATAAAATATAGCCTATAGCCTTCCTCGATAAATGGACTAACACTGAAAGAATTTTTCAAATCGGACCTACTGGTCCTAAGAACTACTGTTCTTGAGATTAGCGCGTTCAAACAAACAAACAAACAAACTCTTCCGCTTTATAAATTAAGTATAGATATCAATCTGTACAACAAAAATGGAATTTAAATTTTATTAGTCTCGCTAAAACACGAGAACGGCTGAACCGATTTGGTTAATTTTAGTCTTGAAATAATCGTGGAAGTCCAGGGAAGGTTTATATGTATTAGGAGGGAAGTGATACGAACTTCACCGGGTCATCTAGTAGACAGATATAACAAGGACGAAGACGTAATAAAACTTTTAGATACAGGAATACCTGTCGTAGAAAACAACGGAAGAGCAGGTTAGTTTTATTTCTATTTCCTGTAGAAATCTCTACAAGTAATTAATTACCTTGAACGTATAAAGTTCTAAAGCGGCCATACGCGTCGCTCTATATGGTTCTGTAGATTACTTGTATGAGTGAGTTGTATAGAAAATAGATACATAACACTTTAGTTTTATGCCTGTGATTTTATATGTTTGAAACAAGTAGTTTAATCTACTAGATAACGCCTGCAACTCCGTTGCGCCAAAATTCGGTTATTGCGTTGAAACCGTACATTTTTCCTGGATACATTTGTTGGAATTTGGTATGGAGATACTTTGAGTCCCGGGAAAGGACATTATTTACATTTTATCCCGGAAAAATGGAAGGTTCCCGAGTGATAAACGAATTTTTGGTCCCAGTTTTGCGTCATCTATAATATAATATTTTCACCGGTATTTCTGTAGTTACGTCAAATTTTTATAAAAAAGTTATGACATACAGTAATAATAATTATTTATTACCCTTAATTAGACAGACATATTTAATGTATTGGCAGGTGTAATGATGCGTATATGTATGTGATTGCTTGAATATTAAACGACCTGTGACGCGCTAACTCACATGTCAATTAAATATAATCAATTATAGGTGTGAATGATTAGATACAGGGAATGTCAATTCGATATCAAATTACTAGCAGGAGACGGCGAAATTTTGAAAATGGATTCACAAACGGCGGAGTAATCGTGAACATAAAAAATGAAAAAAAAAATGAACATAACACCTCCTCCATTCCGGAAGTCGGTTAAGAATGTAGACTGTGTGCTAATCCAGGATGTCAGCTAACGGCTTGTAAAATTTTGTCGAAATCGGTTTACAAACAGCAGAGTTATCGTTGAACATAAAAAAATAAAAATAAAAAAACAAACAACATATCCTCCATTTCGGAAGTTGGTTAAAAATGTAGCCTATGTCTAAGCGTGAAGAAGCAACAAACATACAAACTTACAAACTCACAAACTCACATACTTTCGCCTTAATAATATTAGTAGGAAGTAGGATAACTTAGTTTGTTCCTAAAAAGGAGAATTAAAATCCCACCAAAAACATTTCTTGTAAAATGTTGCCGAGACGACCACGTAAGGTTTACCTCGTGAAAAAGATATCTCATGTAGAGCCAAGCTTCTGAATCTATACCCGGCCTAACTCTACCGACCCTAACTTCAACATATTCTATATGTTGAAGTTATTTATATGTTTATTAATATGTATATTATTAGTTATATGTATATTATATCAGTAAATATTATGTATGGATTTGCCTTGTCGCTACCGTCGTGGAGGTGGTACGAATATTTCGTTTCTGATCTTTAGTACCGTAAGGTACTATTATGTATTCTGTGTCTTATGTAACTAACGAAACAGCCGAGCCGTACAATGTACATATTTACTGATATGTAGAGTTTGTCTAAGTCAGGGATACGAAATTTCTGCAAAATCCGTTCAGCGGTTTGGACGTGAAGAGGTAACATACAGACACACTTTCGCATTTAGAATATCAGTAAAGTATCAATGCTGAATATCGTTTATCGAGGGGAATGTGCATTAAGCTGGCAGAAAATAGAACCAATATAACGCACTAAAATTCGTTTATCACGCGGGAACCGTAGATTTTTCCGAGATAAAAAGTATCCTATGTCCTTTCCCGGGACTCAAAGTATCCCTATACCAAATTTCAGCAAAATCGGTTCAGCGGTTTGGACGTGAAGAGGCAACATACAATTTCGCATTTATCTATACATATAATAAAACCAGAAATGACGATTCTGTACATTAAAGTTATTCAAAAAATAATAAGCGGAGGGTGTCACTACATCGCTATAGAAGCCAAAAATGTGGTCAGTTTTTTTGTCTGTCTGTCTGTCTGTCTGTCTGTATGTTTGTTCCACTATCACACGAAAACTACTGATCCGATTTGAATGCGGTTTTCGCAGATATATTTGTCTTCTTCCAACTTAACATCTGTTGTATAAAAAATTTCCCCCCACCCCTCTAAAGGGACGAAAGAGGGGGTCAGATTTTGTATAAGACTTTTGCTTTAACACGAAAACTACTGATCCGATTTGAATGCGGTTTTCGCAGATATATTTGTCTTCTTCCAACTTAATATCTGTTGTATAAAAAATTCCCCCCACCCCTCTAAAGGGACGAAAGAGGGGGTCAGATTTTGTATAAGACTTTTGCTTTAACACGAAAACTACTGATCCGATTTGAATGCGGTTTTCGCAAATATATTTGTCTTCTTCCAACTTAACATCTGGTGTATAAAAATTTTTCCCCCCACCCCTCTAAAGGGACAAAAGAGGGGTCAGATTTTGTATAAGACTTTTGCTTTAACACGAAAACTACAGATCCGATTTGAATGCGGTTTTCGCAGATATATTTGCCTTCTTTCAACTTAACATCTGTTGTATAAAAATTTTCCCCCCACCCCTCTAAAGGGACGAAAGAGGGGGTCAGATTTTGTATAAGACTTTTGCTTTAACACGAAAACTACTGATCTGATTTGCATACGGTTTTCGCAGATATATTTGCCTTCTTCCAACTCAACATCTAGTGTATAAAAATCACCCCCCCCCCACCAAAGAGAGGGTCAGATTTTGTATTAAGTAAACTTTTTTCTTTAATGGACTTACTTTATATTAATATCTGTTTTTCCAAATTAACATCTGGTGCTACATAACATTTTTCCCCCCCACCGCTCTTAGGGGACAAAAGAGGGGGTAAGATTTTGTATGCTGATGAAGTAGAAATACTTTAAATGGCAAAACAACGTTTGCCGGGACAGCTAGTAATTAATATTAGTAAAGTATGGATGCTGAATATCTTTTATCGAACAGAATGTGCACTGTGCATTAGGTTGGTGGAAAATAGAACCAATATATAATCTTGAAACTCGAGTGGGAAAATTATAAGGAACATAACATTTTGCATTTCACTATAGCAGATTTATTATGAAACTATTGACACATCCTCATTGAAATCGGATAAAATAACATAGAGAGCCTTATTCATACATCTTCCTAATCGGTTAAAAGTAACCTTTCAATTAGCAAAGACGCGTGCCTTTAATATAAGTAGTAACAGCTACCAATATAATATCTAGGTCCCAAGTTTTAGCATAATTGCTTCGAATATGCGACGAGTCTAGTGTTTAATTAGCAATCTATATTGGGGTGAAGAGGGAAAGAGAGAGGAAGGAGAGACAGGAAGGGGGGAAGGAAAGGAGGTATTTAGTATTCTAAGCATGCATCGCCTGATCATCTATCATCGTGTATTCCTCAGAGAGTATAATAACTATTTTCTATGAGGCTACTGTATTGTTCGAATCTGTATTGTTACATCCGTGATTAACATATTTTTAACACGCTTTTAATTAATATAAGCTTGGGCTGTATGTACGTAACGGAATCTTTTAACATGATTTTTACCTATCTCCAGAAGTCTAATTAATTCGAAACTTTGCATACGTATTAAGAGCCAATGACAATAAAATAATTTGTTAAAATATTAAAAAAAATAATTGAACTATTATTTATAAGTATTTGTTACTTGTTACCACAATTTTTTTATTTAAGTAAATTATTTTTAAGGAAAAACACTAAAGTATTCATTATATTACACATAATCATAGAGTAATATTAATATAATGAATACTTAAGTGTTTTTACTTTTTGTAGATTATTATGTTATGTTAATAAATAATTATAGAGTAGACTAGCGACCCGCCCCGGCGTCGCACGGGTATAAAATATATATCCACTGAAAAAATGATTAATTCATGAAGCCCCAAGCGGCCACATCCGGCCGCGATAACAATGAAAAAGCTATTGTGTCTCGTTTTGCCACGACTGATGGGTTAAAATCGATAGCCTATGGTCCTTCACGTGGTCTACTTCTTATCTATGCCAAATAACATAAGAATTGCTCCAGTACTTCGCGAGATAAGCCCTTTCAAATAATTTCCCCCGTTTTTTCCACATTCTCCGATTATTGTTAGCGTGATAAAATATAACCTATATAACCTAACCTAATATAACCTAACCTAAGGCTATAGCCTTCCTCAATAAATGGGCTATCTAACACTGAAAGAATTTTTCAAATCGGACCAGTAGTTCCTGAGATTAGCGCGTTCTAGTTAGCCCTTTCAAATAATTTTCCCCGTTTTTTCCACATTTTCCTCTATTTCTTCGCTCCTATTAGTTTTAACGTGATAAAATATAGCCTATAGCCTTTCTCGATAAATGGGCTATCTAACACTGAAATAATCATCAAAATCCGTTGCGTAGTTTTAAAGATTAAAGGGAACAAAGGGACATGAGGAAAAAAAAGCGACTTTGTTTTATAATAAGTATAGATAATAATTTTGAAAAGGAACGAAAAGTTACATCAATGCGACTTTGATATTAAAATCGTTTTTGCAATTAATATAATATGTATATAGGTATTAGCTATGTGTGATTTACCGAATCGCTCAAAGCAGTGATTAAATAATACATGTCATAATATTTTGTATAGGTTGAGTAAAAATTTTTTAATATTAGCGTTATATTTGCACCAATCAAATATTATTACTGATTTGATTTGTAATACAGACATTTTTGTCGCTAGTACTCATAATTTTCACTTACAAACAACCGACTCTATAATTATAAATTTGGAGTGTCTGTCGGTAACACTTCGATATTAATTGAAATGATAGTCATCGCAATATTTAATTGAGAATTTCAGGTCAAAAAGTTCCACTTTTGCTTACATTTTAATGAAATAAAAAATCCCACGGTTCGTGATTTTAGAGTAGCTTTGTAGTTTGTACCGTTTAGCGCTCCGACTAAATTTAACATAGTATGTTGGGTTAATGACTTTTTAACCATTATATTTTAAATGTTACGTGGCTTATGAACGTCGGATCATGGATGTGTTTTACTTTGTCAAGTACTGACAAAACTACAGGTTGGAATGCAAAAAGGAACATTTTCCTAATAATATTATGAAATTGTTTCTTTTTCATTCATCATCATCAGTCGTCTCCCACTATGAGCATTCTCATTTCCTTCTTCTGTCAGTTGAAACTACTTAGTTGCCAAAACAATTTGAAAATAAGTTGTCATATTCTATCATCCATACCAATATCATAAACGCGAAAATGTGTCTGCTGTCATTTACCTTTTCACGCCCAAACCGTTTAAGCGATTTTGCTGAAATTTGGTATGGAGATACCTTGAGTCCCAGGAAAGGACATATTTTTATTTTTTTATCAATAAACTATAAAGAATATAATCAAAAACTTAATCTAATACAGTGTAACATAAACCATTACTATGGTTTTTCCGCACTCTGCCATTCGTCTTCGACAGCTCTTTTTAAACAATAATACTATGTAGTGTTTAAACTTTAATTAATTAATCTAACAGGACAATTTATGACTAATTAAATATATGGTTAAGTAAATATTATATCATGTAGGATATTTTCGACCCGAAAAAATGTAGGTTCCCGCGCGATAAACGAATAACTAACATATTTTCTCTCACTCTGATTGTCATAATATTATCATATCAATTGAAAATAAAAACAATGGTCCTGAATTATCTTCATAGATTTTTATAACAGCTGTTAACACTAATTAAAATAATTCACCCGTACATTCTCAACTGTCCAAACTACTTCAAAACTGAAACAATTAAAAAGTAAATGCCAGTTAGCCAGTTAGAAAAAAAAGTGTGACGAATTTTAAAATTTTCTATTGTCTATGGAGCTTTCTAGTGGCCACAATGCATAGGAAGCCGCACAATACGACGTTTTTATCGATACCGGTGTAACTTGCATTTAATAGGTTTCACTTTTGTCGATTTTCCTACCATTATAAAAGTAAAAGTGCTCGTTATTATTGGAATCGTAAAAACTTGCCTTCCCGCTGCTACTGGAAACAAGAAGTACTTAAGTATACTGTATAGTTTTATATTCTTATCTTACTAAGTTACTGCCAATGATACTTACGCAGTTCGTACAAGTTACGTACTTCGAAAGGCATGATTACAGAATACTGATGTCTTTCTCTGTCAAGTGACTTTTCCGATGTGTCAAAGAAGATCAAAACATTGTATAGGTCTACCAGAATCTGATGGCAAAGACAGCAGATTTTCAAAAATATCCCTAATCATTGGATTTATATATTTGCACGTTTCACACACAGAATCAGCCGCTATAAGGAAATAAGAAAGGATCTAATGTTTTATTCAAATTACCCCGGCTATTCTGGTAGACCTATATTTACTTATTGTATTAATGACACAGCTCACAAAATTTAACAGAAACTTACAGATCACTGGTTCTCAAGCAATTCTCACCTAGCCTATTCAGGGTTTACCCAATATTGTAATTTTTTTTTCGTTACCCCCTGATGTATCTTTTCTCTTTTCTTTGTACTAAGTATATTAATTCACTAGCTGTCTCTATCTATCTAATATATAAAATTCTCGTGTCACAGTGTTTGTGCGCGAACTCCTCCAAAACGGCTCAACCGATTTTAATTTCATTTTATATGAATCGCTAGATGAAAAAATGTTAAAATAATTTTTTGGGTCCATTAGCCCAAGTACTCTATAATTAAAGACAAAAAAAAATTAACAATTTCATTACGAGGGATTATCTATTACCTAATACAAATATTTATTACAACCTGTTGTATCAATTCGTGCTAGTAATGGTGTGCTAACAGCAAATTGCGATGTACGACCTTTGGCGGCTCATGCACATCAGTAAAAGTGAACCTCACATAATTACTCCACGTCTTCACAAATTACTTTCGTGTCGAAATTTAATATCATGCGTGAGATATCGTAATTAGGCAATTAAACATGGCGGACTGACATACGTCAGATTTGCCGCCATTTTGGTTGTTTTTTTTTTAAGCTAGTACTAACGTTTATGCACTAAAGGAAATATCTTTGAGAGTCAGGATTGAGCGAGTGCTGGCACGTTATAATGGTAGATTTGTGGGTAATGGACGAGATGTTATTGTTAGCTTATTGTACGATATGATAATCTAAATAATTATATTATTCAAAGGTGACTGACTGACTGACATAGTAATCTATCAACGCACAGGCCAAAGTACTGGACGGATCGGATTGAAATTTGGCATGCAGGTAGATGCTATGAACTTATGACGTAGGCATTCGCTAAGAAAGGATTTTGATCAATTCTACCCCCGAGAGGATAAAGTAGGGGATGACATTTTGTATGAAACTTTATCAATTTTAAACCGATCGGGCTGAGACTTTGCATGCATAAAGCTACTATGACGTAGGCATCCCCTAAGTAAGGATTTTGATAAATTATATCCCTAAGGGGATAAAATAGGGGATGAAAGATTGTATATAATAATACTTCTTAGCGCGAGCAAAACCCGCGGGCAAAAGCTAGTATTATAATATAAAGTGAAGATTTTCCACTTCCAGTTTTGCCGAGTTATCATAAAGTTCTGTGCAGCGTATACGCGTTAACGTAGCAGAATTAATAGTAGAGAAGGCCAAAGATTATGACTGATAGCAGAGTCAGAATTCCCGCCTTGTTAGTTGTTTGGCTTTTTTACCTTTGGCTTTTTACCTTTTACGTTGTAAAAGCAAAAAACAAAGTAGGCGTAACACGTGCACGAAAGACATGTTTTTTTTCTTTCCATAAATCTCTGGCCGTAAAAAAGTTATTGAGTAAACTTTATGCCCTTCTCAAAATTCGCTGATGCATGTGTTCCGCGAGAGTGCTTCACATTGGCGACTTTAATCCCATGTTTCGAGGGGCTCAATATGTAAGAGCATTCGATGTTCGATTTTCAAAGTATCGGTTACTTTGTTCCTTACAAATCGAGCTTTGATTAAATGTGAATTTTGATTATGTTTGAAAATGGAACGTTTTCTTTTTTTTGTATCCAGCCAGTAATTGTTTTAGATTTGTTGTCTACCTTGCTTGTAAAGGCCTTGTATAGGACGAAATAAGCCCCACGTTTATAATAATATTACCTACGTCTTGTATTTGGTTAAAGTAGAGACAATTAATTTTTAAATTAAAATTATCTCGATTAAATTACAGTTAACCCAAAGTGTTTAAAATGAATCTAGATTTTAAAACAGTGTTATATTTATCCACTAAATGATTAAACGGTGTAAAATCTCTAGGGTCGCCTCCGGTAAGTTAGATTAATAGTGTACTTAGCGGCTAGAAGTTAGTGTTTAAGTCAAGAGATTTTATCTATTTTTCACCATGACATGTGGTTGCACTCCGCTTAACTAAACTTTCTGTTGAACTTTGATATTTGTCTTTACTCTTACTTAAGAGTTGTAGTTTAGTAGTGGAATAGGCCGGTACTACTCAGAAAACTTGACGTCAAAGTCAAAAAAGGTTGACGGCAAAGTTTACTAACTTAGACTATAACGCACAGTGTGATAAAAACCTCGATTTTGTTTCACCGCGTTTTTCTTCCAAAATACTATAGTTGATAGCTATATAAACATTAGAGTAAAACTCCGAGATCGATATTCTTAGTAGTTATTTTTTTAAAGAGTGTCAAATTTGGCGTTTTTCCGGGTCAAAAATTTGCATAAAAATTAATTAAAAAAAACTAATCAAGTAACATTAATTTTGTTTATACCAATTGAACAAGCACTTAATACTTTACTTTTTCTCCAAATTTGGTTAACCTACTGTGATCAAGTAGGGAGATATTTATTTATTTAATAATTTTAGTTTTTCATTTTTAATTTCGCGATTAGATCGAATTAGAAAAAGTTTTAAATATGAAACGATAGTGTGAGTAATCCTTTATAAATGTTATTAAAAATCACAGTCTAATAACCTCTACGTCAGAAGTAATATCCAATTCAAATTTTTTTTGTGTGTGTGTGTTGTGTGTGTTTGTGTGTGTGTGTGTGAAAAGTGCTTGTTCAATTGGTATAAACAAAATTAATGTTACTTGATTAGTTTTTTTTTAATTAATTTTTATGCAAATTTTTGACCCGGAAAAACGCCAACTTTGACACTCTTTAAAAAAATAACTACTAAGAATATCGATCTCGGAGTTTTACTCTAATGTTTATATAGCTATTAACTATAGTATTTTGAAAGAAAAACGCGGTGAAACAAAATCGAGGTTTTTATCACACTGTGTAACGTGGTAACCGTGCATTTTGTCGTAATAAAAATTGCCCTAAATTCTCTCCCGGGATTCAGAATGCCAAATTTTATGTAAATTGGTTAAGCGGCTTAGGCGTGAAGGGACAAAAACAGTCACACTTTGACATTTATTTTCGTATGGATTTTGTTCGTTACGTTAGTTTTAATAATTTTTTACACATTCTAGCAAGAACTATATTTTCTAACATTGAAAAATGTACCTCCACACGTAGATAATAAAGTTGAATTTTGTACAGCATTTCGAAAACCCTAGAAGTAACAGCACGGTAACAAACAGATACATCCTTCACGCTCCATAATCCGACGTAAGACTTTCATAATGTAACACAACACGGCTTTATTACCGACTTTCAGTAATACGACCTCTCTACTTTCTTTAATTTCTATAATGGCAACACTAGCGAGAAATTAAAAAAAAAACACCGTATAATTAGATTCTCTAGAGAGAACTAGAGATCTTGCATTTGAATTTTGATAATTTAGGCAGCAAAAATATGATGTAGGTACATAATATTTTGATTTATCACATAACCTTTAAGAGAACCATCTCAATTCTTATAGTACGTTAGTGTACATCTTTTGACATTGAGTATATACGTCATTAAGGTAATGTATTATTAAGGTGCCTCTCACGAATTATACGAATTATTAGGCTATGGGTATAAAATTGAAAAACATGTTTCAATACAACGCATTACACGACTGACAAGTTTGACAATTTACTACAGATTAAACACACGTCAACCCAGCTTTGTGTTGCCATGTTCATTAAATTAAAATCGATTTAATTCAATTATCACACTCGACTATTCGCGTATATCCCTCTAACTAATTTCTGTTGCTCGCATATTGATTTTTGATGTTTAAATACGTGATTGAAATAAAATGGACGCTGTAAATTAATTAAAATGCCATCGATATACATGAACCGCGAAAAATGAATATGCAGTTTATGAAGCTACGATTTTTTTCATTTTATACCTTTCGCCTAGAAAAAGAAAGTACTTAATTAAAAAAATATATGATGCCCAATAATAATTATACTAAGGGAAAAGACCTAATGCTAGACACGGAACTAATAGATGACACTTATGACAAAAATACCATAAAAATAAGAATTACTGTAATTATTTCTCACCACTGTAAATTTTATATGCTTCTCAAGCTATCTGTTGAATTGAAAAAATATATTAGGGACGCCTTCGGGAACAAAATTTTAAAATGGGATCAGTTTTCGTAAATAATGTGACCGGGTCAACACGCGCTTGTTAGATTGGAGTATATATATATATAGGTCTTAAGATATTTTGAAACAATTAGGTGTTACTATGATAATACTAAAATTATGCCCTAGCAGTAGCAAGGTATCTGTGGTTAAATGAAAAGAAACTGTAAGACAATAAAGATATTTATTAAAACAACTTTAATAAGTAAGGGTCGGTAGATATAATTATTTTCAAATTGTATAACAAATTATTACGTAATTTACGTGATCTAGCTAAGGTACTTTCAGTATATTATATTAACAAGATACAACTCAGGAATAACACAGAACTTATAACTTTATATTATAAAACAACATAATATCAAGCAATTATATTAGTATAGATCATCTAGCAAAAATCAACCATAGGCTTGTACAAAATCTTCTTTATATAAATTACAATAATTACAAAGTTACTTATTATTAAAATCTTTATAACTAACAAATAGGTACATCACCTTAAACACTGTCGGCCAGAATGAGAGCCGTACTAGGTTCGCTAGCTATTTTATACTGGGTAGAATGGATATTCTACCCACACTGAATAATAATTCTAGTACCCACATTTTTCAAAGTTTGGTACTAGAACTATTATTACTTAAATATGATATTCTATCTAAATACAATTAAACAAAATCTTAACATAATAATATTCATAAAATAATTAAGAGACAATACGATAAATATAAACGACCTTACATTATAAGTCTTTCCTTACAATTTATTATTATTTTTAACAAAAAATTAAAACCGACTTCCAAGGTAAAAACAATAGTAATATGAACTAAAAAGTATTAAATAACTCTTACCCTTTAATAGTGCC
Organism: Polyommatus iphigenia; assembly: GCA_963422495.1. NCBI lineage: Eukaryota > Metazoa > Arthropoda > Insecta > Lepidoptera > Lycaenidae > Polyommatus > Polyommatus iphigenia. The sequence goes on along the minus strand of OY730184.1, from coordinate 2,356,312 downwards.
TTTTTCAGAATTCGTCTAAATCTCAACTATTTCTGTACTGTATACTACAATCTTCATTATTTTGAAGTCGGTACCAGCTAATTTAATCGTGAGTTCAGTAATGTCAGATAATCTGAAACTTTTGGGACTGGTACCGACTTCAAAGTAATGAAGATTGTAGTATACAGTACAGAAATAGTTGAGATTTAGACGAATTCTGAAAAAGGCACTATTAAAGGGTAAGAGTTATTTAATACTTTTTAGTTCACATTACTATTGTTTTTATCTTGGAAGTCAGTTTAAATTTTTTGTTAAAAATAATAATTTTACTCTTTTTAGTTAAGTATCTACAAAATTAGGCTTTATGCGTAAATAACCAATACGAATGTTAATAATACCACAATTTCGCTTACAGTGACATAATGTTATTCACATTATGTCACTGTAAGCGAAATTGTGGTAAATGCTTGCAGTTATCTAAGCGATGCTGCAATTTCCATACTTTTATCTTTAAAGATTCAGGAGTTCTGTTCAGTGCCTTTGGACCAAGAGACACCTTCGTATAAAATTTCTCTTATTCGTAACATATGTTTAACTTACTAGAAACAACATTTTAACCACTATGAGTGTTTTGATAAAATTCAAGGCTTTTCCTCGATTGCTCATAGATCCCATCATCAGCTCACCACTTTCGTAATTGTTATACAAAATTAACATTATATCCTATACAACAACACGAGAATTTTGAAAATCGGTCCACAAACAGCGAAATCATTATAAAAACGTCTGCTTCGATGCAAAATATCACGAAAAGTACCAATAATTGGGTCATAGTGTGATGGCCCATGGTATAATGATGGTTGTGATGATGATAATTAATCGAATTGATGTATTAGCTTATGCTTTCAGTTGTTTAAACAACGCCGAAATCCCCGAACCTGTACCTATAAGCATTCAAAAGCTCTGTTCGGTACCTTCGGATCCAGGGTATAACCTGGTGCAAAGTCATACTTTTTGGTAGCATTTACCTCGAATGCTTCAGAAAAAATCGAAATCACTATATGTTTCCATACAAATTTCAAGAAGTCCCCTCGATTCCTCAAGGATCCCATCATCAGATCACCACTTTTGTGAACATGGTACCAAATTCGAGGTAAACCCTATACAACACAAAAAGAATTTTGAAAATCGGACCACAAACGGCTGAGTAATCGTGGAACATACAAAAAAAAAAAAAAGATACATACAGCCGAATGTATTACCTCCTCCTTTTTGGAAGTCGGTCAAAAAGGTGTTTTTATTATTAATTTAACATAAAAATTACGGCTTAATCCTTCAATCGGAAGTTCTAGGAATTCCCATTGTATTCTTTTGTTCTCGCGATCACCGGTGCTCGCGCGGGGCCTGAAGGATTAATATTGGTGTTGTCAAGTCTTCAATTGACTTAATGGAACTATTATCTGAACAATGTAATTTCGCCTTAATTCATACATTTTATTCTTTTATCTATACTTATATATATTAACATATCTATTACGCTCGGCAATTTCTTAGCAAATAGGTTAAGAAAGGCGACAATTTTGCACGTAAGTTTTGAATACATTTATTTGATTTTTTGTAATTTCTATTGATTTCATTGGATTAATGGTTATGTTGTATACACTAATTAATGTTTATTTATGATTTTTTATCCATTTTCCCTAACAATATAAAGGATGTCTACTATTAGTTCTTGAAAATGTAAAAAACCTAATAGATGACATGGATTTCATCTTTGAGTTTTGCAATACATACTAAAGTTATTTTGTACTTTATTCTACTGCAAAAATCATCACTATTCTCTGAAAATATAATTCTAATAACAAACTAAGAACTTAGAACTACTGTACCTAAAAATGGACATGGTGTCTTTAATATTAGACCTTGTACTGATCTAAAAATCGATTGCTTTAGTTTTTTAGCAGTAAAAAGAAGAAAAAGGAGAGCTGAGAAAATAAAGAAGAAAAAAGAAGAGGCAAAAGAAGCATGGAGACTAAAGACTGAAAATAAATTTGCTAGGAAAAAAACGGTTGTCTGTAAAGTCGGTTTACTGACGATAGTTGAACGTGACAACGTGCCTCTTTGTCGCTCGTTCCGCGCTCTCGCTTGCACTTCAAGCCTTAAATGGAACGCCTCAGAGCGAGGTAACGCCGCATGAGTCATGTTTTTTCGTGCGTGCAGCCGGCTCCATCGAATTATAAGACGTCATGTCAAAACTCATTTCCCCGACTGTACATTTCTGCTTAGCACAATTTTCCCCGACTGTACATTTCTGCTAAACAATTCATTTCCCCGACTGTACATTTCTGCTAAACAACTCATTTCCCCGACTGTACTGTAATAGAATCTGCAGACAACGTGGATAATATTTCTGATGCATGTATGTATGCATGTAGTTACTATGATAAAGTAAATGAAATCTTTTGAAAAACGGCAAATAAAGACCTAATAATAGGAAAAATGTAAGATGTACGAGTAATGTAATGTTCTATGTCAACTATTAGTTCATATTGGTGTCTACTATTAGTGATGTTCGTTTTTTGTGATGTCATCTATTAGTTCTTATGACTAAGTTTACAAAAAGACCAATAATTTATTTTTTAATTGATTTGTCAGAGAATAATTATAATAGTTTTATTTTGTAAGATTTACTGAAGACATGGAAGAAGTTATCAATCCTTTATTTTCATAAATATATATTTTATAACATTCAAATGTTTCATGTTTCCTTAAAGTGTCTGCCATTAGAGCCTTTCCCTTAGCACAATCAAAAATGTTTGTTGCAAGTTGCAACTTGCAACTCGAAATCACCCGTTAAAAAAAACTTTAAAAGAGGCTCTACACAATTTTACTATCATAACCTTTTATTTTCCATTAGCCGATACCTCTAAGCCCTAAGGTAATCGCGTTATCGCTTGTGCAACTAGACGTTATCAAAAGGTCAACACTGTGGGAACCGAGAGCTCGGCAGAGGTCACGGCCGGTACATTGTTGCAGTGACCGCCATTATGGAATTTCACTATTTGAATTTCGAACCGTCCATAGAGCATAGTTTTTTTATGTTAAATTACGACAATTCAATACAACATTAACACGACATCAATCCCTCCGAAATTAATGAGTTAAATAAAAAAATAGGAAGACGCAAATATTTTTTTTCACTATTTGAATTTAGAAGATCTTCTAGACTCTAGAATCTAGAGTCTAGCCCATAGATAATACTACTATTTAAAATACTTTAGATTTATGTCAATTAAAAAGTTAGAAGGCACTTAAAATTATAATAAAAGACAGAAATATACAATTCGAAACGAATTCCCGCCCATTTCAAGTTCACGACTAATTCAAAGTCTTCGAACAGTTATTTCGAACGCGCGAATATGGATCAACTTTTTGACACCCACCGGAATACTACATAATATTGTAGACAGTTTGACGTGCGGAGGTCTCATAGGAAATGTACGGGGGATGAAAGGGGGTTGGGGGTAAATAGGCTAACTTCGAATCGCTGGAGCAAACAAAGGTATGACGTGTGACATTCTATTTTCGAATGAGATGTGGAACATCTATATTCTATTGGAAATTTTATGGTTGGGTGTAAAATTATAATATAAGCTAAAGTAGAGGTTAAAACAACAGTATTGACCTATACATACATACGCTCACATTAAGTAACTAATTAAACTTAACTACCAATAGTACTCTTAGCATATTTTAATAATAATATTTTTACCAACGTGACGTGACAAGGTGACGTTGTCGCTTTGAAAAAATATGTGTGGTTAAAATTCATGCTCATACCGTTATAAATATTATGTTTAGATGACCACGTTTGATTCCAAATCGACACAAACCGTCAACGAATGGGTGGTTTACCTTATCGATTAGCTATCCTTACGTGTCTAATCGAATACAATCGAATCTAAATTGACGTACGCCAACAATGCCATTATGTATGCTGATTCATTCATATACCAACAATAATCTGGGGAATTCAATAAACAACTGTGGTTATGTGGAAAGATAAAATATTGATTCGCCTTTGACTTGTAAATTAGTAATTGTACAGGCTCTATCTACGCGTTACAATGTCTCCAAACTATGCCCGATTATTTTTTTTTTTATATTGCCAACGCGGCCTGGCACAAGCTGTGTTATATTCTCTCTCCTCGTAATGTCGATGCTTATAGTGTGTATCTTCTATTTAAGATGTCGATCACGGCCAATCATGGACTAGAAAAGAAACTAACAAAGATAATTAACATTTGACAACAAAGTTAAATTATATTATTGAAAAAAAATGGCGAAAATCATTGAGAGCTCATACTGAGATTCCAAGGTTCTAGCAAGACTCACAAAGCTCATTAGTCATTTTTTTATGCAAAGAAGGTTAACGATAAAATATATTTGTTGAAGCCCATCCTTACTTCCAAAATCGTCTATACATTGTCGGCGATAGACCTTTAATTTGACGCACGCATATTGTCCCTATAGGCCTATACTGTAATAACGAAATTGGTACCTTCCACAATCGATACGGGTATATATGTAATTATACCGCATTTGAAAATGGAACGATAATTACCTTTTGTAAATAGAACGAGCACAGATAATGCAAAGGAAGCAAATGTTTGTCTATGGCCGGGTGACAGATAGTATTTATTTTTGGAATGTGTCATTTCAAGCCAATAGTACATTGAAAGTAAATAATGATAAGAAAAATAACTTGGGTTTTATCGTGACCTTTTAAAACATTTTGACGGTGTTTTTACTTTTTAATAAGGGTCTAGACTTCGACTTCTAAGATCCGTATATCCGTCCATCCGTCTGTAATCCGTGGTCAATGCTTTATTTATTTTATTTATTTATTTAAAACTTTTGCTCATTTCCGTACAAAGGTGGGCTTAATGCCTCGTGGCATTATCTTCCAGCCAAACCTTAGGGTGTTCAGAGAAAGTGAGGTAGATGCAAACCCAAAAAGAGGACAAAGGGATTAAAATACCTTAAAATGAATAGTACAATATTAGATATAATTATATTCATAATATGTCAAAATTCTTTAATGTGTCAAAATTCTTCAAAATGTAATAATTTTACAACTTGGTATCAAATAGTTTTAATTTCCTCGAGGACTTTGAAAGTATTACAATTTACAAAGTTTTGCGGAACGATTTGCGTTAAAATTTAAATGTCAAATGAAACAATTTGAATCTTGGCAGTTTCACTTGCATGTGTAAAACCTGTTTTTTAATAAAAAGTATTTAATTGTCGTGAAACTTCTTTGTAAGTGTTTGCGTTTTCACACATCACGCGATAGATGGTTGTAGAAAGGCTTGAATAAAGCGACATAAAATAAAACCCTACCCTAACATAATGTATGAAGGTTTCAGGTTTAGAATCAATACTTTTCTTTTACTCAATAGACAATACTTATTGTTTAACTATAATATGACGGCGCGCGGACGTCCGCAACTCCGTTGTGCCAAAATTCGTTTATTGCGCGGGAACCGTACTTTTTAGAGAATAAAAAATATAAGTATGTATGTCCTTTCCCAGGACTCAAAGTATCTCTATACCTTTCAACAACATTAGTTTTGGGCATGAAGAGGTAACCTTATGCAATAGCTTAAAATCCTCAGCAAGTGCGCACAAGGTTTCTCATTCTTCTCTTAGCAGCCTCTCATTTTAAGTAGTATTTAAGTATTGTTGACCCTTGACAGGTCGAGTATCCGTCTCCCACACTATCCAGTGTCCGACACTTTTTGTCGTCAGGTAAGGGACGGTTTTTTGTGGGCGCTACTGGTAGATCAAATATTTGTATAGAGATCTTGACTTCGTGCGCCGGTCGCGCCTCGATGCTTGCGGTCGGGTAGGGCTGTCAAAATAGGTTTTAACTTAAAAATACCTCTTTTAGATGTTTTTACTTTTAAATTTTTAAGATTTAGATTACATACATTTAGATTATTGTCACATATTTATACACGTACACATATTTATTTGTCTGGTGGATTGGGTTTGGGAATGGATTTGGTGGATTTTGATCTATTTTTTTGGTTGAAAGCTAACATAATCTAGACACGAGAGTGTTCATGGCAATGGTTATTCATCATCAGCCCGCTCAGTTCTTGAAAATTTGGGCTATTCTATTTCCTGAAAGGTTGTAAACAAATTCCAGTAATTTCTTCGGTTCAATATATTTTAGTATTTTGATTCTTTACATTAGTAAAATGTCTAATATACCAAGGACTTAAAAAATGGAATTCGATTTTACATACAAAACAGTACTTTTGTTTTCACATGGAGGGCTCCTTTAGCTCTAGCGCAGCTAAATGTGCTATTAGTCTATTACTAATATGGAAAAAATAAGTAATTAACCGATTGTGGTGATTTCACAAAGCATTATGTTCTTTATTCAATAATGTACAAGCTTTGAATAATACAAAGGTTTGACAACATAAGTCATGATAAAAAACTCACGTAGAACTAAGGAAAGGTAGCAAATCTTATTTTTTACTCCGTCGTATTTCTAGTAAACATTCTTAGAAAACTCAATGGCTAGGGCTGAAAATCGAATTTTTGAAGTAAACAATTTTTAAGCGACGTTTTGCGTTCTTAGAAATGTCGAAAAATAAAGACGAAACCCTTTTTTCAGTCTGTTGGAAAAACTTCGAAAAAGGAACACAATATTTTTTACTTTTTAAAATCCTATAAATAACTAACATGTGCCAACCCTACTCGGTCAAGGCTCAGGAAACTGAACCTTTTTCTGTTCGATCATTTTTATCTCCGGATATCGGTTGTTAAATGTCGAGCAGATTCATTCGCTGGGATGAAAGATAAAGCGAACGTGCTCGACGTACGTGCTGCTGACTGGAGTCGCTAATTTGCTCGTAAAAAAACGCCTCCGTGGTCTAGTGGTTTATAGCGTGGCTCTTGACTCGGTGGTCATGGGTTCGATTCCCGCGTTGGAAACATGTTATTTCCAAGTTTGGTTAGGACAATGCAGGCTGATCACCTGACTGTCTGACTAGTAAAATGATCCATGCGTCGGATGGGCATGTAAAAACTTAAAAAGTCAGTCCTGCGCCTGATCTCTCGCCAGTCGTGTCGGTCTTCCATCCCATTGGGTAATGACAGTAAAGGAACAGAGAGTGCTCTTGTGTGCTGCGCACACACTTGGGCACTATAAAATTACTCCTGCTGATTTCAATGAAACCGGCTACCGTCACCGAAACCGGTGTGGGGAGTTATAGTTTGCCACGTCTTGTATTATCCATACTATCCATACGCTTCGCCCGCGTAAATTAAGAATCTCACGGAAACCGTACATTTCCCGCAAATAAATAGCCTATGTCTCACGTGATCTATGTATATCTGTCCAGTAGTTCGTGAGATAAGCACTTTCAAATGTTTTTCCCCGTTTTTTCACATTTTTCTCTGTATCTTCTTTCTTATTGGTCTTAGCGTAATAATATAGCCTATAATAGCCTTCCTCGATAATGGGCTATCAAATACTGAAGAATATTTCAAATCGGGCCAGTAGTTTATGGTTTATAGAGTTTTAGTAGTTTATAGAGTTTTCATTTTCACTTCAACCCCGATGTATTTTTTTTTATTGTATTAGTTTTTATTATTCGTAGTATTGTAAATAGCTGTTGATTTTAAGTTTTTTTCCTGGATTAATGTTAAAGTCTATAAAACTATTTTAAATATGGGAATAATATTTACATAACCTCGTTTTTGGAAGTCGGTTAAAAAATATATGATAAAAGGCAAGTTATATAACGTTTTAAATGTTTTTTTTTCCATCTATTTCAAATAAAGCCCAGCTTCAATAACGTAGCATAAAGCTGTTTGAAATCTGTTCCTGGAATGTGATAAAAATTGCTATTCACGCGAAAATAAATTAAAATTGTATACTGTACCTAATGTACCTGGATGCTCAGTCTAATTGCATCCAATAGATTCAACGTCAACGTGGAAGTTATAATAAAAAAAAACTTTATTAAATAATTTTCATTGTTTTTTTCCGTATATTACACACATACTAAATAATAGCCAAAAAAAAAAACTAAGAGACACGCTATTATACTTTTTTTTTAAATTCCCATTTTAACAAATTATTTCATTGTCATTGCTCAAGTTTCGAATAATATATTAGACTACTGGAGATAGGTAGATAAATCGTGCTCAAAGATTCCGTTATATTACAGCCTAAACTTATATCTCAAAGCGTATTAAAAATGCACGGTCTATCGTATTAATTTCTCCATACAATCTGATGGCGCGCGCCATGCGGAATGTATGTAAGCCCGCGGACTTTGATCGCACAAAGTCTGTCGTCTGCGATCTCCCTAAATAATCTAACGCGTTAGAAACCGGGAATTTAGAAGCCCGGTTTTGAGGTTTTATAAAAGCTATTAAAAAAAACATTGTTACTTGATGGCTAATTCATAGAAAATGTAAGTACTTAATATGAATTAGGCATCAAGTAACAATGTTTGATGCCTAATTCATAAAAAAAATATACGGTGTGCGCAAATTCAGGTTTGTAGGCTGTAGCTAAACTCTAAACTCTAAAGGCTTGGTTTTTTCCTGTCCGTTGATTTAAAAGACAATTAACAGCTATACCTATGTATTATAATATATAATACTATAACAATATAAAATTATAGCTGTCCAGATGTACAAACAGCAAAAAATATCTTAGACTTTTTCACTCTTACAACAATAAAACAATATTCTACTATGCGAAACAATAAAACAATAATTCACTTTGCGCTGTGCAAAAAAAAAACAAAAATGCACCATGCCCTACAATTAGGTTCGCCGCAGGGCACAATTATCACCCCGCCCACAACCTTTCCCACGGCTCGACCTTTGTTCTGGCCCTTCGGAGAAGTACTAATGTAAGGGTGTGAAGGGTGTTTACTTCGATTTTTGAACTTTTTTGAATATGGAATGTTGGTAGGGCTGACACGCGTTAATTTTTTTTTTGGCAATTTTTTTTGTGACAAAAAAATATTATAGAGTAAATGTAGAGTGGCTATTAGATTTTACATGAACTAAGTAATGAAATTATACATTCAAAAATGTTATTTTTTGGGGGCTTATTTTATTATTATATTCAAGATTATTATATTACAAGGTTTCCTAAAATTTGTGATGTGATAAAATTATTATCAAATTAAATATCCAATTGTTTTTTCTCGAGACAAAAATATCTCTATATACCTAATTTTATCAAAACCTGTCAGTGATTTAAGCGTAAAAAAATTACAAACAGAAATACATTCGCATCTATCATAATATTAGTAATAGATTAGAAAAAAATAAATAAAAATTATAACCTCAAAGAAATGTATTTTTTTTTGTGTAAATCTTCATTTTTTATGTTAAACTTCATTTTTTCCAATTTTTTCGGACAAGGATGCATCCAAATATCAATACTCTCCACTCAAAGAGTATTTTTGTCAAATACGGAAATTTTGGGTCCTTTTGACTAAAAAGGTCCTTTTGTTCAAACCGTTTTGGAGTAAATACTTAGCGACCGTCCTTACGTCTAGTGTTCTCAACCTTTCGCTTTCTTTCGGAATGTAGGCGTGGTGGATCACGTTACAGGCTTGGTCCATAGAATCGGTTTGATTTAGACAGGGCTTCTTTAAGGTTAAAGTTTGTGTTTTTGATACTAATTTTACCTACTAATACTTTAGAAATAAAAAAAATACATAGTTATTACAAAAAAAAATGAGGAATGAAATTGGAAAGATGAATTAAAATAATATATTTTAGATTGTAAATTTTATGTAATTTTTTTAGATCGCGAGTATAAGAAACAGAAAATTGCCCAAATATATATAGTACTATTGAATATCGCTACTATTTTTTAGAGGTTAGGAAAATGGGAAAAGGTAAAAAATAATGCCAATAAAAATGTATCTTTTTAATTCTTATCAAGTAAGAATTACTGAAATTATAATTTCATCTCAGTAATTCACATTTCATTAATATTAATATTTTATCTGACATACCAATCAACAAATTCATTTTCGTTACGTACCACTTGAATAAGTTTTAACTTTTAATAACAAAACACAGCCACCTCTACTCATCCTAGCTCTGTGGTGGGAACCGATAGCTGCTAGCGTGATATGGTTTTGTTATTTGAATGTTGGTAATGGCTCCGTGATCATGACAATGCAACTCCGCCATTGTTGTTTTGTTCCGTCTTCATGTTTGGGAAACTCTGAGAACCAATTTTTTAAAGTTAGAGCCATCGCGTCCTTAAAATATGCTTTGAATATTAAGTGTGAACGATACTTTATTTATTTTTTTATCGTAAGAAAAGGTTTTTATTGTAGGGCAAGCATTTTTGTTTCTTTTTTAATGAAAGTAATTATGTTAACAATTCAACAAGTGAATTTTAGCATTTTTATGATTGAAAATAAGATAATAATTGCAGGACGTAGCTACGGCCCTAACTATGGGTAAGCATAAAATTTCAGCCAATTTGTGATTGTAAAGTAATACATACGAAGTTTTTTGCCTCATCTCGTGGCTTGGACCATTACGTTGATAAAATTTAACTATACTTTATTTACTACCGTTTATCGCGCGGGAACCGTACATTTTTCCGGGTACAAAAGAATCCTATGTTTTTTACCGGGGCTCAAAGTATCCCCATACCTAGCATAGAACAGGTCCAGCGGTTAGGGCGTGAAGAGGTATTACAGACAGACAGACATACTTTCGCATTTACTATAGTACCTGTTAGTAGGGATATGGGTTACTTATATTAGTCTTATTAATACGCGTACCACAGTAGTCACTTAATGATCCATGCATGTTAGTCACGTTCTAACTTCTTACCGACTCCCGAAAAAAAAGGTTCGTCAGTCGATATTTACACATCCTCATTTTAAAAGAATAGAAACTTGAGACAAAATCTCTCGATAACCAAATATTTTGCTAGGGTAAAAGTAGAGTTTTTAATAAATTTTATGTTAATAATGTTAGGTATCGACGGACGACGTAAAAATAACAAAAAAGTCTGAAAAAATTATGCATATTTTATGCTTATTATTCTCAAGAATATGCACGAGGTCAATGACTCATTGCACTTAGTATGATAATGTGGCCTATATGAGGTAGTGGGAAAGGTAAATCGTCTAATGAGAGCAGTGGAATTTAGTGTGTGTCCACTAATTGCGTATGTTGAGCAAGAGTTGTATGAAAGTACACTAAATAAGTTATCTGTTAGTTACTGCTTAAAAATTTTGATATTTACACAATATCCGTACTTAATACTCTTTGTAGGTAAGCTCTTACTAAAAAAATATTTACTCAGCGAAAAATTATACGAAATCTACTTGTATTGCTCTAGAAAAATGGGAAACGTATGTAATACTAGCTAAAAGCCGAGCTTTGTGAGGGCTCGCGTCGTTTTTCTGCGTGGTTAAAATATTTTAATAGTAACCAAACCTTGACTGACCGATGATAACACATCTACATATCAATAAAAAATACTAGATAATATACATATACTATGTTAAAGCACAAATCAATCAACAAAAGTGCTGTTGTGGGATATACTACAGCTCGCTTCGCTCGCACTGATGACAAGCAAATACCTTGAATAGTTTAAAAGTGAAGGAGCTAGTAATTTATATTTTTAATTATTATATTCCTAATATTATTAACTAGATGTTTCTCTGACACTTCGTTAGCGCAGTATATAATATAGTACTGTGACATTAAAAATTTATTATGTTTTCAAATTTTAAAATATCAAAGCTTATATTAGTTTTTATGTACAAAAAACGTCCTGAAACTTCTTTTATGGGTTTACTTTCTGAAACCAGATTGCCACTATTTGACATAAAAAAGTAATTACACCCCAAACAAGCTTTATGAACTTCCGACTTCAAAGGAAATAAAATATTTTGGTCGTGCATCGGTCGGTTTCGAAATTACTATTTTCGTAGTATTTACATAATATTTCTGATGCTGAAATCCCGATATTTCGAGTATCGGTCTGAGTAAATAGGATTTAACGATTGTTGAGTTTCTTGTGATGATCTGCTTTTTTTTTCATAAATCTGTTGTTTTGCATAGAAAAACAGGTTGTGCACTCTTAGCAAGAAGGTCAAAATTTAATTATATTTATAAGATAAGTCATAAGGGGCTGTCATGTATGGCAAAAGCCCTATAAATAAGAATAGAAAAGAAAAACCTCACGAAATAAAAACCCTTAAATATTTTTGGGATAAAATATACTGCAGTCTGCAGTCGTTTCAGAAATGTATTGGACATACAATATACATATATTATGTATATACAATATACATATAGTATACATACTTGTAAAAAATCTTTGTCTTTACCTTTGGTGGACAGTCACAATTTTTAGTTATTATTAACATCGATTGTAAATAAATAGTATATCATAATGAAATGCCAGAGTTAATATAATATTTAATTTTACCAAACCTAACGTAGTTTCACAAAAAAACAAGAGAAAAATACTGTAATGAGAGTTTTCTCGGAATAAAAAGCTATTATGAAAGTTATATATAATATCGATGGGAACTAAAAACTGCTATTACTAATTTCCTATGGGAGTATTTGCCCAGCAGTGGGACAGTATACGTTACTAAAATCCTTTACAGTATATAGGATATCAAAAAGGTAGTCCACCACCCAAAAATCTAGGGCAGTTGAGGTGTAAACATTTCCTCTATCTTGTCTATATATATGTATTAGAAAACAAAGTCGCTTTTTTCCCTCATGTCCCTTTGTTCCCTTTAATCTTTAAAACTACGCAACGGATTTTGATGATTCTTTCAGTGTTAGATAGCCCATTTATCGAGGAAGGCTAAAGGCTTTATTTTATTACTTTAAGACTAATAGGAGCGAATAAATAGAGGAAAATGTAGAAAAAACGGGGAAAATTATTTGAAAGGGCTAACTTGAACGCGCTAATCTCAGGAACTACTGGTCCGATTTGAAAAAATATTTCAGTGTTAGATAGCCCATTTATTGAGGAAGGCTATAGGCTATATTTTATCACGCTAAGACTAATAGGAGAATGTGGAAAAAGCGGGGGAAATTATTTGAAAGGGCTTATCTCGCGAACTACTGGAGCAATTTTTATGTTATTTGGCACAGATAAGAAGTAGACCACGTGAAGGATTTTAATCATTTTTTCAGTGGCTATATATTTTATACCCGTGCGACTCCGGGGCGGGTCGCTAGTTTAATATAAGTTAATGTTTACAATAATGTAAACAACGTTTTTGCGGTTCCGCTCGAGCCAGCTCAGGGGAATTTCATATTAAAAACTAAGTGGTAGCATCTAGCTGTTTAGCTATTCTTTTGTATGTACAACGTTATTAATTTTTGTACATACTCAGCGCTACTGAAAACCTGAAAACGTGGCTTGCGTACTTATGACTGGGCGCATCCGTTCTAATATTATAAATTCGAAAGTTGTCTATCTATTACCTCTTTACCCCCAAACCGCTGAACCAATTTTGCTGAAATTTTGTATTAACATACTTTGAGTCCCGGGAAAGGACATAGAAAACTTTTTATCCCGGTAAAATGTACGGTTCCCGCACGATAAACGAATTTTGGCGCCATCAGGCATCACATTGTTTTCCATATATATGTAATATGTTTTATGAATTATGACCTATCACGCAGTCGGTAATAGAAAAATGTATATTGTAAATGTTATGTATGTATGTACATATATGGAAAATGCAGCTATACCTGCTGTGCGCTGCCATAATGTACACATACCTTTAAGTTACATACAAATCATTTTATTTTTGTGAATTTATATTTTTGTACTACTTGTTGTATGTAAATTGTATACCGCCTCACACTGCGACCAATAGGAGCGAAGAATCAGTGGAAAAATGTGGTGTGAAAAATGTGGAAAACGGGAAAAATTGTTTTGACTTGCTTACGACGTCGCAGGTAACAACCAGCTAGTCTTTCCATAGGCCAATGACAAAAATAGTCAAAAACATCTCACCCAATTTACGGACGCCCCCAATCTTTTATATTACATTTTTTCGCCCCAAATTATAATAGGTAAAATAATAATTATTGTTATCTTATAATTTGAGATAATTTTAGTAAAACACTTATTAAAATAATCTCAAATTATAAGATAATCTTATCTTACACCTACGTGAGAATTCACCTGTTTAGCCTACGGAATTCTCAACTAAGAATTAGGTAGTAAAAACCGTGGGACGGACCGCCACGGGCCATTGGACGTTAAACCTATAATTGTCATAACGACATCTTATACTGGCTTCAGAGGGTTTAACGGCCATTCATAAATTACGTTACACAAAACCAAGAAATGTTTCCAAAAAAGGTGGAAGTGTCTAGGCTGAAAATGTTGGGTTTGAAGCAGTTTGACGTCATATGAAATTAATCTATACTAATACATAGTATGAATGCGAATATGTGTCCGTCTTTAACCTGTCGTTACTAAACCACTGATTTTGATAAATTTTGGCAAGGAGGCACTTTGAGTCACGGGAAGTTATATGAGTTGTTTAGCAGCAAAATGTGCGAAACGCATGATAATTTTCTTATGTATTCAGTATTATAATATGTATTATAATTAAATTATTGCTTATTTTTTTTTAATCAACTAATAAAAAGGCCCCCCGCCTTTAAGGTGAGAAAACGGGGAAAGGGGGTTGTAACTTGTAAGCCGAAAATTAACGTAATTTATGGAATGCCTTTAACGACATCTTACACTGCTTCAGCCTGCAGGGTCGATTAAAAATATCCCGTACGACTATTACATACTGACCTGAGGCTACAACTAAAACTACAATAAAAATATCGCTTAAAACTAAAGTTATATCATGTTGAAGACACATAAAACGTATAATGTTAAAAATGTCTACAACCGGACATAGGACCTCCTACTTTTTTAGAAGTCGTTTAAAAACTAGTAAAATACAGTCCATATCTATACTTCCATACTAATAATAAATGCGAAAGTGTGTCTGTCTGTCTGTTACCTCTTCAAACCCAAACCGCTGAATCGATTTTGCTGAAATGTGGCATGGAGATACTTTGAGTCTAGTATGTAAATAAATTTTAAAAGATGAATTTGAATTTTGAACATTATTATAAAATATAGAGTCCTAGGGTAAAAACCATTGATTTCCACCAGATAGTGAATGATGAAATCGTCGGATGGTATCATGGCTGTTTGGGATAATATACTGTGTAAATCATCTTTAGCATATGCAAATACTCAAGAATATTCTATCACCAGGTCCTTGGTGGAATTTTGCAGTGTACCCTTGAACCATATTAGTGTTAAGAACAATTAGTAACATAGAATATCATTGGTTAAGAATGTCTAGCATCAGTGTTTAATGTTTATATTTGAATGCAGGTACATATGCACGTGATAATACAACTACTGCATTGTAATATTATGTAGCCTGTAGGGTTGTCACATTGTGAAATTAATGTTTATCTCGATTTAGGTCACCCAATATCGAACTGTATAATGGTAATTACGAATTGATGCTCGCAACTCCGTAGCGTGTTAATCGCGTGGGAACCGCACATTTTTTCATATAATACGTTCGTTCCAGGCCTTAAATTATCTTCATACCAATTTTAGCTAAATCGGTATAGCGGTTTAGGTATGATAAGGTAACAGACAGACAGGTGAGGATATTATAGTCTATATAGCTAATATAAAATATTTAGATCAATTCGGGTTGTACGAGGGCTGCTATTTATGTATCCGGAATTAAAAAAAGAAACAAACATATATCATTTAATATGGTTTTACTGCTTTTCAAAATATTCGCCGCGATGATCGACACACTTTTGCATACGCTGGAACCAATTTTCATAGCACTTTTTCCATTCTGATTGAGGTATCTCCAAAACGTGCATTTTGAACGCATCACCAGCCTCTTCGCGGCTCGAAAAACGTTGGCCACGTAATTTGTTCTTCGCGTATGGAAATAAAAAGAAATCGTTAGGTGCCAAATCAGGGCTGTACGGCGGATGACCAGCCAATTCGATCTTTTGACTCTCCAAAAACTGAGTTGTTTCAGCTGAGGTGTGACAGCTAGCATTGTCGTGATGTAATATGATTCTGCGTTGTCGGTTGTCCTTTCTTATTTCTTCAAAGACTTCTGGTAAACAAATGGTCGTATACCATTCAGAATTAACCGTTTTACGATTCTCTAATGGCACTGTAGCCACATGTCCATTAATTCCAAAAAAACAGGCGACCATTTGCTTCAAAGTACTTTTTGCACGAGTAACTTTTGTTGGTTTCGGCTCATCTTGGAACACCCACACCGTTGACTGTTGTTTAGTTTCGGGGTCATATGCATAGATCCAAGATTCATCACCTGTGTAGATATTATAATAATAATAATAATAATAATAATAAACATTTATTCAACACATACACATTACACCACATTATATAACGGACATTTGATTCACATGACACAAGTAAGTAGGTATGAAAAAAAAGAGATAATAAAAATAAAAAGTACAAAAAAAACAAAATTGCAGTATCATAAAATTAGAAACATAAAAAAAACATGCTTAAGTACAAAAAAAAAAAAAGAAAAAACAAAGTAATGAAGTTTACAACTACTGAAAATAGCACATTTACAATGCGGTGCAATGCGAATGCCGCCGAAAAGGACCTCACTCAGGTGATGATCGCGGCATAGTTTACCGACACCGCGATCCCTGGTATTCTGTGAGGCCTTGCTTGTTGTCAATCGCTCGACAGATGTACACTGGCGTCAGTACAAACTAATCAGGAAGAACACAAATTATATTAAACATATTATAAATATATTATACACATGATTATTCATTATATGGTCGGAACTCGGAAGTAAATAAAATAAATATTAAATACATAATAATTATTATACTGGCAAATTACAACAGTATCTAAGCAATAAAAATCAAAATACTATGTTATACTAATGATTAATTAATATTATATTACCCCTACACCTGAGTTTCACGCCACAACTGCTACATGACGTCACAAATCGTAATAATCGCTCAAAACAGCTGGCGCCGGGCTGTCGGTCGGTGACCTAGATCCTAGCGAGATAAGACTGGCGCGCGCGCCACACACTGCCAGGGAAGCCTACTTAGAGCAGACCTAACTCCTGCTCCTCATTATTTATTACGATTCGTTAATTTTTTGTTAATAATAAGTGAAATTCGGTCAACTAGATTAAACATAGTGAGAGTGAGTCATGACTTGCGCACTGTGTACTGCATAAATTGTGACTTCAGCGAGTTGGTAGGTGTAAAGTGAGTAGAAATTGTATACTTAAATAATATTGTTATTAATTAATATTGTATGTAATTCGCAGTGTTTGAATAAATAGATAATAGATACATATTATTATTATAATTTTAGGTAACAAGATGTCAAGCGACGGTTACTGAAATATAAGTACATAAATGACTCCGGACGGAACACCATCCGGCAGACCATCAAAAGCACCACTCAGCTTCGGCTTACAAAACGAAGGGTAAGATAGTGTTTTTCCTAGTTGGTATTCCTGGTAGCATCCCATAAAATATAGCTATAATGAATTATGATGACATAATATTATTTACTTCAATTAATATCGAATCTTAAAAATAATTGGTTGCATAAAAAGAATAATGTCACATAGTATAAAATAATATAATCAATAAAATAAAGATATGAATAATAAATTGAATATTAAATAAGCAATACAGAGTTATATTATAATTAATAGTCATTGTGTTGATTAGTTCAATAGTTCATTGTCAATATATTCCCTTATTTGTCAATTTGCTTACATAGTAGATGTGCCTTAAACTGTGACTTAAAGGTATTTATTGTTGAAAGGTATTATACTCGTAAACGGCTTTTGACGTACCACGGTTGTATTTTTTTATCATTTTTTTGCACCAATCGACACGAGCCCGTTTTTGATCGATTGTCAAGTTGTGCGGAATCCAACGCGAACATATTTTTTTTACAGCCAAATGTTCGTGTAATATCTTATGTATGCTCGTCATACTTATGCCTAAGGACGCCTCTATCTCGCGATATGTAACATGACGATCACGCATTATTAGTTCCCGCACAGCATCTATATTTTGTGGGACAACAGCTGTTTTTGGGCGACCTTCTTTATTTTCATCCGTGAGCATAGACCGCCCACGATTAAACTCACTGTACCAGTGATAAGCAGTGGTTTTTGATGGTGCTTCATCTCCAAAAGTTGCGGTGAGTTGAATAAAGCACTGTTGTTGAATTAGCCCACGCCGAAAATCGTAGTAAATCATTGCACGAAAATGTTCACGCGTTAAATCCATGGCAAATGAAGACACGCAATTTTCAAAATGACGCCACAATGGAAAAATTATTGACAGTCACATGAAACAAAATGTATTCTTCAACCAAAGAGTTCTATTTTCAAATGTTGTAATTACTTTTTAAATATTGTTCTTGTAAGTGGCCAGTTCCGGATAAATAAATAGCAGCCCTCGTAGTGGTGTTAGGGCTTCGTGGATCCGCCTTAGGACACACACAAACATGTATAATATTGTTTTTTTCTTTTTCGCGTATAGTATTTTCACAATAAATCGTTATTTTTTTGCAACAACATTTCAGTATGCATTATCCAATATTTTAGTAAGTACATTCTTTGTGTTTTTAACGATGAGATAATAATAATAGTATTTTAAAAAGATAAAACCTATGAATAACACTGTTATTAATACTCTAAGGACAAAACCGACTTCAAAATTGTACGTAATTGGGAATTAAAATTTCCTATCTCCAAAACTACTGAACCGATTTTGACGAAACTTGCAGTGATCTCTAAGTTAAACAATACCTAGTATATCAAAATAAGAATTACCTAAATCGAATTTATAATTCCGGAGATATGCGAACACAAACATAAAAACATACATACATATTATGCATTTTTGAATTTGGGCCATTTTTTCAGACGCTGATATAGAATAACAGGCACGAAAACTGGCCAATACTGTTAAGATTACATATATACGGGTAATTGATAACTTCCTTTTTTTAAGTCGCTTAAAAATATTTTAACGACGAAAAAATATGTATAATTTTATATTTTTCAGACAAAGGAGCATAAAATAAATACGGATCGGTGTAACAAACATCCGTTTCCGTTTTCATAAATTGAGGAAATGGGATAAAATCTATAGAAGATATAAAAACAAACTGATTGATAGATCAACCAAAGGACCCTTAGAGCTAGAAACTTGAAAATTCGTACACGCGTATATTTATAATGTTATAAATTCACTAAAAAGTTTTTCAAACCCGACTTCACGAAAGGGTTACTAAGGGTTTTAATTAGGGCAAAAGATTGTGTTGAAAAAAACAAAAAAGTACTAGCAAAAAAAAATCCAAATATCTAACTCATATAATTCGTTGCTGTGATCATAGATTAATAAATCAGCCTTCGGACACACACACATACACACACACAAAGACAGAAAGAGAGAGAGATGTCAAATTTATAACACCTTTGTTTTCATCGGAGGTTCAAAATGAAATAGAATGATACCTGTTGATTATGAACGTATTGCGACAGTCTTATGCTTTTCACATGAAAAGTTGATGTAAGTGCGAATATACCGAGTTTTGAATTGTAAATCGCGAATGTGCCGTATTTTTTGCTCGCGGAATCCACTAATAAGCTAGGGTTGCCAACAGATTTATACATGTATTAAATTCTTCTCAGTACCTACTTATAACTTAGTTCTTAGTAATAAATAAGTAAAAGTGATTGAAGTAGCACACCTAATAGCTTTGTCCACATTGTGCCTTTTTCTGTTCATCAAGGGCATGCCTTATAGCGCTGTCAACAGCGAACGTGAGGCATGCCCGTAACGCGCGTTGAAATCGTAGCGCGCGCTATGACACTTTTCTTTCAACGCGGGTGGATTTTGACGCGCGTCACGGGCATGCCACACGTTCGCTGTCGACTGCGCTATAACGCATGCCCTTGTTGAACAAAAAAAAAGGCACAATGTGGACAAAGCTAATGAGTACTAACTACTAACATTAATTTAATAAAGGTGTGTCAGAAAATCTGTTACATAGCCCGACCAAAATATGTAGGTCCGCCATCTGGTTATGAATTAATATCTCCGATATAGTACAACTGTACTGTGTCACCTGTGGTAAGAAGATTATGTAAATAGTAGTTTGACTGTATAATACACAGCTTTGAATAAACTTATTGGCTTAACTTATCTGATATCACCTAGCTAGTTAATGGATACGGTGGCTCACATGTGCGTCAAACAGCGACAGTTTCAAAACAATTTAAATAAATAAATATCGAATACAATGTATGTTTCTCTCTGGCACATTGGAAAAGTCAAATGAGAGACAAAGACAGCGAACGTTGAATGCGTTAGTATCTTTATTACACCTTTACCCACATAATATAAAAAATTACGCGTGGCACTCGGTGACTGCCGCGGTAAAACTATTGCATAGCATCTAGTCCACACGCATATGTCTAATCGCACGCACACAAACACCGTTAATGAGTAATTACGTTAGAAGATGTGTTAGGTTTATTTTCGTTACGGAATTACTAGGTCTGTTTTATTATTATTATTTATTAGTAAGAGGGTGGACATAAAACTTTTTGGTTTTTGCTGAAGTTCCTACGTCGCTTCTGACACATTTTTGGAATGCTATTAAGAATTTATGACAATCTAAGTGGCAGGTGACAGCCCTGGACAAAAGTTCTTAGAAATAAAATATAAGCCTCAGCGACATACGATAGTAGAGTTACTTGCGTTACACCTTACAGTCTCCGCTTGCGTGTAATCAACTTCCAACCTTATTTTGTAGTTCATAAGGTCGAGAACCAGGTGAAGTCCCCGAAGGTTGTAGGCCATACAATTTGAACTTTACACCGTTGACATAAGGTGTAATATTGTTAGGTTATTTACGTTTTTAAATATGAAACTACTCTGAATAGGCTAGCTAAAAATATAGAGTTAAGGTGTAAAAAATCGACAGAATATAATTTATGTGAAAATTGTAAGTACGGGCCCTTAAGACAAAACGTTTTCTATATCGATTCTTTAAAGAAAAAAATATCTAAAAAAATAAAGTCGACTTTCGAATTACATAATATGTCAATTCCGTAAATTTTGAGCGGCGATTCTATGAACGAGCAATAAAGAAGTCTGGGCTAGCCGGGGCTCTAGTTTAACTTAAAGAGAAAAGAAGTTTAGGTAGAAAACTTTCTCGCTACACCGCGCGAACGAGCGGTTTGGTCGCTGCACCGCGCGAACGAGCGGTTTGGTCGCTACACCGCGAGAACAAGCGGTTTGGTCGCTACACCGCGAGAACAAGTGGTTTGGTCGCTGCACCGCGCGAACGAGCGGTTTGGTCGCTGCACCGCGCGAACGAGCGGTTTGGTCGCTACACCGCGAGAACAAGCGGTTTGGTCGCTGCACCGCGCGAACGAGTGGTTTGGTCGCTGCACCGCGCGAACAAGCGGTTTGGTCGCTGCACCGCGCGGACGAGCGGTTTCGTCGCAACACCGCGCGAACGAGCGGTTTGTTACTCTCCTTTCAACGTAAGCTCGCCTATAATAAATAAACTGGGCCTTTTTTTGTTCATCAAGGGCATGCGTAGCGCAGTCAACAGCGAACGTGAGGCATGCCCGTGACGCGCGTTGAAATCGTAGCGCTCGCTACATGACACTTTTCTTTCAACGCGGGTGGATTCTGACGCATTCGCATGCATTACGCATCATACTAGCATTTTAATGTAAAATGATCACCAAAGATTTATTATCTCGCTATCCTATTTATGCAAAATGACTCCAAATAAATCATTGTTAAACCAAAAGTAGTAAACGATCAACAACATTATACGTTAGCATTTTAATGTAAAATTATAACCAAATATATTTTTATTTAGCAATCATATTAAAGAGAAGAAGACAGATAGATGGACAGACAGACATCGAAGTCTTAGTAAAAGAGTCCCGTTTGTACCCTTTGGGTACGGAACCCTAAAAACGGGACTCTATTACTGAGATTTCGATGTCTGTCCGTCTGTCCGTCCGTCTGTCTTTCTCTAGGGCCTAGGCTGTATCTCAAGAACCGCTCCAGCTAGACTTCTAAAAATTTCACAGATTGTGTATATCTGTTGCCGCTATAACAAGAAGTACTAAAACAAAATAAAATTATTATTTAAGGGGGGCTCCCATACAACAAACGTGATTTTTTTGGCCTTTTTTGCTCGATATCAATAATGGCACCGGTAGGCACGTTGATATTTTCGCAAAGGCCCTGATTATGTTATGTTTACTTCAATAATTAGGTAATAATAATAATAATAATAAAATAATTTAAAGGGGGCTCCCATACAAAAACACAATTTTATTTTGTTCTATAACGGTACGGAACCCTCCATGTCCGACTCACACTTGGTGGACTATTTTGTTAATAATATGCTTACATGTTTTGTCAATCGTAGTGATTTATTTGGACAGAAATATGGCATTAATTTATGCAAGGATTTGGTGATCATTTACTATATTTGGTGGTCATTTACTATATTTAGTGATCATTAAATTTATTTGGTGATCATTTACTATATTTGGTGATCATTTACTATATTTGGTGTTCGATTACAATTTGAAGTGTTGTCATGACTAAAATAGCTGGTAGTATTGCATTTAGACTTTATTTTTTTGGTGTTACTTATCTTTTTTTGGTAAACAAGTTTAGGGTATCAGTGCATTTTTTGGTGGTCATTTTTCAACAAATTATATTTGTTCCCCTTTTTATCTCTTAAAATGTACGGTTACTGCGCGATGAATGAATTTTGACTCAACGGAGTTGCGGGCGTCATGTAGTAAAAATATAACTAAAATAACTTGACCTCTTTTTGCAGCTAAATGCGCGATTCTCACAAAATTTCTTTACGACCCTCTTTTACTACCTTTAACTTGCGTTTACAGCTTACACGAAAAGAACAACATTAAATTGCACACAAGACACAATTTCCAGTACAACGTGCCCTTTAATTGGGCACAAATGGCACAATATGACGAGTTCTCGACACGTTCATTAAAACCCCCACAATTCAGAAGTCGTTCCCCGCTTTCCCGCTTTTTGTTTCAGGATGTGCAAAAACATTTTAACTAGACTGACAAAACGGGATTTTTATAGTACATTTTGTTTTATCTCTAAAATATATGTTGCTTACTTTGTAAACGCGGAATGTACATGGCAGCTATACCGATGAACAAACCTACGGGAACCGTGTATTTTTCCCCGAAATAAGGAGCATGTCCTCCCAAGCGATTACGTTGGTATGTAAAATCGGTTCAGTAGTTTCAGGTTTAATAGTCAAAGAAAAGAAATGTTAACAAAGTTCATAGTATTTTTGGATGAATACAAAAAAAGATATTTGCTATAGTAAGATAGTAGTTATAATAATATTTTGAATTTTCTCTTTTGCATCGATATTTTTTATCGTTTAAAAAATGTTATCGTGGCCTTTTCCACCAAATGGAAAAAGCTGATTTCAGCATTTCTGAAAGCAATAAAAAGGCAGTGGACAAGGTTTAATGAACGTTTAAAATTTTATGGCCAATCATAATTCATCGTTTCTCAAACTTCACCCCACTTTATGAGCAAAAAGTTTGGAAAACATGCCATATTTAATTATGAGGGCGACAAAAAGTTCTGGAGCAATTTTGTTCAAGTGTATTAGCTCTATTTTAGGACACAGACCCTTATTCTTAAGGGAGCAGCTATACTTTATGGTGTAGTATGGTAAGGTTAAAAGAAATGTTTTTTTGCTGGTTTTGAATTGACTGCGTCGATTTTTATGAAGTTGTAGAGTTTAAAATTTTATAGGAAGATTTATTTCTTTTGCATTGGTTCTGAGACTAACGGGCCGATTTTAATTTGAACGTTAAGACCGTGATAGAACATGGTAGGTTATTTTATTCTCAAAATCACATAATATCAGCAAAATATAGATACTCGTACTACTTTGTATTTACGAATGATTTATTTAGCATTTTGGTAAATATTATCTTCTATTAAACAATTATTTTAAATTAACACTTTATAGTTGGGGAGGGGAAGAGGGGATTTCGGGAGTAGCTTGAGCGTGTCAGATTAAGCTTGTATAGGCTTCCGACATGTGTCTAGTTATCATGGTATAGAAATCAGATTTCTCACGTGGTGGGTTATTTTTTTTATATTTAAATGTCACCGGATCTGTCAGATTAAGATAGGGGATGTTTAGTGTACCCCAAAGAAGCTTCCATATAAAGCAATATAAAGCTGACGATTCAAAGGTAAGCCTGTAGGGACATTTTAAAATATTAAAAAATAAAGCTTCATATTTTCCTAACTAAGCTTTGCAGATATTTTATTTTGTACTAAACTAAATGATTTAGTCCTTGTTGTCTAAAATATATTTATAATTTACCTAAATAAGCAATTTTCTGTATATATTTTCTTTTTCAAAACTTTAAAATGGCTGCAGTTTCTGAACACACCACTAAAATAAAAAAAAACGCTCTTATTTTTATTAATCAGTTTTGGCTAATGTAAAAAACCTACTAGATCTCCATGACGCTCGAGTGACTACAAAAATAGCACCCTCCTCTCCTCTACTATTAATTTTTATCTTAAACTCGTCTGCTTGTTACTGATAGGGACAAAATAAAGTTTCGGAATTAACAATATTTGTACTTATTTATTATTTAAATGAACTAATATAGGTTTATCTCGGGATTATGAATTTAGGAAGACTTCTTGTAACGAAGCGAAATATTTTTTTCGCGCTTAAATTTAAATAATAAATTAATCTTAAATAATCCCTGAAGAGGAAAAATGGTCTGCGCATACTAATTATATTTGGAGATGGTCTCTACTGTATAAAAAGTGTTCTGTATAATATACATTGGCAGTCACTAGCTTTTGGGTTTTTAGTAAAACCATAATTCCACGGTAACACTTACTTTACTGAGATGAATGTAGCCTATGTTACTAATATAATATATTCTGTGCCTATGTCTTTAGTTGAGGGATTCCCAATCTTTTTCAGCCTGCGGCGCAATTGCACGTAAAAATTTTGTCACGGCGCCCTACTCTACCCAGCTATTAAATATACATAAAAATAAACATTAAACACCTTTAAGGGCGTTTGTGCACTACACGGAATTTTACCGTCCGGCGCGCGTTCCGATTTCTTACATTTTGATATGGCAAACGTTAAAGTTTTGAACGCCGGACGGTAAAATTCCGTGTAGTGCACAAACGCCCTAATGGTTATTATAGTTCGTTATGCAGGTAAATAATAATAAAAAATATATTATCATCTACCTGCTTCATATTATAATAAAATTAATATTATAATTTATTTATTTTTATATTTGTGGTTTCGGTTGATAATGGAGGATTGACTCACGGGCCACGGCGCCCCTCTTGCCTTTCCACGGCGCGGCGCACAGTTTGGGGACAACTGCTTTAGTTGATAATCCAGTGCATAAGCTATTTATATACCAAATTTCGTCAGTGAATTCGTTCTTTTGCCATTGGGTATTCCGTGGTGTGAGATTTTTGGTATGCCGAATAGGCTATTTACAACTTTTTTGACAGATTCTCCATACTTGATCTGTCAAGTTAAGTGGTGGATAGCTATTCGACACTTTATCAGAAAGTGGCGAAACAGGCCCTTAATATAATAATTGTGCTACCTAGGTTTTTTTAGTGTAAACTTCTTTAGCAGTTTCGCAAACTTTAGTTTTTTTAAGTGCAAACTTCTTTATCAGCCTCGCAAACTTTTTTGTTGCAAATATTAAATAATTGCTATCCACTGCATCCACTCGACATGTCTTCAAATATAAACGGAGCTCATATTACATACTAACTTAGCCTTCAATCTTTTACTGGATAGCAAAAGTATATTTTTGGCAAATCCATCGGAACACATGTTTCATATCTTTTGAATAAAACATGTCGGCTGCATAATTCTCCCATATATCTGTGGGCTTTCCACTTTTATTGTTTTTATTTTCCACGTCGAAAAACAAACGTATTTTTATTTAATTGATAAAGTTTACGTACGTTTAAATACGAATTATCCATATTTATGTAGGCGAGAGAAAACACGGGTGTTTTTTCGTAAAAATACATGTTTTATTGCGATTATTCGACATCTGCAGGTTGTTACTATTAATGCAAGCGTTGTCTTTAACTTTTCATTGTACACTGATTCAGTTGGCGTACCTTCATTATCAGTCAGGCAGTCAGGCTAGATAGTTCGTCATCTGTGAGCTGGATTTGATAAAACCCGACCAATTTACACAGGTCCCTCGACTGCCTCTAAATCTAATTTCTAGAAGGTAGAACTTAACTTTTATTTCCATAAAATAAGCTCGAGCAAAGCTCGTTTTCCCGGACACTTACCCCTTTCTAATAAAAATCCATACCAATATTATGATGCGAAAGTGTATCTGCCTGTCTGTCTTGTACTTCTTCATACCCAAACCGTGACGACCTCCGTGGCTCAGTTGGTGGGCTGTTGGCAGCTCAAGCCGGGGGTCGCGGGTTCGAATCCCGCCGACGGAACAAAGAGTTTTCAAAGTTCCTGGGTCATGAATGTGTATTAAATATGTGTATTATATAATAAAAATCTTAAATATAATTTGTATAGTGTAAAAAGTATTGAATATATTTCCGTTGTCTGGTACCCGTAACACAAGTCCTTCAGGTACTTAGCACGGGGCCAGACTGACATAGATATATAGATATAAAACCAAACTTTGACAATTTGTTACATTCTAAATGACAAAAAGATGAAAAAGTTTGAGTTCCTCTCTCCACATTTGTGGTTCTAAAGTACGCTTACCTTTCAAAGATTGAACATTAATATCACTTACTAGAAAAGGGAAATAAATACAGAATAGATAGTTACCGAAAAGGCCCATTCATAGATCTCCAGTAAAACACTGCCGTACTCAGCCACAATATAAACAATATACAGTATACTATCTACAAAGTATGTAAGCTGTGGCCTGTGTGACAGAATTGCATCGCATGTAAATCTTTGCAACCATTAATTTGCTATTTAAATCTATTATTAAGGCGCTGACAACTGTCAATGACCATCAAGGTCATTCTGTTCAACTGTTTAAAGTTCCTGAAAGATGTGACTTTGGTATTTTTTTTCATCCAGTAGGAGTACATTATTTTATTATTTAAATTAGACAAGCTTTTCCAAATATAATAAAAAATCACATATATTTTTTTTGTGCCAATCAATGAAATACATACGTCTAGAAAACTGCACAAAGATGTCGAATTGGCAGCTGTCTTCGCCTTAATACAATTGCAATTCAGTTGGGATTCCGTTGAAGTCAAACTAAAGAAGGATTTTCATAAATGACAAACTACTGATTTTCGGAATCTATTTCTATACATTATTTTGGTAGCGGGTATTGCTTGGTCGGCTTGCAAGCTTACAAGCCCTCAGTGTTGCATTGAAATAGCAGACTTGCAGTACCTCTGTGATGCACAAATATGTACTTCAAGATCAGGCGGAGTTAAGCTACTGTATACATTTATTCTGTAATGTGGAAAACTGCGCTGGACTCAGTTTCGGAATCATAATGTATTTTTAATGGCTCCCGCGGCGGCAATCAATTTTTGGCCGACCTGACTCGGCGCTTCGGTGCATTGTTTGCTAAACAATACACCGCTAAATTATAGAAAACTAAACGATTTATCGTTATCTTTAAACCTGCTTTAAACAAAGTGGCAAACTGTCAGATAACGGATTGTACCATCGAGGAAATTGATTTATAGGCAGTTGACCCACGTCATTTGGTAGGATCATGTCAATTCAATGTTAAATGTGATTGGCTGGGTTTGACATAACACGACCAAATTACGTTGGTCTCTCATCTGCCTATGAATTAAATTCTCTGTACAAAATTTAGCAATTGAATATTATAATGGAGTTTGGTCACATAGTTATTGTTATTACGTAAGTTTATTTGTTTGTAAATATTTAGACAAATGGTCAATTATACCGAAACGAGACTATATTAAACTATAAGGGTGCGTTTCCACTGAAGCGGAGCGGAGCTAAGTGGTGCCCGAATTGACCAATCGTGCTTTTCCAGCGGAAGAATTGGAGCATGGTGATTGGTCAATTCGGCACCGCTCCGCTCCACCCCGCGTCAGTGGAAATACGGCCTAAATGAGACGCGAAAAGACGATACACATTTGGGATACAAAATTATTACCCAAGAACCAAGAACCAGCACTAGCTAGACTTTTGTCATTTTATAAAATCTGAAAGTTTACCTGTTTATGACCCCTATAGATGTAAGTACGACAAACAACTATGGAGTTTCGGTCAGACATTTTCTTACTGTCCATCAGTCCAAAGTAGGTACTTACCTAACCTCAAAGTTCAAACTAGCCATAATTTTCTTATATTTAAAACCCTAATAGTAATAAAGAATGAAAAATAACATTAGCGTCAGTAATATTTTCTCTCCAGGAAAATGATAAATAATGTGCTCTCGCTAAAAGGGGTTGTTATGGTTACTTAATGAAAAATTTCAGCTTCGTCATTATCGTGCTACATACCTCCAAGGATGAGTCACGTGATGCTTTCATGGAGGCATGGATGCGGCAGCTGTCATTATAGTATAATAATAGCTCCCACACCGGTTTCGGTGACGGTGGCCAGTTTCATCGAAACCAGGCCAGCTACGCAGGAGTAATTTTATAGTGCCCAAGTGTGTGCGCAGTACACAAGAGCACTCTCTATTCCTTTACTCTCATAACCCAGTGGGACGGCAGACCAACACGACCGGCAAGAGATCAGGCGCAGGACCGACTTTTTACATGCCCATCCGACGCATGGATCATCTTACTTGTCAGACAATCAAGTGATCAGCCTGCATTGTTCTAACCAAACTTAGAAATATCATGTTTCCAACGCGGGAATCGAACCCACGACCTCCGAGTCAAGAGCCGCGCTCTATACCACTAGAGTCTAGACCACGGAGGCGCTTATTATAGTGACACAAGCAGGGTTAGCACGGTCACCATAGAAGCGGTTACCTTCTACGGAAGAAAAGACAAAGTGACAGTAAGACAAAGGAAATCTGTCAGCTAGTCCGCAAAAACTATCAAAGTTTCTATTCTTTCGCATTTCTACTGTTGCCATGCTAGGGCTACTGGGATAGTAGGGAATATTGCGCAAAGGTCGGAGCAGAGGGCGGTATTAGCACATACAGCTAATAATCCGACCAAATTCCAAGATGTCATATCAGAATATTGGCAGAAACTTTGTCAAACGTCGAACGAAATGTGTGCTTGCTATGGCAGTTTCGTTTCACTTATGCGCGTTTTCTCATCTGTAAAATAGCAGTCATCGATAAAAAATATCGATATATCGAAACAAAAGCCCAACACTACAGCAGTATCGATACATCATTTTCCAAGCTACCGTCTTCGCTACGATCCCCGCTGACCAGATAACATACTTTATATTGATTATACTGTATCATGTATGTGTTAAAATTTTATCAAGTACGAGTAAGTACTCGTATAAAGGTGGGTTTACACCAAAAGAACATAGAGCAAGAACAGCACAAGAACATTCTTTCGTATTCGTTTAGTGTAAACTATAATTCGTTACAACATACTTTAGATCGTTTACCAATCGAATCAACAAGAACATCAAGAATAAGAATTTTTGCTCTATAGTTGAGAATCATATAGCTCCGTTTAGACCAAACGAGCGAATGCTCATTGCTCATTCGTCAACGATAAGTAGCTAATTTATTTTTATAGTCATCAAAGGTTGGATCCCATAAACATCTTTTGTTATGGTATAATTCTATCATTTGTAAACATTTTTCATTACTCCAATCCATATTTACGAAATAACCTTTGATAAACTACCTAAAACCAGCCGCCAAAAAGTAAAAATATCAAGAACACTAGAATCCCTTTGAAGAGACCGCCTCGAAGAGCGAGTACGTCCGAACACGAAAGAACGCTCTAGGCAATTGCTCGAGCGCTCTTGCGTCGTTTACACCAAACGAGCGAGATTCTTGAGCATTCTACCTATTTACCGCCGAACACGTGGCGAACACACTAGAACAACGAAAGAATGTTCGTTGTTAGTTTACATCAAAAGAGCTTTACTAGAATGAGCATTCGCTCGTTTGGTCTAAACGGAGCTTTATAAGTTGCGGGTCCATGTTGGATGCGAGTAGCAGGAGATCGGTCGTCTTGGCGTTCATTGAGAGAGGCCTATGTCCAGCAGTGGACGAATATAGGCTGATATGATGATGATGATGAAGTATAATATTGTTTTTAACCCCAAAACAGTGTTATGTTTGTGTGTGTCTATACGTCTTTTCCAAACGAGTTTGTGTTTTTGCCTTTTTCAATTCGGCAACTCGGCGCTTTCCTAAATTTTGACATTTTTTCAAGTGTACCTAGAAAGCTTCAAAAAATGACAAAATTGTGTCATGTCATTATGTCAATCTATCTGGAAAGGACATAGATACTTTGAATCCCGGAAAAATGTACGGTTTCCGCACGATAAACGAAGTGGCATCATCTAGTTAGACAAAAACAATTTTTTTCGAAAAAAAGGAGTTACTACATTATTCGTAGTCGCTGTCGTGTTTTGTAACTTTACATAAACTAACAAAGCTTAAAACTGTCCTCAAATTGCTAGGAACACCATTATTTTTATTAAAACATACGCGAAACAAGCGTGGTCATAATTAAAGGCAAATTAACAAAAACAAAAGACTCCATGTTGGTAAACTACGTATCGCTCACGGCACACCGTGGGAAGTTGAGCTGACGAGCGAAAATATGCTTTATTACGTACCATGTAGTCCTATTTTAGCGTGTGTTGAAAGTGCGAAAACCATGTACAAGATAAAATGGACTTTATTTGTGTAGCAGCAAGTTTCATTACAACTTCTAAATGTCACAGTGCCGTCAAAATGAGAAGTAAGAAAATATACTTTATTACAATAAGCACTCGGACTATATTAGCTTGTAGAAATTATAACTTAGGTAAGCAAAATGACATAAGCGAGTTTATTCTTTATTTTTGTATACTGTAGATATGTTTTAGCTTGCAGGAATTTTGCCGAAAATTCAAATGAATACCTTTAAGTCTAAACAATATAATATTTTAAGTATCGTTTAAGAAACGGTTATTCAATATTTTGACATCATGATTAATGTACTTGGTACTGTCAAAATGACTCAATTTTATCCTCAAAATGTAGAGACTAGGTTATGTCAAAAGTCGTAAGTTATGAAATATTATGTCTGAACGTTTAGGGACTGCCTCGGTAAAGCTATTGCAAAGCATTTTTTATCAACTTATGCATAATATTATCATTCGCATACGTCTAGTCGCACGCACACAAACACCGTGCCGAAGTCTGCCGAACTGAATCTAAGTTATACATGGCTTTCAACGTCGCACCACTGGTTGGAGTGGGGGTGTTAGGTTTATTTTCGTTACGGAATTTATTGATTCGGTCTTCGCGCTTAAAGCCCGCGGTAAAAGCTATGTAAAACCTTAAAATTTTATCAATATGACATGGACAGGACGAAATTCAGACACGGCTAAAACGAAGTAAGTATGGAAATTGTCAGAACGCATCGCAATTCGCAACCTCTCTCAGACTGCTACTCGTACGCTTTTAAATGTCAAAACGCATAAAAAAATATTTCTACCCTAATTTTTGTCGACGACATTGACCTACTCATTCCTCTACAGACAGCTGAACTAGGCCGACTATGTTGGGAGAATGCCGTATGCGCTTAAGCAACCCATAGGCTTTGTCCACACTGTGCCTTTTTCTGTTCGTCAACGGCATGCGATATAGCGCAGTCAACAGCGAACGTGAGGCATGCCCGCGAGGCATGCCCTCTGACCGTATCAAAAACTTCAAAAATGACAATGTTGGCGTTGCGTTCAATAATTGAATGCGTCAAAACGAAAGTTGAATGAAAGAAGATGACGAAAATTGAAAACGAAAGCGCCTAGTGTGGACATAGCTATACGGGCATTCAAAATCTTGTCCCGAGCACTATAGTATTTGAAGATTGGTAATATAGTGTAGGAAACAAACCGATTCTTTGTATGGGGACCCCGGAATAATTCCTCAGTCGATGAAACTTTGCTGGGTTATAGAATAGTATGAGCCAATACTATCATATAAAAATAAAAAATAAAAAAACATTAGGAAGTCAGTTATTTATACCTAAAAGTACAAATCTGTGTATATATCGAACGCCATAATTTCTCAGTCTAAATTTATTTTACCAAATGATTTATTTATACAAGCATGTGATACTTTATAAAAATCCAAAACTTTTTTCAAATATAAGTATTGCTTTTGTATGAAAATTCTTTTTTCTAACCTCATTCTCCCAGCAAAATTTCTCAGTATTATTTTTTTTCGCATATGACTTAAGAATGTCATTTGGCGTCATGAGTAAGAAAATCCAAAAAAAAAACCATGCCAATAAAAAATATAAAAAATTTATAAAAAACTTAATATGCAAAATTTCTCAGCATTGTTTCTTTTCAAAACTATGTTATGTAGTGAAATATACACACAAATACAAAATATCCAAAAGAAATACCATCCAGAACACCGAAATTTTAGAAGCGAAGCTATGTATCTATCCCGTGTTTACGCAATAATGTACCGTCTTGCTTTACTAGTTAGGTGCAGATTAGCGTCATCGTGCATATAGTACGACCTTGACCGCGTGACCCGCACGGTCTTGGAACCTCGCGGGTCGGTGTGTGATTCTTTACATTTTACATTTTTCTTTTCTTTGTGGGTACGTAGACAACACAAAACTAATTGAGATAGATAATATATTTTTATCTTCGCTAAAAATTAAAAGTTATAGGTACTTACATGTAAGTATTTACCTACATAACATAATATTATTATGTAGAATAGAATAATAAATAATTAATAAAACTTATTTACCTCAGTGTTAAATAAGCAATTATTTTTATTTTTAATTATAATAATTAATAATAAAAATAATTGCTTACGAATTGTACAGTTGCTTGAAAAACACCATAAAATATAAACTATCGGCTATGGCAGGGTCGGATTAAGTCTTGACCGGGCATGGCTGCTTTGGTCATTACCTGCACCATACGGCCAGACGGGAGCCGACCCCCCGGTGCCACCACTGTGATCATGACGACGACACCGCACAGAACACGCTCCTGGAATGCCCAGCCTGGGTAGAACAGCGAGCGGTGCTTGTTGCGACCACCGAATTAGACCTCACACTCCCGGCCATAGTTACAGCTATGGTCCGGTCGAGACAAGGCTGGGACGCTGTGGCTACCTTCTGTGAAGATGTTATCTCACAGAAGGAGGCCGCCGAACGGGTCAGAGAGGCGGATGTGGCCGCAGACCCGGTTCGAAGACGGCGCGGAGGGCGCAGGCGCGCCGAACACGAACGCCAGCTCCCGCCGTAGATAGGACTCGGGCGACGGAATGGGGAACCCGCCGCCCATTGCTCGAGTCTTTCCGGTTACAGAGCGCCCAGTGCCTTGGGCAGCTCTCCCGGAGTAAGCGGCAGCAGAATGTCGCGCGGAGGAGCTGCGCTGGAAGCAGACGCCGCTGACTGGGCCGCTGCAGTTTTCGTCTCAGTCCCACATACCCCGGTGGTCCTTCCCCAGTGCCGCCGGGCATGCTTAAGCACATTTCCCGTCTTGAAAAAAAAAAAAAAAAGGGTCGGATTAAGTCTGAGCACCTCAAGATAATAATTTATTATTATGATTAGTTAAGTACTTTATTTATTTATAAAAATATAAAATAAAATATTTGGTGGATTTGTTACATTAGGAAATCAAGTATTTTTATTTAGGACGTATTAAGGCCGTCCCCTGAGCAAACGACCTTGACCATGGCATACATTTGTCACGTTGCCGAGATCGCACCAAAACCCTATTTTTTACTTATCTTACTTCAATATTGACCTAAAAAAAATTCTAACGGTAAATAATATGTAATTAGTGAAATTGTCAATCTATTGGCGAGTGTTTTAAAATAAACTTAATTTGTAAATACTTGGAAGATGCTGAATGTATGTTTGAATTTTAAGTATACATTGGTATTACTTTGGAAGCTGATATCATGAGTATAATAAACAAAAATAGGAAATAAATAACAGTAAAAAGAAAGGTTATAATTATGCTGAAGATGATTGCTGTATATTTATTATAATTTTGTAGCTTTCAAATTATGATTTAACCATCCTTTTCTCAAAGCAATTAAGACTCTTTTTGACCCCCTAAAACTTCGTTGTGGATAAAACAATAAGCTTGAATTTTCAGTTGCTAAGCAAGCGTTGTATAAACACGGAATACTTAAGTATTTAAAAATATTTCATTTAATTTGAACTAGTAGGTTCAAATTGAATGAATTTTACTGAAACTTTACTTTGAAAAGCATCCAATAAACAATAAAATACCTAATCTTTAGGAGGTGTTAAAAAAAAAAAAACATTAATCAGACAAATGAAACTGTTTGAAACACTCCTGCGGACATAATGCCACTTTGCATTTTTTAAAGGCATTATCTAAAACAATTGATAATAAAAATTTAATATAAACTAAAATAATTGACAAGTCTTAGAAGTTGACAAAAATAAATCCCCATTTTTTTATATATAGTGACGCTAAATGGAGTTGCTAATGGACAATGAGAACTATTTCCCCTCTTGCAAGTACGTATTTCAAATGAATCAAAATCACATAAACACTACGTTTTTACACTGAAAATCATAACAAAGCTACAAAGAATATAATAAATAAGTACATAACAAATCAAATATCTACTTAAAAGAATCTTTTTTGAAGAAACTTTGCAGATTTATGTCTCCACTAGTTGAAAGTTGCGCATTTTTTTCAAAACTCACATTTATTTGATTCTTACATTGACACTAGACACTTGAAAGGGCTGGGTTGCTAGTAAGATAATGTTGTGCTTATCTAAAATTCTATTTGTGAAACGAAAAAACCATAAAAGGTTGCCATTTCAAAGATATTCGGAATTTTAGATAGATGTACTGTACCTACCCTGTACCCGATTAAGGGTTAAGAACTGAAACTTGTTAAACGTTCTTAATTTTGTCACATAAGCCCGGGACACACGAGGCTAGTTTTTCAAGCTAGGATAGCAAGCTAGTTTTTTACCAAACTGTCCTGGCTTGCTGACCTAGCTTGGAGCATGCTAGTTCTGTTTTACAAATGAAGATAGTTTTGTCTACACGAGGCCAGAAGTACTAGCTTGCTAGCTTACAAACACTAGCTTGCTATCCTAGCTTGAAAAACTAACCTCGTGTGTCCCGAGCATTACTCACTGTCTGACTGACTGACTGATTTCTGTCCAGTTTTCGAGATACACTTAACATCGTGACTAAATTTGTAATCCCATACAAATGTAGATTATAAAGTTATATATTATTTTGCAGATTATGATTAAGAATCATTGTACCCGTATCATCGATATCTCCAGTATATCATCGGTAGACAGATATCTAGCTGTTAGTGCTTTGGGTCTTAATCACGGGAACACCTAAACATTTCATGTTAGTATATCATCGGTAGAAAGATATCTAGTTAGTGTTTAGTGTCTTAAGAGGGGGCTGTGCAATTTTGCTGTGTTTTCTAATAAGTATTACGATCTCGGAAGACGATTGACTCAAATGAAATTGAGATTTATTTAATCATTGTATATTTATCTGATATTTAGCTAACGGAAAACACGATTCACTTATTTTGACTCGATACTCGATAGTTTTATTTCTCGAAATTATGAATCTTTTTGGGCTTTTCAACAAATATCTGTTACACTTATTGAGTTACTATCATTAAATAACTTGCACTACTACAATCACACACTTTATAAAATAATGGATAAAGGAAATATTAGTATTGTATTTAATTTTTAAATAATCACCATAAACAGTTTTGGGACATACGACCTTTACTTTCGTGCTATAATTCGGGAACCGTTGTTACGCGATATTGTTCACTATTAGCCGCAGCGCAAAGCACAATTCTCTGGGGCATGATTCTATTATTTATATACAAATAAACTTACATATGTCGAGCGCGATAAATAAAAGATATTAAATTACGGGAAATAATAAAACGAGCGAATAAAAAAAATACTTAGCGACTGATGATGAACGTACTGTTTTAATAACTTGAGCGGTATGAATTTGAGTAAGCGAAAAATAAATTTAACTAACGACTAATATTGATTTATAATAAAATCCAGAACGAGCTTACAAAAAGTGGATTGTGATTAATCTATTTCAGATATTAAAATTCTATCCGAGCGACTGTATTACTAAGTGAGCGACTGGAAATACATAGCGGGCAACTTCAATATTAAAAATAGATTTAATTTTTCTAAGTGAGGTTATACATTACGAACTACTAAAAAGTTCACTTTGAGCAAACTTTTGTGAGCTATTTTATTAATGATTATTGGTTACTGAGATTCTATTTGAGGGTTTATATTTTGAAACGTGTTTTAATGAAAACTACAGATTGTTAAATGCGCGCGAATTCGAATGGGGGCGGGGCGACGAATCGTTGCAGTCAGGTGAGTTGGGCTGCTTACCAATAGCGTTGCGTGTTTACGATTGCCATGCGCTTGCATCACTGGCTCGCACGCAGCATTGTGCGTAATATATAAATAAATAGTAAAGAATCATGGCCAAATTTGTATAGGAGCTGGACTCGACTTTTATTTTTGATGTCCCAAAATAAACTATAGTTAGATTTGGTTATTCTTATGCTCTAAACATAATTCCGTTTGAGAATTATGTTAAATAGCCACGGTTTTTTACAATAATTAATAACCTTAACAATTATTTTGAGGTTAGACTTAAGAACTACCTTTTTCCCGACTGCGGTGTAGCCTACAAGTGTATGTTCGGCGATCTCGTTTCTAATTATTTCAATTTTTCCTTGAGTATTACCCAAATAATAGAACGAATGCGAATGATCGCCGGCTGTCAGAACATAACGAAACTAAAATATATTGATCTTTTTTTTGTGGCTATTTACAGACACATTTCTAATATTTTTCGATGCCTTAAAATATTAGGGAATTTTTGCTACTAATGGCATATCGGGACGCCACCACCCACCTGGTACGATTTGGCCATTGTTCTTTACTACAAAATATTTAAACCCTAAAAAATATTTTTTAGTATTTTAATATTTTGTAGTAAATTTACTAAATATATTTTTTAGTGTTTTACTATATTTTTTAGTGTTTAAATATTTTGTAGTAAATTTTTGTGCAGGAACCTAGGTAGTTACTATTTTAAGCTGAAAAACAACTCAAACAAGTTTAATATTTTCGTATGAGAAAATGATTTTGGTATTACGTATGTATGAGAATTCCGATGGCATCCGGCCTCTTAACAGAAGGCCTACTTAATCAAGGTCACCGAAGCGGGGGAGCTCGGGAGGCGCAGCCCCCCGCTAAAACAAAAACAAACACAATCCAGAAAGTCCAAAAGTAGGTTAGGTTAGGTTAGAACTTAGACCAAAACACAGAGGGAGCCGAGCGTGCGTAGCGAGCGTGCTGCGGTAGCAGCCGGTGACCGTCATAAAATAAAAGGGGGGCTCGGGGGGCGCAGCCCCCCGCCAAAACAAAACAAACACAATCCGGAAAGTCCAAAAGTAGGTTAGTACTGTGACTGTGCTGTGGCAGCAGTCGGCGACCGTCACAAAACACGCTGTAGGTTAGGTTAAAGGCGTTAAAAAAGGCGACCAAAAGACTTAGATGTAGCCTCAGAATTCCGAAAATTTCAAAGGTACTCACCTTTGAAAAAAACTCAGCTCTAAAACTGGGGGGTTTCTCAGTGTGGATTTGGTACAGGGGGGTTTTGCCCCTCCTCCCCCCTCCCCCCTCACCCCCACTTCCTATCAATTTTGGGGTAGGTTTCCGAACTTTTACCGTTGTTCCTCTTATCCAAATTAAGCTACTCACAAAAAATTGCTTTATAGTAATTAAAAAAAATTGTTTTAGGGATCCCTGATTAATAGAGTTTCATTTCATATTCATTTTTTTTGTTTTAATATGAGCTCATTATATTCTGCTCATTAGTGTATTTTTCAAAGTGGTTTTAGTATTCGAAACACTTCATTTAAGATAAAATGCCGCTCAGTATAAAAAATGCATTTGCCAAATATTGAAAAAAATGCAGGACGTAACGTTGACACTCAAACAGATATTAGGTCGCTCAAATATTATGAAGCTGCTCATTTAGTATTTTAAGTAACTCAAATAAATAATTTGTAAGTTGCTGTTTTGTTAATTTCTCGTCACTCACAGTCAGTCGCTCAAATTACTATTTGACCCAAATTCTATAACCCAAATTAATTAATTTTGACACTTAAAACGGTAATTTACAGCCACTCGATTAAATACTACCCTTATTAAATTACTAGTCTGATGACGTCACATCCAAATCGGAAGTACCGCATAAGCGTTTTCGTCAGTACAAATAAAAAAATATCAAATCATATTTTCAAATCGACTTTTATTTATCAATCATAAGCTTTTATTTGATGATACCCGTATTTCACCCTTGAAATACGGTTTCCTAGGCCAAGTTCTACTAGAAATATTCATTTGTGCAATGAAATTAAATATAGGTCAAGTAGCCTATTTCGATATGCAACGGATATAGTCCCGAAATTATTTAAATATAGTTATAGTACCAAAATCATAAAAAAATATATTAAAAAATAATAATATTTTGAAAAATAATACCAAGAAAGAACTGTTAAAGTTTTTGCACGCAGGTCTTATTGACAAGAAGGTAGTTAGATATAAGTCCAGTTTGACCTACATTGGAGAGGTATCTGCACGCTTATCCAAAATAATGAAAAACAACGATATGCATGTCGCATTCAGGACAAATAATACTTTAAAACATCATTTGTGTCACAATAAAGACCGGATTGATAAAAAATATCAGTCTGGTGTCTATAAGATGACGATGATGATGATGTTATTTGCTTTAAGTAATTAAAATGTTCGTAGATTTCCCTTTTTTTAACATATTTTATGATTAGTACTAATTTATTAATTATTGTTAACAAAAATTTATTAATATATTGCCTAAGATTTTAAATAATTTTACTGATATGGCCCATTTGATCTTCTTTTGAAATTGTGTTTGTATTTTCTAATTTTATTTTATTTATACTGCTCTTAGTTAAGATTTAAATTAATGTATTCTCGTAGTTTTAACTTATTTATTATTATGAAATTTTTAGCTTGTTATTACTGTTATAATAAACTTGCATGTAATTTTAATTTTATTTAATTCATAATCATATTTTATCGATTTAATTGTGTTTTGTTAAGAAATCAATTTTTATACTGTATCTGTAGAGCTATAATCGTGAATGCTGTGTCGCCTGTTAAGGTGCATGCATCGGTACAGATTACTATTATTGTGTTTAACAAGGTTTTAATTTATGTACTGTTTGGTGTCCTTAATTTAAGTAAATAAATAAATATAGGATCGATTATCCTAAAATATGCGATAGTGTATACGTTGGTCAAACTGAACGCAGCTTTGAGACTCGGCTTAAAGAAAATATTATCGCGGCTTATAGAAATGGTCATCCTGACAAAACTTAGTCACATTTTGATAAATCGTAAACATCTTTTAGATAATAATCATACAGTGCCCAACATTATGTCAAGTATTTTGCCGCGACTTAAGACCTTCCCCCTACGAAAATTTCGTAATTTACCGTTTTTAGAGCCTTATTATTAACTCATAATTTGAAAGCTACAAAATTATTATAAAAATACAGCAATAATCTTCAGTACCTAGATATGAACGTTCCTTTCATAGTTATTAATTTCCTATTTTTGGTTTTTATACTCATGATATCAACTTTCAAAGTAATACCAGTTTATTTAAAATCAAGCATACATTCAGTATCTCTCTAGTATTTACATAATATTACGATTATTTTAAACACACGTCAATAGATAGACAATTTCATTAGGTACATATTTGACGTTTGAATTTTTTTAGGTCAATTTGGAACTAAGACATGTAAAAAAACAGGTTTTTGGTGCGATCTCGGCACCGCGGCAAATGCATGGTCAAGGTCGTTTGCTCAGGGGATGGCCTTAAGTGTAAAATTAAGGTTTTTAGATTTAGGGCTGTAAGGTTAGAAACTTGGTGACTTGACACCACGAACTATAATATTATGTACTCGTCTTGGCAACATTTTTACATGAAAATGTTTTTGGTAAGGTCTAGTTTTTTCTTTTTCAAATATTATGATTTGATAATATTTTCGTTTATGTATGCTTTTCTGTTAGAGACGTGTACGAGTAACTCTTCTTTTTCAAGTATAAGCTCTATTAATACGTCGTTTAATTTTATGCTGCACTTTTTTATGTTTTCCACTCCTTTTTAGGGTTCCGTACCCAAAGGGTAAAAACTGCCCGTCTGTCGCTCTATAACAGCAAATACTAATTTAAGCAAAATATTTAAGGGGGCTCCCATACAAGAAACGTGATTTTTTTGCTCGTAACTCGTAAGATTCAATAATGACAAAATCCTAAATTATATTAATTGTACTTTAAAATTAAGTTATAATAAAATTAAAATAAAATAAATATGTTAGGATTCTCATACAAAAAACACAATATTTGCCTACTTTCGCTCTATAACGGTACAGAACCCTTCGTGCGCGAGTCCGACTCGCACTTGGCCGATTTATTTTTCTTTACTGTCACTTTCTTAGCCATTGAGGCTTTTGTTGCACATAATACAACGTTCCTTAACGAGCAACAACCAGACGGTAAAAAATCCTAAATCTATTACAACAACAATTTACTAGCCACGAATGAATAGCGCGCGGGGTGGCGGGCGGCGCGGCGGGCGGCCTGTTCCTCCCACCCGCGCCCCGCGCATACACCTCGCTCGCTCCCGATTGCTCTGTGTAAAATGTTTTTAGTTTTTAATACGCTTGATGATTTTTTTGGCTATTTTTCTAGTTGAAAAGAAAGTTGACAGTGTACTTAAATCAATAAATAAAACAGATAGAGAAATTTTGCCCTGCTAGTAAAAAGGCAATTTTTAAAAATAGATTAAATACATGGTTTAAGTTTTGGATTTTCATTTTGTGGATATAAAACTTCAATATAATGTCATTCCCGTAAAAAAGTTCGACAGAGCAATTTTGGCGTCCAAGCCACGCCAAAAAAACATGTTTTATTAAATTTTGGTGTTTCTGCTGGGATAATTTTTTGGATATTTCATACATTGTTTCTATACGTTCCATGAATATGTCCAGTGAAAAAAAAATCGACGGAGCATTTTTGCTACAAAAGATATTAATTAATTACGAATTTAGGTAAAAATACCTAATTTTTCCTATTTTTGCTCTATAGTGGTACGGAACCCTTCGTGCGCGAGTCCAACTCGCACTTGGCCGATTTTTTGTATTGATGTTAGTTATCCATTTTTCAAAGAATTATTCGTGAACGCGATAAAAAAAAAACAAAATGGCGGACAAGTATGTCAGCTAAACTCTTCGTACCCCTTTCAGAAGTCTAGCGCTCATAATAAAATTACTTAATTGTATTGTATACAATTAAGTAATTAATGTTCCACTCTGAGTGCGGCAGATAGTGTATTACATGAAAATATTACTTCCTAGTTCATTAGGAACTGAATGGATTAAAATGCGACGACAAATTGAAAATTGAAAGTGAAAATTTGCTCACAATACCTCGATCGTGGGAATCACAAATTATATATATTTTTTAATTTTAACTATCATCTAGTTAACTTTTAGTTCTTTGAAAGTTTGAATTATTTTGTTCTGGCTCTGGGTTACGATTTTATTCAGCCTTACTTGTAGTTGACATGTACGAAAATAGAGGGCGGTGAGCGTTGTCTACATCGCGCTATTGCTTACTCCTAAGTCATTGCTCAATAGTATTACACCTGGTGTAATATTCGATGAAGATGTAAATCAGAGACGTAAGCTTCTGAATTTTTGAAAGCGGCGCTTGATTGAGCGTCGCGTCGTATTTTAAGATTTAATATGAGTGCTAGACTTCTGAAAGGGGTACGAAGATTTTAGCTGACATACTTGTCCGCCATTTCGTTTTTTTTTTAATCGCGTTCACGAATAATTCTTTGAAAAATGGATAGCTAACATCAATACAAACAAAAAATAATCTTGGACAAAACCGCGTACCGCGTTTTTTATACAAAACTTTTAATTCATGATACTTTACCATTCTATAAAGTTTTTTCTGACTGAGGAATTACTCCGAGGTTCACTTGGTTCGTTTCCTACACTAATACGCTTTGAAAATACTGCATATTATAAATCATCCATAACGGATTGTTTTTCTGTCGAACACAAGTTGTCTAAGTGCCCCGTGGAGTGGATCGATACATTTTTCACCGACTTCACAATAACACCTCCATATTTAATTACTCCAATACTTACTTTCAACTTTTGTGATGGTCGATAGTGATGAATATTTGAAGTGATCTATTTTCTATGTATTGACATTTAAAACTTTTTAAATTACTTATAAAGAGTCAAAATCATTATCTGTCAAAATCATTATCTTCCTTTTGGCTGTGCCACAGTTGGGTAATCTAAGTAAATAAAAAAAAAAAACTAATTTTAAATTTTGTTAGTATCGCTAAAAATCGGGAACGGCTGAACCGATTCGGATAATTCTAGTC
This sequence comes from Polyommatus iphigenia, assembly GCA_963422495.1. Taxonomy (NCBI): domain Eukaryota; kingdom Metazoa; phylum Arthropoda; class Insecta; order Lepidoptera; family Lycaenidae; genus Polyommatus; species Polyommatus iphigenia. Next base: position 2,313,343 of record OY730184.1, on the reverse strand, counting down.
TTAAAATAATCCTTGAAGTCCAGGGAAGGTTTTAAAGTGACACGAAGTTCACCGAGACAGCTAGTCTATATAAAAAAACTAATTATTCTTTTCTAAATCATTAAGTATATTCTATTCTAATTATAAATTTTGTTAGTCTCGCTAAAAATCGAGACCGGCTGAACCGATTCGGATAATTCTAGTCTTGAAAAATTCGTGGAAGTTCATGGAAGGTTTAAATAAACCTAATATTAATATATTGAGAACAGTGATACGAAGTTCACTGGTCATCTTTTAGTTTTCTTATATTTTTTGGATCTAGAATTAAAGTAATTAAGTTCCATGTAATCAGGTAGCACGGGCTAAAAGGAAAAATTGAAGTATTTTATTAAAAGACTACGGTCTTAACGTCTCGCCTTGAGCATAAATTAATTATTCTGTCGGTTATATCACTTTTTCTATTGGGTAAATCTCCGAGACTTAATTTTCCTCTTTGAATGTAATGGGTAATGAAAAGATGGGAAAACTTGTAGTGGAAATGTTAAAAATAGTTGTAGATACTTAAATTATTAGGTCGAATAGCAGAAAAATTTTACTTATAGAATTGTACATTTTTGAAGGCGTGATGAATTTTTAAGCAGCGTTGTGCTCTTTTTTGGGATTGGTGAAAATGTAAATTTAAGACAGGCGCCTCGGCTTAGAAGGGAAAGCAAACTACCCCTCACTTTTATCGAGCGGTGAAGATGTATGTCCACACCTGCTTTTTCTTTTTTACTTCTCCTAGCACTCCCGGAATGCAACCCGTAGTTTCCTTTTTCGATTTTAACACATCACCATAAAAATTTAACCTGTATTTGTCACCATAGAGTCATTAAGCTGAGGGAACACAGTAATTAATAACAAACAGAAAATCCAACACATTGTTTGAGTACAAAAGAAAAAACAAATCACTGGCTGTATGCAATTACTCGTCTTTGCCATGATCGATGCGCCAGCATTTGTCACGTTTAAAAAAAATAACGTCACAGCCCCGTTCGAAAAAAGAACTTGCAGTTCGTTCGGTTGATTACGGAATTTCTGGACTTTTCCATGAGTTAAATCTTTAATCTATTTGTAAATATCTTTTTAGCTCGCAACGAGCTAAAGAGCGATAAAACCTCGAAGTGTTTGTGTTATTTATTTTCTAACTAAGCGTTGTTTATTTTTCGGAAGTCTCTTGACTAAGCTACTTTTTTCTATTTTAAAACTATTGACGATCAAGTTAGCCATTTAAAAAATATAATATTGTTCCTTACCTACTATAATATTATACTATACTAGCTGTCCCGGTGAACTTCGTGTCACTTTAAAACCTTCCCTGGACTTCTACAAATATTTTAAGACTAAAATCAGCCCAATCCGTTTTCGAGTTTTAGCGCGACTAACACATTTGAAAGTCCATTTTTATATAATACTAGCTGTCCCGGTGAACTTCGTGTCACTTTAAAACCTTCCCTGGACTTCTACGAATATTTTAAGACTAAAATCAGCCCAATCCGTTCAGCAGTTTTCGAGTTTTAGCGCGACTAACACATTTGAAAATCCATTTTTATATATAAGACTAGCTGTCCCGGTGAACTTCGTGTCACTTTAGAACCTTCCCTGGACTTCTACGAACATTTTAAGACTAAAATCAGCCCAATCCGTTCAGCAGTTTTCGAGTTTTACGGCGACTAACACATTTGAAAATCCATTTTTATATATAAGATAAGAAGATTATATTTTGTAGATAGTGTACAATATTAATGTATCAAAAACTAAACAGTTCAGGGTCTTATTGCCTTAAAGCATTTCTTCATCTTTGTTTATATTAAGATATTGCACACTTTTCAGCCTTGGAAAAGGACCGCTTTCCGTCGGATTTTCTGTTGAACTCTCAACTCACACGTAACATCAATAAAATAGATCTATGTGTACATAAATCACCTTAAGTCAGCTATTTCCTAATTTTCTCTCACTATAATTCAGTCTAGCGACGTCAAACTATTGATTGTGATGATTAAAATGCTAAGCAGGACTTGCAAGCATTCGTTAACATACTCTCTCATTTACAGCGCGTTCTCACCTATTTTACCTCTAACAGGACCTTTGTTCCAACCGCATAAGGCTCAATTTCGAAGATGTTAGAATATTTCTCAACAATAGTAGCATGTGTTTCCCGAAATAATATTATTCCCACCTCAAGATGTTTAGCAAAGACGTTAGATTGGGTTACGACGGCGTAGCGACGTAGCATGTTGTAGAGCGACGTAGCATGACGTAGAGCGACGTAGCTGTGGCGTAGCGTTGATAAGTAGCGTAGCTCTTTCGTAGCGCATCGTAGTAGATTGATAGCGTAGCAGGACTCAGAAAATCTGAAGTAAAGATTGCATGAAAATATCCTAATGCCAATGTTTATAATATTGCTAAAAAAAGTATTCCTATTTTTTTTAGCAATTTTAAAAACTATAGATGACGCTTACAACTGCAATGCGCCAAAATTTGTTTATAGCCTGGGAACCGTGCATTTTCCAGGTTAAAAAGTATACTTTATCCTTTCCCGGGATACAAAGTGTCTCCATTCTCCATACCAAATTTCAGCTAAATCGGCTAAGCGGTCTCGGCGTGAAGAGGTAGCAGTCAGACGGACGTACACTTTCGACATCATAGTATTAGTATGGATTTAAGCCTTTATTATATTATAGCTTAATAGCAATACTATGGATTATTATACCTTTATAGTATTACTTACTATGGATTTGATAGCCTTTAGTATGTATTTTTTCTTTTTCATAGCTTAAGAAAAAGAAAAAAAATGTTCTGCAGCAATTAGGCTTTGAAATTACTGGACAGGTTTTGAAGAATTTTGGTACTTGAAGACAATGCGACGTAGTTGATAACGGTGCCTAAGGCTGTGTTTCCACCAGAGCTGAGCGGAGCAGTGTTGCAAGGAATGTGTTTTTGAGAACCAATAGCATCGCCGCGCTGAGCGATGTCATGGCAAAGTCATGTCAATGAAGCGATTTTATTGGTTTTCGAAAACACATTCCTCGCAACACAGCTCCGCTCAGCTCTGGTGGAAACGCAGCCTTAACCCTGTCGAGCTCTATGCCCTCACATAGTCTGCTTTAACCACATGAAAATGCACGGTTCGCGTGATATTTTATTCACACATAGCAACAAAGCCACTTTTAACCTAACAAAAATTTCTCATTGACTTTAACTTTTCATCCAATCGCAAAAACATTAGTTGAGTAAAAGATTTCGTAGCTAATAAAAGCAATTTTTGCCAATTACTTGTTTCGTATTATAGAGACTCCTTGATTAAAAACCCCCCCTCCATTGTGGTTTGGATTAAATAGTTGCAGTCTGGTTCCTTTAAGACGTTAAATGAAATTTCTCCTATAGTTGGCAACTTGGCCTTTGTATTGCAAACTTTGTACCCCAAATACCGTGATTTTCTAATAATAACAGATTAGATAAGTGTTTTGATTATAAATTAGGATATTAGAGCTGTGATGTGGTTCGAAAGTAGAGAAATTTGAATAATCCTGATTATTTGTGGGCTGATAAGAAATATGGGATAGGATAATTATTGTCATAGAAAGGTGTACGGTTTTGGTGACAGTTTCTTTTGGACATTAGCCTGCAGGTAACGATTAAATTTAAGCATTGCTAAATATGTAATCTACTAAGTATAAATTTCATTGCTTATAGCTGTTTCAGCCAAAATATTTTTTTTCCATTTTGCTCCTAATGCGTATGGAAATTTTCGAATTAATTAGACTGCTGGAGATTGGTAAAATTAAAGGCTGGCAACGCCAAGCTCTTTTGATGTTGCGAGTGTCCATGGGCGACGGTAGTTGCTTTCCCTTAGGTGACACGTTTGCTCGTTTGCCACCTTATTTTATAAAAAAAAAAAATTTGCCTCTTGCTCAAAGATTCCGTTACTACTGCCCGCTAATAAAAGTGTGTTAAAAAGGCTAACTAATGATGAACCAAATAAGGGTGCGGCAAATACAAAGATCCAGGTACGAAGTTTGTTAACCCCTCAATGTAGCTTCCTTAGGCTACGTCGTAACAAGCTATACAACTTGGGGAATCCCTGGTATATTCTTGCACTTTTTAGCTTGTTGTATTTTGGAGATGTGGTAAATTTAATTAATTTTTGCGTTTTGATGTAAAGAAGTTAGGAGACAAACTATCAAAGATACTGATTCGCGGGGCTAAAATGGTCGCTTTGTGGAATCATATTATGAATCATATTATGATTCATTTTTTTGAAATCGCAAAATGTTCACTCTGCTTGTAATTGTAATTATTCATGTCTAGTAGTTCGTACTAATTTGACATTCGTCAGTTTGACAGTTTTGACAATTCGTTTGCTGAATTGATTGAGAGGAATTGCTAAATGTGACCATTTTAGCCTTGCTGGATTGGATTAATGTAAACTGACAATTATCGCATAAGTACCACCGAAGAAATCGATTCATAAGCAGTAATTGACGGACCTACGTCATTTTGTCGAGTTATGTCAATTCAATAATATGTCGTGATCCGTCGTTTAGGTTAGGTAACGTGACCAGAGTAGCGGCGTTAGCTAACGCCCAGGGCGCCGGATAAAAAGGGGCGCCGAACGCAAACTTAAGGGGCGCCGGCCGTGCTGCCATTTTTAGGGTTCCATACCCAAAGGGTAAAAACGGGACCCTATTACTAAGACTTCGTTGTCTGTCCGTCTGTCCGTCTGTCTGTCTTCAGGCTGTATCTCAAGAACCGCTGTAGCTAGGCTTCTGAAATTTTCACAGATTGTGTATATCTGTTGCCGCTATAACAACAAATACTAAAAACAAAATAAAATTAATATTTAAGGGGGACTCCCTTACAATAAACGTGATTTTTTCGGCCTTTTTCGCTCTATATTAATAATGGCAAAATGTAGGCACTTGAATTTTTCATACATTCTTTTGTTATATGTGCACTTTAATATTTAATAATAATATTAAAATAAAATAAGAATTTAAGGGGGGCTCCCATACAAAAACACAATTTTTAGCCTATTTTTCCTCTGTATCAGTACGGAACCCTTCATACGCGAGTCCAACTCGCACTTGGCCGATTATTAGCACTACCAGTACCCTGGGCGTCGATGAAATCTCGTCCAGGGCTAAAACCGGCCCTGCGTGACCAAATTAGGTTAATAATCTAATCAACTTCTCTGATAGTTTATTCAGCCCTGCCTAATTACCATAGCAGCCCTGAAGGGGCTTGAAAAGGGAGCCGCGTCAAAAGCAGCACCAACGTAACTGCAACTGGTTATAAAAGTTACGAACTGCGACGTCATCTGCTAATTACTATGATTTAAGGGTTAAGGGCTCCCACACATATTATGCGAATTCGCATCGCAAATATCTGCGACAAAACTCGTAATAATAATCGGCCAAGTGCGAGTCGGACTCGCTCACGAAGGGTTCCGTACCACTACAGAGCAAAAATAGGCTAAAAAATGTATTTTTTGTATGGGAGCCCTCCTTAATTATTTAATTTATTTAAATTTTATTATTAATTATTATTAAAGTACATATACAATAAAGTATTTTGTGAACATTTCAATTGCCTATGTGCTGCCGTTATTGATTAAGAGCAAAAAATAGCAAAAAATCACGTTTCTTGTATGGGAGTCCCCACAGACGGACCGACGGACAGACGGACAGACATCGAAGTCTTAGTAATAGGGTCCCGTTTTTACCCTTTGGGTACGGAACCCTAAAAATGACATCACGAATCACGATGTGATGCGAATTCGCAGTTTTGTGTAAGAGCCCTTATTTACATAGCCGACTAGATGACGCCTGCAATTCCGTTGCGTCAAAATTCGTTTATAGCTCGGAAACCGTACATTTTCCGGGATAAAAAGTATCATAATGTCCTTTGCCGGAACTCCAAGTCCATGTCCATACCAAATTTCAATAGAGAGACACACAGACAGTCTGACACACGTGTGCATTTACAATTATACTAGCAACCCGCCCCGGCGTCGCACGGGTATAAAATATGTTTATAGCCACTGAAAAAATGATTAAAATCGATAGCCTATGATCCTTCACGTGGTCTGCTTCTTATCTGTGCCAAATAACATTATAATTGCTCCAGTAGTTCGCGAGATAAGCCCTTTCAAATAATTTTCCCCGTTTTTTCCTCATTCACCTATTAGTCTTAGCGTGATAAAATATAGCCTATAGCCTTCCTCAATAAATGGGCTATCTAACAATGAAATAATTTTTCAAATCGGACCAGTACTTCCTGAGATTAGCGCGTTCAAGTTAGCCCTTTCAAATAATTTTCCCCTTTTTTTCCACATTTTCCTCCATTTCTTCGCTCCTATTAGTCTTAGCGTGATAAAATATAGCCTATAGCCTTCCTCGATAAATGGGCTATCTAACATTGATAGAATCATCAAAATCCGACGTAGTTTTAAAGATTTAAGAGAACAAAGGGACACGAGGGAAAAAAAGCGACTTTGTTTGATAATAATTAATAAGTACGAGTATAGATGTATATATAAAAAAGAGGTAGGTTTTTGTCAAGAAATTAAAAAAAAATATCCATGCTAATTATATATATATATATATATATATATATATATATATATATATATATATATATATATATATATATATATATATATATATATATATATATATATATATATATATATATATAAAACCTACCTCTTTTTGACACTACGGGTAAACTGTCAAGCATGAAAGTGTTTGCAACATAAAACTTTTGTATTTCCACAAAAAAAAACAATAGAAAAATATTCGTTTGAAATATTCCGTAAAACAAAACCAGCGAACTGCAAACGCGTTTATAAAAATATTTCATATTACCTTAGTTTTATGAACAAAAACAATGCTTACTCTCAAGGAAATTTCAATTAAAACATCTAAATACTTCGCCAGACAAAAGAAGCTTGTTTCTATTGTAGTACTAAATGCAGTAGTTAGAAAACTTCACCCATTGTCTTCCAGAAACCTTACATATCAACAAAGTTGGTGAATAAACCGTCAGTTATCAAACAAAAGGGTAAACAGAAATAGAACTTGTGTGATTCCGCGTTAAAATTAATAATTAACGAGTACAACGTTTGTAGATAAACTTCGAAATGTTGCTTACACCTGACAGCTAGCGTGCTGCGAAATTAAATATTTATCATTGGCCAAGTGCGAGTTGGGCTCGCGCACGAAGGGTTCCGTACCGTTGTAAGGAAAAATCACGTAGCTAAAACAAAGTTTTTGCTCCGTGGGAAAAATAGGCGAAAAGTTGTGTTTTTGTATGGGAGCCCCCTTTAAATTTTTATTTTATTTAAATATTATTATTAATTATTAAAATAGACGTATATAACTAAGGCGTATATGAAAATTTAAGTTGCCATTATTGATTACGAGCAAAAAAGGCAAAAAAATAACGTTTGTTGTATGCCCCCCTTAAATATTAATTTTATTTTGTATTTGTTGTTATAGCGGCAACAAAAATACACAATCTGTGAAAATTTCAGAACTCTAGCTATAGCGGTTATTGAGTTACAGCCTGGAGACAGACAGACAGACGGACAGACATCGAAGTCTCAGTAATAGGGTCCCGTTTTTACCCTTTGGGTACGGAACCCTAAAAACTGTAAATATTCGGCTGTAACCGGTTCGAACTGGAAAAGCCACTCTTTTGTATTACTATTTTTACTTTTGCCTGCAGAAGTATTTGAGTATATAGATATAGTATGACTTTTGCCCCCGGCTACAGCTCTGTAAATACAATTTTTCACAGGAAAACTGTTCAGTTTTTCTGTAGAAATGTATTTTTATTTGTACCTGATTCTTAACAAATAATATTATTATGTAAGGTATTTGAAACCAGCCGTTTTCCATGACTTCATTATACCACAGAATACATATTAGTTTAACAAATGCTTAAAAAAGGGTGGTGGTAAGTACGCGGGATACTTGTGTATGACTGGTATGTGTTGTTTTTTTAAACTCTAGGACAGAGGTTCCCAAACTCCTTTGTTTCGTGGCCTACTTTTCAAATGGGTGGCATACTGCGGACCACCTGAAGCACCACAGTCGCTGTGCTTTGACAACAAATTATTCGCCTATGCAAGGGATATGGCCAACCAATGGCACGCGACATAAATTTTTGAGCACGCTACTGATCACATTATTTGATGGCACGTCTATATGACATCACTTTAGTGAATATTCAGAAAAGTGGCACGTTGATAAGGCAGGGTTCGCCATCCCTGTAAACCTCTTGTAGGGAGTCCCACATACCCCCGCCCACCCCAAAAAAAAAAAGGGTTCGCCATCCCTGACCTATGCTTTCTAATAAGACAAATCACGCCTACATAAAAGCTAACCTAATCAATTTACATGGAATATGAATAAATCACTGCTAACTTAATTTACATGGACCCCCAGTCTAGTCTCACGTGGACCCCTGGGGTCCACCTGGACCACTTTGGGAATCACTGCTCTAGGAAGAAGTTAAAAAGCTCGTCTCATTTAAACTTGAGATGTATCTTGAGATTTTTATGCTGTAATCATCTGCGCTCGCCCGAACGCGTGGTTTGCTTCTACACCGCGAAAGCACAAGCAATAGTATACAGTAACGATTTATTGGAACGGAGTTCCTTTTCGCACGTTGCGAAAGGGGGCTAGGCCGAAAAAATTGTAACGACACTTTTTTATTAGTACCTGCATGTTAGGGGCAGAGGGCGTTGCGCGTTGATAGTATTCCTGTGCGTCAACTAGATGGCGTTTTTTGAGAACAAACAGCGACGCGTTGTTAGTATTCCTGGGTGTCAATAGATGGCGTTTTTTACAGAATGTACAGATTTTTTTAACATAAGAAATAACTCCGTTCCATTCGGGTGTTCCTTGACACTTCTCAAGTTTTTTTAAATAGCGGAACGATCGTGCTATCGTTTACAAACAATTGCTTGTGATTTGCGGTGTAGCCGCCAAACCGCGCGTTCGGGCGGCATATGAATGCAGCCTTTGATTCACCACCGCACTGTAGTAGTTCAATAGAAGTTAGGAACTGTAAAGGTCCATTGTGAGTAAAAATCACTCAACGACGCGATTGATTGACGTTCAATATTTTCACAATTTCTACCACAATTTGGTTTGCCTTCGTAGCGAACAAAGCTTTGTGCACATTGTGACGATCCGCAGCCTTTTTAAAGTAAAACTAAAAACGGCCTTTTTAAAAAAAAACTAAACTAACTAAACTTGTATCAGTTTTGTGTCCGAGTGCGCGCTGGGTCATAAAACTACTATACTGTACTCGACGAAACATGGCGGTAGCGGTCATTGACTCCCTGTCAAAAACTTGTAATTTTCTATTTAAACCGCGATTGACAACATCTGACACTTCATTGTCAATCGCGGTTTATTATAGAAAATTACAAGTTTTTGACAGGGAGTCAATGACAGCTACCGCCATGTTTCGTCGACTACAGTATAGTAGTATTTTAAAAAGATAAAACTCATTTCAAAATTGTACGTAATTACTAATTGAGAATTAAAATTCCCTATCTCGAAAACTACTTCAGTAGTTCGGTTCACCGATTTTGACGAAACTTGCAGCATTCCCTAAGTTCTACAATACGGAGATATGCGAACACAAACATTAAAACATACATACATAAATACATACACATTTTTTGCACATATTATGTTCAGACGCTGATATAGAATAACTTATACGAAAACTGGGCAGTTCTGGACATACAAACGGGTCGAGTTGATAACCTCCTTATTTGAAGTCGGTTAAAAATGCGGCCTGAACTGCTCCACTCCGTCAATACGTGCGCGAAGATTTATAACCCAGCGCGCACTCAAAAAATGATGCGCCCCGTCACAATATACGCGAAGCTTTAAATGTATCAGTCAAGACTCAAGGGATAACCGCTTTTATGTCGTCATAGTTCTGTAAATTTTGACAGTTAAAGTTTGCAAACAGTTTGGTCGAACCGCCTGTACCAACTTCCTTATTGCTCTTTGTTATGTAGTTTCACCCCCACAAACGCACATACATTTTAATCAAATTAACCTCCTATTCACAAAATTAGTTGGATAGAATATTGTACTGTAACTCGACTAGGATGAAGCAAAAAGGAAGGGGTAATGTTTTTGAGCAGTCTATGTATGTTTGTTCTCTCCGATTTTCCTGCTTTGAGTCCCGGGAAAGGACATAGGATACTTTATATCCCTAAAAGCGCACGGTTCCCGCGCGATAAACGAATTTTGGCGCAACGGATTTGCGGGCGTCATATTCTAGTACTCAATATTTTGCATGCGTAAATATTAATTACTAGATGACGCCCGCAACTCCGTTGCGCCAAAATTCGTTTATCGTGCGGGAACCGTACATTTTTTCGGGATAAAAAGTATCCTATGTCCTTTCCCAGGACTCAAAGTATCTCCATGCCTTTCAGCAACATCGGTGTAGCGGTTTGATCGTGAAGAGGTAACAGACAGACATACAGACAGACAGACAGACAGACAGACAGACACACTATCGCATTTATAATATTAGTACAAAGTACAATAATATTAGTATGGAAGTATGGATATGTATATGAATATAAAATTAGTATATAAACTAGTATGGATATGGAAGTATGGATTAGTGAGAGGGACCCGTGTGTTCTCGCAACGAAATCCTAAGTTTATAACGTTTTAGTCCTACCAAAATCTTTGGTAAGCTCGTTATAAATCTTGTCCCCGTCCTAGCTTGAGCCTAAAATAAACTTGTTGCGAACTCCGTATTGACACAACGCAAACAAGTCCTGAATAATTTTCAGCTTTCGTACACGTTTTTATTGTTTAACTTGTTGTTTAACTTCAAATTGTAAAGCGACTTTGTCGTCGGCAACTTTTCTGAGCTCCCATGGAAATGTTTCATTTTGTACCATCGAGGAAATTTATTCCTAGGCAGTTGACATGCCAACATCATTTGGTCGGATCATGTCAATTCAATGTTAATTTTGATGTCGGCTGGGTTTGACGTAACGCGACCAAACTACGTAGGTCCCCCATTTGCCTAGGAATCAACTTCTCTGATAGTACAATAAAAACTGTTGTATGTCCTGCAGAAGATTTCAAAGTATCCGCATACTTACAGGGTGTAAAAAGTTTAAGTGTGAAAGGGTACACACTTTCACATTAACGTTTTAGCAATAAAAGCTATAATATTTCTTATTTCATCTTAAAATCGATTCACCAGTTTAAGTGTCTAAACTAGAGATGAAACGGATATCCGGCAACTATCCGGTATCCGGCCTATCCGGCGGTCTTAATACTATCCGGCCGAATACCGGATAGCTGCTGTTCGTCCGGATAGGCATCCGGCCGAATAAAAAAAAGATTTTTAAGTAAATATTTACTTTATTTAGTTAGTCTTAAGAAGTACATAGTTTTAGTTTAAAGTAGAAAATGAATTAATTAGTACTCATACTGCACTAAGGGCAAATGATGGTGAATAAAAACGAACTTCTCTGCATTGAGAGGTAGCGGTTTCGCTTCTCTTCATAAATAAGGCCAGCTTCAGAAAAAGTCTTTCGCTGTACACACTGCTACAAGGTGCTGTAAGTATGTGTGCTTTGCCGCCGGATATTCGGCGGCCGGATATCCGGCTATCCGGCCAGGTGGTTGGCCGAATATCCGGTATCTGGTATCCGGCTAAACTACTATCCGTTTCATCTCTAGTCTAAACACACTATCCGCGGCGGAAGTTCGGCATGATTCCGCTTGCAATGTATTTTAAATTACCGATGACTATGCCGAAATTCCGTTTATGTATGCGTTTGACATTGCTGACGCAATCATGCCGAACTTCCGCCGCGGAAATTCGGCATAGTGTGTTTATTGGTTTAGACACTTAGTATAGAGAGGTAACAGACAAACAGACAGACAGATAAAAAGACTTTCTGATGATCATGATTTGCATAGTCAAAATATATTCTAACGTTTTCGAAGCTTCAATATGAAAAGACTTCAAATACAGTGAAATGAAATAAAATATCCTTTGACCGATACAAAATGAAGTTGTATAAAATATTCGCAAAATGCACAGTTTTAGAACGACCCTTAAACGGTTGGTCCACCGCCGCCGTCAACGAGACGTCATCGAGAAAATTCAAATAAAATACCAATTTATGACCTAGATTATAGGTTTCATTTTGCTCTACGCCACTACAAAGCAGCGGCAGCATGAGTCGCTACACCAATGTCGATAGTAAATAAAACCCATAGCTAGGTCACACAGCGTTCGTGGCCCAGTGGGCCATTGGTTCTTAACCGGTGGTCCGCGGACCACTGGTGGTCCCTGAAGCCATTCCAAGTGGTCCGCAAAGCCATCCTAATAATATTATGTGAGAAGTCTGAAGTTAGTAAAAAGTATGCAGTCCTTCGATCACATATTATACCGAAGATGCAGTCACAAAAATCACATTGAATTAAAAAATAAAATCTGTAACTATTATTTATTTTATTTTATTTATTTATTTATTTAAAACTTTTGCACATTTCCGTACAAAGGCGGGCTTAATGCCTCGTGGCATTATCTTCCAGCCAAACCTTAGGGTGTTCAGAGAAAGTGAGGTAGATGCAAACCCAAAAGAGGACAAAGGGATTAAAATACCTTAAAATGAATAATACAATATTAGATATAATTGTATTCATAATAATATTATGTAAAATAAAATAAACACATTATGCTGAAAGCTGAGCTGAAAGTCGTCAGCATATAAATGATGCGCACTGCTTATTACATACACTAATAAATTAATAAATATTGAAAATAAAAGGGGAGATAGTATACCGCCTTGAGGAACCCCATCCTCGAGAAGAACCCAATCGGAGAAGGACCCGTCGACGCGAAGACGTTGCTGGCGCCCCTTAAGGTAGGAAGAGAATCAGTTTATTACTTCAGGCGAGATATTGAGGTGGGATAGGATGGACAAGAGGATATCATGGTTCACGTTATTAAAAGCATTTGAGAAATCAATCAACACTAGGACAGTGACTTTTGATTCCTCCATGCCTTTCCTAATGTCACTGATAATTTTTAATAAGGCAGTGGTGGTACTATGCCCAGGCTTGAAACCAGACTGTAGTGGAGAGAGAAGATTGTTGTCGAATACAAACCTAGACAATTGTTTGTGAACACACGCCTCAATTACTTTGGAGAGGAAAGGAAGTATTGAGATGGGACGAAAGTGGGAGGGTTGTGCGGGATTTTGAACTTTTGGTATAGGACAGACGTAGGTCTTACGCCAAAGGTCGGGATAGGTAGAAGAGACAAGGGAAAAATTAATAATATATTCAATTGCTGGCAAGAGACTATCAACAATAGCGATAATCATTTGACGACTGATATCGTCGCAGCCAACCGCCTTAGAGCTCAAAGATTTTATAATCGTTTTGATCTCGTCTGCAGAAACCGGTTCAAACTGAAACAAATGTTGACTAGCACGCGGTAATCCATTTACATAAGTAATAGTTGAAGACTTAGTACTTGCATCTAGTGCAGTTGTGATAGAAGAGAAATGGGCGTTAAAGTCATTCAAACTAATAGTACTCGGCAATTCCGCGTGATGGGATTTACCTACGCCTATAGTACCTAGAAATTTCCATAAGTTAGCTGATGAGGATGAATTGCTTATGTTAAGGAAAATATGTCGACGTTTAGCATTTCTGACCATTATTGGCTATTTGGCTATTAGATTTTTGCCAAATGAAAAAATGAGTGCTAATAATTATAAAGTTGTGCTTATTATCTTTATCAAACAACCCTTAATTTAGGTAAATCAACTGGGTGGTCCCCGGCAAGACAAACATTAGGTAAGATGGTCTCTCATGACTAAAAGGTTCAGAACCACTGGGGCAGAACTTTGGCTCTCACTCGAGAGGGTGCAGGTACGCGATCCCGGGTGAAGGCGTTTACCAATGAGAGATTTTCAGATCTCAAGTACATAATACGGATGGTTGGTCCCAGAGTGATCCCAGACGTTTTGTTCATTCTTCTAGGCCGACTATGTTGAGAGAATGCTGGATATACTTGGGCAACCATACTGATATCTAGAATCTTGTCTCAGGCACTATTTGAAGAGTGGTTACTTCGCTCTAAAAATACTGTTATTATCCACAACGGATGAAAGGCCTTGTTTTTTAGCCTAGGTCATATAAACTGGCTTTTTTTTTTAATTTTTGTCGATGACGTCCCGGTGTCACGTGGACAAACGCCCTTCGTTCAAGTGATGTATGTTTTGCATAACGCGGCGCTAGCGAAACATGACAATGACATGTGCACGTTCGCGGGTTAAAAATGTATTTAACTTTTTAAATATTCTCCTTCTTCTTTTTTCCGATGCTTTTTGCCAGTCACGTCATGTACGTGTCTAGTGTAATAAGTGTAATGCAGTATTGTATTTTAAATTATTAGTACTTGAAAACGTTTAAGTAAAAATGGCTTTCTTATATTATCGTAAGGACCCTGAGCCATATAAGGCCATGTTCCTAGGAAAGCCGGTGGTTCCTTATAAGGTCCAACCAAAGATTTGATAGTTGGCCTTGCTAGGGAACATAAACTTTACAAGGAACATCTAAACATCATTAACATATAAACAGTTATTTTTAGTTACAAATGCGTACCGTTACAATTAAAATAATGTTGTTTTTTATAACATCTTTACTTATTAGAATTATTGAACTTATACACGCATATTGAACATTTTGGCCTTATAAAGAACGGGCCCATAAGAAGGCCATTTTAGATAAAAAAAAAATTTGTTCGTATTATAAAACGCATTGGCAATTGGTTATAAGATGTCAATGTGACACTCATTGCTACTATTTTTAAAGAATTTCCATTTACACATTCTTAGTTATAAGATGATGTTCAAACAATGTTCGTTATAGCTTTTTTAGATGATATAAATATATTGAGCATTTAATGTGTTGCTTAATTGAAAGAAATTGTAATGTCGTTTTAGTAAAAGCAAATAAATAAATAATTGTGACTCTATTTTCAAGTTAAACGACTGATGTATAATATTGGCCTTTTTTGGAGCTGTGTTCCTTGCAAGGCCATTTGGAAGAGCTTTAACAAAACTTAAGTTTATTGGATGGCTATTGAAGCTAGGTTAAAAAGAGATTTATAATATGATACCTAATGAAACAGAGCATTACTTGATAATTTGTTTTCTTAATTTGTTTAGTTAATAAACGAATAACAAGCATTTTCCCGTTAGATTGGCCTTACATGGCTCAGGGTCTTTATTTAAATGTCTTTGCTAAATGTAAGTACTTTCTAGTTTCTACAATAGTAAAATACTGAATACTTAATTAAGTAATTGAGTTTAAGATGAAAGACGTAAAAGCGTATATTATTGCCTCGTCACGTTTATACCGCTGAACCGATAATAATGATACGTTGACTCCAGAAAACCTTTCCCGGGATGTCCTTACATAGGATAGGTTTTATCGCTAAAAAAAGTACGGTTCCTGCGCGATAAACGATTTTTGGCATCTAAATATTCAAGTCATTTCATTATGGTGCTCCCACACCACCGTTAGAAAATGTTTAGTAACGTTAGTAAATATATTTTGTTAGCAAACATTTAATCACAAATGTTAAAAAATGTTACAAATGTTTTTATGTTATAAAATGTTTAGTAAACGTAAGTTAACAAATTATAACAAAACAAATGACTAATAACAAAATAAATTTGTTTCTAAACATTTTATAGGCGGCGGAGTATGCGGTAAGCCAATACCAGATTTAAATGTTATAAAATGTTAGTAAACATTTTCTAAGTGCTCCTGCACTCATAAAATGTAACAGTTCGTAACAAAATGTAACAAGTGACAACATTTGTTAGGAAATGTTTTTATGTTGGAAGATGTTTACAAACATTTTCTAACCGCGGCGGTGTGGGAGCACCATTACTATGCACTGAAATTTTAATTTACTTGAACCCAATTATCAATGACGAAAACAGAGGGGTATCAAGTTTGATCTGTCTGTCGGTGTATGTGTCAGTCCGTAGCATCATAGCATCCAAACGGGTAGGCAAATTTTATCAATGACTAGACTTTCCGCGCGGCTTCGTCTTCGTGAATTAGGAATTTCACGGAAACCGTACATTTTCTTGCTTAGTCTATGTCCACGTGGTCTACTCTATATCTGTGCGAAATAACATAAAAATTGCTTCAGTACCTAGTTCGTAAGATAAGCACTTTCAAGACATTTCCCCGTTTTTTCCACATTTTACTCTGTTTCTTCCCTCCTAAATAAATGGTCGTGCGTGCGTGTTGTTATTAGCCTTCCTCGATAAATGGGCTATCTAACACTGATAGAATTTTTCAAATCGGACCAGCAGCTCCTGAGATTAGCGCGTTGAAACAAACAGACAAACAAACTCTTTAGCTTTATTTTATTAAATAGATAATATGTTTTCTTAGCCACAATTTATCATAATCAGCTCGCTTACACCTGGAAAATGTATACTAATTATGTACTTATAGAACATTTTAAAGCTTCAACTCCCGTAAGCCCAAGTGGGCCGCGATAGCAATTAAAAGGCATTGTGTCTCGTTTTCCGCGATCGAGGGATTAAAAAGTAGTAAATTATGTTTATTTACTACTCTATCATAGTATCGCTAAGCCGGCTGCGTAGCGTGAAGATTCAGCGATAGTACCTTTCTCCTCTTCATCATCAGACCAGAACATTTCACCGTTCTAGACTATGATGAGCACTAACTACAAACTCATATTGCATAATGTTTTAGAAATGATTTTTTTCCATCAGAGAAGTTGATTCCCAGGCAGATGGGGGGGATGGGGCTACGTAGTTTGGTCGCGTTATGTCAAACCTAGCCGATCAGAATCAACATTGAATTGACACGATCCGACCAAATGACGTTGGTCTGTCAACTGCCTAGGAATCAATTTCCTCGATGTATTTTTGAAATCCAGGGTAAAAATATGATAAACTCTCGTCAGGAAACGTTAATTTCATTCATAATATTATTATGATTCATTTTTTTAAATCGCAAAATGGTCACTCTGCTTACAATTTATATCTAGTAATTCGTAGTATGACGAGAATTTGTCATTCGTTTGACAGCTTTGACAATTCATTTGCTGAAATAATTTAGAGGAATTGCTTTAAGTGCCCAAGCCCCGCTGCTCTAAAATTTTTGATAACTACTGCCATTGTTTATGATGATTGACACAATTTAATATACAAGAGTTGCCATTATTAGAACATACCCTGTATAATATGCAAGTGTTATACAGGTTAAATACGAGGCCGTTACCGCCCGTTGTCTCGTTCCGCGGAATCTTTTATTTTAATTCGCTTATTTATTATTCATCGTTCGAGCGTGTTTTTCACGTACCTAATGGTATATTACATTACACTCGGGGCGTACTAACGGGCGATTCTTGATGTTATTCGTTTTAACGTAGTGATATTAGCAACGGACGGAATGCAATAATTTTTATTATAATAATTGTAAACTATAATAGGTAAAAACAACTAATATTATAAATGCGAAAGATTGTCTGTCTGTCTGTGCGTCTGTTTGAACCATAGACTTATAATATACTGTCGGTTTGAACCGATTTGACTAAAATTTTGTATTTCCGCTCATATTTTGACGCCCGCAACTCTGTTGCACTTAAACTTATCTATCGCGGGGAACCGTTTATTTTTCCGGGACAAATACATCCAATGGCCTTTCCCGGGGCTCAAAGTTATAAATCTTCAAACCAATTATTTTTTAGCAAAATCGGGTCAGTGGCTTGGACGTGAAGAGGTAACTGTAAACAGACAGACCGAAAGACAGACCATAAGGTACTAATATGCATTCTGTGGACAGACAAACTTTCGCATTTATATTATTAGTAGGTAATATATCAGTATGGAAACATAATATGGACTCATCCGCGTATGTTTTTTTATGAAATAAGGGGGGAAACGAGCAAACGGGTCACCTGATGGAAAGCAACTACCGTCGCCCGTGGACACTCGCAACATCAGAAGAGCTGCAGGTGCGTTGCCGGCCTTTTAAGAGGGAATACGCTCTCTTCTTGAATGTTTGCAGGTCGTATTGGTCCGGAAATACTGCTGGTGACAGTTTGTTCCAGAGTTTTACAGTGCGCGGCAGACAGTTACGCGAAAAACGCACGGTGGAAGACTGCCACTCATCAAGGTGATGAGGATGGTATATTTTTCGCGTGGGGCAATGGCGAAAAGTTTACAAAAAATGTAACATTTTTTTTGTAAACATTTACAATAAAGTAAAAAGAGTGTAGTTTCAGAGTGATGTTCGATTTTCGATCATACAAAAACTTTGAAGTGGGATCGCTCGGTGGTCTGATAAGGAACGGCAAAAACTCGTTTGATCCCTTGTCAATCGTCTACGAACCACAAACTTAGATTAGAGGTTATACCATGATAAAAGTTGTTTAAGGATTGAAAACTATAATCATCCATGAATGTGTCTGTTTGTTACCTCTTCACGCCCAAACCGCTGAACAGTGTTTGCTGAAATAGGGATGATGACAAGGTCAAAGATTAGCAAATTTTGTTAATAAAATAAAGAAATCACGGTAAAAAATAAGTGTTCCCAAAATTTCAGATCGATAGCATTTGTATTTTTTTTCTTATGCGCCTTCAAAGTTGGATAATCAAGTCGATTTTTTTTCAATTAAATTTCTTAATGTTTGTATACCATTCGATAACTTATGCAATTAAAAGCAACTTTTGTTATGAAACCACTTTCATAAACGCAATATTTAATATACCTATCGAACAAAGTTCTCTCCCGGTGCATACAAACTACGAAAGAGTGACGTCAGTCTTTCGTAGCACTTTGTATGGAGCGTTTCGGGCAGGTCTATTTTATGAGATGTTTGAATTATCATATCTTGGTGAATTTTTAAGCTATCAGAGTCATTCTTTCAGTGATGTTTCTATTTTTTAAGGGTCTTTCAATTACCAATAAGGAGATACTTTGATTCCCGAGAAAGGACTTAGGACATTTTTTATCCCGGAAAATGTATGGTCTCCACGCGATAAACGAAGCAACGAAGTTGCGGGCGTCATCTAGTACATACCTGAATATTTTAAAAGTCTTCTTGTTTGGCACATTGGAAAAGTTACTTGACAGACGACTGAACACTGAACAGTATGTTCTTATTTTCACGACTTCTTAAAGCATTGTACAATGTACATATTTCCCTTCAGCTAACGATAATAAGCAAAAAGTAATAACTTTTACATAAAACCTATCGTGTAAATCATAGTTTTCTTTTATTATTTCAATATAATCAACAAAATCCAGGTTAGCCAGTCATCCGTGAAGCCCAAACACTAGCCAGCCAGCTAAATAAATAAAAAAAACATAACCTCAAACTCTGTTTGGCGGCAAGTTTAAAAATGGAACGCCCCAGAAGCCCGGTAAATATACATTGTTATTGAATCGCAGATCAAATGTTTGGGTAGCGTTTGATCAAGTCCGAGTCGCATTCATAATTTGAAATGAAATCAAACACCTCATTTTTGTGGAGTAAGGCTGAGTGTACACAGTTTTTAGGGTTCCGTACCCAAAGGGTAAAAACGGGACCCTATTACTGAGACTTCGATGTCTGTCCGTCTGTCCGTCTGTCTGTCCGTCTGTCTCCAGGCTGTAACTCAAGAACGGTAATAGCTAGAGAGTTGAAATTTTCACAGATTATGTATTTCTGTTGCCGCTATAACAACAAACACTAAAAACAAAATAAATTAAATACTTAAGGGGGGCTCCCATACAACAAACGTGATTTTTCAAACATTTTTTGCTCGGTATCAATGATGACAACAGGTAGGTACTTGAAATTTTCACAAAGGCCTTAATTATATGTGTTCTTTAATAATTAGTAATAATATTTAAATAAAATAAAATTTAAGGGGGGCCCCCATACAAAAAACACAATTTTCGGCCTATTTTTGCTCTATAACGGTACGGAACCCTTCGTGCGCGAGTCCGACTCGCACTTGGCCGATTACTTATTATTTTGTTTTGTTTGTTTGACTGTAGATTGTAAATTAATTATTTTTTTGTACTATTTCATGTGGACTGGTTGATTTTCTTTTAGATAAGTTAGAGAGGTGGTAGATGATCAAGACGTAATGTCTTTTATGTACCCCGTGCGAGTTTGTTACGCCGGTTATTCTCGCCGGGATAGTTCCCGAACCGGTGGTAGGCACCAGTAGTATCAACGTTCTGAAAACATATTTTGTAACAAATCGAATAGATTTGTTACAAAATATGTTTACAAATATTGAAATTAAAGCAATTTTTATTTTATTTTATTTATTGAGATATATCTATGGTATAACCCGGCGTGAAGACTATATTTTGTTTGTATTCAACAAATAAATCACTACGATTTTCACATAGATAAAAGTATCAACAAAAGTAAGAGAAAAACAAAAGACCTTTGAATAGGCACAATGATGAATAGTATCTCTTAATCAAGACATTAGCGATACATAAATCTGTCATTAAGTGTAGCCAACGTCCAGCCACGGTTTTCGGCCACAGATAAAGAAAGGGGAGATATGAGTCGAGCGGGAAAACCTTAATGACAAACACTTCGCCTGTTTCGTACAAACAAATACGTGAGCTTTTATGTCACAATTTTCGAAATATAATAGTATAATTTGTAGCAGATTCAGTAATAGAATATAAAAGTCGATATTTTATAATCTAGCTAGTAAAATTACAATCTAGCGTTATTCTCCGCTTGCATCCGTTGTCTGATTGCCATAACACAAGTTTTTACTTAGCATAGGATTAGACGACGTGATGTACGCTGCGGCTTTAATTATTATTGTATGCTTACTATGTAATAAGGAATTTGTATTCTTTTGCTGTGCTATAAATTCCCTTAAGAATTTTTCTGTCAACGGAATTTCACAACCTGTAATATATTGAAAGTAACTTAACTAAGTGCTGTAAAGTGGTGACAAAGACAAGACTTTGATAGAGTTTTACGTTAGAAAAAAAAATGGTAGTGAGTATAGAGTGTAACTGGGGACAAAGAAGATAGTTAGTGAAGTGTAAAAACGTGTAATTAAAAGTTTAAAGTTGGTATTTTTATAAAATAAAACGGAATACTATAAAGAAATGGCGTGTGCTTGTGTCAGAGGCCAACTCAATTTGGGTCGCTGCGCAGCAGTAAGTATGTATAAAGCGACGACAAAACTGCATGCTGATAATTTACTGAAATCATTATTGTTGAACTTTCATTAAACGTACAAAAACCCAGAAGTTAATTATTAATTATAAAGTTAATTTAATTACTGAAGAAGTTGAATATAACGGAAGCCCACAAGTTATTTAGTTTGTAATTAATTTGCCATTGTAAATTCTTTTACAGATGACTTTAATAATTAAGATTTATTAAAATATTTAATTAAATAGCTCTGAGTGAAACGCTTTTATTAATTAAATATTAATTATGTACATGACCTACGGCTTTCATCGTTTTATATACAATGATTACATTCTTTTTATTTGCCCAATAAAAAGTAGACTACGTTTTGGTCGATTCTGTGAATATAAGAGCTTAATTTTATTAAAATTTGACCAATAGTTTGGGAGCCTTAAATTAAGGAATCTTACCTCATTGTAAAATAAGATAGAGTCAAGTATATGGGAAAAGTATATATATTCTTGAAACTCAAGTAATAACAATTCAAACCCGTACTGTAATCATAACCGTCCTTTGTGGTCAAGAAATATAATACTTATATTTCCTTCTGTTATATTAATAATACTTAAAACAAAATTAAAGGCTAGACATAATAAATAGTAAATAAAAGTTAAGCAAATACTATCATATAGGTCTTATAATGTTATGGTCCGTGGTCCTTGGTATAAACCTTGGTATAAACATAATATTATTGTGATATTTTGATATGAAACCGGAAGTATAAAAAATATAGATTTATGTATACTTTACCATCACAACATGTTTATTTGATTGCAAATCATTTTCCCTTTCTTAAAGCCTCCAAAATGAACTTAAAAAAATATTGTTAGCTACTTCATCCACATCTTCAATTCTGAGGGTACAATTTTCTCTTCTGCCTATAAG
The DNA here is from genome assembly GCA_963422495.1 of Polyommatus iphigenia. Taxonomy (NCBI): domain Eukaryota; kingdom Metazoa; phylum Arthropoda; class Insecta; order Lepidoptera; family Lycaenidae; genus Polyommatus; species Polyommatus iphigenia. Next base: position 2,291,131 of record OY730184.1, on the reverse strand, counting down.
TCTTTTTAGTACCAATCATAGTTTAAAGAACGTAATACTCATTGTATAGTGTCATAGTAACTACATATTTAGTAATCTGTGATAGTGTGTATTCGGCCTTAGCTGAGTGATGACGTCACCGGCAAACAGACTGCGCGATGGGCTCCCAATGAGTTGACGGAATTGTTTGTTCTGGGGAACGGGAAACTATTTAGCTATTAGACTCGCCCCAATACTGTCGGCCGTTGGTACAATTAATTCTAGTTGTATTGTGCCGAAATTCTTTCGACACATTTTTAAAACTGTCCATTTCCTAGACTCAAAGTATAGGTACTCTTCAAAAATTGCTTAAGTCCATCTTTATAATATGTCTGCAATGTAAAATTCAATTATTTATGCTTATTTAACAAAATATTACGTAAAAAAGGAGAAGCCGATGCTGCGTGCCATATTTTCTTTACAACCGTCATAATGTAAGGTACATAAAGGCCCTAATTGAAATAAATAAAATCTTATTGGGACATACGTTGCGACCCTTTTAAACGATTTGCCTGAAGGTACCGTCCCTAAATGCTTAAAAATTATAAAGGACTTTTTCCATGTTGTGTCTTTGGTACCATGATTGGGAAGTTTAGCGTAGACAATCAACGTCAACCATTGACGAATATGTGTAGTATGACGATACTACACATTCGCAATCGCTTATGTTGGTCCATCATGGTAAACGTGAAATAGTAGGTGCAGAAGTATGATGACAAACTATTATGTAGCTTGAAGAAAAATTTTGGATGCACTATTTGTAAGTGCTATTATAACATTTTTTTTGTTTTGATATCAGGACAAACTTATTTGGTTTATAAATAAAGTTGGAAAGAACGCTAAAATCCAAAACCCTGTTTTTTCCGCCTCTAATTTGAAAGACCAAATTCGAACCCATAGAGTTTGTAGAGGGACGAATTTTCAATAAAATTCTACACATTTCTAATTGGTCCTTGCTTTCGACAAGCTTGTGTGTTGGCTTTATGGGGCTTGCAGTGGAATTGGCTGAGCCAAATAATGGGTTTTCAATTGAATGCAAAACTCGCAAACAACGCTCATGTAAAAACTCTGTACTCTATGGCAGATTTGTTACATTCGAAATTCAATTTTTCCAAATGGCGGACTTTTGGCGTACAAAAAAGGATTTGAATAACTTTTATATTCATTTTTGTCATCGGATTTAAATTAAAACTTTTTAATAGTCATAAAAATTTGGAATTTTTAAACCGACACAGCCAATTTTATATATGATATTGAATGTACCTTAACTTCTTGGTGGAAATTCATGTTTCACAGTAATAAGTAATAACAAACACTTTTCATGCACTTTTTCCACTTTTATTGATTTATTTTATTACAATTATGTTTCACACGTCCGGTTTCGATAAAATCATCATCAGGTGTAATGCGGGTAATTTTAAATTTTTTAAAAATTGGTAAACAAAAATAGGGTTGTCAGCATCATGAAAAATTTCTACCGTTTAGTACAATTTTCTACCAAAAACAATTTCTTCCACAGCCAATTTTGATTCGCACAAAATATAATGTAAGGTGTATAGAAAACCTGTCTTCTATTAAAAATATTTACAAGGGAACTATTTTATTATTTGATAAATACTAATTACGCTAGACAAAAATAAACAAAGCTGATACTTTGCTTATATAATATAAATATTATGCTAGACAAAGGTCTAGCATATTATTTTAATTCTTACATAGCATTCTAAGGCAAATAAAGGGTTATACAATTTGTCAAACTTTTACGGGATAGAAATAAATAGACACTTTTTAAGGCAAAATGTACCGATTTCTTTACAGGTATTATAATATTATGTCAATTATCAGTCTGCCACCGTGCGTTTTTTGCATAACTTTCTGCCACGCACAGCAAAACTCTGGAACAAACTGTCGCCAGCAATATTTCCGGACCAAAACGACCTGCAAGGCTGCAAACCTTCAAGAGTTCGTATTCCCTCTTAAAAGGCCGGCAACACACCTGCTGCTCTACTGTTGTTGCGAGTGTCAATGGGCGATAGTTTGCTTTACAGGTACCCCTTTTGCTCGTTTGCCCCCTTATTTTATAAAAAATAATATTAAAAAATAATATTTTCCAATTAAACAGAGTTGCAATTATAAACATGTATATCTATACTAATATTATAAAGCGGAAGAGTTTGTTATTTTGTTTGTTTGTTTGTTTGATTGCGCTAATCTCAGGAACTACTGGTCCGATTTGAAAAATTCTTTCGGTGTTAGATAGTCCATTTATCGAGGAAGGCTATAGGCTATATTATATCACGCTAAGACTAATAGTAGCGAAGAAATAGAGGAAAATGTGGAAAAAACGGGGGAAATTATTTGAAAGGGCTTCTCTCACGAACTACTAGAGCATTTTTTCTGTAATTTGGGTCAGATAAGAAGTAGACCACGTGAAGGATCATAGGCTTTTTTGTGGACTAATTTGTCTGAAATATCTGGGGGCACGGCAGTGCCCCAGCCAAGCTTTTTAGCAAAGGCACGGCCGTACCATACTTTTCTCGAAGCGGTTCGCGGCTATTTCACACCCCCTTTATCTTCGATGTTAACAAAGCTAGGGATTTAAAATTTCGGTCACTAGGAGCAAGTATTAAAACTAGCTTAACCTCCAAATTACATGAAATTTCGATAAATAGTTAAGTAGTTATGGATGGTCAAAGTTACTACATTTTGTCATTCACTGACTGACAGATCATCAAAATTCTAAGGTACTTCTAGCAGACTTAGAACCTTGAAATTTGGTACCCGGATAGGTATTTATTCACAATGAAAGGAAAAATTATGAAAACGGCCAAGTGCGAGTCGGACTGGCGTACATAGGGTTCCGTAACGTAAATTTGTATGGGAGCCCCCCTTAAATAATAAGTTTATTTAATTTTTATTATTAATTATTAAAATACTCGCTCGATATACGGGAGTTTTAAGTTATCAGTCATCAGTGATCACTTATCACATGAAATAAGGTGTACTCCTTTCCTGCGAGGAACGTCTAGACACTTGCATCAGTGTTGCTATGTATTCAACGGCAATGCTAAAAATTATCATCTTCAAGTATTAGCTTAACCCATCAAGCCCCATAAGCTCACCGGTGAGCGAGACACAATAGACTAACAATAGATTTTCAAGAATCCACGATCGAAGGATTAAGAGTCAATTATATATGAATATACTAATCGACTCAGAACTCAGAAGCACCGTTGCGTTGTCCATTTATAGAACTAACGAAGCCTCAAATAAAAAATATGAAGGAGATAGAGAATGGGTGCTAAGTTAAGTACAGAAAAGTTATAACGTGACCTGAAAAGAAAAGAAAAAAAAACCTTCAAAAAAGAAATGAAATCCCACCAAAAACATGAAATGTAAAAGGAGCCAAGCAAAATATTGCATAGCTATTCAATACTTCTGTCGTAAAAAGTTTTCAGATCACATTCAAGCCAAGCCTTCAACTTATTTTGTAATTAACATCAACATTCAGTAAATGTATCAATAGATTTTTTTATTTTATAATTATTATAGTGGCTTGGCAATGAGCACTAGAGACATAATCAGCGACTAATTGGATTTATTGGGTACCATCGGCCACAAGCGTCGTTACATATTAAAACACTTTACGCTTGCCGTCTGTGTACAGTGTAAGTATGAACTCCTAAAAATATGCAGTTTTATATTTGTTTCTATTGTGCTCATTGCCAAGCCACTTTAATGATTATAAAATAAAGAAATCTATTGATACATTTACTGAATGTTGATTTAAATTACAAAATAATTTGAAGGCTTGGCTTGAATGTGATCTGAAAACTTTTTACGACAGAAGTATTGAATAGCTATGCAATATTTTGCTTGGCTCCTTTTACATTTCATGTTTTTGGTGGGATCTAATTTACGCGGGTGAAGCCGCGCGAAACGTCTAGTAAGACATAAAAAAGGAAACTAAGAAACTATATCGTGTTTATCAGGCTTCGTTATAAAGCTGTATAAAAAGGAATGGCGCTTAAGCGGCATTTTAAAATATTTTATTAAAACTTCGCGTGCTCACACCGTGGAGCTTAAACGGGGCTTTCTTATCCTAATACGCGTTTATATCGTTAATACTCTTACTAAGTGTTAAAATTACATGTATGATTTTAGATAGCGTTTGATATTATCGACTTAAACGATTATATTCTTACCACCTATTGTGCCAGGATTTTTTAATCTATTGCATAGCTTTTATAGTGGGCTTTGATCGTGGTAGCGGTGACCGAATCAAGAAATTCTGTAACGAAAATAAACCTAACTCGCTCGTAAGTCGTACGGTGTTTGTGCGCGTGCTACTAGCCGTATGGGAAGTATATTTGTATAAGTTGGTAAAAAGTGCTATACAATAGCCATACCGCGGCAGTCCGCGAGTGCCTCACAATTTTTTTTGTATATTACTTTTAAAGTAAAATTTTCGTTGGCAACGGTCAAAAAGGCACTGAAATGATCACACATAGGGTCAATTCAGACCGCAACGCGACGCGTAGATGCATTTCTAAATTTGTACTGATTTGACAGATTTCAATTGCGTGAGACGTCTTGCAAATATGTTAAATCCTACTGACCTCCATTATACAAGTACGCTGGACATAAGATACGCAGCTGTTTTTTGTGTCTATTTGAAGCGGAATCAGCGCCCCCAATGCGGGGGAAGAGAACTAAATCTGACGTAACTTGCAAATGGCCGCTCAATCGCTATTGGTTGTAGAAACCAAAGAGAATATAATCACTACGGTGGTTGAAACTAGTTTTAGTTCCAAGTACTCCCACTACTACTATCAGCGCCAATATGGCGACTTTTAAACGTCATAATATTGTTAACGTCAGATTTAGTTCTCTTCCCCCGCATTGGGGCGCTGGTTCCGCTTCAAATAGGCACAAAAAAGAGCTGTCATTTCAGCGTACTTGTATAATGGAGGTCAGTGTTAAATCCATACAAATTAGGAATGCATTGCGTTGCGTTGCGGTCTGAATTGACCCGTACACGGAACTCTGACAAACAAAAGAACTACAATGTTTAGGGGTTGTTTCACCACTTCCTGATAAGTGCCGGGTAGGCTATCCGCCACTTAACTTGACAGATAGAATATGGAAAATCTGTCAAATAAGTTGTGGATAGCCTATCCGGCACTTTATCAGGAAGTGGTGAAACAGGCCCTTAATGACTTATTTTAAAACTCTGTAGTCGCATAATATTACCTACGGTGATCTCGTGGACAGCGCTAGAAACTTCCGTGCTTTCGCTTTCGTCACAGTCGTGGTAACAGTCTTACAAGAAATTAATTTAATTTAGTAACTGTAAATATTTGTAAAATGCTTAATATAGAAACCCGAAAGAACAGGCGAAACAAACTCCCCAACACGCGCGGGGTGTGGGGAGGGGAGTTGGTAACTTCTCCTCATTGTTTGTTTCTCGTAACTGGTACGGTATATTGATTATTGAATTAAGCCACGTCATTCAATTGTGGGACCGTCGATGTACCAAACTAGATTAAGAGTCTCGGCACACACTGGTCCCAAAGTAAAATAAATGGGACATTAAGAATTTTCGGATCGAAGGTCAACGGATCAGGCTGATTTTTTTTTGTAGACAGCTGATGCAATTACAAGTCACTTTTATAGATGCCGTTTTTTTCAAATATGCCGTATCTACAGAGATAAAAAATAATTAAAATAAAATTGTATGGACGAACTCATAATTTTGTCATTTTATTCCAAGATTCAAACGTATTCAAAATAAATCATAGCACAGCTTATAGAGGAACTCTTGTCGTACATTTTTGTCATATACACTCAACTGCGATTTTTGCGCCTTTTAGAGCTACAGGCACTTTAATTTTTTTTGTCAGCGGATGAGGCTGATTTTTTTTGTAGCATCTGATGCAATTACAAGTTACTTTTATAGATGTTGTTTTTTTCAAATATGCCTTATCTACAGAGAAAAAAAAAATGAATTATTTTTTGTATGGACGAAATCATAATTTTGTAATTTTCTTCCAAGATTCAAACGTATTCAACATAAATCATAGCACAGCTTATAGAGGGACTCTTGTCGTACATTTTTGTCATAGACGCTCAACTGCGATTTTTGCGCCTTTTAGATCTACAGGCACTTTATATTTTTTTTGTCAGCGGATGAGGCTGATTTTTTTTGTAGCATCTGATACAATTACAAGTTACTTTTATAGATGTTGTTTTTTTTCAAATATGCCTTATCTACAGAGAAAAAAAATATGATTATTTTTGTATGGACGAAATCATAATTTTGTAATTTTATTCCAAGATTCAAACGTATTCAAAATAAATCATTGCACAGTTTTGTCATAGACACTTAACTGCGATTTTTGTGCCTTTAGGAGCTACAGGTACTTTAATTTTTATTGTTTTGTATAATTCATTTCTGAGTATTTCATATAGTTTTTAATAAATATTGTTAAGGATAGACAAATAATAATGTTTTCTTTATTGACAAGTAACTCTTTATAATGTCTTATTCATAAAAAAGCCTATATATACTAAAACTAAACAAATTAAAGTAGAAATCTCAAAACATGTACGTACAGGTAAATTATTTTATGACTCATCCAGTTTGCAAACATTGTTTGGTAATGACTCATTGCCTAATTAGTAATTACCTCTATACTTGGAATTTGTGCTCTGTTTTGTTATTCAGCGCTAGAGAACGCTTCGAAAACGCTTAATATTAAATAGGCACATAGATTGCAATTCAAATTTTCCCTTCGTCTTTTACGGGCTTAGGACCGTCAAAATACAAACTTGTATGATTATATAGGTAATGTATTAACAATGGTGGAAATCTCAAAACGTGTTTGTACATGTAAATTATTCCTTCGATCGTGGAAAAACGAGACACAATAAGGCTATTGTGAAAACCGATCATGAAAGCCTCATATTACTTCAAGTAGTGGGGGTAATTAGACAATGAGTTATAAAAAAATGCTTGCTATACGGATGACTCACGCAATAATCCTTCGAGCCCCAAGCGGTCGCATGCGACCGCGATAACAATAGAAGCCTTACTATTGTTATCGCGGTCGCATAACAATAGAAAGGCCCGGGCTTCGAGCCCCAAGCGGTCGCATGCGACCGCGATAACAATAGAAAGCCAGCCAAGCCAAACTAATTGTCTAATTAAAAAACAATAGAAAGGCTTGGACTGCAATGATTTATTTTGAATACGTTTGAATCTTTGAAGAAAATTACAAAATTATGATTTCGTCCATACAAAAAATAATTCATATTTTTTTTTATCTGTAGATACTTAAGGCATATTTGAAAAAAACAACATCTACAAAAGTAACTTATAATTGCATCAGATGCTACAAAAAAAATCAGCCACATCCGCTGACAAAAAAAAATAAAGTGCCTGTAGCTCTAAAAGGCGCAAAAACCGCAGTTAAGCGTCTATGACAAAAATGTACGACAAGAATCCCTCTATAAGCTGTGCTATGATTTATGTTGAATACGTTTGAATCTTGGAAGAAAATTACAAAATTATGATTTCATCCATACAAAAAATAATTCATATTTTTTTTCTCTGTGAATAAGGCATATTTGAAAAAAACAACATCTATAAAAGTAACTTGTAATTGCATCAGATGATACAAAAAAAATCAGCCTCATCCGCTGACAAAAAAAATTAAAGTGCCTGTAGCTCTAAAAGGCGCAAAAATCGCAGTTGAGTGTGTATGACAAAAATGTACGACAAGAGTCCCTCTACGAGCTGTGCTATGATTTATTTTGAATACGTTTGAATCTTGGAATAAAATGACAAAATTATGATTTCGTCCATACAAATTTTTTTAAATTATTTTTTATCTCTTTAGATCAAGTCACTTTTATAGATGTCATTTTTTTCAAATATGCCGTATATTTGAAAAAAATGACATCTATAAAAGTGACTTGTAATTGCATCAGCTGTCTACAAAAAAAATCAGCCTGATCCGTTGACCTTCGATCCGAAAATTCTTAATGTCCCATTTATTTTACTTTGGGACCAGTGTGCGGCAGTTCGGCATGATTCCGCCTACAATGTATTTTAAATTATCGATGACGCACCATGCCGAAATTACGTCGCGATATTGAATGCGTTTGACATTAAAGCTGACGGAATCATGCCAAACTTCCGCCGCGGAACTTCGGCATGGTGTGTTTAGACACTTGAAAGTTGAAGCTGATAATTAACCGACTTCCTTTTGGTATAATTGTTGAGGAACGATGTCATTTCGTACTGGATGCTAAAACTTTACCACAGACCAGTTATACTAGGTATTTAGTATTTTCTTTAGTCTGACTGTACTAATTTATATTATTATACTATTAAATTCAATAGTGATATGCATACTTTTTATCATAAATATTACAAACTCCGTTGCGTCAAATTTCGTTCCGGGAAAAAAAGTATTCCATGTTCTTTCCCGGGACTCAAAGTATCTCTATATCAAACAGCAAAATCTGTTCAGAAGTTTAGGCGTGAAGAGGTAACAGACAGAAAGACAGAGAGACAAACATATTTTTCTAGACACTTCTGTGTCTACTACCTTCTGGTAAACGAACCAACATGATGATGAAAAAAATCTGTTGCATGTTGCTGAAAATCTAGAATACATAGGGGCAGACGACGACTATGCTGTATATAATGTACTACAATTTTAGCAATTATATTATAGTTTTTCGTGAATCTATCATCAAACATCGCTGTCTAAACGTTAGCGCTGATTAGTCGCAGGCACAAGTTTACGTGAACTACATAATTAGTATTCCTAAGTGTAGATGGAATATCTAGCTTCTAGTCTCTACTACTAACTTTCATTTTCCCAGAGGACATAGGTTACATCCACTTAGTTGTTTGACAAACAAATCGTCATACAGATGATGAGTATTACATGTACTTACATTATTTCTGGTGGTATTTCCTAGTCAGGGAGCCCTAGAACAATTTTTTTTTGATTACTAACAAGCAAAGTTTTTGTGAGTAGCTTCATTTTGATACGAAAAACAACTTTTTTATCTGCGAAAAATCTTGAATGTGGTAGCTAACAGAGATAGAAAGGATTTCATACTTTGATTTGATTTGATAGCTACCACTTTCAAGATTTTTCGCAGATAAAAAAGTTGTTTGTCTTATCAAAATGAAGCTACTCGCAAAAAATTTGCTTGTCAGTAATCAAAAAGGTTCCTCACTATAATCTTAAATACAGTAGACATAAGTTCCCCGCTTTTCTGGGGAAGGAAATTGGATATCTCCTTCTCCTCCTACCTTTCTTCTGATTAATTTCGTTGCGGGTCCCAAGACAGATTTAGCATGTCCCTTGGTAACCCCTGAGATCATATCAAATGGTTGGTTACCACTGTTGATCCTGGCGACACAGGAGTTTCAGTGGTGGGAATGTGTGGTGGGCCACGAGGTTTTAATGTAATTGCATGATATTTTCTACCAATCTACCACTTTATTCCAAATGTTTCTACAAACAAACCACCTGATTCAAAATATTTCTACAAAGTATTAACCAATTCCAAATGTTTCTTCATCCACCTCCAAATTCCACAAGTTCAACAGCTTCTAGAACAGCCACTCTAACTCCATTCTTCTTCCAGATGCTGTCCAGCGGTTCGTGGAGCTGCCGACTTACACGGAGGTGAACCCTGGAGAGGATGCGCTGCTGAAGTGCCGGATATCCGACAAGAAGGGGATTTGCTCGTGGCAGAAGGATAATAAGGTAAGTGTTCAAAGTTGTTGCCTTGGAGCTGCTAGGAAAAAGGCCTTTATACAAAACTAATACTTTAGGTTACGTACGTGTTCCCCGTAGAGAGTTCACTGTGAAAGTAGCAGCATTAATCAATAGCAATAAGCGGAAATCATAGCAATAATCACCACATTGTATGAATTAATTTCCTATATTGTTTCCATTATCACTATCATCACATGACATCACAATGATATATCTGATGAAACACTATGATAGATTTACTGGGGATGAAATTCCTCTCCCTCAAATTTAGGATGCTGCCAAATGCAAAAAGTACTCCAATTCAACTAATTAACAACGTAGCTTCGTTTCTGGTTCGTACCAGTTCGTATCATATTAAACTATAACAGAGTATTCCACAAACCAAAATGATAAATAATCAAACTACAAAATACAACGTTATATTCGTTGATTTTAGAATCAATACCTAAATGACGCCAGCAACTTCGTTGCTTCAAAGGTTGTTTATCGCGCAGGAACCGTACATTTTTCTGAGATAAAAAGTATCCTATGACCTTGCCCCGTGACTCAAAGTATCTCCATAACTTTGAGCAAAATCGGTTCAGCGGCTTGGGCGTGAAGAAGTAACAAACAGAAAGACAGACACACTTTCGCATTAGTAAGTATGGATGTCATTTCATAAAACACAATTTTGCAATTTGTTAGAAACTGGACTGAATCGAACAAGGAAAGAAACGGTATTAAAGCTGCATCAATAATTAGTGGAATCTGGGTAAAGATTGAATAATATGCAATATTTTATCTATAACGAGAACCAAAATTGTCATTTATCAATGGGCTTAAATTGGAAAACATGCAAGAGACGCTTAACATAAACAATATTAAATTCGTAAAGAGCGACCACCAATCAAGTGTGAAATATTATTATAATTCGTTGATGGCATTAACGTACTTAATTTTCATACGAAATATTTCGAAAGTAAGGATGAGTCTCTATATACTTTGCCTGCGTTTAAATGTTTGGGGCTGCGACCATTTACAATCTAATTGGGCGCAGCGATTTCTAGACATCCACACCTGTCAGTGTATGTCACCGATCCCTCGCAGAATGTAGAACGATATTTCTCACCGTTTAAAAATCTCGTATAAACTCTTATTCATATAAATAGTGTAACAACCGATATGTTTATTTTATATTCATATAAATAGTGTAACAACCGATATGTTTCTTTTTAAACCAATTCCGTTTAGTGTGTAGCTGTAACATTATCAATTATTTATTATTATTATCACTAGATGACCCGGTGAACTTCGTATCACTTCCCTTCTAATAAAGCCATCCCTGGACTTCCAAAAATATTTCAAGACTAAAATTAGCCAAATATTTTCAGTCGTTCTCTAGCTTTAACGAGACTAACATAATTTAAAATTATTTTTCATGTATACATAATATTATAATATTATAGAAGTAGAATAATAGCTCTATCTCGCAAAATGTAGAGTCTCGAATTATAATTGGGTCACTCACGAGCGACACATACAAGGAGACAAGGCCTATCCTTACTTCACCATATAATGTGAAATATCCAGTCGAGCCTTATTATAAAAAGGGATATTTTATATTTTTAATTTGTCGGCCATGTTAATCCCATACACATGTTCCATATTTCATAATATTGGCATAAAGTATGGATGGCTTAACTTTTAATATCCAGTTTTATTAACAGCTTTGCGCTTTTTGTTCTTTCGGTTTTCACATTTTTAATTTTACCTGAAAGAATTGTGATATCGGCAGTAACACGGCTTTTAACATTTTGTGACTAATTTGAGGATTCTTTACTTAGCGAAAAATAAATTTTAGCTGGTCAGTTTACTGTAATATAATTTGTGTAAGTGGAAACTTCTTTCGTGAAGTTATGCAATTTTTTGAGATGAGTATAATAATATTATAGACTCGCGTCAGGTCACGTGACCTGATCGAAAATCATAAGACGGAGGGAGTGTAGACCTCCGGCGCAGCGTGGAAGAGGAGATAATATTAAAATATATCATTTATTTCTATCGCGTGGCGAAGATCTGTTTCTGCAGCTTTGTTTTCACGTCTGCCTGTGCCTACGTTGTTTTTTATGTCTGTCTGTCTGTTACCACTTCACGCCCAAACCGTTAGAACGGATTTTGCTGGGTATGGAGATACTTTTCATGCCAGAAAAATGTACGGTTCCCGCGCGATAAACGAATTTTGACCGTCTAGCTTAAATATAATAATTGGATTATATTATCATATTCAGTGTGGATCTTCGTATTTATCGGGTCAATACATTAGAACCATTGTTAACAAGACGTTACTTAACATTTAACAACGAGACGGCCTATTATCGTAACAAGTTTCTTATCTCTGTAACAAACTTACAATACATTTAAATACTAATTCGTTTACAAGTACTTTGCCGATAATAATCCTTGGGTTCGAACGGGTAGAGTCATCATCATAAGTTTACTATCTTTACTACCGCACACAGAGACAAATATGTATTACTTAACTGATATTAAATGAAGTTATTGACATATAGACTACAGGCCCACGTCGAAAATGGATAGGTCAAATGAACCACCTGGGGACGTATATAGGACGATATTAGAGCATAAAATAATAAGATTTAGCACTACGCCGTCACTTGTAAGCTGTCCAACTGAGTGCTGGTGAGAATTCAAAAGTGCATCCCAACTAACATTAGGCGCTAACATAAGAGTTAGAACAGATCTACAAGAGAGCTAAACACATCAAGTGGTATCACATGGAGTTATAGCTCGCTATAACTCTACTGTACCCTTGAATTGGGCACAAATTCTTATCGCCTTATGTTTCACTATGACGGTATAGGAGAGCTATAGCATGAATTTTAGGGATACAGTAAAGTTATTGTGGAGGTACATTAGCGATAACTGAGCCTTAAAGCGTTTTAAGTGAAGTATTTAAGTGACTAGTGATTCTTCAAGCGGTATAACAGAGTTACAGTCTACCTAAGACCCTTTTGAGTACTACAAAAGAAGCAAATTCACGAATATTAACCCTTTTAGGGTTATAGTAAATCTATAATGCATTTTTTAAGCACCTTAAGGGTGGCAATGCGGTAAATTGTAACGTAATTATGATATGTTTTTTACTTTTTTTCTAACCGGCTTAACAATATTGTGTTTATATATATGTTACACATATACTTACACTATAGCACCTGATTTTTATGAAAATATAATGGCGGAGTTGAGTAGTGAAAATAATATTTTGACTTGTTAGTGGAAGGCTGAAGCGGAATTTTCTTTGCGAAGATGAGTTTACTGTGAATGTGACTATGTATTATAAGCAAAAAATGAAGGGGCCCACTCTTTGTTGTGTATTTTAAGTATAAAAGTGTCGCTTCAAATAAAGCAAAACATTTTTTATTGATAAGATTGTTTTAATGTTTTACCTATTGTCTTAAAAGTTTCGTGACCCAGGCATCAAAACGCTACAAAGAAAAGTAACTTCATTGTAATACGTTTTCATTTTGCAATTTCTTTTTATTATTTTTATTAAGTTTGTACTCAAAAATGGTGGACTCATGAATTTAGATTTTTAATAGGGGAAAATAACTCTAATATACAGCCCTAAATAACATAGAGGAGTTTTGCATCCCTTTAGGAGTTTGGTTTTGCAAAAGAAATAAAAAACAGCTTTGTAGAGCAAGTAGCATTAACTGCTTCCTTTGTGCAACTAAATGCGCTAAAGGAGTTAATAGGAAATGATTATTTCTTATATAGATCTTATAGTGGTATGATTTGCTCAAAGCTATAACACAGAAGCTTGTGTGTACTGTAGGGGTAATAATCGCTGCAGTTCCACTTTAGCCTTCATAATCGCTCTTATAGACCCGTTTTGTCACTATAAGTGTTACATTTTATTACATAACTCTGTTTTGTCGCCACAAACTATAATGACAGCTCCAAGTCAACCTTTATAACATTTCAGGTTCTAAATAAGCTATATTTGCAGCGGTAATGTTAGTTGGGATGTAGGGTGAGTACATATTGGTCATATGATCCTGTACGGCATTTTTACCATCGATAGACACATGAAAAATAATAAGAAAGCCCGCAGTGCCGTACAAAAATAATGTGCCAACAAGTCGGTATTTTTATTTTATTTTCAGCCAATTTCCATGGTAAATTTGGTCATTTGATTCAATACGGCATACGTTTCATACTGTTTGGATACAGCTTGGAATCAATTATTCCGCAACGCCGTACAAAAATAATGCGACAATGGTAAAAAATCGAGGGTTACAAACCCCTGTTTTTCAGGGGTCCGGGGGGTCATCTGAAACAGTACGGCTTCGGTTCCAAACATTATTTTAGCACTCAAAAGTACTATTAAAAATAATGCCGTCAAAAATTTTTTGTCCATTTTAATAATAATCTTAATTACATGGTATACTTGATTTTTTAAGCTGTAAAATTATTTGATTCTGTACGGCGACTTTATTTTTAATATGATATTGTAAAATACAATTGATATAGAGTATTGCCGTTCAAAAGAAACTGTTCTAAAAAAAATAAACAGAAATACAAAATCTGAAATTTTAAATATTCATAGATTAATAAAATAAAGCAATTTTCTACATTTTTCCTTCGTTTAAAATAGTATTAAGATAAATAAATTAGGAAAAAATTATGCCGTACATTTTAATGCAGAGTAAGTAAAGTTCCGTACCATCATAGAACAAAATTGTGTTTTTTTGTATGGGCTTAATTATTTCTTTTTTTTAAATGTTATTATTGATTTTTAAATTATAAATAAAATTGAGTATTTTGTAAATATTTCAGGTATCTACCTGTTGCCATTATTGACATCGAGCAAAAAATTGAAAAAAAATCACGTTTGTTGTATGGGAGCCCCCCTTAAATAATTATTTTATTTTGTTTTTAGTATTTGTTGTTATAGCGGCAACAGAAATACATAATCTCTGAAATCTCTAGCTATAACCGTTCTTGAGTTACACCCTGAAGACAGACAGACATCAAAGTCTTAGGTAAAGGTATCCGTTTACACCCTTTGGGTACGGAACCCTAATAAAACAACTATTTTTTAGAAAAAAATCGATGTATTTCGTTGTATGGACTTTTCTTACATTTCGTTCTATGGATATTTGCTTGAGTTTTTTTTTCTCCTACAAACCTTTGGACCAACAAAAATGTACGGCGTACAAAAAAATATGATCTATGCATAACATACTTTCAAAATGAATTAATTTTATGTTGGTTCAAATGACCCCTCCGGACCCCTGAAAAACGGGGGTTTGTAACCCTCGTTTTTTTCTATTGTCGCATTATTTTTGTACGGCGTTGCGGAATAATTGATTCCAAGCTGTATCCGAACAGTATGAAACGTATGCCGTATTGAATCAAATGACCAAATTTACCATGGAAATTGGCTGAAAATAAAATAAAAATACTGACTTGTTGGCGCATTATTTTTGTACGGCACTGTGGGCTTTCTTATTATTTTTCATGTGTCTATCGATGGTAAAAATGCCGTACAGGATCATATGACCAAAATGTACTCACCCTACATGCACTTTTGAATTCTCACCAGCACTCAGTTGGACAGCTTACAAGTGACGGCATAGTGCTAAATCTTATTATTTTATGCACTAATATCGTCCTATATACGTCCCCAGGTGGTTCATATTTTGACCCATCCATTTTCGACGTGGGCCTGTAGTCTAATAAGCCCTACACATTATCTCTCAAACTCTTCATTAAATTAAAGTTTAATCATCATTTAATGCCTTTGAGTACTGATATAAGATATCAATATACCCCTAATACTGTTGAACTACCCATTTCGATGATATCACTGTCTGATGAAAAAGAAATGCTGAGAACACTTTGGAAGTTAACGACCACATAATAGGTATATTTTAATAAATGAATTGAGCTGCAATGCAACAATCAAACGCACAAACTAGGCACTAACACAAAACTAAGTACACTACAAGTACTTATTAGAAAATTGTAAATATTTTCGATCTAACTACACGATAATAAACAATTTTCTGGTACCAAGAAGCCAAGCTTTGCTTGGAGTTCAAAGAAGAAATAGCTCGAAACTGCACAGTTTTCCAGGCAAAAGACCTCGATCAAATTCCCTTCGAAATCGCATGCTATATTCTAAACATGGAAATACTTAAAGATATTATTTAATATAATAATATTATGTAGAGAAAACCGCACAAGATGCAAGTAATTTCTTGCCCGAATTATTTCTGGCAAAACAGTGAAATAAAGTTGCATTCCTTTAGTTTTTAACTCTCTCTATTTCAGAGAAATTAATTTAGAATTTCTCCAAAAATTTCCGTTCAAAATTAATTATTTTGATACTTATGTAATCGTAGCATTAGAAAACTTAAAGGAATTCCAATACATAATATACAATATATATAGTAGGATGTGTTTAAATGAGAGCATTTGCCGCAACTGCGGTCGCAGGGCTGTCACATTAATATTAAATTAAATAAATTATGTACTGTAACGTATAGCTCATTGTTAATTACTGTAATCAATGTATATAGCTCTGTTTATATCTAAAATTGAAAATCGAGCATTAATTGAGTTAAATTGAGCTATTTTTTACGTTAACTAATATTTTTGTACTAGATGTTGCCCGCACATCGTTTATCGGGAACTGTTCATTGTTTCCAAGATAATAAAAACCAGAGTTGTGACAGAAAGTAAGTAACTTTATTTGGTAAAAACATTTTAAAACCAAATTTGCTTAGGTGCTTACTCAGCATGTGTTGCGACAAACCACTAGACCACCTAGTTATATGCTTCATATTCAGTTCCCATCGAGTACGCAAAAAACGATATCATCCTTAATAGACTAGGAAGGTCTGACAATACATTGCTGCAATCGTAGTTTACATTGAAAATGACAAATTTTCAGTTAGGGTTCCGTTGTAGGGTAGGTTAGAGTACAGTTATAGTCAACCAAGTTATATCGATTACAGAACCTTGCGACCATATAGGTAGAGAAGAGGTACAAACAAACAGACATACAGGCACAAGTTTGCATTTATAAAATTAGCCAAGATTCTATGAACTACAAAGTCTCGCTTAAGTTCAAAGACCGGAAATATAAAATACAATTTTACAATAATTATTAACATTACGTAGGCACTAGAATAAAATTATAACTTCTTGTTATTATAAACTTTAACAATTGATCGTTAAATTCGTATTATTTTTATAACAATTGATACAAAAACCTTCAAGTTATATTCTTAACTCATTAAAAGTCAAGAAACTGTATGTGGGACGTTAAAAGTTTGTAATTTGTAATTGACTTATCAATGTTATTTGAATAAGGGCCGCGACACACCGGAATGGCAGCGGTGAGGCGAGCACTTTCAGTGTCATAATATGATTTTAAACTTTATCTTCATTAAGGTGGGTTTACACCAAAAGAACATAGAGCAAGAACAGCACAAGAACATTCTTTCGTATTCGTTTAGTGTAAACTATAATTCGTTACAACATACTTTAGATCGTTTACACCAATCGAATCAACAAGAACATCAAGAATAAGAATTTTTGCTCTATAGATGAAAATCATATAGCTCCGTTTAGACCAAACGAGCGAACGCTCATTGCTCATTCGTCAACGATAAGTAGTTAATTTATTTTTATAGTCATCAAAGGTTGGATCCCATAAACATCTTTTGTTATGGTATAATTCTATCATTTGTAAACATTTTTCATTACTCCAATCCATATTTACGAAATAACCTTTGATAAACTACCTAAAACCAGCCGCCAAAAAGTAAAAATATCAAGAACACTAGAATCCCTTTAAAGAAACCGCCTCGAAGAGCGAGCACGTCCGAACACGAAAGAACGCTCTAGGCAATTGCTCGAGCGCTCTTGCGTCGTTTACACCAAACGAGCGAGATTCTTAGCGCATTCTACCTATTTACCGCCGAACACGTGGCGAACACACTAGAACAACGAAAGAATGCTCGTTGTTAGTTTACATCAAAAGAGCTTTACTAGAATGAGCATTCGCTCGTTTGGTCTAAACGGAGCTTTACTGTAATACATATTATCGCTCGAGAAATCGCCGCCGCCAGCGTCCACGAGCGGCCACGAGCGGCCGCTCGTGGACGCCAAGATAAAGTTTTAAATCCTATGACACTGAAAGTGCTCGCCACGCCGCTGCCATTCCGGTGTAGTGCGGCCCTTAGATACATTGTCAATATTTAATACTGCAAAGTTTTCACGCCGACATGTTGGCGGCTTGGGTCGCCTGCGCTCAATTGCCCGGCGACACAACCTTATAGACACGCGTGACCCGGCAATCACTGACCAATCACTGACTGCCAATTAAATTTCTCATCTCAAGCCGCCGACATGCCGCCGACAAAATTTTTCGACTTGTAATAAGTGAAGCCGCCAACTAGGCCGCCGACAAAAAGTTGCCGACATATGTCGGCGGCCCGGCGGGCTCAGCGCTTTAAACAAACATTTTGGTCGACGTTTGACAATGTTTCTGTCAATATTGTGATATTATGAGGTGTATATAGGTACACCTCATAATATCATAATATCATAATCGTAATACTTTCTTACTAAAAGAAATACTAATATTATAGCGAATAACAGTTATTCGCGTACTAGTGTGCTTAAGTATTTGTTTAACACGTAGGAGAAGGCTCACGGTGGATAAAGACAGCGGATCTTGATACTTAAAGTTCCTTTGGTGCACTCAAATTTGTTTATTTATTTCCAGAATAACACTCTTATATGTCCTTTCCTGGGACTCAGAGTTTATTTGCCAAATTCCATCTTAGTCGATTCAGCGGCTTAAAAGAGAAGCGGCTACTGACAGTCATACTTTGGCAATTGGCATTTATATTACTTGTTTACCTATATACTTGTACATTATCCGGGATAAAGAGCTCTGAAAATAGAACCCTATGCTGATTACAATAGGGCTGATAATGGAACACGGGCTTCAACTTCCTCAATCATGCAGATTTCCCCACGATGTTTCCTTTCGCTTGAGCGTCTAATGTGCTTGATTACTTAATCAGAAAAGTGTACAAGTACCAAAGTAAACAAAGAAAACAACAAATTTTACTAGCTGATTCGGCATACGTTGTTTAGCCCTAAACGAAGTTGGAATATGCTCAAGAGACTCCGACCGAGCAAGTTGTCGTTTCTGACATTATACATATCTATAATTTACATTAAGTATACCTCTTCGCACCCAAACCGCTGAACCAATTTTGCTGAAATTTGGTATGGCGATACAATGAGTCCCGGGAAAGGGCAAATGATAGGTACCTACTTTTTATCCCGCAAAAATGTACGGTTCCCACGCGATAAATGAAGTTTGGCGTAAGGAAGTTGCGGGCGTTATCTAGTATACTAATATTATAATATACTCGGTTTTCGTAATCTTTGTAATTGATGATAAGTACAGAAGGCAAATATTATTTGTAAAACGATTTGAAAATAAAATGAAATAAAATAAAAATTGTTTTAATTCTGAGTGAATCGATTTTTTTCAGAATATCTAAGTGTGGCCGTGTGGTCACAATGAATGCAAGTACTTATATCATAATATTTAAAAAAAATGGCTCAATAGGACATTACACTATACTCCAAATACAACATGAATACAAAACACAATAAAAAAAATACAATGAAACTAAATTATTGAAAGAGGCTTACCTAAAACACGTAACTACTTGTGAATTTGCCTAACCGGGTTATCCGCGGGGACATCGGCAAGTCCACCGGCCAGTGATGCGGGAAATAAACTCTGAGCCCCCGGGAAATCTTTGAAGAATTGACCACTTTTCAGTTTTGGACATTGGCTCGAATATGTAGTCATTATTGTCGTAATACTCTATATAAAGCCCGCAACGGAGTTGCGCCAAAACTCAAACTTTTTGGTAGGATGTGTGACGTGTGTGTGATTGTCCAAAAAAAGTCTTGTACATAAATGCACACAGTTGGCTGCCCAACTTACGAAAAGACTGCCCACGATAAATATCTCTTTGTCCTTGTTGTTGTACAGCCTATAAGTACTTATTATATTGAGTTACTAATTTAATAGCAGAAATATTGTAATTTGCGGTATGTAATATTATAAAAATGTCTGTCCCGCTGACCGCTGAACCGATTTGTCAAAGTTAAATAGGAGAATGGAGATTGGAGATATTATGTACTTTATCGCGGATTCTTCGAAATCTATGGTTGTTTTCGACCGCTTCTGAGTTGATAGGTAAGGGTGGGTTGCACCAGAGGCGTGGTTAAAGTTAAAGTTATGGTCAAAGTTATGGTTATAGTCAGCCTAACTTAACTTTAACCTTAACTTTGACCACGGAAATTCACAGCTGATGTCTGTTGAGTTTATTTTTTTATTAAAGCTATAGAGTAAGTTCAGGTAATGGGATTTACAGTATAAAAATTGAATTATCCGTAAAAATATTTGTTATAATTGTCACTGAGAAAAATTGAAAATTTTCACGAAAAAATTTCGACATAAGTATGAGCGGTTATGGTTAAAGTTAAATATGGCGTAAGGACGCCATATTTAACCAAAGATTTGACATTTTGCACTGTAGTTATAGTTAAAGAAATAGTTAAAGTTACAGTTATAGTTAAAGTGGTGCAACCCACCCTTAGTCGCGGAAAATTACGAAAAAATTGTTTTAATCCCGCAAAAATGTGCGGCTCCCCCGCGTTTACCGAATTTAGCTACGCAATCAACACTTCATTCAAAGACAAAACATCATCATACAATTATAAATCACTCAAAAAACTCACTGCCAAGAGGCAACCCTATCACGATATCATCTCAAGCGTTGCCACAAGTTGCATAGCAGTTCCTGAGCACTAAAAGATTCGAGGTTACACCCCCCTCCCTCCCCCGCCCGTGTTTGTTTCAATTTTAACTTTAACTAAGTCGCGCGCTATTGCCCCGTAATGGAAACTAAACTGTTTTATCTAGGAAATGTTTTTTTTAGTGTGTAAACTTTATCAGATTTTGACTTTCTATCGCGGGTTGGGCTGTTTAGCGCGCACACTACGCCAACTAAACAGTTGGATTGGTGGTGAGTGCGCAGACAACAGTCGACCGATTATTCTCGCACGATTCATAGCGATAGATTTTTGAATGGAAAATTTTATACGATTCGTATTTCTGCCGAGTTGGCCGACCAAACTGACTGCCCCTAAGTATACTGAGTCAAGTTCTAACAAATTGAAAATTTCACAGGAGAGGATTTCTTAAATTTAATTCTGAAGAAACAGTGACGTATTTACATACACATCATTATAAGAATGCATATAATTTAGGTAATATTGTATGATGTATCGAAAAGTCTTGAACTCTAATTAGTGCAGTCGCCAGAGGTTTTAATCTCCGAAAATTGTAATCCCACCAAAACATGAAATGAAAAAGGAGCCAATCAAAGTATTGCATAGCTGTAATACTTCTATCGCAAAAAGTTTTCAGATCACATTCAAGCCAAGCCTTCAACTTATTTTGTAATTTAAATCAACATTTAGTAAATGTATCAATAGAGTTCTTTATTTTATAATTATTATAGTGGCTTGGCAATGAGCATTAGAGAAATAATATAATATATTGGGTACCATCGGCCACATGCGTCGTTACATACTAAAACACTTTATGCTTACCGTCTGTGTAAGTATGAACTCCTTCAAATATGCAGTTTTATATTAAATTTGTTTCTCTTGTGCTCATTGCCAAGCCACTATAATAATTATAAAATAAAGAAATCTATTGATACATTTACTAAATATTGATTTAAATTACAACATAAGTTGAAGGCTTGGCTTGAATGTGATCTGAAAACTTTTTACGACAGAAGTAATACAGCTATGCAATATTTTGCTTGGCTCCTTTTACATTTCATGTTTTGGTGGGATTTCATTTATTTTTTAAGGTTTTTGTTTCTTTTCTTTTCAGGTCACGTTATAACTTTTCTGTACTTAGCTTGGTTCTCATTCTCTACCTTCTTTATATTATTTTTTGAGGCTTCGTTAGTTCTGAGTCGATTATTAATATTCATATATTTTGATATTATAAGTTTAAACACTTACGGATTTTGTCGCGGAGTACTTTTATTAATCCCGACGTTTCGGCTGCTTTACAGCGGCCGTGGTCACGGTTGGTCTTCGGGTGGTTAAAGAACTTCAAGAAATTGGACACCTGTCACCTCAGTCCACCCGTGACCACGGCCGCTGTAAAGCAGCCGAAACGTCGCGCGTCGGGATTAATAAAAGTGCTCCGCGACAAAATCCGTAAGTGTTTAAACTTATAATATCATGAGTGATACTCGCGAAAACTTAAGAAATCATTATTCATATATTTTAATTGACTTTTAAGCTTTAATTATTGGAGGTGGTCATTTTTAGCATAGCGTTGAATATATAGCAGCACTGATGTAAGCGTCAACGTTCCTCGCAGGAAAGGAGCACACCTTATTTCATGTGATAACTTAAAACTCCCATATTTACGAGTATATATCGAGCGAGTAAGGAGTGTATATCGCAGTACTGATTGCATTTATATTTTAATCGATTTTCAGTTTTTCGGTTTCCCTGCCCAAAGGATGAAAACGGGACCCTATTATCAATAAATAATAAGTCTTCGCTGTCTGTCCGTCGTCCATCCTTATGTCACCAGGCTGGATCTCGAGAACCGCCATAACTATGTAGTTGCAATTTTCACAAATGATGTATTTCTGGTATCGTTATAAAAGCTAATAGTCCAATTCTAATAAAATAAATTATTAATAGGGGGCCTCATACAACAAACACGATTTTTTCCCCTATTTTGCTCTATATCCATAATGGTAACAGTAAGATTTTGAAAATTTCAGAAAATACTCAACTGTATATTAACTTTAATAATTTATAATAAAAATTAAATATACTTATTATTTAAGGGGGGCTCCCATACAAATTTACGGTACGGAACCCTATGTACGCCAGTCCGACTCGCACTTGGCCGGTTTCATAATTTTTCCTTTCATTGTAAATAAAGACCTATCCGGGTACCAAATTTCAATGTTCTAAGTCTGCTGGAAGTACCTTAGAATTTTGATGATCTATATGTCAGTGGGTGACAAAATGTAGTAACTTTGACCATTCGTAACTATTAAACTATTTATCGTAATTTCATATAATTTGGAGGTTAAGCTAGTTTTAATACTTGCTCCTAGTGACCGAAATTCTGAATCCCTAACTTTGTTAACATCGAAGACAAAGGGGGTGTGAAATAGCTGCGAACCGCTTCGAGAAAAGTATGGTACGGCCGTGCCTTTGCTAAAAAGCTTGGCTGGGGCACTGCCGTGCCCCCAGAAATAGTGAATGGATTTTTGTTTTTGAGGTGTCATTTTCTTTTTTACACTATAACTTGCAAAGTTTACCAAAAATTTTTTGTGCTTTTAATTTTTTGGTTACTTAATTAAAAATTAATATTTCACCATATAAAACCAGTCCAGAAAAAAAATCTTTTTCTTGTTCCTGTTATTTAATGACTCTTATCCGATTGTTTACGTTGAAAATTAACCAAATACACAATTTTTAAAAAAGAAAGTTTGTTTTGCTAAGCTAAATACAACTATAAGGTTTTTGCAAAGTTTTTAGAGATTAACGCTCGTCGTAACCAAGATAAAAGGGTTTGGGTGGATTTAAGGGTTGTAACGAAAAGTGTCTTAAACTTACTTATTGTGCGTATTTAATTTTTAGAGAAATGATAACTTTTAAGTACTTAAAAACGTTTAAATATCTCCAAAAATGTGTAAAATAGACCGAAAATATTTTTCTATATTTGTTGAGAATTTATTTAAGTGAGAGCTAAAACATTAAATGCATCGACAAATGAAAGACTTTTTCTAGTCTTTGAAATAAGTACATTTAAACTTCCTACTTAAAGCCAGAAACAAAATTGGGTGCTACAAATCTCACGTACATACTAAAGACGCATGCTACGACCTATGTTTGAAAAATGCTTACCTGAATACAAAAAATATCAGTTCTTAACCTAATTTGTATTTTTTTCCTTTTAAAAATAAATAAAAATCAATTTCATTCTGTAAAAACCTAACCAAAAGCAATAAAATACAGATTTTCTTCGAAATATCCGTGAAAAGTTTGTGCTACATTTTCATTTTCAGAAAATTTAATAAAGTAAGAGCTAAAAAGTTATTAACATTAAGAAATAGAAGGCTTTGTTAAGCCTTAAAAATAATTTTAAACTTCCTATTTAAAACCGAAGAAAAATAGGAACGCCATTTATCTGGCGAGGCACACAACAAGCACATTTGGAGGTATGCTCATCTACATACAAAAATACTACTTTTAAATCTAAATTATATATTTTTCAACTTATTTTCGTTCTTTGGAATACAAGCAACGATACAGATAAAAAAAAAATAATAATATATTTTATTATTTTGCTATATATTTAAAAGAAAGAAATATGCAAATTTTCTTCAAAATTTTACAGTTTATGAGTTTACTTGAAGTGGAAGAGAATAATTTAAAAATCAAAAGCACAACTTTTCAATAGGTAAACTTTATTATTTATGTTATCAGCTACACATTCCTTTTTTTCTTTTCAATTTTCATCAACTATTGCAAAAATCGGAGGTTTGTACGATTTTTACACTCAAGGAACTCCACTAAATAGAAACAACACAAATAAACCTTACTTGTCCGATCCTTTAATGTCATGATCTATGGCATAATATTTTATCGACAAATTGGCTCTCAAATTTTTTTTCTCTTTTACGGTTGTAAAATGGTAGCCATTTTAGTTTTTCTCGAGCTTTCACACTAATCTGACCAGCACTTCTCATGTAAATATCCTATGAAGATAAAAAAGGTCTCATTTGATAGCTAAACTTGTGGACTACGCTTACATAGGCAGTAGTCAGATAGTTTAGAAGTTATAACGATTTTCTTATGAAGTATAGCTATAGGTCAGATTAGTATGAATCCAGAGAAATTATTTTTTATCAAAAGTTGGAGGAAAAAAATATTTGAAAGCCAATTTGTCACTAAAATATGCCATAAATCATGAGTTCAAACTTTTTTTCTCCAACTTTTGAAAAAAAAAAATTCTCTGACTTCATACTAACATGACGTATATTTCATAGGAAAATCGTTATAACTTCTAAACTATCTGACTTAGAGCATTGAAATAAAGAATTTATGTAAGATGAAAACCTACTCTATCTTTTTAAAACAAAAAAGAACCAGTTTAATGCGCTAGATTTTTCACAAAAAAATCACAACCCTTATCACGACTCTTACTTATAAAAATTCAAGCACCACAACGTGTGCTCGGTCAAAAATTTGAAATTAATAGTAATTATTTTTGGAATTTAATAATGTAGCGGTTACTTAATATCTTAGTCTTTGAACTACATACAAGCACTAGCGCGATGTAGCCGCCTGACAGTGCCATCTCTCGGTAGACATTTGAACTAAGTTCCTTATTTGGGATATAGCTGCTGAGCTATGAATAATTATATTTTAAATAGTTACTACAAATTACAAAAACTAAGGAAAAGTAACTCCGTCAAAAAACTTAGGTACACATTTCAATACAATATTTGCAATATTTAGGTGGCATTGAGCGGTATCGGGCTGACAAAACATGACAGTTCGAAAGGAACCAAAAAAACGATAATAAGTAGTTATAGTTTTCCTTAGTTTTTATTATTCGTAGATTAAATATTAATATTGTTGAAATCAAAAAGTCAGTATGTGGACTTGAATAATATAATTTAAATTGTAATTTGTAATCTCTTACTCGATCTGAATACAAAACATCATGGCGATATAACCGTGGGCTTATAATATTTAATTCAAAATGGTTTTATGATGATTTACGCGGTAGAGGGTTTTAAAATAAATAAAACGTCCCACACGGTTTCGGTGACGGTGGCCGGTTTCGTTGAAACCAAGTTAGTTACGCAGTAATTTTATAGTGCCCTAGTGTGTGCGCAGTATAGAAGAGCATTTTCTCTTTCTTACTCTCATAACCCAATGGGACGGATGGTTAGCGGGAGATCAGGCGCAGGGCCGACTTACATGTCCATCCGACGCATGGATCTTACTTGCCAGACAACAATAATTGGTACAACAGCCTGCGTTGTCCTAACCAAACTCAGAAATAATATTTTTCTAACGCGGGAGCCCACGACCTCCGTCTGAGTCGAAAGCCACACTCCACAAGTCACAACACTACGTGATCATGGTTAACACGCGATGTTAACCAAATACAGAGTACGCGGTGGACTACCATCAATGGGCGTTTGCACATTGCACGATAACGACACGACACGATACCACAGAATAGAGGGCCACCGCACATATTATACAATTTCAAGTTGGCCGACTATCGTACAAACTAAATTGCGTAGTGTCACAATTTAATTGGACAACTTCATCGTGACGGCCCCGAATCACATAATAATAAAAAAAATATTAGTATGGAAATATGGATTATTGATATCACCTTTTTATCTGGATTTTTTCATTAAAATTTATCTGGATAATATCGAAGTTTAAAATGCAAGGTATGATCAATGATGTTAATAATTAAAGTACTTATCTCCATACCAAATTTCAACAAAATCGGTTCAATGGTTTGGGTGTGAAGAGATAACAGACATACCTACACACTTTCGCATGTAATTAATTAAATATTAATTAAATATTAAAAATTAATTAATTAAAAATTAAATATTAGTATGGATTTTTATCATACTCCAGATTTACAAGGCTCACAAAGGTATTTCCAACGGAAATGCCTAATCGTTGGTTAATTCAAGACACCGATTTTCAAAGCTATCGCAAAGGAAATAGTTCAGTTATTATCCGAGCCGGTGGAATGGAAAAGGTTTTGTCGTAAAAGTTATAATGGGATTTTTTGTTTGCGGCGGCCATTGAAAATGACATATCTTTATAATCTCTATTTAGTTTTTACTACCGCCATTCTATTAAACTTTATATTTGCTTGCGGGCATTGGTAAGACGGAAAATTGGCAGGCATATTTTGGTAGCAAAAAAGTATCCTATGTTATGATAATATGTCCTTTCCCAGAACTCAAAGCACCTCCATACCAAATTTCAGCAAAATCGGTTCAGCGGTTTTGGTGTGAAGAGGTGACAGACAGACACTTTCACATTTACGATATTATTATGTATGAAATATAAACGATGATGAAGAAGACAATATTAAAGGATAATTTTTGCACGCCTTTCCACGATAAAGAAAGGCAAACGTGTATGGTAAACTGGCGCACGCTTAGCAGTCGGTGCACGCATGCATGCGTCACGTATCATGCATGTCACGTTTGCACGATATCTAGCCTTTTTCATTTCAACCATCATCGTCATCATCACTAAGCGCTAATTTCTTTCTTTCTATTAAAAAATAAAAGAGCAAACGGGTCACCAGTGGAAAGCAACTACCGTCACCCATGTACACTGAACACTCGCAACATTAGAAGAGCTGCAGGTGCGTTGCCAGCCTTCCGTATGTGCCGGCCGGTCGGTTCTAGAAAACGGACTGATCTGGACCGATCCTTACTTCTAGAGTCTGCAATGTTTTCACAAATAGTACGGGAGCCCTAGAACAATTTTTTTTGTGATTACTAACAAGCTAATTTTTTGTGAGTAGCTACATTTTGATAAGACGAACAACATTTTTATTTTCGAAAAATCTCGAAAGTGGTAGCTAACAGAGATAGAAAGGATTTCATACTTTGACTTGAACCAACTAGCAGAATTTGGTCATATAATTTTCGAGACAACGTTTTGGTTATAACTTGAGGTCAGGCCTTTTTGGTTATATAGCATTCGAATTAACCTTTATATGACGCGAAATAGGCGCAAAATATATAACTTTTATTTGTATAACGATCGAGCCATGGTCGTTTTAGTGGCTAAATATTCGTATAGCAGTCGTAAAGTGATGAATTTCATTACTGTTTTGTCGTATTGTGGTCCAGTAGACGTTGTATAAACATTGGGAAGTAGTCATTAGCATTACCTTTTTGCGGATACTAATTATTTTATGTCGGCTGTACACTCTCGCCGAGACACAGCGAGGCGGCCCGAGTGCGAGAGTGTAAATGGGTGCGCTCGCCTCGTCTCGCCTGTCTCCCTCCCTGGGACCCTCTCGGTCCGGTGTCGGCATTTTGCGCCCGAGACAAAGGGTCTCGCGAGGAAAGCGAGCGCATTACTGTACACTCTCGCGCTTTTCACTACTAGTCGCGCCGCTAGACAGTGCAGAACCGAAAAATAACAATAATAAACGTCATTATCAGTCATTATCTGTGAGAAATAAAATTAAATATGATTACAGATCTTTGGATTACCATGATATCTTTCGATGCATGGTGAATAGCGATCATTGATCGTAGATACGTTTTTGCCATTTTTTTTTATTTTTGTATTTTTATTGTGTAAATATTTGGTAATTACTAATTATTTATAATAGCTCATAGCACAGAGAGCTACGGCAGCTGCAAGAGAAGTGTTTTCGTCCATCTCATAGAGAAAAATAGTCCATCTTCTCTAAGTTCATAACAGCGATTGAACTAAGCGAGAATGTACATGATCACTCTCGGGCAAGGGGCCCTCGCACGAGTATCTCGCCCGAGAGCTCTCGACGAGAGTGTACAGCCGACATTACAGTTCTGTTCAAGTAAGATAAAAGAAAAAGTAGCCATCATGTTGGTAAAAGTTTGTCTGCCATATTTATTATTGAATGAATGCTATTGACTATAATTTATTTGGTGTTAGTCGGTAACAATATCAAAGCGCACGGAAGTGCGCAGGCCTAGTTCCAGCAAGCCGCGCGCATGCCGTGCACTATTTACACGAACCGTTTTGAGGGCGCATTTTCATTAGTCGTTAACTCGTTCGGTATACAGCATACGGGGAGTCTATGACAACTAATGGCGCATTTTGATTGGTCGTGGCATGCATTTTAGAAATCTCCCGCACCCCGCATGCGGGCCCTATCAACCAGTGAAAATACGCCATGACGCACTTTTGCCCCTGTAGCTCGGTGTCTATTGCAAGTGCAAAGATAAAATTATACCTACGTAATTATAAACTAGTACTTACGCAGCATACCAAATTTCATAGATATAGCTTTAGTTAGATCCTAAAATAATGTCCCTGTAAAAATAGCTAATTTTGGCACTCACTTACTCACTCACTGACCGGTAATCAAAACCTCTAGGCCACTTCCAATTGTTCCAGTGTTATGAAATTTGGCACACAGGTTGTGTGTTATATGTAGATTAACAAAAAATTCAGACATTTTAGAAATCAGTCAAGCGTAAGTCGGCACATCTACGAACTTTATAGGCTACTTCCAAATGTCCTAGCGTTATGAAATTTGCCATACAGGTCGTTTTACATTATGTAGAAAATTTTAGAAATCGGTCAAGTGTGAGTCGGTTTATCTACGAACTTAAGAGGCTACTTCCAAATGTCCTAACGTTATGTTTGGCACACAGGTCATGTGTTATAATTATGTAGATTAACAAAAAAATAAGATATTTTAGAAATCGGTCAAGCGTGAGTCGGCTCATCTACGAACTTTCGAGGCCACTTCTAATTGTTCTAATGCTATGAAATTTGGCACACAATATGTCGTGTGTTATAATTATGTAGATTAACAAAAAATTAAGAAATTCTAGAATTCGGTTAAGCGTGAGTCGGTTCATCTAAGAACTTGAGATAAAAATTCTTATGTACTAGTGATACAATGAGAATACGATGAGGAGGGTGGGAGGAGGAGAGGGGGGTATAAAATATTGTTATGTATAATGCACACTGTTTAACTTAAAAAATAAATACTGTTTACTTAAAAATTGGACTTCTACTGATAGTTTAACAAATACCACTAGCGGCATATCGAAAGTATTTTTTATATCGGGCGTGACACAAAAAGAAAACATAGGCATGATTTCTTGAAAAAAAGTATTGAAATCCCACCAAAAACATACCTGTTAAAATGGGGCCTAGTTCCTATAGGCTAATTTTTGGCCTAAAAAACAGTTGAATTCTAATCCAATGCCAAGTTCAGATGCACTTCACCGATCATAATCATCTTCATCAACAGCCTGATCCATAATACTTCTAAATTTGAACTTGGCAGGTTTTTGTGCTATACTTAACACTTGATTAATTATTTATTTAGATAATATTTATAGAATTGATTTAACCTGCCAAGTTTAAATTAGAAGTATTATGGTTCAGGCTGTTGATGAAGATGATTATGATCGCTGAAGTGCATCTGAACTTGGCATTGGATTAGATTTCAACTGTTTTTTTAGGCCAAAAATTAGCCTATAGGAACTAGGCCCTATTTTAACAGGTATGTTTTTGGTGGGATCTACTTTTCTAAGGGAAATTAAATTTCTCGACGATTGTACATACGTTTTTTAACAAATATTTAACGCCCCCTTCGAATAATTGCAAAATAATATTTATGAATTAAATTTAATTTAACATTACTTGTACTTTTACAATTACACGATTTTAGGTAATTATGATGACTTTTATATGATGTCTCATGACTATAAGTCGCATATCTTACCATTTATTTATTTTATCATCCTCCATTTTTAGGGTACCGTAACAAAGTGGAAACCCATTATCGAATTTTCAATATGGTGATAATTTCTGATGTCGAAAAGAAATCGATCAGTAGTTCCTGAGATTAGCGCGTTCAAACAAACTAACTTACAAACTCTTCGGCTTTATAATATTAGTAATAGATCGTAAAAAGTAGGTACATGAAATATTCACAAAATATTCAATTATGTTTGTTCTTTAAAAATTAAATTAAAATAAAAAAATATTTAAGGGTGCTCCCATAAGAAAAACAATTTTTGGCCAACTGTTGCTCTATAACGGTATAGAATAATTCGTGTGCGAGTCCGAATCACACTTGGCCGATTAGTTCTTGGGCGAAGTCGTAAAAGAGAAACATGAAAATATCATTAAATAACTAAAATGTTTTATAACAGTAAGTTTTAAAAGTATTTTAAAATCATAACTTAAATTAGTTATGTAAGTTCGCAAAATATGAATATTAGGCTTATAAATATTTTATAATAGTCGTATAAAGAGTGTTGAAAATCATGTAAGAAACGTTTATTTAAAGATGTATTTTATAACAGTTAAATATATGGACTTTACATGATAATCATGTAGAAATCTAATTACCGATAAAGAGTAGTGTTATGGTCGGCATTACAACCAGATTATGATTGTTATATAAATTAATTTTATACAACATCAAATATGTATTTTAAACGTCACAACTGCGATATTTACCGGATAGTCATATAATTTGGTCGTGTTAACGATTACAGGACTAAATTAAATGACTAAAATCTTATACGACACATTATTCGCTTAATATATTGTTACACGATGTTTGGAAACTTTAATTACAACTATGCGATTTCTATACGACTAAATGTCATTTAGGATTTTTGTTAAAGGACTAATTTGCTAGTTGGGGATGGTCCTAAAATATGGATTGTTTTATTTGTAGGACAAGGTTACTCTTAAATTATATAACTAATAAGTAATAACCTACCAATATACAAAAAATCTGCTGGTTAGGGTTCCGTTTTAGGGTACAGTAGTCAACCAAGTTTTGTTGATTGCAGAACCCAAAAACGGAACCCTAACCAGCTGTTTTTTTGTATATTGGTAGGTTAATAGTTATATAATTTAAGAATAAACTTGTCCTACAAATAAAACAATCCATATTTTAGGACCATCAAGTCAAAGTATGACATCCTTTCTATCTCTGTTACCTACCACTTTCGAGATTTTTCGAAAATAAAAATGTTGTTCGTCTCGAAATGTAGCTACTCAAGTTTTGTTCGACGAGACAATGTCTCTGTCAATATTCTGTTATGACGTGTGCACTGTACAACATGTTGGGGATTTTGGTCGGATTGTTTACTGAATTTGATAGTAGCTCCGACCTTTGCGTAATTTTCCCTACTATCGCTATTTCTTCGGGTGGCCACTCAACTATTGCCGCTTTGGATAGTTTCCATTCATCGAAAATTAACCGATATGGGCTGATTTGTAAGGCCCATGGTATTTTTGGCTTATTATTTATTAAGAATAGTTCATCATTATCTCATAGTTTTAATTCTGATTTCACTTTAAACTTTCAGCTAGTCTACAAGAAAGTAGACTAGTAATGTATTTTATGATTCTGTTTTATCATAATTCATAACATTTATTCATAAAGCAAAAGTCTTTCTGAATAATGTATGACACAGAAGACATATTAGGATTATTCCAAAACAATAAAATGTTTATCTTTTTCTCGCTAAAATCTTTTTATCTGTCGTGTCAATCTTAAAGGTCTATTGTTAAGAGATCAAGGTAACTTTTTAGTTTTTTTTTTGAGTTCCAGTGACTTTGAGTCATAATTATTATTCTAAGTACAGTGACTTGTTACTATTCATTGGCATTCATGATTCAAGTCGAGTTGCAGCTATTGTAGAATGTGTCACCTGTTAGTCAGGTCGTCATGTAAAATGAAACTTATGTTAAGGGATTAAGATATAAGTCTGCAATGTAATTGGATATACTTTTATATTGGAGACTATCCTTATAGATATAAGATAGCAAAAGGAGGTGTAACTTTCTTTAAAATTTTCGTTTATCTAAATTCAAATATTACCAGTGCGAACAAATTATCGGACGAACGTCCGCGGACGTTTTCATCGGGTGCGGTTTGTTTCTATCTGATTAATACAAAATACACTAAACTGTGCACATTGTCTGACATAAGTCGCGGACGCGACCTTGAGCGTTCGGACGTCCGAACAGAATCTGGCTGGCCGGATGCTTTTGCATCCGCGGACGTCTGCCATTGACATATAGCTTTAAGGTCTTTGACGTCCGCGGATGAACCGTGCACATTGTTAAGCCGCATCCATCAGCCGCGACTTATGGACGCGTCCGATAATTTGTTTCTAGCTGTAAGATTGACGGCTTTAAATAATTTAACAGAGTATCTGATATAATTTCGGTGACCTGCAGGACAGGCTCAACCTAGTGCAGGCGCCAATGAATAAATAAATAAATAAATAAAAATAAGTTACTCCTAATCCAACCAGGTATTAAACTTACTTTTCATAATTATACAGGGTGTAACAAAACTAAGTGATAATTCATAATACTTTAGGGAGTGTAAATTCATGAGGCTCGACCGCTTGCCCATACCAATATAAATGCTATTTTTACGTGCGCTGCTACTTTTACGTGCTTTTACGGTGAACTCTATACATATAAGGGACACATACAGTATACACATTACACAGTACACACCCCAAAGTATTATCACTAGTTTTCTTACAGCCTGTGTAGCAAAAGTTTAAAATTTTAAAGCTTTCTTAAAGAACGATCTTAAAAAATGCGACTTCTTGCAATCTTTCTCTGCCAACTGTTGCATCTTATGTTTCAAAGGCATCTGTGTGTCGAATAAAACAACATGTACGGTGTCCGTAACGGATATTCGGTTGTAACTGAACGCTGCATTCATTAGGATCATTAGCTAACTGCTTATGATATGTGATACCGAGGATAGTGAGTGTGTTATTACTTATTATGTTCATCATCGTCGCTTACTAAACGGAAGTGATAGGCGAACATTTTTTTTGTGTTTCCTCTTAAAAATTGGCTATGGCACATAAAATATCCGTACTAATATTATAGATGCGAAGGTGTGTCCGTCTGTCTGTCGGTCTGTCTGTCTGTCTGTCTGTCTGTCTGTCTGTCTGTTACCTCTTCATGCCCGAACCGCTGAACCGATTTGGCTGAAATTTGGTATGGAGATACTTTGAGTCCCGGGAAAGGACATGGATACTTTTTATCCCGGAAAAATGTACGGTTCTCGCGCGATAAACGAATTTTAGCGCAACGGAGTTGTGGGCGTCATCTTTTTCTTTAACACGGGGAAATACTTTACGCATCCCCGGCAAATTGGGGATATCGGCCGGGGTATGTGGGACTCCTGCGTAGTCTACCCACTAAAACCCCATGTTGCTCCACTCATCGCTTAAGACGACGCCTTGATAATTTGGCTGTAGCGATGCCGATTTTTCTCAGCAATGACTAAAGCTAAGAAATTGAAGTTCATTGTCAGTATTCATCATGTCTTTGTCTTTGAATTGCCCATAGCATAACACGATTGGACAATTTTTATAGCACAGAATAATCAATAGAAAATACCTCTGTAAAAAAAGGGATTCCTATTTTTCCAACGGAGGAGAGTGATTTAAGGTTCCAAAATTTGTACATAAATTGGTTCAAGCATGCACTTTAATTTGTGCATAGCTTATATGAAATGTATTTATGGTTTTTAAATTAAGCGACAAAAACCATTTTATCGCTCACGCCCTTTCCATTTTTTGCTGTTCCATTGCTTGTTTTCTATGAGAGCTGCGCTGCGTCACCTTAAGGCAGAGTTCCGGGTACATTAAACCTACCGCAACTCTAGTCATCTAGTGAAATACATATTATAGAACGGTAATTTCTATGACTTGTGTGTCAGGAATAAAAAAAATTGGCAAAAAATTAAGTTAATACCTCAGAGTAACCTCATTTGGTTGTCATAGCAACGAAGGAAGCTTAATAAGTTTTGATCACTTCCCTCCTAGTCCTAATATACACCTTCCCTGGACTTCCACGAATCTTTCAATACTAAAATTAATCAATATCGGTTCAGACGTTTTCGAGTTTTTGCGAGAGTAGCAAAATAGAATTTTTATTCATATTAAATAGACAATTTATAAAAAAATATATATCAAGTAGATATTAAATGCTACAATATCATGCCATATTCCCAACATTATAGACGAGGAGGCCATAAAATGTAGTGCATTTAATAAGATCTCCCGCCAGGCAAAACCAATTTCCAGTAGGGATTTTGTTAAGGAGTTTCGTTGGGGCCATAATACTCTTGTTCGCTCAAAATAAACTAAATTAGGTTCTTATCAACAGTTTGATTTTCAATTGAAATAAATTGCAGGATTCTCTCGGAAAATATGACGTTAATATCGAGATTAGAAATCTTATTTCAAAGTAAGCTGTCGCACGCTTTGTGGCTTCTGTATACCTCTGATGGTTTAATTGTCTAGCAAACTTTGTTCTGTCTTAATTTAGGCTGTGCAAATGTGAGTCCAGTTTTTATTATTCGTAGGTCCATAACTGTTTTTCCAAAGAAGTGACGATTTACAAACGTGAAGCTGATCGTTGTATCTGATAGTTGTATAAATGTGTGTGAAGTGAAGGTTTCGCTTTAATAGTATTTCAAACGTTGTTATGAAAATGTTGTACTCAATAATAATTATTATTAACATGTGACGTGACACGTCGATTTCAATAAACTTTAATTCCGCGATTCAGTTTTATGTGCGAGAACGAAAAATAGATGGTGGCCAATTCTCAGATCCACAGAAGCGCACAAGATTTCACCAAAATCGGGCAAGCTTTTTCGGAGGTGTTTGGCAACTAACATCGGAACACGAGACTTTTATGCCTCCTTTCCCGGGACTTAGTATCTTCACACCAAATTTCATCAAAATCGGTTCAGCGGTTTTTGCGTGAAGATGCGATTTATCGGTTCAGAACTTCAGACAGACAGACAGATAGACACTTTCGCATTTATAATATTAGTATGGATGTTTAGTGCAGCCATTAAAATGCTTATTACTTATATTTTTTTCTCGCTAATTGATCTCATCCACTGAAGATCTGCTGGCCATATGCCGTTGTTTTTCGGTTCCTCGCGGAAATTGCAGCGAAGCCTATCGTGGACGGAAGTCGTTCCAATTAACAATAAGGGCTTCCGGACTCGGAAGGGCTTAAAACGGGCAAGCAAGTGTGAAATTAAGTGAGAAAAACCATCGATAATAAATAATAATATACAAGCGTCCTTAAAATATATAAACAACTAGTTACTAGATGATATCAAAATTCGTTTATCCGTTTAACCTTATATTTTTCTGGGATAAAAAGTATCCTATGTCCTTTCCCGGGGGCCGGGACTCAAAGTATCTCCTCTTTTCAGCATAATTGGATCAGTGGTTTGGGCCTGAAGAGGAAACAGATAGACACTTTCAACACTTTCCCATTTATAATGTTAGTAATTAAAAAACTGTGACTACGTAATTTGTGCGTAATTTTGTTAAAAAAAAACAAAATTACGCACAATCTAATTATAGGTCTACCAGAATCTGATGGCAAAAAGTGAGAAAATAAATTGTCTCTAGCAATACCGGGGTAATAGGAATAAAACATTTTGATCCTTTTTATTCCTTTAGCGGCTTATTTTGTGTGTGAAACATGCAAATATAAAAATTTATCCAATGATCAAGGATATTTTTTGAAAATCTGCTGTCAAAAATTGCCATCAGATTCTGGTAGACCTATACAAATCTATTGACACCTGATTTGTTAAAACAGGACCAATAGTTTAGCCGTACATTGCACATGCTGCCAAAATCAAAATAATTCGTTAAAACACCATATTCTGGTAAAAAGTGCCTTTGCTGCATTGCGGTCAGTATAATAGCTATGTTTAGAGTTTTAAAATCAGAACTCTTTTCAAACTACCCTAAAATGTAGAGTCTTGACATATTTATTTTTGTTGCCGTTTCACTAATTACTAGATCTGCCTGTAGCCGAAATTCGCTTTGTATACTTTTCAAACTTTAATTTTGTATCGATGCTTGTGCCTTCTAAAAGGAGAAATAAAAAAAGGAAATGTCAAATCGGGCAATCCGTCTTCCTTTAAGGTTCTTAAACATAATAAATTCCACGTATATCTTAAAACAAAGTTTGCGAATTCAGCCAGTATTTACAAAAGTTTCGAAAATATAAAGTAAAGCCTAGACTGAATCCAAGGGGTTTTCATTAAAACTCAAAATGTACGCAGATTATAAGAACGTGTAGGATCCAAGATGGCCGCGATACAGCACGGCCCAGGACGGAAATTAAAGGAGCTTATCAATTCCCCGTCAGCTTTTTAAAAGCCCCAGGCTGTGCAAAGGTATGTCTTTGCGGTTTTCGAGTTCTGTAAAATAATATAGCTGTCAAATTCTTTTTGGCGCGAACGCGCTTTTCATGAGGACTCTCTTCTTACTACTTTTCTAAGGGGCGTATGATTTTCAAAAGGTAGCTCAGTTCACAGATAATTTAGTTTAATAATTTATTGTAGTATAAAACATGAGTTATTGAAATTAATTCCAAGAGTAAGCCGCTTTGAGTGACTACTTTTAACTAGTTAAACTAACAACTACCTATAGAATATTATAGAAGAACTATAAAAGTACGCTTTGGCGTACATTTTGTAGAACCACTTTTGACTTTATCACTTATCCATAATAATTATTAATTCAATGCAATAATCAATAAATCAAAAGCACAATTAACGCGGGATCACGTTTAAATCACTTTAATGCTAATTCTGCCTCAATTAAACATAATATTATCAGCGTGAACGTAAATATGTCAACATCATCATAAATTTCGTAATGCACGTTTTGTAACTGCTTTAGTAGCTATTAGCGGTGTATTTACTAAAACAGTGCTTGAATGTGCATAAAATGTTAATTAATTTTGTTTAGAGCAGATTATGATAAAATAATGCTGGATTAAGCAGTAGAAAGAAGTATTACCATAATATGTATTAAAAATGCATGTGAACAAACATAAAAATAAATAAAAAACCCTAAAATTTATCAAATCAAGTTTTTTTTTTAATTTACCTAAAAAAGTTACTAAAAAAGATAAATAATATGTAACGTAAGTATAGTAAATTAAACCTCTTAAGAACCTCAATAGTATTTTCTAAAGAAAAAATATTATACGTTTATGTATAAATCTTTTACCTTTTCCTGCCATAATAATTTTTACAATTAAAAAAGTCATAAAAGCAAATACCACCGCATACTAAAGACATGTGTATAAAAAATAACAGTCAAATCGTGACTCCAACTAGTTAAGATTCAGATCTCGTCCGATTGTGAGTAAAGAGCCCAGTTAAATTTAAACCCCGGATAACTGGCGGTTAACGTTTAACTTTATCTATGCTAAATGAGCATTGTGTATCACGAACCTTTGTCATGAAAATTACCTACGAAATAGTTCTTTGTTAATTATCTGATGGTAGATACAATGGGGTTGATAGTCAGAAATAACTAAAAAAGATAGTAAAGTGACTTTTTGTCCAAAACAATTTGTTTATTTCCTTTTATCACAAAGCAGAATACTGCTATTATGACCAATAATAAACCCAAAAACTTAAAGACTAGCAATGTAGTAACTTAGGTAAAAGTAGTGTTTGATGTAATGTAAAACATTACTTATATAATTGGCCTGTATATATTCTCTACATGCAAAATCATAGTACATAAAACATTCTTAACACTATTTTATTCATACTTCTAATAATCTTGTAGCACGCTAAACAGCTACTTTAGTTATTAGCTGGCATAGAATAGGGTTAATAACTGCCTCTATGGATTATTAATAATGACTAGATGACCCGGTGAACTTGGAATCACTTTCGTCCTAATACAAACCTTCCCTGGACTTCCACTACTAAAATAAAATTTGCTAAATCGGTTCAGATGTTCTTGAAGTTAAGCACGACCAATAAAATTCATTTTTGTATACATTACTTTCACTAATTCTGTCACATAACTATTAACTGCACAAAATCGCAAAGTATGTGTATATCGGTGCATAATAAAGCAATCTAGAGTTACTTAACCTCATTTGTGTCACTCGGTTCACGTGAGTAAGCTCGGTAGTAAAAAACGTCGCCGGCTCCTACACTATAATACGTGCGACAATGATGATAAGGGCCTATTTACAATGCTATATTTTTTAATTTAATTAAACTTAATCTTAATTATATTAAGTATTAAGTGACCAGCAACACGCGATGTAAATGACATTTTATCCTATTTTAATCCCAATTATGAATTCGAATGTGGAAGACAAAAATATGAAATTTCGTGAATTGTCTGTTAACCTCTTCACTCTTAAACCGCTAAGTTGATTTTGATAAAATTTGGTATGGTGATACTGTGAGGCTCGGATAAGAACACAGAATAGTAATTTTTATAAGTACCTTAGATAGTAGCTAAAGCCGAGCTTTGTGAGGGCTCGCGTCCTGTCGTCACACCTTGACTGACTGGTGAAAACACATCTACATATAAAATAAAATACTTAGTATGTCAAAGCACAAATCAATAGGCGTGATAGTTTTTCCGTAAAGTGTACCACAAAATGTATAGGTTGTGGGATATACTAGGGCTCGTTTCGCTCGCTCTGATAAAATGTTGCGGTTCTCGCGTGACAAACGAATTTCGTTGCAATTATTATTTTTTAACAAAAAATTAAAACCGACTTTCGAGGTAAAAACAAAAGTAAAACTTATTCTTAATCTAAAAAGAATCAAATAATTCTTATTCCTTATTATAGTGGCGTCTTCAGACTTCGCCTAAACCTCAACTATTTCTGTACTCAATTTTCATGCTTTTGAATATGATGCTAAGGTAAGCTGGTACCGACTTCAAAAGCATGAAGATTGAGTACACAAATAGTTGAGGTTTAGGCGAAGTCTGAAGACGCCACTATAATAAGGAATAAGAATTATTTGATTCTTTTTAGATTAAGAATAAGTATTACTTTTGTTTTTACCTCGGAAGTCGGTTTTAATTTTTTGTTAAAAAATAATAATTTTACCCTTTTTAGTTACATAATATGAGACGACAAGGCTATAATATTATAGCTTGTTGTCTTAGAGTTGTACATATTACTAGCGGTCGCCTGAGGCTCTGCCCGCGTGGATGTCGGTTACGGCTGCAAAAAGCCTACCCAGGAAAGACTTGGTCAGCAAAATGATTCCCAGGTCAATTCACAGACTTCGACACAGACATCGACGGCGCGGACGCAGTCATTATCCGTAGGGTGTACAGTGCACACTGCACAGATTGTCTTCCTCCCGCAAGCGCATCCCGCTTGGTGACGCCCACTATCGTAATATTTTAATTTCGCCATAATTTCAAAACCAAACGTCCAATTTTAATCATTCACAGACCAAATTTTATCTGCATAAACTGTACTTAGTGATGAAATAATTTATTTTGATAAGGATTAATGGCATAAGTAAAATAAACGCGTTTAAATGTTGTCCAAAAAAAATCAAGATTTTTAAATAAAAAAATGGTTATTGTGCCTCACTCGACATAGATAAGTATAGTGTGTCGCGGACTTTTTTGTAGATATTTATAAGATCTACAATACTTAGAACATTTTATGAATCTATCTTTTATAGTTTCGGCAGCGTACGCAAAATAAGTAACTTTTCTGGTTGATTTTTTCACCTGGCGTCCGAAAAACCCAAATATCTTACGAAACCCTATATTTTCCAAAATAAAATTTAGCCTATGTTCAGTACAAATAATGTAGGATTTGCTTGGAGTAGTTTAAATAAAGCCAAAATCCTTAAACTTGTATCTATAAGGATTCAAAATTTCTCTTGGGTACCTTCAGAACCAGGGTATATCCTGGTGCAAAATCTTACTTTTTGGTAGTATATGCCTAAAATTCTTCAGAAAAAATCGAAATCACTATATTATGTTCCCATATAAATTTCAAGGAGTCCCCTCGATTCCTCATGGATCCCATCATCAGATCACCATTTTTGTGAACATGGTACCAACCTCGGATTCAACCCTGTACAACAAAAGAATCATGAAAATCGGTCCATAAACGGCGAAGTTATGGTTGAACATACAAAAAAAATATATATAAACAGACGAACATAATTATAACCTCCTCCTTTTTGGAAGTCGGTTAAAAAGCGGAGAGAAGCGTCTAATACTAAGCGTAATAAATATACTATTCTATTATATTCTATTCTAGTATAATTATAAATTTCGTCGATTTATAATATTATAATTTATACCTAATTGAATGTTTAACATCCTGGGCTGGGTTGTTAGCATATCGTCACTGGAAAGGAAAAGTCGCTGAAGCGCCATTTTGCTCATATAGAGTTATACATATATTTGGAATCAGCAGATTTTTCTGCGTCAAATGATCGGGGTTTCAAAGCAATCAGAGTAATTTTGTGGTCAGTTAGCAAAATGAAAATTGGTATTATTTTATAAATCTTTTCGCTGAACGACGCTCAAAACGGTCTTTTTTACACATATGTTGCTTAAGTTATTTTTCAATTACTTATTTGGAGCATGAATAACACTTTAGCGATTATTCCATTAGCTCGTATTGTTTACTATGGCGCTCCCAAAACGCACCTCGCTTACCTGGCTCGGGCGAATGCCATGTAGTAAGCCGCTCCGATTCGCATGTTATCCGTCTCACTTTTGCTATCGGATACGGCTATTTTTCCCCTATTTTCCTCATTTTCCGTGAGCCAGGTAATTAAAACGCGTTTCGGGAGATTATTTATTCATCGTTCCACAATATGTACCTTAATCTAAATATCACCACTTATATTTTAACGTAATTATAGCTAAGTAAACACAAAAGTTAATAGAATTTACACATTTTTACACACAATTTTCTTAAAATTTTCCAAACTACATATGTTATACAACAAATTTTTCCTGTATTTATTAGATAACTTATTAAATTAACTATATTTTATCTCTTAGGGAGCCACAGATTTAACGTAATTCACTTTTTAAAGTCTATTTGTAAAAACACTGATTTGCACTGAGTCTATTTCTCACATTTCACTTTAATTAGTTTATATGCACTCACTATACGTTTCTCGGGAGCGAGGCCGCTATTCTCAACAGGTACGTAACATTAAATGAATATTCTGTCCATACTTTCATACTTCCCATACTTACTCTACTTACTTAACTTATTACTTACTAAGTTACTGATATTATAAATGCAAAAATGTGTCTGTCTGTCTGTTACCTCTTCACGCTTAAACCGCTGAACCGATTTTGCTAAAATTTGTCATGAAGATACCTTGAGTCCCGGGAAAGGAGTTGCGGGCGTCCTCTAGTCTATACCAATAACATAAAAAATAGAGGAAACCTTTGTATTTTTGTGTCTGTATTTTTGTAACGAATAAACTCAAAAACTACAAAACCGACTTTAAAGTTACATATTTCACCATTATATTGCTACATTATCCATGAGTAACAAAGACTACTTTTTACCGCCAGAAAATAGCTTTTCCTAAGGGAAAATTTATTTTTTCCGGGTGACGCAGCGACAGAAGGTTAGTTTTTAATAAATTACTTTAAAATGGTTAATTTAATATCTTAATATGAGTATATGTAATATGATAGATAAAAAATTTATATATTTTTATTAACCAAGTATATAAAGGTTTTCTAAACTATTACAAC
Source organism: Polyommatus iphigenia (assembly GCA_963422495.1). Taxonomy (NCBI): domain Eukaryota; kingdom Metazoa; phylum Arthropoda; class Insecta; order Lepidoptera; family Lycaenidae; genus Polyommatus; species Polyommatus iphigenia. The sequence goes on along the minus strand of OY730184.1, from coordinate 2,248,767 downwards.
TGGAGTCTTCTCGCAAGCTTTGTTTCAGAAGGTTCCACTCTTACAATGATAACAAAGACAAACCTTAGGTAAAATTATAAATAAACATGTTTTACAAAATTTTTATTTCATTTGATTTGATTGAATTATGCAGTCAACTATTCTTCTCTTTTTTCTCTTCTATTCTCAAAAAATTCTTTGACTAAAAAAGTATGACTTAATAAATTATATTATAAGGTGTTAAATGTTGTTTTGTTTTTACTTTCTGAAAAAATTGTTACCAAAGGACAGTGTCATGTACCAAAAGAAAATACTATAGCTGCCTAGGAAGAGTCAATTGACGAGATTTGTGGTTATGCTAAAATATTGTCACCGGAAGCATCTGCGAATCAATCATCTACCCCTTCAAAACCATCGTCACCTAAGCATAATATTACGAAAAGCACTGTTAACGAATCAGTGATGACGACAAGATTAAAACAGGAAATTATACGTCAAAAATTTCATTTGTTTTCAGGTCGCTAAGAAAAGAAACAGTTATTTAATATCACAAATTCATTACTAAAAATACAAACTAAAATAAAATATACAAATATATATGGTTATTTACCTGAATTGCTTGTACTTTAGTATTCGATTACTACATTTTAAAATATCTTAAACACTTTAGCTAATTTAACGAGGTCATGTTGGTTCATTTTGGACGTTAAGAATAAAATACCAGCTGATAAGAGACAATAATGGGTGGTAAGCAAAAATCACTGTTAAGAAATATATAAAGTGATGGTAGTTCAGCAAAATTGAACTTTTCTTTTTTGGAGGTTAGTGACTTTTCCGGGCTCTAAATTTTTAAAGTTGGTACTAATATTCGCTGAAGCGCCACTTATCTTCTAAACTAATGCGATATTAGATTGGGTATTAACTTCAAAAAATGACAAAAAAATCATCCATACAATAGGTTTTGGAATTTCCAAAATCGGTTAAAGGGTTGCAAAGATATGAATTTTTTTCCAAAAATTAAAACTTTAAAACGCTCTCTCCTAAAGTTGCCTATATGGAGGTTAGCGACTTTTCCATTCCAGTGACGATATTATTTTAGTGTCTTCAAATTCTCACACAAGCTAGAGTAACCGTACCGGAACCCTATGAACATCTGTCACAACTCACAAGATGTCTTAAGTAATTATTATTTGGTGTAACATAATACCTAACATCTGCACAAACTTATCGAAATTTGGTCGTGGGATTTTGAGAAAACTATATAATGAAACTAATTAATGACTCAAATTAAGAGGACTTGAGTTACATGGCTCGTTATTAATAGCCTATCTAAGTTTAAGATTTTTAAAAGAAAGAAAGAAAAAATCTATTTTTTAACGTAGTACAAAAAATCTTAGCAAAAAGAAAACAATTTAAAGATAACATTAAAAATTCATTATGAACAGCCCCTTATATTCATTCATATTCCGAAAGCATGGCCCTATTAAAGTTTGCAAAATAGACATCTATTTTTCTTATTACACGACAATCTAGACTCGTGGTAATGCTTGCGCCTGCTGTTCTTGCCATTATTGAACGTCGGTTTTGCGTGAGACCGTGTTTTTATTACGGCTTTCTGGGGATACTGCAGCCAAGTCTACTTTTTACCCGACTGAAAGAAATTTATGTAGCACGTTCCAAAATAAAATCCAGTGTACTGGTCAGTGCTCCTGACGTCTCGAATCCGACGCATTAGTATTAAGTATGTATATTATGTAATATTTGCAATAATAACAATATCTAAACAAAGGCTTAAACGTCAATGCACTTACAACAATATTTTGAAACGAATTAACAGTATGGCGTTGATTTTTGACGTCACCGGCGAATATACTGGTTTACATATCGGAACACACCTTTTATCTGCTAGTCCTATCAAACCCCCGAAACGCAAGTGTCATAACTCAAAATGCAATTCCAAAGATGGCGGTTTAACTAATTGTAATGCAAATCAACAGTCTAGCAATACAGTTTGTTGCCGCGAAAATTTCCTGCGACTTCCCCATTTCCTTGTCTTAAAGTTCAGTTACATGCATCCGATATGACGAAGAAGTCGAAAGTCGACGTGAATTTATTTTTGTGAGCTTCACTGACCGTACCCTAATTTAATATCATAATTTAAGCGTTTATATATTATATAATTATGAATAAAGTAATAAAATCCAATCAATGTAATAACAATAAGTAAGTAAGTACTTATTATCTAGAAAGAAAAGAGTAACGAATGAACTAATCAAATATGGAACAAAAATTATGGAGTCTTTAAAATAGTCTTTCCAGCTGTGATTTAGAGTTAAGACCTTATCTTATAAAACCTAAAGTTTACTCAAAAATTAATTAAAGTGAAACGTGAATTTCCACCAAGATATGTTGTAAGTTGTAACATAGTATTAAACACAGTAGTAATAGTAAACACAGTACATTCAATATCAAAACAAAAATTTACATGTTTTAGACATAGTTTTCAGCATCACTGTTGTAACAAAGCATGGGGTTTTATCAAAACGGAATTATTTTAGTCTTTTCATGTAAACTTCTGCATGATGGAGCTGTGTAGTTGACTCTTAAAGAAGATACTCCAATTTGATTTGGACACTCATTTAAATTATTTACCGTCTAGACAGCGGGAAGCATATTAAATAGATTTGAGTATTCATAACATTTTCGTATTCATAACTTGGTTTTGGGATTTTCACGCTACTTAAGACTCCTTAAGTTGACTCCTTAGCGTTCAGTGGTTTTAGCTTGTACGTTTGGATGTAAACTGAAATAAGAGTAAGATTGCCTACTGGTTCATTTTTGAATATCGTTTAGAAGGCAGTGGGTTTGATTTTGGACCATAGTGAAGAAAGTTACTATGTATTTACAAAATATATTATGTTAAAGAAGTAGAGACTTTAATGTATTTTTAAAGGTGTTTATGAATTTAAATGTAAAAAAAACTTTTCTTCTGTTTCAAATATTAATTCAGATTCATTCTCTTTTCCTTTTACTCTCATAAGTCATAACCCAATGGGACGGAGGACCGACACGACTGGTGAGAGATCAGGCACAGGACCGACTTTACAAGCCCATCCGACGCATGGATCACCCTTGTCAGACAATCAGGTGATCAGCCTGCATTGTCCTAAGACCTAACCAAACATGGAAATAACATGTTTCTAACGCGGGAATCAAACCCACGACCTCCGAGACATGAGCCACGCTATAACGACTGGACCACGAAGGCGGCGCTATGTATAGAACACTTAGCAAACTGCACTCATAATTAGTTTGATGGATGCAAAGCACAAAGTTATCCGTAATGAGATTATACCTTAAAGGAAGATGAAATAAAAATTATAACTTTAAAAGAACGTTCTAAAAGACGCTAGATTTGAAATAGATACTTGGAAGGAAAAATATTTTAATTATAACATTTATTTCAACTTCTTAGGATTCAAGAATGATATAAAAACACAGTTTTAGTACAGAGCAAACTTTGAGTTTTATGTATGTCTTGCCTTCTAATATAAAAAGATCTCGTGTTGCGGTGTTTGTTGCCAAGCTCCGATATAGGTAAGTACGTAGTTGAAATCTGGATCGATTTTCATGAAATTTTGTGTGATTGTAGAGTAGGTGCGAAAAAGGTCAACTGAATTTACCCGAAATAATGTTTATGGCAAAATATAACCTTAGCCGTGTCAGCTAAGAAGATGTACACAAATGTTTGTCCTAGACTAAAATAATAATATTAGTTAAAAAAAAAAAAACAAAAAAAAACACTATAATATTTTGATCGTTTATTAGAATTATAATAATTTTTTTTCAAAAAATTTTAACAAATTATTGCATTGTCATTTGCTCGTAATACGTATGCAAAGTTTCGAATTAATTAGACTACTGGAGATAGGTAAAAATCGTGCTCAAAGATTCCGTTACATACATACAGCCAAAGCTTATAAAAGCGTGTTATATAGGCGCTTATCGATACAAAAATATACTTAATAAACTTTGTATGTGACGGTGCTGTTTAGTTTCCAACTAAACAGCACCGTCACATACAAAGTTATCACAGATATCAAACAGATTCACAGAGATATCGATGTGGCCCAGGCTTTGAACCTCAGCCACTGAATTTGTACTAATGGATGTCTAGATTTATCTAGATCTTAAATATCGAAGCCGGGTTTTGGTCTAGAATTTTAGGTGCTTAAATGCAATGTCCATGAGTGATTGGTTTTTAGGGTTCCGTACCCAAAGGGTAAAAACGGGACCCTATTACTGAGACTTCGATGTCTGTCCGTCTGTCTGTCCGACTGTCTGTCCGTCTGTCTGTCCGTCTGTCTGTCCGTCTGTCTGTCCGTCTGTCTGTCCATCTGTCTGTCCGTCTGTCTGTCTGTCTCCAGGCTGTAGCTCAAGAACGGTAATAGCTAGAGAGTTGAAACTTTCACAGATTATGTACAATTGTTGCCGCTATAACAACAAATACTAAAAAGAAAATAAAGTTAATATTTAAGGGGGGCTCCCATACAACAAACGTGATTTTTTTGGCCTTTTTTGCTCGTAATCAATAATGGTAGCAGCTAGGCACTTGAAATATTCGCAATATTCTTAATTATATTTGTACTTTAATAATTTATAATAAATTAAAAATAAACTAAATATTTAAGAAGGGCTCCCATACAAAAAAACACATTTTTTGCCAACTTTCGTTCAATAACGGTACGGAACTCTTCGTGCGCGAGTCCGACTTGCACTTGGCCGATTTTTAACTTTTTATCCGATTTTCTCAAGAAGATTATTTCGTGTTTGTTTACTTACACAGTACACTACATAAAGATAATCCATAATAATTATAATTGCAAAAGTTTGTCTGTCTGTAGTTGTCTCTCTGTTATATCTTAACGCCGAAACTGCTGAACAGATTTTGCTGTTTGTTATGGAGATACTTTGAGCCCCGGGAAAGGACATACGATACTTTGTATGTGTTGTAAAAATGTACGGTTCTCGCACGATAAACCTTTTTGTCTAAACGCCTTTACAAAAGCAACATCATAACCCTAAAAACTCCGCGTTTACTACACCTTAAATAAAAATCATAATACAAGTCTAATAAGGTATTACAAAGGTGTATGGTTAATGGTTTAATATTTAAATATGCTATTGTTGTGGCTTGCCCGACCGAACAAAGGATGGTGATGATTTATTCACAGTAAGTGCGCCAGTCACGACATCGCTGATTCAATAGGGTCTGGGAACACGTTGCCGTGTGCCTGCGGGCGAAATGCGAATAGTTTATTATCTTCAGAAAGTCTTCAAGTAAAGGCTGGTACACAAAAGACCGAAACGCGACGCAGATAACTCCGACTTGCCTCGCACTTAGCAGAAAATCAAATACCTATTCAATAAAAAAAGATTAATATCGGCCTGCTCAGAAAAAGTAGAGCGTTGTCTTACAAATACTTGATGAGTGACAGTCTTACACCGTGCGTTTTTCTCGTAACTTTCTGCCGCGCACTGTAAAACTCTGGAACGAACTGTCACCAGCAGTATTTCCGGACCTATACGACCTGCAAACCTTCAAGAAGAAAGCGTGTTCCCTCTTAAAAGGCCGGCAACGCACCTGCAGCTCTTCTGATGTTGCGAGTGTCCATGGGCGACGGTAGTTGCTTTCCATCAGGTGACCCGTTTGCTCGTTTGCCCCGTTATTTCATAAAAAAAAATCTTCTGTTTTTTCAGAGAACGAGAGAAAGACGAATGATAATAATTCTTGATATTCATACTAATATTACAACTAATATGCGCAGAGTTTGTCTATTTGTCTGTCTAGTAACTCTTCACCCCTATAGCGGTTCAAGCAAGCTATGTAATTTGGGACAGAGATACGTCTAGTCCTGGGAAAGGACATAGCATAGCTTTCATTCTGGAGACCAACATTTTTTTTTTAATTAAATAAGGGGGCAAACGAGCAAACGGGTCACCTGATGGTAAGCAACTACCGTCGCCCATGGACACTCGCAACATCAGAAGAGCTGCAGGTGCGTTGCCGGCCTTTTAAGAGGGAATACGCTCTTTTCTTGAAGGTTTGCAGGTCGTATAGGTCCGGAAATACTGCTGGTGACAGTTCGTTCCAGAGTTTTACAGTACATGGATCCACACATGGTTCCCACGCCATAAATGGATATTAACTTAGGCAAAATAAGAAAATTGATATTTGTACAATATCGCTGGGCAATTTAGTATCAAAACTTAATAATATTTTATTAACCCATCAGTCGTGGCAAAACGAGACACAATAGCTTTTTCATTGTTATCGCGGCCGGATGTGGCCGCTTGGGGCTTCATGAATTAATATACTGTCAGTATCAGTGATCGTTGTCTTGATAAATATAATTCAATAATATCTTCTTTAATATGATTTAACTTGGCTTAGTACGAACAGCAATCAAATATTCTGTAAATAGTACATAAATAATTTATGTCTCTCATAATACTCGTAAATCACTTTAAAATTAACTTCCAAAAACAGCTGTCAAATAACTGAGCTTTAAATGTACCCTAAAGACCGCGTAAAGTGAACACCTAGATTCTAGAATCAAGATTGTAAAGAACCTTTAAAAAGTGTGATGAAAACTTTAGACGGCTACTCGCAAACTGATAGTCAGTTTCCTTCAAAAATAACAAACAATATTCATAAATAACAAATATAAAAGTGGCGAAACTCTAGCGAAAACTCAATCAAAACTAGATACAACTGTCTCGAAGTTGGATTTTCGCATTTCACAAAGCCCGAGATATCTCAGCTTATTAAATACGACAAAGTGTAAAATAAATATTTTAAAAGAATAGTTTTAAATAGCTTTGCGGAGGAGACAGACAGCAGACAGTTTGAAGCCGCGCGGCGGAGTAAAGAACTTTTATTTAAATATTTTTTAACGTACATAAGTTTAAGGCCGTCCCCCGAGCAAACGACCTTGGCCATACATTTGCCGCGTTGCCGAGATCGCGCCAAAACCCTATTATTTTTACTTATCTTAGTTCAAAATTGTCCTAAAAAAATTTTAAACGGCGAATATGTAGTTTATGATATTGTCGATCTATTGGCGTGAGTTTCAAATAAAAGTAATTTGTAAATGCTAAGGAGATACTAAATGTATGCTTGAATTTTAATAAATTGGCATTACTTTGGAAGCTGATATCATGAGTATAATAAACAAAAATAGAACATTTAAAACGGGGAAAGGAATGTTGATATACTCAAGATTATTGCTGTATTTTTATTATAACTTTGTAGCTTTCAGATTATGAGTTTATAAGGCTTTAAATACGGTCAATTACGGAATCTCCGGAGGGAACGCCCTTAAAATACACATGAAAAAATGAATTCACTAACATTGGTAGAGATAAACTACGATAACATGGCGCGCCCCACATATTCAATATTGCAAAACTGTGGCGCGCGGCGCGCCCCTCCAAAATTCAAAACGTTTGAAGTGCGTTGTCAAACGTTTGAAGTAAGTACGTTGTCTTGCGCGGTCGGCTAGTTATGATTAGTTGACCAACAAATCTTGGTAATAAGTCTAGAGACCGGATTATATGCCTTTGCATATCTGCATATACATTTGCATATTTTAGCCATTTTCAGCGATAATAGCATATTTTACCTAACATATAATTATGATGCATGTTTTCGGTACAATTACAACATTTTAACTAACCCTGCGTTACGAAATGCGACCAAAAATAACAATAACAGCTGTTAATAATAATAACAAAAACATAAGGGCTATTGAGTAATAGTTGCGACTTTTACTGCATTTCGAATGCAGTCAGTAGCCGTGCGTGTCTTTTGTTTTGACAGCTTGCTTGCTAACTACAAATTAATGGGATGGCAGAACTTTTCCCAGAAACTATACCTAAGTGTTAACAAAGCACCCAAGTTCAAATTCTGCCCAGTTTCCTCAGTGAATGTGGAGCGAACCTTTTCGGATAATTTCCCGCCGACTAATGTCAAACTCCCATCCGCGGTGAGATGTTCTCGAATCCGTGGCGGAAACTATTTCACTCATACAAAAGAAATGTCACCACTGTCAAAATGACAGCAAAATCGAAATGTATTCACTTGTCATTTGCTTGAAAGTGAAATAGTTTCCGCAAATGGGAAGATTCCGCGCGGAATCGCTTAGTGCATCGCCCCGCTGTCCTTGCACCCAGATAATATTTCTTGTTTCGACCTTTACGAACTCCTTGAAAGTTGAATGGTAACATTTTTTTATAGATCAATTTTGAACTAAGATAAGTAAAAAAATAGGATTTTTGTGCGATCTCGGCAACGCGTCAAATGTATGGTCAAGGTCGTTTGCTCGGGGGATGGCCTTAAATTTGGTTCCTTTCGAATTTCGAACTGTCATGTAACGTCAGCCACGTGTGGCTTAGGTACCTAAGTTTTTTGACGGAGTTACTTTTCCTTAGTTTTTATAATTCGTATTATTTAAAATATAATTATTATTCATAGCTCAGCAGATGCACCGCAAATAATTAACTTAGTTCAAATGTCTCCCGAGAGATGACACTGTCAGGCGGCTACATCGCGCTAGTGCTTGTGTGAAGTTCAAATACTAAGATATTAGTAACCGCCTCATCAGTAAATTCGAAAAATAATCACTAACTTATTTTCATATTTTTGAACGAGCACACGTTGTGGTGCTTGAATTTTGAATCAGCCAATGTCATAAAATAGTATAATTTAATATTATTATAAGGGAAAGGCACTAATGCTAGACACGGAACTAATAGATGACACTTACGACAAAAATACCATAAAATTATTATTTTTAACAAAAAAATTAAAACCGACTTCCAAGGAAAACAATAGTAATATGAACTGTATTAAATAACTCATAACTCTTCAATAGTGCCTTTTTCAGAATTCGTCTAAATCTCAACTATGTCTGTACATACTATAGTCTTCATTATTTTAAAGTCGGCAGCAGCTAATTTAATCGTGAGCTCAGTAATATCAGAATATCTGAAACTTTTGGGACTGGTACCGACTTCAAAGTAATGAAGACTGTAGTATGTACAGAAATAGTTGAGATTTAGACGAATTCTGAAAAAGGCACTATTAAATAGTAATGAGTTATTTAATACTTTTTAATTCATATTACTATTGTTTTTCCTGTGTTTTAATTGGAATTTCTATTGATTTCATTGGATTAATGGTTATGTTGTATACACTAATTAATATTTATTTATGATTTTTTATCCATTTTCCCTCACAATATAAAGGGTGTCTACTATTAGTTCTTGAAAACGTAAAAAACCTAATAGATGACATGGATCTCATCTTTTAGTTTTGCAATACATACTAAAGTTATTTTGTAGTTTTTTCTACTGCAGATATCATCACTATTCTTTGAAAATATAATTCTATTAACAAACTAACAAATTAGAACAACTGTACCTAAAAATGGACATGGTGTCTAATATTAGACCTTGTACTGATCTAAAAATCGATTGCTTTAATTTTTTAGCAGTAAAAAGAAGATAAAGAAGAGATGAGAAAAGAAAGAAAAAAAAAGTAGAGGCAAGAGAAGCATGGAGACTGGAAATAAATTTGGTAGGAAAAAAATATGAAAAATAAAAGGAAATATAGTTTCAGCATGGAAGAAGAATGGATAGAATCTGGAGACAACGTGGATAATATTTCTGATGCATGTAGTTACTATGATGAAGTAAATGAAATCTTTTGAAAAACGGCAAATAAAGACCTAATAATAGGAAAAATGTATTGTAATGTTCTATGTCAATTGTCAACTATTAGTTAATATTGGTGTCTGCTATAATTAGTGATGTTTGTATTTTGTGATGTCATCCATTAGGTCTTATGACTAAGTTTACAAAAAGACCAATTATATATTTTTTTATTAATTTGTCAGAGGATAATTATAATAGTTTTATTTTGTAAGTTACTGAAGACATGGAAGAATCCTTTATTTTCATAAATATATATTTTATAACATTCAAATGTTTCATGTTTCCTTAAAGTGTCTGCCATTAGTGCCTTTCCCTTAAATAAGGGACGGTTGTTACGTGATTTTCAAGAAATGTAACGAATCCGGTGTAGAGATAAACTACGATAACATGGCGCGCCCCTCCAACATTCAAAACGTTTGAACTTTGAAGTGCGTTGTCAAAATGTTGTCTTGCGCGGTCGGCTAGTTATGATTAGTTGACCAACAAATCTTGGTAATAAGTGACATTAAGTGAAATTTTTGTTGATTGGTTGAATACTTACTAGTTACTACATACAAACTCTTTCATAAATCATAAGGATGTGACTACACACATTGAAACAGTAATTTGGAGGGGCGCGCCATGTTATCGTAGTTTATCTCTAGATTCAAAAGACAAAAATTCACAAAATACGTGTGGCACTCGCGGACTGCCGCGGTAAAGATATTGCATAGCTTTTTTATCAACTTATGCAAATATAATTCGCATACGTCTAGTCGCACGCACACAAACACCGTGTCGAAGTCTGACAATCGTCCGCACTGCTGTGCCGGTCGGTGAGGCGAGCACCAAGCCCCGAGCCATACCGAGCCGAAGTCTGCCGAACTGAAACGACGTTAGACCAATGTTAGGTGTTTTTCGTTACGCAATATTATGATTCGGTCGCCGCACTCAAAACCCGCGATAAAAGATAATATGCAATAGATTAAAAAATTATACTATTCTTCTGCACGTTTACCCACGAATCACGATGGATAAATACGGGCTATTACCACCGTTACTTCTAGAACAGCTATCCCTAACCCGCGGCCCGCCAGCACTTTATCAATGGCCCGCGTGATGTTAAAACATTTTGAAATTTTAACCATAAAAATATATTTTTGTTGCGGCCCGCGACACCAATACCAAAACATGTTTGTGGCTCGGATCAAAAAAAGTTGAGGACCAATGCTTTAGAAGGTCGTATTCGTCTTTGATTGCCCATGTTTGACTTCAGTTGTGCAAACTGCAGACTGCTTGTGCAATCATGGCTAACCATCAGGCACAAGGACGCTAGAACGGAGGCACGCCTAACAGCCACTGACGAAAGTGTCATAAGTTCATAACTCAAAAAGACATAAATATGACTCAAAATGGCGACCACAATCAAGTAATTAGTTGATTGTGGTCGAAACGGTGGATGAAATTACCAAACCTTTTTCAGAATTACGCAATTGCGTAATTCTAAAAAGGTTTGGTTATTTCTTGATTGAGCAAAAACAGTTGTCACCTCTACGGGAATGAATTTGAAAAATTCGCCTCCCTAAAAATTCCAGCCGGTAATTGAAATATGATGAATTAATTACAAAATAATATAATTTAGACTTAAAGTATCCCCATACTTCGCATTAAAATCTGTTTAGTGACCTTATAAGTGTGATGACAGGCAGACAAACACTTCCAAATGAATATCAATAAGTATCATATTATCTGTCATATTATAATGAGATAAGAAGTTCCTAAACGCACCAGATGAGAGTCTAAAAGTGATGTTTTTCACTTATCTTAAAAAAAAAACATATTATTTTAACTTTACTGAACAGATTCTAAAAAGCAAAAAGACACGTTGACGTACAACATTTTGTTATTTGATAAAAAGCCTCAAAGGCAACTCGGAACCACTTGTAACGTAACTAGCCTTTCCGAATTTAATTTTACTTTTAGCGGAAATATATTTTTAAAAGCAGTAAGTGGTTGGGCTATCTAATGTTCTTTTGTGTTTATTACGGAAAAGGCAATTAAAACTCATAATTTTTTGTGTGGTTTGACAATAATATAATTTATAGTAAGTATAAGATAATTATATAGATGACGCCTGCAAGTCCATTGCAGGAGCCGTACATTTTTACGGGATAAAGTATCCTGTGTCCTATGACCTGTCCCAGGAATCAAATTATCTCTATACGAAATTTCAGCAAAATCGGCTTAAGCGTTTGAGGTAACAGACAAATAAACTTTTGCAGTTATAATATCGGGTAGGATCCTTACCTTCTAGTAAGGATTCTTAATTGAACTGCCTAACTGGACAAGCTCAACAAACATGAAACACCTAAACAGAATGGTTGTTTGTAGCATAACGACTTGCAGATTCTGTGAGGAGGATGAGACACCTATTCACCTTCTCCTCGACTGTCCTGCTCTACTACAGAGCAGGAACAGGCATCTTGGTCGCCACGAATACTCATCCACAGAGGAAATTCGTGGCACCAACCCTAACCATATCGTTCAATTTATGAGCAGTATTGGGTTGGGGCTGATACTCTAGTGCGAAGGAGTCATCATAGGTCGAAGTGACGTCAGGGCAAGAGCGACCTGCCTTCTTTAAGAAAAAAAAATTAAAATCACGACTCCTACTATGTAGTAAGGGACTCATACTGTGAATTATAGAAATTATAGATTATAAAAAAAATACTTATATTACATCTCAATTACTTAACTTATATTCATTTTATTTGGCTGATTGACGTCAAATTAAAACTTGGTAATCAGGAAAAATTTCTTCATTGACACTTTGGGAACTTTTGCTGACAAATAATTGACACCCAATCATATTTTCGATGGTCATATTTTATTCGTGAAAGTTCCTCCTATGTGAGTTTAAAAATTGTTATGAAAAAGTAATGCTTTGATATCGCTAACAAGGCAGAAAGTTATAAGTCGAGCAAATAAGGAAAAATAATTTGTGTACAAACATTAGTATGTTTGTACACAAATTATTTTTCCTTATCGACTAGTCTAGTAGACTAGTCGATGTTCCGTGCGGCTTCGCCCTAGGAATTTCACGTGGTCAATTCTTCATGTGTGCCAAATAACATAAAAATTGCTCCAGTAGTTCTTAAGGTTATAAGCAATTTCAAATAATTTCCCCCGTTTTTTCCACATTTTCCTCTATTTCTTCGCTCCTATTAGTATAAAATATAGCCTTTAGCCTTCCTCGATAAATAGGCTATCTAACACCGACAGAATTTTTCAAATCGGACCAGTAGTTTCTGAGATTAGCGCGTTCAAACAAACAAACTCTTCCGCTTTATTATATTATGTTATAGTATAGATGTGTTGCGCCGAAATGACAGACAGACATACATAGACAGACAGACGTACAAAGTACAAACAGACACACTCTTGCAAAAATAAAATTAGTATGGATTTATTATGATTTTGTTTTTTTTCAGAAAACTTCTCTGTGTTGAGCGATTTCAAGTTAACGGTTAAGTTTAAATTTACTGAATTATATTTTTTTGTGAAACCATTTTTGCATATTTTTCCATGGGAATCGAGATTCAACATACTATGCGCATATTATGATCCCTTTCATTCTCTTTCTCACTTTATCTCCATTTATATAGTTCCTTCTAGAGAAAGTAAGTAGGTACATTTCTACTCTAGGTGCTCTAGGTAGACCTAGAGATAGATTTATCACGTTTTATTAAGGTTCCGTAGTCAACAAGGAACCCTTATAGTTTCGGTCTGTCCGTCCGTCTGTCCGTCCGTCTGTCCGTCCGTCTCTTATATAACTTATTGGCGCTCGTCTCTCTAACTGACAACAACTAGTGATACATTTTGATGACAAAGGATGCTAATAAACTAACATCAAACTAGCTAAAATGTAGCCCAGGTGAAGACGAGTTATGTTGTGGTACAAAATGTCCACATTAAAACTGCCCTACTTTTAGGGTTGATTGGATTGAATGGAAGAAAATATAATGAAGTTTCGTTGATAGGTATTATAAATATAAGTTTTCTTTTGCGAATATTTTTTTAAATCAATGCTTCCAGCGACTTTGTGGGCCCACTGTGCACTGTAACTGGAACTGGAGTACCACTGAAACGGTACATTACGCATACGTGTGATCCTGCTCTCTCGAGTCTCGTTATTTAAATGGTTGGTTGTGGATTATATTTATCATGCTATCTCTTTCATAAGTGCGACGAACGTCAGGAATAAGATGATATTTAACCCAGGGTTGACTTAAGGTAAAAACGACGCCGCGTTAAAGTAAAAAACCGTGTTGGATATGTTTTAGATTGCTTGATCTCATAAAAAATAAGAAATGGAACAGCAAGAAATGGAAAGGGCGTAAGCGATAAAATAAAATGGTTTTTGTCGCGTAATTTAAAAATCATAGAGATATTTCATATAAGCTATGGGCAAATTAAAGTGTATGCTTGAACCAATCTATGTACAAATTTTGGAAGCTTAAATCACTCTCCTCTGTTGGCAAAATTAGAATCCCTTTTTTTACAGAGGTCTTTTTGATTGATTATTCTGTGTTATAAAAGTTGACCAATCGTGTTATGCTATGGGTAATTCAAAGACAAGGACGTGATGAAGACTGACAATGAACTTTAATTTCTTAGCTTTAGTCATTGCTGAGAAAAATCGATATCGTTACAGCCAAAATTATATCAAGTCACGTTTCAAAGTCCCATCATTCTTAATCTAGCCATTATATTACAAAAATATTTGGCACACGTATTAATTAAACGTGTAGGTATAACATATCCAAATATTATCAAAGTCGGAGACATCGACTATTTTTTCCTGTCCGCTTGGCGTGGAACGCCCCATATAAGAAGTCTATTCCTAAAGACTCCTGAAATAGTCATAAGTTTTGGTTAAATGTCCCGCTATTTACCAAACTCAGCCACCTTTCCTTTTGTTACATACAGAACTCCTGACTTCAGTTAGATGTCCTGTTATTCTGGAAATCTGGGCACCTGCGAAAGTCCTGTAGCTCTACCATGAGTTGCTATCGAAAAAGTATACGATTTTACCGTACTCGATATCGAGCAAACGTGCGTCGAATAGTTTTCAATAAAAACCGTACCATGAGTCATACAGACTCGCTAGCGACAACTCGATTGTTTATGTAGTTCTCGTGTGTTTAAAATAGTATAAAATCATAATGTTGCTAACTTCACAACTGAATTTGCTCTCTCTTTCTAGCTCGAGTATAAGGCAGACACGGCATATGGCCTTAAAATCCCACCAATTTGAAAAAGCGACTTGTTATTTGTAAATGTAAGAAACAAATATGTTCGTAAACCTATACGCATTATAGCAGGCATAGTGAATGTAAATAAAGACATGTAACTTGATGAATAACAACACTCGTTGCTTTTTGGGAAAAATGATGACCTTGATGAAGACATAAGACCTAAAAATTGTATTATTCTTTATTAAAAAAGGTGTCTACAAAATATATAAGTTCATAAATAATATCCATACTAATATTATAAATGTGAAAGTGTATATCTGTATCTTTGTTACCTTTTTATGCCTAAACCGCTGAATTGATTTTGCTGAAATTTGGTTTGGACATACGTCGCTGGAAAGGTACGTACGGTTCCCGCGCAATAAACGAAGTAGAAATAGTATATACCTTAGTACTAACTTACCTTCGTTTGAAGTGAAACTCTTTGTGAAGATTTCAAATCCATGTGAGCTCTTAGGACACCACACAAATGCTCGAAAACCACTTTATTTACCCTATATTCTTTAATACAATTAGTATCACTTTTAAAATCTTCAAGTGGATGACCGAAGTCCGAAACACTTTCGTACACGTCATACACTAGCTTGAAAACTTCCTTGTTCACGTCGTTCGTCTCCTTATGCAGCCAACGCTAACATAATAATAAATATTCCTAATTCCACACTAAATATGCTTTACCGGATATATTAATGCACCGTATTAAACGCAAATTAATAAATATTGTTTTGCGTGAAACTCTTTCACCCTACAATTGGCTAGTGAGTTACTTTACTACTGTAGTAACGGTATTTTACGATACCACTAGCTCTACCATGAGTTTAAAGCTATACTGTGTTACTTATAAACGGGGTATAAAAAGTTATACTCAGAATTAACTTGGAATAAGCAAAATCGCGACTCATAAACAAGTTATAACTTTAACCCAGTGTAACGTCGGTGTAACTCCCATACAAACGTTATTCCAACGTTATACCAACCCCCGCCCTAGTTTTACGTCGGTATAACTTGGGATGACAGCTGTTCACACTTCACATTTTGTAACCTAACCTAACATTACTTCAAAAATAAAACTTTTTATTATTTTGTGGTTCAATAATTTAATAACATAAGCATTAAATATGCCCTTCAGATCAATACAAGAAGTGCAAAATGTAAATAATATAATACAAATACAACATGATGTACGACATTCTTTACGAAAAACAAAAACATTTAAAACAAGACAAAATCCTTTTCATTTGTATAGTGATGAAGATTTTCGTTTGAAATATCGCTTTTCAAAACATGGTGTCTTGTTTTTAAATCGATTATTTGGTGGTGCAATAGCAATGGATAAGCGGGGAGGTAGTTTATCACCTATCCTTCAGATATTAATAGCTCTCAGATATTGGGGCCGTAACCAAGTAAGTTGAATTTGAGTACCTATTTAAGTATGTTTATGTATTTAAATATCAGAAAAAAACTTATTTACAAGTAGGTACCTACTACAGCAACATAATTGTATAGCTCTTCCTTTTCTTCCAGATACAAGATGATGCTGCAGATATTCATGGTTTATCTCAACAGTCCATTGAATATGCAAAAGAGTAGCAAAAGCTATATTAGATAAGAGATTTAATTACATTACAATGCCAAACTCCATGAATGAACAATTAAAAACCATTCAAGAATTTGAGGCTTTAACAGGTTTCAAAACTGTTATTGGTGCTATAGACTGCACACATATTAGAATACCAAAAGTGCAAGGGCCTAGTGGTCAATTTTTCATTAACCGAAAAGGATACAGTTCCTTAAATGTACAGGTAACTACATATTAAAATGTGCATACTAACTCTTCATAACTTTAAAATTTAATAAAATAACTAGCTGTCCCAGCAAGCGTTGTTTTGCCATATAAATTATTGAAGTGACTAAATAAGTATGACACCATGGCAACGTTCATCGCTCCCATCCCATTGCAGAAGCAATGGTCGCCTTCAAGTTGTAATAATTTACTATTATTTATTCAACAAATGCACTTATCAATATAAAACCTAATGAATATGCAATCTTATATATAAAAATGGATTTTCAAATGTGTTAGTCGCGCTAAAACTCGAAAACGGCTGAACAGATTTGGCTGATTTTAGTCTTAAAATATTCGTCCGAATCCAGTGAAGGTTTTAAAGTGGCACGAAGTTCACGGGGACAGCTAGTATGCATATAAAATTTGGTAAAAGTCAGTAAAGCCGTTTCGGAGGAGTATGGTAACTTACATTGTGACACAAGCATTTTATATATATATATATATATATATATATATATATATATATATATATATATATATATATATATATATATATATATATATATATATTAAAGTAACAGTCAATTAAAGATATTGAATATCGTTGCTCATTGGCGTGGGAGTACTCATGACTCAAGAATTTTCAATGAAAGCCGCTTAAAACGCCAATTTGAAGAAGGACGATTTCAGGGCAGATTGCTAGGAGACTCTGGCTATGCATGTCTACCTTATTTATTTACACCAATATTGCAACCAGCTACAGCAAAAGAAGAAGCATATAATTATGCTCACATTCGTACCAGAAATACAATTGAAAGATGTTTTGGCGTCTGGAAAAATCGTTTTCGTTGTTTACTGTCAGGCTTTAGAACATCTTTGGAAAATACCAAAATGTATGTTGTTGCTCTAGCAGTTCTTCACAACATAGCTATAGAGTTGAAGGAACAAAATTTCAATGAAGACGATATTGCTCTCCCCCAACCGTCTGTTGCACCTCTGCTGCAAAATTCATTGCGTGGGTCTGCGGTTAGGGCTGTATTTATAGAAGAACATTTTTAAGGTAGGATTTAGTGAAAGATGGTATCTATTTATATTCATTTATTTAAATTTGCTAATTGATTGGACAATATTTGTTGTTGCAGTTTTAAATTAATAAGTGCTTGTTCATGCAATTCTATTGTGTGCTGCATTCTTAATTCATGTTCTTTTTGCAGCCTTTAGTTTTCCAACACTCTAAAGTTATGCATGTCTGTAAATGAGGCCTCTCCAAAATCAAAGTTACTCTTCTTTGATGTCTGCAACAGATAAAAAAAGTTAATAATAATACAATATATACTATCATATATTTACACAATATAATTTAACATACTGGTGTTTTCCTTGCAGTTCTCTTTGGAGTGATGGGTGGTGCTGATGCCTCACACTGGGTATCAATTATGGCTCGCTGAAAACAAATAACTGTTATTATTGTTTTAATAAATAGCACATGTCTTACTTTTTAACAAGTCTTTCATTGGATTTTACCTTATCAATATTTTCTTTGCTTTCGAGTATTTCAAATACAATATTAGAATCGTTGATGACCATGGTATCCTGAAATTTGTATATTACATTTTAGTATTGAGTTATTTGAAAGGTAATACTTGCTTTTCAGTTATTTCAGCCCACGCTCTGAGTTTGGCTTTGTTTGTATTTGTTGATAAGTCCTTTTTTTCAATAATCTCTATAAGCGGCTTGATAATTTCTCTCAAAAGTTGCTAAAATAGAAAAGAAAACAAAAATTAAATACCACATGTAGATGTCATAAATTCATAATTATTACATACAGTAAATGAAGATAATTTACCTTCTCTTCTTTTTCCCAGTTGGTACTGCGTTCTCTTTTAACTACTGCCATTTTAATTTAAACAATTTTATTTTAATTAAGTAATGTATTCAACAAAAACTATCAGGAATTTATAAGCAAACTGTGTGACCGAATGATCAAAATCTGACATTTGTTGATTTGAAATTGACAGTTGACAGAATTCATAGCCAAAATGCGAATTTTTACTTTTTTTAAATGGTATTGTCTATGATTTAAGGCGGTGCCGTCTTGTGTATCGGGAATAGCGATGGTATAGTTATGACAACCTTATACCGAGTTTATGAGCTAAAAAATAATCTTAGGTTATTCCAAATTTATACCGAGTATAACTATTCCTAGTATATGCTTGGAATATCCTAAGGATAGTCAATTTTTATAAGTAACACTGATAGTATTTATCGATACTCGATATCGACTAACGTAAATTTTTAATATGGAAAATTGTACAGTGCCTCTAGCGGTCACTTGTGGAACTAAAATCGCTACCATGAGTTTACAATAAATACGTATCAAATAAGAGCTCGCTAGCGACTATAGTTTTTAGCTGTTTATGATACACAATCGGCACCATGAGTAAACAATTTGACAGGTGGTATCGTAAAATACCGTTACTACAGTAGTAAAGTTACTCACTAGCCAATTGTAGGGTGAAAGAGTTTCACGCAAAGCAATATTTATTAATTTGCGTTTAATACGGTGCATTAATATATCCGGTAAAGCATATTTAGTGTGGAATTAGGAATATTTATTATTATGTTAGCGTTGGCTGCATAAGGAGACGAACGACGTGAACAAGGAAGTTTTCAAGCTAGTGTATGACGTGTACGAAAGTGTTTCGGACTTCGGTCATCCACTTGAAGATTTTAAAAGTGATACTTATTGTATTAAAGAATATAGGGTAAATAAAGTGGTTTTAGAGCATTTGTGTGGTGTCCTAAGAGCTCACATGGATTTGAAATCTTCACAAAGAGTTTCCCTTCAAACGAAGGTAAGTTAGTACTTAGGTCATATACTATTTCTACTTCGTTTATTGCGCGGGAACCGTACGTACCTTTCCAGCGACGTATGTCCAAACCAAATTTCAGCAAAATCAATTCAGCGGTTTAGGCATAAAAAGGTAACAAAGATACAGACAGACACACTTTCGCATTTATAATATTAGTATGGATATTATTTATGAACTTATATATTTTCTAGACACAATTCTTAGTAAAAAATAATACAATTTTTAGGTCTTATGTCTTCATCAAGGTCATAATTTTTCCCAAAAAGCAACGAGTGTTGTTATTCATCAAGTCAAGCTCCGTTTAGACCAAACGAGCGAATGCTCATTCTAGTAAAGCTCTTTTGATGTAAACTAACAACGAGCATTCTTTTGTTGTTCTAGTATGTTCACCACGTGTTCGGCGGTAAATAGGTAGAATGCTCTAAGAATCTCGCTCGTTTGGTGTAAACGACGCAAGAGCGCTCGAGCAATTGCCTAGAGCGTTCTTTCGTGTTCGGACGTGCTCGCTTTTCGAGGCGGTCTCTTCAAAGGGATTCTAGTGTTCTTGAAATATTTTACTTTTTGGCGGGTTTTTTAAATTATCGAGTATACTTCTTTTATTTAAATTCGTCACCCACCAACGTCTTTTCCTTCTTTCCTTTTTTATTAATTGCGTTATAACAATAAATACAGCACTTGAAATCACAATATCGCTATCACAGTCAGACATAGTGTAGTTGTTACGTAGTTTATATACTCTTTGAGTGTAGCGTGAACCCTACTACTTATCGTTGACGAATGAGTAATGAGCATTCGCTCGTTTGGTCTAAACGGAGCTATATGATTCTCATCTATAGATCAAAAATTCTTATTCTTGATGTTCTTGTTGATTCGATTGGTGTAAACGATCTAAAGTATGTTGTAACGAATTATAGTTTATACTAAACGAATACGAAAGAATGTTCTTGTGCTGTTCTTGCTCTATGTTCTTTTGGTGTAAACCCACCTTTACACGTCTTTATTTACATTCACTATGCCTGCTATAATGCGTACAAGTTTACGAACATATTTGTTTCTTACATTTACAAATAACAAGTCGCTCTTTCAAATTGGTGGGGTTTTAAGGCCATATGCCGTCTCTGCATTATACTCGAGCTAGAAAGAGAGAGCAAATTCAGTTGTGAAGTTAGCTACATTATGATTTTATACTATTTTAAACACACGAGAACTACATAAACAATCAAGTTGTCGCTAGCGAGTCTGTATGACTCATGGTACGGTTTTTATTGAAAACTATTCGACGCACGTTTGCTCGATATCGAGTACGGTAAAATCGTATACTTTTTCGATAGCAACTCATGGTAGAGCTACACCAGACACCTGTCAAATTGTTTACTCATGGTACCGATTGTGTATCATAAACAGCTAAAAACTATAGTCGCTAGCGAGCTCTTATTCGATACGTATTTATTGTAAACTCATGGTAGCGATTTTAGTTCCACAAGTGACCGCTAGAGGCGCTGTACAATTTTCCATACTAAAAATTTACGTTAGTCGATATCGAGTATCGATAAATACTATAGCTTAAAACTCATGGTAGAGCTACTGTTGTACAAAACCATAGTCGTGACAATACATGGACCACAGTATAATATAACATACAGTAGACTTCATTCTGGACTGCCAGAGGCACAGAAGCGTGGTAACTTTGATGTACCTGCTGTATTTATTATTGCAAAATGAATTTACTATTGCAATATATTAAAATATGTTGTCTGTATTGTGCGTGAATGATTTCAAAGAGACGCTTACATTACCCTACTGTAAGTATTTATACTATAATTCTGAATCGACAGTTACCTTTATACCTTCTAATATAACCCTTATGTCCTCAACATAAAGGTCGTGGCTGAAAATGTATAGATTTAGTTGAAATTCACAGATATTTAGACACAGTCGCCGGAACAGTGCATCCGGCCGTGCCTTGCGGTCGTGTGCCAACGTATTGTTTTGTAGGCCCGACAGCTACAAGGCAATTAGCTGAAGCGAATTTTAATCATTTTTTATGAAAAAGGTGAAAGTTTTCGTATTTACGTTGATGTTGTATAATGGCGTATTTTCACTGGTCGGTCGCATGCGGGGTGCGGGAGATTTCTGAAACGCATGCCACGATCAATGGCAATGCGCCCTTAGTTGTCATAGACTCCCCGCATGCTGTATACCGTACGAGTTAACGACTAATGAAAATGCGCCCTAAGAAGAACAGTACCACTCTAGAAGAACAGTACAACTCTAGAAGAACAGTACCACTTAAAATGTTTACTTAAAAAAATACAAGATAATAATAATGGAAAAACTTATCACTTTCACCATATTTTCTTTTCCACGTCTGACTAACATGCCTTAACTTTAAAACAGAAATATTTAAAAACGACTATAGTTTACCAAATACCTCAATAATATCGATAGGTACTATATTATATAGGTTTAGGAGGCAATTTTTAAAAAACGCTAATGCCTTATAGATTCTACATAAATAAGCTTACAGATCATACTTATGCTGATCCAAAAAGCTCCATAAATTCCTTAAAAATAATTCAAAATCCCTTATGAATATGCACTTTCAGAATTACTTGTTAATTATAAGAATCAAAATAATATGACTCTTATAACAATAATTATTTTCTTCTCGCGTCTCCTCCACCTTGGGCCACACATGATGTACATTTTCGCAGTACTGGCGGTGACGTTTGGGCACGGAGCACGGGTGACGGTGTTAAAAGCCGTTTTTATCAGCGCTTTTCATGTCGGAGACGTGTCCGGCTAATATTGACGTATCTGTAGGCTTGGTAGCCTGGTATTTTTTAACGTCCATTATGCGTTTCTACAATTTTTTTTAAATGTTCATACATTTTTGGAATAATTTTCTTTTTTAGTTTACATTTTTTTATAGGGGTAAACGAGCTGCAGGTATGTTGTCGGCTTTCAAAACAATATGTGCTCTCCTTGAAGGTTTACAGGCTGTATTGGCCCGGAAATACTGCTGGCGAACCTTAAAAGGTAACTAAATACTGTCTTTTCTGCACTTAAGTGGAGGTAAAGACAGGCGCGGTTCCACCTTATTTTTTGACAGGAAATTTTTGGGGTCACGAATGGTATCAGGCATAATACGTTGGTCAAAATAGAGGTACTAATTAAAAGCTGTCATCCTCCTGGGACGAACATCAACAGTTATATGGCCGAGCATGCGTTGAGTAGTCCCATTCATGACAGTATGTTTTTCTGTGAGTAACTATCGCATTTCCTAATAATTCTTTTCCTTTAAAAATCTTCACGGAAGGAGTAGAAAACACAAAATATACTCATTTAGCTACTAGCTTTTCTTCTTTTACACCTTAAAGCGCATCACAGACGGTGAAGATAATATAAAATATATATTATCTTAGAGCATATTTTAGAATATCGCTCACCATACAAATCCTATGAACCATCACACACGACGAAGTTAATTTATATTTTATATTTTGTATCTTAAGATACCGAGCGATATGGAAATATATATTTCGTATCTTAAGATGTTATCTTAAGATACGAAATATATATTTCGTATCTTAATATGTTATCTTAAGATGCGAAATATGTACATCTTTATGAATACAGGGTGTTTTTGTGTCGGGCAGCGGGCTCATCGGTGATCGGACGCACTAGTGGATGCAGTGTTGCCAGTGCTGTATGTTAGAAAGTTACATACTCTCAAGTCTCATTCGAAAAATAACATTTTGAGGGAAAAAGTAACATTTCGGATAATTTTAAATAAAATTGACTTATAATTTATTGCTAGCTTAAAAAGCTCATGAATCGAAATGAATGTTTCTCTTGAATTTCTGAAATACTCCTGAAACTTCTTCGTTGACAGAATATATTGATAAAGGTTAAATTCGCCGCAGGTTTTTCTCTTTTTTATGTGAGGCTCTATCCAAATGTTTCTCCTTTTGGAATGTGCTACTGCAATCTGCATTTCACATTCTATATTAGAATCATCGTCTGAGGAGTTGTCTAACAAATCAAGAAGTAAGGCAGTATCAGTTATCACTCATAGTCAATCACCCTGTATATAGAACTCTAACAAGGAATACGTGTGGCACCAACGTAGACTCGTAAGGAAATGAACAGATTTTTAATATTATCGTACCTTAGCCGTGTGTGATAGCTTAAGATACTATAATATTTTATATTTGGGCATCTTAAGATAAAATATTATATTATCTTCACCGTGTGTGATGCGCTTAATAGTATTATGTAAAAACCGTTGCGCCAAAAGACGTTTATAGCGCGGGAACCGAACATTTTCCGTAATAAAAAGTCTAATCCAATGTCCTTTCCCGGGACTCAAAGTCTTTTCATACCGAATCTCAGCAAAATCGGTTCAGTGGTTTGGGCTTGAAGAGGTAACAGACAGACAGACACACTTTCTCATTAATGATAATATTAAGTATTGAAGTATGGACTAGTATGGATTGGCGACAATCCCAATTCCGCTATGCGTACAAAATACCATCGTTATCTATGCGGTTAGTGATTTAAACTAAAGGCATTTTTCTAGCAAAAACAATGATGGTTTTTGCCGTCTGGCTAAACGCCAAGCAAGAACAGTTCCACGTTCATTTGTGGGGATTTACTGATAATTGTTATGTTCTGTGACATTTTTATCGGCTGGAAATGAGATCAGTTTAAAGGAAGTTGAAATTGATTAGAATTTCTATTAGTCATTGAAATGAGCTTACTGTTTTTTTATGATTTTGTGGCCATAGAGTCATTCTTACCTATTTAAAGTTTATATAGGTCTATCAGAATCTGATGGCAAAAAGTGAGAAAATAAATTGACTCTAGCAATACCGGGGTAGGTAATTGGAATAAAACATTTTGATCCTTTTTTTCCCTTTACTTAGATAGCGGCTGATTCTGTGTGTGAAACATGCAAATATATAAATTTATCCAATGATATCAAGGATATATTTTGAAAATCTGCCGTCAAAAGTTGCCATCTGGTAGACCTATAGTCTACTAAATGACCCGGCGTACTTCGTATCACTTCTCTCTGGACTTTCACGAATATTTCCAGCTTAAAATTAGCCAAATCGGTTCAGCCGTTCTCGACTTTTGGTGCGACTAACGAAATCGTAAATTATTTTTTATATTTTATATACATTTAGACAGATTGTCAAAAACATTATTTAACACGTCAGGACACGTGACTGATCGAAAATTCGTAAGACGAAAGCAGAGTAGGTTGCGGCGCAATGTAGAGGAAGTGATTTCCACGCTCTGAATTTGATGATTACAAAACGTAAAAAATACCACAGTTTCCTGTTAAAATAGCTCCACTATAATGCCATGTATGTATATTAGCTATGCCCTAACGCCATAGCTACTCAACCGAACAATATAGAGTTCACACAGGACATGCAGTGATGCGGAGAAAAACTGATAACTTTTATACAGCAGCCAATATACGCTTGAGTTGTTTTGACTGTTAACAAGTAAAAAATCCTAATTCTGGATTTAATTCATCAAAGTACTGTCAAAGAATAATCATATTATTAAGTATAAACGAATTGTGTCAGAATCTTAAAGTAATTCTTGGAGTTTCCACCAATGAGAAATGGTTTGAAACGTCAAACGCTACATTTGAATGAGAATGTCATTTTTTAGCTTAATTTGAATACTGTAGGATTATTTTTAAGCAAAATCAACTACTGTTTCATGCTACGAATAATAAAAGTATTATATTATTCGTAGGTTTCATGCTTTAAATGCTCTCGATATAATATAATATGATAATTGATACTATAATAATAATTATTATTTGTTGTTCCAGTATCATAATAATATGAGCTTTATGCCAAAACTAATAATACCCAAACTAATATGTAATAATAATAATAATAACAAAACCCGCACAAAAATTAAAAAAACTGAAAAACACAAAATTTAAGCCTACTTTCATAACATTAAAAACATGCTTGGCGAGAATTTAAGCAGGAATTTGAAATCTCATAACAATTCGCATGTATGTTTGTTTGTGCGACCCTTGTTAAATACTGACCCGGCGGATTCCGACCGACCTTTACTTCCGAGTTCCGACCTCTAACCTCTAATAGCGTTTACAATATTAAAGTTTTAATATTGTCGTGTAAAGTCATTTTTCACGGGAAAAGACGGGCAAAGTTTTGTTGTGTGGCTTTTGTTATCCAATGTGTTAGCGGGCCCCTAGACGGTCAATTTTATTGTGAAATATTATTGATAATAATTACTAGGGTTGATATTGAACGCGCCCGCCTTCCAATCTTATTGTCAAATAAATTGTTCAATAATACTGTTCTGTGATATTGCACAATAAAATTGATTGTCTAGGGGCCCACTTAGGCTCGATTTGTTCGTGACTTCGCTGTCTAGCGACCAACCACAAATCGCCGCTACCGGCATATTTCCTGTAGTTTTCATACATTTTTTGACGCCGGTGGCCGCCACACGGTACAGCGATTCACTTCACGACCAATAGACTAGCCTAAAACGGCGTTTGTGGCTGTCGCGTGTGGCCCGTGTACGGCGACACTAGGTTGAAGGTTCATATTGCAACGTGATGGTACGATGGAATTTTAAATGTGTCATTTGACTTTGGAAGGTTTTTGAATGCTCTTGTGTCCGTACTTCGGAGAGACCCAAAACCTACCCCAAAACGTATTTACACCATATTTAGGTAACATACACAGAGGCACTTTTCACATTTTTAGGGTTCCGTACCCAAAGGGTAAAAACGGGACCCTATCTATTACTGAGACTGCGATGTCTGTCCGTCTGTCCGTCTGTCCGTCTGTCTCCAGGCTGTAACTCACGAACGGTAATAGCTAGAGAGCTGAAATTTTCACAGATTATGTATTTCTGTTGCCGCTATAATAACAAATACTAAAAACAAAATAAATTAAATATTTAAGGGGGGCTCCCATACAACAAACGTAATTTTTCAAACATTTTTTGCTCGGTATCAATGATGACAACAGGTAGGCACTTGAAATTTTCACAAAGACCTTAATTATATGTGTATTTTAATAATTAATAACAATGTTGAAATAAAATAAAAATTTAAGGGGGGCTCCCATACAAAAAACACCACTATTGGCCTTTTTTGCTCTATAACTGTACGGAACCCTTCGTGCGCGCGTCCGACTCGCACTTGGCCGATTTTTTATTTTTTTTTCCTTTACTCTCATAAGCCATAAGACAGTCGAGAAAATACACTAAGATTATTACACACAAATAATACTTTAATACTACTCGTAAGTAGTTATGATATTTGCAGTCCGTGGAACATTTTAGCGAAATTACATACCGTGAAATCGCCAAGTATTTTAAATTTGTTGATATTCTGGTCTGTCTCATGTTTTATTTCGTATTCAACAATATTTTCCACAAACAATGTATCCACTTTGCGATATTAGTAAAGAAAAAAACTTGGGTTTCATAGAAAGCAAACGTATATATAATTCATATTATGTAGAGCGTGAAAGGCTATATGGACGACATACTGCTGTTTATTTAAATTGAACAAGATTTAAAATTTGTTACTTACAGTATTTATAAGATGTATTATAATAAGTTCACTCAATAGGTTGCTTAAAAAATACATAAAAACTACAGGATTATCGCGCAGGGACCGTACATTTTTTCGGAACAAAAAGTATCCTATGTCCTTTCCCGGGACTCAAAGAATCTCCATGCCTTTCAGCAAAATCGGTTCAGCGGTTTGGGCGTGAAGAGGTAACAGACAGACAGACAGACAGACTTTCGCATTTATAATATTAATATATGGATTTATCGAACTACAAAAATAATTTTGATGAAAGGTATGGAAACTTTTGGGTTTGTTTACAACTTTACACGCTAAGATGATTGGGATGAAATTATATGGGGTAACATTGGAATAAGATAGTACTTATAGCTTTCATCACGAAAACATTGCCCGCCGCCCGCGGTGTTGAGCAAAAATTTGGCACAGTTAAAAATGCATTCCAACGCCTCGCGACGTTGCTATGTGTTCTGACCCTAAGGGCGAAGCCAAACGAGCGTAATGTGAGTCGCAGAATTTCGTATCAGCAGAATTCTGCTTTAGTTTCATACAAAAGTCCTGTTTGATTCACTAGAGCGTAATTTTGTGTCTTAATTTGTATGAAAAGATATTTACGCGGAAGAAATTCTGCGACTCACAACTCACAAATTACGCTCGTTTGGCTTCACCCTTAGAAATGCATTCCAATGCCTCGCGATGTGATCTGACCCTTATCGTTGATGAGTTGATCATGTTGATGTTGGGATAATAACGGCATAATCTCAAAGCTTTGTCACCGAGTCCGTCTCACTCTAGTTCCTGACGAGTGGCGGTGTCCGAGAAAACACTGGAAATTGGGACATCGTAGCGTCCAACATTTTCACTGCCATAATCAACTATACTTTATGGCTTGGATTTGCCATAATCAACATTTTCACCTAATTTATGGCATGGGTTTGTCATAAGAATCAGAACCTCATTAAATTTTGCTTTGATTAATTTTCGGTGTAGTCCGAATCCAATGAAACAGCAAAGTACTAGGTATACTGTACTCGGCGAAACATGGCGGTAGCGGTCATTGACTCACTGTCAGAAACTTGTCATTTTCTATTTTCTATATAAACCGCGATTGACAATAAAGTGTCAGATGTTGTCAATCGCGGCTTTGTATAGAAAATGAAAAGTTTATGACAGGGAGAGAATGACCACTACCGCCATGTTTCGCCGAGTACAGTATAGTACGAGACTACACTGTACTCGGCGAAACATGGCTGCCGCTTCGATCAAATTAGTGATCGAAGGGCTGCCGTCAAACAAACATCAAGCTGACATTTTGGAGTTACGACCGATCAATGGTTTTGGCTCAAAATACGTGCTAATCAGGATGTTCTAAGAATACTAAGGGACTGTTTCACCACTTCCTGATAAGTGCCATATTATAAGCGATTCATCGCTTAACTTGACAGAGTATGGAGAATCTGTCAAATAAGTTGTGGATAGCCTATCCGACACTTTATCAGGAAGTGGTGAAAGAGGCCCTACGCCTATTTGGACATAACATGTCTTCGAAAATGGTCATAACTTCTTAGACAAATGAATACCTAGTTTTCAGTATAACAATTAACAATACTTACCACCTTACTTATCGGTACAAAACCTTGCACTATTGCACATTTTGGTTAGTATTTCTACTAAGACGAGCACTAATGTAGATGGAGTTTGAATATATACATTTTTTCATGCTAGTAGCTTAAAGGCGCTGGATGTTCACATAGGCTTGTTTTCATTACGAAAAAGTAGTATTCTTAAGGGATGTGCAATGAGTAAAAACTAGTTTTAAATAAAATTAAGACAGTGAAAACACTGCCGAACTCAGAGACGAATGTTAATTATTACTTTAATGAAGATTTTTACATAAGCCCTTTATATTTATATTTAAATGTCAAAATATTCATGAAATTGAAGTTTAATCATCATTTAATTTGTAGAATTACTAGAGGTAAGTTTAGCATAGTCACGGTTCTTAACCTTTTAGTCATGAGGGACCATTTTACCAATTACAGATTTTAATTTAATGTGATTTTTGTGACTGCACACTCTTAAGTAGCTTCTGAATTCTCTCACATAATATTACAATATAATATTAGGAAATAGGAAAGCTTCGCGGACCACTTGGAACGCCTTCAGGGACCACCAGTGGTCCGCGGACCATCGGTTGAGAACCACTGATATAGAGTAAGCTACGGGGAAGGATATAAGATATTATGCTGTATGCATACTTAAATTCCTTATAAATTATGCGAGCGGAGCTGCAGTTCGATATTTAAGTTATACTGATTTTTTTATATACTAACAGTTTAACTGAATGTTTTTATATTAATACGAAACATAATAATATTCAGTACAAATTACAATGAAATTCTAAGCATGGATAATACAGCTAAATGTGTGTACGAGCTAGTACGAACCACATTTTGTAATAAAATGAACTCGACTTTAAGCTTGACATTGGTCAACAATCCACCTCAATTTTGGTCCGCCAAGAACCACTTCAAGTGCGCTCGCTTTGCTCTGCTTTTCCAGTCTTTGACATATTAATACTCGGGGATAGCTCTAAGACTCAAAGAGAAGCTGACAGAGAGACGTAGTCAGTCTAAAATCTTCTAATAAAAATAAAAGACTACAGATCAAGTATAAAGAAACTTCTGAGTTTTGTTTTTGCGTTTGCGTCTTTGTTTTTAAGGCGCTATATTGAAAAAACTGTCCTTTTTGACGTAATACCATAGGACCCTAAAATGCCACTAAAATGCCGCTGCATGAAAGACAACATGCCTACCAAAAAGGCAAATCTACCGAGACGGCCCTAATGGACTTGGTAGATCGGATTGATAGAGCAATTGAAGATAAAGAGATTGCGTTGTGTGTCTTCCTTGATATTGAAGGCGCATTCGACAATACTTCAACCAGCTCTATCACAAATGGCCTGGCTTCAAAGAATATAGATCCAACTACTAGGAAATGGATCAAAGCCACGCTCGACAACAGGGTAGCCTCATCGACTATCATGGACCTGACACTCAAAATGGCCCTAGTTAATAAAAACGTTTTTATCTTTTCCGATAGTCAAGCTGCACTTAAAGCACTAACTGCCGCAGAAGTCTCGTCCAAATTAGTTCTGGAATGCATTGAGACGTTAAACATGCTGGGAAGGAACAACAACATCCGCCTAGTATGGGTCCCGGGCCACAGTAACGTCCCCGGCAATGAAACCGCTGACGAACTGGCTAGGTTTGGGGCCGAGAGTCTCATGTATGGCCCAGAACCAGTCTGTGGTATAACTCCCAGCACCACAAAGCAAGTGCTCAAGGAATGGGGTCACAGACTATGCAGGAAGCAATGGGCTGAGACCCCTGGCCTTGAACACTCCAAGGCACTAATTCCTGGCTTCAACAAGAAACTATCAGAATTAGTGCTCACCTTGGGTAGGAACCAATTAAGAATCCTTACCAGAAGCCTAACTGGGCACTGCAGGCTCAACAAACACCTAAACAGAATGGGTATTTGTAGCATAACGACTTGCAGATTCTGTGAGGAGGAGGATGAAACACCTATTCACCTTCTCCTCGACTGTTCTGCTCTACTACAGAGCAGGAACAGGCACCTTGGTCGCCACGAATACTCATCCACAGAGGAAATTCGTGGCACCAACCCCAACCATATCGTTCAATTTATGAGCAGTATTGGGTTGGGGATGATTCTCTAGAGCGAAGGAGTCACAATAGATCCTCATGGGTCGCAGTGACGTCAGGGCTATAGCGACCTGCCTTCTTTAATAAAAAAAAATAGGACCCTCAGAAATGTTATAAATCTGGTAATGAGATATACATATCTTCATAGCCTTATCTAGGTTTGAGAAGAACTAGAAACACGATTAATGTATTTTGCCTCGATACATTTAATTTTCGAATTGACCTCTTAAAAATACGAAATTTGAAGATTATTTTTAAACGAAAATAGATGTATTGTAGGAAATTCGTCTAATTAATACCTAGACACCTTTGCAACTCAAAATCGTATAGAAGCATTTTGCTTAAATGCTCCTAGTTATCTTTTAAATAATTAAAATTACGTTTTGTCGCATGTTTTCCGAGCGAGCCGATAGCTTCTGGCCGCAGCGTATTCACGACTTTATAGTCATACAAATTAAGTATAAAATTGCCCTTGCGGTATAATTTATTTTCGATATATCGCCTTAAATACGATATACAGAATAATCCTGATTGTCTGTGAACAAAGAATAATATCCAAGATAATCAACGAAATAATAACTCCCACACCGGTTTCGGTGACGGTGGCCGGTTTCATTGAAACCAGGCCAGTTACGCAGGAGTAATTTTATAGTGCCCAAGTATGTGCGCAGTACACAAGAGCACTCTCTATTCCTTTTACTCTCATAACCCACTGGGTTATGAGAGTAAAAGGAATACTGGACGGAAGACCGACACGACTGGCGAGAGATCAGGCGCAGGACCGAATACATATTTACATGCCCATCCGACGCATGGATCATCTTACTTGTCAGAAAATCAGGTGATCAGCCTGCATTATCCTAACCAAACTTGGAAATAACATGTTTCCAACGCGGGAATCGAACCCACGACCTCCGAGTCAAGAGCCGCGCTCTTAACCACTGGACCACGGAGGCGTCAACGAAAGATGAAGCGTCGGATGAGCATGAGGCTTTGTCCATCATTTGTGCGATCAGATCTCCGATCAGCGGGGCTAGCCAAGTGGCAAGCGATTATCGTAAACGCTAACGCTAGCGCTACAAAATGTATGGGATTTGACATTAGTATTCATCACTAGCGAAGCGATGACTTATGTTAAATCGCATACATTTTGTAGCGTTAGCGTAACTTACGATTTAAAACGCTTGCCACTTGTCTAGAGCCGCAGATCTCCGTTGCGTAGCATCGAAGCGTATCATGATCGCTAGTGTGGACGCAAAATGATCGCGTATCATGATACGCTTCGTGTCATGATACGCGATACGTGGACTAAGCCTAAAAAGTCGGTCCTGCACCTGATCTCTCGCCAGTCGTGTCGGTTATCCTACTAGATACAATATCTATACATATAATAAAACTGTAGAAATGACGATTCTGTACATTAAAGATATTCAAAAAATAATAAGCGGAGGGTGTCACTACATCGCTATACAAGCCAAAAATGAGGTCAGTTTTTTTGTCTGTCTGTCTGTCTGTCTGTCTGTATGTTTGTTCCACTATCACACGAAAACTACTGATCCGATTTGAATGCGGTTTTCGCAGATATATTTGTCTTCTTCCAACTTAACATCTGGTGTATAAAAAATTTTTCCCCCACCCCTCTAAAGGGACGAAAGAGGGGTCAGATTTTGTATAAGACTTTTGCTTTGACACGAAAACTACTGATCCGATTTGCATACGGTTTTCGCAGATATATTTGCCTTCTTCCAACTCAACATCTGGTGTATAAAAATCACCCCCCCCCCACCAAAGAGAGGGTCAGATTTTGTATTAAGTAAACTTTTTTTTTAATGGACTTACTTTATATTATTAACTGTTTTTCCAACTTAACATCTGGTGTTACATAACATTTTTCCCCCCACCCCTCTTAGGGGACAAAAGAGGGGGTAAGATTTTGTATGCTGATGAAGTAGAAATACTTTAAATGGCAAAACAACGTTTGCCGGGACAGCTAGTAAGAAATAAGATAGGAAGAGTGCTCCTATAACCCATGTACTGCGCACACACGTCGGCAGCATAATATAATGACTTCTGGTTAGACCTGGTTTCAATAACACCATCCATCGTCACCGAAAGCATTGGAGGTATCACAAGTGACAAAAGAAAAAAATCGATATGACACACTTGTTCAAATGTAGAACAATAACACTTTTTGCGATGAAACTTTGAAAGAGTTATGCAAGCAAATATGTACTTTAATCACAATATGGACGATTCAATTTCGTACGTCAACACACTCTGTTTGCTGGCTAATGTGATTGAGCTTTAAATACTGATGGAGTTTTTTAGGTCAGTAGATTAGTGGACGAATTTCCACATGCAAACATACCCTTACACATTTTGAAGCTGTTGCATAGTTTTTGTCGCGGGCTTTGAGCGTAGCAACAGAATCAAGAAATTCCGTAACGAAAATAAAAATAACACATCGTCTAAGGTAGTTTCAGTTCGCTCGACTTCGGCACGGTGTTTGTGTGCGTGAGACTAGATGATGTGTAGTCTAGCTATTATTGCTATGCTATGCTTTAGTACCGCAGTAGTCCCCGAGAGCCACACGTATTTTTTTTAAAAGTAACAGTCGCCTCTGAGATATTTAATGATGAAACTTCAATTTAATGACGAGTTTGACCGATAATGTATCCAGGGGCTTATGTCACAACTCACAACTCACAATTATATTCATTTAATTACAGTTAAGTAATTAATATTCCTTTGACTGCCGCGCTTAGAGATATTTCATATTAACAAAATCAAAAAGTTTAACCTTACTTAATTCCTATTTAAATTATAAACCTTCCTATGCAGCACACGTTCAAAGTAAAAACCAATTAAGCTCACAAAATGTTGTCAGGATGAAAAATAACATATTAAATGAAATACATGATATTGCATAAAATTAATACAAAAGGCGTATCGTCCATAACTCTCGATACCCGCGAGCTGACTCAGCCGGCTTTGGGCGTTTGCACACTGCACGATAACGACACGACTCACGACACGATACCACAGAATAGAGGGTCACCGCACATATTATACAATTTCAAGTTGGCCGACTATCGTACAAACTAAATTGCGTAGTGTCAAAATTTAATTGGAGAACTTCATCGTGACGGTCCCGAATCACATAATAATAAAAAAATATATTAGTATGGAAATATGGATTATTATCACCTTTTTATCTGGGTTTTTTCTTTAAAATTTATCTGGATAATATCGAAGCTTAAAATGCAATGTTATGATCAATGATGTTTTCCTAATTCTAATCTGCCACTTAGTATTGAATGCACCCAAAATATTCTCCTTTCTTTTCGCCTTCGTTTTATTAGTGCCACAATAAAAGTGTGCTTTTTACGCATTTTAACACGCACGTCGCTAGGCTAGCAACACCGTTACCAACTAAATCTAAAAGTCTGCGGCTGGCAGCGTATACGATGAAGTTGTCCAATTAAATTGTGACACTACGCAATTTAGTTTGTACGATAGTCGGCCAACTTGAAATTGTTTAAACTGTAATATGTGCGGTGGCCCTTATCTATTCTGTGGTATCGTGTCGTGTCGTTATCGTTGCAGTGTGAAAACGCCCATTATACGATAAAATATCGGAGTTTTTATCGGAATATGCAAAGATGCGGTTAATCAGCTGAATGCAAAACTAAACGATCTGCTTTCAGCGCATAATTATAAAGTACGGAAGCATGTACGCACTTGTGAATTTCATAGGCAACGGTAATAATTTCCCATCAAGCGATATCTTTGCTCGTTTGTCTTTAATCACAAAAATGTTCGAATTGCCTTAAAGTGTGCCTAAATACGACAACTACGTTTGGACGCCAATATTATTTAGATAATGTCTGTTGGACGTTGCTACTCCCAGGAGCTGTATTATACTTTAAGAGGCCGGGTACACTTGGAATTTCTCATACATACGTAATTCCAAAATCATTTTCTCATACGAAAATATTTAACATGTTTGAGTTGTTTTTCAGTTTAAAATAGTAATTACCTAGGTTCCTGCACAAAAATTTACTTCAAAATATTTAAACACAAAATTTTTTTTTGCTTAGTAAATTTACTACTAAATATTTAAACACTAAAAAATATATAAATAAATAGTTAATTTACTACAAAATATTTAAACTCTAAAAAATATTTTTAGTATTTAAATATTTTGTAGTAAATTTACTATTTATTTATATATTTTTTAGTGTTTTACTCTATTTTTTAAGTGTTTAAATATTAAGTACTAAATTTACTAAAAAAAAATTAAAAACAAAAAAAAAATTAATGTTTAAATATTTTGAAGTAAATTTTTGTGCAGGAACCTAGATAATTACTATTTTAAACTGAAAAACAACTCAAACATGTTAAATATTTTCGTATGAGAAAATGATTTTGGAATTACGTATGTATGAGAATTTCGAGGGTACCCGGCCCCTTAATTCATCTGTTTCATTCAACATCTGTTTCTGTCTGTCATGAGACGTTTTCAACGGGCCAGGCAAAGACTAGCAGACCTTACAGGGTCTGGTAGGTAAAAAAGGTGGTTCTGTGTCAACAATCGACCGACGATCGACGACCTCTGTGGCTCAGTTGGTGGGCTGTTGGTAGCTCAAGCCGGGGGTCGTGGGTTCTAATCCCGCCGACGGAACAAAAAGTATTCAAAGATCCTGGTTCATGTATGTATTTTAATATAATATGTGTAATATATAATAAAAATCTTAAATACATGTATAGTAAGTATAAAAGTATTAAATATATTATTTCCGTTGTCTGGTAACTGTAACACAAGTCCTTCAGGTACTTACCACGAGGCCAGACTGACGTGGTGTGAAGCGTAGATATTATTATTATTTATATTATTTATATTATTATTATTCATATTTATATTAAGGGTCTATCATCTAAAGTCTGAACACACAAAGTACCTGCGAGAAAAATAATATAATAAAAAATATACTCGGAAATATCTTCAGTATAGGATTTCATTTTCCCGTCAATTCTTTATGAACAAACTTAAAGTTTTCGAATATATCACGAAAGTAACAGGGGAACTTCGATTGGACGTCCGTTCCCCGCTCCGATAGGCTCGTTAAGCCCCGCCAATAAAATATTTTCAATAAAAAAAACCTAATTATTTATGAGTTATGAATTACCAGATGCTGCCCACAACTTTGTTGTTCATCAATTCCTTGTTAACATGGAAAGTACCTACATTTTTCCGGTTAAAATATTTTAGATTGTGTCCTTTCCGTCAAGGGTTGCAGAAAGATATTTAGAACTTTGGTATTTAGAACATTAGTATTCAAGAGTTGACTTTCTGAAGGTAAGGCAACGTTTCTGACTCCCATACCAATAAAAAGATCCACATTGTTTGCAGTGTATAACATATTATTATGTATGTTAAAGACATACATTCTTCTGTCTATGTCAATACGCTAAAGCGCATTTACAGACAAAAACTAAATGTTGTATAAAATAACTAGATGTTCCGCGCAGCTTCGCCCGCGTAATTTAGGAGTTTTACGAAAATCGCACATTTTCCGCAAAAAATAGCCTATGTCCCTTCACGTTCTTCATGTGTGCCAAATAACATAAAAATTAATAATAATAATAATAATAATAATAATAATAATAATAATATCTATGGACGCTTCACACCACGTCAGTCTGGCCCCGTGGTAAGTACCTGAAGGACTTGTGTTACGGGTACCAGACAACGGAAATATATTTAATACTTTTATACTATACATATATTTAAGATTTTTATTATATGATACACATATTTAATATACATCCATGACCCAGGAACTTTATAAACTTTTTGTTCCGTCGGCGGGACTCGAACCCGCGACCTCCGGCTTGAGCTACCAACGCGCTTACCACTGCGCCACGGAGGTCGTCTCTAACATAAAAATTGCTCCAGTAGTTCTTAAGATAATAAGCATTTTCAAATAATTACCCCCGTTTTTTCCACATTTTCCTTTATTTCTTCGCTCCTATCCTCGCTATTATCATAGCGTGATAAAATATAGCCTATAGCCTTCCTCGATAAGTGGGCTATCTAACACTGAAAGAATTTTTTAAATCGGACCAGTAGTTCCTGAGATTAGCGCGTTCAAACAAACAAACAAACAAACTCTTCCGCTTTATAATATTACGAGCTTTTGCCCGCGGCTTCGCTCGCGTTAAGAAGTATTATTATATACAAACTTTCATCCTTTCTTAGCGGATGCCTACGTCATAACATCTACCTGCATGCCAAATTTTAGCCCGATCCGTTCAGTGGTTTGGGCTGTGCGAGTTATATATATATATATATATATATATATATATATAATATTCAGTATAGATAATATCTAAGCCTTATTTCCCATCTATTATCTTTGAGACCACGATTGGACGTCTAATAACGTCTGAATAAACATTAATCTAGTCATTAGCCCTAGGCATAACCTAACTTCCATATGCTTAGCACTAACCTTTGTGAACTAAATTATGTAAACTATATTCAGTATGTGCTGATGAGGTAGAGGTAAGCGGTATGTAGATATGTGAGAAATCAAAATTTAGAACTTACCTGGCTTTGAGTGGGAGAAATCAAAATTTGTAAGTTAGTACTTTTTGGCTTTTGTGTGCTGAGAAGTCAATGTTTACAAAATACCAAGTTATATGTTTTGAAAATTAGTACTTTAAGTAACTTTTGACTTTAAAGTGCTCTAAAAATTAAAATTTTGAACTTACCACCTTTTGACTTTTAGAAACTGAAATTCAAATGAAAATACTACCTTTTGTCTTCTAGGTAGACAAATCAAATTTTAGACTTATTTCCTTTTGTCTTTTGGCAACCAAGAAATGAACATTAGATCTTACTACCTTTTAGCTTTGGTCTTTGGATGTTCTTTGAAAATGACTTTTTGATGAAGGCAAAGCGTTGATGCAAGAAGTGTGTTTTGTATGTTGCAACTTGCAGTATGTTTTAGTCGTTAATTCTGCAATTCTCTCTTATTGAAACGTTCTACAGGATCTAAAAAAGTAAATGTTCCATTGTTACTATAGATAATAACATTAATATTTTAAAGGCGATCGTTTTTGACAGTGTCTGTTACTTCATCAAGCAAAAACTGTAGAATGGATTTTGATTAAAACTGGAAGGCACAGTATTACAATATTATGTTCCCTTATTGTAATACTGTGGTTAAGGCTCCTAGGCAAGGATCAAAATATTGCAGACTACTTTTTATTCTGAAAAAAAAAACACGGCATTCTTCATGTAAAACCTAGCAAGTAATGGTTATGTTTAAATACTACTTGGCTGGTGGTTACAGGTTACTGACATAAATTAAATTTTCCCCAAAATTGGTAGCTTAAATTGTATTTTATATCGCAAATGTTCGATTCCCCTGGGATCCATATTTTCAACGGGAAGTCGCGGGCGAAGCTTGCATAATATATTTTTTAATGAATAAATGTACCTATTTATTTACTCAATGTTACCCAAAATTGTATTACCGGAGGTACTTTATCACGGGATAAAATATGCTATCTTATTATATGTCCTTTTTCGAAACACGAAAAATTTTCGGTAGTGAATTTCCCCAAAATCTTTTAGCGGTTTAAGCGCAACGAGGTTATAGATAGACAATCAAACACACCGACAGACATACAAACAGACAGATTAATATAAACAGATTTTCGCGTTTAACCACTACTTGTCTTTCATATCAATATGGATAAGTTACAACTTTTTAAAAAACTTAACTTGTAATCGATTTCGTTATAATTATACAAAATGTAATAAAACTAAACTGTAATACCTTAGGGTGTGTATAGAGTTCACTATGAAAGTAGCGGCGCTGAAAGAGTACTTACTTAACTTTACTTTTCACTTTTGTATGGAAAAACTCAACGCTGGACCTCTTGCCCACACAAATCACAAAAAATTTACTCTTTTAGCCCTGCTACTTTCACGATGAACTTGATATAAGGGACACATACACACCCTAAAGTTTTATCACTTAGTTTTGTAATACTGTATATTCACGTTCAAAACAGGCAATTAAAAAAATAACTAACCCGTCAAAGGTGATGAGAATTTGGCATGACGTGATCGTGGTCGTGACTCGTGATCTCTGACCACGACACACCTGTTATTTTACGGTCATTATTAATTGTTAATTTTGATTACTTTAGTGACTACACCGTAATTATCATCATAAAGATAGATTATGTAATAATAATGGATTTTATACAAAAGGTCAATAAAATGAAACTTGTGAAAAAAGTATTCAAGATTAAAATTTAAGTGAATCAATAATAATATCATCATTTATTACTATGAAAATACAAATTACAAATATTCAAATAATAAATAAATATTATTATAATCATGAATCGGCATTAAACTAATTCCTGAAAAAACTATATATTTTGCTTTAATTCTGTAAGGTGACAATAAAGTTATAATTTATCGGACATTCCCGAATTTAATTTTTTTGCAGCAAATTAAAATGTAATAACTTTCAAAATACTTAAACTTTGTATCACTGTAAAATTAATGTTGTTTCACATCTAAATAGATAATATTTCTAGAGATATAAGTAATAGACCTCACATGGTGTATGTATACTGGTACTTACTAATTCGGCGCGCGTGACTTGTCATTTTAATATTCCTCGAAGCGTTGCTATGTCTTGATACATCAATACAGTCGTAGCTAACACAACTTGAACGTGTAGTTATTATGTTGAATATATTACATACAAGCCAATGTTGCTCAAACATACTACGCAATAAAGTAAAAACAGCAACTGTACTCATATTTTGTATGTCATGTTTTTCCAGTTTTATGTGCTAAAATAAAACATATATTGTAACTTTTACGTACAAATTAGGAAATTTTATATGCTTGTTAAATTTGATACTAAAATATGAAACATTTTGAATAATTAACGAGGCAATGTTTTTGTTAAATAAATTATTGTATTGGCTTTAAATATGTTAACATATAATGTGCAAAATCAAATTGTTAACACTTCAATGAACACCCTCCCGCTCCGCTGAGCAATTCTTACATTATCTTAAAGACTGAAAATGCTCAATGTGTACTAAAACGAGCATAAAACGGTGTGACTTGCGCATAACGGTGTAAGTGATGAGTTGTATAACATAGTTTTGTTAGCTGAAGCCTCTATTTCTTTTTAGGATTACTTTGCTAAATTAATTAATAATTCTACAGAAAAGGCATACCTACATTATGAAGATTCTGACAAAAACTCTAGTCAAAATCTTCATAATGTTGAAGTAATCATTAAAAGTCTAGGTGCGGCCATTTTAGTTTCGCTTTTAGCCCATTATTTTCAAAAATATGTAGTTCTATTTGACAGAGAATGGAATTTGAAATGACGTCGGCGTCGAATTGGCACAGACGATATTAGGGAAGCCAAATTATATTGGAACGAATTTCAGCCGAAATTGGTTCAATAGGTAGCATCTCTCAATGGCGACAGTTATGTTCAACAAGTTTTTCCAATATTTTTCGCATTATTTTTTAATTAGAACCGTAGAAGCATTATTAAAAACTAAATACTTTTAACTTTCTTAGAATATTACGCTTTTTGTGTTTAACATATTTGGTTTTGAATAAAACAAACTACTTTTTTTAATTACCGGCAAAAAATAAAAGCACAATGATTCTTTTAACACTCAGAGCCTTATTATATTGCAAAATCCAATAAGAAGTGTGTGACTTAGGAGAAGATAATATAGACCTATCTATTTTAACCAAATTACTATTTTCTATTATTATATGTAGCTGCTAATGTTAGAAAAAATCTAAAATAATCGGCCAAGTGCGAGTCGGACTCGCGCATGAAGG
This sequence comes from Polyommatus iphigenia, assembly GCA_963422495.1. Taxonomy (NCBI): domain Eukaryota; kingdom Metazoa; phylum Arthropoda; class Insecta; order Lepidoptera; family Lycaenidae; genus Polyommatus; species Polyommatus iphigenia. The sequence goes on along the minus strand of OY730184.1, from coordinate 2,207,814 downwards.
GTTCTGTACCGGTATAGAGCGAAAGTAGACAAAAAATTGTGTATTTTGTATGGGAGCCTCCCTTAAATATTAACTTTATTTTATTTTTAGTATTTGTTGTTATAGCGGCAACAGATATACACAATCTGAGAAAATTTCAGAAGTCTAGCTATAGCAGTTCTTGAGTTACAGCCTGGAAACAGAGAGACAGACAGACAGACAGACAGACAGACAGACAGACAGACAGACAGACAGACAGACAGACGGACAGACGGACAGACAACTAAGTCTTAGTGTTCATTCGTGTAATGTGTCGAGCTAGCGACCGGTCGTGCTCCGCGTTACACACGCAGCAAAAGTAATATTTTTGCGAATCGCGCAGCACATTGCCGCTGCACGTGACCATGGCGCTCGTGGCCAACGAGTTGCTGGCGTTTATCCAGCACGCCATCGACACTATGGATGAGGTCAGCATCATGCAGATCTGCAAGTCCTCCTTCTCCAGCGAGGAGATTTAATTGCAAGGGCAAGCAGCTGCTGTATGAGACGCTCGGACAGAGCGCGAATATGCCGTCGCGACGAAGAGACGGAACGGAAAGGAGCGTGCAGGACATCATCTGAAACTGCTGAAACAGACGGATCCTGACGAGGTGCCGGCTTTTGTGGCAAAGGAGCTGCACAAGCTGCCGCCCGTCACGCTGGACCATGTCGACGTCGTCAACCTACTGAAGGACATCAGGTTCCTGAAGGAGGAGCTGGCCGGAGTTCGAGGTAGATTGCAGGCATCAGAGTCTACGATCAGTGACTTACGTATTGAATTATCGCAATTAAAAAGTGGTAATTCAATATGTAGGTCACCTGATGCCGCATACGTCACCATTCGTCGGGGCGCACAAGCGAGCACGTTTAGCCCGTCAGCATTATCGGACGGGTCAACGAACACCGCCGCTGCGTCCCCCGCCCGCGCTCCCCTCCCGGTTGCGCCGACGCCGAGTCCACAGGCGACTCAGCAAAACTATGCGAGTGTTGCTGGCCGCCCCGCACCTCCCCCGCGGGCGAAAACTAAGAGGGCGAATGAGAGCCGCAAGGCTCCGAAGAGTCGCGAGACTAAAGAGAGCCGCAAGGCTACGAAGAGCCGCAAGGTGGAGTCTTCTCGACCTGGCAAGGACGAGAGCAGGAGGTGCGATGAGGAGGGCTTCATACTGGTGGAGAGGAGGAAGAAGCCCGCCGCCCGCAACCATCGCGGCACCGCACCATATGTACCTGAGCTGCGTCTGCGGAGCGAGGTCCCCGCAACGCCCCTGTACATATCCCGACTGCACTGGTCCATGGTCGAGGACGTCGTGGACTACATCCAGAAGAAGACGACACTGCGCCTGAGGGTCGAGCGTCTGCAGTCTCGCCACAAGGTTAACTTTAGCTCCTTTGTGGTGAGAGTACCGACGAATCTTCTGTCGACTTTCGAGGCGCCGGAGTTCTGGCCGATGGATGTAGTCTATCGGAGGTTCCGGAGGAGACTCAGGAACGAAGCGAGTCACGTCGCCGGCAAAACGTGACAGTGTTAGTTTTTAAGTATAATATATAAAAATATATGTATCTTAGTTTTAAGGTATTTATTATATAATTAATATGTATGTTACATTTAAGGTATCTGTTATATGGGCCTTTGATGCCCGAAATAAATTATTTGATTTGATTTAGTAATAGGGTCCCGTTTTTAGGGTTCCGTACCCAAAGGGTAAAAACGGGACCCTATTACTAAGACTTCGATGTCTGTCCGTCTGTCCGTCTGTCTGTCTGTCACCAGGCTGTAACTCAAGAACCGCTATAGTTAGACTTCTGAAATTTTCACAGATTGTGTATATCTATTGTCACTATAACAAAAAATACTAAAAACAAAATAAATTAAATATTTAAGGGGGCTTCCATACAACAAACGTGATTTTTTTTGCTATTTTTTGCTCTTAATCAATAACGGCAACACATAGGCAATTGAAATGTTCACAAAATACTGAATTGTATTTGTACCTTAATGATTAATAATAAAATTTAAATAAATAATTAAGGGGGGCTCCCATTGAAAAAATACAATCTTTAGCCTATTTTTGCTCTGTAGTGGTACGGAACCCTTCGTGCGCGAGTACAACTCGTACTTGGCAGATTTTTACCCTTTGGGTACGGAACCCTAAAAATGGATTAGGTGTTTGTAGTGTAAAAAGTTGATCGATTTAGTTTTAATTTTTAAACAGCTTCGGATTACCGTACCAAATCCGAAATAGAACAGAGTAACAATGCCTTTGTAGTTCCAACTCGTAAAATAATCTTGTTGTGAATACTAAAAAGCGTCTGTCCATCTTAACTAGTCGTCGTCTGTGGTTTCATTCACGTTTTTAATGGCACTGTATTTTAACCGACTTTCAAAAAGAAGAATTGGATGGAAAATGTTTTTTTTTTTTTGTAATAAAATGTAATGAAATAATGTAAAAGATATTGCAACATTCGAAAAAGCACTAATTTAGATAATAGACAATCAAGGTAATCAAAATCCTGAGCGCTATTCAGTTGAACAAATATTATGGTAATACATACATACATAAGATTTCCATAATTTCCTCTAGCAAATATGTTAGATGTTACAGATCTCAGTTTAATACAATTTCCTTTTATCTCAAATAATATTTTAAGTAATGTACTTCAAAAGGATATTACATATTATTCACTTCGCATGCGAACGCAAAACCCTTCTCAAACTATAAGGGATAGACTCCGAGGCTTTGGCAACTTGATATCCGATAAATAGTTCTGTCATCGCCATTATTTACCTGCTAATAACGGGAAAGATCTTATGAATACGACCGTTTTAAGTCATTTAACGAAGTTGTACAATTATACTTACAACAGTACAGAAATATCGTTTTTCGAACCAATATTTTGTACCTCCTCATTCAATATTAATTTTTACTTTATCATAATAAATGAAGTTTTCAACAGAATTTAATGAATATTATTTTTCCAATTATCCATAATGATTGGCATCTCATCAATTTTCATGTATGAAAGATTTCATACAGTTTTATCGTTTCCGCTATCGCCTATTAATGTATTCACGCTCATACGGGGCTCACACAAGGCACACTTTCATCGCTCCATCGACAGCCGAAAGCTCAAAGCATTAGTGATGTTAATATTCAAAATGATCACTTGAAAGGGCTTTTGTGTGTATGAATGGGGAGCCTATACAAGGCGCTGGGAATCTTTTCAATGCTTCATCGATTATGTGCTTATGAGTGTGTGCCCGAGATTAAAGAGAGTCCCCCTCTAATTTAGATCTCAAGGGTGTAATGGAATTCCTGTGTTTCGTTTTATGTAATCCTATAAGAGTTAGCTTTGTTCATATTTTTTTTGTTAGCCTATACTATCCCACTGCTGGCTAAAAACCCAAAGGCCTCCCCCAGGATCTTCCACTTGTCTCGCTCCAGCGCCACCGTTGGTCTGCCCGGCTGGTACGCCTCCACTCATCGCGCCATCTTTTCCTAGGCTGGCCACGGTTGCGTCTTCCATCTTCAGGTCCCAACTCTGTCGATATCTTTGCCGGTCGGGATGCATATGGCTAACGTGGCCAGCCCAATCCCACTTTAGCTTAGCCGCCTTGTTCATTATTAATTCAGTAAAATACCTCGTGCAGTTTGACGTTCGTTAGCTTCTTTCTCAGGTTTAGGGTCTACACAGACGGACTGCATTTCAACTGCAATCCAACTGCAAATTGCAGTTCAAGTGCAGTTTGAATGCAGTTGACACGACTGCAATGCGACTGCCATAGAACTGCAAACCAAACGCGCAGTCGGATTGCAGTTCAGTTGCAGTTGGCGTGCAGTCGTGTGAACTGTTTGGTTTGCAGTTCTATTGCAGTCGTATTGCAGTCGTGTCAACTGCATTCAAACTGCACTTGAACTGCAATTTGCAGTTGGATTGCAGTTGAAATGCAGTCCGGCTGTGTAGACCCTTAGTAAACGTTGTTTTATTTTCATGATTGCTGATTATTATGATTTTTCCACTTGCGAATACCGAGTGTACCAAAATTTTGGTTCGTACTAAGAGGTTCCAAAGTTGCAATTTGAAAAGGGAACGTCTACCTTTTAGTATTTAATTGTCATACGAGTAGCTACGTAATATTAATACTATGCTTATTGTTTGTGACTTCCATTATTATTAATATTATAAAGCAAAGTTAGGGATATGTCGATACCTCTGATCAGGTAACTTGATACATGTTTTAGTATAATGGTTACTGTGGCATTGTTATTTGTTACCCAACCTCGCAACCCGATACCTTTGGTGTAGCTTCGTATAATACGATTATAAAATGACCCAGTAAATATTCAATTTTGAATTTTAACATCTCTTTCCTCTTTGTAATAAATGAAATTACAGAGGGACAAAAACTTATCCTGAATAAACATCCTAACGATAACTTTTGTTGAATTTTTCATAAATTGCTAGGAATCGATCGAGATTTTGCGAAGGGCAAAGCTAAGATAAACACAATTTCAATCAACAGCTTTATTCTTGTAAAGTTTTATTCGAAATTTAAACAAAGATACTTACAAGGATATTCGAGACTTGTTTCTCTTTTGGAATTTAATTTGGATCCCTAAAATTACACTTGTACCTTCCTTAAAATTCCTGGTTTTCACCTAAGTGCTTTCTTCACTCCACTAAACTTGATCCGTCTTTTGTCTCATTAAATATAAACAGACCCCTGTGAGGATAACGTAGTAAAGATTTGGACCAATTTTGTGTAAGGAATTTCTTTTATTCACTTATCTGCTTTGTTAGAGGTATTCCCTAAATATTTGATCACTTTTCCTTTGCATTAGCAATAAAATAGGTTTATTTCGATGGTATATTCTTATCTTGAGATTCGCTGTCTATAAAGCCGAGATTGTCTGTAATATTTATTCATGAACTAGATTAGTAGCACCATCGCTCTGAAATTCATTTCATTTGTTCGTCGAAACCGTACATTTTTACAACTATTCTATGTCCCTTTCCGTTGCTCAAAGTATCTCCATATTAAATTTTATCTTAATAAGTTTAGCCGATTAAAAGTGAAGAAGTAACAGACAGACACACTTGCGAGTTGCGCATTCTTCATATTATTAGTGTAAATAAAAAGAACCTGTTTTTAATGCGACGACACCGAAAAAGAACCATAACAGGAGGCGCGCAATATATTCCAGAAAACAATAACTTATGAGGAAATTCTTGTAAATTACAATACCTTTGGAAATTCAGGGTGTATCGAAATATTACAAGAATGTGCGGTACTTTGAATCTGAATGCGCTTTAATAAGTAACCCGTGCCCCGGCCTTGGTGAGGTATTGTGAATTCACAAGGCATTGGCATACGGCCTATCCCACTATTGTATTCCACGTATGTAGTACAACCATGCGGTGGTATCAAATATTAATATTAGGTGCATTCCCTGATGATACCAAAAGCCAATGTGTGTTTTATTTCAAAAACACAGTCTACAATATAAACGTAACGTACGTTACGTAACGTAAGTACATAAATATGTTTTTGCGATGATACTAAAAATATGCATTTTATTACTTCTTTTTAAACATACAGTAATGTATGATATATTTTATTAACTCCTTTTACTTTATTTACCCTCTAATAATAATCGTATTTACGCAGCGTGTAACTATTAAGTACACTGTCTTTGACAGTCATAATAAGACTTTCCAAAATACCTTGTATTGTAAATTAGAACCTGCAGCCATTACACTTTTTAATTTTATTATTCGCTTTGTAAATATTTTTATTGGTAGGTTGATAATTATTAGTGATAGGCCGAATGTAGTTTGAACTGAATACGAACTTCGGCAAAAATGAAAAATTAGGCCGAAGTTCGGCCGAACTTCGGTTCAATTTCGCCGCGCTTTTTCGTGTTGTGACTTGTGACTTGTTTACGTACTTGCTGCAAATATTGCTAGGTGTGCTCCGCCCGCACTCCGCACTTCCCCGCGGGCGCGGGGCCGTTAGCCAGCTTTAGTCATTTGTAAATTGTAAAGAGTAAAGTCAAAATTTTTGTTTTTTTATTAAGACGTAAGATAAATTTCTTAGACTTGTTGATAAGGGCAGCAAATTTTTTTTTTTAATAAGTAAAAAAGATTTCTAAGGCTGGTTTGGTTAGTAAGAAGAGCGGTTTAATTTTGTGTTTTGTTTGTAAGTAACCAAAAATGTTTGAGACTGGGTCGTTAAAAAGACCAATTTAAGTTTTTTGTTTATCACGTATGATTACTTTTTGTAATTCAAATAAGTAAATGACTATGAATGAGTAAGTATAGTTCTTGTATCAGACTTATTTTATTTCACTGTTAATACAGATATTATGTTTCTTTTTAAATTAATTTCTATTATGATAGTGCAAGTATATTTAGTGCCGAATATTCGGCATTTTAACCGAAATTCGGCCGAATAACGAAGTTCGGTTCAAGCTGCCGAAGTTCGGTTAAACCGGATGTAAAACGAATTTCGGCCCACCCCTATTGATAATGTAATATAAAATAAGCTCGATGAACTTATAACTATCAAAATTAACTTCGTCTTTTTATTATAAGTAATAAAGAAGTTATTTTTAGCACTTTATTTACTTCGAACGAAGCGATAAAAATTATTAATTAACAAAATAATTTCCCAACGTTTCGCTTCGAATGCCTTAATTTTATTACAACGATGAATCAATTTTGTAATATCGATATTAAAACATTGATATATCGGGACTTGTCCCATAAAATGCTAAAATATGGTCCCCCTAATTGGTACTGATCAATTATTGGCCATACAAACCCGCGCTATTATTATTTAGAAAGCAATTAATTCTAAAGTCGTGTATGACTTGCGGTGGAATATGTATGTATGGATGTATGGTATTATGCGCGTTTTCCATTGTGTTGGCGATTTCAATGTGTACCCCATGCAATTATGGCAAATGATGGCTTTCTAAAAGACGCTAATACAGATTATGGGTGCGTGGGATAGCTTACATGGCTGCTTGGACACGAATGGGCCAGCTTAATCGGATAGCTACGACGGTGATATAGAAAACCGAGGTGACATAATTATTATATCACAAGCGAAAGCCCAGGATATGAACACAATCGCTTACCATCAGGTCTTAACTGCTCGTTTGTAGTGCAGCCTCTCTATGGCTAATGATGAAACAATACAAGCGATTATGAAAATGTAGAGGGAAATAATATTATGATTCACCATGATCGACGCATTACGGTATAATCTTGAAATGTAGGTATGCCACAGACAGCTTTGCAATCATTGATATCCATCATAGGCCAAGGTAAACAGGGCGTAACAAAACCACAGAATACATAATAGTACCTTACAAAACTAAGAGATAAAACTTTAGGGTATGTATGGGTCCACCGTATAGTGTTCGCTGTGAAAGTTGCAGCCCTGAAAGAGTAACTTCTTTTTACACCTTTGTACGGAAAAAATCATGACGCGGGGCCGCTTGCCTATACAAATCACAAAAAAATGCTCTTGCAGCGCTGCTACTTTCACAGCGAACTCTTTATAAGAGACACATACACACCCTAAAGTATTATCACTTAGTTTTGTTACACCCTTCGCAATCATGGGTAACCATCAACGTGGACTACTTTATCCTCGTAATGAAGTACCCATAAGTACCGGATATTTTCATAACCTCTCCCTTTCCTGTCGGTTAAGCATGACCCCGCCCAGGAAATGCCATTGTTCTTCATATTAATCTTTTGTTTGTGTTGGCCAACTCGCCTGTGCCGAAATTGATGGTGTTTGAATTGTTTTTGCAACAAGAAATGTTGCATGGTTACAGATGCTATTATGTAGTTAGGTCATACTCTGCCTGAATTCATTTTGATATAAATGTAGTCAATAAAAATATTTTATTAGTAGGACTATAGTTGTCCATACTGTGCATGGTTTTCGTTATGTAACCAAGTTTTTCACCAAAAGGGAATACGCATAGTAGGGCGCTACTAGCAAATAGTAATATGTCAGTATTATATCCTACATGTTGCACACGTCATGTCAGAATATTGACAGAAACGTTGTCAAACGTCGAACAAACTTTATGTTTACTCTCTATGCTGGTGCTGCACTCTAGCGTACATTAATACTTAATCTAAATATATAAAATTCAAAGGTGACTGACCGACATGGTGATCTATCAACGCACAGCCTAAACCACTGGACGGATCGGGCTGAAATTTGGCATGCAGGTAGATGTTATGACGTAGGCATCCGCTAAGAAAGGATTTTGATCAATTCCACTCCCAAGGGCTTAAAATAGGGGATGAAAGTTTGTAAATACTTCTTAACGCGAGCGAAGCCGCGGGCAATAGCTCGTAGATAATAAATAAACTCTTGCTACCTACCGAAATGCATGAACTATTTTCATAGTTCAAACTTCAAACTTCAAAGTATGACTACTATCAAGTAGTCATACTATGATAACAATAATATAATATAGTGTCCGTCAGCGCAGACCGCTACGCGTTAAGCGCATCACACACGGTGAAGATAATATAATATTTTATCTTAAGATGCCCAAATATAAAATATTATAGTATCTTAAGCTATCACACACGGCTAAGATACGATAATATTAAAAATCTGTTCATTTCCTTACGAGTCTGCGTTGGTGCCACACGTATTCCTTGTTAGAGTTCTATATACAGGGTGATTGACTATGAGTGATAACTGATAACTAATAACTGATACTGCCTTACTTCTTGATTTGTTAGACAGCTCTTCAGGCGATGATTCTGATATAGAATGTGAAATGCAGATTGCAGTAGCACATTCCAAAAGGAGAAACATTTGGATAGAGCCTCACATAAAAAAGAGAAAAACCTGCGGCGAATTTAACCTTTATCAATATCTGTCAACGAAGAAGTTTCAGGAGTATTTTAGAAATTCAAGAGAAACATTCATTTGGATTCATGAGCTTTTTAAGCAATAATAATAATAAAGCAATAAATTATAAGTCAATTTTATTTAAAATTATCCGAAATGTTACTTTTTCCCTCAAAATGTTACTTTTCGAATGAGAGTAGGTATGTAACTTTCTAACATACAGCACTGGCAACACTGCGTCCACTAGTGCGTCCGATCACTGATGAGCCCGCTGCTCGACACAAAAACACCCTGTACCTATTCATAAAGATATATTTCGCATCTTAAGATAACATATTAAGATACGAAATATATATTTCGTATCTTAAGATAAAATATTAAGATATGAAATATATATTTCCATATCGCTCGGTATCTTAAGATACAAAATATAAAATATAAATTAACTTCGTCGTGTGTGATGGTTCATAGGATTTCTATGGTGAGCGATATTCTAAAATATGCTCTAAGATAATATATATTTTATATTATCTTCACCGTCTGTGATGCGCTTTATTCAAAAATGCTTTCTAGAATTTCATAGGTACATCTAGACCAGCTATCCCCAACCTGCGGCCCGCGGGCCGCTTGTGGCCCGCGTGATGTTAAACCATTTTTAAATTCACGCCCACCGGCAAAATAATGTAAAGTCGTCGTGAAAGTCGTGAATTTTCGTTCACTTTTAAATCGTTTATTTTAAAGAAAGTTATTTTTCAACCCTAAAATTTTTTGTTGCGGCCCGCGACACTAAGACAAAAACATGTTTGTGGCCCGCATGAAAAAAGGCTGAGGACCACTGATCTAGACTATCAGTAGTCAGAGTGAGACTAAAATCAGCCTTAAAGTTAAGTTATCATTAATCTGAGTGCGGCCTAGACACCATAGTGTTTAAGTACTCTTTGGGGTAAACAAAAGTCTTAATTGGAGTTGGAACCCATGCAGGCAGAGCCGGGTATATTTGAGAGCAATTAGTATAATAACCTATGTTTTAGGGTGCGAGTTGTAGCGGGGTTGCACACAATAGGAACCGTACTTTTGCGTGACACTGTGGGAACAATGCAATCTTGTAATATCTGCGAATTGCGATTGTACTATTAGGTTTTTACTAGATGTGTAGGTTCAAAAGGCATAATATTAAGGCTATCACAGACAGAGCAGGTAATGTAAAGATGTATATTATAGCATGATACATCTCGATACATCTCGATACATCTTTCTATTGAAATCGTCAGGAGACCACACACAACAGCTATAATGTATATTTTTACATTATGGCTGTTTCTATAGAAAGATGTATCGTGCTATAATATACATCTTTACATTACCTGCTCTGTCTGTGATAGCCTTTATGTGGTATATTTACTGTTATACTTCTATCAGGGAAGTTGATTCATTCAGATGGCGGACCTACGTAATTTGGTAGCGTTATGTCAAACCCCGTTCGTCAACTGCAGCAGCAGTCTGTGCATCATTTTCTTCGATGGTACAATAAAAGTGACTTATAATATGGATTATTTGATTTTCTTGCCATAAATATTCAAAGTATTTTGATGATATTTGTCTAAACTACTGTCAGTAGTTTAGACACTTGGGGTAAAAAAACGCATTTACGCCTTGCCAGTCGTGTGTTGAATGTTTTTTCCCACCTCTCCCTTATAAGCGTTAAGCTCTCACAAGAGATTAGGCGTATACAAAAATGCGAAATTGAAACTGTATTAGGGTTCTAATCCCTGCCTTATCCTCTTACAGTACATAGGTGTCAAATGCTCCAAATTAAACTGAGGTCTCATACATACATAATATTATCTACCTAAATACTTTGTGTCAAAGAAAAATAATTATTTGTAAGTTGTAACTAAGCTAAGGACACAATATTATAATAAACATTTTACTGAAAGGACAATGGCCAAGAAACCCCAGGCTGGAATGTATTTTCATCACCCAATCGCAGGCATATACAAATATATTATATGCCTGCGATTGGGTGATGAAAATTCATCACCCATTATCACCATTGTTTTTAGCTACAGCCTGTATCTGTTCAGCCTGAGTTTAATTTTAAACTTCCGTGGCCATTGTCCTTTGGCGTACTACTTTGAGTCCCGTAAAAGAACATAACATACTTTTATCCCGGAAAAATGTACGGTTTCTCGGAATTTTGGCGCAACGGAGTTGCGGCCGTCATCTAGTATGCATTAAATCATGCCAGTGTTGAAATGAAATCGAGCGTTGCAGCGCGAAGTCAAAGTAAACTCAATATCAGTTTGTACGTTGTTTAGTCGCAAGTTTCGGAATTGCAATAGTTCGGAAATTGTAATCCCACCCCGGAATATTCCGTAATTCTGTCCCCTATCTTTATTTCCATAAATCACGCGAGTTTTTCCGCGAAAAATATCCGTACAGGTAGTGCGGTCGCATCACTCATGCACGAATCCGTATTCCAGATTTTCAAATGAAAAAAATGCTTATATATAATCCCGAGATCTAATAACTTACTGTGCTCAGAAACATTTAATGATGACTTAACTTTAATGAACATTTTGAAGGCGCTAATTTAAAGAACTACTAGTTACGTAGTAGTAAATATGTACTTATTTAGTAATCTGTGCTGCTAGACCAATTTTTGTGAAATTTGGCTCAACTATATATACTCGTAGTAGACTGTAGACCACGCCGAAGGACTAGGTTACTTGTTTGTGCAATAATGTACGGTTCCCGCGCGATAAGCGAATTATGTGGTACAATAGAGTCGCAGGCGTCATCTAGATGACGCCCGCATGACGCCCGCAACTCAGTTGCGCCAAAATTCTTTTATCGCGTGGGAACTGTACATTTTTCGGTATATAAAGTATCCTTTCCTGGGACACAAAATATCAGCATACCAAATTTCAGGAAAATCTGTTCAGCGATTTGGGTGTGAAGAGGTAACAGACAGTCAAACAGCGATACACTTTCACGATTATCACTATGGATACATGCGTTTAGCAAGCACATCATTAAAATTCTACGCCATTATAGACGTTGCTCATAGAGTTCAAATTGCAGATAATGAACCTCATTTTGGGTTTGGACAAAACGCCTATTCTGTTTTATTACGCAAACAATACACACCAAGTTCTAGTTTGGCATGGCAAATTGCCATAAGGACGTACTGAAACCACACTAATAACAGTAAGCAAAGGAATTGCATAATCAAGTTTTCAAACTACTGTGCAAGGAATTTTCGACCTTAAGGAACTTATGTACTTTTGGCCTGACTCTACCTACAGATAATTAAAGTTCTAAGAAGTACGGTGTACAAAATAGCTCAGACTATCAAAGTCGTTATAAAACTAGCTCATAGCTCATATACGCCTACTTTTAAACTATTGAAATCATACTTGCAATGTGTACCATCCCACAAAAAATTACGTATTGAGTTATGAATGCAGTAATTAGGTATGTTCTTTAGATCATTTAGAACAAGACTACATTCATATCTAATTCAACAAAAAAAATGTGGGTTACTATACAAATGCTCAGCGACCTCGCGTCGAATGCAACTTTATTTACAAAAAAAAAAAGAATTTCGTCGTGAAAACCTTGCATTTTTCGAGGATCGAGCATACATTTTATAATGAAAAAACGCACGCTTTTGCGTGATAATCATTTCTTATGATATACTAGCTGATGACCCTGTGAACTTTGTGTCACTATACTATGTCACTTCCCTATTAAATCCTATACAAACCTTTCTACGAGTATCAAGACTACAAGTAGCCAAACCGGTCCAGCCGTTCTCAAGTTTTAGGGAGACAAACAAAATTTTAAATTAATTTTTATTTATAATTGCCGTTTCATATTTTCATTTTTTTTTTAATTATTGGTTTTTCTTTATTTAGTTTTTTAGACAGCCTAATATTGTTACTCTACATTAGGTAATTGGCTAATGTTTCCCTTTACAAAAAGGCCGGAAGCCGCCATATTGGATCCGGTGCGTCCAGAAATCCCCAACCTTAATCCCGATATTTTGTAAACTGGGATAATAGGGTATAAAGAATTTAGGGTAAAGATTTTTCAACGAAAAAATCATAAAAGCTATGTAACATAAAATACAGAGTTTTTTCAAGTACCCTTGAAGACCTTTCGATACCCGATACTGTGTTTAACTTACAAAGTTATAAAATAAATATTTTATATTGAAAGTTAAAAAGGAAATTTTGTTAAATATTCAACGATCAACGAAATTGAATAGGTTTGTAGAATTTGATACTTTTGTGAATAGAACTAGTAGACTGTATCTTATATTTTATGTAACAAATTATATTATTATGAGCTCTTTAGAACATAAACTATTTACTCTCTAACACCAAGGTGTATTATTTTCTAATCAGATTAAAATAAGCTCTCCTCGTTGAAACTTAAGCTTCTTATCACGACATAAAAAAAATACTATTCTAAATTCGAATCGATCGGATCTTTTTTTTACGTTTCTGAAGGGCCCCCGAGACGGTCAAACGGTTTGACTCAAACACGTACATTTTGGTTTGACTCAAACCATTTTGATCGTTTACAAAGCTAGTTTGAACGGTTTGTCAAAAATTTACGTGTTTGAAGCTTGTTTGATGAAACTTCATATTTTTGTTGTGTTTGACGCGCCGTTTGATCGGCAGATTCCGAAGCGTTTGATCAAACTCGGTTTAGCTTAGTGCTGGATTTTGAAGAAGAAAAAAGAAAATAAAGAAAGAAGCTGTAGTTTCTAGCACTTTCGTAAATGTTCGTCGATAAAACGATATCTTAGTTCATACTATTCTTTGGACCAAAGTCTTTTTCTTATTTTTCTCTTTTGACAGAGGACATTAACGTTATAAACATAAGAAAATCATGATCCTCGTTCTAGAATCTAGACTCTAGAGCATCTTGTCTGCATCACAAGACGTGTACTCGACAGCGCGTATTGAATTAAACTGCGCAGTGTCGTTTGACAAACCGTTCAAACCGACATCAAACGGTTGCATCAAACACGTAAGGTTTGAATCAAACACGTAAATTTTGGTTTGACTCAAACCATTTTGATCGTTTACAAAGCTAGTTTGAACGGTTTGTCAAACATTTACGTGTTTGAAGCTCGTTTGATGAAATTTTATATTTTTGTTGTGTTTGACGCGCCGTTTGATCGTGTTCCGATGCGTTTGAACAAACTTTGTACCATTTTTTGGAGTACATTATTTTTAACCGACTAAAAAAGAGGAGGTTATCAATTCGACGTTGGAAATATATAGTATGTAAATTGTAATATTTCCAGAACTGCCCAGTTTTCGTATATGTTAATCTATATCAGCATCTGAACAAATGTGCAAAATTTCAAAAGTGTATAATGTTGTATGTTTTTTATGTTTGTGTTCATATATCTCTGGAACTACAAGTCCGATTTAAATATTTTTTATTGTACTATATAGGTATTGTTTAACTTAGGAGGCTTCTGCAAGTTTCATCAAAATAGGTTTAGTAGTTTTTGAGATAGGGAATTTAATTCTCAATTTCGTACAATTTTTAAGTCGGTTTTATCTTTTAAAAATAATATTTATTCGTCACAAGACGTGTACTCCACAGCGCGTATTAAAACAAACTGCGCAGTGTCGTTTGACAAACCGTTCAAACCGACATCAAACGGTTTGACTCAAACACGTAAATTTTGGTTTGACTCAAACCATTTTGATCGTTTACAAAGCTAGTTTGAACGGTTTGTCAAACATTTACGTGTTTGAAGCTCGTTTGATGAAATTTCATATTTTTGTTGTGTTTGACGCGCCGTTTGATCGTGTTCCGATGCGTTTGAACAAACTTTGTACCATTCTTTGGAGTACATTATTTTTAACCGACTAAAAAAGAGAAGGTTATCAATTCGACGCGTATATATGAAATATTTCCAGAACAGCCCAGTTTTCGTATATGTTAGTCTATATCAGCATCTGAACAAATGTGCAAAATTTCAAAAGTGTATGTATGTTTTTATGTTTGTGTTCACATATTATCTCCGGAACTGCAAGTCCGATTTAAATATTTTTTTGTTGTACTATATAGGTATTGTATAACTTGGGACACTTCTGGAAGTTTCATCAAAATATGTTTAGTAGTTTTTGAGATAGGGAATTTAATTCTCAATTTCGTACAATTTTGAAGGCAGATTTATCTTTTAAAAAATAATATTTATTCGTCACAAGACGTGTACTCTACAGCGCGTCTTGAACCAAACTGCACAGTGTCGTTTGACAAACCGTTCAAACCGACATCAAACGGTTGCATCAAACACGTAAGGTTTGAATCAAACCGTTTGATCGTCTCGGGGGCTCTTAACACGCAATAGGTAAGTTCTAAATTCAACGGGCATGTTTTTTTTTAATACGATTATGGGCATGCACGTGAGATTCATTGTCAACACGTCTTAACCCCCTGCTACCGACATCCTGCCCTTTTGTCCCAAGTCCTTAAGGTTTTTTCTAAGGATAAGTGTCAGCCATTGATAGTCAAACAAAAGGTTAAATTTTAATGACTAGGGTTCGGATAATTAAAACGACGGTGTCCTTGGTTATTATATTTCTTTCGGGTTTTTGTTTTCGTAATCATGTCATAAGACGTCAGCCGCACCAGTGGTTTTGAAGGTGAGAGATTTTAAATTGTCGGTAGTTTTAAATTTCATGACGGTACCAGTTACCACGATACTTATTATAGTTATTATAAAATAATATCATGCTATGACCACAGTGTAAATAACTTGACGTTGTATGTTACAGCATTCATTAATAATGAAAGTGTTTTTGATGTAACACTGAAATTACGACTTTATTGAACCTCACAAACTGTTAGCAATCACTGAGATATAAGTACTTTAGCAATAGTGTTTTTGGATATATTATGGGATACCGAGGATGCCAAGATATTATATTATTATAACTTTTTCTCTTTTACTCTTATTTGTAGGTATAGGGTAAACACATCCGTGATCCAATGGTCACCGTATTGTAACCGAAACCGGTGTAGGGGGTAATATCATGCAGACTTATAAGGTGGAACATGCAAGGCTTTTAGTCTTGCATATTCTACCTGTCCTCCATGATCCTACAGTACATCATATCTTTATAAAAGTCCGTGAACCCATGCTAAAGCCAACATATTATATTAAAAGTTCTATCTTTATTGTTCCAGCCAGTTGGCATCTACCGGTGGAAGAACTTTGACTTACTAAAATGTTCTACCCTTCATTCGAGTTCCCAAACTACAGCAAACTTATAATAAGAGTTCCATGAACCTAACCTATACTAAAAGTTCCATCTCTATTGTTACAGCCAGTCGGTATCTACCGTGGGAAGTACGAGTGGGCGAACGAGGACAGTCCCCTGGGTGGTGACTGCTCCATCTGGGTGCGCGCCGCCACGCTGCAGCTGGACGACGGCCAGTGGCAGTGCCAGGTCACCGCTAGCAACTATGACGTGCAGGTAAATGATGCTAGTAAAAGGCATCCGGGGGAAGTACGAGTGGGCGAACGAGGACAGTGCCCTGGGTGGTGACTGCTCCATCTGGGTGCGCGCCGCCACGCTGCAGCTGGACGACGGCCAGTGGCAGTGCCAGGTCACCGCTAGCAACTATGACGTGCAGGTAAATGATGCTAGTAAAAGGCATCCGGGGGAAGTACGAGTGGGCGAACGAGGACAGTGCCCTGGGTGGTGACTGCTCCATCTGGGTGCGCGCCGCCACGCTGCAGCTGGACGACGGCCAGTGGCAGTGCCAGGTCACCGCTAGCAACTATGACGTGCAGGTAAATGATGCTAGTAAAAGGCATCCGGGGGAAGTACGAGTGGGCGAACGAGGACAGTGCCCTGGGTGGTGACTGCTCCATCTGGGTGCGCGCCGCCACGCTGCAGCTGGACGACGGCCAGTGGCAGTGCCAGGTCACCGCTAGCAACTATGACGTGCAGGTAAATGATGCTAGTAAAAGGCATCCGGGGGAAGTACGAGTGGGCGAACGAGGACAGTGCCCTGGGTGGTGACTGCTCCATCTGGGTGCGCGCCGCCACGCTGCAGCTGGACGACGGCCAGTGGCAGTGCCAGGTCACCGCTAGCAACTATGACGTGCAGGTAAATGATGCTAGTAAAAGGCATCCGGGGGAAGTACGAGTGGGCGAACGAGGACAGTCCCCTGGGTGGTGACTGCTCCATCTGGGTGCGAGCTGCCACGCTACAACTGGACGACGGCCAGTGGCAGTGCCAG
Source organism: Polyommatus iphigenia (assembly GCA_963422495.1). Classification (NCBI taxonomy): domain Eukaryota; kingdom Metazoa; phylum Arthropoda; class Insecta; order Lepidoptera; family Lycaenidae; genus Polyommatus; species Polyommatus iphigenia. The sequence continues at coordinate 2,190,619 of OY730184.1, read as the reverse complement.
GTCACCGCTAGCAATTATGACGTGCAGGTAAATTGCAATTTGACAGCAGCAGGTTATGACTAGGAGAGAGTTTAGTCCCTAGATAACTGGGTAACACCACAGTCAAGTCAGACATATCGGATAGTTGGAGTCCATGAGTCTACCCTCCCGGTGAAAAAGAAGAAATGCAGGTAAATGATGCTTCTTCAAACTTCAGAAAAATTTATTTGCAACCATTAATCAGTACGCATAATAGTATATAGGTTCTCTAGAACATTTGTTCAACACGTGAATAGCCTCATTTTGACAAGACGAACAATAATTATTGCCAAATTTAAAAAAAGCGTGTTTTTTTTACTATTTTATTTTTCTTCTTCCAGGACGCACTCTCCAGTCCCCCCGCAGCCCTGGCCGTGCGTGTTCCTCCTCAGTCCCCTCGGATCCTCTTCAACGGCTCCCACCTTATGCCTGGACAGAACATCACCGTGGCAGCTGGTTCTCGAGCTACGGTAGTCTGCGAGGCCAGATACGGCAACCCGCCGGCGTACATCGAGTGGTATTTAGGTACGGTAGAAACTAGAAACGAAATACCAAGGCACAGAGTTTTAAGCTATTGCATAGCTTTTACCGTGGGCTTTAAACGCGGCGATCGAGTTAAGAAATCCCGTAACAAAAAAATCCTAACCCTCCACTCCGAGTTCCGACCGCCACAGCGATTCGGCGTTGCCAGACTTCGGCACAGTGTTTGTGTGCGTGCGACTAGACGTATGCGAATTATAATTATTGCATAAGTTGATAAAAAATGCTAGTGCCGGCCGTATTTTTTGTGTGTCTAGATTCGCCGTTTGAGCTGCTTGTCGCTTGTTTAGTGCGCTTTTCCTGTCATGTGTGTCATCGCGTGGATCTGTTCCGTATGCACTATAATATGCAAGTTACCCGCTTCCTATCAGTTCATAGATGTTTTTCCTGTCAGGCGGGCAACACGCGTGCGGCCAGAAGTTTGTCGTCACCCGCATGCGGACATTAAAACACAGACAAAGCGAAAAACCTTAAGGTACAATTCCGTGCATCGCGATCGATCGCGGCCGCGCACGACCTACGACTACCGTCGGTCGCTCGCGGCCATAGTCAGCGTATGAAAATGTATGGGCACCGCTTCCGAGGCCCGCGACAGACGCGCGCGGCCTACGACTGTCGTAAGCCGCGCGCGATCGTGTCTTGAAGTTATGACAGTCGCGCACGACCGACGACAGTCGTAGGCCCCGCGCGACCGTGTCAAAGTTATATGGCACGGTCGCGCGCGGCTTACGACAGTCGTAGGCCGCGCGCGCATAGTATAAGGAGGGGAAGTAAGTTATCTTCATACAAAGGCACCGCGCGCTGCTTGTATGTGTGCGCCATAGTATCAATGCGTCGCCGCACGCACACTTATTAAAATCTCGGACCGTTTTCGGACCATACTAGTCGGGGCTAACACTTAACGCTGCACGCCCGCGTTGCGCCACGCCGCGCCAAACGAATCAAAAATGTCCGATCATAATCGCAGGAGTAATAAATATTGCTGTGTGTTTGGGTGTTTTAATAGTAATGCAACAATTCCAGAGTTGTCTTTGCTTAAATTACCAGTTGAACAGGAAAGGTAAGTACTACTCACTTATTCTAGCATAATATAATTTTTACTTACCTACTTACTTATTTTTTTATTGTATTAGTTTTCTATCACACAAACTTTCCCACTAGAACATAGTATAAAATATCTATAGGAGAATGTTTTAGGTAAGTACTTTTGATCAGTCAACTAATTTGCCGCTATTGCTTTGTTTACATTTTAGTAATGCCGATTTCTCTGTATTGTAGGTATATTATATTAACTAACTACTTACAGTCAATTACTTATTTTAAATCTTAATTAAAAATAAGTAATTGACTAATTATTGTACATCAGACATTAATTATACACATAAAGCAAAGTTCGAATCATAACAACAGATTTGTTTATAGTAGGTACCTATAAGAGACAGGCGTTAGTTTTTAATGTTGTTTTAAAGGGTATATGTATTTATAATTTTTCGGCACTTGGATCGTGCATATAATCGGATTATATGCACGATCCAAGTGCCGAAATATGCATGCAAATATGCACGAAAATCGGCCGAAATATGGACAATCAAGAGTCACTTATTATTATTAAAAGTCGGAAGACCGCGACGTTGCCGCTGTTCATGTGGTTGCGAACGAAGCGCGGACAGCCGCTTGCCGCTCCCACATCACAACGCGCGCCGCCGCGCCGCCGCGCCGCCGCCGCCTAAAATTGGCAACCCTAAGACAGTAGGTAATTAAATCGCGGATTGGGCCGGAGTTACCCTACTTCCCCTCCTTTTACTATGGCGCGCGTCAGTCGCGGGCCTCGGAAGCGGTGCCATACATTTTCATACGCTGACTATGGTCGCGAGCGGCCGACGACAGTCGTAGGTCGTGCGCGACCGCGATCGATCGCGATGCACGGAATTGTACATTTAGACTATTTTCAATTTTTTACAAAGGGGGTAAATTATATTCTCCATTAAAAGGACAAGATCCAACGTCCATACAATTTTGGGCTCATTTTAAAAGTGCCGGCCAACGCAAATAAACCCATTATTGAAATAGAACATAATCTAAGGAATAATTTTTATTATTACACCAAAGTTCTAAGTCAAGTCTCCGAGTTGTTATTCAAGGTCAAAATTTTTTAATAACATATTATGGAATAAAACTTATTTTATTAATTAAAAGCAATAAGTAATCGATCCCAACGTCCCTATCCGAGTCATAGAACAGATTAGAAGCCAAATACCTACAAATGATTTGGAAAAATTCAAAGGAAGAGGGAACCTCTACGTGCTTGGGGCTTGCAGTAGTCGTGTGCGTACAAGACAAAAAAACGAGGAATACGGCTTTTGCTGAACCAAAGATTTCCTTTGGTATGATTGATCTTTATATCCCTAAGATGGGTTTACGAAGTGGAGCCACCTGAATATTTCATGCAGGTGGGGGAGGGGGGTTTTTAGCTTTAACAAGGTATGAGGTCAATAACTGCATGGGATTTAGGTATATAGTCGAGTTTGGTATCATTGTCGATTGAATTGAATTTTTAAATGCCAGTTTTGGAATAATATTGAGATAAAAGACAGTAAAAATAAAAAAAAAATATATATATGATTTTCAACCAACGAAAACGCTGTTGATAGGGCTTAATTAATATAAGGAGGCTGATAGCCGCATTATTGTGCATGCCAGAGACATGGTGATGAATGGAGCAATAAATATATTAATATTACTAGACGTTCCGCGCGGCTTCGTCCGCGTAAATCTAAAATTTCACGGAAACCGTATATTTTCCACATATTAATAACCCATGTCTCACGTAGTCTACTATATATTCGTGTCAAATAACATAAAAATTGCTCCAGTAGTCTGTGAGATATTAGCCTTTTCAAATAATTTTCCCCGTTTTTTTACATTTTCCTCCGTATCTTTGCTCCTATTGGTCTTAGCGTGATAAAATATAGCTTGTAGCCTTCCTCGATAAATAGGCTATCAAACACTGAAATTTTTTTCCAAATCGGACCAGTAGTTCTTGAGATTAGCGCGTTCAAAGAAACATACTAACTAACAAACTCTTCAGCTTTATTTTCACATTTTCCTCTGTATATTTGCTCCTATTGGTCTAAGCGTGATAAAATATAGGCTTTAGCTTTCCTCGATAAATACGCTACCAAACACTAAAAGATTCTTTCAAATCGGAAGTAGCTCCTGAGATTAGCGCGTTCAAACAAACAAACTCTTCAGCTTTATAATATTACTAGACGTTTCGCGCGGTTTCGCCCGCGTTAATTAGGTATTTCACAGACAAATTAGTCCACAATAAATAGCTTATGATCCTTCACGTTCCTACTTTTTACCTGTGCCCAATAACAGAAAAATTACTCCAGTAGTTCGTGAAATAAGCCCTTTCAAATAATTGCCCCCGTTTTTTCCACATTTTCCTCTATTTCTTCGCTTAAATTCTTCTTTTAGCGTAATAAAATATAGCCTATAGCCTTCCTCGATAAATGAGCTATCTAACACTGAAAGAATTTTTCAAATCGGACCAGTAATTACTGACTCATACTAAGATTAGCGCGTTTAAATAATGCTTCTTCTTCTTCTTTTTACATTGTTTAACATCTTTATCGTGCAAATATGAGTCCTAAAATGAATTTAGCATTCTTAAGTCATCCGAATATGGTACCGAACTTGGAATAGTATCATAATTAATGCCTCTATACAGATTGAGACTCTATTTTCCTCCAGAGCAGAAGCTGCTAAAATTAAAAAAAACTAACATCAAAAATCGCGGTGGCTCCACATCTTAAATCCATCCTTGGGCCATAAGGACCAATCCTACCAAAGGAAATCTTTGGTTCAGCAATAGCCGTATAATTTACCGTACACACGCAACTACAGGGCACAACTCATTGCTTACTTGGAATACTAGGCAAATGCCGTGCGTACCCCAAGCACGTAGAGTGTAGACTGTAGAGTATTGCCCTTCCTTTGAATTTTTCCAAATCATTTGTAGGTATTTGGCTTCTAATCTGTTCTATGACTCGGATAGGGACGTTGGGATCGATTACTTATTGCTTTTAATTGATAAAATAAGTTTTATCCATATGTTATTAAAAAACTTTGATATTGAATAACAACTCGGAGACTTGACTTAGAACTTTGGTGTAATAATAATAATTATTCCTTAGATTATGTTCTATTTAAATAATGGGTTTATTTGCGTTGGTCGGCACTTTTAAAATTAGCCCAATTTGGACCTTATCCTTTAAAAAAATCCTTTCGTCTAAAGTTTTAAACCGCCTTCCAACCACTAATTGTATCTTATATCTTTAAACGAGCAATTCTTGTATATATATAATTGGAATCTCGGAATCGGCTCCAACGATTTTCATGAAATTTCGTATATAGGGGGTTTCGGGGACGATAAATCGATCTAGCTAGGAATCATTTTCAGAAAATGACATTTTATTCGTGTTTTATTGAACAGGTACCGAGCGAAGCTCGGTCAAATAGCTAGTGTTCTTAATACATAGCAAAGTGTTTTCTGTTTGTTATTCCGAAGTCGATGGGAGCGTATGAGATGAGGACTAAGTTTATACTTTACAAGTTCAGTAATAGTCTGACTTGGAGCTTCGCTACCGTATAATTACTCCAATTGATTCTGCTATGAATACCAAATTTGTTGATTCACTATAATATAATTGCAGTTGACAAATTATTCTACTTGATACCGTTTGCTTACATTTGAGAACCTTGCACCTATTTAATCTCGAATTTTGATATACCTACGTCATAATAACTGTATTACATCTGGGGCAGTTTTAGTGATTTGAGGTGTTGAAAATAAGTTATGTTCAGCTGATTTTCATAATAACGTTAATTTTATAAGCGTTAAAATACTTATAAGTACATCATATTTTTGTTGTTGTAAGAATCTATTAAGTTTTTCGACCTCGTGATTTAAGGACATTCCCTACGGAGATTCCGTAATTTACCGTATTTAAAGCCTTATAAACTCATAATCTGAAAGCTACAGTTATAATAAAAATACAGCAATCATCTTAAGTATATCAACATTCCTTTCCAAGTTTTAAATTTTCTATTTTTGTTCATTATACTCATGATATCAGCTTCCAAAGTAATACCAATTTATTAAAATTCAAGCATACAGCTTGAGTTTTAAATAACAAATTACTGTTATTTAAAACTCACGCCAATGGATCGACAATATCATAAACTACATATTCCCCGTTTTAATTTTTTTAGGACAATTTTGAACTAAGTTAAGTGAAAAAAATAGGGTTTTAGCGCTATCTCGGCAACGCGGCAAATGTATGTATTTGCCCGGGGGACGACCTTAATAATAGATCCATAATAATGGAACTGGATCCATAGGCAGCTGTCGGACCTCAGTGATAAATGTTGCTCGTTATCTATCGGACATAACCCGACCAAATTTCTCTCTTCTACTACCCAGTACTCTATACTACTGCTAAATATCTTATGGTACCTGCTTACTATTCCAGAGAAAGAACGCCTAACCGCCTGGAGCCAAACCAACGCGTCCGAGGTGGAGCGGCCCAGGGTATGGGCTGCGAGGTCTGTTCTGGAGCTGGGTGCTACCAGATCCTCGCATGGAAGACAGCTGGCCTGCAGAGCCCACCATCCCTCCTTCCCGTCGCCGTATTACAGGGATTCTTACACCATGCTGGATGTTACCTGTAAGTTATACTTTCTCTTTCTAGTGTAGCTTTAATCCCTCGATCGTGGAAAAACGAGACACAATAGCCTTTCTATTGTTGTCGCGAGCACCGGTGCTCGTACGGGGCTTGATGGGTATACCCAATTTAACGTGCGAGAAAAAAAAATTACTAGATAACGCCCGCAACCCCGTTACGCTAAAATCAGTTTATCGCGCGAGAACAGTAAGTTTTTCTGGGATAAAAAGTATCCTATGTTCTTTGCCGGGACTCGAAGTGTCTCTCTCCATACCCAGCAAAATCGTTTGAGCAGTTTGGGCGTTAACAGGTGACAGACAGACAGACTGACCCAATTTCGCATATTTTATAATAATAAGTATTATATTAGTAAGTAAGTATGGATGGCCAGGGAAAGTTTCGGACAGGGTCCAAGGGTCTAAACCTAAAACTGACTAAATTATACATCTAGGGCGTGTCGAGCCTAGATGAAGAAAACCTGATCACCGCGTAATTGCTCTGCTTCAAACTCACTCGCAATGACGTGTGTTCAAGCCTTTACAGGACAAGGAGGAAAATTTAAATTTTATATCTACCTTACTAACAGACTAGACCAAATTATTTACCGTTATAACCTCAGGCAATGAAATACATTAGATACACTAGAATTAATTTTCAATTATACCAAGCCAAGTTATTCTAAGAATCCATCCGCAGCCGGTTACTTAAATATTCTGAGACCTAATGGAGACTTTGTCAGTCCATTGACTTAGACGAACCTAATTTTGGACGAGACTGGACAGACGAGACTCGACAAATACATTAGTCCGATGTCGACAGATGCATTACATGGCTAAGGTGTCGTCAGATTAGAAATTACGATTGGGTAATTGAATTTTAGATGACCACCAAAAATTCAAATATTAAAATCATGGTTATTTAAGTTAGCATTTAAAATTGAAGTTTTTAATTAAATTTTTGGACTACGCAGAATTTTGCTATCGAGAACTGTATGTTATACAATATTATGTTATCTATAGCAATCACTTCTGAGTACCTGAAATACGGGTGGAATAATATAAATCACTGGCACAACAAAATTTACTACAATATGTCTTTTAACTTTGTGTCTATCTCCAATCATTGCCGTCAAAAAAGTCTAAAGATATTCATTATTCGTATATATTTTAAATAATACTTATATCTAAAAAAATGTCAGGAATTTATGATAATCGCCAACGAAAGAATGATATCTTATTTTATATGGTATTTAATGAAAAAAACATTGTTGGAGTTGTCTACTTTGAACTCTTACCACCCAACCGAACGATCAATTCTGATGTCTGCAATCTGCATTTAAACAATACATACCTATAATAGTTAAAGAAAAGCGGCACAAATTGGCAAATCGAAGAAGTTTATATTCCGTTGCAAAGCCACATACATCTTTGGTCACTCGGCAAAAGTTATTGGAGCTTGGTTGGGATGTTTTTCCCCATCCACCATATTATAGTCCTGACCTTGCACCATCTGATAATATTTCTTGTTTTGACCTTTGCAAAACTCCTTGAATGGTAAAAAAATAATGATGATGATGATTTTCTTACAAAATCTGCAATTACTCAGTTGCCAACCTGTTATTTTATTATTTATTAAATTTAAAACATTATTTTATTTTAATATTCTAAAGTATTACTAGCTGTCCCGGCAAACGTTGCTTTGCCATAATAAGTATAAAGTAATAATTCGCCCATATTATTTTATTGAAGTGACTAAATAAGTATGTCGTCATGGCAACGTCGATCGCTATCTCGTCGCACAAACAATGGTCGCCGTCAGTCTCAGGTTGTAATAATTTACTATTATTTATTCAACAAATGCACTTATCAATATATAAAGTACCCAGTAGCCGATTCTCAGACCTACTGAATATGCTTATAAAATTTGGTAAAAATCAGTAAAGCCGTTTCGGAGGAGTTCGCGGACTAACATTGTGACACGAGAATTTTATATACTTAAAAGATTAAATATTATAGTTGGGTAGGGGAAGAGGGAATTTCGGGACTAGCTCGAGCATGTCAGATTAAGCTTGTATAGGCTTTCGACATGTGTCTAGTTATCATGGTATAGAAATCAGATTTCTCACTTGGTGGGTCAAAAAATTTTTTTTTTAATATTGAAATGTCATCGGATCTGTCAGATTAAGATAGGGGATGTTTAGTATACCTCAAAGAAGCTTCCATATAAAGCACTGACGATTCAAAGGTTAGGTAAGTCTGTAGGAACATTTTAAAATATAAAAAACTAAAGCTTCATGTTTTCCTAACTAAGCTTCGCAGATATATTATTTTGCACTAAACTAAATTAATTAATCCTTGTTGTCGAAAATATATTTATAATTTATATAAATAAGCAATTTTTTAAATATATTTTCTTTTTCAAAACTTTTAAAATGGCTGCTGTCGGGTCCTATCTAATGGTAGATTGAATAAAAGAGGTAAACGATAGAACTCCGATATATTATGTATTACGATTTACAATGTTGCTAATTGGTAGGTATATTATAAGTGGACGTGCGCGTGCGCCGGTGGTTCGGGAAGAAGAGAGAGGTCCCGCCGCGGCCCGCTCAGCTCGCCGCCGTCGTCGCTCCAAACACGTTCCGCCCCGTCTCCCGGCACCCCCGCAGGTCCGCGAGGTCCTTGCGCCAGGGACGTCTCATTAGGCCACGATGTCCATACGTGGACAGCTGCAGTTTCTGAACCCACCGCTAAAATAAGATGTAAGACTGTTTATTAGGGTGGAGCGAAAAAACTTTTTTTGATATTCGTTTCGGCATACCTGTAAAAAGTTGCTGTTACTGCTCACAAATATACGTACAAAATTTAATTTAAATTATAATAAATTTAGAAGTGCCCCCAGCGTCATGAACTTTTGAGAAATTCGAAAAACTTCGTCAAAAACCACCAACTTCTAATATTGCCAAATTAACGCTGATTTTTATATTATGTGTATTCCGTTACGTTCGTAACTGTTTAAGATTAAATATTGCGAAGATAGATGGGGAGATTGAGGCAGAAGAGGTGATTTCATTGCACTTTTCAATCGTTGTTCGAACGCCATAAAGTGCGCATTATTAATGTAATTCTGCTTGTGAGAAACAGTGATTCTAAGCACTACTCACAAAAAAATAAACTCCTGTAAGTAATATTTTTAATTTCCTGTTTACTGATTGTTGATAAAATACTATTTGCGATATAATTTATACCTAGTATTTCTCTTTATTACAGTCATATTATGTAGTCAAAACACGAAAAGACACACATGTTGTCCCGTTTTTGGTTTATCGGAGAAGTTACTAGTGTGTCAACTACTAAATCATAATTCTGTTATAAAAATTACTTATTTATTAATTAATATCACATTAATATGAATCAAAGCTTGACAAAACAACTAAAGAGCCGACAGTTCATGATATATCCCAAAGACTGGCTACGGAAATTTTACATATCTGGCGAAAAGCGTCGCTTTCCAAAAAAAGAAGTATATTATTTACTTCATTATAGAACTGCAAGAAAAATTATGATAGCCCGTGTAGATTTAAATGCGTCTGTAAAAAATATGAAGAAAATGAAATTACAAGAAAAAAATCACTGCGTAGCAAAGAGATAATGGGTCCAAGCCAGACGTCTTATTCGCGTTCTTTGCATGTTGACTTAACAACCGAAAGAACGAGTTCAATCAATTGTAGCTTCTTCTTGTAGCTTTTACAAGCTAATCAATCGCCATAATAAGTAGCTGCTCAGCCACCCAAGAAAAAGAGATTCAATTTTCCACCATTAGCTCTCGTATGCGATCGTATCTGAGTCTCTGACAGAGCAGCTGCTATTATAGCTTTATCTGCTTGTTTATCTGTGTTAAAAGATGTTGATTGTTGGTATTATTACATCAAAGGATTCTAGTGCTGTCATTGATCGTTAAAAATGCGATGAGAAATAATGAAAAACAGATCAGCACACACGATGTAGATCGCAATTGTAAAAGTATACGCAGAAATTATTTTGATGGTAGAAATGGTGGCTGTGATGGTACAGTTGTGAATATAGTTTTTAAAGAAGATGTTATTCGTTTTATGGAAGAAATAATTAACAAACTACTAAAGTAGTTTTTTTGTTTCAAATGCCTAACTGTGAAATAAAACAACAATTTAATACCAAACAATCTATTTTTTTCTGATGATCATTCCTTGATAATATATCATAAATATTTAATTTTTCTTGATAAAAACATTGATACCACTAACCAGAGCCTGTAGACAAGACTTTTCTTTATCGTTTCTTAATACAATCGTCGATCGAAATGTATAGAATTGACATTAGACGAGATCGAACGTCAACGTCATATTCGCGAATTTTTAAGTCAATTCCATACATTTTGATCGGCGATTCTATAGAAAAGCGATAAAGAAAAGGTCTTGGCTAAGGAGTCAGTCTTTTATTTAACATATTACAATGAAGTTTTTTTTACAAGGAACAGCAAATAAAGAAAAATACTATTTATCAAAACTAGACCAATGTTTTCAAAAAATTCGTATTTTTCGAATTTTCAATTGGGTTGGGGCACCTCAAAACATCAAGACAAGTAAACCATATTTTGTATGCAGAATTTACTCATAACAAGGCAACTTTCTATTGCTATGCCATTAAAAAAAAAAATTAAAAAAAAATTCTTCATACAAAATCGCTCCACTACTGCTTATATTTGTCACCAACTTAAACACAACAGTAGTATTTTTCAATAGCTTATATTTCAAGAAACTTTAGAAAACAATAACCCTTCCATTTGCGCACTTTTACCCCAGTATCGGGGTATGTGTACGCAGCACTTTGGGTAAGTGTACGCAACAACAAAATATAATATATATTTTAGAACATAAAGAATATTCTTTTATTATTTTAATTTGTAACTACTTATAGTTACGTAAAGTAATCAACAAAATCGTCTTAAATCAAAATATTAGAACAATAATTTTCACTTAGAAATATTTAGTTACTTCGTCATATATGTAAATTGTAATACAAAAAAAAAGTGCCGTGTGCGGAGTTGGTGCACTGTTTTTGGCACCAGACTCCACAAAGGCTTCATTTAATCCAATCTTCAGTCGGTGGTTCAGAATACTGTTCGCCACATAAGGGAAAAGGCTTCTGCGCACACTTAACCCAAAGCATAGGAACAGGGTTATACGAATATCATTAATTCCTGCATCATCAGAATATCCTAAGCACTGGCAAATAACAAACTTGATATTATGTTGCACTCGATAGCAAAAAGCTTATTTAGAACAAAAATACATGACTTCAAAAGATTACACATCAAAATTTACAAAATATCGTAAATATTTGAGCAAAAATCTTCATTTATCTGTCATTCCAAAATGGCGCGCGCGCAGCCGCTGGGACACGAGCGCTTCGCAGGGCGTCCTGTGGGTTATTGAAGAGGGGGGTTGCCGTTCCTTAGCGTCATATATTTTTCGAGATATTTACAATGCGCACACTTAGACGCTGCGCACACTTGACCCACATGACCATACATGGCTAACGTGACCATGCGTCCCGCTATGGGCGGCAGTCGGGACCATCCGCTTTCAGGCAGTCTGTCCCGCTGTCCCCCGCGAGGCTGAAATTGTCCCGCTTTTGCAAACAGATCAAACGACAGTTTAAAGTATTTCTATGTTTGAAATCCCCAATGCCTGCGTCATTCCTGGAAGTAACGCACTCGCATTCACCAAATGCGGTTATTCTGCCAAATTTTGCATATTATACAACAAAAATTTTGAAAATCGGTTCACAAACGGCGGCGGAGTAATCGTTGAACATACTTACAAAAAAATAATAAAAAAATAATAATATCCACAGCCGAACATAATATTATAATATACAGATAGGCACTAGACATTCACAAAATAATCAATAGGCTACTTGACCTACTTTTTTTCTTCATGCTAGAGCGATTTCTTAATCATTGATTTTCCCAAAAAAAACTACCTAATATTTTAATACTTTACAGTAGAAACCCATAAAAATATTGATTGAAAAATATGCCTTTTAAATGGCGCCGAAAACACTGTCCGCCATAGTGTGACGTCATATTTTTTGTATTTTATACTTTCTTTATTGATTTTTTTTTGTTTCTTTATATTGTTTGTATACTCGGTCTGGTGGAAGCCTACGGTCGTCATTTCGTATTATATGTTAGGATTGTGTGCTCTTTGTTCAGCTATACCTCTATTTGGAAACTAATATTAAGTAACATTCACCTTTCCAGTTGTTCCCGAAGTCACCATCACCGGTGCCGACGCAAGCTCCCTGTCATCCCTGGAGGAGGGCTCCAGCGCTTTAACCCTCGAGTGCCGCGCCTTCGGCAACCCCAGCCCGTACGTGTGGTGGACCAAGGATGGCCAGGTGGTCGGGACGAACGGACCCAAGCTCATCCGCGCACCGGTTAACAGGAATGACTCTGGTGAGTGTGTAATGTGTTACTGTTAAGGCCGTCCCCCGAGCAAACGACCTTGGCCATACATTTGCCGCGTTGCCGAGATCGCGCCAAAACCCTATTATTTTTACTTATCTTAGTTCAAAATTGTCCTAAAAAAAAATTAAAACGGGGAATATGTAGTTTATGATATTGTCGATCTATTGGCGTGAGTTTCAAATAAAAGTAATTTGTAAATGCTAAGGAGATGCTAAATGTATGCTTGAATTTTAATAAATTGGCATTACTTTGGAAGCTGATATCATGAGTATAATAAACAAAAATAGAAAATTTAAAACGGGGAAAGGAATGTTGATATACTGAAGATTATTGCTGTATTTTTATTATAACTTTGTAGCTTTCAGATTATGAGTTTATAAGGTTTTAAATACGGTCAATTACGGAATCTCCGGAGGGAACGCCCTTAAGGTGTTGGATTGATGAGGTAGGATGATATTTTGTAGATGGTGGAGCTACGTAATTTGGTCGGGCGACGTTGCTGGAGCACCTATTTTGGGAAAACTTAGCGGGATACGTAAATTCTAATTCTTAATACTCTATTATCATGCCAACTGTTTGAATCGACTTTTAATAAGACCATTACATCACCGATTTGTCACAGCGTCAATGCTCTAGATCTTATACCAGCAGACTGGTAATATACTGAAGGAGAGGATCCGTAAAGCATGCAATGTCTACAGCTGTCAATAGACAGTTTTCCACCCTCAAGATTTATCACGCAGCTCGCGCGTGATGGCAAAAGTTTCGAATCGCACATCATCAGCCAAACTTACGCGTTTTTGGGTGGGCCAAATTCGAGACGAAAATGTAAATTTTCCTTTTAACCTTAAAGTTTTGGATAGTCACACGTTTGACGTTAGATCGTAAGTTGATAAAACTTTTTCAATCTCACTTTAGTTTTATCTCTACATATTCAAACCAAATGTAGATGGCGTTACTATCTTATTTCAAGTTTAAACTTTGAAATTAGCTTTATAAAGTTTGGTTAAATAGTAATGTTAATTTGATTTTTTTGTGTTTCAGGAATCTACGGTTGTCAAGCGAGAAATTCGTTGGGCACATCGGAAGCAGTGAAAATGGAAATTGATGTCAAATGTAAGACCAAATTACTATAAAAAGAAATACCTAATAATATTATAGATTCAGTACCGGCAAAACATGCCAACTTTGCCACATAGGATAACTTTGCCCTAAGATATATTCTTAAGCAAATCTTTGATGTACGGAGGTATTTTAATATTATGGCAATATTGGCGGAAAATAGGTTATATGACTGATAACATTGACAATACCCCGTAGTGCTAACTTTATTCAGTAACTTGTTGGAACTTCTGAAAAACGGTACGTATTTTTGCGGGCAAATTGTGGTGCAGATTTGTGAGTAAATTGTGCGTGATGGTGAAACCACAGGTTAGTTTGCTTTTGATATATTATAAAATAATATCTATAGAGTGTTATAGTGATAATGTAATTAATCAGGGAATTATGTAATAAAACTTAATATGATGGTGGGCAAACTAACCCAGCAGTGTTCCGATCATCGATTAACAACATTGCCCGGTATCAAAAAATCCTTAGGGTTGTCAAATCGGACATATTTAAATACTTTACTAAAAATCGATGTCATTTTTTATTACTGTATGCCTTGCTCAGCCAGCCAAATAATATAATGATGATAATGGGTTTATAAATAAACAGAAGCAATTTAATATTTAAAATATATTCCTGATAATAATGTAAAAGATGATTAAGTAATTTTATAGATATGTGGCAGCCCTAGTACTCTTACAGACCAAAATGCAAATTGTATGGAAAAGGAAAAAAATGTAAGGGTAACATTCTCATTAACATCAATTTAGTAGGATATTATTTGCGATATCGTTTAAATGTCTATAGTAAACGCCATCTTTTCCAAAATTCTTTCACTGGATTTTGATGCCACTTGCGCAAAGTTCATATTTACGTGAAAAATCAAGGTGGGCAATGTTGGCTACAAGTCCAGGTAACTTTACCCGGCATGAAAATCAATCATAAATAGAATTAAATGAACAGAAGTAATGTTTTTGACATTCCTACACCTGCACATGAAGCCTTGTAGTTGCAGAGGGCAAAAAAAAACTTACACTTCCATACATTTTTTTTACAAGAATTAAAATTATTCGAAAAAAGCTGGCAAAGTTGGCATGTTTCGCGGTATATAATGTGGCTCTTCAATGTTCGCTAATGATGGATGATAAACGTTTAGACGGGCATTTTCGTATATCGTCGTCAAATACGGGTAACATAGAGTTACCCGTATTTGACATTGCAATCATAATGGCAATCAAGAAGTTCCATTGTGGCTCACAGTAGAGACTGGAGGAGGAAGAAATATGCCATTTAATTTGAAAACTAGTCTATAATAATATAGGCCCAATAATCCTATTTCAATCTCCTTTAAAATATTATATTATATTATGTCGTACTTATTGTTTCTTCTGTTGCCTAGATCCTCCCCGCGTCACCTGGGTCGGGCCTGACACGGTGGTGGAAGCTAGTCTCTTCTCTTCCGTCACACTGGAGTGCAGAGCTGAGGGGAACCCAGCACCCAACTACCAGTGGTACCACATGTTAGTATTATGTAGTTTATAGATGAGCATATTACAGACTAGTGGTAATTTCACTTCTTAGTGTCTAAAGTCTAAACACACTAGGCCGAAGTTACGCCAGCGTAAATTCCGCATGATTACGTCCGCAATGTATTTTAAATTGCCGACGACACTCTATTCCGTCGCGTTCCGTCCGTATTTTGTATGCGTTTGACATTGCGAACGTAATTTACGCCGCGTAACTTCGGCCTAGATAAGTGTGTTTAGACAATTACTTACTGTCAAGACGTAAATAAAGTTTTTGACGTGATAACGTCTTATAATTCGATGGAGCCGGCTGCACGGCGCACGCACGAAAAAACATGACTCATGCGGCGTTACCACGCTCTGAGGCGTTCCATTTTCTTATGATGTTGTCACGTTCAACTATCGTCAGTAAACCGACTTTACAGACAACCGATTTTTGTGCCTACGTATTCAATACTCACAAACATACAAACACATTTTTTCTCTTTATAGTTCAGCGCCTGCAGTGACAAATAATTTTATCTAATTCGATGCCATACCTAGCTTGGAGTACGAGCACAGTAAGAAGTGATTTTCTAACGCCATCTATTAGTAACAGACTGAATTAAAAACCAAAGTTTGTAAAACCAACTAATTATCTTGTTACGCCATCTAGCGTTCAAATTTGAAACTAAGTTTTCCTTTTTCCAGACCGAACCCGTCGTCTTCCAACATCGAAGAGGGCTACCACATCTCTTCAACTCCTCAGCTTCTTCTTCACAACGTCTCCTACACACAGCACGGGAGATACACCTGTGTGGCCATCAATGAAATTGGTCTTCAAGAACGGTAAGTCACAATTTACAGAGAATTAATATCATTCCAAGGAGCAATATTATGCCGACTTGCACAGATTTGGATCAAAGATCTGGGTTAAGTTTACCGCAATCTTCGCTAGACTGATCTCTAAACACAATTTAAATATAATAATACTAGCTGTCCCGGCAAACGTTTCTTTGCCATAATATAAATTATAAAGTATTTCGCCCATATTATTTTATTGAAGTGACTAAATAAGTATGTCGCCATGCCAACGTCGATCGCTATCTCGTCGCACAAACAATGGTCGCCGTCAGTCTCAGGTTGTAATAATTTACTATTATTTATTCAACAAATGCACTTATCAATATAATATAAAGTACCCAGTAGCCGATTCTCAGACCTACTGAATATGCATATAAAATTTGGTAAAAATCGGTAAAGCCGTATCGGAGGAGTTCGTGGACTAACATTGTGACACGAGAATTTTATATATTAGAAGATTATTAATGCTTTTGTTTGTTGACTACAGTGAAACCTGTGTTTCAGGTTTGAATCTAGTCAAGTAGCGCTGTATGTGAGTGCACGTTTTTGCTATTCATCAAAAGAAGGCGCTTCAAACAATGTTGAATTTAAAATATTAAAACAAAATAATATGCGATATTTCCATTTCTTTCACGCATTGTTGTTGCTTGTTAAATTGATAAAGGCTTAATATTATTGCAGTTTTTTTCAGCTATGGAGTGTAGATAGAGGAGAACTATCTTATATGGGGGATATTTGAAAAAGTGTCCAGCTGTACGCAGTAAATAACAGTTGAAAAATCCTCCGAGAGTGGCGCTAGCTGCAGCAAAGGGTATGGAATGAATTATGGAGTGTAGGACAGTGTTGCCAACTCTTCAAAACATTTTCCCCCTAAAGCAACTTCAAAACCCACTAAATTTCAACCAAAACTCCCCAAAAAAATCAAAATATTTAAAATTACTTGGGGTGTGTTCTACTAAGCGCTCAAAACGCTGAAATACACCTTCAGCCGGTTTAAATGGCGATCACGATCGTTTCGGCCACGGTAAAAACGAAAAAAAGGCAGTCGATTATTTATTTAAACCGACAAAAGTTACAAATTACAATATATTTTTTTATTGTAGGAATAAAAAAACAATTCAACATTCCAGAAAATGAAGAATCAGTAAGCATTTATTATTAAAATGTTAATTTTAATAATAAATGCTTTTTTTCAATATAATTAATATATTTTTATTTTAAAAAATATAAATTATTAAATTGGGGGTGATACCGGTCCGTCCACGTCGTGTCCCTGGGCACCTCCCCCGTGCCATCGTGAGCTTCTTCACGGTGACACGGGAGGGGTGGCTGAACGCCGGTATTTGTCCGTGGGAGAGCCATGCTTCGGCACGAATGGGCCGGCTCGACCGGAGAAATACCACGGCCTCACAGAAAACCGGCGTGAAACAGCGCTTGCGCTGTGTTTCGCCGAGTGAGTGAGTTTACCGGTGGCCCAATCCCCTACCCCCCTAGAAATGCCGCAGTTGAAAAACAATTTGTTACCCCAGGAGGGTACCAACTGCGTTGGAGAATCCCTCTCTGGACGTCCATGCTCAGGAACCCCTGGAACTGAACGTGGACGTCCAGGCTGCCCCTCGTATTCTGGGGAGGGCAAAACTGCGCTCCAATCTGCTCGGGGCAAGAGCAAAAACACAAAGGCACCCCCCTCGATATTAAACATGGACTTTTGTAATATCAGGGGATTACACTACAACCTTAATGCCATCCATTACTACCTGGAGACGGCAAAGCCGGCTTTGCTCTTTTTAACCGAGACGCAGATATCATCTCCGAGTGACACATCATACCTTTCCCACCCAGGGTATTATCTCGTGCACTCCTTTCTACCCAAAGCTGGAGTGTGTATGTACATTAGAGATGATATCAGCTCTCGCCGCCTCAGCAATCTTGAGGTCATGGACCTGTCGATCTTATGGCTCCGCATAGTTTGCGACGACCACCCTCGCGTCTATGCGTGCCTATACAGGTCCCATAGTGGTGACCCCGAGACGGACCGACTCTTCGAGCACCTGCAAGCTGCTTCAGATTTTGTGCAGCAGCAGATCCCATCCGCAGAGATCATAATACTTGGCGACTTTAATGCCCACCACGTCGACTGGCCGAATTCCAGTAAAACTGATCATGCGGGGAGATCTGTCTGCAACTTTGCCCTTGCGAACGACTTGACACAACTGGTTACTACGCCTACGCGAATCCCAGATGTGGATGGTCAAAATTCTTCCTTGTTGGACCTCCTGTTGACTTCAAATCCTGACGGCTACCAAATATCCGTAACCGCACCACTTGGTTCATCGGATCATTGCCTTGTCAGGAGTTCTGTGCCACTTACGACGGTGTTAAGACAGCGTGCTGCTAAATACCGTCGTGTGTGGCACTACAAGTCAGCAGACTGGGATGGGATGCGGTCGTTTTTTGCATCCTATCCTTGGGGGCACGTGTGCTTCTCGCCGGATGATCCCGACAACACTGCCAACTCTGTTGCCGATGTGGTGATGCAGGGGATGGAACTTTTCATTCCGTCCTCTGTAGTGCCAACTGGCGGCAGATTTCGTCTCTGGTTTGGTTCATCCCCCAAAAAAGCTTCTCGCCGGAATCAGGAGGCTTACCAATCCTTGCGTCAAACTCGACCCTGGATGACGGGGGGCAGAAACCGCCGACCATACCGCGATGCACGAGCATCATGTCGGATATTCGGCTATTTCATCAGCGCTCAGTGCGAAAAGCCCTCCGTTCCCTTGATATCCAAAAGTCGAGTGGGCCTGACGGAATCCCGCCTATTGTGTTGAAAAAGTGTGCTCCAGAGTTGGCTCCGGTCTTGACGCGTCTTTTTCGGCTCTTCTATTCCACTGGCATCGTCCCGGCTTCCTGGAAGACAGCCTTGGTGCACCCGATCCCCAAAAAAGGTGATCGCTCAAATCCTTCCAACTACAGACCAATCGCTATAACCTCTCTCTTCTCGAAAATAATGGAATCCATTATCAATAGCCAGCTTCTTCGATACTTGGGCGGCCAGGGATTACTAAGCGACAAACAATACGGGTTCCGTAAGGGTCGCTCCGGCTGGTGATCTCTTGGCGTACCTGACTCATCGTTGGGCTCAGGCAATTGAGTCGAAGGGAGAGGCATTGGCTGTTAGCTTGGACATTGCGAAGGCCTTTGATCGGGTTTGGCATAAAGCGCTGCTATCAAAGCTTCCATCATACGGGCTGCCCGAGAAATTATGTAAGTGGGTCACTGGTTTCTTAGCAGACAGAAGCATTAAGGTCGTAGTTGACGGCGAATGCTCGGAAACTCAGTCTGTTGATGCTGGTGTCCCTCAGGGCTGTGTGCTATCGCCTACTCTATTCATACTGCATATCAATGACATGTAACAGACCAACGGCATTCATTGCTATGCGGATGATAGTACAGGTGATGCTGTATATACCGGCTCCCCCAATATTTCTCGGCAAAATATCACCGAGAGTCGAAACGAACTTGTGTCTAAGGTGGAGAATTCATTGGAGAAGGTCTCTGAATGGGGTAGACGTAATTTGGTCCAATTCAACCCCGCCAAGACACAAGTCTGCGCGTTCACCACTAAAAAGTCACCAATGGTCGTATATCCTCATTTCGAGGGCACATCTTTAACCATCTCCCCTAGCATTGAGATACTTGGCGTCAACATATTGAGCGAAGTCCAGTTCCGATATCATCTAGAGGGTAAGGCCAAATTAGCCTCGAAGAAGCTTGGTGTTCTTAACAGAGCGAGACAGTACTTCAGTCCGGACCAACGCCTACAACTCTACAAGGCGCAGGTTCGGCCTCATATGGAATATTGTTCTCATCTCTGGGCAGGGGCGCTAAAATACCAACTGCTCCCTCTGGATCGTATCCAACGAAGGGCCGCTCGAATTGTTGATTGCCATAGTGTTTCAAACAGCTTGGACCCCTTGGAATTACGCCGAGATATAGCTTCGCTCTGCATCCTCTATCGGTTGTATCACGGGGAGTGCTCTGAGGAATTGTTCGGAATCATACCACCTGCAACTTTTCGCCATCGTCCCACGCGAAAAACATACCATCCTCATCACCTTGATGTGTGGCAGTCTTCCACAGTGCGTTTTTCGCGTAACTTTCTGCCGCGCACCGTAAAACTCTGGAACGAACTATCACCAGCAGTATTTCCGGACCTATACGACCTGCAAACCTTCAAGAAAAGAGCGTATTCCCTCTTAAAAGGCCGGCAACGCACCTGCAGCTCTTCTGATGTTGCGAGTGTCCATGGGCGACGGTAGTTGCTTACCATCTGGTGACCCGTTTGCTCGTTTGCCCCCTTATTTAATAAAAAAAAATTCAACGGTTAAACTATAGAGACCTGTTGCTTTGTGCGGCAGTTCTATCTAGTAGCTGTTGCAGTAATTTTCTTTACACAATTTATTTAAATCGATACCAAACTCTAAGGTTGTTATTTAAAAAAATATCCATTCTTCAAAAATTTTACCCAAAAAAAAATATCCATTCTTCAAAAATTTTACCCAAGATATTTTACCTCCTAAAAAACCCACAAAATTTATTTTTTCCCACTAAATTTAGTGGGAAATCCCCATAGTTGGCAACACTGGTTGGTGACAAAATATAGATTATTACTGGAATATAAATTATTACTAGAATTACTGGGTTAATACCAATATATTTTGAAAAATTTAACCTAAAATAGCTGAAATAAAAGTTGCTAAATGATTTAAAATTTACCATGTTGCTACTGTAGCGCCACCTTAGGGTGAATTAGATTCACTCCAATTTAACGCATTTCAGCGGACACTTTTTACATACAGAGATAGTTCTCCTCTATCTACACTTCATATTTTCAGCTCAAAAAACGAGAACAACTTTTACTTCCGAAACCCACTAGCAGATGGCGCTGTTTTCAGACGGCACCAGTCCGAGGGCATCACCCTGAACGTGCTGGGTCCTCCTGTGGGTGCGGAGGTGGGTGCCGCGGTGGGCTGGCGAGGGGGGGAGGCGCGGGTGACGGTGGCGGTCTGCGCGGACCCCCCACCGCGACGAGCAGCTTGGAGGTGGGGAAGCAGGAGTCTGAGGGTGCCGTCTCATGTTGGTAAGTTTGATGATGCATCATGCATTTATTAGTATATTGAAGCAGTTTCATTATGCCCTTTGTGCGTCAGATCCGTGCATTTCTATGAAGCGGGCCATTCGCATACAATAAAAGTAAGCTGCCAGATGTTAAAATGAAAAGACTGAAGTAGTGATATAGTGGGCTGTATTATAAAGATTTGTTACAAAATAAATGGCTGGTGGACTTCGAGGACAATGTAAGAATGTCCAAGCTATAATCCATACTTAAAACTAAGAAAACGAAGGCATGTCTGTCTGTCTGTTCTCCTCTTCACACCTAAACTAGTGAACCGATTTTGCTGAAATTTGGATACACTTTGAAATCCGGAAATGTGCGGTTCCCACGCAATAAACGAATTTTGGCGCAACTGAGCTGCGCTGCCGTGCAATCACTAAAGTGCAGTAAGTGCAAAATCATGGTTCGGAGAAAAACGCATTTAAAGTTTAAAAATGTAAAAAAATATATTAAAATGTATTTGTTTTGTTCTTTGTCGACTTTATCTCAAAGGGAATAACGTAAACTTAATCCAAGACGTAATGAATGCCCTGAAAACCCCATGTATAATTTTTTACAGGCATTAATATTTTTGGGGCCCCTTTACTGCACAGAAAAAAAGAGAGAATTACATATTAAAACGCAGTAAAAAAGATGCATTACTGCACTTTAGTTAGTTTTGTGTTTTGGGACATAAAAGCAGAAGTGCATACAAATGAAACAACATAATAATTTAATTATGAAAATTTTATTTTTAATAATCAAATAGGATGCGTTTTTCATTTGAAATTCGTTCCTAAGCTAAAAATTTATAAAAAATGTGCATTTTTGCATAAAAAATTAACAATTATTATCTTATCTGAGTACGTTAACATCGTTATTTTAAAATAATGCTTAAAACTGTAAATACCTAGTACTATATTTAAAAAAATACCATTTTTATGTGAATTAGGAATATTAAGCACTTACATTATACAATTAATCAGTCCATAATTGGCACTGAAAGGAACACAAAAATCTATAAAATGGTGGAACTGAGAAATAAATGGTATATTAGTGGTTAAAATCTATCCAAGAACTCCTGCTCAATACAACTACATATTTTCTATAACATGTCAAGCAATAAATAATTTTTGTAACTTGTCAATTGTCATTAATAAAAATTAAAACCGGCCAAAATTAAGCGATTACACTTATCGTTAATTAATATGGCGTCATTTTAACCATTGTTGATATAGTGAAATCTAATATTGACTTCACCATGCCAATAATGATTATTATTGCATGTTGAGGTCAATATAAGACTTCACTATATCAACAAAGGTTAAAATGACGCCATATTAATTAACGATCATTATAATTGAATATCAAAATACGATTTACAATAGCCTGCAACTTGCAAGTACTTATATCTTTTTATAAAAGATAGATGTACGAATTGCATAAATACAATCTCTTTCAAAGAATACTATACAAATACTGCATTTTAGTAAGTAGTATAGATTATATTAATGCAGCAATTAACTTTTTAAAATGCAGCATTATGCCTGCATTTACTGCATTTTAATTAGTAATCACTAGTACTGATTAAATGCAGTAAAAACTGTTTGTATGGAGTTAACATATACTGCGTTTTAATTAGGTTTTCACGTGACTGTGTGTGTATACGGAACTATTTAAAAACAGTATTTTATTTGCATTTACTGCGTTTTAATCTGGAATCACAAAAAAATCCTTGCAGCAAGTGATTTTACTGCGGTTTATATTGCAATAATGTCTTTTTGGCGGTCAAATGGGATAGTTACTGCATTTTCAAAAAACTTTATGGTTAAAAATAAAATACTTCCATTTAACGTAGGATAATGTGAGTTAGCCAGAAATAAAGAGAAAAAAATGTAGATTTAGAATATATCAAAAACGGAAAATCACAAAAATGCGCCTTACTGCACTTTACTGATTGCACGGCAGTGCGTGTGTCAACTAGTTATCTAAGGGCCTTATCACACTAGCGATTAGCGAGCGATTTGAAAGCGACACGACTGCGCAGCGCACACGCCGTGACAGCGCAGCGTCGTTGCGGCGTGGCGTGGACGCCATTTTGCTACTGAGTATCCAAAACGCGAAAGGCAAGCTGCGTGCACGCCGCGCAATCGCGGCGTCATCGCGTCGTGTGCGCTGCGCAGTCGCGTCGCTTTCAAGTCGCTCGCTAATCGCCAGTGTGATAAGGCCCACACTACGCGCACACTACGCAGATATATTAGGATATAACTGCGTAGTGTGCGCTTGTGGCACCTTTAATGTCCGCTCCACTATCCCCCAGGTCCCTCCGAATACCCTCATTTATCTTCATCATCATACATTGAAGGTCGCTACCAAGCCCTGGAGTCAGTTAGCATCGCGGGCTGCTACCGCTACACTCTGCTCATCAGTGACGTCAGCCTGTCTGACGCGAGAGTCTACACCCTGGACGTGGAGAACGAGAGAGGCTTCTCCACGCACTCTGTGACGCTGACTGTGCATGGTGAGTTAAATGTTGGATAGTTCTTATGGGATAGTATCTAAAATAGCTCTTCCTTTGGGTTTATAGATTTTTTGTAGATAGTCATTAGTAAAATTATTGTTATTTTTTAAGGATACTGATCCTTTATGTGGTACATTGTAGACCCATGTTTAAAAAAAAATGCTTTATATCGTTATTTCATCGGTGATGCATGCGGATATGGTAACAGAACATTTTAGTTTTTAAGTCAAATCTTTTAAAAGCATAGATTTTACTTTCATTTTAAAGTCAGTTTATTTATTTTTTTCATCAGACATTTTTGTTTCCTTTTGTTTTTATTTGATGATTTACATTAACGAATTTCTTCACGCAGATAATTTTTCGCTAACAGAGACCGCTCACGTGGCGCCTCTGATCGCGGCCGCGCTGGTACTGGCGGCGCTGCTGGTGCTCGTGCTGTGCCTCATCCTGCGCTGCCGCCGCCGACGAGGTGAGTGAGATGGACAGAGAGAGAGGGAGAGGGAGATATATATACAGAGACCGCTCACGTGGCGCCTCTGATCGCGGCCGCGCTGGTACTGGCGGCGCTGCTGGTGCTCGTGCTGTGCCTCATCCTGCGCTGCCGCCGCCGACGAGGTGAGTGAGATGGACAGAGAGAGAGGGAGAGGGAGATATATATACAGAGACCGCTCACGTGGCGCCTATGATCGCGGCCGCGCTGGTACTGGCGGCGCTGCTGGTGCTCGTGCTGTGCCTCATCCTGCGCTGCCGCCGCCGACGAGGTGAGTGAGATGGACAGAGAGAGAGGGAGAGGGAGATATATATACAGAGACCGCTCACGTGGCGCCTCTGATCGCGGCCGCGCTGGTACTGGCGGCGCTGCTGGTGCTCGTGCTGTGCCTCATCCTGCGCTGCCGCCGCCGACGAGGTGAGTGAGATGGACAGAGAGAGAGGGAGAGGGAGATATATATACAGAGACCGCTCACGTGGCGCCTCTGATCGCGGCCGCGCTGGTACTGGCGGCGCTGCTGGTGCTCGTGCTGTGCCTCATCCTGCGCTGCCGCCGCCGACGAGGTGAGTGAGATGGACAGAGAGAGAGGGAGAGGGAGATATATATACAGAGACCGCTCACGTGGCGCCTCTGATCGCGGCCGCGCTGGTACTGGCGGCGCTGCTGGTGCTCGTGCTGTGCCTCATCCTGCGCTGCCGCCGCCGACGAGGTGAGTGAGATGGACAGAGAGAGAGGGAGAGGGAGATATATATACAGAGACCGCTCACGTGGCGCCTCTGATCGCGGCCGCGCTGGTACTGGCGGCGCTGCTGGTGCTCGTGCTGTGCCTCATCCTGCGCTGCCGCCGCCGACGAGGTGAGTGAGATGGACAGAGAGAGAGGGAGAGGGAGATATATATACAGAGACCGCTCACGTGGCGCCTCTGATCGCGGCCGCGCTGGTACTGGCGGCGCTGCTGGTGCTCGTGCTGTGCCTCATCCTGCGCTGCCGCCGCCGACGAGGTGAGTGAGATGGACAGAGAGAGAGGGAGAGGGAGATATATATACAGAGACCGCTCACGTGGCGCCTCTGATCGCGGCCGCGCTGGTACTGGCGGCGCTGCTGGTGCTCGTGCTGTGCCTCATCCTGCGCTGCCGCCGCCGACGAGGTGAGTGAGATGGACAGAGAGAGAGGGAGAGGGAGATATATATACAGAGACCGCTCACGTGGCGCCTCTGATCGCGGCCGCGCTGGTACTGGCGGCGCTGCTGGTGCTCGTGCTGTGCCTCATCCTGCGCTGCCGCCGCCGACGAGGTGAGTGAGATGGACAGAGAGAGAGGGAGAGGGAGATATATATACAGAGACCGCTCACGTGGCGCCTCTGATCGCGGCCGCGCTGGTACTGGTGGCGCTGCTGGTGCTCGTGCTGTGCCTCATCCTGCGCTGCCGCCGCCGACGAGGTGAGTGGGAGAGAGAGAGAGAGAAAAAAAAGAGAAAAGAGATAGACGATTTAGATAGTTACATAGCAGTTGTTCGCGCTAAACTGAGTGATATTGTAGAAAGAAAGGAAGCGACGGCTGATGATCGTTTAGATGCGTCAGCGGAAAGAGACAGGGAACAAGATACGGGACAGACAATTAAATTTATTTACACGATAATAATTATATTTTTCTATTTTTGTTACAGAAAGCGTCGAATACAAGACTGACGAA
This sequence comes from Polyommatus iphigenia, assembly GCA_963422495.1. NCBI lineage: Eukaryota > Metazoa > Arthropoda > Insecta > Lepidoptera > Lycaenidae > Polyommatus > Polyommatus iphigenia. Next base: position 2,164,489 of record OY730184.1, on the reverse strand, counting down.
TTAGATAGGTGAGTCAAACATCTTACTTTTTTAAACTTCTGCCAGAAAGAAAACGACAACGCTGTAACATAATTATCATCATTCATCATGCTATTAAACTATCCACGGAATTTAGAAAAAGATTAAAGTTGAGTTAAAAATTCAATTCAAAAGTTTCCACATTCGACGAATTAGAAAATGTGTGTGATTTGACAAATTACAGATTTGCTACTCCCTACGAGTCATGGCGCTTCGGTTCCTCCATGTCTAGGCTAAAAGCATCGAATTCAATTTCGCTATATAATCCTTACCATCTCTGATCCTTCGATTCCAGCGAGAAGACAGTCCTGCCAGCGGACGCGGTATACTCGCCGCACCAGCCGCAGCGAGCACAGCCGGACCCGCGATACTCGCCTGGCGCGCTGCAGGTTCGCCGCGCCGCCGTCGTGCTGCAGCCGCCGACCACTGTGTGAAGCACGGGGTGAGGGATACTAACCGTGTTGAGTGATGTACTAATTAGGTGGAACTTGCAACATACAAAATACAGGGTGTAACAAAACTAAGTGATAATAATACATACTTTAGGGTGTGTATGAGCCCCCTATACAGGTGCTATTAAACCTTCCTGACTGATATATCTTTTATAATCATTCAGTACCGAAATGTTGAGAAATAGCTTCCGAAAGTTATCCTAAAAACACTACATTTAATGGACACGACGCGTCGCCCGCGCGTGACGTGCCCCCGCGCGCGCGCCTCTCCCCACGTTACCCCCGCTCATACCCACCGCCGCGAGTGACCGTTCTGCAATGATTCTAAAGGGCATAAAATATGTCATTAAAAAATAACACTCAATTTCTTTTTGTTAAATGGACTCTCCTAATGATACCTAAGCCCTGGAAAAAATTTGGCAGGAAGGTTTGATTGCACCCTAAGAATTCACTGTCAAAGTAGCAGCGCTGAAAGAGCAACTTTTTTTTCACCTTTGTATGGAAACATTCAACGCTCGGGCGCTTGTCCATACAAATCGCAAAAGAAATTTTGCCCTTTCAGCACTGCTACTTATAGGAAACTCATGTACACCCTGAAGTGTACATGAATTACACGTGGGAGTTTTTACGTGGGAGAGCCATGCTTCGGCACGAATGGGCCGGCTCGACCGGAGAAATACCACGTTCTCACAGAAAACCGGCGTGAAACAGCGCTTGCGCTGTGTTTCGCCGAGTGAGTGAGTTTACCGGAGGCCTAATCCCCTACCCTATTCCCTTCCCTTCCCTTCCTATCCCTACCCTCCCCTATTACCCTATTTCCTTTTAAAAGGCCGGCAACGCACCTGCAGCTCTTCTGATGCTGCGAGAGTCCATGGGCGACGGAAGTTGCTTTCCATCAGGTGACCCGTTTGCTCGTTTTATTAAAAAAAAAGTATTATCACATCTTGTTTTTAATACACCCTGTATATAAGAAATAACTACTCAATAATAATATGAATCGTTATATTTTTCTCTAAAGAATCTGTTGCTAAATTCCCGCAAAACGAAATTTCGCGAAAACCCCGAAAAAACAAACATGAGTCATTACAATGACAAACTAATAAGAAGCATCTGTGAAGATCAAACAAATACAGTACTGACCTAGGTATGATAAATGGCCCGTTTGATTACGACTCCGTTTTTCTGAGATTTTTGTTATTTCTTAGACTCTTCAGTCTAAAATGAGGCATCAAAGAGATATTTCTCAGCTGTTCATTCTTCTCGGTAGCTTGCTTTAGTTTGAGATTATGAATCGAAACAAAATGGTCCTTCATATTCGTCCTCAGGAGACATTTGGCTATTATGTCTGACGCTCACACTCAATAACAAATATAGAGAATATACCAATTACATATAAAATAATATGTAATGAAACAACCATGCTCCAAACATTAGGCCTTTATCAGATTTAGTACAAATTCTGATTTTTGTATCTTGCTTCATACTTCGAACCATGATTCAGTTCTGCGTTCATGCCATGTCTCCCCATTCTTAGGCCTATAAGCGTTTAAGTAATTAAACTAACATAATCTTGATTGAAAGAGTTTTTGGTTGTTGTTAGCGCACCCGTTCCACTGGGCGTTTCATTATGCTAAGTGCACCATACGTACAAACTGTAGCGACTAACACCTTTACTTAGCATAAATTAATATTTTTTAACTCTTTATTGCGTCCTGTTTCATTATTGTGTGTGACAATTCATAAAGATATTGTTTTAGCTTCATTCAATATGTTTTGTTTAGTTTTGTGTTTTGTATTATTAATTATTAAGATATGGCTACACGTTTGACCACTACCACTGTTTTTGAAGTTTTAAGTTTGTTGCTTGCAAATAATTAAGTCATTTCAAAGTATAATACTGTAAACCTTTAATTAAAATATAACTTTTTTTTACAGGCAGCCTTGTCATCGTTGCAGAGAGAAGCCAAAGAAAATGTATATGCGGTACTAGACCCGCACATACAGTATGAACTAACTATAAATAATCACGGGGAACCGCCTAAGTATTTATCCTTGTCTAAACCTCTAACGCACCAAAGAACACACGCTTTTGACCCACAAAAAATTAAAACAAACGATTTTAACAACAATAATAACAACAGACAAAACGATAATCGATTTACAAAACCAGAAAAAGTCAGACGATCTAACAGAAGCAACAGAAGCAAAACAGTTTATAATAATAATGATGTAAAATACTACAAAGATCCGAATTTTGGAAGACATGAAACCAACGCACAAGCTAGGCCAGTACGCAGTAGTTATAATTACGGAAGCAACCAGTCTTACACACGAGATATTGAAATGAGATCAGATGCAAAGAGATTATCAAATAGAAGCAGAGTAAATGACAGAGTAGAAATGCATAACGTTGATGCAATAAAAGATAAAGAAATAATTAAAGATGAACAAGATAAGGCTACTGAGGAAGATTACTTTCCTAGACCTGGAAAGGTAAGAGAAATTGCTTCGAGGTTTGACAGAAATAGCGGGAATCCAAAACCAGTGAGACCAAGGCCGGTACAAAGTTACGACCAATCGTATTTAAATCACGTGTTTCCTGATGCAGTAGAAATTTAGGCGAAGAACCTTGTGGGGTGACAGATTATAATGAACGAAGCCGAGCGAGGAGTGCATGTGTCCTTGTATTGTACAATTTGCGTGATATGGAATCTAAGTGCCAGCGCGTTGAGGCAGAACCTAATCTGAACAGTCAGGCAAATTGTAAGCTCCATGTGGTAGAATATAAACTCCTGCGCGGTGATGTATAACCTTAGCTCCGCGTGGCAGAATATATATCCTAAGCGGTCTGGCAGAACTTAAGCGACATGCAGCAGAACCTTAGTTCCATGTGACAGAATCTTAACTTCTGCGCGGTGTGGCAGAATCTTAACTTCTGCGCGGTGTGGCAGAACTTAATCTGCTTCGTGTGGCAGAATCTAAGCTCCGCGTGGTGTATTATTTACGCGCGGTGTGTCAGAACCTAAACTCCGTGTGGCAGAATCTAATCTGCTTCGTGTGGCAGAATCTACGCCCCTGTGAATCGCCTTAGTGTAGTGTATCGATCTCCTAGTGTTACGCGACAAGACGCTTCGATGTACAATTTTGGACACTTCTTCACGCTTTCGTAAGACACTGCCATATAAGTTAGGGCGTCATAGTTCAAATTTTTTCAGATAGATATAAGATTTTCGAGTTTGTAAGGCCAAAATCGAAAAATTTTACTTCAATCATAATAACGAGACACAGAATTTCATTCGAAGTGTTGTACCTCGATTCGCAGTTTGGTATTTAGAGCTTTTGTGAATTTGATATACCGCCATGTACGTCATTAGCTTTGTCCACACTGGGTCTTTTTTTGTTCATCAAGGGCATGCGTTATAGCGCAGTCAACAGCGAACGTGAGGCATGCCCGCGATGCATTCCCTCTGACCGTATCCAAAACTTTCGCTTTGTTCTTTAATGACAATGTTGGCGTTGCGTTCGTTAACGCATTCAATTATTGAATGCGCCAATACGAAAGATTAATAAAAGAAGATGACGAAAATTGAAGACGAAAGTGCACAGTGTGGACATAGCCATTGAATATACTATACTGGACGAAGAATGTAATATTTTTCGATTTTGATGATAATTTAAATATTGATAGCCTATCCTACAATACTGCCTCCCATGCTACGCATTGACCATACAATAGTTTTCATGTCCTAGCGTAAGAAATGTTTTTACTATAAAATATATCTGATTTGTAAATAATTTTATGATAAGTATTTAATGCCATTATTGTAATATATTTCCTTTACAATTTTATTTAGATATGTTAATTTTTTTTAGTGTATAGCGGTCTGTAATGTTTTGTATTGTTGAATTTTAACAGTATTAAATTTTTGAATTATGATTTCTTGGTTTATATTTTTAAGTATAGTGGGATACTTCGTCCATCCAATTAAACCGATCATCAATGATCATAAATTTTTGTTACCGTCAGTCACCGTTGCCTTATTTTGACACCAGTAGCGCTAGCACGGCGACCAGCGGAAATACGAAAGTATGGACAAACTGTGGAAATAAACCTAAGGTGCCGTTCCGATCTTTACCGCGGCTAATCGCGACCGACAAAAATTTAATTAAAATGCCACTTTATGACAGACTATAGTATATGTCATAATGTAGGATATTATTTCAATTTTTAGGACTATAGTCTGTCAAAGTGGCATTTTAATTGAATTTTTCGAAACTAAAAAAGATCGGAACGGCACCTTAAGTTTATCTACACAGTTTTTAACTATAGTCTGTCATAAAATGGCATTTTAATTGAATTTTTCGGGCCGAAAAAAGATCGGAACGGCACCTTAGGTTTATTTCCACAGTTTGTCCATACTTTCGCATTTCCGCTGGTCGCCTTGCTAGCGCTACTGCTATACCAGAAGACAAAGCGGCACATTCGTGACGAAGAATTCGATTTTCATAGTAGAAACAGTCCAGCTCCATGGCGCCATTTCTCTCAGAATATTGTCTGGAACATAAATACCTACCAGGATCACCATAAAACTGTAAGTATTTGGCAAGGACAAATGTATTAAAGCTAGACATACAAGGTGTAACAAAACTAAGTGGTACCACTTCAGGGTACTTCATGTGATCCTTGTAATACAAGGATCTATATTATAGAGTTCACTGTGAAAGTAACAGTGCTGAAAGAATATATTTTTTACTTTTGTATGCAAAAATTAATGACGCTGGGGAGCTTGCCCATACAAATAAAAAATGCCCTTTCAATGCTAAAACTTTCGCAAAAAAGCATACACACCCAGAATATTATCACTTAGTTTTGTTACACCTTTTATCGACCTGAAACAAAACAAAACAAGGGTGTGTCCTGTATAGTAATAAATAAAAAAAACTTTCAGCGCTTTTACTTTCACAGTGAAATCTATATTTTATGGGACACAAATACACATCCTAAAGTATTGTCACTTGTTTTATTAGAACTTATTTAACTATGTATGAGAAAGCCGATCGAATCCTAAATCGAAATAACAGTAATTCAGCTATTGTCTAGCGTGAATAAGTGAGAGACAGACAGACAGATACTCTCTTCCACTTTTGATACAAGTTTATAGTGTATACTGTATACCTATTATTCTAAAATCTCAATGATATAATGGAATTTTACAATTAATAACAATCATGTAGACGCTGAACAGACATTGGCCGCTTGAATGTTTTTATAGATTTTTTTTAAACTTTCTGGTGCAATAAGTTGTCTGGAAATTGAACAAGTGGACTTTCAATTTTCAGACTCCGTGGCCATGTGGCTGTAGACTACAAGGTCGTGGGCTCGATACCAGTGGCGTAGCTAGGTAAGCAAGGGCCCTGGGGCAAATTAAAAAATGGGGCCCCACTGCTATGTATTTACTGATTAGGTTTTATTTAATAAGAATATGAAATACACAAATACTTTGAAAATCGAGATATTACTGTGTCTAGTACATTATTGAAAAGCTCAATTTTAAATATTTTTCTCGGTTTGGAAATCGGTGATCAGCAGCTAATTCATCAAAATGTTTTTAACTTTTCTTTGCCTTTTTCCTTTAAAATGGGTAATACCATATTTTCCTGCAGTTTCACTTGAATTGTTCGAGATCATTTCTGTAAATTTGCAACTTTGCTTTGGTCTCTGCTAAAACTTTACTCGCCTCGCGCAAATTGATGTCGCATTTTTCTAAAGTTTTGGATGCATAATTATTGATGTCGTTCAATACACTGTGCGTGAATTCTCAAAGCAACATGAACTCAAAATTTTACTCTCTGCTTCACTTCGATCATCTTTAGAGTTATTTCTGATGCTTTGATAAAATAAAAATAACGAAGTTTTATTACAGACATCCTATTGACTCTATGTCAATACGATATCTGCAAGAAAACTTCATTATTTTGATATCTATCCAGTCGGATTTACGCCAATTTGGTGATAAATGATGCCGTTAGCAGTTGTGTGGAAATATAGATTTTTTTGGCAACGTTGCAAGATTTGTATAACTTTTTCGGAAACATTAACATAAAACGTTGGGATCTACTGTCAAAATTCACTTGCAAATCAGACACCACTCCGTTATTAATGTAAGGCTGTGTTTCCACCAGAGATGTGCAGTTGCGAGGAATGTGTTATTAAGATCCAATAGAATCGCTACGCTGAGCGATGTCATGGCAAGCTCACGTCAATGAAGCAATCCTATTGATTCTCAAAAACACATTCCTCGCAACACCTCTCTGGGTATTATTCTGTGTCTCTGGTGGAAACGCAGCCTTATGTACATGGTAGCTGTCGTGTGTATTAGATATAACACCGATTGTTGTTTGGTTGTAAGTAAAAAATGTATACGATATGGTTGTACTTTATAAAGAAAGAATTTAGGGAACTTTCCTAGGCATAACTTTCGAATTTCTCTCAACTGAGTTGTCATGATTAAAGTGGGTTGCAACCTGTCATATTTATTTTGAAAATGGGAGAAATTTCCAAAAGTTCAGTTCGATCGAGATTTCTGGTAATGATTCGAGGGCCCCCTGAGCTTGAGGGCCCCGGGGCACTGCCCCGCCTAGCCCCTTAGTAGCTACGCCGCTGCTCGATACCGCGTTTCAAAAATATTAAGTTCAAGTTGAAGTAGGGCAATGCATGTTGTGTGATTGTTTGACAAGAAGGAGTCAGATAGCCAATAGCCATATTCCAGTCAGTCCTGCCGCCAGCTTTTCGTTATGTCATATGTTATGTGTTCCGTCCCACTGGATTATGAGAGTAAAGGAATAGTGTTCTTATGCACACAGTCGGGCACTATAAAATTAGTCCAGGATCCTGAATATTTTAATAAAACCTGACCAGTTACACAGGACCCTCCAGGTCCAGGAGGCCAGCTCAGGCCAGCACAGGCCAGCACAGCTACAGTAAAAAAAAAACAAAGTTAAACTTGTCCTATCTAAGCCCACCTATATCTTCAAACAAAATTTAACATAAAAACAATTCGCCTGTACCAATTAGTGAAAACCAATAAACTGAACCATCAATTGCCGTGACACGTCACGTCACGGGGACATGAAATTCGTCACGTTACCTAACCCATGCCATTTTATTTTTACCCACTTAATTACAGTGCCTTCTATCAATAAACATATTTCAAATTGATTACCCAATCCATACTAAAGGTACAATTCCGTGCATCGCGATCGATCGCGGTCGTGCACGACCTACGACTGTCGTCGGACGCTCGCGACCATAGTCAACGTATGAAAATGTATGGCACCGCTTCCGAGGCCCGCGACTGACGCGCGCGGCCTACGACTGTCGTAAGCCGCGCGCGATCGTGCCATATAACTTTGACACGGTCGCGCGGGGCCTACGACTGTCGTCGGTCGTGCGCGACTGTCATAACTTTAAGACACGATCGCGCGCGGCTTACGACAATCGTAGGCCGCGCGCGTCAGTCGCGGGCCTCGGAAGCGGTGCCATGCATTTTCATACGTTGACTATGGTCGCGAGCGTCCGACGACAGTCGTAGGTCGTGCACGACCGCGATCGATCGCGATGCACGGAATTGTACCTTAATATTATTAACTGGCTCACGTAGTGATGGAAAAGTCTGTATATCCGTTGCCTCTACCCTGTAGGCCTACTACGAAACCGTTTTGAGACTCAAACAATCGGACGAGAATGAGAAAGTCCTGCTCTAACAACGTCATTTCACGTTTGTTAGAGTAGGATGCGGCATTCTCGTTCGATTGTTTGAGTCTCAAAACGGTTTCGTAGTACAAGCCCAGAGCAGTAAGTACTTGATAGAATCCATGTTAAGGGCCTTCCTTAGGGCCGATTCACACCGGAATGGCAGAGGCGAGGCGAGCAGTTTTAGTGTCATATGATTTTAAACTTTATCTTCATTTTTGTAATACATAGTATCGCTTGAGATATCGACGCCGCCGGCGGCCGCAAGATGCCACGAGCGGCCACGAGCGTCCACGGGCGGCCGTAGATTTCTCAAGCGATACTATGTATTACAATAATGAAGATAAAGTTTAAAATCATATGACACTGAAACTGCTCGCCTCGCCTCTGCCATTCCGGTGTGAATCGGCCCTTACGGAGAATCCGTAATTTACCGTATTTAGAGCCCTATAAACTCATAATTTGAAAGCTACATAGTTATAATAAAAATACAGCAATAATCTTCAGTATCTCAACATTCCTTTCCACGTTTTAAATTTTCTATTTTCGTTTATTAGACACATGATATCAGCTTCCGAAATAAAGCCAATTTATTAAAATTCAAGCATACATTCAGCATCTGCTTAGTATTTACAAATTACTTTTATTTGATACACACGCCAATAGATCGACAATATCATAAACTACAATATATTCCCCGTTAAAAATTTTTTAAGGTCAATTTTGTACTAAGATAAGTACAAAAAAAAAGGGTTTTGGTGCGACCTCGGCAACGCGGCAAATGTATGGCCAAGGTCGTTTGCTCGGGGGACGGCCTTAATCATGAAGAGTCAATTAACATCATCATAAAATCAATAATAATTATTATTATTGATATGAGAATATTTTTGATGAATTATCACAGTCCCGGTGAAGAACGTACTACTATATTATAATCTTTATCACGTAAAAACTTGAGGTTACCGGCAAATTAATCCTTCGATTGGGGATTCTTGGAAATGCCATTGTATACTATTTAGGCCTGGAGATAGTGACACAAAATTCTTGGCCGCCTCCCACAGGTATGGCATTACAGACTCCTATTTATGATCATACAGGGAACTGTTAAAAAAAGTTTCAGGGTGGTACAAATCGTTTGGCGAAAAAAAAACTTACACCTTTGCAGTGGTATGGCGGCCATTGGGAGCTGTCGGAAAAGTATGGCAAGGTGATTTTCGTGAATGGCTACTCGACGATGATTAGCTATGCAATAATTAACCTGGTACAAATGGTTCAATTTTTTTATTAAAATTAACGTATTCGCGTCGGTATGGCGGGCAGTAAGCCGCACCTGACAAGTATGGCATTACGCTTTCGCCTACTTATTTTTTTCGACTATCTGAAAATACAAGCATTTTTGTGGAACAAATCGTTCGACACTCGTTATTTATCCGACACGTTCGATTAACGCCCACGCGTTTGGGCTGCCAGTGCGAGCACTATGACCATCATTTTCCTTTTTGCCTTTACGTAATTATACCCCTGTAAAACCGCCATACTGGCACAAATGACCAAGAATTTTGTGTCACTATCTCCAGGCCTAATTGTTGTCGCGATCACCGGTGCTCTTATGGAGCTTGAAGGATTAATTAATTCTATGAATAAAAAAGTATAAGGATGTCATGTTAAAAGTTTAAAAAGATGTTCATAAAAATACTTTGATTCATAAAATTCCAAGAGTTTTTAATTGAGTAATGTAAAGAATTGAACTGGTTAAAATTTAGTTTGTTATTATTTTTAGCAATATTCCGCGAAATAAACTTCCACCTTTAAGTAAATGAGTGAGTGTACGCATAGGCATGCGTACAGCACCTCCCTCCTCCCACACTGCCTATGCGTACACTCGCATGCAAGAACTTGCAAACACCACCACCACACAAGCAATAATGTTGGCAAATCCGTGCAAGGCCCCTCACCACCATGCAGGTTGAAAACCTCGACGCGCGTTTCGCTCCAACACCGGAGCATCCTCAGGATGTGGACTCTACGAACAACGTCCGTCAAGTGCCGCCACCGGCCAAAACACCGCCTTTTATACCCTATCGAGCCCCGCTACTACCCCCACTACCCTCACCAGTACCCCCGAACATATTAATAAGCGGTGACGTAGTTAAGCAAGTTTGGTCATTCAACAATGCAAATCTGTTATTTTTCTTTTCTTTTATGATCTCTAATTGTTCCAACACGCTCAGCCGAAAGCCTTTATCGCATTTATGTAAAACTTTATAGGAATGGCCATCGGGCACGGTATGATTACTATCTAAAAGATGTTTAGCAAAATGTGACTTATCAGGATGACCATTCCTATAAGCCGCGATATGTTCTTTATACCGAGTCTCAAAGCTGCGTCCAGTTTGACCCACATATACACTATCGCATTCAGGACAATCGATCTTATAGACACCGGACTGATATTTTTCATCAATCCGGTCTTTGTTGTGACATAAATGATGTTTTAAAGTATTATTTGTCCTGAATGCGACATGCATATCGTTGTTTTTCATTATTTTGGATAAGCGTGCAGATACCTCTCCCATGTAGGTCAAACTGGACTTATATCTAACTACCTCCTTATCAATAGGACCTGCGTACAAAAACTTAACCAGTTCTTTCTTGTTTTTATTTTTCAAAATATTATTAATAATTTTTGGATTATATCCGTTGGATATCGCAATTTGGAAAATGATATTAAGCTCATTTTGATAATTATCTTTACTAAGAGGGATCGATAATAATCTATGAATGTAACTATGAAAGGCCGCGAGTTTGTGTTGCCAAGGATGACATGACGATGCATGAATAGTAGTATTAGTATATGTCGGCTTGCGAAAGATTCCAAAACTGTGTTTATTATTAACTCTAGTAATAGATAAATCGAGAAAATTTAGGGTGTTATTATCTTCACATTCTAATTTGAATTTAATTTTAATATGTTTTTTATTTAGTTCTTTAACAAATACGTCCAGTTGTCTCTGTGTACCCGTCCAACAAAGAAAACAATCATCTACGTATCTAAAGTAATATAAAATACTTTTATTAACGACGATATTTCTTTGTTCAAAGTCGTCCATAAATTTGTTAAAGAACTAAATAAAAAACATATTAAAATTAAATTCAAATTAGAATGTGAAGATAATAACACCCTAAATTTTCTCGATTTATCTATTACTAGAGTTAATAATAAACACAGTTTTGGAATCTTTCGCAAGCCGACATATACTAATACTACTATTCATGCATCGTCATGTCATCCTTGGCAACACAAACTCGCGGCCTTTCATAGTTACATTCATAGATTATTATCGATCCCTCTTAGTAAAGATAATTATCAAAATGAGCTTAATATCATTTTCCAAATTGCGATATCCAACGGATATAATCCAAAAATTATTAATAATATTTTGAAAAATAAAAACAAGAAAGAACTGGTTAAGTTTTTGTACGCAGGTCCTATTGATAAGGAGGTAGTTAGATATAAGTCCAGTTTGACCTACATGGGAGAGGTATCTGCACGCTTATCCAAAATAATGAAAAACAACGATATGCATGTCGCATTCAGGACAAATAATACTTTAAAACATCATTTATGTCACAACAAAGACCGGATTGATGAAAAATATCAGTCCGGTGTCTATAAGATCGATTGTCCTGAATGCGATAGTGTATATGTGGGTCAAACTGGACGCAGCTTTGAGACTCGGTATAAAGAACATATCGCGGCTTATAGGAATGGTCATCCTGATAAGTCACATTTTGCTAAACATCTTTTAGATAGTAATCATACCGTGCCCGATGGCCATTCCTATAAAGTTTTACATAAATGCGATAAAGGCTTTCGGCTGAGCGTGTTGGAACAATTAGAGATCATAAAAGAAAAGAAAAATAACAGATTTGCATTGTTGAATGACCAAACTTGCTTAACTACGTCACCGCTTATTAATATGTTCGGGGGTACTGGTGAGGGTAGTGGGGGTAGTAGCGGGGCTCGATAGGGTATAAAAGGCGGTGTTTTGGCCGGTGGCGGCACTTGACGGACGTTGTTCGTAGAGTCCACATCCTGAGGATGCTCCGGTGTTGGAGCGAAACGCGCGTCGAGGTTTTCAACCTGCATGGTGGTGAGGGGCCTTGCACGGATTTGCCAACATTATTGCTTGTGTGGTGGTGGTGTTTGCAAGTTCTTGCATGCGAGTGTACGCATAGGCAGTGTGGGAGGAGGGAGGTGCTGTACGCATGCCTATGCGTACACTCACTCATTTACTTAAAGGTGGAAGTTTATTTCGCGGAATATTGCTAAAAATAATAACAAACTAAATTTTAAGCTATGGATTTCCGCAAAGTAACGCCTGATTCCATTAACTAATTGAACTGGTGCCAATATACTTAACAATAATAATTATTTACTAGCTGACCCAGCAAACGTTGTTTTACTATAATTTACGCTATTTTGGGTATAATTTATGAGTAATAAATAGGCCTATTTCCAGTCCAACCGTAACCCGATGAAATTTTCATCAACATCTAACCGTTTTGGAGGAGTTTGGCAGCAAACTATTTATTATACTTTTAGATATTATATTATATTCAAATTTTCTATCTGGAACGTTACTGTGTGGTTTATTTATCAACTATGTGACCGCAACGACTGCAGTCACCCTCCTACTAACAAAGATACCGCAGCATATCGCTATATCGCTATTCATTCTTTGTCTGTCGTAACTTTTAGGCCACACAAAGATAATTAGACCGTTTATACTTAATCGCTGAGCTGTGTAAATATTCCTAGTAGTAAAAAGTGCATTTAAATAATAATTATTGTCGTTCTTGCCCCTGATCTCTTGCCAGTCGTGTCGGTCATCTTTGCCACTGGGATACGAAATTATACAGATATGAAAGAGCAAGAGTAAAGAGAGACAAATGCTGTTGCGAACTGCGCACACACTTGGGCACTATGAAATCACTGCATCATCGTCACAAAAACCCGGCGCGGGATTTTAAACATAACTCTGGACGAACTGTCGCCGGATTTCCGGACTCATGCGACCTGCAAACCTTCAAAAAAAGAGCGTATATCCTCTAGAAAGGCCGGCAACGCACCTGCAACTCTTCTGATTTTGCGAGTGTCCATGGGCGACGGTAGCTTCCCATCAGGTGGCCCGTTTGCTCGTTTGTCCCCTAATTTTATAAAAAAATATATATAATATTCTAATTGCGGCACTATCATCGACGACACAAAAACCCGACCACATTGAATCATCAGCTGATTATTTCTGAATCACTTCTACGAGTATAGCGTCCCTGACCTCCAGACGTGTATTTCTGTCGCTACAATCTTCCTCAATAGACCCGAAGGTAAACCGTAAATCGTAAATAATCCGTAACTATTGTTGAAATCGTCGAAATTGTCGATAATCGAAATATACGAAGTTATGACTATAACTATAGTGTACATGTAACGTTGCATAGAGCAGTGCCCTGCAAACTTTATCGGTCTTACTACAAAAAATTTAAACACCTGTTGAACAGTTAATTAGAGAAAAATTCAGTACAAAATGGTCTCAAAACAACTGTTCAACAGATGTTTAAATCTTTTGTGGTAATACCGTATGTGTTTAAGGTACAGCTAGAAAAATGAAAATGTTTGGAGGTACACCACAAACGTCTATCGTCCTGAGAAGTTCCCCTTTTTGGTTCTTATAAACTAGAAAATTCCTCTGGTCCAGTAGTGGCTCTAAACTCTGAGGTCGTGGGTTCGATTCCCGCGTTGGATACCTAACCAAATTTGGTTAGGACAGTGCAAGTGTAGACAAGTGTAGTTTGCGTGATTGTCAATTTATTATTTGTAGCGATTTAGCGAATAAGTTACGTACAAGTTGTTGGCATTATGTTGGTCATAATATATTTTATAATAATTTAAAAGATATTTTAATATCACAATGTATAAAATACCACAAAATCATGAAGGAAACCGCAGTCAAGCAGAGATTATACCTAAGTATAATAATAATATATTTTAATATAAACCAATTAAAATTTTCTGTTACCTACTTTGATTGGACCTCCAATGGATAATATGAACATTATGAAGGTAGACAATAAGTAAACAAGTTACAATGAAGCATAACAATTTATAGTCTCTCACTTATATTTAGTTTTCTTTACCGCTTTCCAAAAATAATGATTATTTTTTGCAAATCACTTACAAATTCGAATTGCGCTTTTATAGGTTCGCAATAGAAAGAAGGATCCTCCAGTGAAAGAGGAAAATAAGCTCTAGTCTCTAAGCCAGTGATTCCCAACCTGGGGGTAATTACCCCCGCGGGGGTAAAATAGCTATTCTAAAGGGGTAACAGAGGTGGTACCTAAAATAAATGAATTGACAGAAAAAAATTATAAACTTTGTACATTTTGGAGAAAAACAGCTACAGAATACCCTATCATTGCAGACAGAGATTTGAAAATGTTGGTACCGTTAGCTACCACTTGTAAATGTGATAGCGGCCTCTCAACTCTGGTAGCATTTAAAAAATGCAAGAAACCGTCTGAACGTGGAGCATGATATGGGATGCGCGTTAAGTGTAACTGAAGTCTGAACCTAATTATATTAAAAAACAAAAAAAACTTGCGAATGTACCAATACATAAAGTTGTTTTTAAATTGGGGGGGGGGGGGGGGGGGTGGTGGGGGGGGGGGGTGATAAATTCAGTTTCTTTAACAGGCCATAGGGGTAACAGCTCTAAGAAGGTTGGGAGCCACTGCTCTAAGCTATAAGAACAGTCAACTTATATCACTCTCTTATGCTAAGTACTCACATACGGTTTTGCTCGATAGTTTTACTCCAAATCGAAAGAAATGACATATTTGACATATTTAATTCCATCGACCCGGCTCGAAGCGAGCCTTCGAGCTGTCAGTTTTTGCGGTCCACACGGTGGTTATTGCTCGCTTTGGAGTAAAACTATCGAGCAAAACCGTATGTCAGTACTTAGCATTATGCTAAGTACTCACATACGGTTTTGATTTTGGAACCGGATCGAACCGGATTGATGGAATGAAATATATCGATTTAGAATAATTAAACTATCGAGCAATGCTGAATGTGTGGACGAAAGCCCGAGCCGCGGGTTTTGCTCGACGTTATTGCTCGATTGAGCAAAACCGTTTTTTTTTATGAAATAAGGGGGCAAACGAGCAAACGGGTCACATGATAGAAAGCAACTTCCGTCGCCCATGGACACTCGCAGCATCAGAAGAGCTGCAGGTGCGTTGCCGGCCTTTTAAGAGGGAATAGGGTAATAGGGGAGGGTAGGGATGGGAAGGGTAGGGGATTGGGCAGGGTAGGGAAGGGAATAGGGAAGGGAATAGAGAAGGGAATAGGGTAGGGGATTGGGCCTCCGGTAAACTCACTCACTCGGTGAAACACAGCGCAAGTGCTGTTTCACGTCAGTTTTCTGTGAGAACGTGGTATTTCTCCGGTCGAGCCGGCCCATTCGTGCCGAAGCATGGCTCTCCCACGTATATGTGAGTACTTAACATAACTGCCGCACTCAGAGACGAATATTAATGACTTAAAATAGCTCCCGCAGACTGTAGACTTTTTAGTCGGTCGATAGTTTGATAGAAATCTTAATAAGTACGAAGATGTATGAAAGTGCGCACACTAAACGATTGCTATTGGCCGATAATACTGAAACGCCAATTTGGTCAAACTGTCCGTCAAACGCTTCATTAAATTGAAGTTTAATCATCATAAAGGGCGTTCCTTACGGAGATACCGTAAGTTACCGTATTTCAAGCCTTATAAACTCATAATTTGAAAGCTACAAAGTTATAATAAAAAACAGCAATAATCTTCAGTATATCAACATTCCTTTCCCCGTTTTAAATTTTCTATTTTTGTTTATTATACTCATGATATCAGCTTCCAAAGTAATGCCAATTTATTAAAATTCAAGCATACATTTAGCATCTCCTTAGCATTTACAAATTACTTTTATTTGAAACTCACGCCAATAGATCGACAATATCATAAACTACATATTCCCCGTTTTAAATTTTTTTTAGGTCAATTTTGAACCATGATAAGTAAAAAAATAGGGTTTTGGTGCGATCTCGGCAACGCGGCAAATGTATGGCCAAGGTCGTTTGCTCGGGGGACGGCCTTAAATGTCAGTGAGTGCGGCCGTACTTTGATGGTCGTGGTCCGTGGATTTGATTCCCAACTCCCAAGCCTGCGCCGGAAGAGACTTTCGTAGTAGAAAAATCGGTCTGTATTTAGTTTGTAATTTTATTTTATCAAATCCATACTAATATTATAAATTACGTCGCTCTGTCTGTCATCTCTTCACGTCCAAGCTGCCGCGCTGAATCGATTTTGTTAAAATTTGGTATTGAACTATTTTGAGTCCCTGGAAAGGACATAAAGGACACGGTTTATTCCGAAAAATATACGGTTCGAACCTCGAAAATTGAATTTCGAACCTCGAAAATCTAGCTTCCTATAAAACATAACATAATGTCAATGATTCAATGCCTTTGAAACTTGAATGGACTACAACAAAAAACTTTAAACTTATGCAGGTAAACGACAGCAGCAATAACCGCAGTACCTATAATAATATGACGTGACCAGATAATAAATTGGGGTCTCTAACTCTAAACTTTTTAGAGTTTAGACTTTAGACTGTTATACACTTCTTTAAAAGGATTCCGATACCAAAAAAGTTTGAGAACCGCTGGTGGCATAGTTCAACAATCAACGCTGCAAAACAATCATAAATCTAATTGCCTCCAGCATGAGGTAGAGTTTAAGCGCGTAGTAACTAGAAACTTATTCATACCTAGGTAGAGCTTGTCTAATTTGAAATGACGCGCCCCACCACTTCACTAGTTGATACAAATGACACAATTTTGTACTGAGAATACGAGGGAGGGGCGCGTCATTTTAAGTTAGACAAGCTCTAATGCAATGATTGAAACGAACCGGATTAATTTTTGAACCTAAATAATTTAGAGCAGGTAACAAAAAAGGTACCTGCTCCAAATTATTTAGGTTCAAAAATTAAACCGGTTCGTTTCAGTCATTGCATTACTTATCGGCTTTCGCTAATTTGCCGGCACCAGAGGCTTAATCACTCTTCGAAACCGGCAATGTTTGCAAGCGCCAAGCGACAGTCCTTCGCGAAACACAGTGGCGCGAAAACGTGCGCTAAAAACTCCGCGTTCTATTTTCAAACGTAAACATGATTTTTTTATTATTAATCTGTCACTTGTTTTATGTTAGTGGCCAGCTTTGCGATACTAAAGATAGCCTGGATCTCACTGGCATGCCGTCTTTTCGCGACGGCAGCATAGTAAAGGACGGGATTCGATTCCCGCCAAAGTATATCTTCACGAAAGAAGTAGGTGGTGAGAACAGAACTTTCGGTTGTGTTTGCGAAATCAAAACATGCTTTAGAAAATGTTGCCCGCGGGGTACCGTGTTTAAAAAAAGAGAGTGTATAGTTGTGCGCGATTTGTTGGAGGAGCAGGGGTTTAATATATCGTTTTTGAATTCGTACAAGAGGAGTGTTAGCTTGGACAGTGATGACGTAGCTCTTCTCTACGGGCTGCCCTGCGACGGAGATATCTACATAGAGACACTGAACTGGTACCTGCAAGAGGTAAGGTTACTTGTGTAATGTTTTTAGATACATCCCTATTCCACCAATATCATCTGCCAAATAAAAAAAAACAACTGTCATAATACAGAGTTGACAGCAAATATGAATTGATTTTAAACGTAGTTAAATTAAATAGAACCCACATTTAATTTATTAAAAAAATACAGGGTGTTACAAACTAAGTGATAACACTTTTAAGGATGTGTATTGTGTAAGTGTCCCTTATATAGAGCTCAGTGTGAAAGAGAGCATCTTTTGTGATTTGTATGGGAAAGCGTCATGAGTTATGAGCATTATGAGTTTGCCTATACAAAAGTTAAAAAAAAGTTACTCTTTCAGCGTACTTTCAGAGTGAACTCAATACAGGGGACCCATACACACCCTAAAGTATTATCACTTAGTTCTGTTACCCCCTGTATAATCGATATGAATTAATCTTCCCCGTCTGTTTTGGAAGTCGGATAAAATACTTGATCATAGTTTAATTAATCATGACAAATGAGTAAAATTTTAACCGGTAGCAATATATTTTTGTTTTGTATTATATATTTACCTGTCTTATAATTATACTAGCTAAAAGCCGAGATTTGTGATGGCTCGCGTCGTCACACCTTGATTGACTGATGATGACATATCTACGTTTAGTTTTTCCGTAAAGTGTACCACAAAATGTACAGGTTGTGGGATATACCTAAGGCTCGCTTCGCTCGTCCTGATTATATTATTCGATTAAATCTGTATTTATTGTGGACGTGATCTCACGTTTTTCCTACAAATTCTGGCAACGTGGGGGAAATCCTCTCAGCAGCATTGAAATTTTAAAATATTAAATTATTGCACTCATAATAATAGCAGACAATCGAAAAATAACATATTATTTTAAAAATGAAACCCTTTGAACTTTATATTTTAGTTCTATTATATATTTGAAAACATCCATCATAAAAAATAATTATAATTTATACAGCTTGAAACTGGCAAGTAGCCAATTTATTATCAGCTTACGGTAAAATACAACTAACTAACTGTTATGAATTAATTAAATTATGCAAAACATGAAAATTGCGTGTAACTTATGAGTTACAATACTTTTGATCGTCTAGACACGACTAGTAAATGTAGAGTACTTTTTAAATTAGTAAGTAGGTACTTATTATTCAAAAATAATTCTATTTTTTATTTTATTTTTTATCAAACTAGTGATCTGTCCTGGCTTTGCATGAGTGTGATACGTCTAAAATGATCAGTATTTTTTTACTTGCAAAAAAGACGCTATTATTTATTTAAAAAACCCACATCAAAATCCGTTCCATTCATCTCTATCTATATAAAGATCGATTTTTTTATAATATATCAGATAACTATATTAAATGCCACTCGCAACAAAAAATATCCTTACTCCTTCCCCGAGATCCAAAGTATCTGCATAACAAACTTTAGCAAAATCGGCTGAGCCGCCTCAGCGGTTTTAGTTCAGTCAATAAAGTAGTTGTAGTTGTGAGCGGTCACCTGAGCGATTTCTGCGGGAACTTATTCAGGGTGATTAGGGACAAAACATACTAAAAGTCACGTCTAGGAGGTGAGCGGGAGGGAGGGGAGGGTGACAAAGGATGTCTGTCTGTCTGTCCGTAAGCACCCTGATTAAGTTCAAGAAATCGCTTAGGTTCCGGCTCACGCACTCTATACCCTCCTTTGAGTCAGTACTTAACCGGACTATTTGGGCGTGAAGAACAAACGCTGTGTATCATTCCACAAAAAAATTACGTAAGTATTGAGTTATGAGCAGTTCTCAGTTGAACGTCAAAAAGGAAGCACGTACATCTATTACGAGTAATTTTATTATCTACCCTCACTTGTAAAAAATATAAAAATAATGGCTAAATGTTTTAAATGTAACAAGATTTTTACTAAAAAAACGCCTATCCTGGAGTGCAGCCGTTGTCAGAAAGTGGTACACGCTTCTACACTATGTACCGGGTTAAGCGCTAAACAACTAGCATCTGTCAAAGCCGCTGAAAACCTGGAGTGGACCTGCAATGAGTGCAACTTAAATTCCTCGCGTCGAAAGTCCTTTATCACACCTATGGACCATGATGAGGAAGAAGATGAGGATGAGGCCCAACAAACCTATGGCATAGACATGAAACAACTACTTCAAGACATTAAAAAAGAGGTTAGAAATATAGTGACACAAGAAATAAGATCAATCGCCACCTCCCTGTCCTTTTGCAGTGACAAAATCGATGACTTCTCGGAGACCATGGAAGCCTTAACGGATAAAATAAAAGAAATGGAGAGAAAAATAACCCACCTCGAAGATCAAAATAAATCCAACATGCTTAGAACAGCCAGCCTGGAACAGCGCAACATGGAACTTGAACAACAGCTGCTGAATGATAAGGTTGAAATATCAGGTATCCCTGACTCTAATGAAACCGAATTGTCTGGCCTGATTGAAAACATTTTTACGAAACTCGGAACACCAAAGGAAGAAGTGATATCCATTAAACGACTTCCACCACGGAAATCTGGACCAGGAGCAATTATTGTCAAAATTAAAAACGAAGCTGCCCGGCAATGCCTGCTTACTTCAGCCCGCAAAACAAATATCGCCGTGAAAGATATCTTATCTAGCTTTCCAGAATCATCAGCAAAGGAAAAAATATATGTGAGGGAAGCGTTAACCCCCTATACAAAAAACCTTCTATGGCAAGCAAAAATGGACCTTAAAAATAGTTTTAAATTCATATGGATTCGAGATGGAAAAGTGTTCGCCCGCAAAGACGAAAACTCTAAAATATTTAAAATCAGAAACAAGACAGATATTCAAAACATTTTTCCCTTGCCAAGAAAATCTGCAAAGCTAGGTAACTAATAATTATTTTATTTCTTGCTTAATACTTATGTGTAGCATGCATTATCATTAACGTAAAAACAAGTTGTCCCTCACTATTATGGACTCTAATTCTTATAACGTTACTGAATTAATTAATTGTCAAGATTATTTAGATTTTAAAAACTTATTACCATGTTATAAGCAAAATGTCAACTTTGTGCATGTCAATATTAGGTCCTTAGTTAAAGGCTTTCCTCACCTTGAATACTTAGTTCATACGTCTCATTCACATATTGATATTTTAATTGTTACTGAAGCTAACATCTCCGAAAACATCATGTCGCTGTATCAAATTAAAGGCTATACTATGTTTGCAGAACTAAGGAAAGGTCGTAGAGGAGGCGGTATAATAGTATATGTTAAGAACCGATGGAAATTCACACGATACAAATCAAACACTATTCACTGTGAAAGCCTCCTAGGTACTATAACTAGTTCTAATTACAACGCGGTGCTCTGCGCGGTGTACAGACCGCCAAACACAGATAAAAAATTATTCATTAAAGAAATAGGCAAACTGCTCAACCGGTTTAACAACACTGACTTGATCTTTTTGGGAGATGTTAACATAAATATAAAACTGAACACTAACATTCAGCAATTATATCTAAACATGCTGAGCGGGCTCGGTCTCTCGTGCGGGATCTCGGAATACACTAGAATAGAAACACTAAATAATATTGTAACGAAAAGCTGTATTGACCACATTTTTATAAGGTCACGCACGAGAGACGTTTACACGGCCGCGCTTTGCACTGTACTAGCCGATCACAGAGTCATTGCAGCGTCGCTAATGGGCAGTGATATACAGGATGCTCCAGAGTATGTCACTCGTATAAATAATAAAAAAGTTCAAAATCTTCTGCAGCAGGTTGATTGGAAGGAGGTTGAGAATATGCATTGTGCGGATAGTATTTATCAATTTTTGAACGATAAGTTCAACGATTGTTATAACAACTCTAAGTACCAAATTAAAGTCAACAGCACTAATCGTAATAATAAACAATGGATTAAAACCGATATTTTAAACTTAATAAAGAGGAGGGATAATTTATATGCACAATGGATTAAGGATACGGGGAATAAACATTTAAAACTAATGTATAATAAAACAAGAAATAAATGTAACAAAATTATTAATAAAAGAAAAAACGAGTACTATAAGTCTGAAATCATTAAATGTAATTTTGATTCTCGAAAGTTATGGCATATAATCAATAATATTATTGGCAAAACATCCAGGTCTATAGATAAAGTAATCACTAAGGCATTTAATAATGAAGATAGCTCCCGAGCAATTGCAAATAAATTTTCCAATCACTTTAAATCCAGCGTAAAATCTATTGTACCTAAGTGTTCCCAAAACATTTTAAACAAACAGAACTACTGTGATCATGTCGATATATCTATGCGCTTACCGAAAGCTACTAATAAAGACATCCGTAAAATTATTAAAAGTATCAATTCGAACAAAGCACCGGGAATTGATAACATTCGGGCTATCGATTTAAAAAACCTTTCCGATCGTATTACGAATGCCATAACACACCTTTTAAATGTTTCTATTTCTACTGGGATATACCCAAAGGCATTGAAAACTGGTATTATACGACCAATCCACAAAGGTGGCAGTAGCCAAGACTGTGAACAGTATCGACCTATAACTATTTTGCCAGTTTTTGATAAAATAATTGAAAAGTACGTTGGAAGCAAAATTAAATCCTTCTACTCCTCAAATAATATTTTATCTAAGAGACAATATGGCTTTCAACCTGGGAAAAGCACTACACTCTTATTGTCCCGATTTGCCGACGATGTTAACGCTCACTTAAATGCAAAGAAACATGTCATTCTATTATTTATAGACTATAGCAAGGCTTTTGATACATTACGGCATGACTTACTTACTGAAAGATTAGCTGATAGTGGGGTTCGAGGTAAGCTGCTGAACTGGTGCAAAGATTACCTAAAGAATCGAAGTTACCGAGTAAAAGTAGCTAACTCACTTAGTGATAGGGTTTATGTACAGGAAGGTACAGCACAGGGGTCGGTCCTCGGACCATTACACTATCTGGCCTATGTAAATAATGTGATTAACATTGTGAAACACTCTACCGTTTATCAATTCGCTGATGATACTTGCCTAATAGTAGCGCACGAAGATCTAGCATTGGCTGAATCTTACATTCAATCCGACTTTGACGCAATTTGCAAATGGTCTCACGACTCTGGGTTAGTATTAAATTCTAAAAAAACCAAATTCATTCATGTCAGGTCGAGTCATATGAAAAATTCTTGTCAAGGTGATTCTTTAAAAATCATAGCCCACAGTCACTCTTGCCTTCACCTCAACACACCTAACTGTAACGCTGACTGTAACACAATTGAGCAAGTTTTGGAACACACCTACCTTGGATTATCTATAGATCACAAGTTTAACTGGGAAAGTCATATTAACAAAGTATGTACAAAGCTACGAAACATAATGGCCAACTTTTACATTATTAAAAACAAGCTTACTTTTAATACACTCTTGACCATGTATAAAGCCCTAGCTGAAAGCATTGTGTCTTATGGTCTCAGCACATACGGCCGTACATATAAAACTTACCTGGATAAAATTTATAATTTACAATACAGATTTCTAAAAATTATTACGCCGCTAAAAGTTAAAGCTAAATTTGATAACCCGTCTAAAGTATTTAAATACTGTAATGTCCTACCTATACACCTAAAAGTCCAATACCAACTTCTAATAGAACAGTACTTCCGAGACGATATTCAAATAATAAAAAAACACGTCATTACTACTAGAAGTGTATCCAATAAAAAACTCGAGACGCCGAAATTTAATAATCAGTATGGCAAAAGAACTTCCCAATACGTGGTAGCTCATTTAATAAACAACCTGCCTATAAAGATTAAAGAAGATATAAATAAATCAAATTTAAAGAAGTCACTCAAGACTTACTTTGCGGATATGGAGCATCCTATATAATACTCATTAAGCAAACTTGTTTACATTATTGTCCTGAGCAACCTATCTGCTGCACCGCGCGCCGTGGCGTGAGCGCGGAGTACGATGCCGCGATGGAGCGCTCGGCTACTAAGTATATTGTTATGTTGTTATGGCCGGTTTACACGTGTAGAGTGGATACTAAATTCTAATTGTCATCTATTTCAGTATCTACTATTTTAACTTGCTACCAAATTTTGTGTTTACATGCAATTAACAACATAAAATTAAGTTTAAATTTAGCCAACTATTTATCAACGTAATACGTGTAAACCAGCACTTACTTGTTATGTCTTGTCATTTCTGTAATTTAGTTTATAATTTTGTTAAATACGTTAGTATGTAGCTTTAATGTTTGTCTTCCTTTTGTAGCTCATTTTTTTTTTTTTTTAAATAAGAGAACCCGTATATTGTCTACACAACTCGGTTACGGGTTAAAGACAATATCTTATCGGAACTGTAAACTTTACATGTAACGAAATAAATAAATAAATAAAAATAAAAATAAATGAATGCAGTCATGTTCTTTAGAGTATTTAGATCAAGACTGCATAATGGATTCATAACTCAACAAAAAAAAAATTGTGGGTTAAATACACAAAATATGCTTAACAACGACCAATTATAATGGTCAAGGATATACTTAATATTGATAAACTTATTCGTGGTTCATAGAAGTTATGGGAGTTAAGCTTTGTTAATTGTTACCAGGCATCAGAAGCTTTTATGGTTTTCGGCACTTACGATAAAATGATAAAACGTAATTTATTTTGTTGATAGGAGTACGGGAAAATACGTATCCATACTTTCATATACTTAAGTACTATAAATGCGAAAGTGTGTCTATCTGTCCGTCCGTCTGTCTATCTGTCTATAGAAATAGATCATTGGGCTTTCAATCAAAATAATTTTATTAAAAACTCACATGATCAAGAGTGTTCTTAATTATCATATTATCTTATCATCAGCATCTTGCTAACTTCCTAAAATTCTCAGTATTTCACCTGATTTTTACCTGAATAGTAAATACTAAATACCTTAATTTAATAATAATTTAATAATTATTATTCTTCTCGCGTACTCGTTCTTCTCAGTTCCCGAACCGGTGTTGGGTCACTTGGGCACCATGTAGACTTTCTGAGAACATATTTTGTTTCAAATTGATTCAGAAATAAAACAATTTTTATTTATTTATTTAATTAAATAAATAAATAAGTAAATAAAATTAGTTTTTTAAATAAAAACCAAAACGACCTACAGGCTACACACGAATATAATAATTATCTTTATGTGTAGCCTGTAGGTCGTTTTGGTTTGCGGGAACCCCTAAAACCAGACGTCCTACTTTCTTTATTTGTGAAGAAGTTGTCTGACTGGCGGTTACGTGTTCGTCCTTACAAATCTGGAGCTTTGTTACGAGAAATCATAAAATACTTGATCGGCGATTGCATACATAAATCAGCTTTCCTTGATCAAATATTTGGTGTTTTTATCAAAGACTTCTATTTAAACTGGTTTTTATATGTTTGTAGTATTTTCAATGACAAATATTGTAGAAGACATGATGTAGAACCAAACCAATAAGAACCAAAACAGTTAAAGTCTAAAATTATTAATAAAATACCAAAGTAAAATTATGTACTTAAACTAAATAATTTATTCTAGATGCATTATGCAAACAAAATTAATAACTTGAAAATGCATGTATACCTAGCGAGTACCTACTTAATTTTTGACGTGACAACGTCTTATAATTCGATATGGGCTGCGCGCACGAAAAAACATGACGCAATATGCGGCGTTACCTCGCTCTGAGGCGTTCCATTTGAGTTGTTTAGCAGAAATGTACAGTCGGGGAAAATTGTGCTAAGCAGAAATGTACAGTCGGGGAAATGAGTTGTTTAGCAGAAATGTACAGTCGGGGAAATGAGTTGTTTAGCAGAAATGTACAGTCGGGGAAATGAGTTGTTTAGCAGAAATGTACAGTCGGGGAAATGAGTTGTTTAGCAGAAATGTACAGTCCGGGAAAATTGTGCTAAGCAGAAATGTACAGTCGGGGAAATGAGTTGTTTAGCAGAAATGTACAGTCGGGGAAAATTGTGCTAAG
This sequence comes from Polyommatus iphigenia, assembly GCA_963422495.1. NCBI lineage: Eukaryota > Metazoa > Arthropoda > Insecta > Lepidoptera > Lycaenidae > Polyommatus > Polyommatus iphigenia. The sequence goes on along the minus strand of OY730184.1, from coordinate 2,138,549 downwards.
CAGAAATGTACAGTCGGGGAAATGAGTTGTTTAGCAGAAATGTACAGTCGGGGAAAATTGTGCTAAGCAGAAATGTACAGTCGGGGAAATGAGTTTTGACGTGACAACGTCTTATAATTCGATGGAGCCGGCTGCACGCACGAAAAAACATGACTCATGCGGCGTTACCTCGCTCTGAGGCGTTCCATTTAAGGCTTGAAGTGCAAGCGAGAGCGCGGAACGAGCGACAAAGAGGCACGTTGTCACGTTCAACTATCGTCAGTAAACCGACTTTACAGACAACCGTTTTTTTGCTATGTTCTGAATTAAAAAAATTACAATTTTGTCCTTGACTGTCTCATGTCTGTCTGGTTTCCTAAATTGTCCTTATTGACTTCTCATTATGATGCATTTTAAGGGCGCTTACAGACGTGCGCATTAATGCGCGTACGCGGTTTGTGAAAATGTATGAAAATAAGCTTAAAGAAGATCTGAAATCTTCATAATAATATTATTTAACTACTAAGAACTTAGAACGAGTCAAGAAAGACAAAGTAAAACTACATAATACGAGTATCCCATTAATCCCCAAGCGGCAGCCGGCTGCCCCATAACAATTGAAAATCTATTGGGTCTGCGATTATCTGATGGAGTTGATATAAATGCGGTTAGGAAGGGTTTTTAAATTGTCAGGACACACACAATACTGTATACGCAAAACACTTTACGGAGCCTGTACTGCCTGTAGACATCTGTACAGGGTGTAACAATACTAAGTGAGAATACTTTAGGGTGTGTACGTGTTCCCCGTAGAGAGTTGACTGTGAAAGTAGCAGCGCTGAAAGATAAAAAAAATCACTATTTTATGGGCAAGCGCCCTAGCGTCACGACTCACGAGTTTCCCTACAAAAGTGATTTTTTTTTCGATTATACAAAATAAATCACAACATTCTAGTTATTACTCATAAATACAGGAAATTAAACAAAGCGTTAACTGATAAAATTAGCGATAGTTTTTATAACCATACTAATATTATTATTGTAACAACAATTTTGCAATCAATCAGCTAAGCGATGCCACATGGCTTCACGTTGCATTAGGACAGTGTTTTTCAACCTTTTTGATGTAAAATGTTGTTGTTTTTTTCTAATTAAATAGTTTTCTCGACCTCTGGCGTCCCAACGGAAGCTCGGCGACCCCCTCGGCGACCCCCGGGGGTCGCGACTCACAGGTTGGAAAACACTGCATTAGGGAGTTTTCACACGACACCGCGACCACACGTTCATAGTATACTATGACACGTTCTTTGCCATAAATTAAAATTGCTGTGCAACAAAGCGACGTTGCGGAGCAACTTGTAGGTGAATAAAAGCTATTAGCTTTGTCCACATTGTGCCTTTTTCTGTTCATCAAGGGCATGCCTTATAGCGCAGTCAACAGCGAACGTGAGGCATGCCCGTGACGCGCGTTGAAATCGTAGCGCTCGCTATGACACTTTTCTTTCAACGCGGGTGGATTTTGACGCATTCAATTATTGAATATGCCAAACGAAAGTTGAATAAAAAGAAGATGACGAAAATTGAAGATGAAATTGCATAATGTGGACATAGCTTATAGGTTGGAAACTATGATTTATTGAGGTAGATCAAACTGATATTATTCAAATAAGACGGATGCTGGATGCTGACTCACCATATTATCATGCTATGGTTTTTCATTATATTTTACTTGGGCATATAATAATAATACGGGTGGCATATTCAACAAAAACTTAAGTAGACAGACACGACACGCAAATTATAGGCAATTAGTTGCTTGTTGAGACCAAAATTGGTTTTTTGTACGGAAACAAGTAATTTTTTCATGACATAAAGTATCTTATGTAAACTAATAATTATTATCATACGAGGGCGCGTTTTTAAGTTCGCGGAATGAGAGGGTTGGAGGGGGGGGGGGGGGGTGATAAGGCTCATTAGACCCGTAAGGGTTAAGGGACTCATTATTAGTATTAATACGAGGTTTCATTATCATTCGGCAATTAGTCGATGAGTTATCATCAATCAAGCAACATAATCGAACGAACGAACGAACGAAGTTACAAAGTTCCTTACCAAGCAAGAAAAATCAGTTGCGACCATAATTAATGAGATGTCATCGGTTTACAGCAACTCTTGTCTATGAAAAACCATGGTTTACAAGTGGCATTGTTTATTTAAACAAGGAAGGGAGTCCCTTGAAGACGCTGGGAAGCTGGGAAACTTATGGCAACGGTCTTTTGAGACTCAGAAGAAATATTATTAATTGATTACAAAAGTAAAGGTGTTTCTATAACCGGAGAATACAACGCATCAATATTAGCGTGACTAAAAGAAGCCGTTAAAGGGAAAAGACGGGGAAAATTGACAAAAGGTGTGCTGCTTTTGCACGACAACGCGCCCGGCTCCACAAGAGCCGCATTGCGTTGGCTGCCCTGCATAAGGTGGGATTCGATATTTTAAATCACCCTCCTACAGTCCAGACCTGGCCCCCAGTGATTATTATCTGTTCCCAAAAATGAAAAAAAGAGCTGCGGGGTAAAAAAAATCCACCGATCATGAAGTTAAGGAGGCAGTTTCGGCGTATTTTCAGGGTTTGGACAAAACATTTTTTTATGAAGGTATAAATAATTTGATTGAAAGATCTGAGTAATGTACTCGTATCCGTCTTGCAGAGAACTATATTGAAAAGGAAAAATAATTTGGGTTTTTTATTTTCACTCCATATCCCCCATTCCGCGAACTTAAAAACGCGCCCTCGTAGATCAACGCACAGATCAAACACTTAGAGCTAGGAAAGTGCAATTTTGTGCAACAGGTTTCTTATGAAGTAGACATCCAATCAAGCTTGTCTCGGAACCGTACATTATTCCTTAACTAAAACTATATTTTATTATTTCTATCAAAGTATATTATATACCAAATTTCATTTAAATCGGTTCAGCCGTTTAAGCATGAAGAGGTAACAGCTAGACACACTTTCGGACTTATAGTACTAGTAAAAGTACTACTGTACTATACTGTACTCGGCGAAACATGGCGGTAGCGGTCATTGACTCCCTGTCAAAAACTTGTCATTTTCTATACAAATCTGTCATTAACAAAATGACAACATCTGACACTTCATTGTCAATCGCGGTTTATACAGAAAATGACAAGATTTTGACAGGGAGTCAATGACCGCTACCGCCATGTTTTGCCGGGTACAGTATAGTTACTAATTAGCAAATAGGGGATCAAATTTTATATGCCAGCTAAGTCACTGGCAAAAGCTAGTTCGGTGATATTATGACAAAACTGTTAGCACTTAGCAGAAGGGATGGGCGTTGAATGAACGAACCGTTTTATTAAACTGTTTATTAGTCATGAACGGGTAAACTAGTTTAGCGTCTGCTGATAAACTAGTTTATGCGTGAACGGTTGCCGTGCCGGAACGGTGCGTGTGACAGAGACCGTTCGTCGCGACGCGACGACGCGATCGACGTATGGGTGGTGATATTTTAAATTAATTAAGTAAATGTAAAATTTCAGTAATTAATCTGCCTGCCTGTCAGTCCTAAGTCTGGAAAAAGTATGTACTATGTAGGGAAGTGGATTTCCACCGCTCACAGATTAACACTGCAGTACACGCGTGGACTACCATGGTAGACCAGGGTCACTTTTTCAGCAATATTTTTTGAGTCAAGCGTTCTAGAAACTTGCTATTCAAGGTAATCCTCGTTTAATAAATTTGACAAAACCTCAGTAACTCCTGCAACCTCACAGTTGATCGAAATAATAGTTATTCAGCATCAAAAACACTGGACTACCATAGTAGTCCGCGCGAGTATTGGTGTACTAAATTTAACCGTGTATGTTTTTTTTAATTACTGATTTATAACGTTTTTATTATTATTGATTGAATATTTTGTGCAATGATACTAAAATACACTTGTGATAAATCGATTACAAAAACTAAAATTTGATTTTTTAATAAGATATAGTGATCTATATAGATTGACGTCCTAGCCATATTATGACTCACCAGAAACATAGGAAATCTCACCTAATTACAAAAAAATATTTATGGGCATTTCTCTGTAAGCTCGTCAGGTCCCATACAAATTTTGCCTTGGGAATTATTTTTGACATTTGCCAAAAAAATATGTACTATTTTAAAGAAAATTAACTTTTATTTAAGTTAGATAAGGAGGTCCACTAAATTTATGGGTATATTCCGAGATATTAGCGATTCTCTTAGAAATCGTGACAGGGGACTGTTAAGTGTGACAGATTTTTGTATGGTAGCCCCCACTAAATATTTATTTTATCTTAACTTTATTATTAATTATTAGAGCATAAATATAATTAAGGGTTTTGTGAACATTTCAAGTGCCTACCTGTGGCCATTATTCATATCGAGCAAAAAAGAAAAAAACGCGTTTGTTGTATGGGAGCCCTCCTTAAATATTTATTTTATTTCGTTTTTAGTATTTGATGTTATAATGGAAACAGAAATACATAATTTGTGAAAATTTCAGCTGCCTTGCTATCGTAGTTCTTGAAATATATCTCAGAGATAAATAAACGGACTGACGGATAGACAGGCAGGCAGACAGACGAGACAGCGAAGTCTTAGCAATAGGGCATTGTTTATTTCTATTGGGCACGGAACCTTAAAAACAGTTTTTTCGCTTAAAAATCGAGATATCCAATTAAATCGTACAATTTAAGACAGGGGACTGTTGCCAGGGTACTGTTTATTTCGGTTAGATTTCAAGATATATCCTAAACGGCTGTAAAATAGTTTTTAAAGAATCTACTAATCAGTTAAGACATGAATAATACAAACAATAAACTAAATATTCAATTCGTAAAATAATTAACACACCTTTTATTAGTTACCAGAGGACTGTTTGTGATAGCGGTTCAAACACGTGTTCATCTTACAAATGACTTTGTGACACTGAAAAAAAAGGCGTCCTTTCTCCGAACTCGACAAGGTTGCCATTTTCACACTAATTACGTTGTTTTTCAATCAAGAAAACGTTCGTAAATATTATAGTTTTTCATTTAAATGGATTGACATTTTTGGCAGGGGACTGCTTAAAAATTCTGGGGACAAAGTTTACAGAAGCCTACTAAAAATATAAATTGGCAGTGAGACTTTATTTTACGAAAATATTATACATTAATCATTATTATTTGTAATATTAACCGCCTTATGTATGTAGTTTCATCAACTTCTTCGTAAATATCAGTTTAGGTGGTGACGGTAGTGATGGGGACAGCCAGGGGACTGTATTTTCAGACCTTTTATCGCTTCTAGAAAAAAACTTAAAACAGTTATGGTTCTGAAAACAAAGGGACTGTAAAGTTTCGAGGTTATAGTTTCATTAGGAGTGATTATTTTATTAATTATTCAAATACTTTTTGAAAAAAACGGTAGGGACAGCCATTTACGAGCTTACAGAGAATCGCCCTTATAAATTGTTAAAAATTAGATATTTAACTTGTGTTGAGTATTTAATTAATTCAAAAATTAAACTATTTTGTAGTTTTTACAATGGAAACTTAGCGCCATCAGTGCCAGATTTCTAATTTCCTCGTCAGGCTTTTTATGTAAGTTTTGAGATGGAAAATTGCTATTTAAGTTGGCTGCTGTAAATAAATAACCGATCAACAGTCACACAAGTGATAAAAAGTGATAAATATTGACCAGTTTTCTAAATCCCAGTCTAGGTATCACACTTGTATCAAAATGAGCTAATTCGATGACTTCTGAAGTTTAGGGTCGTTTATTCTTAGAAAACAATAATCAAAATGTAAAAATGATTGAGTTTCTAAGTAGAAGAAATAACTTATAAGTATTTTATGTAGTAAAGTTCAGGATTTTTTAAGAATCCACCAAGATTTAGCCCCACCGATAAGACGTATGGGGCAATGTCAACGCTGCACATTAGTCCAAATTTGATGGCCAAAAAAGTGGTGATAGATTTGCCATTTCTGGTTTTATTCTGACTTGTAAGTAGGATTGAATCTCGAATAACATAAAACAAACAAAAATTTAACTTATTTTAGTTTCACATTAGGCATACACATGTTTGATTCCATCAGTACGATTTTTGTCACATTTTCATAGAAATTGACAAATTTGTTGATTTTTCAGTAATTTAATAATTTATTTAATAGTTTTTGGTTTTAAAAGTAACTTAACTAATTACATTTTTTATTTTAGTTTTCATTTTAATAAAATAATATGAATTATGAAAACAATTAAGATTTTTAGATGGCCTACCATGGTAGGCCACGCGAGTACTCGTGTAAAAAAAGGGGGCGCGTGTACTGCAGTGTTAAACCGTCTCGTCGTTCGTCGTCATCAGTCGTCGCGTCGAAGTGCAAAACGACAACAACAAGTCAAAACAGTTAATGCTGAAAGTCGTTTACTCAAAAAAACTACTTTGTTTGTCATAGTTTATTGTTTAGTTCAGTGTTCGTCGAAGACGAAAACTAGTTGAAAAAAAAATCTGTTTTGTCATTGACTAGTTTATGATGAACAATATACGGTCTCGTTTCGTTGATCGAAAAAGCGTCGACGACCCACCACACTATTCGTCGAAGACGTAAACTAGTCGAAAAAAAAAACTGTTTTTTCAACTAGTTTACGATGAACGATAAACAGTCTCGTTTCGTTGATCGAAAAAGCGTCGACGACCCACCACTACTTAGCAGTCCCTATTAGATGTAATTTAGTGCTATTATTATAGTAAAAGCGTCGTAAAAATAATATTTTTACGATTCATACATTCGTTTGACGCGCGACGCCCATTCAAAATGTAATAAAAAATAGACTGTCGCCCAGTATTTGTAATGCCTACGTCATGATAACGTTATTAGCAGAGGAATACGATTAATACGAATCCATAGGTACTAATAATTACTAATAATATCATTATAAATGCGAAAGTGTGTCTGTCTGTCTGTTACCTCTTCACGCCCAAAACGCTGAACCGATTTTGCCAAAGTTTGTTATAGAGATACTTTGAGTCTCGGGAAAGGACATACTTAGGATATTTTTTATGCCGAAAAAATTTACGGTTCTCGTGCGACGTTTTTTGCGGCGGTTTTTATTTAAAAGAAAATGTTAATAAATAAGAAAATTAGTGAACTAATGTTCGACACGTGATTTGATCGAGAATTCATATAACGAATAGAGAATACTGCCGGCGCGATGTAGGAGAGGAACAGCGTTGCCGGACGTCCCGATTTTGGCGGGACGTCCCGATTTTTTCATCAAAATTAAATGTCCCGCGCGGGACAGGCCCAGTCCCGCTTTTCGAGGAAAGCCTGAACGTACGTGCAGCGTGCTGAGAGAGAAAGGTGCGTAATAAAGATAAGAATGTGGGAGGTAGAAGGGTGGATTTTTTTCGGCTACTTTAGCTATCTATTGTCGCGTAAACGTTATTTTAACGCAAATAAAAACATAAAAATTCAAAAAACTTTTGATTTTATACCTTTTTTTACTTTGTCCCGCTTTTGATTGAAGAATCCCGCTTTTTCACTCAAAAAGTTCCTAAGTCCCGACTTGGCACAAAAAAAATCTGGCAACGCTGGAGAGGAAGCAATCCACGTACCCATCATAAAAATGGTCAATTGGTCCTTTACAGATAGTAAACGACCTTGGTCCTCAACCTCGAGCGCTGATAATGCTAAAATAAATTAATTGATAAGAAAGCACGAAGGTTGCGAGAACGTCCTAAATATAACTTTATTTTTTATTTGGGCACTTTTCTATTATTAATAATAATTTAATAATAATATTTTTTATTGTTTAGTATATAAATTAAGTACAATCGATTGCCTTCTAAAAATATGACGACAAAAATTTTTCGCACTATGTACTTAATATCTACTTATCAGTATTGTAAAACATATTAAGGCCATCCCCCGAGCAAACGACCTTGGCCATACATTTGCCGCGTTGCCGAGATCGCACCAAAACCCTATTTTTTTTACTTATCTTAGTTCAAAATTGTCCTAAAAAAATTTTAAACGGGGAATATGTAGTTTATGATATTGTCGATCTAATGGCGTGTGTTTCAAATAAAAGTAATTTGTAAATCCTAAGGAGATGCTGAATGTATGCTTGAATTTTAATAAATTGGTTTTACTTTGGAAGCTGATATCATGAGTATAATAAACAAAAATAGAAAATTTAAAATCGGGAAAGGAATGTTGATATACTGAAGATTATTGCTGTATTTTTATTATAATTTTGTAGCTTTCAAATTATGAGTTTATAATGCTTGAAATACGGTAAATTACGGTATCTCTGTAAGGAACGCCCTTAATGCCTTGCCACAGTTTGGTTGATCTCTGACCCCGAAACTCTTATAATGTGATATCGGAGTCAGTGATTCTCACGGTTGAGGCGGTTATAAGAGAAAAGAACAATACAATATTCATGTTATAATAATAATCATCTATCATGTTTTTGGGTTAGGTAAACAAGGACTTTTAAATATTAGGTATATCTTAAATGTAAAACATAGACAAAATTTAAGGTTAAAAGGGTGATATTGTGTGTGTGTGTATGTGTGATAGTGTTTATGGAATCCTAGCCCTACGAAACGAGTCTTGGGTTCAGTACATGTACTGTCTAGGGGAAAGATGGGAGTGTGTGTGTGTGTATTCGTGTGTATGTGTGTGAGTGTTTGTATGAGTGCTGACAGTGCATGCACCATGGCCTTACGACAGTGTCTTGGGTTCAGTAAGTAAAAAACTACTGGTGCAAGAAAGACAGATGGGACATTCCGCTACAGACGGCCCTTAACGAGAATTTTTAAAATGCGGCATTAATTACATTTTTCAATTAGAATATACGTAAGAAGATGTGTATTTACTAACAAAACAACTTTTATCGGTAAGAAATGGAATTCGAATAATTTAGAGCAAGGCTGCTCAACCCCAGGCCCGCGGGCCACATTATGGCCCGCGAAAGAATTTTAAATGGCCCGCACAAGGAAGTTTTGAATATCCCGCCAAACTGAGAAATCCTGCCTAATTGGCTGCCGTGAAGGATAATAAAAAAAAACACAAATCCTTTCTTAATCAGTTTGACTGACATAGTTAGTTACCCTGCCAATATTCAGTTAGAACTCGTTGAACTGCAAAATGAAAACCCTGTTTCTCGAAAAAGTGTCGTCGAAACCTCAAAATTCTTCAGAAGATTTTGCAGATTTCTGGAAATTGGTACCAAAAGAAGACATTCCTGCAATAACTGATCTAGCGTTACAGTTTTTATGTAGTTTTGGATCAACATATTATTATGTCTGTGAAAAAGTATTTTCAGACCTTAATTATGTTAAAAATAAATACCGCACATCATTAAATTTACTGAGCAACATATTTAGATGACTTGTTACTACTGTCAACATCAGATTTATCACCCAACATAAATAAATTGTTAAAAGACATACAACTGCAAAAATCTCATTAATATCAAAAAATAAATGTATGCTTATATAACCCATTGAAGTTTGATTGGTATTATATTTAATTAAGCCTAAGTTAATGGCCCGTTATAAATGTCGGAATCCACCGTTTGGCCCCACTGTAAAAAAGGTTGAGCAGCCTTGACTTAGAGCGTTTTTAAGCAATATGATCTAAAGGACGCGACGTTTTTTCCCATATTTTTAAATTAAAATAGCATATATTTTAAATTAATGTTTAGTTGTAGTATAGTTGTACAGAGTAATACGTCGAAATCTTTTGTTTAAATTACACTATTCAATCGTTTTTAGTGATTTAGACGATTAATTTTGTCAGGCCAATAAACAACTGAAAAATATAAAAAAAACTACAATTTGGTACAGTTTTATTACAAACTTACTAGTATAATTATATATTACATATTGAAAATTTTAAAATTTGTTAGATAATTACGATTTAATTCACCTTTAAGAGACTTGAGAATTTTGATGTTGCGCCCGCGATCGTAGAAATGGTTAATAATTTCTAGTACTTTTACTATATTTACTTTTATCTAGTAACATAGTTTCTTTGTTTTATGCTATTTTTAAATATAGGCAAGTTATTTTGTAAAAGTTTCGCAATAGCCAGTATTCACATATGAACTCATCACAGTTCTTAATGGAGGGTCAAATTAGTTGCACCCGCGTTGGCACTTCGGCCTGTTTTGTGGCCCTTCATACATTTGATGAAGGTTTTCATTTATACATCATTGTTAAACTAGTCAAAATGTATCCCTTCAAGGGATATTTTATTAATAAATATGCTTCATTTTGCCTGCAGGGGGCTTTAAGTGTGTCAAACTGTTGCACCTCGCTAATGGAATCGCCCAGATGTTGTGTGTTATTCGTTTATAGATAAATTTTATGTTTGTAAAGACTAAAGGGTCCAAAATAAAAAAGACATGTGACGGTGTGTTTTTTGCCAACTTCTCCGAAACGGCTTGACCGATCATGTTAAATTTTTCAGGCTTATCCGGAGATGTAGCCAACATCTACTTTTCATATCGAAAATAACTTAAGGCTGAATTTATATGCGTTTGGCCGCCACACGTCGCTATCACAAGCAATATAATGTACTTAAGAGCCCGTACTATCTTTTCTACTGCTCTCTTCACACTCACGGCCGTCTTTCATATGCCAGGTGAAAAAGGACGATCGCCAAGTTAGCGGGCAGTTATAGGTATTCTGTTTTTAAAGGGTTTTTTATATTAAAGTGGTAAAAAGTAATTCCAACATTGCATAGGCGACTTTCTCACCAGTACATTGTATTTTTTTCATACCGTTAAGACGTCAATACAATCCATAAAAAGGTGATATTTAGGGAATGCAATCCCGCAAGAGAATTTCAATCCCGGTATTTGCGGGATTGAACTATCACAATCCCGCTGGATCCCGGTATTTGCGGGATCCCGCTGGGTGGATTTAAACTTTTAAAATAAATCTATTAATAAATGACTTTACTTGATAGACCCCGTTTTATTCTTAGAATCTCAAATAAAACAAACTTTGTCGGACACTTTTTTCAAGGGTTTAATTAATAACACCTCCATACTTCAGACTTTATAAAAAAAAATTCAAGAAAAACTAATCATTTTTTTGGAAATGGCTTCGTAATAATAATAGTTAAAAAAACTAAAAAAAATATTGCTTATTTATGTCCATCTTTTATCGAATTTTTTTCGAAATATAAGTAAAAATTGTGCCCAAAGATTCCGAAACGGTTCCTGATATTCGACACAAGGTAGCTAGCAGCTGGAAATGCTCGCTCAGCATCCACGCTGGTTAGTTCAATTGTCATTTAAAGTGAATTATAGGTAAATTGAAGCTAAATTGTTAAGCGGGCTGCCTGTAGCCAGTTCACGCACCCCCGCGCGCAAAGTTACGCATATGAATCACATTTCTTTGTAATCCCGTCAGTCCCGCGGGATCCCGCAAAATTTTCGACCGGGATTAGTCCCGCATAATGCATGCGGGATCCCGGTATTTCGGGATCCCGGTATCCCGGTATTGCATTCCCTAGTGATATTCTAAACCTTTTACAGCAAAAATCACAAAACTGTCGCGGGATTGAGTTGGATTATTTAAAGATACTTAAAAAAAAAAACTAGCTGCAACATTAGATTATAATTGAAATAATCTTACATGTTGTGCATTAAAACTTATAGAAATACTGTATTTTAACTGTAAAATCACGTCTGTTAAATGAGCGAAATCGGCAAAATTTCGTATACGGACTCTTAATGATCTATTTAAAAAGCGGCCTTTCGCATTTTAATATTAGTATTAATTGTATCTTTCCGAGCTATGTAACGCTTGTTAGTAATAGATAAATAATAAATAACAATAGATAACGAAATATTATCAACCGCGGAAGTGGGTGGCTGTGTGAATAAATGCATAATAAAATCATTTAAAAGAATCATTATAATATTGCATTAATAATTATACATAACTAGCTGTTGCCCGCGACTTCGTCCGCGTGGACTTCAGTTTATAGCGCGCGGTGTCAACAAAATTGGTGTCAAAGCTTTTTAAAACTTTGCGTTAAATCAAAATACCCAAAAACAGCTGTGCAGTGTGCACGTAATATTTCATTTTTTTAAATTAGACTTTATTTATACCAAATTTTAAAGCTTACACAACTTTAGCTTTACCCATAAACTATTTATCATTGGTAGGTTTAAGGTTAGAGTACGTCACTGCATAGAATATAAAGTACTGAGTAGTGAGTTATATTCGTGACGACGTATACAACAATCGAAAGAATCGGAAAACTATAGTCAACAGGTTACCACCTCTTATAGAAAGACCTATGAGCAAGCGATAGCGCGATGTAGGCGACTCTTATTGCCATCTGTTATGAATTTTTGGAACTAACTTAATTTGAAAAAATTCACGCATTTTCACTCCCTTACAACTCATTTTTCCAGTTAAAAAGTAGCCTATGTCCTTTCTCAGGCTTTAGACTATCTGTGTACAAAATTTCATTACAATCGGTTCAGTAGTTTTGGCGTGAAAGTGAGACAGACAGACAGAGATACTTTCGCATTTATAATATTAGTATAGATATAGATTTATGTTTAAATATGAACAAGCTTATCTAACAATAAATGATTAACTTTAAAAACAATGTTTGATTTATTTATCCACATCCATTACTAATTTAATTTTATAAATACAAAAGTGAGTCTCTCCGTATTTTTATCGGCCGTGGTCGCAATACGGCAAGGATCTGAAAGCCATCATAAACTAAAGGGGTATGGGCGGAATAGTCCCCACCCATCAACACAAGTGTAATGTAGCTCAATTGATAGATCTTGGCAAGATGATATTTTTATACTATGGCGACTTTGCCCAAATGCATGGGGTTCTCGTGGTATCTTACGTTTAAACAAATGTTTCGTTAACGTACTTATTGACGACTAATTCCAAAATACATGCTCATTTATGTATTTATTAGTGCACAGCACCGTGGGAGAGCCATGTTTCGGCACAAATGGGTCAGCTCGACCGGATAAATACCACGGGCTCACAGAAAACCGGCGTGTAACAGCGCTTGCGCTGTGTTTCGCCGAGTGAGTGAGTTTACCGGAGCGCGGAGGCCCAATCCCCTACTCTATTCCCTTGTCTATCCTCGCCTACCCTATTATCCTATTCCCTCTTAAAAGACTGGCAACGCACCGGCAGCTCTTTTGATGTTGCGGGTGTCCATGGTCGACAAAAGTTGCTTTCCGTCAGGTGACCCGTTTGCTCGTTGGCCCCCTTATTTTATAAGTAAAAAAACAGTGGTGCTTTCAGCGCTGCTACTTTTACAGTGAACTTTATGACAGGAACACATACATCCCCTAAAGTATTATCACTTAGTTTTGTTACACCTTAGCTATATTTGAACAAGTATAGAAAATAATGATAAAAAATATTTATTTAAATAAACATACAGAATACAAAAAAATAATATGCATGGTGGGGGCTGTAGAAGTTATAACTATGTTACAGCCGCTAATGCCCACCTCCAAATGAAATATTAGACAAAATGGACCCGTATTACAACTAGATCTTGGCAAGGTCTAGTAGTAATATGGTTGTTTTTTTTAATATATATTCCCACTGATTTATCTAAAACAAAGGATTTTAATTAAATAGGGGGCACTTTAGGAACACGTTGGTATCAGTTCTATGACTGTTGGTAGGTGGGGATGGAGCCCATACATTTTTGCCCATAGCCTTTTAAGTGTCTAAACACACTAGGCCGAAGTTACGCGGCGTGAATTCCGCATGATTCCGCCTGCAATGTATTTTAAATTACCGATGACACACTATTCCGTCGCGTTCCGTCAGTATTTTGTATGCGTTTGACATTGACATTGAATTTCGGCATGGTGGGTCAATTGTCATCGGTAATTTAAAATACATTGCAGGCGGAATCAAGCCGAACTTCCGCCACGTAACTTCGGCCTAGTGTGTTTAGACACTTAGAACGAATGCAAAGGAGTACTTTGCAATTTGCATCAAGAAGACAGTTGTCAAGAGGCGGTCAAGGCTGTGCTAAGGCTGACCACATTTTTACGCCATATCTAATGTAACGGGGAAGTCCATAATATTATTCTTACACAAGTCAAGTCACGTGTCCTGAACTCCTGAGTTCTTCAACCGAATTTAAATTATATTTAACTTATCACAAAATATACGACATTGATGTATATTTTGTTAAGTATTGAGGTCCTGCCACACCACGGGCTGTAAAATTCTGAACGCATTGTAGTTGCGGCGACTAAAAATACATTGATCGTCCTAAAAATAGGCGCCCTTCACCTACTAATTGTGTGATTAACTTGTTAATAAACAACTTTTATACTGCAGGGCCTGTTTCACTCACCACTTTCTAGATTATTTACCTCTACGCTTTGCGCGAACTTAATGTTATTCATTGGACTTTCATTGGACACAACGAGAGGTAAACAATAGCATCTCCTTTAAACGTCTTATGCCATTGATCTTTATTTCTTGGTGTTAAGATACTTTTTACAATGACAAAAATTGTTAGTAGTTTGGTTCATAATATGATTCTTGTGGTAGTATTATCTCATAGTAATTACCTAACAAAATATTAGTACAAGGATTCTCGTTTACATATCAAATTAGGTTTATATATTAAATACAAATAATAATTGCATTATTTGTCTTTAATACTGTATATTAAGGTAAATTTTGAAGTGTCATAAATAAAGACGTGGGATAAAGTAGGTTTTAAGCTAACATTACGATTTAAAACGGGATATTTACCATGTTTAGGGCCTGCAGCCTGCTTCATCGCTTCCTGATAAAGTGCCGGATAGGCTATTCATAACTTTTTTCACAGATTCTCCATTCTCTACCTGACAAGTTAAGTGGTGGATAGTCTATCCGGCACTTATCAGGAAGTGGTGAAACAGGCCCTTAGTATACAGAGTGTAACAAAACTACTTTAGGGTGTATTTGAGTACAGAGTTCGCTGTGGAAGTAGCAGCGCTGAGAGAGACATTTTTTGTGACTTTTATGGGCAATCTCTTTCTTTACTCAAGCGCTGCTTCTTTCAGAGTCAACTTTATACAAGGGACTTATACACGACCTAAAGTTATTTTCTTTACACTGTGTATAATGCTCTTATACAGGGTGTAATTAAATCTTCCTGACAACTATTTTCCAGGGCTTTCCAGGGCTTAGGTATCATTAGGACACCCCCCGCGTCATCCCCCACTCTACCCACCGCCGCGAAGTGGCAGTTCTAATGATTTTAAGTGTCGATAAAAATAAAATATTATGTTATTGCAAAAAAAATAACACCCATTTTTTTTGGTTAAATGGACTCTTCATTCTCCTAATGATACCTAAACCCTAAAAAAATTGGCTGGTAGGTTTATTAATTGCACCCTGTAATCCCTGTATACTTTACTACTGTATGACTATTCATAAACTACCGAATAATAATTTATTATTACGTTTGTATTATAATTCTATAATCCGGGAGTTGACAGTATGTTTAAAATTTTAAAATAATTATTAAATTTTATAGATTTATTGATAAAAACTCTAAAATAATACAAATAACGAAAAAATTATTATTTATTTATTTTATTTTACATTGAAAAAAATTGGATTTATTAACTGTAAGTCACGTGATTGGAAACGCCAATCTGAAGCAGTGACGTCATCGTTCAGTATCAAACAAAATTATTGACAGTTGTTAGGTTAAACACTTACTCACTTTTGCTCTGTCTACGCTTGTTTTGTTTCATGAACGATGACGTCACACGTGATCAAGTGACCATAATGGCGCGTTTTTGTGACATACAATATATTTTGAATTCAGTGTTTAAAACCAAAGCGCACGGAGTGCGCGGCCAAGTTCCAGCAGGCCGCGCGCATGCCGTGCACTATTTACACGAACCGTTTCGACGCACTTTTGACCCCCCCCCCGTAGCTCAGTCCCTATTGCGAGTTCAAATATAAAATTTGACCTACGTAATTATGTACTAGTACTTAAGCAGTATACCCAATTTCATAGATATAGCTTCGGTAGATCCTGAAATATGTCCCTGTAAAAATAGCAAATTTTGGCACTGACTCATTTACTCACTCACTGACCGGTAATCAAAACCTCTAGGCCACTTCCAATTGCCCTAGCGTTATGAAATTTGGCACACAGGTCGTTTGCTATATGTAGATTAACAAAAAATTGAGAAATTTAAGAAATTGGTCATGCGTGAGTCGGTTCATCTACGAACTTCAAAGGGCAACTTCCAATTGTCCTAGCGTTATGAAATTTGGCACACAGGTCGTGTGTTAATTATTATGTAGATTAACAAAAAAGTGAGAAATTCAAGAAATCGGTCAAGCGTGAGTCGGTTTGTCTACGAACTTCCGAGGCCATTCCAGGGCAAAATAATGAATAAAATATTAATTTACAGGTAGTAAACAACTGAAGCGCTTAAAACTATTTTGAGAAAGTTGTCAACTCCCCTATTATATTTTATAGTTATTAAAATAAAAATACAAACCGAAGAGTTACTTCTGACTTCAATGTGATATATTTTAAAGAGTAATAATTATTATTAATTATAAAGACGTATTTAAAAAATAAATTTAAAAAATATTATCTACTTTTTTCCTTCGCACTGTTCTATAAACAATAATAATTCATCCACTCTCCAAAAGATGGCGCTTCTGAACAAGCCTAGCCTACAAGCCACCTAGAGAGAGACACCTAGTCAGGTTATTGAACTAATCACAAGTTCACAACCTTAACTTTAACTCTAACTTAAACCTTAGCTCATAGATGGCGTTAATAGAATAAACGCGTGCTACCAATTAGTAATCAAACCACTAATTTTAAATTGGGGTCCCAGAATTTGTTCCTCATTTAATTTTGCATCTTTTATACAGGCCAATCAGCCTACTAGGCGACTTCGATATTTATACTTAACTATTGTATGTGTTTTAAAGAAAATAAAGATTTTATTATTATTATTATCTACACAAACAAAACAACAAACAGTAACAAAACAAAGTGATGATAGGGACTTTAGGGTGTGTATCAGTAACTCTAGGCTTTATATAGACTTTGTAGTAAAAGCAGCTGCGCTTCGCTGAAAGAATTACTTTTGACTTTTATGTTTCTATCAGGAATGCCTTAACTCCACACTTTCAGCGCTGCTACTTTCACAGTAAACTCCCTAGACGGGACACAATATACATACCCGGCCTAAAGTACTCGTATCATTACTTTGTTACAGAAACACCATGTGTTTTTTCACTTTTTTCCTATACCTTTACGAGGGCTGCTATTTATGTATCCGGAATTAAAAAAAGAAACAAACATATATCATTTAATATGGTTTTATTGCTTTTCAAAATATTCGCCGCGATGATCGACACACTTTTGCATACGCTGGAACCAATTTTCATAGCACTTTTTCCATTCTGATTGAGGTATCTCCAAAACGTGCATTTTGAACGCATCAACAGCCTCTTCGCGGCTCGAAAAACGTTGACCACGTAATTTGTTCTTCGCGTATGGAAATAAAAAGAAATCGTTAGGTGCCAAATCAGGGCTGTACGGCGGATGACCAGTCAATTCGATCTTTTGACCCTCCAAAAACTGAGTTGTTTCAGCTGAGGTGTGACAGCTAGCATTGTCGTGATGTAATATGATTCTGCGTTGACGGTTGTCCTTTCTTATTTCTTCAAAGACTTCTGGTAAACAAATGGTCGTATACCATTCAGAATTAACCGTTTTACGATTCTCTAATGGCACTGTAGCCACATGTCCATTAATTCCAAAAAAACAGGCGACCATTTGCTTCAAAGTACTTTTTGCACGAGTAACTTTTGTTGGTTTCGGCTCATCTTGGAACACCCACACCGTTGACTGTTGTTTAGTTTCGGGGTCATATGCATAGATCCAAGATTCATCACCTGTGTAGATATTATAAACGGCTTTTGACGTACCACGGTTGTATTTTTTTATCATTTTTTTGCACCAATCGACACGAGCCCGTTTTTGATCGATTGTCAAGTTGTGCGGAATCCAACGCGAACATATTTTTTTACAGCCAAATGTTCGTGTAATATCTTATGTATGCTCGTCATACTTATGCCTAAGGACGCCTCTATCTCGCGATATGTAACATGACGATCACGCATTATTAGTTCCCGCACAGCATCTATATTTTGTGGGACAACAGCTGTTTTTGGGCGACCTTCTTTATTTTCATCCGTGAGCATAGACCGCCCACGATTAAACTCACTGTACCAGTGATAAACAGTGGTTTTTGATGGTGCTTCATCTCCAAAAGTTGCGGTGAGTTGAATAAAGCACTGTTGTTGATTTAGCCCACGCCGAAAATCGTAGTAAATCATTGCACGAAAATGTTCACGCGTTAAATCCATGGCAAATGAAGGCACGCAATTTTCAAAATGACGCCACAATGGAAAAATAATTGACAGTCACATGAAACAAAATGTATTCTTCAACCAAAGAGATCTATTTTCAAATGTTGTAATTACTTTTTAAATATTGTTCTTGTAAGTGGCCAGTTCCGGATACATAAATAGCAGCCCTCGTATTAAGGGGCCGGGTACCCTCGAAATTCTCATACATACGTAATTCCAAAATCATTTTCTCATACGAAAATATTTAACATGTTTGAGTTGTTTTTCAGTTTAAAATAGTAATTATCTAGGTTCCTGCACAAAAATTTACTTCAAAATATTTAAACATTAAAAAAAAATTTTTTGTTTTTAATTTTTTTTTAGTGAATTTAGTACTTAATATTTAAACACTAAAAAATAGAGTAAAACACTAAAAAATATATAAATAAATAGTTAATTTACGACAAAATATTTAAATACTAAAAAATATTCTTAGAGTTTAAATATTTTGTAGTAAATTAACTATTTATTTATGTATTTTTCAGTGTTTTACTCTATTTTTTAGTGTTTAAATATTTAGTATTAAATTTACTAAAAAAAAATTTAAAGCAAAAAAAAAAAATTGTGTTTAAATATTTTGAAGTAAATTTTGTGCAGGAACCTAGGTAATTACTATTTTAAACTGGAAAACAACTCAAACATGTTAAATATTTTCGTATGAGAAAATGATTTTGGAATTACGTATGTATGAGAAATTCCAAGTGTACCCGGCCTCTTAAGGGTACCATTCGATAGATTTTCAATTAAGAGGCCGGGTGCCATCGAAATTCTCATACATACGTAATACCAAAATCATTTTCTCATACGAAAATATTTAACATGTTTGAGTTATTTTTCAGCTTAAAATAGTAATTACCTAGGTTCCTGCACAAAAATTTACCACAAAATATTTAAACACTAAAAAATATAGTAAAACACTAAAAATATATAAATAAACTAGCTGTCCCGGCAAACGTTTCTTAGCCATATTATATAAAGTCACTGACCTCTATAATACACTGGAATGGCTATGCCGTACAAAATGACAGCTATTTCTTGTGCCGATTTGAAGCGCCGCGGTGAGCGTACTGTGAACTAATTACATAGAAAATTGCAACCGCCATTTGCAAAATATTAGTTCCAAGTACACTCACCACTGCTTTCACATAGCAATCAGCGCCAATATGGCGATTTTCAAATAGGAACATTTTATTGATAGCGATCGCCTGTCCAGTGTATTATAGAGGTCAGTGTATAAAGTATATCGCCCGTATTATTTTATTGAATTAGTGACTAAATAAGTATGTCACCATGGCAACGTCCATCGCTATCCCGTGACCCGCGTCGCATAAACAATGGTCGCTCTTTATAGACAAATAATTTGCTATAAAATAAAATTGCGACTATAATTAAAGATCTAAGCTATCCTATCTCTCAAGTTGGAAAAAAGCACACATTTAAAAAAAACATTAAAATCCGTTAAGTAGTTTAGGAATCCATCGCGGACAAACATCATGACAGGAGATTTATATATATTAGATAGTTAATTTACTATAAAATATTTAAATACTAAAAAATATTTTTAGAATTTAAATATTTTGTAGTTAATAAATTTACTATTTATTTATATATTTTTTAGTATATTAGTATATTTTTTATTGTTTAAATATTTAGTACTATTTATTTATATATTTTTAGTGTTTTGCTATATTTTTTAGTGTTTTAATATTTTGTAGTAATTTTTTGTGCAGGGACCTAGGTAATTACTATTTTAAACTGAAAAATAACTCAAACATGTTAAATATTTTCGTATGAGAAAATGATTTTGGTATCACTATTACGTATGTATGAGAATTTCGATGGCATTTAAGGAATAAATTCTGGGAAGTTATGAATAATTATTATCAAAACAATGCATTAAAAAAAAGTTTGTTTTCAATAAATTGGTTAATTTTCAGAAACGTACGACTTACGAGCCTACGTAAATTGGTTGCGGTCAAACCTTAAAGGCGGAATAGAGAAACAAAGGCCTGAGCAAGCGAGATGTCACTATCAGTAACACTGCGTGGTAAAAAGAGACGTGTGATACATGACAGCAGAACTCTTTTTTTGACGTCCAGTCGGCACTTATCGACACGTTGACAATTTAATCTCATAGAAAGATGCTTGTGTAAGTGTATACGTACACATATTTTTACACACAGATGTAAATCATTTTCGGTTTCGTTTGACAGCTCGAGATTGTTGCTCTATTTCGCTAGTTACTAGTATATTATGCCACCTTCATTTTCACGAATTCTTACCACAGGCCAAGCGGTTTGTTCGATGACGCGCCATAAGCGTCATCGGCCCTGCTAAACGATGACGCCCCACGTGCGGCATTGGCCACTGGTTGTGTTTTATGCACATTTTATTGTTATTAATAGGCGTAAATCACAGAGACAAAAGATAAATTTTGTGCCCGGTGTCCGTGTTAGTTGTAATTCAAAGCTAATATGGCGTATAAAAGTAGTAATTCATACTGTTAACAAAATACTAATCTAAATGTACATGTTGAACTCAATTTTATGCGTGGCCGTTTATTTTAGAATTAAAGGCTATTAGTCAGATATCGTCAATCATTGGTTCACTCGAAGAATCCCTATTTTTTACGATTGGCGTTTTTATACAAGATGTTAGTGTAAACACCAGGCGTTATCCTTGAAACTATTAAATGAGCCCGTCGAAATGAACAACTTTTACTATGAGAACAAAGCTGAGAACTCAACTTTTGTTTTCTTATTATTACTTTCATCTTCATCAGTGTCAGTAATTTCTTCGATGCTACTGTCTGTTGAGTTATTTTTTGTGTCATGACAAGTACGAGAACTTTTAAATGTCCTTTTTAATGTAAAGTTTTGCAATATTGACTGGCTATATTCAGGAAAGGCATTATATTCCTGCTGATTATCTAAAACAAATGTACTTATTTCATTTGTGTTAATTAACAATTGTCAAATCAATTTAAATTAACTTTATGGCCTATTATGGGTCTTTATGGGTTAAAGTTCAAGCCCAACCGACAGATCACGACTAGTATTAATTCATGAAGCCCCAAGCGGCCACATCCGGCCGCGATAACAATGAAAAAGCTATTGTGTCTCGTTTTGCCACGACTGATGGGTTAAATTGATATAATCCTACTAATATTTCACGTCGTCTTCTATTCCTCCGATCATCTTCGGAATAATTTCTTTGCGGGACCCAAGACAGCTTTAGGGAGTGTTTGCACTGCGAATTTTTTTTCGTACTTCTGTAATACCACAGAATACATAATATTAGTTTAACAAGTAATACATTGAAATTTGAATATGAAAAATTCTCGCTTTTATAAGTATAAATAAATTCACGCGAAAAAAATTCGCAGTGCGGACAGTCCCTAGCATGTCCCTCTGGCTCCCTGAGATTATAATATTAAAGGGTTTTCGTGGATGGATACCGCTCTCGATCCTGGCAACACAGGAGATACAAAGGTGGTGGTGGTGTGGTGGGCCAAAGACGAGTATAGGTCCATCATAGTACCATCACTAATCTGCCTACGAATAGATTTTTTCGAAAATAAAATTAACCCATCAGTCGTGGCAAAACGAGACACAATAGCTTTTTCATTGTTATCGCGGCCGGATGTGGCCGCTTGGGGCTTCATGAATTAATGAACAATTTCGAAAATAAAACATGACACTAATTACTGCTTTACAGTGTAACAAAACATAGCGATATAATATTTTAGGGTGTGTATGTGTTCCTTATATAGAGATCACTGTGAAAGTAGCAGCGCTGAAAAAACAAATTTTTAAACTTGTACATGTGGAAATTCGTGACGCTGCACTGGGGCGTGCCCATATATTATGGCCAATGGCCATATTCACTGATGACGCCGATGAATGACTAGCTGACGCCCGCAACTCCGTTGCGAAAATACGCGTCTATCGCGCGGGAACCGTATATTTTTGTGGGATAAAATGTAGGTATCCTATGTCCTTTCCCGGGACTAAAGTAGGTATCTCCGTGCCTTTCAGCAAAATCGGTTCAGCGGTTTGTACAATGACCACGAAAGTAATGATCTGATGGTGGGATCCATGAGGAATCGAGGGAACTTCTTGAAATTTATTAGAACACACAGTGATTATGACGTATTTAAGTATCTAAGCTGATGTTACAAGTGTGACATTTTATAACAGAGGCGGCGTAAAGGTGGATTCCCATGGCCTGTGAGGCGACAGGCCTCGCCAGGCGCTGCCCCACATGTGTAGGCCTGTCACGGCCTGTACTGAGCGTTTCCCACGGCCTGTTAACTGACATTCCAACATGCACAATCATAGTTACAATAACAACATACATAATAAAAAGACACAAAATGTATGTTGTTTTGTTGTTGTTGACACAAAATGTGTGTGTTTTTATTATGTATGTTGTTATTGTAACTATGATTGTGCACAATAAAGTATTCATTCATTCATTCATTCATTCATTCATTCATTCATTCATTCATTCATTCATTCATTCATTCATTCATTCATTCATTCATTCATTCATTCATTCATTCATTCATTCATTCATTCATTCATTCATTCATTCATTCATTCATTCATTCATTCATTCATTCATTCATTCATTCATTCATTCATTCATTCATTCATTCATTCATTCATTCATTCATTCATTCATTCATTCATTCATTCATTCATTCATTCATTCATTCATTCATTCATTCATTCATTCATTCATTCATTCATTCATTCATTAATTAATTCATTCATTCATTCATTCATTCATTCATTCCAACATGAGCAGTGATACGGAGCGCTTGGCTGCGTGTGCAGCCGCTGTGGTGAATTAATGAACGATTCAGTGTTGCCAGATGGTCTCGGCGCCGTATCCCTAGATTACTTTTTCTTTTAATATTCAATAAAAATATAATATTAATAAACTTTATTGCAGCTCGACAAGGCTTTATAAGTTTATATGAAGGTGGCGAGAAAAGTCATTTTAGGCAAGAACGTCATTTTTGACAGTTCTCCTTTACCATCAGCGCCCATTAACATCATTGACATATTCATTTAAAGCCTTGTCGAACTGTATTAATATTTTCAACATGGCGAATCTCGAGTCTCGACCTCGATTAGTTGTTGTGGCGCTCAAGTAATTTAGAGATGGTAAAAAAATATTAGGAACGTGATATTTGGCAAAAAAACTGTATTTGACGTGTATTTTGAATTTCCCCTAAAAATCCCCCAAATATTTTTTCCCCCTGTTTTGCCCCTAACTTGGTTGAAAACCCCCTAAATCTAGGGGGAAATCCCTCGATCTGGCAACACTGGAACGATTACAACCGACGCAGGCGCGCCCGTACAGGCCGCGACAGGCGCCGCTGCGACAGGCCGCGCCGCGCCTTTGAACTTACCGACGAACCGATGGATCGAACGGGCGCCATCAGGCCACCACAGGCCACATCGGATGCGACGGTTCCCATGGTCTGTCGGTCTGTCGTGGCGCGGCCTGACCTGTGAGAAATCGGGCCGTGGGAAGCCAGCTTAAGGCGTGGGCGGTGTTGGCGACCGCCCACGGCCTATCGGTCTAAGGGGCTTCGCACCCCTTGGACCACGAGGTTTTTTTTAAAGTTTTACGAGTTGTGATACTCAAAAATTTATAAAGAAATAAAACTTTGAGTACTTATCAAAAAATTATTTCTCTCAACAAATCCGTCCTTTGCGTCATCCATCAGGGGGCCTCGCAAAATATATTTTAGGGGGTCTCGCAAGATATATATCTTGCCCACATAAAATTTAGGTCTTGCCCCACCACTATTTTATACAAATAACAAAGTGCACTCTGGATCCCAAGGCAGTGAAGTCTGAACAGAACCCCAGAGGCTTTAAAGATACATATAAGTTTACAAATGTCATCAGCATTATAATTTAATAACTGCAATCATTTACAACTATCTCGTCCACAGTAATCCATGCTAATATTATAAATGCGAAAGTATTAACACTTATAATTGTAGTTCTACCATCTTCGTAATATACTACAAATAAAAAATATATCATTACAAAATAAGTGTCATCACAAAATAATGATATTGGATACCACACACGTATGGGCTTGAAGTAATATTTTTTTTCAGTTTCAGTTGTAAATACCTATATGGAAAGAGAGAGAAAATATGAATGCGGTTCACAGAATACATCTGCTTACCAAATACCAAGTTTCAACAAAATCTATACTAATATTATAAAGCGGAAGAGTTTGTTTGTTTGATCGTGCTAATCTCAAGAACTACTGGTCCGATTTGAAAAATTCTTTCAGTGTTAGATAGCCCATTTATCGAGGAAGGCTAAAGGCTATATTTTATCACGCTAAGACTAATAGAGGCGAAGAAATAGAGGAAAATATGGAAAAAACAGGGGAAATTATTTGAAATTGCTTATTACTATATAACTACAGGAGCAATTTTTACGTTATTTGGCACACATGAAGAATTATAGACCACGTGAAGGGACATAGGCTATTTTTTGCGTAAAAATATAAGGTTTCCGTGAAATTCCTAAATTACGCGGGCGAAACCATGTGTTCATCTAGTATTTCTTATAGTTTTGGAAAAAGTGGACACGGACAGACAGACAGGCATGACTAGTCCATTAGTGTTCCTTCTAGGTTTATTTAGGGACTTGTACTTATTATTTTAATAACATTCCCATATATAGTTTTGTGACGTAAATTCCTTAAACAAAACATTACCATAATATTATATTAAGTAAGTAGAATCGGTGATATTACTCATATTGAAGCGGTATATATTAAATGGTGATGCACAAATATACATCATCCTCATACCGACGCTCCTACAGTCAACAGTCAACATGTTCCCGTCATCATCACTGTGCCTGCTGCTGCTGCTGCTGGTGTCGAGTACACTGCACCTGGCGCTCTGTCTCCCACTGAGCGGCGTCGACTCGACCGGATCGTCCGACCGGTCGCTCGACAGGTCTGACGGCGCGTTGGAGCTCACCAGCGATGTCGCGACCACGACACCGACTGCCAGGGGACAGGGAACCGGTGACGGGTCTGACACAGGTGGACTACTTGCAGGTCTAATGGTGGATACAGTTGGTCATCTGCGGAGGACACGTAGAGTTGCACTCAAAGCCATGAATTGCCCTGTAGGACGTGTTCGATTAGGCGGGAGATGCGTAATAAAACGAAAATTAAAAAAAACGAAATTGAAGAAGTGAGAGTTACAGTGAATTTCAATATGTGGTACCTTTGCCTGTGAAAATACCTTCAGAGATTGTGGATATAAACGTGCTGGAAATAAACAAATGATGAATATTTTATGTTGAGTTCTAGTCACGTGAAGTTGTAGAAATAAACAAGCTTCAAATTCAGATGGTGGACCTTCCTAATTTTGTTTCATACCATTCGACAGAACATCACGATTCACGACCAACTTTTGCTGACATAAACAGATCCATGTATACCGTCTACGGGTTGCGGGTCTACCATCATAGACCCGCCACCAGCCTAGGTGTTTTAAACAAAGTGATAATAAATAAAATAATTTAAATAAAATGTGTTTATTTCAGTTATCAAAACATTTTTATTTTTCATTTCATTTTTAGTTTTTATTGAGCTTGCTCTGTAGATGTAATCCATGTGCAGAAATTAAGAAACTTTAGAATTTTTGAAACTTAATACCTCAAAATAGGCTAGTCCTATCGTTCTATAGTCTGTGTGTAGGTATGTAAGTATGTTTGATCGGGTGGGATTTTTGAACTCAATTATGAACCAGCGCAACTAGTGTAAAATTATCTATGTGTAGGTGAGCTTTCACCGACACAGAAGTGCACAGCCCCTGGATAAATGACAATGCACGATTATATGGTATATTATGTGATATAACTCTAAATCCAATATGGCCGACCATCTAAGATGGCAAAATAGTTATTTTCTATGCAGCTCTACAATAATTTATAGATATTAAATGAAAGGGCTTTTTGAGAGAAATGGGTCACCATTCAGACCGCAACGCGACGCGTAGATGCATATCTAAATTAGTGTGGATTTAACAGACTTACAACTGAATTGACCCTAAAAGTAGGTTCACACAGCAATAATAATTTCACAATTTACCGCGAAGATGTGTATGACAAAAGGGAAGAATAGTATATATATATGATACTGGCCATATATATATATATATATATATATATATATATATGGCCAGTTCTGAAAAGACTGATTTATAAGGTTCCAGTCTGAAGAAATTATGTGGAATTCTCTTACATAAAAATTAATGTAGACTCTAAAAGGAAGAAAGTAAAAAATTACCGAACAGAATATTGAAAAATGGCATAGTAATTCTGTAAAAATCTTGAATATCACCATAAAAATGCACTTTAAATTCTAACGTAATTATCGTAATTGTCAATGACAATGATATGATTTTTTTACAAAAAGGATAGTTTTTTTCAATAGTTCTAAGGAAATTACCGAATAGTTTTTTTTATAAATGATTGGGTCATCTATACATATTATACAACAAAGTCTCTTTTTTTTACCTCATGTCCCTTTGTTCCCTTTAATCTTTAAAACTACGCAACGGATTTTGATGATTCTTTCAGTGTTAGATAGCCCATTTATCGAGGAAGGCTAGAGGCTATATTTTATCACGCTAAGACTAATAGGAGCGAAGAAATAAAGGACAATTTTTGTTCATATACCTGGGCAAAGAATTTCACAGCGGGGGAGGGGGGGGGGGGGGGGGACCGCAGCCCATGCTGCCCCACCTAGCTGAAATCCTGGGTATGCCCATGCCTGCCTTGTTTATGTTATTGTGTGTTCACAACGTGTTTTGTGTATATTGAAAAATTGACTTCGAAACTGTTTTTCTTGTACGTTAAACAATAAAATTGAGAAATTGATCCTAATCCTAATGTGATATAGTGTTATAGAATTTCACGCAATGATTCATATGGCTTACCGGAAGTCAATGAAAGTTTCCTTGAAAATAAATAAAAATTTTGAAAAATTGTATAAATGTGTTTTATTTCTATTTGTTTTTATGCGATAACTAAAAGAATGGATCTGTCAGAATATATGATTCCAATTAAAATGTGGTATAATATATTCTGAACATAAGACTTAGTTAAGAAATTACAATCAAAATAGATACTTATTTTTTAAGCAACCGCCGCAGCCCACGCCTGTACAAGGTGCTGAGTTTGTATATTATATACTATACTTGGATGCTAATAAAGTCTTTGAATCTTTGAATCTGATAGTTCCATTCTATCGGATTAATTGAATAAGAGTATCGCTACC
Source organism: Polyommatus iphigenia (assembly GCA_963422495.1). NCBI lineage: Eukaryota > Metazoa > Arthropoda > Insecta > Lepidoptera > Lycaenidae > Polyommatus > Polyommatus iphigenia. Next base: position 2,110,710 of record OY730184.1, on the reverse strand, counting down.
CCACCCAGCTAAAAGAATTCAAATTTCCCGCCATAGAGGAATGGTAGAATTTTAAATTTCCCGCCAGTTGACGTCATCGTCACTTCAACCACAGAATATATATAAGTAACTTCAACCACAGAATATACATTAGTAGTACCAATGCAACGCCCTGTGCCCTTACTTCGCAGGTACTAAAGAATTTGAGGGGTGCACTTTTTTTATGAAGTTCCGTTTCTTCTCCTTGTGAGTATAGTATTCGTTGCATTTGTCATACTGGTATAGGATCCCGTCATAGAATGACCTTCACCGAGCTGGTTAAGGGATGAAAGTATTTTATATTTAATTACGTATGTCAATAAATTAATTGCAAGTGGGTTGTCTGAAACTTTCAGTCCAGAATTAAAAAAAATCGGTTGTCTGTAAAGTCGGTTTACTGACGATAGTTGAACGTGACAACGTATGACGTTGTCACGTTCAACTATCCTTAACCCCTTAACCCTCGCTTCCGAATCTCTATAAATAGAAACAAACTTTTTCGACTGTAACCTAAAGTTATTTCGATGTATTTCTTTCAAATGATTGTCTAAAAATATTTATAATGAGTAAAATAAACTATTCGCAATACAAAACGCTACATACATTCAAACAAAGACGAAATCCAGTAAAATCTTCGAACAAAGCACAAGTCATACCTTGACACGTAGGAAATAGAGCACAATTTTAAATAGCCGAAATAATACTAATAGCTCACAGATTGTTTATTTATTTTTCATTCAGAGTGTGGTCTATGTATCAAAGGTCATAACTAACCAAACTTCTTCATACAAAAGTATTCTCTAAGTCATCGAAATACGTAATATAATCGAAACAAAGAGCGCGGCCCAGGTGGGTTGAGTACGGTTGCTGAGAGGATAAATGGAACGCCTCAGAGCAGCTGTCAGCGAGGCAACGCCGCATGAACTGTCATGTTTTTCGGGCGCGCGCCCCATATCGAATTATAAGACGTTATCACGTCAAAAATGGTTTGGTTAATAGACAAATTCCATACCAATCGAAAGTATGAAGCCCGTAGAATATGCAATCCCTAGTGGGATAAATTTATTGACATACGTAATTACTAATTATTGAATACTTATAAAATACTTTTCATCCATTGACCAGCTCGGTGAAGTTCGTTCTATGGTGGGTTCTTAGGCCATTCGAACTAAATGTGTATACAAAAGATAATTATCTACTTCATAATTGAGTTCAAAAATCCCACCCGATCAAACATACTTACATACCTACACACAGACTATAGAACGATAGGACTAGCCTATTTTGAGGTATTAAGTTTCAAAAATTCTAAAGTTTCTTAATTTCTGCACATGGATTACATCTACAGAGCAAGCTCAATAAAAACTAAAAATGAAATGAAAAATAAAAATGTTTTGATAACTGAAATAAACACATTTTATTTAAATTATTTTATTTATTATCACTCTGTTTAAAACACCTAGGCTGGTGGCGGGTCTATGATGGTAGACCCGCAACCCGTAGACGGTATACATGGATCTGTTTATGTCAGCAAAAGTTGGTCGTGAATCGTGATGTTCTGTCGAATGGTATGAAACAAAATTAGGAAGATCCACCATCTGAATTTAATATATATATATATATATATATATATATATATATATATATATATATATATATATATATATATATATATATATATATATATACATATATATATATATATATATATATATATATATATATATATATATATATATATATATATATATATATATATGCCAAATTTCAGCCCGATCGGTCAAGTGGTTTGGGCTGTGCGTGATATATATATATATATATATATATATATATATATATATATATATATATATATCTCTCTCTCTCTCTATCAACGCACAGCCCAAACCACTGGACCGATCGGGCTGAAATTTGGCATGCAGGTAGATGTTATGACGTAGGCATCCGCTAAGAAAGGATTTTGATCAATTCTACCTCCAAGGGGTTAAAATACGGGATCAAAGTTTGTATATAATAATACTTTTTAACGCGAGCGAAGCCGCGAGCAAAAGCTCGTTTTCTTTATAAAAAGGTATAGTTTATTTTTAATCTCTTTTATTTACTGTTGCTATGCTATTTTTTAAATGTATTTCATGCGGCCATTCAGCGAGTACGAATGATAATATTGAGCATTCGTACTCGTTAAACGGTGTTACTTTAAACACCATAGACTTTTTATGTGTTTTTATGTGGTGACGCACACCCTGGAGGGGGGGGGGGGTAGATAAAATTAAACTTTACTCTATAACCTACATATCCTGATAGATAAAAGTTGTACCTACTTTAATTTTGCCAAATTTTCCATAAATTTGAATTTTGTCTTGAACTATGATATAAGTGATAGGACTAGCCTGTTTTGAGGTATAAACTTCTTCTTAATTCTTCTTCTTTAATGATTCTTGTTTCTGAATTTTTGACCATGGTAGAGTAATCTCTAATTAGTTTTTTTTTAATATTTATTTGTGTCATCCATTTCTTATAATTCCTGCGATGCATTAGTCCCGAATCGCGAATATCTATTTTCTGAGATCGGTGTGACATAATCTATAAAATATCTTCTTAACTTATATATTGGATTGGGCTGATTTTAGTCTTAAAATATTTGTAGAAGTCCAGGGAAGGTTTTAAAGTGACACGAAGTTCACCGGGACAGCTAGTCTTATATATAAAAATGGATTTTCAAATGTGTTAGTCGCGCTAAAACTCGAAAACGGCTGAACGGATTGGGCTGATTTTAGTCTTAAAATATTCATAGAAGTCCAGGGAAGGTTTTAAAGTGACACGAATGGTGTAGGAAACGAACCGATTCTTTGTGTGGGGACCCCGGAATAATTCCTCAGTCGATGAAACTTTGCTGGGTTAAAGAATAGTATGAGCCAATACTATCATACAAAAATCCAAAAAAAAATAACACTAGGAAGTCAGTTATTTATACCTAAAAGTACAAATCTGTGTGTATATCGAACGCCATAATTTCTCAGTCTAAATTTATTTTACCAAATGAGTTATTTATACAAGTATGTGATACTTTATAAAAATCCAAAACTTTTTTCAAATATAAGTATTGATTTTGTATGATAATTCTTTTTTCTGACCACATTTTCACAGCAAAATTTCTCAGTATTTTTTTTTCGCATATGACTTAAGAATGTCATTTGGCATCACGAGTAAGAAAATCCAAAAAAAAACCATGCCAATAAAAAAAAATAAAAATCTATAAAAAACTTCATAAGCAAAATTTTTCATCATTATTTCTTTTCAAAACTATGTTAAGTAGCCAAATATACACACAAATACAAAATATCCAAAAGAAATATCATCCAGAACACCGAAATTTTAGAAGCGAAGCTATGTATCTATCACGTGTTTACGCAATAATGTACCGTCTTGCTTTGCTAGTTGGGTCCAGATTAGCGTCCTCGTGCATATAGTACGACCTTGACCGCGTGACCCGTACGGTCTAGGGGTCGCGAGTCGGTGTGTGATTCTTTACATTTTACATAATATTTTATTGCATTTTTAGGGTTCCGTACCCAAAGGGTAAAAACGGAACCCTATTACTAAGACTTCTATGTCTGTCCGTCTGTCTGTCTCCAGGGCCCAGGATGTATCTCAAGAACCGCTATAACTAGACTTCTGAAATTTTCACAGATTATTCATTATGTATTTCTCTTGCCGCGGCCGCCATAACAAAAATACCGAAAACGAAATAAAAATAATTAAGTAATAAAAATAAAATATTAATATGTTAGTTATACAATTATATTCAATTGTTATATTATGTGTACTTTAATAATTAATCATAATATTAAAATAATAATAAACGGCCAAGTGCGAGTCGGACTCGCGCACGAAGGGTTCCGTACCGATAAAGAGCAAAAATAGGCAAAAAATTGTGTTTTTTGTATGGGAGCCCCCTTCTATTTTTTATTTTATTTTAATAGTAATATTAATTATTAAAGAACACATACAATCAAGGATTTTGTGAAAATTTCAAGTGTCTAATAGTTACCATTATTGAAATTGAGCAAACAAGGCCAAAAAAATCACGTTTTTTGTATGGGAGCGCCCCTTATTTATTAATTTTATTTTGTTTTTAGTATTTGTTGTTAAAGCGGCAACAGAAATACACAATCTGTGAAAATTTCAGAAGTCTAGCTAAAGCAGTTTTTGAGATACAGCCTGGAGACAGACAGACGGACATACAAAAAAACTAAAAATTTGGCCTATTTTTGCTTCATAACGGTACGGAAGCAGGTACTAATTATGTATTCTGTGACGGAAATCCCCAGTACAAGCAACAAAATATTCGTTGTTGTACTTGTATATCGACGGGTGAAAGCAGAAGTGGCGTATCTCGAAAAACCCAACTTTTCAGGAGAGCCAAAAATTGGCCTATTAATTTAAAAGTCATAACTTCTATATTTATTAAGATAGCGCTAAAAATTGGAACGTATTTAAATTAATCTAGGGCCCATATGATGAGTTTGTTAAAATTTTTCTAAAGTTGATATTTCATCGATTTTTAACAAGTTACGACAAAATTATTATGCTATTTTATGCAGCAGAAATGTTATATCTTTGAGAGGAAATGTATAGATAACTTAAAAATGCATAGTTTTTTTGAGCGACGGATCTGTCGTGTCTCAAATATAATACGTCCCTACACATTTCATTTCACCGTATCTTGTTTACTTAATTAAATTGCATTACAACTTTTGGTTTAAGTGCAAAATCGGCGACAGACGTTGTGAAAATTAAATGCTGAATCTTAAACTAAATGAATTGTTTGTTTTAAAAGAATGTCATTACAACAAATTAAAAGAAATAATACGACTATTTACTGATATTTGTTTTATTAATCAACATTAAAATATAAAATTATAATAAAATTAATGTAATAAAACATTTATTTCTCTTGATTTTTGTACTTTGTGAAGGTTTAAGCCCTAATATTATTCATGCTCATGAATTTAAAGTTATTATTTTTATTTTATAACATATGGAGGCAAACGAGCAAACGGGTCGCCTGATTGAAAGTATCTACCGTTTAATGATTTCTTAAGTTTTCGCGAGTATCACTCATGATATTATAAGTTTAAACACTTACGGATTTTGTCGCGGAGCACTTTTATTAATCCCGACGTTTCGGCTACTTTACAGCCAGTATCTACCGTTGCCCATGGACACTAGCAACATAAGAAGAGCTGCTAGTGCGTTGCCGGCCTTACCCGGTGCTAATACTATCTTTTCGATGGTTTGCAGGTTGTATAGGTCCGAAAATACTGCTGGTGACAGTTTATTCCACAATTTTACAGTGCGTGGCAGAAAGTTACGTAAAAAACGCACGGTGGAAGAATGCCGCTCATCAAGGTGATGAGGATGGTATATTTTTCGCGTGGAACGATGGCGAAAAATTGCAGGAGGTATGATTCCGAACAATCCCTCAGAGCACTCCCCGTGATACAGCCGATAGAGGATGCACAGTGAAGCTACATCTCGGCGTAATTCCAAGGGGTCCAGCCTGTTTGAAACAATGTGGCAGTCAACAATGCGAGCGGCCCTTCATTGTATACGATCCAAAGGGAGTAGTTGGTATTTGGCGCCCCTGTCCAGAGATGAGAATAGTATTCCATATGAGGCCGAACCTGCGCTTTGCAGAGTTATAGTCGTTGGTCCGGACTGAAATACTGTCTCGTTATGTTAAGGACATCAAGCTGTTTCGAGGCTAACTTGGCCTCACCCTCTAGATGACATCGGACCTGGACTTCGCTCGATATGTTTACGCCAAGTATTTCAATGCTGGGGGAGATTGTTAAAGAGGTGCCCTGAAAACGAGGAGATATAATATGAAGATATAATATGGGGTGAACGCGCAAACTTGTGTCTTAGCGTGGTTGAATTGGAATAAGTAACGTCTACCCCATTCAAAGACTTTCTCCTGTGAATTCTCTATTTTAGACACAAGTTTGTTTCGACTGTCAATGACATTCAGAAAAATATCGGGGGAGCCGGTATATAGGGCATCACCTGTACTATCATCTGCATAATATGCCGTTGGTCTGTTCAAAGGCCTTTGCAATGTCCAAACTAACAACCAGTGCCTCTCCCTTCGACTCAATCGCCTGAGTCCAACGTAAAGAGTTAGGTACCTAACTCATCGTTGAGCAAAGGAGATCACCAGCCGAGCGACCCTTTCGGACCAGTACTGTTTGTCCCTGGCCGCCCAAGTATCGAAAGAGCTGGCTATTGATAATGGATTCCATAATCTTCGAGACGTCGAAGGTTATAGCGATTGGTGTGTAGTAGGAAGGATTTGAGCGGTCGCCGGTCACTTATTTTGCCGATCGGGTACACCAAGGCTGTTTTTGGAAGAAGTCTTCCAAAAAGCCAGTACAATGCCAGAAGAGTAGGAGAACCGAAAAAGACGCGTTAAGACCGGAGCCAACTCTGGAGCACACTTTTCCAACACAATAGGAGGGATTCCGTCAGGCCAACTCTGCTTTTGGATATTAATTGGGAACGCAGGACTGAGCGCTGATGAAACTCCAACATGATGCTCGTGCATCGTGGTATGGTCCGCTGTTTCTATCCCCCGTCATCTAGGGTCGAGCTTGACGCAAAGAGCTTGCCCAGAAGATCGGTTTTGCATTTGCGTCGTGGGTCAGCGACCCATTTTTTACTTGTAGGGATGGTAGGGATGGCTTGCAGAAATTCCCTTCAATAGCTTTGGGGCCAGAGACCAGAATGCACGGGTTCCCGAAGGGAGTCTCGAGTCTCTCACAGACAGAGACATCTCTCTATAGTCAATAGTCAAAAAGCATTTATTCCATAATTTGCATAAACAAAATTTGGACATGCCAAAAATTCAAGATCACAAAATATAAAATGAAATAACAAAATAGGTATAAAATTTTACAAAATAACAAAATGTCAAAATAATTATTATATATAACATCAGGTCCATTTCTTAAATAAATAAAATTACATCAATTCGTCATAAAATAAAAACATGTCAAAGTTTAACATTTCAAGCATTTTTATCCTGCACATAATCTGAAATTTTATAATAGGCTTTTCCTTGAAGTTGTCTTTTTATTAATCTTTTGAATTTATTAACTGAGAGCTGTTGTAATTCTTTTGGAATTTTATTATATAAGCGTATACATTGCCCCTTAAAAGAAACATTGACCTTATGAAGTCTAAAAGTAGGAACCGTCAGTTTGTATTTATTTCTAGTATTTATATTATGTGTGTCACTTTTTTTAAGGAAATATCATAATATTTTTATGGGTGTACATGAGTACTGCAAAAATATATTGACATGGCAACCCGTTCGAAGCCGGGGCGGGTCGCTAGTCCTATATATAGCACGAATCGCTCTCTTCTGCAGCACGAAAATAGAATTTAAGCGTCCTTCACCAGCACTTCCCCACAGCATTATACCATATGACATAATGCTATGGAAGTAGCTGAAATACACCAGTCTTGAAGTGGCTTCATCAGTAATGTAGCGTACTTTCTTAACAGCGAATGCCGCAGAACTAAGTTTTTTTGAGAGACTATCTATGTGTTGATCCCATTGAAGCTTACTATCTAAAGTGACACCCAGAAACACTGTCGATTCAATAGGATCCAAATTTTGGCCTTTTATTTTAATGTCTGTTGATGTTTTCTTAACGTTTGGTAGAGAGAATCTTATACATTTTGTTTTGCGTTCATTAAGCAATAGGTTATTGGAATTAAACCAATGGACAACATTCGCGATTGCATTATTTATTTTATCAAAATTTAGAGCCCGCCGATTAAGTTTAAATACAAGTGACGTGTCGTCAGCAAATAAAACAATTTCATCATCTTCTATCATGTATGGCAGGTCATTAATATATATTAAAAATAAGAAAGGGCCGAGAATAGATCCTTGAGGTACACCAATAGAAACCGAGGCCCCTGAAGATCGCTTGCCATTAATATCGACTCTCTGGACTCTGTCGCTCAGATATGAAGTCAATAGATCTAAAGATGTATCTCTAATTCCTTAATGATGCAATTTTCTTATTAGTGTTCTATGATGTACGCAGTCGAATGCTTTAGACAAGTCACAAAAAATTGCCAAGGCGTCATGTGACTCCTCCCACGCTTCATAAATGTATGATAGTAATTCAATACCAGCGTCAGTAGTAGATTTTCCATTGGTAAAGCCAAATTGTTTGCGATGTAATAATTTATTGATATTAAAATGACATATTAATTGATTTAACATTATTTTTTCAAAGATTTTACTGAATACAGGCAAAACTGATATTGGTCTAAAATTATTGGGATCGGTTGATTCACCAGATTTGAACAGTGGAATTAGTTTGCTGTATTTCATCAAGTCTGGGAATACTCCACAATCAATGCATTCATTAAATATATATGCTAATTCATAAGCAACCTCGTTTATAAGTGGTTTTAAGATGTATGTAGATATACCCCATAGATCTGTAGCTTTTTTCACATTTATCATTTTAAAAGCTTTGATAATATCATGCTCATTTACTCGTTTAAAGCTGAAACTAGTTTCACAGATAGGTACATTTTTTTTAGTAATGACTCTGCTATGTCTTGTGAAGAGATTAATGATCTGGTAAGTGTGACTGGGATATTGGCAAAAAAATGTTCAAATGCTTGGGCAACTTCTTCATTATTCTTAATAACATTGTCATTGATTTTTAATTTAAAGTCAGTATCAAAATTTCGAGGTCTTCCAATTTCACCATTAATTATCTTCCATGAATGAATGAATAAGAATCCATGAATAAGATCTGCTCTAACTGCTCTGCCAAGAAATGGGCGGACGAACCTAATGGTATGTGCTGTGCTTCAGGTAAAGTTTATCTTCCTAACCTTCAGGAGCCGCCACAACCAATAAAAAATCTTTTGACTAATAACCATCCATTATCTGGTCATTTTTTAACAAACATACGTAAATTTAATAGTATATTTCAAATGACTTCGTTTGGCGCTAAAGAAATCAGGGAAGGAAATTTTATGCCCACTTTTAAAATTGAAGGACAGGTGTATCATCTCATTGGTAGCCTTTTACCACCATCAGGCCAAAACCCACAGTTTTTGCAAATATATTTTATTTCGGATGCAGACCAATTATCTTTGCGATCAAGCATCGCACCAACCCTAAAAATGGATTTAATTCGGGAATTACAGACCGCTTTGAATAATCATAACGTGTACGTACGAAGTTTTAAACAAAACATAGAACTTAATACCTTAGATAATTTAAAGTTAATTATTCATTCAGATCGCACTCCACAGACAGCACACAGAGGCAGATATAATGCTCCTACTGTAAACGAGGTAGCCGTTCTCTTGGTCGATGAAGACAAAGGTCCCAGGGATATAGTTTTACACGGTAGAGATGGACAGCTCAAAAGGGTTTCTGAGCTACATCGATCCTATGATCCACTACGGTATCCTATAGTGTTTGTGACAGGAGAAGACGGTTATTATGTGACTATCCCTCAGCAGGGTTCTGCGCATAATAAAACGGTTTCGTGTATGCAATTTTATGCATTTAGATTAATGTTTAGAACTAACTCTTTTAATCCGTTACATTATTACAGAGATTTATTTAGTCAATATTGTGTTGACACGATGGCAAAAATGATATCAGAAAGATTAAATTATATTTCTCGAAATCAACAAAGATGACTACATTGCTAAAAAATGTGATCAAGATGACTACATGGCTGATGACTACATTCAATGTGATCAAGATGACTACATGGCTGATGACTACATTCATCTCAGAGATGCCTTAAATCATGACGCAAACGTTGACCCATCAAATATCGGTCAACATGTCATATTGCCATCGTCATTTACGGGTTCTCCGCGTTTTATGCACGAGAAAACGCAAGACGCGATGACGTACGTCCGAAATTATGGTAGACCAATAGACTTATAATATATCTTAAGTTTATGGGTAGACCTGATTTATTTGTCACTTTCACATGTAACCCCGAATGGCCTGAAATCAAAGCGGAGCTGCTACCAGGGCAACGGTCTTTCGACCGTCATGATATAATTTCCCGTGTATTTCATTTAAAGATCAAGAAATTCATCAAATTATTTGTCAAAGAACAGATATTCGGTAAAGTAAAATGTTATATGGCAAGTGTGGAGTGGCAAAAATGCGGTTTACCTCATTGTCATTTGCTGTTCTGGCTAGAAATTAAAATACAACCAGATGAGATCGACAGTGTCATAGTTGCGGAGCTACCCGATCAACAAATTGATCCGGTACTACACGATATTATAACTAAAAATATGATACATGGACCCTGCGGAGAACATAATTTAGCTGCACCATGCATGAAGAACGGTGTCTGCACAAAAAAGTACCCTCGCCATTTCATAAACGATACCCAGACCGGAGAGGATGGGTATCCAGTTTATCGTAGGCGCGATACAGAAAATGGCGTTCGAAGCACTACGCTACAAATCAGGGGCAATATGGTGACGATAGATAATAGGTGGGTTGTTCCATACTCCCCGCTACTATGTAAGACTTTTAATGCTCATATAAACGTGGAGTATTGCCACTCTGTCCAAGCCATTAAATACATTTGTAAATATATAAATAAAGGCAACCTTTAGCCTTAGAAACCCACACGATGAGGTCGAAAATTATTTAAATGGCAGGTACATAAGCACATCTGAAGCTGTCTGGCGCTTATTTGAATTTCCCATTCACGACCGGCATCCTACTGTAGTGCATTTGGCCGTTCATCTAGAGAACGGTCAAAGGGTGTATTTTACACCAGGGACAGCTCATCAAGTTGTCCAAAACCCACGCAATACCACATTATTGGCATTTTTTGCTCTCTGTAATGAAGACGAATTCGCAAAAACTCTTCTGTATCATGAAGTCCCGCAATATTATACATGGGCAAATAATAAATTCACTAGAAGGAGGCGTGGTGAAGATGTAGTTGGACATCCGGGGATATAAAAAGATGCTGCTTTAAGTAGAGTCTATGGGATACATCCATCCCAATCAGAGTGTTTTTATCTTAGGATTCTACTGCACCACGTACGCGGTCCGACCTCATTTGCATACCTTAAAACTGTAAACGGTATGGTCAAAGAGACGTATCAAGCAGCTTGCCGTGACCGAGGCTTACTCGAAAACGACGACCATTGGGGTAACACTTTAAGTGAAGCTTCATTATCACATTGTCCAAAAACACTAAGGGAGTTGTTCGTAGTCATACTTTTATTTTGTCAACCATCGGAACCATTGAAGTTATGGGATACTTTGAAAGATCAGTTCTGTGAAGATATTAGACATCGTATCAGACAACAAGATCAGGATAACACTTTACCCTTCACTGAAGTCATTTATAATGAAGGATTAATTGAAATAGAAAACAAGCTTCTAGAATTAAACGACAAAAATTTAAGTGATTTTGGATTACCTTCTCCCAATCGTACCCAGAATAATAATATTATTGACACAATGGTACAACAGTACAACAGGAATAATCTAGCAGAGTTTGTTAATGACAATGTACCAAAATTAGTACCAGATCAAAGACATGCTTATGAGACTATTGTAGACAGCGTGAATAATAACATGGGGAGATTTTTTTTTTTGGACGCACCAGGAGGAACCGGAAAGACTTTTCTCGCAAATTTGATACTTGCTAAGATACGGCAATCAGGGAAGATAGCGATTGCAGTTGCTTCGTCAGGAATCGCTGCAACTCTCTTGAACGAAGGAAAAACTGCTCACTCTACGTTTAAACTCCCGCTATCCGTATCGTTAGATCAACGGTCTACGTGCTCTATTCGGAAAAATGGGCCTCTTGGTAAGTTGCTGCAAGACGCGTCATTGGTAATATGGGACGAATGCACCATGAGTCATAGAGCTCATGTGGAGGCCGTAGATCGCACTTTAAAAGACCTCCGAAACTGTGCTAATAGCATGGGTGGTATCACCTTTGTATTTGCTGGAGATTTCCGGCAAACGCTACCTGTCGTCAACAAAGGTACACGAGCAGATATTATGAAGGCATGCTTAAAATCGTCTCACCTTTGGACATCTATTCAACATTTGAATTTGCGCACCAATATGAGAGCTCATCTACATGGAAATAGGCATAGCAATTTTCCACAACAGCTGTTGAAACTTGGAGAAGGAATTTATCCATATTTAAATCTGGGCACTGATTATGCGGTAACTTTGGATGAGTCTCTAGGCCAAATAGTCCATAGTTTAGATATTCTGATTGATGCTATATATCCTGACATCGAAACTTACATCAAAATGATTTTCGCTGGCTGTGTTGTAGGGCAATAGTTTCTCCCAGAAATAAAACAGTCAACGAAATAAACAATTTAATTATGCAGAAAGTACCGGGTGAAGTTAAGTGCTATAAATACATTGATACCGTCACTAACATCGAGGACGCAGTGCACTACCCCCAGGAATTTTTGAATTCTCTGAACCCTGCTGGACTACCACCTCATGAACTGTCGTTAAAAGTTGGCACGCCGATAATGCTTCTCAGAAATTTAAGCCCCCCCAACATGTGTAATGGCACGAGACTTCTTATAAAGGATCTAAAAGATAATTTAATAGTAGCGAAGATTATGACCGGCCCTGCAGCTGGTGAATTAGCTCATATACCAAGAATACCAATGATCCCTACTGATTTGCCTATACCTTTCAAAAGGCTCCAATTTCCTGTAAAAAAATCTTTTGCACTAACGATAAATAAATCCCAGGGCCAAACATTCAAATTAGTAGGAATAGATTTACGAAAAGAATGTTTTACGCATGGGCAACTTTACCCTAGCCCTATCACGAGTCGGGGCTCCCGACCATCAGTATATTTTGTTACCTGAAAATAACTTAACGTCAAATGTTGTTTATAAAGAAGCTCTACAATAATCGCTTTAGTTATATATCCTAAAACAATGGGTTGCACTCCGGGACTCATCATCAGTTTCCATCGTCAGAAGTGAAAACTTATTATTAATTACATTTAAATATTCTCATCATTAACAACTTTAACATCCACAGAAAGACAATCTGTGCAGCCTGCGGAAAATGACTGCATCGTCGATGTTTCTGTGAATTGACCTGGGAATCATTTTGCTGACCGTGTCTTTCCTGGGTAGGCTTTTTGCAGCGGTAACCGACATCCACGCGGGCGGAGCCGCGGGCAACCGCTAGTACATAATATAGCGCTTGTAGCGGTATAGTAGCCTGGTTGACGCACGAATGAACCGAGCGGGGTCAGGGGTGGCGGGCGGCGCGGCGAGCGGCCTGTACCTCCCGCCCGCGCCCCGCGCATACACCGCGCAGCGCCCGATTGCTATATTCAAATCTGTCTATGTAAAATGTTTTTAGTTTTTAATACGCTTGATGATGGTTTTGGATATTTTTCTAGTTGAAAAGAAAGTTGACAGTGTACTTAAATCAATAAATAAAACAGATAGAGAAATTTTGCCCTGCTAGTAAAAAGGCAATTTTTAAAAATAGTATAAATAGATGGTTTAAGTTTTGGATTTTTATTTTGTGGCTACAAAACTTCAATATAATGTCATTCCCGTAAAAAAGCTCGACAGAGCAATTTTGGCGTCCAAGTCACGCCAAAAAAACATATTTTATTAAAATTTGGTGTTTCGGCTGGGATAATTTTTTGGATATTTCATACATTGTTTCTATACGTTCCATGAATATGTTCAGTGAAAAAAGATTCGACGGAGCATTCTTGCTAATAAAGATATTAATTAATTACGAATTTAGGTAAAAATACCTAACTTCTATTATTTTTTTTTTTTTGGATATTTATACAAAACTTTTAATTCATGATACTTTACCATTCTATAAAGTTTTTTCTGACTGAGGAATTACTCCGAGGTTCACTTGGTTCGTTTCCTACACTAGAAGTTCACCGGGACAGCTAGTCTTATATATAACGATTTTCGATTCGACGACCTCCGTGGCGCAGTGGTGAGCGCGTTGGTAGCTCAAGCCGGAGGTCGCGGGTTCGAGTCCCGCCGACGGAACAAAAAGTTTATAAAGTTCCTGGGTCATGGGTGTGTATTAAATATGTGTATCTTATAATAAAAATCTTAAATATATGTATAGTATAAAAGTATTAAATATATTTCCGTTGTCTGGTACCTGTAACACAAGTCCTTCAGGTACTTACCACGGGGCCAGACTGACGTGGTGTGAAGCGTCCATAGATATTATTATTATTATTATATAAAAATGGATTTTCAAATGTGTTAGTCGCGCTAAAACTCCAAAACGGCTGACTGATTGGGCTGATTTTAGTGTTAAAATATTCATAAAAGTCCAGGGAAGGTTTTAAATTGACACAAAGTTCACCGAGACAGCTAGTCTTATATATAAAAATGGATTTTCAAATGTGTTAGTCGCGCTAAAACTCGAAAACGGCTGAACGGATTGGGCTGATTTTAGTCTTAAAATATTCGTAGAAGTCCAGGGAAGGTTATACAACAGAATATATATTATGCATACAAATAGTGTCCTTAACTTAACAGCGCCTAAAATATTATGATATCATTGGATTCGACGTGGTTAAAACATAATATTATTGCTATAGTCCGCGCGGAACTAGTTGGCCGCTTTGCCCGTATGCTCACATACCGGCAGAGCGTCCAATTATTAGTTCCGCGCGGACTACCACGTTTGGCGAAACGCGGCTTTATGTAAAAGTTGTCCTTGTTTATTTAAGAAGTTCCTGTTGATCCCATATAAAGTATTGTTTGTCACATAACTCACATATTTATTATTTAGTCATCAGTCGTCACTCATATTACTAATATTAAAGTTTAGTATATATTTAAAGCAGTTATGTTGTTGTTACATCATTAGTAAACCAACGCTCCTGCAGTCAACAATCAACATGTTCCCGACATCATCACTGTGCCTGCTGCTGCTGGTGTCGAGTACACTCCACCTGGCGCTCTGTTACATACAACATAAAGTTAATATACCTATCGGAATAGAGAAACAAAGGCCTGAGCAAGCGAGATGTCACTATTAGTAACACTGCGTGGTAGAAAGAGAAGCGTGATTTGAGGTTGCATAGCTTTTTTTTCATCTGTTTGACAGTCTGTCTGACCCTGAGCCGATCGTTGTCAATTTGGGATCTCAGAAAAATTGTGATTTTAAGTTAAATAATGAATAACTTTTAGAAATACTGCTCTAGAAACATGGTTAAATGTTTGTGGAATGATTGTGGATCCACACATCGAAAAAACCCGGACAAATATTCATTTCACAGGTGAATTATTCTACATCGACAGGACCTAGTTTTAAGTTTATTTTTGCCAATTCCCTACGAGTTATTGGTATTGATTTTGATAATTCACTTCTATTTAAGATTATTTATAAGGAAAACATAACTTGACTAGCCATGGTGCACAATTTAAGGATATTTTGTGTAAACAATTTTCATATATTTTACGCTAGGGCTGCATCAAGTTATCGATAAGTTGTATCGATATGAAAACATTTTTAGTTAAGTATACTAATATACTAATTAACTAGGAATTTTGAAATGATAATATACCTATCCGTAGTTTATAATTAGTTTAAGTATATTAATATACTATCATACATAATTTATCGTTTTTAAGGTTCCGCACCCAAAGGGTAAAAAGTCCTAGTAGTGGGGTCCCGCTCTACTACTAAGACTTCGTTGCCTGTCCGTCGGTTGGACATCCGTCCGTCCGTCTGTCTGTCTCCAGGCTGTATAACAAGAACCGCTATAGTAATAGACTTCTGAAATTTCCACAGATGTAATGTCATTCTACATCCAAGGCTGCTCATCCAAGATAGGGGAATAGTTGAAAGCACTTCTGCAAGATCATAGATACATCACTGACACGCACCGTTGGCTTGTATTCGGTAGTTATAATAAAATCGTACCTATAGTGGTTTGTAGGATAGCTCTTTCAAAAACTTTAAATTCTTACGAGTGCGAATAATACGGTAATAATGAGATAAGACAATACTGCTGTGAATAATTACTAAGTATGTTCGATCCTTTAATTTATATTTCCTTAAATCTACTTCGAACTATGAACGGTTTATTAAGAAGCTTAAGGGTAAAATATTTTACTTTTAAGATTGCCAAATTCTACTACATTTATGCTATGGATTAAATAATAATTGTTTCTTCGTAATAGTCTGCAGGTTTTCAAAATATCATTGAAGAAGAATTAGCATATTTTGTTAAACAGTTTCCTTTATATATATATATATATATATATATATATATATATATATATATCCCGCCATGGTTATTTTGTTGTTTCATTACACTTTGACTGCATCAAAACGTAAACAAAGAAGAAAATCGACGAAATTGACGAAAAGTTCGATTTGTCGTTCGATTCGTCGTTCGAGCGAATTCGCCGTTCGAGTGAATTCGCCATTCGTGCGAATTCGAGCGAATTAGCCGTTCCAGCGAATTCGCCGTTCGAGCGAATTTGAGTGAATTCGCCGTTCGATCGAATTCGAGCGAATTCGCCGTTCGAGCGAATTCGAGCGAATTCGAGCGAATTCGCCGTTCGAGCGAATTCGAGCGAATTCGCCGTTCGAGCGAATTCGAGCGAATTCGCCGTTCGAGCGAATTCGAGCGAATTCGCCGTTCGAGCGAATTCGAACGAATTCGCCGTTCGAGCGAATTCGAGCTAATTCGCCGTTCTAGCAAATTCGCTCGAATTCGCCGCTCCAGCGAATTCGCCGTTCGAGCGAATTTGAGCGAATTCGAATTTCGCTCGAACGGCGAATTCGCTCATCATTATGAAATTTCATTTAATCCAAATTTCATTTAATCCAAATTTCATTTAATCCAATAATCATATAATCCAAATATCTTAATCCAGATTTAACTTAATACCACATGGTATTTTTTTCATCTCCACCTTTTATACAAAAGGTAAACTTTAAACTAGAAAACAGTTTCATAGTTTCATGTACAGTGGTCAATCCCACAGTTACTTTACACAGTCACTTCACAGTTCTCAAAAACGATACTGTTGAAATTGAGTTTAAAATTTTCAGTGCACATACTTTGATCAATGGTTCCCTCCACAGCAACTTTGATCAATGGTTCAGTCCACAGCAACTATGATCAATGGTTCACTCCACAGCAACTTTGATCAATGGTTCACTCCACAGCAGTTTCATGAAAACAAAGTTTTATCCAAATGGTTCGAAGCAGAAAGGGACAAGTAGAGAATAATTTTTTTAATTGAACAAGCAAAGATGTCTAACTTTCATAATAATATTCCATTATTATAACAAGTAATGTTTACTATACGACAAATAAAGTTCTGTTAGTGTAAGTAATTATTTACCTGCCACCAAATAAATTTGACCTAGAACTCAAAAGTTTTTACTTTTTAGATTCAGTGAGGAAATTTGCCCAGTATAGTTATGCTGCCAGCTGCAATCGAAAATAACTGAAGTAAAACTGTTGAAGAAAAACCTATCAAGTATACTCGTAATACAATGTTTGAAATAAGTAAGCCTTTGAATATATTATTTTCAAACAAATAATTGAAGCCGAGTTCCTCGGTAAAAAACATTTAACAGTATTCCTATGAACCCTACTACGTACCGTACGTACGTACTTACCGACTTCTAAAATGTATGAAGATTGAGTACAGATAATATAGCTGTTGAAGTTTAGGCCAATCGTAAATAAAATCGGCCAAGTGCGAGTTAGACTCGCGCAGGAAGGGTTTGAAGGTGCCCGCCCCCCTTAATTATTTATTTTATTCATTTTTTTTAATATGAAAGTACCTATAAATACAGCTGGGTATTTTGTGAACATTTCAGGTGTGTACGGTCTGTCGTCATCATTGATACCGAGCAAAAAATGTTTAAAAAATCACGTTTGTTGTATGGGATCCCCCCTTAAATATTCAATAATTTATTTTGTTTTTAGTATTTGTTGTTATAGTGGCAACAGACATATATGTCGCAGTCCACTGCTTAAAATAGCCGTTCAATCAAACAGCTAGCCCTTTGACTGAAAAACGTTATTCAATCACACGGCTATACGTCGTTTAGACGACTTGTTGACTTCAACATTAAATAATTTTTTCATTCAATTCACTACAGCTAGACGACGCTTAGCTAACTGGTTAAATGGCAAATTAACTAAGGGGACCATTAGTTTAGTGTTATTATTACACAAACTTAATGATAACAAGCAGAATAAATTGTATTCTAACTCATTTTGAACACAATTTTACCCTTTGGGTACGGAACAACCACCAACCACATTAAAAAGGCACTAATATAAAATAAGAATTATTTAAAACTTTTTAGTTTATTCATAAGAATATTAATTTTGTTATTGCCGAGGAAGTCATTTCCAATTTTTTGTTTGAAAATAATTTATTTTTCTTTTTTTATGGTTAGTCCACAAAGAACCCTTATATTATCGTTAAGTCCGTCTGTCTGTCTCTCCGCGGTTTTGCTCAGAGACTATAGACATATAAATGCACATATTAATGATGCTGACAAAATGTTAATATATATAACGTACATCTACCCTACACATTGATTTTTTTTCGTGTCCCCCTCCGAAAACGTTTTCATTTCAAAAATCGTTTTCTCATTTAGGGTTCCATTGGTGAAATATGAAGTTTTAAAGAGGAAAAAAACGAGTCCATCCCATTCTACCAGCTAAACGGTTGCTTCTGTAAATGTGAAAAAATTCACGGGAGTAGGAAATATGCTGAATTTAAAAGGATTTGCTTCTGTTAATGTGAAAAAATTTACGGGAGTAGGAAATATACTGAATTTAAAAGGAAAACTATCACGGCTAAGAAGACTTAATAAGTTATTTTTTTAGTAATAGTCGGTCACCCAAACAAAATGTATTCGGAAAAGTAACTATATAAAGGAATTTTTCGATAAGATTCCTTTGAATGCTACTAATATGATGTTGTTACTTGTTAGTAGTGTAAAATACGTTTTATAAATGTAAATTCATTGACCGTACAAAAATGATCAAAAACTAGCGTTACAACGGAACCCTATATTGTGCGTGGCCCGATACGCACTTGGCCAGTTTTCTGAAGGATTTCAAACATAATATTATATTATGTACTACCAAAAAGCTGGTTCCGAAGGTGCTGTACAGAACTTTTCAATCCTTAAAGATAGCTATTCAGGGATATCAGCATTTAAACAACTAATAAAGCATAATATTATGGCAATTATACATCAATTTCATCAATCATCATCATCACCACCATAAACCATGGTCATCAATCAATTTCAAAAAGTTTCTTGTATGATTTTGGAAATTACATTATTGTTATTGTGTATTCCCAGTAGCATGTTTTAGTTTAGTTAGAAGGTCATAATATTATAATAATCATATTCACGATCGAAATTTAATGAATAATAAACTTAACGATTTTTTCCACTTTGAAACTTCATATTTCAATATATATATATATATATATATATATATATATATATATATATATATATATATATATATATATATATATATATATATATATATATATATATATATATATATATATATATATATATATATATATATATATATATATATATATATATATATATATATATATATATATATATATATATATATATAAAAGACATATATATATATATATATATATATATGTCTTTGAATACGACACCCCACACGGTAGGGTGGACGCGGACGGCGGAAAAAATAAATCACCCCTGCTTGGTGTGTATTGTATGGGAGGTTCCATAAAAAAATATTTTTTAAAGATTTTATATATCATTTTGTCGGCGTCATTAATATTATGTACATTCATGCTGAATTATAGCTTTGTAGGCCTTATAGTCTCTGAGAAAAACCGTGGACAGACAGACCGAAACTATAAGGGTTTCTTGTTGACTACGGAACCCTAAAAAGTCAAAATCACCACATGTTTCCATACAAATTTTAAGGAGTTCCCTCGATTCCTCATGGATCGCATCATCAGATCACAACTTTTGTGAACGTGGTACCAAATTGCAAATATTATGTCCTATAGGTATAACAATAGAAGAATTTTAAAGAAATAAAGGACATAGTTATGTACGGTCGAATTGAGAATCCTCCTCCTTTTTTGGAAGCCCGTTCAAAACAAACAGACTCTTCTCTCTTTTTCTCTTGTTCTTATCATAAATTCGTTTATTTTATAATCAACTTTTGCTACGAAATCAGTAGAATATTTGGTATGAGTTTACTTTCTACTCCCGAAATTAATAAAACTCGGCCAATTATGTATCTATTATGTTCGCCAACTGCGATTCATGTTTAACTAGAAGATTTTTTATTCAAACAGAAAACTCAAAAAAAATATATGTAGGTACCTAGCTTGAAAATAATAATTTTAATACATACCAAGTGTCGTATCGCACAAAACAGTAGGAAGGAAATGCGCGAGAGCGCGCATGCTGCTTACCTAAGCGACAGTGGAACTACAACTGATCGATAAAACCGTTACTATCCACCATATCAGGTATGATTTATAGCGGGTACAAGCGACAACGCGTCGAGTGTTTGTTTGGGCTAACCACATTTAAAATTAAATAACTATTAAGATATATTTATAAATAAAACGGCAGGTAAAAGGTTACCAAGCGCCACCTATTATCTTAGTTTCGGCGAGTTAAAATTTACTATATCGAATTTTTGATATGATTACGGTTTGTTAAAAACGATGACGTTGTGTCAGGTATAGTATCTGGGGCTGGTGATAATATATGTCCAAAAAGGAGAGGAGGAAAGTGTATCGAAAAATATGTTCATATATTACCAGAAAGATGACAGATAAAACCGGCCAAGTGCGTGTCAGGCCACGCGCAATATAGGGTTCCGTAATACCGCTAGTTTTTTTTTAAATTTTGTGTGGTCAATGAATGTATGTACATTCATCATAAATATTTATGACGTGTTTAACACTACTAACAACATTTTTTTTTCATCTCCGCTTGTTGTGTATGGAAGGTACCATAAAAAAAATTAAGATTTCATGTACCATTTTGTTGCCATCATTAATATGTGTATTCATGCCAAATTACAGCTTTGTAGGTCCCTTAGTCTCTGAGCAAAACCGCGGTCAGACAGACAGACGGACGGACATACCGAAACTATAAGGGTTCCTTGTTGACTACGGAACCCTAAAAAGGAGGATGTAGAGGATATTATTGTATTTATTCTAAACATAGAAGGTATAAATACTTAATTTTGTTATTTGATTATTTAATAAATAATGCAAAATTATTGTTAAACTAATTATTTCTCTATCATTATCGATATTTTATATACGAGTATAGGTAAAAGCGAAAGCTTAGTATTGTGATTATTATTATCAAACTTATTTTCGAATAAAAGTATCTAATTTTATTAACACCGACTGTCAAGTGTCAATTGAAAATGAGTACTCGGGCTATTGGACCCATAAAAATTGGATCCAGTGGGTCCTATGACTAGATATGATTTTTTAACATTTTTTCATCTAGCGATTGGACCCAAGTAATTATTTTTATGACTGTCGGGTTTATGTCCGTAGGGCCAGCAAAAAAGTTGTAGATCAAATAAAAAACAAAATAATTACTTTGTATGAAAATATTTATTGAGATCGGTCAAGGCTCAAGACAAATTAAAACTTCAAACAATTAGTAAAAATAATAGAAAATAAATCAATATTAAGTAAAGTATTTTAAAACTAATAACATAAGATTCTTCGTACTTCTTTTGTTTAAAAACATTGAAATGAAACTAAAGTAGGTAATTTTTTTCTATCAAATAAAATCACAGGTTTTATTATAAAATAGCTTCTTATGCTAAGTACTGACATACAGTTTTGCTCGATAGTTTTACTCCAAATTGAGCAATAATCACCGTGTGGACCGCAAAACTGACAGCTCGAAGGCTCGCTTCGAGCCGGCTCGACGGAATTAAATATGACAAATATGTAATTTCCTTCGATTTGGAGTAAAAGTATCGAGCAAAACCGTATGTGAGTACTTAGCATTAGGTGTACCTTATAATTGTGAATTAGTTATTGTTAGTAATAATATATTTTAGTAGGTTTAAAAACATTAGAAGTGCCAGTAGGTCACTCAAATAATATTATTAAGTATGTAATAATATTATAATAATTATTAAAGTATTAGTAATACTTTCCATACATTATTTTTTCTAGTTTTTAATAAAATTACAATTTTTTAACAAAAATAATCCTTAGATGTTACGTTTAACGTAAATTCTGTGGTTATAATATAAAAATATATAGTTTTAAGTTTTTTAAAATTTTTATACTAATAATAATAATAAACCAAGTAGTTTTAAAACATCATTCGACGCAGTAGATTTAAGTACTTAATAGTAATAATTATAAGTTAATGAGAGTGTTCTAAGTTTTAAATATACAAAATAATATTATGGTTATAACTGATTATTTTTGTGCCAACCCTACATCAAAATTTCTTGCCAGAAAACAATGGATCATAAAAGTGGGTCCAATCGCTAAATGAAAAAATGTTAAAAATTCGTATCTAGTAATTGGACCCAATGGGTCTAATTTTTTGGGTCCAATAGCCCGAGTACTCCTGAAAATGCACCCGGTCTTCAGGGAAAGTACTGATCAGTCAAAATGTAATTAAAGAAATAAAATAATATTTAAGACGAATTTTCAATTTTATCTACATAGTAGGGGAGAGGGGGGCTAGTTCTAACAGATTTTGAATATTGTCATTTATCTTCTTAATTTGAAAACTTTATGTTATTTTTTTTATACCCGAGTAACGGAAATTTATATGACTTGCATATACTAAGCTAAAAATTCATCTAAATTACTCGGATTTGGAGGGAAACGCATTTTTTTAAAAAAAGTCAGCGGTTAAAAGTTGCCCCGTTTCGGGGGCAAATATTAACAGTGACGGGGTAAGTATTAACGCTAAGTAAACTTGTTAGACTTTCATTAAACCATGGAAGTAAAAAACAAAACAATATTAAAATGGTAATTTATTTATTTTTTCACATACAAATGTTAAAAAACAATATTAACTTCTGTCAATATTGTTTTTTAACATTATTAGGATTTTATATATTATAAGATAAGATAAGATAAGACTAGCTGTCCCGGTGAACTTCGTGTCACTTTAAAACCTTCCCTGGACTTCTACGAATATTTTAAGACTAAAATCAGCCCAATCCGTTCAGCCGTTTTCGAGTTTTAGCGCGACTAACATATTTGAAAATCCATTTTTATATATATAAGATAAGATAAGATATTAAGATAAGATAAGATAATCAGGTGATGATTTTTGTGTTGTTTCCATGCGATAATCGAACCCACTACCATCAGAGGCGAGAGCGGAGAGCCCAGTTAAACGATCTGCTATTATAGAAGTATAAAATTTATCCTTATAGTAAATTTAATAGCAATTCCCACAGTCGTTTTTGCATAGAATGAAAACACAGGCACTTAAATATCAACACTGACTTTGATAACATTTTGTACCAATATACAAAAGAAAAAGAGACGACGGCAACATGGGGTTTCCTTGGTATATTGTTTCGGAAGTACGAATTTGTCATGGTCATATTTTTATTATGGAGGCACTTCACATGGCTATTTATATTTGCTATTGGCTATTTGTTGCATTTGGCAAAATTATTGACGTATATGTCGCAGCCAACTGGTTTAAATAGCCGATCAATCAAACAGCTAGCCCTTTGACTGAACAACGCCATTCAATCACACGGCTACACGTCGTTTAGCTGACTTGTTGACTGCAACGTTCAACACTACAGCTAGACGACGCTTAGCTAACTGGTTAAATGGCAAATTAACTAAGCTGACCATTAGTTTAGTTTTATTACTACACAAGCGCAATGATAAAAAGCAGAATAAATTGTATTCGTGATGCATTTCATAATCCCGTAATTTCTCCTCGAAATTCGAATATTTGTTTAAATTTTGATTCACTCGTATGTGCCCCCATAATTTCTGTCACTTTAATAACACTTGTAACGTTTATTTACGAAAAATATCTTAATACAATCACAAAACACCGGCTAGTTGACGCCATATTGTAAACAAAACGCACCTAGCGCCGCGGTGGTGAGCGCTGAACTAATTCAATCAAACGGCGGCGGCTTGAATCAATTGTAGTGTTGAACGTTTCGAGCGACTGAAATATTCAATTAAAAAGCTAGCCGTGAGATTGAATGGCGTTGTTCAGTCAAAGGGCTAGCTGTTTGATTGAACGGCTATTTTAACCAGTTGGCTGCGACATATACACAATCAAGCAAATAAAGGCAAATTCGTCCTTACACATGGACATCAAATAATATACTTACCAAACTTTTATTTGATTTTGTTTACTTGCCTGTTCGACTCTTTTGATGTGCGTCAAAAACCGACAAAGGTACGCATACGTGTATTTGGTATTGGTCATATTTGTCAAATAGGCAAACAAGGCCAATATTTGTCAAACATACCGTCTACACATGGTGATAGTTTGGCGAATACATCAAATGCGCAATTTATCCCTTAATCGGGCACAGGGAAGTATTTTCCCAGCCTCTCAATCAAGCTAAAATTACGAATATCTTTTAAATGGCAACCTTTTATGGTTTTTTCTTTTCACAAATAGAATCTAAGATAATTACAACATTATCTTACTAGCAACCCAGCCCTTTCAAGTATCAAGTGTTAATGTTAGAATCAAATAAATGTCAGTTTTGAAAAAATTGCCAAATTTTTTTTAAACTGACTTTTAAAATTAGCAACTCCATTTAGCGTCACTATATATGAAAAATGGGCATTTATTTTTGTCAACTTTTAAGATTTGTAAATTTTATTTTAGTTTATTTTAAATTTTTATTATCAATAAATTGTTTTGGATAATGTCTTTAAAAAAAGTGCAAAGTGGCATTATGTCCGCAGGAGTGTTTCAAACAGTTTCATTTGTCTGATTAATGTTTTTTTTAATAAACACCTCTTAAAGATTAGGTATTTTATTGTTTATTGGATGCTTTATTCGCATACTGATACATAAGCTCATTTTAACTTAAACAATTTTGTGCACATTAATTAAGGAAAATAAATTCAAAAGTAGAATCAGAGCAACTAACTAGTGTATTTATTTGTACATTTCTTTTGTAATCGAACAAAGGGAAATAATTCCCCATCTTGGATAGTCATGAACAGGCAAAGGGAAATTATTTCCCATCCGTAAAAACCTTATTATTTTCAGTTTCAGTAATTAATAATTGATTTTATGTACACAGATATTCTAATTGACCTAAGAACATCTACTTTAGCCATGCAAAACTGTTTTTTTCGTTATGCCCGATTAAGGGATAATTATACAAATAGCCATGTGAAGTGCCTCCATTTCAGTTAAAAATACATAAAAATTTTATTTGTTACAATTATAAAAATATTTACTTCTCAATTACAATTATTACTAATAATAATAATAATAATAATAATAATAATAATAATAATAATAATAATAATAATAATAATAATAATAATAATAATAATAATAATAATAATAATAATAATAATAATAATAATAATAATAATAATAATAATAATAATAATAATAATAATAATAATAATAATAATAATAATATACTTTATTGCATTCCACAAAATACATAAGAAAATAGTAAAAGCGGAGAAAGACAATACAATTCTGGTGGCCTTATCGCTAAATAGCGATATCTTCCAGGCAACCATTTTAAGACTACCACATTGATATTATGATAAATTAAAACGAGTGGATGCATAATGTGCATAACAAACTAAAGCTAATAAACATTAAACACATGCACAAAACAATTAAAAAGCAAAAGTACATGGAGGAAAGCTATTAACTACTACGAGTAGGTACTATTGGTTCATGGTTAATGATTGACATGGCTGAACAATGCTCCATCCGTGCCATTAACGTTCAATGATTTAGACAGATAATAATTATAAAGTTGACGTTTAAATAAATTTAGATTTTCTGACAGTCTTACAGGATTAGGTAAAGAGTTCCATAACCTTACTGCGTGGGCCAAAAAGGAGTTGCCAAAAAATTTTGTTTTCTGTACAGGGACATTTAATTTCAAAGCGAGACGCGCACTGTCACTATCAGAGAAAGTGAACATTTGCTTTAGATAAGGGGGAGCCACGGGGTCAAAAAGTATATTATATAAGAGGTGTAGCACATGAGCATTCCTGCGCAGACGGTCGTATAGGTAGCCACTTCAGAGTTGATCTATATTCCGAGACATGGTCAAACTTACGCAGCCCAAAAATAAATCGAATGCAAAGGTTTTGGATGTGTTCGAGTTTATTTAATTGTTCTTCTGTCAAATTGATATAACTGACGTCAGCATAGTCAACAATGGAAAGGAGTAAGGTCTGTGCAAGCATAACTTTAGTCGGAATGGGTAAAAAGTTTTTGAGGCGTTTTAATGAATTGAATGCAGCGAAAACTCTTCTACAGACATAATTTATCTGGCTCGACCAAGATAGTGTTGAGTCAAAAATAACCCCTAAATTTTTAACTGTATCAGTGTAGTTAATTATGACGTTGTTTAACGTGATAGGAGGCGGTTCCGAAAAAAATATTCTTTTTAAGATTCCTTGACTACCAATAATAATGGCTTGTGTTTTAGACAGATTGAGTTGCAAGCCATGGTTTGTTGACCAATCAAATATATTCGACAAACCCTGATTTAATTTCGAAATAGCTGAAGCTAGATTGTTTAAAGTGGCATGCGAATATATTTGAAGGTCATCGGCATACATGTGGTAAAGAGACGATAAGTTGCTACAAATAGAATTAATGTAAATTGAAAATAATAACGGGAAAAGTACACCGCCTTGTGGTACTCCAGTTAAAGTGCGGCACAAGTTTGAGGAAAGTTCATCAATTTTGACTTTTTGTCGGCGACCATATAGATAGCTCCGAAACCAGTTTGTAGCATCTCTTGAAACATTTAGAGACTGCAGAATATCTAGCATGATGTCAAAATCCACAGAATTGAATGCGTTAGTGAAGTCTAAGAGAATCAAAAATGTAACTTTTTTGTTGTCCATCGCTAACCGAATGTCGTCGGTGATTTTATTAAGAGCCGTAACAGTACTATGACTCCTCCGAAATCCAGACTGCAGAGGAACAAGAAGATTGTTTTTAATTAGATAATTATTTAACTGACGATGTACTAATTTTTCAAGAGCTTTAGACAAAAACGGTAAAATTGATAAAGGACGATAATCTGAAAAATTGACAGGCTTGCTTTTTTTGGGAACTGGGATAATTAGAGCATCCTTCCATTTTTCTGGAAATTTGCCAGAAGAAATGGAGGTATTAAATATGTGTGTTATAACAGGTAAGATTTCGTCTAATATAGGGAGAATCATATTACGACTAATTAAATCATCACCGACGGCATTCGAAGCTATGGACAAAATTACTCTCTTAACCTCTAGGTCTTCGAATCTATTAATTGAGAACGGTTCGACATTAGGAGTTGGTAACGATCTAAGAGCAGATAAAGTCTTAGCCTTGATATTTTTATCAAAATTAATAGAATTTGAGTTAAAATGCTGGTTCAGACTATCGATATCGTCGGTATTGACAGTAGACTGTTGGTGAGATCTCCCAACTCCAACTGTTTTGAGGAACTTCCATACTTTACTGGTGTCACCGTTCTCTATGGCTGTGTGAATATGTCGCCTCTGCGCATCTCTACAAAGTCTGTTGCATACATTACGCAAGGTTTTATATTTTTCTACATTTACTTCAGAAGGATTGCATTTGAGTTTTTGCTTGGCAGCATTCTTCTTTTTGATCATTGCCTTAATCTCTTTTGTAAGCCAGGGGGTTGGCAGGTGTTTTTGCTTTATAGGTTTTATAGGTGCATGCACATCGTATAATTTATTGAGCTGTTGCGTAAGTATATCCACTTTTGCATCAACTGTAGGCACCTGTATGAGCTCTGTCCAATCGAGATTTCTGGCATCACGCTTTAGAGCCTCTACATCCATCCTTATATTATATTATTATTGCTATTGAAAAAAATATATGAATAGTTTGACGCCCGCAACTCCGTTACGACAAAATTCACGCGGGAACCGTACGTAATTTTTCCGGGATAGTGAAATATATTATCCTATGTCATTTCTCGGGAGTCGGGAGTCGGGACTCAAAATATCTCCATAGCAAATTTTAGCAAAATCGGTTCAGCGGTTTAGGCGTGAATACGTAACAAACAGACAAACACATTCGCATTTATAATATTGGAATAGACCATGGTATCTTAGGTAATATTTAAAATTGTATTTTTTTTCTTAGAAAACCCCAAAATACAAATACTGTAAAAACCAACCACAACATTGATATCACGGTTTTGTGATTTTGTGTATGAAGTCATCAATAAAAGCCTATTAAAACGCAATTTACAATCAAGCTAGTGTTTACTATTATTTTTCCTTTGCTTTTCTACAAAATTGACCCTTACATCATTAACAATATGGACCTGTCAAAGACAAAAAAAAACTCTGATGATAATTAGGGGTTTTGCTTCTGACGTGGTCCTTATTTTCTACAAGATAACGTTCAGTATCGTAGATATTTGGGGGCAAAATAAATCTGGACGTACAGCCAACAGGCAACAGGTTGTACCGCCAGTCTTGTTTCTGAATCCGACGCGACGACCGTGTCA
The DNA here is from genome assembly GCA_963422495.1 of Polyommatus iphigenia. NCBI lineage: Eukaryota > Metazoa > Arthropoda > Insecta > Lepidoptera > Lycaenidae > Polyommatus > Polyommatus iphigenia. The sequence goes on along the minus strand of OY730184.1, from coordinate 2,081,842 downwards.
CTAGTCATGGGGAATTCACGAAAATAGTGCGGTTATAGTCGAGAAAAATAGTAGGTTATAGTCGCGAATAGTGCGAGTGATAGTGAGTGTGCAAGTTAAAGTAGGATTGACAAAAAGTTTTTCGTATATCATCTGATCGGTAAAATAAAATGTTATGTTAAATCACAATAAAATATTGCGGTTATGCAAATAATATAGGTTATTTTCAAGGATTACTGACAAAAACGTTAAAGTTAATAATAATATAGCTAAAGTTTGCCAAAATTAATATCACATGTTTGCGAAGGATAACACTGAGTCGAATATTATAAGTTATTACTTATTATCATGGACGTATAAAAAGTGTTATTATAGTATTATTACGAGTATAATAGTAGATGGCGCCCGGAGCTCCGTTGTACCAAAATTCGTTTATCGCGCAGGTACCTTACATCCGGGATCAAAAGTATCCTGTCCTTTTCCGGGACTCAAAGTATACCCCTACTAAATTTCAGCAAAATCGGTTCAGTGGTTTATAATATTTATTATGGATTATGATAAGTTACAAGCTGATAAGAAGTTCAACAAATGTAGAGTCCAAAAACCGGTTTACATCCTTAAACTTTCCTTTAACCAAGTAGTTTCTTCGACAGTATTATAATTTATATTTGAGCACAGTATAAAATAAGAAATTGATGTTTTCTCGGTATAATAAATAAAAGACGAGATAGGTTCGAGAAAGCGTTTTTGTTTTATATATATTAAAAAAAAATATAAAGCGCAGAGATGTTTTGTAGCAAAGGAACCGGAACTGCTGGAGTATGTACACAGCTGCTATAGCTACTTCTAACACTAGGAAAATTTGCAAGCAACATCTTGCGCGCAAAAGTAGCAAGATCTGTTCGAAATACTTATAATTTCTCAACAGAGTGGAACAAAACATAGTAATAATACTTTAGAGTGAGTCTTATAAAATATAGAGATCACCCTGAAAGCAGTGCAGCAGCATATTATAAGTCATAAAATAATAATAATAGCTCCCACATCGGTTTCGGTGACGGTGGCCGGTTTCATTGAAACCAGGCCAGCTAAGCAGGAGTAATTTTATAGTGCCCAAGTGTGTGCGCAGTACACAAGAGCACTCTCTATTCCTTTACTCTCATAACCCAGTGGGACGGACGACCGACACGACTGGCGAGAGATCAGGCGCAGGACCGACTTTTTACATGCCCATCTGACGCATGGATCATCTTACTTGTCAGACAATCAGGTGATCAGCCTGCATTGTCCTAACCAACTAACTTAGAAATAACATGTTTCCAACGCGGGAATCGAACCCACGACCTCCGAGTTAAGAGCCTCGCTCTATACCACTAGACCACGGAGGCGTTATAAAGTCGTAAAAAATACTCTATCACCGATAGAGTATTTTTTGTGACTTATATGGGCAGGCGCTTCAGCATCAATAACTTCATCATACAAAAGAAAAAAATAACTATTCAGCGCTGCTCTTTCACAGTTCACTGTGAGAAAGAGTTCACTCTTTATGGGGGACTCATACACACACTAAGGTATTAAGTAACATTTTGTTTAGTAACACCCTGTATTCGGTATATTTTCCTACTTATGTCCTTTCCCTGGACGAATCATCGATGCCTAAGGATATATCAAACAGACAGACTGCCATAATATTAGCTGTATGTATTGCCATGTCACATGATTGTGGAATATCTAAAATCAATAATACTCGTATCTGGAAGGTATTTAAGCATTTTATGTAAATGTGGCACCACACAGGTAAAACCCGACCGCGACAGGTTGTACAACTTTACGATGGAAAATACCAATTTCTCAACGTATTTATGAAACTAAATTAAAAAGTCCAATTATGTGTAACAAAACTTATAATAAAGTTTTGTGACAAGCCTCTTGGTTTAGAATGGTGTGATAAAAAACAACTCGCACTCCAGTAGCCCTAGCATGGCCACCAGTACAAATGCGAAAGTTTAGACAAACTGCGGAGATAAACTTAAGGTGCCGTTCCGATCTTTTTTCGTTCCGAAAAAATCAATTAAAATGCCACTTTATGACAGACTATAGTCCTGAAAATTCGAATAATATCCTACTTTATTACATAATATATTATAGTATGTCATTAAGTGGCATTTTAATTGAATTTTTGTCGGTCGCGATCACTTTGTTTGTCTATACTTTCGCATTTCTACTGGTGGCCATGCTAGGGCTAGGGCCAGCAGAAGTGAAAACAAAGACATATAATATTTTCGCCGGTAGAAAGAGGGATATTATTGTCTGCCTTTCTCCTACGCCGTTCGGTGGTCTACTCTCCCTCCTTCTTATGAACTTTTGATTAAGACTTAAGTTGCCCTGTCCTGAAGTGAAGTGAACATAATACCCATCCCAAATTATGCAACTCCACTTAATCAGTTCTTCACTTCAAAAATTATTGTCTTAAGTAGAGTTGTCTCGGTCTGAATTAAGTCTTGTAGACAAAATGTAGACAGCACATAATAATAATATATTATTATGTGCTGTCTATATTTTGCCATAAGGCTTGACTATTCAATTGTCGGGACAGTTAAATGATCAATTTGTTGTTACATAGTTGCAGGTAGTCATCCCAAAATATAAGCTGCACTCCACTTAAGGCGACCGCGACGCCTTGATAATTTGGCTGTAGCGATATCGATTTTTCTCAGCATTGTCTAAAGCTAAGAAATTAAAGTTCATTGTTATAACACGATTGGTCAACTTTTATAACACAGAATAATCAATCAAAAAGACCTCTGTAAAAAAAGGGATTCCTATTTTGCCAACAGAGGAGAGTGATTTAAGCTTCCATTTGTACATACATAGATTGGTTCAAGCATACACTTTAATTTGCCCATAGCTTATATGAAATGTATTTATGGTTTTTAAATAACGCGACAAAAACCATTTTGTCGCTTACGCCCTTTCCATTTTTTGCTGTTCCATTGCTTTTTTTCTATGAGAGGCCAAACAAGCAATCTAAAACATATCCAACACGGTTTTTTACTTTAACGCGGCGTCACTTTTTCACTTCAAAAAATTGGTATTGTCTTAACCCTTAGCTGGTTTCGCTAAAAAAGGCAACGTATCTGGTATCGGGGGTAAAAAGTGACCCCACTGCAATGAAACATAAAAAATATATCGAAACAGCTTTTTTTCAAATAAATTTGTTTTGTATACTGAAATTAATCTCTTAACCTAAATAAATTTCAGCTTTTAAGGCCAATAACATTATTGAATAATATTTTTTCCTTATATAAAAAAAAGATCTAATTTTTCGATTATACTTAGACGACTGTTTCTTTAGGAACCCTGAAATATATTAAAACATAAACATATCTTTTATTTATTTTCTAATCTAGTTTTCTTATATAATCTTAATAATAAAACACATGGATTTCTTTCGATATCGACTAAAAATAATGACAGAGCAAAACCAGAAACCAAAAACTACTCGTAAAATTTTACTATTTTGTATGTGATTTTAGCAAAATTTTCTTACTATCACAATAATGAGCACTTGCTATACTCGATACACCTTTTTTTCTAATAGAATTTTAAGAATCCAAAACTGCACCTATGATAATTTTGCTAGAACAACTGACTTCCTTCCTCTTCTTACGATCGTAAACTGTTTCACGTTGCAGACTGTTATAATAGTTTTCGGGGTGGTTTCTAAATTAGATTTCGAGTACTTATTATATAAAAGCTAATTTTGGTTTAATATTCCCGTATACAAGGTACCGTTGAAAAATACATACACTTCTGGTATCGGGGGTAATTTTGACCCCAGCACTGTATGTAACTCCGCTTTCAGCATCAGTAGAGCCACGTACGTTTGTCATCCGCCGCACTACTCGACGTAACGAGATTACACAGAATCAGAAGAGTGTACATGTTTAAATAGTAAAGATATCATAGAAAATTCGAACGCCTGGGGTAACTTTTGACCCCCGATACCAGTTAAGGGTTAAGTAGAGTCTTGTCTCGGTCTGAACTAAGTCTTGTAGACAAAATATCTACAAGATTTAGTTCACAGTCAATTGTCGGGACAGTTAAATGATCAATTTGTATTCATACATAGTTGCAGGTAGTCTTAGAATGGACATACAGACAGATTATTTCGTAGCAATAACAATCAGAAAAAAAAGTTATGCCAAAATTCGATTATTGTGCGGGAGCCGTACATTTTTTCAGGATAAGAGTATCCGATTGTCCTTTCTCGGAACTCAAAGTATCACCATACCAAATTTCAACAAAATTGGTGCAGTGGCTTGGGCGTGAAGAGGTAACAAGCAGACAGACAGACAAACACACTTTCGCATTTATAATATTAGTATGGATATGACCGAAATCATGGACAACAATATTATGTTCGTCAATCGTCAATAAAACAAGTTTTGATAATGTTTTGTTCCACGTATAACGAAAACACACAAGCTACAAAATACCCAGAATCTTAATATTTTTAAGCATCATCTACACCGTATTAATATTATTAATCCATACTGTGTACTATATAATTATAATAATTATAATTATTATTAATGCAAAGGTGTATCTGTCTGTCTGTTACCTCTTGAGTCTTCACGCCCAAACCGCTGAGCCAATTTTGCTGAAATTTGGCACGGAGATATTTTGAGTCTCGGGAAAGGACATAGAATACTTTATTTCGGAAAAATGTATGATTCCAACGCGATAAACGAATTTTGGCGCAACGGAGTTGCAGGCGTCATCTAGTAAGAATATAATTATAATATTATTATTATAATAATATCTCTTTGTATAGTCTATCGAACAAAACTTGTAATTTTCTTTGAAGATAATATTTTATATGACCAGGGAAAGCACATAGTTTTGGATAACTATGATTATTTATTAGCGAAAAAGGCAAAGTTCCCATTAACGAAATTAAAAACAACTTTAAGTATAACAGTTTTTATTATTCGTAGTTTATGATTTTATCAATATTATTATTATCACTTTTATTGACACTTTATAAAACTTAACTATGAAGCTGTCATCGTCTCTATAATATTATTGTCATTTTGCGATAAAATAAGAAGTAATAATTGCAGATGAATTATGTATTACATTACCTCATTTACATTTCTCACTAGTATCCGAAGTGCTGCTAGGTAAACCGTGAAAATGTTTGTTATTTTTTTAGTTTTGAAGGTAGAGCGACTTTACCCTTACTTTACTAATAAAATTTTTGAAACAAGTATGAAAGATACAAAGTAATGGATAAACAGTACATAACTACATACATGTTTTGGCGCGTGGATGCAAAGCAGTTGTCAATCAAAATGACGCCTACTTTAGTTTTAATTTTTGACAAATGATACTTGATTGACATTGACAATGAGTGTCTCTAGTTGTCTCTACAGTGACAATCTACAATATGGTGCCAAGCACCAAGACAGACTTGTGGGTTTGTAATCGTTTTACCTGTCATTTACATAACCACAGATAAAAATAACCGTAGACTAGTTTTGCGTAGAGGCGCTGGATTTCCCTATTATACCTATTTTGCACGGCATCGCTGATGCCGCTTTACGGTGCGTCCACATTTGTATCATTTGCGCGGTCAGATCTTCGATCAGATCTCCGTCGTGATCATCGCGCCGTATCAAGTATGCGTGTCATAGTGTGGACGCCTATTAGATCATTCTGCCGATCATGCGAGTATTTGATACGGCATGTATTAGATACGCGGTTAATAGCGATCGGGGCGTATCATGATACGCGTGTCATTTTGACACGCTTCGATGATACGCGACGGAGATCTGATCGGGGATCTGATCGCGCAAATGATACAAATGTGGACGCACCCTTAATTGTCGTGACCACAATCCAGATAAATGAATCCATAGAGATATAAAACTAGATACAAATATAAAAACAAATAATACCTATTAAAATTAAAAAAAAAAGTAAAATTACATATAAATATATTGAGTAAAAAAATCTTTAAGGTACGCCCACGGACTCTACATTTCTAGAACGTATTCAGATTTCAGAGCAAACAATAATTGCAGAAAAATTACAGGAATAATGTGATACAGAAAAAATAAACAAGAAATATCATTATTTTTTACAGATTTGTAAGTGTTAAACTAATTATAAGCCACGAAATAAATAAAAGACAATCATAACGCTGTATCTACATTGTGCCATCGACGTAATTTAAACAGTCTGACGGTGATCAAGGAAATCGTTCAAGGTTATATAAAAAATGCTCCGTGTACTTCTCGTCTGTCTGTTCGTTACGAAATGTCTGTCCCAAACGTGCGACATGGACAACGCCGTGGACATTTCCAGTGGGATAAAACTTCCCGACGGTGGGATAGACTTTGGCAATGTGAAATTCAAGAAAACTGAATATTTCGTAGTGGATAATAAGGAGAGAGCTTGTATATGCGACAAAAAAGTCTGCGTGCTGAAATGCTGTCCATTCGGCTACGCGTACGACGTGGATTCGAAGAGTTGTGTCAAAAATAATGGGACTTTTCGTCCGCCGATACGCGACGCGTATTTGAAGGCGATGGATGATTTCAATCTTCACTACCGGTTCGGAAAACCAAACTGCTCGGAGTTGGAATACCGGATTCAACTGACATCGGTCTACGAGAAATTTCACTTGCAGCCTGTAAGTATTGTCTTTTTAACAATTTGGAAAAAGGTGTTTGTTCAACGTGTGTGTCTATTGTAGAAGCTGTCTCATAATTTTTCTAAATGAACGGTACATTAATTTACAAACCCCGGACACTTCAGCCCAGAATCGAACTATAGTTTCTTTGTTTATTGACTATTCTGTTTTATTTTTATTTTGCCATTCATATTTTATTTTTTACCATTTTAAGTATTATGTTATATAATATTTCTATTTTTAATTAACTTTTTATGTTGACCTTTCACTACCTGGAAGTTCTTAAAACAAATCCAGGAAATCCAGATTTGTCACCCGACAGGATCTACCAAAGTCCAAATAAAACGATTTTGTTTTAGCTTTTTTGAAATCTAAAACGATCGAGAGTTTTCTTAGATTCTTCATCACATGGCTTGCTTTCTGTTTCATATAGGCGCAGCGCAGACGACAGACTATCCGCGACGCACTTTTTAGTCTGTGGGAAATAGAACCTATGCAATTATAATATGCAGTAACGCTGAACGCACACGACGCGCAAAAAGTCCGCCGCGTTACTGCATAATATTATAAGGGGGCGTCCACAAATTACGTGAGGTGTTTTTTTAAATATTTTGACCCCCCCTCCCCCCTGGTGAGATTTCGTAAGATTTATTCAACCCTCCCAAAAATCCATGGCGTGATGGACTGCAATTAATTAAAATTAATAATATTATATCAAATATCCTTGGTGCGAAAAATATTAATAATAAAATAACAATAAAAGGATATGGGCGAACAGCCCATAGACGGCTCCAATTTTATAAAAAAAAAAAAAAAAAAAACCCTCCCAAATCTCACGTGAGATTTTACAAAATGTGGGTTTCTACTTTCTTACGTAAACGTTTGGTTTGACAGTCAGTAGATTTTCTTTCGAACGAATTTGTGAATGATCTTAATCGTGTAACGATTAAATCTTAAGCATGCGTACAACCATAGAGGTACAACCTAGATGAAATGGACCAAAATAGTATTATTTTGTTGAGAAACAAAATTACGTGAGATTTGCTGAGACCCCCCCTCTCCCCAACGTGAGATTAGATGAGATTTGACTCGACCCCCTCCCCCCCTAAATACCTCACGTAATTTGTGGACGCCCCCTAATTGCATAGTTTCTATTTCCACAGACAAAAAGTGCGTCACGGATAGTCTGTCGTCTGCGCTGCGCCTTAATATTATATAGTTAAGGAGTTACACGTTAAAAGATTTCAAAAACTTGTGCAGTGGACTACATAATAGTGGAATACATAAATTATCCTGTTGATTTTACTACACCATTTTAATCCTTCGATCGCGGATTCTTGGAAATGATATTGTATTCTATTGTTGTCGCGATCACCGGTGCTCTTATGGGGCTTGAAGGATTAATTAACTTACATTAAAAATTGTGAGCCAAATTAACTGTAAATATTCAGTAATTAAAACAAAGTTTTGTTAAAAATGTGAAATACGAAAGACATAAGTTGTGTATTTTGTCTATGTTTTTTTATTTAATTTATAGTTGGTTGGAAATAGGTATTTTGAATTTTTGGAAATAAACTATTAAATTAAATACACTATTCCTACTAATTTTATCACTTGTATAGTTTCAATGAAATATAGTACTTAATAGACAGCGCGCACAAAACCAGAGTCACAGAATTGAATTTCACAACAATAAAACAATATGGGCATCTGTTGATAAGTTAATCATTGACGAGAACATCTTTTACGCAGTTGAGTAAATAAGGGTTGGACCTCATCTGGCAGCACGGAATCGCCTTTTTCCGTCGCCCTTTCTCTTTTTGTCGCTTAGAACTGCCATTTGCCAGACCGAGACAGAAAGCATAATGCGATTGCACGCGGCGGAATCCTCAAGGCGATCTGCATCACGGACAAAAGGCATTGGTCGGCAGGGAGACTCCGGAACGCTGAAGAGCGCGATAGCATGCTAACGCATCCTTTCACCGACGCGTGCGATCGCATTTTTTGTCTCCAGAATGCGACAGCGCGCGTTCGCATGCGGCAGCACACTGCAGCACGTGGTAGCACAGGCGGAAATGCGGTCTGCCAGATGAGGTCCGACCCTTATAGTGCATACTGTGAACCCATGTAGGTATAAACTACTATAAAGTACTAATAAGAATCAAATTTCATTACGTCATATCTGTTGATTAGCTTATCATTGCATGCATGCTCATACGAGTAGGTACTATTAACCAACTGAAATAAATTATACTTCCTTTTTATTAACAAATAGGTGAAATGTATCTGTTTCTAGCCAACTCAAACCTGTGTTATGCAGCTGTTGTTCTACAATCTATATAGTAAGATCACACTCCACAATGCAGGTTTGATAATTTATTGACTTCTCCCAAAAATTAAATACCCCAGGAAAATTAATCATTTAACCTCGTAATAATTCGCATAGAGCTGAAAATTGGTAGAGGCATTAAATACACCATTGTAAATAAAACCCCAAAAGTCCCCGGCGATCCTCCTTGTGCTAAAAATTTTATTCAAGGTCAAAGGTATGAAAATGATATTTTTCCCGTTTTTTTTCCAAACTGTACATTTTAATTTTTAAAAAAAAAAAAAATTAAAAAAATATATGGCAATAGTGTAAATCACAGAATTCTAGTCTACAAAAAATATTCAACAACTTTTTTTGCGGGTTTAAAGTTTGGGAAAATCATACTTATACCTACTTATATTATAAAGTTAAAAAAAATTGTGGAACTGCTGGTTTTGGCTGGCTGGCTGCCAATAGGGGCAAAGAAACAGAGGAAAATGTGGAAAAACAGGGAAAATTATTTGAAAGAGCTTATCTCACAAACTGCTGAATCATTTTTTATGTTATTTGGCACAGTTATAGAATTGACCACGTGGAGCGACTTAGGCTATTTTGTTTTTGAGGAAAATGTACTTACATTACATACCTTTGACCTTGAATAAAAATTTTTGCACAAGGAGGATCGCCGGGGACTTTTGAGGTTTTATAATTATAATTGTGTATTTAACGTCTCTACCAATTTTCAGCTCTATGCGAGTTATTCCGAGGTTACGGTTTTTTTTGCGTCTAAATAGACCGGGCTAAAAGTAAACCAAGTAGATAGGTAAACTAAAATTTACAGACATACTCAACGCATTTTTAATAATAAAGTATGGATATCGAGGAAATATACAGGGTGTCACAAAAGTAAGTGATAATATTTTAGGGTGTGTACGTGTTCAATGTAAAGAGTTCACTGTGAAAGAAGCAGCGCTGAAAGACCAAATTTTTGAAGTGAAAACTTCTTTAGCGGCGTTGAGCACTTTTGTGGGATGGGTAAAAATTGTGAAACTCGCGTCAGATTCTCGTGCTGATCGAAAAACCGTAAGACGGTTGGAGAGTAGTGTTGTAACATCGAAATCGATTAATCGAACAATCGATTGTTTTTTTTTCGATTGTCGATATTTTTTATTCGATTGTAAGGGTTTCGATTAATAAAAAAAAACGATTTTCATAAAAAATGGGTTAAAAATTTAATCGATTGTAAGGGTTTCGATTAATTAAAAAAATCGTTTTTTTAAAAATTGATTTTTATACAAAATGGGTTAAAAAAAATAGTGCACAACGTTAATAATCAAGTTTTCACTTCTGCTGGCACTCCCGGAGTGCAACCCGTCTTTTTTTTTTCACTTTTGTATATATGCAAGCGCCTCAGCGTCACGAGTTTCCCCATACAAAAGTGAAAATATTTTTTTTGGTCTTTCAGCGCTGTTACTTTTACAGTGAACTTTATACACGGGACTTATACACGCCCTAAAGTATTATCAAATAGTTTTGTTACACTCTGTATATAAACGATCGGCCTGAATATACATACTGATTTAAGACTCGTCTATTTCTGTGTTCTTTATTATCATAAACTATTTTTCTTGATCTATCGACATACAGATCTTTCGCCAAAGCCGTTTCTCGCTAACACTTCAGAGTACATCGATTTATGCATTACCCTTCTATTTATAACGTAAAAGCTTGTTATCACCTGATATATTTAATATCAAACACTTCAGACTATCGGCCACTGGTTACAAACTTCCGGGAAAATTAGGGCGTAGAGGTGTAAATAAATCCATACTAATGCTGATCTGATTTTGCTGAAATTTGTTTGAGATAAATTTTGTGTCCTGGGAAAGGACATAGAATACTTTTTGTCCCGAAAAAATGTAGTTCCTACTAGTTGCGGGCGCTGGCACAGAATATATATTAGTTGTACCAAATGCTGGTGGCAACGCTGAACGCATGACAAGAAAAACATATTAAAATTTGGTGAGATCCACGTAATAAATCAGTTAATTCAGTTAATAAATCAGTTATCATTTAGTCACATAGAATATCATAGGTAATCACTTATCACTTATCATAAACTACAATTACGAAGCGGAGACAATGCTACCAGCATTGTCTTCGCTTCGTAATTATGATTAAAATTGAAGCTTATTAACGTGAGTTACATATAATTTAAATATTACCTCAACCTGTAAGTCCTTGGTAATTTCAAGAATAATGTGTAGGCACAGAATATATATTATTAGTACCAAGTGTAGGAGAATCTGCTGTTCCCATTTCCCAAGGCCAGTAACCTGACAGACAACTGACAGTTACTTAAAGAAAGTTTTCAATAAAAACAGCGAATAAAAAATATAATGATGAAGAAAATAAGAAAATAATGTCAGTATAAGGTTTGCTGGAAGAGATCTCGTGTACATATAATAATAAGATACAAGGTGTAACAAAACTAAGTGATAAATAATAATACTTTAGAGTTTAGGGTGTGTATGAGTTCCTCTAGAAGTCTAGAGAGTTCACTGAGAAAGTAGCACCGCTGAAGGACTAATTTTTTTTTTCACTTTTGTATGGGGAAACTCGAGACACGGGGCCTGGGGCGCTTGCCCATACAAAAGTGAAAAAAAAATTGGTCTTTCATCGCTGCTACTTTCACAGTGAACTCTACAAGGAACACATACACAGTACACACCATAAAAAAGTATTATCACTTAGTTTTGTTACACCCTTCAGAGAGCCACTACATCATTATAACATTTAAATGTGTATTTACTATTTATTAACTTTGTGCTTATAGAATAAATGAATAAATTTATTAAAAATAGAAATCTTAAAAATTAAAATTTATCCTCATCACTTTGGATGAGGAAAATATTTTGTGATAGACTCATCTCGGACAAAGTACAGTTTCTGAGGGAGTTGTGTAGTGTTTACACGGTACTACACTGGTAAACTCCTCTAATCTCTATCCATATTCTATACTAAAGCAATGTGAAAGTATGTCTGTTTGTCTGTTAGGGGGCGTCCACAAATTACGTGAGGTGTTTAGGGGGGGGGGGGGGGGAGGGGGTCGAGTCAAATCTCACCTAATCTCACGTTGGGGAGAGGGGGGGTCTCGGCAAATCTCACGTAATTTTTTTCTCAACAAAATAATAGGTACTATTTAGTATTTTGGTCCACTTCATGCAGATTGTACGTAAACGTATGCGATTTAATCGTACCTAAGCGTAATCATTATGTAACGCTTAGGTACAATTAAATCGCTTATATTATTTTATTTTTTTACTAAGATCATTCCAAATTCGTTCGAAAGAAAATCTACTGACTGTCAAACCAAACGTTTATGTAAGAAACCCACATTTTGAAAAATCTCACGTGAGATTTGGGGGGGAGGGGGGGGGTTGAATAAAATCTCACGAAATCTCACCGGAGGGGGAGGGGAGGGTCAAAAAATTAAAAAAAAACACCTCACGTAATTTGTGGACGCCCCTTTACCTCAAACTTGGAATGGCACACGAAAAAATTATATCATCTTTTTTGATTCTCCGGAAAAAACAATATACTTACCTACAGTGTGTTAGTGTAAACACCGTTATCCTTGAAACCATCAAATGAGCCCGTCAAAATGAACAACTTTTTCTATGAGAGCAATGCTGGAAACTCAAAAAAAAATGCCGCCTTCATACCCATACGGATGTCCGGATCGGCAATTTGTATGTAGTATGAAGACGGATTTTTTGGAGTTCCCAGCATTATTCTCATAGAAAAAGTTGTTCAATTTTGACGGGCTCATTTGATGGCTTCAAGGATAACGGTGTTTACACTAACATCTTGTATACTTACTTAATGATATTATTATTATTTTATGATAATTTTTATCACTGAAAAATAATGTTTTGTCCAATTAAGTTGCAGACAACTTCTAGTTAACAATAACTCTTCGTTACCAAAACTAACGAACAAATTAACTAATTATCGTAACCATGCAAATGACTGGCAACTTTACTCCTTATCCTCACGGAAATTCCTATTAATTGCTTTATTAGTACGAGTATAATTAGTAATTACGAAATACGATACAACTTTAACGTGTTATTATTGTAATCACATTATTCGGGTGTCTAATTAAGGAAATAGAATGTCGCTAATAGAGTCATATTTTAATGATTTACACATCAATTTAATGAATAGAGATTATTGAAAGATAATGTGCGGGATTTGAGTCAAAATCTTCATAATATTATAATCACAGTAATTCTCTCTCAAAATAATTATGCTACATTTTTTGTCTTGTAATATTATTATGTTGATGGCCTCTGATGAGGATAATATTGTGATAATGATACTAAGCTGCCACATTTTACACTGAAAAAGATTCAAAGTAGAAGAGCTCTTGTACGAACTAATTTTACGCAAGAGAAATTTTGTATCTTTATGGGCCTTGTTATACCTACTATAGTTGGCCTTACCTTCTTGCCACTCTACGGTAGATGTAATCAGGCCTATGAAGTTAGTGACAGTGGATTACAGATTTGAGTGTGACAGAATCTTCAATCTAATATCCATACTGTAAATATCCTTGAGAAGCCCGGAAGTACGCAAAAAGTTAACTGAATAAACATTTAACATACGAAGTGCCCTTTGCCGAAAAGGCAGGGCTTGTTTATTTCAATTTGGTAAAGTGAAGAAAGTGTATCCATACCAATATTATAAATGCGAAAGTGTGTCTGTCTGTCTGTTACCTCTTCACGCCCAAACCGCTGAACCGATTTTGCTGAAAGGCATGGAGATACTTTGAGTCCCGAGAAAGGACATAGTATACTTTTTATCCTGGAAAAATTTACGGTTCCCGCGCGATAAACGAATTTTGGCGCAACAGAGTTGCGGGCGTCATCTAGTTGACACTTGACAATAATATAATATTGAAAAGGCTTGTAGGTGTAAAAATCTAATTTAGAAATAAGTTGTGGTTGTTTAAATATAACTAGGTAGTAGAATATTGTGTCTTCATTAGAAAAAAAGCAAATAGTATGTCTTATGCGATACCTTAGTGCCCAGATAAACTGTTTCGGTATACTTGTTATTGCTTGTAAAAACTGAGTATAATAAAGTAAATTAACTGAATAAAAAAACTTAATATAAAAAAAAGACGGGTTGCACTCCGGGAGTGCCGGCAGAAGTGAAAACTTGATTATTAACGTTGTGCATTATTTTTTAACCCATTTTTTTTCTGAAAATCGATTTTTTAAGTAATCGAAACCCAAGCCTTACAATCGATTAAATTTTTAACCCATTTTTCATGAAAATCGATTTAAAAAAATCGATTTTTTTAATTAATCGAAACCAGGTTACAATTTTTTTAACCCATTTTTTATGATTAATTAATCGAAACCGTTACAATCGATTAAATTTTTAACCCATTTTTTATGAAAATCGTTTTTTAAAAAATCGATTTTTTTAAATAATCGAAACCCTTACAATCGATTAAAAAATATCGACAATCGAAAAAAAACAATCGATTGTTCGATTAATCGATTTCGATGTTACAACACTACTCTTCAACCGTCTTACGGTTTTTCGATCAGCACGAGAATCTGACGCGAGTTTCACAGTTTTTACCCATCCCACAAAAATGCTCAACGCCGCTAAAGAAGTTTTCACTTCAATAAAAGAAAAATTGCAACGTGAAAAAGCAATGCAATACGAATTGTTTTAAATTCAAAGATACACATTAAAATGACTTCGCGCCCTCGCTGTTAGGTTGCATATTAGAATTTTTCCAAGTGCCAACTAATGATTTTCTTAAAATAATTACATCCAAGATCAAAGGGACATCCAACATCCAAGACTGAGGCTATTATCTTCTAAAATTTCAGCATCAATATTACAGGATCATGTTACAACACCATTAAATTTTCTGACAGGACCCATTATCAGGTTCGTACTACAATTTAGGGTGTAGCTGTCAGAAGGGCGTATAACTTATTGTCTTATATTACGAGACGCCTGGCGCCAGCGATCACCCAAATGCTTTGGAGGTTATTTTCATTATGTACGAAATAATATAACGGTTATATGACTTATCATAGGACGTGTAATGTTTAACGCCAGAAGACGTGTTGCAATGGCAATACTTCCCGGATATACACTGGGATCCGCATAATGTTGCGGGTCCATGTTGGATGCGAGTAGCAGGAGTCATCTTGGCGTTCATTGAGAGAGGCCTATGTCCCGCAGTGGACGAATATAGGCTGATATGATGATGATTATGAATTGTGAAACGTAATAATCTACTACAAAGTTTTTTTAAACTACTATTTATATCGAGATAATTATTATAATTTATCCTTTTCTGGGACCCTACTGCAGTGGGCTGAAAAAGAGGTCAGTGTTAGGTACTATTTCTTACTGCTTTCTGTAGAATATCCTTCTCTACCTTCAAGGTCTTAATCGCCCTAAATGTTGGTAAAAACAATTTTTTGTTTATTCGTCGCTTCACATGGCTAAATACGAAAAATTTGACCTTTGCGATTTGTTATTCAAAGTAGTTAAATTAATCGTACTTAATGCTATGCGTCGGCGCACAATTTGGCGATATTTAACTTGTTAATTTTGTTTGCTCTTGGAATGTTTTCGGCTGTATTGTTTTGTATGTTAAATAGTATAAAGGTTAAATTAAGCTGGGTTCGTTCAGAGTAAAATGAACACATTTGATAGACTTTAATGCTTATGTGTGATGCGTCACATATTTAAATCAGTCAATTTAATACATTATTTTAGGCATCTACGCGTTGTGTTTTGCAGACTAAATTGACTCTTACTCGTATTCTGGTGGAATAAGTGTTTATGCATAATTATATACATTCTACGTCCGTGGTGGACCGTGGTCCGTGACGGTATGTGCCATATAATATACTGTATTACCTATAGTATGTGCCGTTCAATCAGGAGGAACTATACTGTACTCGGCGAAACATAGCGGTAGCGGTCATTGACTCCGTGTCAAAAACTTGTCATCTATACTAATATTATAAATGCGAAAGTATCTCTGTCTGTCTGTCTCGCTTTCACGCCAAAACTACTGAATCGATTGTAATGAAATTTTATACACAGATAGTCTAAAGCCTGAGAATGGATATAGGCTGCTTTTTAAATGGAAAAAAGGGTTAATCTTTCAGGCCCCGCGCGAGCACCGGTGATCGCGAGAACAAAAGAATACAATGGGAATTCCTAGAACCTCCGATCGAAGGATTAAAATGGGGTGTTCTTGCGTAAATTTGTTCAAATTAAGCTAGTTCCAAAAATTCATAACAGATGGCGCTAAGAGTCATTACAATAATACAATGTTTGAAATTATTAATTTTATTATCACCTTGTAAGAAAGAAAAGGATTTCATTCAAACTCTTTCACTGTTAACATTAGAGCCTGAGGGCCGCTAGGAGCCACTTGACGCTTTCATCTTGTCTAATTTGTTACGATTTAACGTCTCAAGTATATCGGCTCGATCAGTTTAAAATTTATTAAATTGTTCTAGCGTAGGTACCTCATCCAAAGAGTTACGCGTTTCCTCTCACTTAAGGCTGCTCTTTTGAAAAAAGCGTGCAGATGAAACAACTTTTCATCGGCATTAACAGAGAAGTAATATCTGAAAAAAATAATTAGTAATCTACATGATATGATACGTAATTTGGTTTTGCCATATTTTTTTTCTATCGGTATCACATAATAAAGAAACAAAAAACCAAATCACCTCCAAATCGTTGAATGAAACCACTTTACTCCTTCATTATTTATCAAAAGAATATATAAAAAATATCTACTGCTTTGCAATACATAAGTTAATAATTTGGTTTTTTTACTTTTTTGAAATATGTATTATATTAAGCCTTAAAAAGGTTTTTTCTCCTATTTCGCCCTATCATGGACGCGGCGAGCATCGTAACCGCCACCGTACAAGGCGCGCTGTTATGAATGTTATTTTAATGTCATTTACGTCGATATTCGCTCTGACAGACATTCGACCTGCTAATTTAGGGAGAGAGGGCCCTAAACTAAAGTGCACGTGTCTAGTTTCGAAGAAACCATGTGAATTATTAAAATGTCCCAATACTGAGTAGATTGCCCGCGTTTAGACAAAGCACGCAATTTTTTTGTAACATGGTCCACAAGAAAGCGCAAAGATCGTTCGGACTCGCGACTCAACGACGGTTCAATCTTGAAGATAGCATTCAAATGATGATTTAAAAGCTGTCGTTTACTGTCGTACTTACGCAAAGTAAACGCCACGCATCATTATAGTTAGCCTCGGAAACCTCCAAATTTGATATAGCTCGTAGCTCGTGCAGCATCGCCTACTAAATAAGACATCAATTAATAATGAAATTTATGAATTGGTTTAATTCGATCGTTATCCATACTAATATTATAAATGCGAAAGTGTGTCTGTCTGTCTATCTGTCTGTTACCTCTTCACGCCCAAACCGCTAAACCGATTTTGCTGAAATTTGGTATGGAGATAATATGAGTCCCGGGAAAGGACATAGGATACTTTTAGTCCCGGAAAAATGTACGGTTCCCGCGCGATAAACGAGTTTTGACGCAACGGAGTTGCGGGCGTCATCTAGTTGTATATAAGTAATGGACAAGAATGTGTCTCGAAACTCTAGCCATCGAAAATAATCACCATCGAATTTATTAATTTGTAATTGAGGCAGTTTAAATTCAGTTTCAAAATGATCGCGATGACACTGAGACAAAGAAGTGTTGTGCTCGTCTTTGTTACCGCTAAACTTAGCTATAATAGTTTGTGTCAATGCCATACATTATTATTAACATTTATTTATTTCCATACTTATTTGTAATATAATGCGATAGAAACATACAAATAAAAGCTTACCACTACATAATATTCAAAAAATCATTGTACATACCTTAATTAAACTGAACAGTAACTTATACTATACATGTCGTACAATCTTGCTCAATAGCATCCCGCTCATTTATTTCAGATGCAAAATTATCTGAATATAGTACCTCAATCGAATCTTGCACTTGTTCATATTGAATTGTTAAGGCGGGCATAAGCCCCAATTTGTTATTCCGTGACTACCGGTTTACCTAGTTCCAATATAATATCGAAATGTAAAAAAATATGAGATAAAAGCACAATATTGAAAAGACTTTGAACCATAAACATTTTTATAAAACGTAATACTTTGGCTGTAATTAATTTACAAACTCACCTCCGAAAAAAACCTAATTCATCGAAATATAAGCATTTACTAGGATAATTATACATTTTATTTGAATAAATTGTTAGTAAATCTATATTAAAATATCCTTAACCGAACAATTTTGTTTCTTAATATTTATTTCCAAAGATATTTAAAAAAAAACATGAAAAATAGATAAGATCCGTCCCTAGTAACTACAGTTTTATGCTAAGTCAAAATGAATCTTATTACGATGCGTATACGCTTGGTCTTTGGTTGTGTGCAAGGTTATCGTTTTGGATTGAGATTGATCCCTGCCTTAACAAACGAATTTTTTCCAATTTGATTGAAAGTTCCGTAATTTGAACAGTAGATAATTCTTCCTTTTTGTCAATTAAATCAATATAGTTTTTAAATTTAGTAATACGCCTTTTTAAAGAAGAAAATTTGGAAAATAACGCGTTTAATTCATCTTTATCGGTATCGTTAGGCATTTCGATAGAAAATCAAAAGTGAATACCAAAACCAGAAATTTCGCCTTAAATAACGCTTCAACTCCCGTAAGGCCTAAGTGGGCCGCGATAACAATTGAAAGACTATTTTGTCTCGTTTTGCCGCGATCGAAGGATTAATATTGATATTTTTGCTTAGACTTCTTAGCTTTATATGCAAAAGAAGGTGTCACCTGGATCTCCACAAAATGGCAGCTCGCGTTAATCTTCGCCTTAATTGACATGTATTTCCAAGCGCTAATTGATATGTATTTCCAGTGGTTTTCCAGATTTTGCCTGAAAATATCCTGAAATAGTCGGCAAATAACAATAAGTTTATGTTTTCTATAAATTCAATCGACCGATAACGATCGTAGATAAGAAAACTGGTTTTTAAATTTGCTAAAAATAGTCAATTTGAACTGATTGGGCAATAATATTATAAAATATTGATGTACCTACATATTATGTTGTAGAACAAAGGGACATGGGATATCTTGATTGTAAATAAGGGTTATAATTAGGGTAAGGTAATGGTTGTGAGGTTGAAGAATAGGAAGACACTTATCTGAAAACGCCTCGTAGTTAAATCACTCCACAACGTCCTCAGTTTCGTCTTTCTTCTTCCAGAAATAAGTATTACTTTCTAGCTGGAACCACTCTGACCAGGATGATTCAATATTTGGATCGTCGAATGACCGCCGAACGTAATATTGCTTATTTCTCGTTGAAATTCCTCGTAATCCTCCGATTGCGAATCGTAGTTTCGTATTTTGCACGGTCGCCAAATGTTCTAACGTCCACATCCAAAATTGTATGATTGGTTGGTAATTAAAGATAGACTTTGACAAAATTAGTTTATTGTAACTTGTGCGAACAAAGACAATGGAAAAGTGAATGGACACAATGACGAAGCAAATATATAAAATATTAATTATTCGAAAGATAGTTGAAATATTAGTTTGTCGGTAGATAGAAATGTTAGCGTGCCGGTGGTTGTAAAATCATATTGCTATTATTACTCGTAGGCGCTCGAACACCAATATATACATTTTGTTACAGGATGGCAAGCTGTACATCGAGATACCGTCCCACATACCACCATGGGAGCTACGGACACCGGACAAATACTGCATAGACACCGTGGTGTCCCAAGACGAGAATGGTGAGAGGACGCTCAAGTTGGACGCGCTTACGTGCTTCGCGAGCGAGGACCGGGAATATTATGTAGTGGGACCAGCATGTAAGTCGATTTTTATATTTTCGACGGATCCTTAAAGGCCTGATAGACGTACGTACTTGAAGCACGCGGGTTTTAAGTTCGCGAACTTAGTCGACATCGGTGACACACAGAATCGCTCACACTGGATTATCATGCCCCCAGGCTCGCGGCTCGCGGCTCTTTGCTGACACACAGGCGATTAAGATCGTCGAGCCATAGGTCCGCGTACTTACTCGCACGGCTGTCATCCCTTTAACGCTATAGTATGGAGTGTAGATAGAAGAGAAATATCTCTGTATGTAAAAAGTGTCCGCGGAAATGCGTTAAATTAGGGTGAAACTAATTCACCCTAAGGTGGCAACAAGGTAAATTTTAAATCATTTAGCAACTTTTATTTCAGCTATTTTAGGTTATATTTTTCAAAATATATTGGTATTAACCCAGTAATTCTAGTAATAATTTATATTCCAGTAATAATTTATATTCTGTCACCAACGGCTACATTCATTCCTACACTCCGTAATTCATTCCATACCCTTTGCTGCAGCTAGCGCCACTCTCGGAGGATTTTTCAACTGTTATTTACTGCGTACAGCTGGACACTTTTTCAAATATCCCCCATATAAGATAGTTCTCCTCTATCTACACTCCATACGCTATAGCAGCTTTTCTCAAGGTGTGCCCTGGGATGCGCAAAGACCTTGCAGGGGCTCCGCGAGAGATATATAAATGGTTTGCATTATTATCAGATACCAGCATAAAGGCAATTCATTAAAAGACAATTTTTTTGGAGGTCCGTTAAAATTTTCACTTCTTATAAGGTTTCCGCCACCAAAAAAGTTTGAGTTGTTGCGCTATAGCAAGCATCCTTGATTGGAATTGAACCCACCATTGACCACAAATAGTTGAGCACTATCTTGCTATCATTTGCGTGCTTGACTTCCAAGCAAGTCAACTTGTTAGGTAATGGGCAGATTATAATTAAATTTCATTCGATAAGATAGAAGAAGCTATTTTACTCTTAAGTCTTACTTACTCCATCTTACCGCACTCTAAGCCACACAAAAGCAGGAGGATCTTCGTTTTGGCTGTGTGACCAAATTAATCTTAGTCTGTATAAAAGTACACAGTGAGTATTGTGGACTATGTAGTATGTACAATATAATCATATTATATAACGATGACATAATAATATAATGAACATTATCAGCCCACAGCTTGACTATTTGAGATATTCTGTTTTCTTTTCACTCGGCGTTTTTTAATTACAAATTATAATCACAATATTTTGGTCCAAAATTGCCATGTCTCATTAAGATGGGTGTTTACAAATTAAATTTATTTTGATGACGCCCGCCAAATATTGCCAAAAATATTGCGAGTAAGAATGATGGATCATTACTTTTTCTTATGATCTGGCATTTAGTATTATAATAATAATTAGTATGTAGCTATTTTCAGAGATGCAAAGAATATTGTCGTTTTGAGTCATTTGTAAATTGTATTTGAAGTTGGGGTTTATCCGCAATGCTTTTCCTTTACGTTTTCAGAATAAACAATTGACATTTATCATTTAAATAACTCAAACTCAAACTCAAACTCAACTCAAACTCAAACTCAAAATTTTTTTATTCAGAATAAATTTTTGCAAATATTTTCTGAAAGTCTACATGATGCCTACCACCGGTTCGGGAACTAACCCGGCGAGAAGAACCGGCGTAAGAAACTCGCAGGGGGCCCACTTTATTTACCAAAAAAAGTGAGAAAAAAATTAATCTTTTAAAATAAAGTTTACAATGCTGTAACTTAAAATTATACAATGTCAACATACATACATAATTGTAAGTCATAAAATAATGTAGAAGTAGCCTTGCAAGCAGCCATCCTACTCCCAAGATGTGCCGTCGTTTATGAAATCATTGACCTTATAATAGGCTTTGGCACACAAACGTTCTTTGACTACTTTTTTAAATTTATTAATGGAAAGATTTTGAACTTTTTCTGGGATTTTATTGTAAAGGCGTACACATTGACCTTTAAAAGATTTACTAACTTTACTAAGTCTGATCACCGGTATTTCTAGTTTGTACTTATTTCTAGTGTTTCTTCCGTGACTGTCACTTTTGGTTGTAAATTTACTAAGATTCTTTCTAACATATAAAACATTATCCAAAATGTATTGAGAAGCAACAGTTAGAATACCAATTTCTTTAAACTTTTCTCTTAGAGATTCAAAAGCTGACGTTATATAAATTGAACGTATAGCTCGCTTCTGCAGCACAAAAATCGTATTAATGTCGGCAGCGTTTCCCCATAAGAGGATGCCATACGACATTCTACTATGAAAATAACTGAAATAAACTAGTCTTGCTGTGTCTTCGTCAGCAATTTCCCGTATTTTTCTGACTGCGTATGCTGCAGAACTGAGCCTATCTGCAAGATTAGCAATATGAGGACCCCACTGTAGTTTACTATCTAGTGTAATGCCTAAGAATACAGTGGTGTCCACCAAATCCATCTTCTCATCATTTAATAGTATATTGGTTTTAACTTGCCTGACATTGGGCAAAGTAAATTTTAAACATTTAGTTTTCTTAGAATTTAGAAGTAAGTTATTAACGTTAAACCAATGTACTATTTTTGAGAGAGCACTATTTACCTCGTCGTAATTTGACTGTTGTCGCTTCACTTTAAAAATAAGTGAAGTGTCATCAGCAAAAAGTACTATCTCATTATCATTATCCTTAACAAGATAAGGTAAGTCGTTTATGTAGATGAGAAAAAGGAATGGACCTAAAATGGATCCCTGTGGGACGCCTAATTCTATTTTGGTCCCATTGGACCTTTTACTATTAATGTCAACCCTTTGAGTTCTATTTTTGAGGTAAGATGTCAAAAGGTTGAGTGCTGAGTCCCTAATGCCATAGTGGTGCAATTTCCTGATTAATGTAGCATGCTCAACACAGTCAAAAGCCTTGGAGAGGTCGCAAAAAACCCCTAGGGCATCCTGCGAATCCTCCCATGCTTCAAATATACTATAAAGAAGACCTATACCAGCATCCGTTGTGGATCGACCCTTAGTAAAACCATATTGATTTTTGTGCAATAAACTATTTAAGTTAAAATGTAATAGTAACTGATTTAAAATTATTTTTTCATATATTTTACTTAGAGTCGGTAGAATCGATATAGGCCTATAATTTGTAGGATCAGATTTAAGTCCCGCTTTAAATAAAGGTACAACCTTACTGTGTTTCATCAAGTCAGGAAAAACACCACTCTTTATGCAGTAATTAAAAATCATTGATAGATGAGGAGCTATGATGTCAATTATTGATTTGATAATTTTAGTAGACATGCCCCAGAGATCAGTAGTATCTTTAATATTTATTAATTTAAAAGTATCAACGATATCTTTGGGGACAATCTCTCTAAACCTAAAATTGACATTACATTCCTTTACATTGTCTCTGAGTAGTTTTTCAGCAGCTGCAGGTGAGGAGTTTAAATTTTTCGTAGTTGAGACCGGAATGTCAGCAAAAAATTTTTCGAAGACCGTCGCAACCTCATGATCATTGGTAATCTTTTTATTTTCAAAATAAATTTCAAAATCAGAGCTACGACAGGTGACGTTTCCTGTCTCACCAGCTATTACTTTCCAAGTAGTTTTGATTTTATTTTTCGAATTTTTAATTTTATTCCTAATGTGAATAGCCTTAGCGGCTTTACAAACTTTTTTAAAAATCTTTGAATAGTTTTTTACATATGTTTTGAATTTATCACTAGTATTCATGCATTTTTCACCATACAATTCATATAATCTTTGTCTGCTTATTTTAATTCCTGTAGTTGCCCAAACTGTGAAATTATTATTTTTTTTATGGCTTTTTTTAACCGTTCTAGGAGTAAATACAGTATTAAATTGGGTTCTTATCATCTTAAACAATTTGTTAAATGCTTCATCTGAGCTATTTGTCTCATCCAATAATAGTTGAATACTTGAACTTAAGTTATTTCTAAACTTCTCAATACGTTTTGTGTTCACAGGAACAAACACACGCTTTTCCTCTAGGTAACTATCGCAATGTATATTAAATGAGGCTAGTTGCCCACAGTGATCAGAGCTAAGCTTATTTATTATTTCTTTTTTACATGGAGAAAAATTTGTAAAAATATTATCAATACAAGTTGCCGTTGTGTCACAGATTCTTGTTGGCTCATAAAACAAGTAATTTAGGTTATATGATTTAAATAGAGATGTGAATCTAACAGTAGTAGAGTTCAAGTCAAATAAATTAATATTAAAGTCACCACAAACGATAACTTTTTTGTTAGATGCACATATCTTTGATAATATTTGTTCCATGCTTTGTTCAAAGGAGTCATATAACCCTGATGGTGGCCTGTATACGCTTACAATAATTAGTTGACTTAACTCTATGCAGGCTACTTCTATTATCCGTTCAGAAGAGAGGTTCACAATATCTTTACGTTCTTTGAATTTTAAATTTTTTCTAATTAATATAAGTGATCCGCCTCTAATGGCATTCTCTCTGCTGAACGAGCTTGCCACCTGGTGATCATTGAGATTGAAAATGAGTTCATGTTTTCTAAACCAGTGTTCTGAAATACAAATAATATCAATTTGAAATTGTTTTAGAAATAACTCAGTTTCAAGCTCTTTACCTACCATTCCTTGAAAGTTCTGATGCACCAAGCTTATAACATTCTTGCTATTTATATTGGAGTAAGTTTTGGTAGGATTTTTCACACTTAAGCTATTAGTGCAAGAGACATCCTCCATTGTCTTATGGTCTAATTTAAATAATTAATTGGAACATATTCCAACTCGTTACTATAACTAGAATACTGCTCAATAGAAGCAGGAGTCAAAGAAGCCAAATTCTTGGCTTTCAAAGAAAATAAAAAATTTGATAGCATCTTTGCTATATGTCTCTTACAGTAATGAGATAAGTAATACTTATCTATACTTATATCATTAATAAATTTACTATCTAAATTATTTATATCCACAACCTGACATTTTGGTTGTGTGTCGCTTAAAACTATACAATTGTTGTTGACAGCACTATACAATATGCTATTCAACCTAAATCTAATTTGATTTTCATGAGCACAGCTTTTTGGCAACATTTTTATATAGGGCAAAGTGAATAATATAATGTTTGTTAAGTTTTTAATATTATATAAACATTCTAAAAGATCAGTCATCTGTTTCTTATTTACTTTACCCCTTCTCCCGACTAGAATTATTATAGTGGTGTTAGGACAATAAGTCATAGTTGATGCCCTGTCTATTATCTCACAGTAAGTAGCTCCGGGCATACAAAAGTTAGTGACCAATTGTCCACACATTCTATAAAGATACGTACCTAAGTCTCTTCCTATTTCATCACTAAATAGGCAGATATTAGTCTGGCTTTCAGTATTTACCTTCTGGCTTTTCATATCAGGTGATATTCCTCCAGTTAAATGATTTTCTTGAATTTCTGAAATTGTATTGACTTTTAACAACGAGTTCACTCGTTCCTCATTATAGTGTAACATTTCAAGCAAATCATCCATGGCAGAAATATGTCCCTGTATTTCCTTTTTTGATAATTCATATTTTTTTGTAATATTTTCTAATGAAAACAATAAACTTGAGATTTCAGCCTGAAGGCTGCATACATCAGCCTCATAATTATATTTTATATCTTCTAATTCACTAGAACATTTCAGCAATTTATCACTCAAAAACATTTTATTCTTTGTTGTTTTAGACAATTTTGTAACTACTTTTTTATTTTTAATTGACAATTGCTGAGCTTTCTTTATAAATTTTTTAATTTTTACATATTTCTTCAGTTTTCTCTTACTGTCCATAATGCACACTGGTACTGTATCATCTGCAGTTAAATCGATGGTGCTAATATTGTTACAAGATGTGTTAGAAACAGAACACTTATTGTCTTTTATTAATTGGTTGAATAAAATCTGTGTTTGATTTGATCGCTGAATGTCTAATTGGTCTTCCAGTTGGAGTATATATTCCTCAGCACTGTCCAATTTTTTCTTAAGATTAGCAGAGTTCTTGAGCGTTTCTTCATATTCGTCTCTGCACTGATCAAAAGAGTCAACAATGCTTTGAAGTTCCACTTTTTGTTGGTGAATATTTTCATAGTCTAAACATAACTTATTAAGTTGTGATTTAAATTCCATATTTTTCTGCAAG
Source organism: Polyommatus iphigenia (assembly GCA_963422495.1). Lineage (NCBI taxonomy): Eukaryota > Metazoa > Arthropoda > Insecta > Lepidoptera > Lycaenidae > Polyommatus > Polyommatus iphigenia. The sequence continues at coordinate 2,055,655 of OY730184.1, read as the reverse complement.
ATAGATAACATCTCTTTTTCATTGTCATCTCTTTCCCTCAGCAGTGTTTGGCATTGGTCTTTATAGTCCTTTAACTCCTCGAGGGCCACACGTAGTTGTTCCTCGGTACGACGGGCCACGGCTGAACGGGTCATCATTTTGCTATATTATGTTTATTCCCAGGCACTGAAAAACAATTGTAATAGTTTAATGGCTTTATTAGCTAAATGTATCTGGTGTAAGTCACCTTTTACTTTAGATCAAAAGCAAAAGCCAGCCTCAATAAGATATTATTATTATAATGTGAAATTACAAGTTGTAGTGAGAAAAATTTAGCAAAATGACAAGAAAGAGATTAAAGAATGAAACTGAGATATACAAATAGATTGGAAAGGTGAAATATAAAAGAAAAAGACAGTATAGACAAATTATAGTGTTAGTTGTTAGTTACTATAACCTGTATATAACTGAACACTAAATGCATTAAATTTAGGTGTTTTTGAGGATGCCTCTGTGCTTGTGTAGTGCGTGCACAGTATATTAGTGTAATGTATGTGTGGGCTTTATTGTTTTTATCTGCAACTCCGCTTCCAAGACTTGTCAAGCCAAGAGAGAAATTAACTTTGCCAAGTGTGTATGGGACGTAGCTCACTAAAGTGAGCGGTGTGCAGTGGAGTTGTGATTATTAGTTAGTAAAAGATGACTAATAAGATGATAATCAAATACAATACTCCCCGGGATTATCAATTCATAAGAAAACACATCTCCAAAATTTGAACTCGTCCAGTCGTTGACAGCTGGTACCGGGCTTGAACTTTTATTTGTAATAAAACACTATTATGCACAAACACTGCCGTGAGTATAAAGTTATAACAATTTATAGAGTTATAAATTAAGTTTCTAACACATTTACAATAGTATTTACAGCGTATAATTTTAAAAAACTTAAATATTAGTCGGGAGAATACATATGTACGTCTAGCTAAGAGAGTTGCCAGCTCAAAAAAACCCCATAATATCCTTATTAAAAACCGTTATTTGTTGCCTCAACCACTACATTACTAACTAATACTTGAATAAATGAAATTAAAAAATCCGATTAAATCACTCCAAGTTGCTTCAAACCTTTCGTGTACTCGTAATAGATAAACCAAAATTCTCCAGCAACAAGAACACTCTCAATCATGTCAGATAAAAAAATTGGTCAAATTCGGTTCACCCGTTTAGATGCTATGATGCCACGGATAGATACACATACAGACAGGCACGTCAAACTTATAACACCGTCTTTTGGTAGGACCGGATTTATATTTTTTTCCCCGACAAAAAAGAGGGATGTTATAAGTTTGATTATGAGTATAGGCCACATTAAGAGTCCGTATATGAAATTTGCCGATTTCGCTGATTTTACAGACGTGATTTAACAGTTAAAGTACAGTATTTCTATAAGTTTTAATGCACAACATGTAAGATCATTTCAATTATAATCTAATGTTGGAGCTAGATTTTTTTGTTTTTTTAACTATTTTTAAATAATCCAACTCAAACCCGCGACAGTTTTGTGATTTTTGCTGTAAAAGGTTTAGAATATCACCTGTTTATGGATTGTATTGACGTCTTAACGGTATGAAAAAAATACAATGTACTGTTGATAAAGTCGTCTATAAAATGTTGGAATTACTTTATACCACTTTATATGAAATAGTTGAGTAAAAAAATATGTAACTCGGCAAAATTTTAGAGAAAATGGGCAAAGAATTGCTGTTAATTTCGGCAACTTGAAGCTGTAATTCATAAAAAGAAAACGACAGAAATAATTTAGAGATAAAATTCTATCCAATTCGAGAAAAAAGAAAAAAAAAACAAATTGTGCCAAAAAAACACGATTCAAAACAACCTAAATCTCACATTATATTACTCGCCGCAAGGCTCGAGTCAGCTTTCCGCGCTTAAATATATTTTAAATCTAATAATTAATATGTATTTTTTTAAGTCTAATAAGGATAAAAACCTAATAATATTTCTGTAGCGAACCTTTGCAATTTCGTATTCATCGGCAAAATTTCGTATACGGACTCTTAATTTTGCCGCCCCTATGTACAAACTCTGCCGATATCCTATGTCACTGCCGCCCTCCCCTAGGTCGCCATTGGAGGCTGCCGCCCATAGGCCAAGGCCTATACTGCCTATACATAAATCCAGAGCTGTCTTTTGTTCTAGAATAAAAAATAACATTATCTGTTCCAGGCATGATAATCTCCTGCGTGTTCATCCTGGCCACGGTTGCAGTATACGCGTGGTTGCCGGAGCTCCGTAATCTCCATGGCCGGGTACTGATGGCTTACCTCCTCTGCCTCCTGGTGGGATTCTCCAGCCTCAGCACCATGCAGATTCTCCTGACCATTGACAATATCAGCTCCGTCTGCTGCATTGCTTTGAGTGAGTAGATTTTCCCTACTGTGTTGTTAAGCCATTTACCTTGGGTTGCCAATTTTTTCCCCAGGAAATAAAGTATATTCAGACCCCTGAAGTATTTAATTAAAGCTTCTCGCAAAACTTACTAAAAATTAAAAAAAAATCTTTGAGCGTCTCAGTTTAATGCGTCTTATTAAAGTGTTCATATTTTGATGCTAAAACAGTATTTTGTATACTTTATTTTAGTTCAACAGTAAAAAGTATAATTTAATGAAAAACAGTATAATACTCTTTAAAACAGTAAGCGCATCACACACAGTGAAGATAATATAATATTTTATCTTAAGATGCCCAAATATAAAATATTATAGTATCTTAAGCTATCACACACGGCTAAGATACGATAATATTAAAAATCTGTTCATTTCCTTACGAGTCTGCGTTGGTGCCACACGTATTCCTTGTTAGAGTTCTATATACAGGGTGATTGACTATGAGTGACTTGATTTGTTAGACAACTCCTCAGACGATGATTCTAATATAGAATGTGAAATGCAGATTGCAGTAGCACATTCCAAAAGGAGAAACATTTGGATAGAGCCTCACATAAAAAAGAGAAAAACCTGCGGCGAATTTAACCTTTATCAATATATTCTGTCAACGAAGAAGTTTCAGGAGTATTTCAGAAATTCAAGAGAAACATTCATTTCGATTCATGAGCTTTTTAAGCTAGCAATAAATTATAAGTCAATTTTATTTAAAATTATCCGAAATGTTACTTTATTCCTCAAAATGTTACTTTTCGAATGAGACTTGAGAGTAGGTATGTAACTTTCTAACATACAGCACTGGCAACACTGCATCCACTAGTGCGTCCGATCACTGATGAGCCCGCTGCCCGACACAAAAACACCCTGTATTCATAAAGATGTACCTATATATTTCGCATCTTAAGGTAACATATTAAGGTCCGAAATATATATTTCGTATCTTAAGATAACATCTTAAGATACGAAATATATATTTCCATATCGCTCGGTATCTTAAGATACAAAATATAAAATATAAATTAACTTCGTCGTGTGTGATGGTTCATAGGATTTGTATGGTGAGCGATATTCTAAAATATGCTCTAAGATAATATATATTTTATATTATCTTCACCGTCTGTGATGCGCTTTATTATAGTTGGCAACCCTACATTTACCGCGGTAACTAAAAGCACCTAACATTCGTCTAACGTCGTATCAGTTCGCCAGACTTCGGCACGGTGTTTATGTGAGTCCGACCAGACAATTACGAATTATAATTGCATAAGTTGATGACAAATGCTATGCAATAACTAACCGCGGCAGTCCTCAAGTGCCACACATTATATTTTTATCTACAGGCTTCTTTTAAGGGCTGTCACACAAAATGCGAATTCGCATCGCATCGCAAATATCTGCGTCAAAGCTCATAATAAAAATGACATTGCGATGCGAATTCGCACGAATTCGCAGTTATGTGTGGGAGCCCTAAATTGTTCCTAAGGAGTAAGGACACTCCTGTATTTCAGCAGTTAGATCCTTGGCCGGTTTACATTATACACTGGAATGCACTGAATTGCATTCCAGTACAAACCCGTGCCCGTTTACATAATATTTACTCCAGTAGCAATCATGCGCTGATAGGATCACAGGATTGGAATAATGTAAACCCGCTATTAAACACGTTATATATTGCGCGGGAATGGGGAAAAAGTATCTTATATCCTATTCCTGGTTCTAATGTACGTCCCCACCAATTTTCAGATAAAATCAGCCATTCTGTTACAAACGGTGTTACTAGTTACTAGTATGACACGACCAATTTATGTTTGAACTTTACAGATTTCGTTGCTACAAATCACCGATTGCTTTGAATATAATACCCACTCCGTAGTAATACCATAGCTCTGGTATATAATTGTCCAATTACTTCAATGTAGGAATGTTTCGAAAACTTTACAAACGATTTCCCGAGGGTGTAAGTTAACAAATATTTTAACACTGAACGCCACGCCCTGTCTGAATGTTAACGGGTGTGTTATGAGATCCAAGAAATTGTACTTTCATGTCGTAATTAGCACGTCGCGTCGGTGACCCCGTTGTTCACACGCGCTAATACTCATAATCATGGCGATAAACATAGCCTTTTAAGAGCGGGCAGCCAAATTATGCTGTGTTTTCTAATAAGTATCCCGGAAGATGATTGACTCAAATGAAATTGAGATTTAATTAATCATTGTATATTTATCTGATATTTGGCTAACGGAAAACACGATTCACTTATTTTGACTCAATAGTTATATTTTTCGAAATTATGAATCTTTCTGGGCTTTTCAACAAATATCTGTTACACTTAGTGAGTTGCTAATTGCTATCATTAAATAACTTGCACTACTACAATTACACACTTTATAAAATAATAGATACAGGAAATATTAGTATTGTATTTAATTTTATGTAATCATCAAAAACATTTTTAGGACTTACGACCTTTACTTTCGTGCTATAATGCGGGAACCGTTGTTACGTCTTGTTACGCGATAGTGTTCACTATTAACTGCAGCGTAAAGCACATTGCCCGGGAGCACGATTCATGGAATCATTGTATCACGATTGGATTGTTACCGTTTTGACAGCTGTAGGCTCTTTATTTGTACCTAGTACCTCATACTTTAGCCTCTTTCTACACATCCAGTGGCTTAATTACGATCCCAATTTACACTAGATTTTGGTATTCTGCATTATAGGTAGGTTAATTATCATTAATTAATGTCTCTGAGTGCTCCATTCGAGCAAGGCATTTGTCTTGATGGTTTGATTCCCGTTGGAAAAAGTTTCCAAGTTTGGTTAGGACAGTCAGTCTTCGTCCTACTAGTTACGTAAAAGAGGGGTACATTGTGCTTACGCACATTATGGACACTATTAAAGAAATAATTATAATAATAAATAAAAATAATGTGGCTAAAAATAAATATAAATAATGTGGCTTCCATAGCCACACCTCGAAGCTTAGATAAGGCGTAGACGCGGCATTTTCCAAGATTCTGCGTTCGTAGTAGGTCTACAACTACTACAAAGAGAAAGAAATTAGTTGAAAAAAAACAACGGGTCGTGGGGAGTGAAAAGAAAAATAGCAGTAGCAAGCATAAAATAAATGTAGATAGCATAAGCAGTAGGCCGGTAGTAAGTGGTGACATTACTTTCTTGGCTGTGGATATAATATATATTTTTTTGCCCCATCAAATCTGCCAACATCTTATTTTTCGATCAGGCCACGTGTCCTGAATTGCTTATGCGAATTTTTTATTTTTTGCTCATAAAAAAGGGAAAAACGCGGCTATAACCAAACTTTCACTTCAAAAATTTCAACGCCAAAAAGTATTTCTATTTTCCGCTGTTTCTCGTTGTTTGCTTATAATGTATGCTTACGTCGTACTTATTCGTAGCGAGTCCTGTCCCTTGGAGTCAGTAACCTGTTTGCTCGCGAAATTTATGTGCCAACCTTCGGAGTCGCAAAGGTTATGGAGGGGTACGTGAAAACACGCCTGTAGGTGCAAAGGTCACCGATGTTACTCATTAACAAGTAATATAAAGTACGTTGAGTGATGTTATTGTGTCGAAATTGTAAATTTTCCACGTCGTTTAAAACTTGATTTTTGTCACGATATCATTGAACAATATTGTTGAACAATTTATTTGACAATAAGATTGAAATGCTTGCGCGTTCAATATCATCTCTCCACGGTCAATTATCATAATATTGCACTTATCACAATTCACAATACGTGTTATTGCACAATAAAATTGATCATAATATATAGGGGGCCACATAAATTGTAAGTAATAGGTAGAAAGTTGAAAACAATAGTTTTGGCTTTTCCCCTTTTGAATTTGAACTATGAACTTGTTTAGCGGCGTTCTGCACTTTTGATGGGATGTATAATAAAAACCGGCCAAGTGCATGTCGGGCCAAGCGCAATATAGGGTTCCGGAGTACCGCGAGTTTTTTTTAATTTTTGTATGGTCAATGAAATGAATCTACATGTATAACGTGTTTTACACTACTAACAAAACCATCTCCGTTACTTTTAAAGGAATTTGAACGAATAGTTCCTTTATACTTCGCCCAATACTTTTTTTTAGTTTATCGACTATTACTCAATAACTTATATATAAATAAAGTCTTCTTAACCGTGATAGTTTTCCTTTTAAATTCAGCATATTTCCTACCCCCGTGATTTTTTTCACATTTCCAGAAGTAACCGCTTAGCTGGTAGAAGGGGGGACACTGGACTCTAACTATTTTTTCCACTTTAAAACTTAACATTTCATAAACGGATCCCTAAATCGAAAAATGATCTATGAATACTCATAATATTTAAAAAAAATATACGCAATGGTACCCCACACGATGGGGTGGACGCGAAAAAAAAATCATCCCCGCTTGATGTGTAGGGAAGGTACCATAAAAAAAATGTTTTTTTAAGATTTCATGTACCATTTTGTCGGCATCATTGATATGTGCATTCATGCCAAATTACAGCTTTGTAGGTCCTATAGTCTCTGAGCAAAACTGCGGACAAACAGACAGACAGACGGACAGACGGACGGACAGACCGAAACTATAAGGGTTCCTTGTTGACTACGGAACCCTAAAAAGTGGCATACTCGCGTCTGGACTCTGGAGTGACCTGATCGAAAATTCGTAAGATGGGAAGAGCAGATCGTCGTTGCGGCGTGAGAGATAATAAATCCATACTAATATTATAAATGCGAAAGCATCTCTGTCTGTCTGTCTGTCTGTCTGTCTGTCTGTCTGTCTGTCTGTCTCGCTTTCACGCCAAAACTACTGAACCGATTGTAATGAAATTTTCTACACAGATAGTCTAAGGCCTGAGAAAGGACATAGACTACTTTTGAACTGGAAAAAAGGGTTGTTAGGGAGTGAAAATGCGTAAATTTGTTCAAATTAAGTTAGTTCCAAAATATTCGTAACAGATGGCGCCGTGCCGTCTCCTACATCGCGCTGACGTTTACTCAAACGTCTTTCTATAAGAGGTGGTATCATCTTATATTCGATTTTAGATTGTTATTTCTTTTTCACGTTATTTAATAATGGCACTGATTTAAAAGGGCAGTTGTAAATATCAGTTTCGGTAAGTTAAAAATTATAAATGGCACGTTTAATATCTAGTTTAGCAGTTAAAACTAAGTAGTAAAGTATGTAGTAAATGAGTAGTAAAAAATAATGAAATGGATCATTGAAAACATTATTGAACAGTAAAATAATTAAATGAGCGGTAAAAATTATTGAATGAGCGGTTTCGTGTGGGCAGTAACAATCGGATAAAATAAAATCGGCCAAGTGCGAGTCGAACTCGCCCATGGAACCCCGTACCGTTATAAAGCGAAAGTATGACGGTCGCCGGCTGCTGCCGCAGCACGCTCGCTGCGCTCGCTCGGCTCCCTCTGTGTTGTGGTCTAAGTTCTAACCTAACCTAACCCACTTTTGGACTTTCTGGATTGTGTTTGTTTTTGTTTTGGCCCCCTTTCTGGGGGGCTGTGCCTCCCCGTCCCCCCGCTTCGGTATCCGTGGTTAAGTAGGCCTTCTGTTAAGTCTTTTCATTAATAATGAAATGAAATAAAAATTAATTATACATAGAAATATTTATTTACACTTATTAATAATTATACAATCCTACTTAAAAAAACACTCTCCCTTCCACCGCTCGCTATGATCTGCCGTGGATCTGCCAAACTATTTATATCGAACCGCTCATTCCATCATTTTTACCGCTCATTCATTTATCGAACCGCTCATTCCATCAATTTTACCGCTCATTCAGTAATATTGGACTGCTCAATTATTTTTTTATTACTGTCCATGTTTTATTGTCGCAGCAATTAATCAACCGCCATAAAATTAAATAACTGCTCAATATTTTTTTCAACTGATCATAATAACATCTCAAATATTTAAATAACTGCTCAAATAATTAGTTCCCTTAAATAACTCAGTACTTTATCTATGCAGTGACGTAACCTTAAACCTATCAATGATAAATAGTTTATGGGTAGTGTAACTGGGGGACTAAATATATACTTACTTTAAAATTTGACATAAACAAAGTTTAATTTAAAAAAATGAAAAAGTTATGTGCACAGCTGTTTTTCGGTTTTTTGATTTACCAGGGTTTTTTTATAAAAGCTTTTAACACCAATTTTGTTGACATCGCGCGCTATAAACTGAAGTCCACGCGGACGAAGTCGCGGGCAACAGCTAGATATTATAGTAATATTCTCTTGTACCGCGGTCCGCGCGGTAATAATGTCTGCTGCTGCTGTTTCGTTTTCTTCTAGCGGTGTGTAACCCGTTGTTTTTATTTTACTTAAAATTTTATTGAAAACACATTTAACAATTACCGGATTCTGTCTCTGGTCGTATCATCTTTTCCAATTAATATTTTCTTACTTCGTTTACATTCTTGTTTGTTGAACAATTTGTGATTTCGTCCATTAATTGATCTAAATGGAATTATGCAAATGGTTTCGGGACGGATTGATTTTTCATTAGTATGCTGTTGATTATTCATGGTCCTGCTTAGAATATATACGTGATTCTTGTAAATGATCTAGAAAATTCCGAAGAGTAAATACGCAGTAAACAATTTTTAATTAAAAACTTCTTCATCGGTGATGTGCGCTTTTTGGGATGAGTGAAAAGTCTGAAAACTGTTAAGCTCGCTCGACACGTGACTAGATCGTAAATTCTTAAGGCCGTCCCCCGAGCAAACGACCTTGACCATACATTTGCCGCGTTGCCGAGATCGCACCAAACCCCTATTTTTTTTACTTATCTTAGTTCAAAATTGACCTAAAAAAATTTTAAACGGAGAATATGTAGTTTATTATATTGTCGATCTATTGGCGTGTGTTTCAAATGAAAGATTTGTAAATACTAAGAAAATGCTGAATGTATGCTTAAATTTTAATAAATTGGCTTTACTTTGGAAGCTGATATCATGAGTATAATAAACAAAAATGGAAAATTTAAAACGTGGAAAGGAATGTTGAGATACTAAAGATTATTTCTGTATTTTTATTATAACTCTGTAGCTTTCAAATTATGAGTTTATAAGGCTCTAAATACGGTAAATTACGGATTCTCCGTAAGGAAGGCCCTTAAGATCGAGACCTAGACCACCGGCTCTACGTAGGAAAGGAAGTAATCTTTGTAAAGCGCGGCGAAAACGTTTGCTTTTACTTCTGTCTTTACTTCTCCGGTGTTTCTGCTCCGTTGGCTTAGAGCGCGGCGACCAAATCGAGAAATTCCATAACAAAAAACCTAACACTCCGACTTGTTTGTGTGCGTGCGACTAGACGTATAATCATAATTGAAGACGTGAGTAAATAATCATAATTATTGAAAAAATAATAAAAAATGCTATGCAATAGCTTTACCTCTGGCTTTGCCGCGGCAGTCCCCCAAGTGCCACACGTATTTTTTTTCTTGTCTTCTTACACTAGCTTTTACAGGGTGCAGTGTAACAAAACTAAGTGATAAAGATAAGTGATAAAGGAACACTGTGTACACACCCTAAAGTATTATCATACTTTAGGGTGTGTACACGGTGTTCCTTGTAGAGAGTTCACTGTGATAGTAGCAGCGCTAAAAGACCCATTTTTTTTTTCACTTTTGTGTGGGCAGTGTCCCAACTCAAAGCGTCACGACTCACGAGTTTCCCCATACAAAAGTAAAAAAATATTTGGTCTTTCAGCGCTGCTACTTTCACAATCAACTTTCTACAAGGAACACGTACCCACTCCCGTAAGTATTATCACTTAGTTTTATTACACCTGTATGATATATGCAACTATGCCTGATACACATCTGTGTGGTTGGAAGTGCAGTTCAATTCCAATCTTAAACTCTAGAATAACAATATCAATGTGTTATTAATATAATTTCCCATTATTATGTGTTATTAAATATCTTGACATTGAGATGTAATCTTTGTGCACTGATGCAAGACCCATTTAAGGATTCATTACGCTTATCAGCTGGCCGATTCTGTATCGTACATTTGTGAGTTAATCACTGAGTTAGTAACGAAACGGAGGAGTGAGCAACGGAAAGTCTCACTTTTGTATGCAAGTGAATACAAAAAGTGACACTTTCCGTTACTCACTCCTCGGTTTCGTTACTAACTCAGTTATTAATTCACAAATGTACGATACAGAATCAGCCAGCAGATTTGAAGTAACAACGCTTTAGGCTCTATTATACGTGTCGGATTTCATGAACTCTGCATATATTAAGGCCGTCCCCCGAGCAAACGACCTTGGCCATACATTTGCCGCGTTGCCGAGATCGCGCCAAAACCCTATTATTTTTACTTATCTTAGTTCAAAATTGTCCTAAAAAAATTTTAAAACGGCGAATATGTAGTTTATGATATTGTCGATCTATTGGCGTAAGTTTCAAATAAAAGTAATTTGTAAATGCTAAGGAGATGCTAAATGTATGCTTGAATTTTAATAAATTGGCATTACTTTGGAAGCTGATGTCATGAGTATAATAAACAAAAATAGAAAATTGAAAACGTGGAAAGGAATGTTGATATACTGAAGATTATTGCTGTATTTTTATTATAACTTTGTAGCTTTCAGATTATGAGTTTATAAGGCTTTAAATACGGTCAATTACGGAATCTCCGGAGGGAGCGCCCTTAACTAGAGGACGCAACACCTTATGGCTTATAGGGTCAAAACATCGTTTATCGCGCTGGAACCGTACATTTGTCCGGGATAAAAACTATCCTATGTCCTTGGACACTAAGTATTTCCATACCAAATTACAGGAAAATTGGTTCAGCGATTTGGGCGTGAAGAGATAACAGACAGACACACTTTTGCATTTTTATTATTAGTATTTATTTTATTATATTTTAATATTAGTACAGATAAGTTAGAAAACTTCAGTAGCGCGATTCAGGATACAGGCGTCGTTTGAATTGACGTATGGCCACAATCTACATAAAAACAAAATAGGGAAACCCTGTTCTAAATATGAACTGTGACGACTTGGCACTTTGGTACTTATTAGCTCTGACGTCATTTTACGATACTTTAATTAGGTATAGGCCGCTAATTGACAATAATTAACAAATAGTAAATCAAAGATTTGGGCGTATCAGACGCGGCGAAATCACTCATAATTATTTTTGTAGTCTTATATTATATCGCTCTTTTCATATAAAAACATAATAATATTATGTCGTATAACCGTCACAGAGGCTGAAGATAATATTCACACTAATCCATACTAATATTATAAATGCAAAAGTATTTGCCTGTCGGTCAGTATGTTTGTTTGTCTGTTTGCCGTTACCTCCGTGTGCTGAACCGATTTTTTTTTATTAAATAAGGGGGCAAACGAGCAAACGGGTCACCTGATGGTAAGCAACTACCGTCGCCTATGGACACTCGCAACATCAGAAGAACTGCAGGGCGCACCTGCGGCTCTTCTGATGTTGCCAGTCTTTTAAGAGGGAATACGCTCTCTTCTTGAAGGTTTGCAGGTCGTATAGGCCCGGAAATACTGCTGGTGACAGTTCGTTCCAGAGTTTTACTGTGCGCGGCAGAAAGTTACGCGAAAAACGCACTGTGGAAGACTGCCACTCATCGAGGTGATGAGGATGGTATGTTTTTCGCGTGGGACGATGGCGAAAAGTTGCAGGTGGTATGATTCCGAACAATTCCTCAGAGCACTCCCCGTGATACAACCGATAAATTTGGTGTACAAAGTTACACCCTGTATAAGCACGCTTTCCACGGAATATATTCCTAATTCCAGATCTTATACGTCGACCTACCTTAATATAATATGTAGCTAAAGTAAAAATTATAAAAACAGGTCGCAGGATATTGCAATTTGCAATATAATAAATTGCATAACATAAAATTGTCAGTAGTTAATTTCTTAGATAACTTATTCAATACGCAAGCGACATATAAAACAACAGTTTGTCCAGATCATAGATATCAGAAATCTCTGTGGTCCAGATGCTATAGACCTTATTGTCATAGTGATAAATCAGATAATATGATGCTACTGATAGCATTTTGTTCATGTTATATCTACCGTGTAATACAGCTATTAATTATTACTCGTAGTTATGTACAAACTATTCGCACTTCAAGATAAGTTATTATTGGCGCATAAATTCCTTGGATACTAAAGGCACCGTTTCGATCAACGCGGCAAGCGACCGCGACTAATAAAAATTCATATAATAATATTATAATATAGTATAATAATATCTATGGACGCTTCACACCACGTCAGTCTGGCCCCGTGCTAAGTACCCGAAGGACTTGTATTTAACGGGCACCAGACAACGGAAATATATTTAATACTTTTATACTATACATATATTTAAGATTTTTATTATAATATGATACACATATTTAATACACATCCATGACCCAGGAACTTTGAAAACTTTTTGTTCCGTCGGCGGGATTCGAGCCCGCGACCCCCGGCTTGAGCTACCAACAGCCCACGAAATGAGCCACAGAAGTCGTCATATAAACTGCCACTTTGTGAACTAGGCTATAAGTTAGTAAGTATATTTATTTATAAGGTTTGATTTTCTATCGACATATTTGGTCTAGCGAGCCATGCCGCCGCTGCTTTGTAGTGGCGTAGAGCAAAACGCGCACGTCTGAACGCGCGCTTAGCGAGCGTTTTGTGCGCGTATTTGTCCAAACGCTATAGCAATTTCGCACGCGTGCTGAATTTGGGCGAGCAAAAAACGCGCACGCCTGAACGCGCGCTAAGGGCCATGCCACACGATGCGGTACGGCGGCGTTGCGGTTTCCTACACATAAAAATGTATGGCATGTCACACGGCGCCGTGGTCCAGTGCGCTCCGGCGCTGCACCGCACGCACGTCGGAATCTCTTCTTTCTTCTCTTTCCTAATTTTCTTGAGTGTGTGAAAGATACAAGTTAATAAAGGTCAAAAAAGATATTATCTTTATTTGACCGTTCTATGTATAAATGTATAGGTACTAATCAATGTTATGTTACATTTCGAATTTCGAGAGTGCAGACTAAGTGAACACGAAACAGCAGTGTAGGCATGCATTTTCAGCGTGCGGTAGAAAGAGAGTGTGTGCTGTGTGCTATTGAGCTACCTTTCTTACAATGCGCCAGCATCTACTGCCCCTCCGTCTTACGAATTTCCGATCTGGTCACGCGCCCTGACGTAAGTTCAATATTAATTATACGAGTCCCAAAAGGGTACATCACCGCAAAGAAGTTTGCTTCAAAAATTATTTCCAGTTTCAAAACTTAATTAAACAAACGCCAAAACGTAGATATTATAGTTAGTTATTGTACACAATAGTATAATATTGTATGATTTTAAAAGGGTTGGACCTTTTAAAATCATACAATATTATACTATTGTGGTGGACTAAAAACTAACTAAAGACGTGATGGACTTACAGTAGAATGTAATGTACATATGTATTATTTTGGTACGCGACAATATTATGTAAATGAGACAAACAAAGGATATGGGCCATAGACGACCCTAATTATTGTGATTAAAAAAAACGTAGACGTTAGTTTTAACTTAGTTGAAACAGGAGTAGCTAATAAGATTTTATCTAAAAATGTCACTAATGACTCAACTCAAAAAAACTAGCTGTTAATCTATAGTTAATTGGAAAATAATTGTCTTAACGTGATTCTAAGCTACTTTTAATTATGTTGATTGGTCATTGAATTTGGACGTCAAAATATGATTTAAGCCCGTAGCATTCTAAGTAATAAAGGAAGCCTGTTCAGTTAGAAATGTTAAATTGTCAGCTAATATAGAGCTCTCATTCTTGTTCGCAAGGATGTGAATGCGAACCAGACGAAAGCATATCAAAATCGATTATTGGCAAGATACGTTCACCTCATTCCTCTGTCTGTCTGTTCTCTTCACGCCCAAACCGATGGACTGATTTTGCTTAAATTTGCTATGAAGATCCTTAAAGCCCCGACAAAGGTCACAGGATACTTTTTATACGGAAAAATTCTCGGTTCCCCTTAGTCAAACAAATATAGCGCAACAGAGTTGCGAACATCATCTAGTCTCAAATAAAGACTAAACAAAACCAGACAAAATCATACAAAAATCGATTCATGTCATCAAAGTGGCAAAATACGTACACTTCCAGGATTATTCCTACAAAGTAGACACACCGTACTAGTCATACAAACATTAAACTTTTTTGGTTGTCAGAGCTTATAGTCAGGGAGCCCTAGAACTTTTTATTACTATCAAGCTATTTTTTTGTGAGTAGCTTCATTTTGATAAGACAAACAACATTTTTATTTGCGAAAAATCTTGAAAGTGGTAGCTCACAGAGATAGAAAGGATTTCATACTTTGATTTGATGGTCCTAAAATATGAATTGTTCTATTTGTAGGACAATGTTACTCTTAAATTATATAACTATTAAGCTATACAAAAAATCAGCTGGTTAGGGTTCTGTAATCAACAAAACTTGGTTGACTACGGTATCAAAAAAAAAGACGGGTTGCACTTCGGGAGTGCCGGCAGAAGTGAAAACTTGATTATTAACGTTGTGCATTTTTTTAACCCATTTTTTATGAAAATCGATTATTAAAAAATCGATTTTTTTAATTAATCGAAACCCTTACAATCGATTAAATTTTTAACCCATTTTTTATGAAAATCGATTTTTAAAATATCGATTTTTTTAATTAATCGAAACCCTTACAATCAATTCGAGTTCGAGTTCGAGTTCGATACAAAACACTACTCTCCAACCGTCTTACGGGTTTTCCAAGGTTTTTCGATCAGCACGAGAATCTGACGCGAGTTTCACAGTTTTTACCCATCCCACAAATTAAGTGCTCAACGCCGCTAAAGAAGTTTTCACTTCAAAAATTTGTTCTAGGGCTCCCTGACTATTAAGTCTGTCTGTCGCCCAAATTCCCAACAAGTGTTACAACAGAATTCCCCATGATCTAAGCAACAATAATTTACGGATGCCAACTGTTACACTGTCATCGTTATATTGTTAGGGCTGTCACAAGTGTATCTCGAGCAACAAAAAACCCAAAAGCAAAACATACGCAGTTAAAAACCCAATAAACGACTGTTATAATTTTATACTTAATTGTAAAATAATATATCGTTGGGGTTTTGATGAAATTTGATATAAGCAGACACAAAACCCACGACGTCAATATTTTGAATTCATATTGAACAACCACATCATTATAATATTTGCTTATTAATTCCAAAAGCAGGTTCTAATATCTTAAATATTTTTAATTGCACTGAATAACAATCTGGCTTCGTATGATTCTATGAAATAAAAAAATAAATAAAGAGGTCACACTGATACTCAAAGTTTTGGGGTGGTTTCACACATCGAATACGATCCAAACCGGTGAAAAAAGGTAGTAAACGTAGAACTATTTGTATAATACTAAATATGCACTACAATTAAATCAAGCTTTGGTTACCTCATTTCTCTCTGTCGTCCTAAAATCTCGGTTCGGAACCTCGGATCAGAGGCAGTGCGAAACTGAAAACACAGTAAAGATGGGATTTTATTAAAAATTATAAGAAACCAGTTTTAAAATATTTATAAAATTATGTTTAGTGACAACCCTAGTAAATAGGAGCAAATTGTATAACATCGAATATGGGCTATAAATAATGGCTATAATAAAAGTATTTTAATCTTTGACTGGTCTGTTGCTTTTGGCAGCCCTGGCTATAACAAATCAGTTATTACATCTCTATAAATTATTATAGGTAATTCTCACAACAAAGAACTTCATTTTATTATGTGAAGATTATAGATATTTGTGTCGACAATGGAAAATGTTATTTCTTTGCAAAGTATTGCGTTAATAAAATCAGATCTGTGTTAAGGTGTGTCCTCATTCGTATCATTTGCGCGATCAGATCTCCGTCCGTCGCGATCATCGCGCCGTATCAAGTATGCGTATCATAGTGTGACGCCTATTAGATTATTCTGCCGATCATACGCGTATTTGATACGACACGTATCAGATACGCGGTTAATAGTGATCGGGGCGTATCATGATACGCATATCATTTTGATACGCTTCGATGATACGGCACGGAGATCTGATCGGAGATCTGATCGCACAAATTATACAAATGTGGACGAAGGCTTATGGGTTTTAAAGTGGTTTATTTTAAATCGTTTCTGGAAACTCTTGTTTTTCAAGATTTTTTATGACTGCAATACTTTTTTATTTAAAACACAATCAGAATTTTGTAACTTGATGTGTTATGCAACCTTCATAATATTATTATATTATAAGAAACTAGCTGTCCCGGCAAACTTTGTTTTGCCATATAAAGTATTTCCGATTTCGCCCATATCATTTTATTGAAGTGACTAAATGACTAATAAGTATGGCACCATGGCAACGTCCATCGCTATCCCGTCGCACAAAAAATGCATTCTGTCAATTCTATGTCAAATAGTGTCATAATGTTACATTAAAAAATTATACGGTTTGTCCAAAGCGCTAAAGTTAGAGTAGAAATAAGAATTTTTAAATTTTCTTATTTTCCGCCCAATTTTTAAATTTTTTCTATCATATTCTTCTTCTCCGGACAGTATTACAAACACATCAAAAAAAGAGATATTGAAATCGTTCCAGCCTTTCAGACGTGATGTCGTGACCACGGGAAATATGGATTCATTTTTATATATTATATTATTATATAATAAGTTACAAAGTTTCTAAATAAAAATAAATAGGTACTTATAATTGTTTTTATTTTTTTCTAAATTTCATCTAGGGTATCATAATTCAAGAAATTATTTCTTAGGTTTACTTGAGCATACAGTACACAATATTTGTCGCGGAGCCATGGGCGTATATAAGGGGGGTCCTGGGGGTCCGGACCCCCCCATTACTGTCCATCTTACTCGTGAAAATAATTAAGTATTATTATACTGTGGAGCATATTACTTTTTTTTAATAAATATATTCAACATTCTGATATTGAAATTTTAAAAACTACTTTTGATTTCCTAAACACGTTACCTATTTGCTGCTGTGGCCTTTATAGGCGAGTCCAACTCGCACTTGGCCGTTTTTTACGTAAGGGACTACCAAAGCTATATAATATATGCCCGTGCGCGGAGCACTTTTCTTTTTATGAACGAGACGTTAACTGACCTCATTTTTTTACTCATTTCTTAAAGGCCTTCCCTACAGAGATTCCGTAATTTACCGTATTTAAAGCCTTATAAACTCATAATTTGAAAGCTACAAAGTTATAATAAAAATACAGCAATAATCTTCAGTATATCAAAATTCCTTTCCCCGTTTTAAATTTTTTATTTTTGTTTATTATACTCATGATATCATCTTCCAAAGTCAAACCAATTTATCAAAATTCAAGCATACATTCAGCATCTCCTTAGGATTTACAAATTACTTTTATTTGAAACACACGCCAATAGATCGATAATATCATAAACTACATATTCCCCGTTTTAATTTTTTTTAGGGCAATTTCGAACTAAGATAAGTAAAAAAAATAGGGTTTTGGTGCGATCTCGGCAACGCGGCAAATGTATGGCCAAGGTCGTTTGCTCGGGGGACGACCTTAATAAACGTTAATAAAGTTCGTTGCGAAATAACTAATAATTCATTTCCACGCAATTTAATAATTTGGTACATTTCCAAGATTGTTTCATAATGCTCTGTCGATTTTAAATAAAATAGAGCACGAATTTTCTTATCAAATATTTCTTAGTTTACTGAACAAAATATTATGTTCTATCCATGCTCTATCAGAGAAGTTGTTTTCTAGGCATATGGGGGACCTATATAGTTTTGTCGCGTTATGTCAAACCCAGCTGACAGATCACAATTAGGACCAATTAATGACGTATAGTCTTTCAAATACCTAGGAGTCTGCAATTTCCACGATGGGACAGAGTTTTTATATCTAGATAAAAATGGATTCTCAAATGTGTTAGTCGCGCTAAAACTCGAAAACGGCTGAACAGATTGGGCTAATTTGAGTCTTAAAATAGAAGTCTAGGGAAGGTTTTAAAGATCTAATGAGAAATAATTGAAAAATTGCGAGTGAATGCTAATAACTAATAAGTAATAAGTAACGACAATTTAATTTTCCCCATACAAAATGTTCTTACCTGTTTGTTACGAAGATTCGGTATTTTTGGCATAATAACACGTAGATCTAGATAAAATAAGGGTTTTGGATCGACAACACAATAATATATCCATAATAGCCGAATCATCGCGTATTTGTAAAAATAAAAACACTAATATGACACTTTCCAAATTCAATTTGACACAAAAGCAAATATTTTTTTATCGAATACCTACATTTTCTAACAAGTCAGCTATAATTGACATTTCTATAGACTATAGAACAAAGAATACTTCTTCTTCTTCTAAATTGCTCCTGCGTGAATCGCCTACATCGAGTGTGATGACGGAGACTGTAATATTATAATATACGTAGTATCCCTAAATAGTCTGTGATTATAATACCACTAAAAATAACCCTTAGGGTGGGTTGCACCATAACTATAACTGTAACTTTAGCTATAACTACAACGCAAAATGTCAAATCTTTTGATAAAGTCAATAGACTAATGGACGCCATATACGAGTATTTTAACGATAACCACCGCTAAAACTTATATAAAAATTTTTTCGTGAAAATAATTGTAAGCACTGAATAATAATCGTAACTCACAGTGTTGTTGTAACAAATATTTTTCCTGACGATTTTTACCATAATAG
The DNA here is from genome assembly GCA_963422495.1 of Polyommatus iphigenia. Lineage (NCBI taxonomy): Eukaryota > Metazoa > Arthropoda > Insecta > Lepidoptera > Lycaenidae > Polyommatus > Polyommatus iphigenia. Next base: position 2,036,366 of record OY730184.1, on the reverse strand, counting down.
AGTATTAATCTTTAATCTTTAATATATAAAAATAAGTGGCATTTTTCGTTCTCACTTTATAACTCAAGAACGGGCTCACCTATCCAAACCAAATTTTCAGGGTTTGTTCGAACTATTTAGTAGATGTTTTATGTGAAGTTTGCTCAAAATCGGTCGAGTGGTTCTTGATTTATCACATTTTTTGCAACAAATGAATTCAATAAATGGCGGGTCATTTTGATAATTGAGATTTTGTAGACGGGGAAATTTTTGTTTTGTTGTATAGGGTATGATCGTGGATTGGTACCGGTGATCTGATAATGGGATCCGGGAGTAATCGAGGGAACTCCTTAAAATTTAAATGGAAACATATGACGATTTTGCTTTTGTATGAAGTATACTCCAGGCATATGTTACCAAAAGTAAGATTTTGCACCAGGATATACCATGGTTCGTAGGTACTGAACAGAACTCCGAACTCCTTATAGATACAAGTTTGGGGGTTGGGGCGCTGTTTTAAGAACTGAAAGCTTATGCTACTATGCAAATTACATTCATCATCATCATCACCATCATCATCACTACCACATCAGGGTCACCAATGTCACGTGATTGTATGCGTTACGCAATATGTTTAATAGCTCGCTTCGATGCGCTTCGACTTACGAGTAATATAAATTGACCCTTAGTGTTGCGGTTACTAAGATAGCAATTTGATCACGGGATCTATGAGGTATGTACATAATATATTGTATAGGAAAGTCTTTCAAAATTGGGTCAAACATAGTTCTATTGATGTAGTTTTAAGTAGTTTATGCATATTTTTTATGATGAGTTTCCATGCGGAATTAGTGCTATAATAATAAAACGAAAGTCAGAGAACAGACCTCTAGAGCCCAATTATTATTAGAGATAGCTTTGAACATGTCATTTTCAGCATTTCTTAATAAACTCTAAGCATATACAGTAGAATAATATGCTTAGAGTTTTTTTAAGAAATTCTAAAGTGGTAGTGAAGTCAGCTGATTATGAGTTTTCGTATTATAAAGCTGTATCCTGGATCCAAAGTCACTAAGCAGAACACATAAGTCTTTACAGAAAGCCTTAAATATAACTATCTTAAAAAAGAGTGAAATTATTATTTTTTCAACTGGATTGTCCCATGTTTATATCAATCTTAATCATAAATTATTCGATAGTTTTAAAAATTTTTATCCAACAACCTAAAATTGCATACATGTTACAGATTCAGGGCCAGATTTATCATCAAATTGGTTCGTTATTGCCGTACCCCGACGCTGATCATCAATTTTTTGCAAATTTATTCTATTGGTGATGAAAATCGTGAATTGGGTCAACGTTGTGCATTTCTAATACAAGACGAGAATATATTCGTGAGCTACAAGATTGGTTTTTCCATCAGCATAACGCATTAGTTCAATTGTTTTAAATTGTTCTCGATCATTATATGCCATCTGATAATCACAATTAACGTTTGTGGTGTGAATTTGGAAGAATCATGTTTTTCACATGGCCAACTTTATGTTGCCTGTTCCAGAGCCGGATGGGGGGATTAAGTTTTTAAATAGCTAGCAATTAAGTAAAATTTTTTTAAAGAAATTAATCGATGCTCTCACTGATTTTTGTATTATTTCACTTTACACGTAGCGAAGCACGTACCGGGCCGCTAGTAACAGTAGTAATTTTTACGGATAGTAAATTTTTTATAATCTCAACCCCATTAACTGTATGACCATAACTTAGACCATGACTGTAACTATAACAACGCCTTAAAAATTAATTCGATTGGTTTAATCCTGTATTTTTTAATTGCTTAAACTCGCTTTTACATAAGTGAGGTCATTTGAAAAAATTGTTATTGATTTGATGTGAATATCTCAAGGAAAACAACATACTAGTATGTATTCAGTTTTCGAGTGAGGTTTGATTACTTTTCGGCGAAGAAGGGGGGCTCCCCCCACTCCAAGAGTCGATTCCTTAAAACAAAATGCGTCGTGTCAATAGTGTTGCATTATAATTCTCATATTTGAGAAACGGTCATCATCATGATGATTCTTATCGAAAAAGAGTCAAATCTGATGAATATTCATATCAAAACTGGTCGTCCTATTTGTTAAAAACTCACATAATTAGTAAAAATAGTGAAACACAGAATATATTATTGAGTGAAACAAACTTCACCGGGTCATCTAGTATTCCATAAATGAGTAAATCTGCACTTAATAATTATTCTTCGTTTTCATTTCAGCAATCGTCATCTACTTTTCTCTGCTGGCCGCTTTTTTCTGGCTCAACGTCATGAGCTTCGACATCTGGTGGACGTTCAGGTAAATATTTAATCTGACAAGCAAATGAATTGCCTGATTGTAAGAGTTTGTAAACGAATTTTACCTGAATTTGAAGCCATGTTAATGTAATCATAAAATGACAGACCAACAGACACGCTAAACTTATAACGCTCCACTTTTTTCGTCGGGGTTTTATAACAGACACACAAGCCGTTGCGTATTCGGAAAGACATTATTTTTAAGTTGTTGCTATGAAGACAGTAAGGTAAACCTAGGAAGAATTTTGGCTTTGGGGAAAAAATACTGCGCAAAATAACCTAAATAATATCACCAGTCATTGTCTTTGAATGAAAACAATGATGACCACAAGCCACAAATAATGAAAAGTTACTATAAGTTGGATTAACACACATTTCATTTCTTATGAACGTTGAACTACGTGGTACGTGCTACGAAACGACTACGATCATGAAAGTATTAATATTTTTAAGACCTAAAAGAAGCGTTTTATGACCCTTTTTTCATATCGAAGATCTATTTGAGAATATCAAATCTATATATTTTCCAGCGGCAACCGTGGGATGACAACGGAGAAGATGTCAATCCGACGAAAATTCTGCGTCTACACCATCTACGCTTTCAGCATGCCGACGATATTGACGATTCTGCTCATATCTCTGGAATTTTCTGGACTCCCACCCAACCCCTTCCTACCGTTACTGAGACATCAAGGATGTTTTCTGTATGGTGAGTTTAACAAATGTTGTACATAGTAATTAAATAGATACACACACATAACGTTGTATCTGTACATTTTATACCGTTCAAAATTTGTTCTGCTAGTGGCCATATTTATAATTGCTTAATAATAATTATTGTGATGTAGCTGTAGCAATATAATTATTAAGAAATGGCCAATGGCCAATATATAAAAAAGGCAAATGTAAAATAGTTTTATGTAGCCTAATAAGAAAAAAAACTGGAGTGTGCTAAAATATTATTACCTTATTTAACCCTTTTTGATTTTCAGGGAAAAGCAGATTGCTGTACCTATATCTCCCGATGGTTATACTTTGTGTTGCCAATATGATATTTTTCATTTTGACTGCGAAGAAGATTACAGAAATCAAGAAAGAGACTTCCGTACTCAAATCTAAAGAAAGTGCGACAACCGTGAACCAAAGTAAAGAAAAACAAAGGTTAGTAAAAAATATGTACTTAATTATTTTACCAAACTATTCATATAAAATTTTGGTTTTATTATTGTGGCACTGATTCAATTTATTTTCTCTTTTGTACTTGAATAACTTGTTGTTTGTCTTATACCATGAATTAAAAATCATAAAATAACTTTTAGAATACCCTATTATTACATTAATGTAGTTTTATGTGCTACAGCATTTTACTTTTGTTTTCCTATTCTAAAGTGTTTCTAGCTTTATTTTTTTCCCAGTTTAACTGCCCTAAATTTATTATCAACATTATTGTTTAAGTTTTTGGATGCCTTTCTATAAATTGGAATAAACCATTGACATTTATTTCATCTATATCCAGATGTTGCAAATTATATTACAGACTGCTGCTGTACGTGAAGTTGTTCGTTATCATGGGCATCAACTGGCTGCTAGAGGTCTTCAGTGCTTTGTATCCTGACGCTGTATATATCTGGCACATTACTGACGCCTACAACGTCCTCATTGGCCTTAACATCTTCATCATATTTGTTTGCAAGAAAAAAATATTCTACTTGCTGAAGAAAAGGTAATGTTTTACTTTATTCATTATTCATAAGTCAATTTTGTGATGTCATTGTCTGGTTTCTGTGATAAATTATTGACAGTTAATTTAGACAGTGCTTTCAATGGGTTAATTTGCGTTAAATCTATTATAAATAATATGATCTCAGAAATAAGACACTAATGATCTGTGTTAAACGTAGTGGTCCGATGTTAGAATTTGTGTGTCTGTATTTAATTCTTTATTTCTTTTGTATTTCTTATGTGTATTTCTTATACGACGTTAACTTAACTTAAAATAATTTTCAAATTAGTTTGTTTATTAACTTTCATATTTACGTAAAGCACACTGGAACTAGGCCTGCGCACTCCGTGCGCTTTGATTTTGTTCATTAGGAGCCTAAGCAATAATTCGATTCCTGATTCAATTGCAAAAGAATGTTAAATCTACTACTGGCTAATTCGAGTAACTTATTCAAGTATTCAATATTGAATTTACCGAAAGTAATACGATTTACAATCCAAAATCCAGGGTAAAGGATCTCTTCAATGCCCAAAAGGATGAAGTTGAAAACATCTCTCGAAGTGCCTCCAACAATAGACTAAGTCTTGCAACATGCAAACAAAGAGACAGTAACGAAACTATAAGAACTTTTTGCAACGATAACGGAAGTGCAAAAGGAGCCACGACAAATGTGTGAGGAGTCGGCAAAGTCTGTTGTAGTTTTAAGTGAATATAAAAAATAAACATTCCACAAGGTGAAAATCAAGTAGATGTAATTAGAAGGTAATAATAAAACCATAATGGTGTCAAATATAATACTAATAATGACTGAAGACAAAAGTAAGAGAGCCTACAATAGGAGAAAAATAACAACACAGAATCATAAATAATTCAAACCTCGACTGCTGAAGATAAAGGAGAAGAACACAAAAAATAAAATCATCAATAAGTTGCTGAAAATACAAGTAAAGATAGAAGAAAGAAGTAAAAATGAATCAGGTGTGTTAACGGTTGAGCTGCATTTTGTGTAAATAACAACAGAGGATCTGAACTAATACGGGTTAAAATGGACGCACTGGTTCGGTTTGGTTGTACTTAGAGCATGATCGTAGAAACAAAACTTGATGCACCTACCTAACAGTATTGTAGTGTAGTACCTAGTCAATCTAGCCACCCAGTGAAGTAGTTTGATCCATTATTTTAGTACCTCTTTCCATGCATATACTAAAAATTATTATAAGGTGTGGTTTTATGTATCATTTGGTTTTAAAACCCTCCTAACACTCCTATGGTTGCACATGAAAAGTTTCGCATGTGATCAAATTACTTAAAGTGGCAATTTTAACTCATGTTTGCTTTGTGTGTTTTGTTTGATTAATATTATCGAATTGATAGAAATTATCTTGTATTAATTATTCAGTAATTAATATGTTTTAGTTTTTGGTAAGTCTTAGCTTAATAATTTGTAATGGCAAAATTTTTAATACCTAGCTTTGTAATTGAGAATTTTGTCAGAATAATCTAGGTCTTGGATTAAATTGATCATCAGATTAAATTAGTATAAAAATAAAATCTGCAAGATCTTTTATATTATATGAGGTACAAAATAATAAAGATATTTATTATTTTATTTAAAGTTACCTTTATACAAACTTTATCCTGATAATCAATTTGTAATATTATTGCAAATTGCTTCTAGTATCTTATTGTGATTAACAATTTGTTAATTAACAAGTTTTTTATATCAATTAATAGTATATTATATAATCATATTTTGGGTAACCATAAATGAAAATATGTTGTTAGCAAAATATACATATTTATAAACAATTATACATCGGTAGTAAAGTCAATCTTTACTGTTTCGAAAATAGAAACACAATTATACTATGTTGTAACTAATTATTATTAGGTGGATGCTTTTAATTTTTGTAGTAGTTCTCTCGTTTTATAGTAAATACAAGTTTTGTTGGACAACATACAAATTGGGTTGCTCAGTTATTTTTAGCAGGCATTCTTCTTACCTATCTAATATTCCAAACCTGTATTACGTACTTTTTAAAAAATTCTTACATTTTTTTGTAATTATTTTTCAGATACAAGCAGATGCGAGATGGTGCAAACATATCTCGAAGTCAGACGGTCTGCTCCAGGACTCTGTCCACAACTCGAGACGAAATAGCGCTGAAGACCAAGACGGAGTCTGTCCAGGACAAAAGCGCTTAAGAAGACCAAATCTGTTTTGCAGGCTTAGCACAAAAGAACAGCAAAAGGGTGGAAACAATAGCTGAGGACAAAATGACAGATTTTCTTTGTCAATCTGTCACCTTGTCTATTCTAATGCGGTACGTTGGACCATGTTGGTCCAATACGGTAACGAACGATTAGGGTTTATTTTAACATAAATGCCCTTTGTGATGACCAATTGGTCATGCTAAGCTTGCAAGACAAAAGTACCTAGCTAAAGACCGAGAACAAGATAGGTATTGTGCCATACGATTTTTTTTTAATTTTGTTCTTTATCCTAATAAAAGTAAGGCCGTGTTTCCACCTGCAAGATAACTGTCGCGAGAAGTGTCTGACAGTCTGTCTGACAGCAGCCTGCAAGTGTTAACCCCGTAACAAGACGTGCTGTCGCGACAATATTTTGTCAAGCGCTTCCTGCGAGTAGTTGCGACAGCATGTCTAAACATGTCTGCGAGGACTCACGACAGATCTCGCTGCGGGTTACCAGTCACCACTCACCGCAGATATACGGTCTAGTTTCGTATAGCATTTATCCGCGAGCTTCTCGCACGACATTTATTGCAGCAATAAATTATTGCAGGAATGGGCATTGTCCAAAAAAAATCACATGTACTTTTTATTTATTTTTTTCGTTAAAATAGGGTATTTTAAGAATATAAATTAAATAATTTTGAAATTCATTGGCTACTCTTTTCTCAATAAATTTTTAAAGTTTCGCTTCAGACGTCATCATCGGCGGCCAATTGACCTCTGCAATATGTTTTTTTTCCTTTCAATCTTATTTATAATGGCTGGTTCATCAAATGCAAGTTCTCATTATGTGAAAGCTGATACGAGAAGCTTACCAAAAGTTCGAAACGTAATGTTGGTCGAATTTATTGCTAATTTAACGCCATTAAAGGTCAAACTAAGGTTAAACATATTTGTTCAAAAATATAAGTAACTAATGAGTATTTTTTTCGTTTATATACAGAAAAACGATCACTGACCTTATTCCTCGAAATGTTTTTGTAATGAGCAAAATTAAAAAAAAAATGGACAATCCCCATTACTATGAAATGTAAACAACATTGCAAGAAACTCACACAAGACTTCCGCGAGTTTGTTTGCAGGTGGAACACGGCCTAAGGGAACTTCTTGCTCCAACTGATCGTGTTTTAACTTTTAAGAGTATATTAATTGTTATTAATCTTATGATTTACTAAAAACAATATTCCTCAATTACTCAAGAAACCTAGTTAAGTATACGTGTTCGTTGTTTATGCTTGTAGCTTGTAAGTACTATTTGGTTTTATATTTATAGGTACACAAGTTTTCACAAAATCAAATGCTAATGTTTAGAAATATCTAGAAAGTAATGATACAAGTCAAAAACGCTGAGGCCACTGAACTCACAATGTCCCACAGCTGATTTCAAATATACTAAGCTCCGATTTGTCTGACGCTAACCACCCGACCACGATCAAATTGGAAAGTGTATAGGGTGGTTAGTACGACATAACTATTAACTTGGAAGTGGTCGCTGGTGCATCCAACAAGCCGCCGGTCCAGCCAAATTGGTCTTGATTCTAGAAGCTTCGTAAAAGCAAGGTGACTGCTTGGCCAACCATCGAGGCGTCTGTAGCAATGTTGGATTGGAAGGCTCCATCGGCCCCAAATCCCAATATGGCTGGCGCCAGCCAAATCAGGACATCTGTTAGTTTAGTACTTTACTACTTAGCCTTACCTCCGAAACTGATACGATTTTGACTTAAGAGTCTGTTTAGTTCCAAATTGAGCCGCAGCACGATCGTGCGCTAGTATAGCTATCAGAAGTCGGTAAAGCCGTTAAGATTGAATTAGTTCCAAATTGAGCCGCAGCACGGTTTAGCGCTAGTATGTATGTCGGAAGTAGCAAAAGCTGTTGAGATCGAGCTGATTCGATTTTCGATTCGATTCTGATTCAGTCGGGACTCGGGAATGAATAGCTCGCCGTAGATTCTTTTCGATAATAGAGTTTTCAAAGTTTTTTTTTCTAAATATACACAATTGATTTTGTATTACATAACGTACTTATGATGAATATTTTTATGAAGTAAGTGAACTAGTATTGCGGTAAATTATAATTCTATGTACGCTTGCTCTATACTACCTATGTTTTACCTCTATTTAGTAGTTAGGACTAAGCTAAGCTTAACTAAATGACGTATTGGCAACTAATGTTTGGGAAAACTCGTATAATTAAGAACTTATAAAATAAAGACAGAATAGATAACTCTACAGAATGATTTGTCCTTTTCCATCAAACGCTTTTTCCAATGTTACAATATATAAGGACAAAATATTGCATTTTATTTAAATATTTTATTTTTAACTTTAGTCTAGACTTATATACGTATTACGTCCCCACGAAGGAGCGGTTTAGCCGCTGCACAACGAGATCACAATTCACAAGCTGCAGCTATTGTATGCAACGATTTATTTAATCCTTCGATCGCGGATTCTTGGAAATCTATTGTTATCCTATTGTTGTTGTGGTCACCGGTGCCCTTATGGGGCTTGATGGGTTAAATAGCGGTGCTTCTATATTATTACAAACAATTATTATTACTTACTTGTCAGTTGTCACTTATATCGTGGTGTAGCAGCCAAACCGCTCGTTAATGTCACTCGAGTTAAATATTTTAAGTGACGACCAATAATTATTGTCTTAAGGTGGTTTGTTTTTCATACAAAAATAAAATCGGCATTCACAAGCTAAATATAAGTAGATATGCCTCGATATTTGCGTAGGGAATTACTTTGGGATACTTATTTTCGCAAAATCAATAAAATTTCGTATTTATAAAGTCAGAGATATTATATCAGACGATGAACACATGACATGCGTAATTTATAAGATTTTTCATCGTCTGATATAATATCTCTGACATTATAAATAGTAGTAGTTTAGGGGGCGTCCACAAATTACGTGAGGTGTTTAGGGGGGGTCTCGGCAAATCTCACGTAATTTTTTTCTCAACAAAATAATACTATTTTGGTCTATTTCATCCAGATTGCATGTATGCTTAAGGTTTAATCGTAAGCGTAATCGTTATACGATTAAGATCATTCACAAATTCGTTCGAAAGAAAATCTACTGACTGTCAAACCAAACGTTTACGAAAGAGACCCATATTTTAAAATATCTCACGTGAGATTTTGAGATTTGAATAAAATCTCACGAAATCTCACCAGAGGGGTCAAAAAATTAAAAAAAAAAAACACCTCACGTAATTTGTGGACGCCCCCTTATTAATCTGTGCCGTAAGCGCGGAGACAACGAGCCGTAAGCGCAGATTTCCAAGGCGAAGTAAAATACGTAACGATTTCGATTAGTGTCCAATGCTGTACGGAGTTTCGTACAAACAACACTGAACGGCACGGGAATATTAGACATAAAAATTTAAATAATAATACACTGATCTCACTTAAGTCATACAATATGTACCAGAATATAATATTAAGTAAGTGTTATAAGGATAGGTGTTACAGAACTAATAATATTTAATTAATAATTATTAGAAATGGTATGGGGTCCAATTGATCCAAATGCTATAAAATAATCTGGCCTTTCTTTACGGATTTCATTATAATAGTCAAATCAGACCGCAACGCGACATGTAGATGCATTTTTAAATCTGTATGGATTTGACAGACTTCAATTGTCTGTCAATTATTCAATACAAATTACGTGTCGGATTCGGTCTGAAATCTGAATTGACCCTTATAGTACCTAATTCAGCCGCTTGGGTCATCCTTAAAAAATAATACTTTATGTTATACCATAAAGGGCCATACAAGCCGTATGCATCCTGACCGCTGGGCAAAGATCACCACAGAATGGGTACCAAATGATGGACGACGCCGCCGTGGCCGGCCTCGAAAAAGATGGCGCGATGAGTTAGACAAATACGAGCCAGGTTGGCCTACGGCTGCGTTGAATCGAGAGAACTGGAAGACTTTGGGGGAGGCCTTTGCCCAGCAGTGGGACAGCATAGGCTCTTAAAAAAAAATAAATGTTATTAGCTCTGTGACAAGTATGATATTATGATATTCTATGTATGTTTTAATGTAAGAGCAAATAAATGTTTTCACAATACACAATAGGTAATTGTGTAGTTTATTGGATTTCTTAAAAATGTCTATGATTGTCATACAAGTATTTCTGTTTAAAATATATTATATTCAGAAATAATGTGTTTTTTTTCTTTTTTTTTAGTATTAAAGGTAATCGTTTCTTCAATATAATAATTTTTGTCCCCAGTTCCTCGTATTTATAAAAGAGAAAGCACGTGATATCATTTTGACTAATAATAACTGGCAATAAGCCAAGTCGACAGTGGCATTTAGTTTCCCCTGATTAGTACTAGATTTTTAGATCTATAATACTTAATTAATAATAATTAATATTTAAATAAACCATTTTTTTATTTATTATATTTCAACCAGATTTTATTAATATTAAATATTATATGATCACACACCCATTTATTTATTTATTTATTATATTTTCTTAGGAAAACTTACTGCTCTACATAATAATAACTATTACAAAACATCTTTGGTTTTGGTTATTGGCTCTTGCCAATAGCAAGTAACATCAATCATACATTGACGACCTCCGTGGCGCAGTGGTGAGCGCGTTGGTAGCTCAAGCCGGAGGTCGCGGGTTCGAGTTCCGCCGACGGAACAAAAAGTTTATAAAGTTCCTTGGTCATGGATGTATATTAAATATGTGTATCATATAATAAAAATCTTAAATATATGTATAGTATAAAAGTATTAAATATACTTCCGTTGTCTGGTACCTGTAACACAAGTCCTTCAGGTACTTACCACGGGGCCAGACTGACGTGGTGTGAAGCGTCCACAGATATTATTATTATTATTATCATACGATCGCAGTGTAATTCTCATTTCTTACGAATAACACAAAAGCGACCTACGCGGGTTCGACCTTTAGAGCATTTATTGGATACAATGTTATTTCTTCTTGTCCTACGTCGATCCGTCCCTGCATGCACCAGAGGCAATCCATCTGCGGCTGCGTCACCAGTTCCTCCCCCAAAGCCTTCCAGTGTCCACCCGGTTGCGACATCGCTGGCGAGCTCCAACGAGCCGTCAGACCTGCCGAGTGACCGGTCGGACGATCCGGTCGAGTCGACGCCGCTCAGTGGGAGACAGAGCGCCAGGTGAAGTGTACTCGACACCAGCAACAGCAGGCACAGTGATAATGACGGGAACATGTTGACTGTTGAGTGTTGACTGCAGGAGCGTCGGTATGAAGATGACGCAGAATCAAAACATTCGTGATTTATATTGTATTATGCATACTCATTTGATCGTCGCATATCGCGCTCACGCTAAGCCTTATAAGGATAATTGTGACGTATTATTTCAATTTCCTTCCTAAATGGACTGTACATGGCCTGCAATACGTATTACGTCGATACGTCACCAAAGGTATATTGAAAATATTATGTCACTATGTGGTGCGTTGCGTCGAAATTCATTTATCACGCGGGTGCCGTACATTTTCTGCTCGCCACATAAGGTGCGGTGCTGCGGTGGTTGTGGACGGTGGTCTCCTTCTTCTTCTTTCTTTCTACCAGCACAAGCCCTCCTCATCACACCTCCTGCTCTCATCCTTGTTGAGTCGAGGAGGCTCGGCCTTACGGCCATCTTTCACATCCTTGTTTTCGCCCGCGGGGGTGGGGCGAAGCTTTTCTGCTGAGTCCAACTTAGCAGATAAGCATGAAAAACTTGGTGGTACAAAATAGTAATTCATAAATCAATGTTGGTTTGGTTGACCCTAAAGTTTACTTGTCGGTCTCCCGGCAAACGTATTCTAATTCGTAAATTCGTAAATTTATATATCCCGTCAAGTATTTAAATATAAAAAAAATAACTAGAAGTCAATAGGTTAATATTATTTCATTAATTTTTAGATTTATAGTTTGTAGATTTTTTTTTATTATTCCTTATTTTAACGTCATCTATTCTCAAATCACGGAATTCTGTCTGTAGCGGTCATTATGGACCTGGAGCCAGTGACAGATTTTCATGACCAAGTCCCTCCCAACCGAAACTTCGTAAAATGAATAAGGGACTTATACTATGAATACTCGTGACCGTCAGCTGCGACTCCGTGGGTGGGGTGGGCAGTGGCAGCCTCCCAAAGATGAAGAAAAAAATTTTTTCAGTCATTTCCTCTCATTTCAAAATTTATCAGATTGTAGTTAAAATACTCTATTAAACAATTTAAAAAATCAGCTAGCTGTAAGTCAGTGGAAAAGTCGTCAGCTGATAGGTTTTAGTAGGTATAGATGCTGTTGCGTTACACCTTTCAAGGTACCAGCTGACAAACTTTCCACTGAGATACAGCAAGCTGACATTCATTTTCATTCATAGTAGCATATAAACGATCACCAGGTAAATTTTTAGCTGAGAGGAAATCATTGAAAATTTATATATTTTTTTATGTTCAAGGAGCCAGCTGACGTATAATCCTGAATCCACCGTGTAATGGTCAGGTGACTATCTTTTTTTTTCAAAATACTACATAAACTATACTCTGATAAATTTTCAAATGAGAGGAAATGACTGAAATTTTTTTTCTTCATGGTCCCACCCATGAAGAAAAAAAATTTCAGTCATTTCCTCTCATTTGAAAATTTATCAGAGTATAGTTTATGTAGTATTTTGAAAAAAAAAGATAGTCACCTGACCATTACACGGTGGATTCAGGATTATACGTCAGCTGGCTCCTGACGCAATACGTATTACGTCGATACGTCACCAAAGGTATATTGAAAATATTATGTCACTATGTGGTGCGTTGCGTCGAAATTCATTTATCACGCGGGTGCCGTACATTTTCTGCTCGCCACATAAGGTGCGGTGCTGCGGTGGTTGTGGACGGTGGTCTCCTTCTTCTTCTTTCTTTCTACCAGCACAAGCCCTCCTCATCACACCTCCTGCTCTCATCCTTGTTGAGTCGAGGAGGCTCGGCCTTACGGCCATCTTTCACATCCTTGTTTTCGCCCGCGGGGGTGGGGCGAAGCTTTTCTGCTGAGTCCAACTTAGCAGATAAGCATGAAAAACTTGGTGGTACAAAATAGTAATTCATAAATCAATGTTGGTTTGGTTGACCCTAAAGTTTACTTGTCGGTCTCCCGGCAAACGTATTCTAATTCGTAAATTCGTAAATTTATATATCCCGTCAAGTATTTAAATATAAAAAAAATAACTAGAAGTCAATAGGTTAATATTATTTCATTAATTTTTAGATTTATAGTTTGTAGATTTTTTTTTATTATTCCTTATTTTAACGTCATCTATTCTCAAATCACGGAATTCTGTCTGTAGCGGTCATTATGGACCTGGAGCCAGTGACAGATTTTCATGACCAAGTCCCTCCCAACCGAAACTTCGTAAAATGAATAAGGGACTTATACTATGAATACTCGTGACCGTCAGCTGCGACTCCGTGGGTGGGGTGGGCAGTGGCAGCCTCCCAAAGATGAAGAAAAAAATTTTTTCAGTCATTTCCTCTCATTTCAAAATTTATCAGATTGTAGTTAAAATACTCTATTAAACAATTTAAAAAATCAGCTAGCTGTAAGTCAGTGGAAAAGTCGTCAGCTGATAGGTTTTAGTAGGTATAGATGCTGTTGCGTTACACCTTTCAAGGTACCAGCTGACAAACTTTCCACTGAGATACAGCAAGCTGACATTCATTTTCATTCATAGTAGCATATAAACGATCACCAGGTAAATTTTTAGCTGAGAGGAAATCATTGAAAATTTATATATTTTTTTATGTTCAAGGAGCCAGCTGACGTATAATCCTGAATCCACCGTGTAATGGTCAGGTGACTATCTTTTTTTTTCAAAATACTACATAAACTATACTCTGATAAATTTTCAAATGAGAGGAAATGACTGAAATTTTTTTTCTTCATGGGTGGGAGGCTACCACTGCCCAGTGCCCACCCCACCCACGGAGTTGCAGCTGACGGTCGCTAGTATTCATTGTATGAGTATCTTATGCATTTTACAAAGTTTCGCCCGGGAAGAAATAATTGACCAAAAATTTACCTGGCTCCCGGGCTATTAACTCCCTGCCAAAAAACTTATCATTTTCTATACAAACAGCGAATGTTAGCTTTCTAGTCTAAAGGGTGATATTGTATTTTACATGATGTGAACACAGTATGAATTATATCACATCAAACTCATAACTAGTTGGAGATACGAAGGTAACCAAGACATTATCCAATGAAAATATAAAAGTCTGTTTCTTTACAACAATTCAATTATTTTATTCTTAAGTTAACAAAATGCAGTGCGAATATTTTTCACGTAGCTCCTAGACTAGAAAGGTCAATGACCGCTGGTGCTACCTCAAATTGTCCAGACTATACTTAGATAACGCCCGCAACTCCATTGCGTCAAAATTCGTTTACCGCGCGCTAGCCGCACATTTTTCCGGGATAAGAAGTATCTGATGTCCTTTACCGGGACTCAAAGTATCTCCATACCAAATTTCAGCAAAATCGGTTCAGCAGCTTAAGCATGAATAGCTGGTAAAATACAGACTATTACAGAGATGATCAGTATTCATATTAGTACTTATATCATATTAGTATGGATAACCGATTCCGATCACACGAAACAGGCAGACAGAGGAAGTAATTTCCAACAAAAAATTATTCTACAGTATGAACATAATTCAATTGCCCTAAAAGTTATGAATACTTTTGTATTTTTTTAATGAAAGCCCAAGTCCTTTTACATTTAACCCATTTCATTTATTTTTTGTTATAAAACAATAAAACAAATTATTTTATTTTATTCCTTGATAATGTGTCTACACTAAAGCGGCTCTGCGGTCCAAATTTCAACAACCGTTTCAAAGTTATTTTTCCAAAAATTTTGTAGGTTTACCAAAATTATTTCTATCTTTAAGGGCCCACTGTGAAAAAAAATGTACAACGTAAAAGTGACCCTGTATTAGAAAAACTAGCTGATTAAATGCCGATTCAAATGAGTTATAGCATATCTTTCTTTATGAATTTTGGTTTTATGATAGTTTTTTGTTATATGAAGGTAGAAATTTATGAAATGTTTAATAAATAAAAATAACGATTGTAAGTAATTATTTTTTATGAAATCAAACTTTTACAGCAAATGTTCAAAATTTCTGCCTCTGACTATGACGCACAATCTGCACCGCCTAGTAAAATTTGGGAACAAATATAATGACCACCAAAAAATGCTCTGATACCCTAAACTTGTTTACCAAAAAAAGTTACTTAACACCAAAAAAAAGAAAGTCTAAAATTGCAATACTACCAGCTATTTTTGTAACGACTACACTTCAAATTGTAATCGAACGCCAAATAATATAGTAAATGATCACCAAATCCTTGCGAGCAAATCAATGCGATATTTCTGTCCAAATAAATCACTACGATTGACAAAAAATGTAAGCATATAATTAACAAGGAAGTATTATAACTCTATATTGTTGTTATATTCAGCAGTTTGGACCTGAAGAGATAACAGACGGACACCTACCCATTCCAATTTAAAATATTAACATGGATGATAACAGTTTTATATACTAATAAGTAATATAATAAATGCGAAAGTGTATCTGTCTGTCTGGCCATAACCTCTTCACGCCCAAACCACTGAACCGATTTTGCTGAAATTTGGTATGGAGATACTTATACCACAGTGTTACACTATGCTTATAGTGAGTCCCGTTATCAGTATATTATTATTTATTTACGATAGTCAAATAACAAGATGTAATTCTTTTGTTTCTCATTTTAAAATTAAAATGGAGTTCAAATTTGGTTTTTATTATTTATTATTCTCCGGAGCAATGATTTTTTTTGGTTAATTTTTCTTTAATAGGATAGCAAAATGAAAAAATAAATAAATACTTTGTGTATAATTTTACACTAAAATGCTAGTATGATGTTGGTGATCATTTACTAATTCTGGTGATCGTTTATTAATTTTGGTGATCATTTACTAATTTTGGTAATCATTTACTATTTTTGGCTTTAAGATCTTTTTTACATTAAAATGCTAGTATAATGTTGGTGATCACCAGTGGCGTGGGGTGAAAAAAAATAAAGGTAAAGCCGGACCAAAAAACGGCTAACTCGTGAATAAGCAAAATTTCAATTCTTGTAAAAAAAACGTGCAATAAATTACATACCTGTATTAAGTGTGTTAGTTTACCTTTTCCATAACTACTAGGGTGCTTTGCTTGCATTGTGTGCGTTGCATGCAGTGTTAGTATTCACCACCTTCACCATACATGACATCACTGGTATTATATGAACAGTGCATGTCGAGTATGATAAAAGTGGCTTTAAAAAAAGCCGTTTTAAGCACACGTCACTCACACTCACACACCAAAAATAAGTGAATCCTGACTTGCCAGTGTAGATGTTTGTTACTCAATCATGCAAAAACTGGATTTAGATGAAATTTTGCATGCATCCCATGTCAAACATGGAAAGGAACATAGGCTACCTGTCTGAAGTCCACGCAGACGAAATCGCGGGCAAAAGCTAGTAGCAAAGAAATATCAGCAGAAATACGTACCTAAATGTTTAATTTTGTTATTTGTCGTCTGTCGTCGTTATTTAATATTATTATAAAATATAATAGGTAATCCGTAAGACAACAGTCAATTTGTACTAATGCTGCCATTTCTCACCTAACCGTGTCACGACAAATTACAAAGTAAGTAAAACAAACCAACCTTTACGATGTAACAAACAAAAACACAACACAACACTTGGCAAGTAAAATTTCACTACTTTCGATTCTTTTAAACTATATAATATTACAATCAAGCTAGCCCACTAACTTAATAAACAAAATTTTGCATATTACAATAATAACAGTACAAAATGAGTGCAAATTAGCGCGTAATATAATTGTTTATGTGAATTTAAATGACAGCACGCGCCGGTCGCGTCGCGCGCTGCAATTAGCTCTGTTGTGATTGGACGAAATCTTTTAAAGCGAAACATGCGAAACTAAACCTTAACACTTGACAAATAAAGACTAGGTAGGCTATGTGGGATCGGCTTGTTGTTCGACAATATCGACGAGTCGTTTGCATGTAGTAGTAATGTGTATGTGTGCGTGAATTTCATACATTTCAAATGTTTGGATTCCCGATGTTTTGAGCGAGTTCCCCAGGAGGAGCAGTACGTACGCGTTCTGAGTGCGATCGTAAAAACGGGTATGTGTGCGTTTGCGTGATTTTAAATACATGGCGAATTATTTTTATGAAATTGTAGGAAGCGGGGTAAGCTATAATTATTAATAATAAAAAATGTATATATTAAAATTGGCCAAGGTAAGCCGGTAGGAATCGTGTTCTATGGAGGCTTCGCCACTGGTGATCACTTACAAATTTTGGTGATCATTTACTAATTTTGGTGATCGTTTACAATTTTTGTCTGTGAAATTTTACTATTTCTGGTGATCAGTTAACCCATCAGTCGTGGCAAAACGAGACACAATAGCTTTTTCATTGTTATCGCGGCCGGATGTGGCCGCTTGGGGCTTCATGAATTAATTATAAGCCATAAAATTTCTTCGTAATCTGCGAAATGCAACTCTGTTATTCATAATTTGTACCCTAACAAAAACAAGCTTTTGTCATAGTTCTTGTTCGCTGTTGTTTTCTCTTTGTTACACTATTTCCTTGAAATATCCCCACAGAAAAAAATCGATCGGGTTAAGGACTAATCCACCGGCGAGGGAACCGCTCGTTCAAAATATGTTCTCGAACTGCTCTTGTGCAATGAGGCGGGGCACCCGGTGGTGCCACATTTCAGCAATTAAACCTCCAGAAACTTCAGCTCCAATTAGTATATTTTGGTTTAAATTATTTCGTAAAAAACTTAAATACTGAAAATCATTCAGTCTTGCTGGCATTCATGAATGCCAGCAAGACTGAAGGTGGTTCATGAACCACCAACCTCTGGTCAATTATGCCAGTCCACATGTTTATTTATACCAAACAGATGCTGAAATTGATCATTTCTGATGATACGAGGGTTTAATCTGGAGTAATAGGGTAAATTATGATTATTAAATATGCCCATTCTCTGAAATTCGACTCATCCGTCCAAAGAACCTTGTTGAAAAACTGCGGATCCTCCCTGTGGCGTCTTAGCATTTCCCGACAAGATCTCAGATTAGATTGAAAAATTAGATTGTTAGCAAGTGCTTACAATCGTTATTTTTATTTTATGCTGGCATATGAAGTTATTTTTTTTTAAAGAAAGGGTGATATGCTATACCTCATTTAATCGTCATTTAATCAGCAAGTTTTTCTAATACAGGGTCACTTATACGTAGTACACTTTTTTTCACAGAGGGCCCTTAAAGATAGAAATAATTTTAGTAGCCCTACAAAATTTTTGGAAAAATAGTTGATGGTTCTTGAAATTTGGACCGCAGAGCCACAGTCGAAATTTTTTAGTGTAGACACGTTATCAAGGAATAAAAAAAACATCAAGTATTTGTTTTATTGTTTTATAGCAAAAAATAAATTAAATGGGTTAAATGTAAAAGGACTTGGGGTTTCATTGAAAAAATTAATAAAAAGTATTCATAACTTTTAGGGCAATTGAATTATGATCATACTGTAGAATAATTTTTTGTTGGACTTCCTCTATCTGCCTGTTTCGTTTGATCCACGATTTTTTGGTCACGCTGTATATGGATAAGTTTGAAGTAACTTAATATGAGGACAATACAATATTATTTCCCTATACCTAATATAGAATACTGAAGGAAAATAGCACTGTGACGTCGGGGCTTGTTTGCATAATATAAAGACAATTCAATCCGACCTTCGTCATTCACACACCGCAACGCCCGCTGATCAGTCAACATGTTCCCGTCATCATCACTGTGCCGGCTGCTGCTGGTGTCGAGTACACTCCACCTGGCGCCCTGTCTCCCATTGAGCGGCGTCGACTCGACCGGATCGTCCGACCGGTCGCTCGACAGGTCTGACGACGCGTTGGAGCTCACCAGCGATGTCGCGACCACGACACCGACTGCCAGCGGACAGGGAACCGGCGACGTGTCTGACGCAGATGGACTGCTTGCAGGTCTGCTATTCGACACAGTTGGCCACCTTCAAAGGACACGAAGAGCTCTGATGAACGTCTGGCACTGTCCTAAAGGACGTACGCGTTTTGGCACTAGATGCATAATACTTAGAAAGAAGTGAGAGTTACATTGCATTATAAATAATACTTTACCTATGAAAAATATCTCTGCAGAGATCGAGTAACATGAACGTGATGGAAACTAAAAATGACTGAGGAGTCATGTCCCCACATGTGCGTGGCATTTAGTACTCAGTCTTCAGTTTGCCGACGTCAGACGGATCGCCGATGAAAGGAGTTTCTAGTGTGTTGCCGGTGCTTTTCAGTCTTCTTTCATCTAATGTCTGTTACATTTGTTATGTTAATATTAATGCTATATTTAACTTAATATTTGTGAATATAAATAAAATCGTGTTAAATGAAAACTATTTCATTATTTATTATTAACGAATCTTTGGATATAAGTGCATCCGGCATGTACTTATCGGAGGTAACTAAATGCCCCGATCTGCTATTGCATATTGTCAGTCCTATTAGTAATTAGCTTCTTAGTAAGTAAATAATCAATATACTTAATAATATAATCATCGTGCCTCTCACATTGATAAATATAAGAGGAACTGGAGAAGAAACTAAAATTGAACACACGATTAACTTTAATATATTTTGACATAAAAGCTTTTGTTAAAAGTTAAAAATATACCA
Source organism: Polyommatus iphigenia (assembly GCA_963422495.1). NCBI lineage: Eukaryota > Metazoa > Arthropoda > Insecta > Lepidoptera > Lycaenidae > Polyommatus > Polyommatus iphigenia. The sequence goes on along the minus strand of OY730184.1, from coordinate 2,016,199 downwards.
TCAATCCAGACTCCAGAGTAGGCCAAATCTTCCCTTACATTCGGGGGATTTGCTTTGGCCTATACTGTACTCGGCGAAACATGGCGATAGCGGTCATTGATTCCCTCTCAAAAACTTGTCATTTTCTATACAAAGCCGCGATTAACAACATCTGACACTTCATTGTCAATCGCAGTTTATACAGAAAATGACAAGTTTTTGACAGGGAGTCAATGACCGCTACCACCATGTTTCGCCGAGTACAGTATAGATCATAATAATAATATGAATGTGCTTATAAGCATTTGTATAAGTTGTTTAAACTACGTGACTATTCAATTTCCACAGTAGTTATATCGGTGGAATACAAAAACTTTCGCTGTAACCACTATAAAAAGTAGGTTTTATCTACGAAATAAATATCTCAAGCAATGATATTCTACTTATACAGATCTGTTATGTTCATACTATTTTCCGGCTTAAATATCTTCCGAACAGTGACAAATTTGACAGATAAGTGAAACAAAAGATACGAAATGCCATTTACATAAAATAGACAGACTAAATAAAAGACGACCCAATCGGGTCGTACCCAGCAAGCACACAACTTGTTTAACCAAAACAGATACAGAATTATGTCTTGAAGTCATATTAATTCTTTTAATCGCCACTATTCAAATATGAATACTCTATAAAGGCATTTATTGCATCAAATTATGCTTACTGCTATAATATAGTTAGATAAAATTGTTACAATGTCAAAAATCTTAAATCAACGTAGGATAATTCTAAATTACAGCTTCAAAAACAACTTTCAAACTTATACTAAGACTATTATCTTACATTGGTAATTAGAAAAACTTTACGCCTTAAACAAGCATTAATAAACTAATTTATAGTGCTTTTGAACGTATATTGATTTTTTGTAGGAATAAAAGCTTTCTGATAGTCCATGGTTGTGCTAATTTAATGCTAGTCCTATAGTAACATTGACTTTATACCAAATAATGCCTTTGCTCCGTTTTCTTTCTGATCTATTCATCTCTACAGTATATAGCTAAAAACAGGCGGATTCAAAAGAAAGCTTATAAAGGATTTAAATACTGATTTTATTAATAATTGGAGTAAGCAAAAAAATATTTCCATCATCAGTGTCTTTTTCTTCGAGCCATCTCAAAATTCTCTCTTCTGCACTCCTTGAAGCCATTATTCTGGAAAAAATCATCACTCTAGTTAGTACTAACCTTCTTATAAATTGTACATACCAAAAAAACATAAATTATATAGTAATATATTATATAAACATAAATTATAAAGTAATAATTATAGGCTTTACCAAATGATTACGGTACCCTGCTAAACTCGATAACGATCAGTCACTATTACATATAATGAGTTTAAACATTATAAGTTATAAGATACTTCTGGAGTGCTGTTATATGGCTAAACATAATAAGTAAGTATCTTGTATAGTGCGATACGAGCTCTAATTTTTGTAACGGGCCATATTAAAATTAACAGCACTATTATGCTATCGTCAAATGACTAAAGCTTTAATTTTATGTGTCGCCATTAGCTTTCCTTTTCCTATCTTACAAAAAGAATACAAGTCACCATAAGATCGACTAAAAAGGGAATAAAATTATTTGTATTTTGTACGGATACCTTTATAAGCTACTTTATTTGTTAAACCTATTGCTAAAGGCTAGTTTTTATATTTGTTAAAACTATAGGTTATGTTTTCAAAAAATTTTATACTATAATAAAGTATTTTAGCGAGGGCGCGTGTATTCTTTACTAATAACATGTATATTTTACCCGACAAAATGATGTGCGCAGCTAATTTCTTTCAAAACAATCAGAAATAAAGGCACTACTTACCCATTCAATATTAGCTATCACATATTATAACACTGCATTCAATTAATTCAGGTCAACACAATACTTTGCACGACCAACAGGAGTCAGCAGAATAAATATATTTTTAAAATCATTATGATTTTATTTTTTACAGACGAAGTAAAACAGTAAACATTGTTATGAAATATTAATTACAGATTGTAATTTTAAAAGCTATATATTAACTGTACTAAAGTCGCAAAAAATGCCATTTGTTTATCCCTATGCTCATAACTGACTTTATTAATGAAGTACCTAATATGATAATTATAATGCTATTAAATAGCCTTCATACAACTCAACGCTGTCTAAAGGGGGGGCCCAAATTTTACTTAAAGGAGTCGTATAAAAGATATACAGCCGATATACGATTTGGTTATAATGCTTTGTACATTAACTCGTGCTATAATAAGTTTGTTATAAAGGTGTTGTGTGCTTGCTGGGTATTTGAAGCTTCACAACGCGCGCGGTAGTAACATATCTGGGTCAAAACGCGAAAAATTGTACTTAATATTATTTTTCGTTTGTCCACATTTTATTTGTTAAATAATTTGATAGTTTTTTGATAAATTTGAGTTTGTGTACATTGTTCTAAATAACGAGCTTCTTATGTTTAGATTAAAATATCTCCACGAAATGCAGTATCCCTAAACATTTATTTTTTAAATATATTTTTTCTATAAGTACTGGTTTTACTTTCATATAAAAACGTTTTGTCCAACTGCTGCTTTTGTATGAAAAATTGATAATGTTTCCAAAACTGAATTTGTTTCTCGTATTTTTAAATTGTTATTACACTAAACGATATTTTTTCTACGTGTCCTAAACGAATTTATAAGAAATATCGCTTTAGTTATCATTTCAGTCGATTTCAAAAATGTGTCCACTTTTTTTATGAGTGTGTTACGTCATGAATATAACGTTTGTTTCTTTATGTTCAATGAGTAATTTGTCAGTTTTTGCTATGTTTATGAATATAGCATAAAATGACATAATTATGTGTCAATACTGTCGAGCGAGATGCGAACATTCAGAAAAGAAAATCGGCCATACTTGTTCGCCAAGTTAAACTAAGATTTGTGTTTACTTCAAGATTTGTCGCCAAAAAAATATTGTTTATTGAGTGTTTGATTAATATGGTGTTTGTATAGAACTTTTTATATTTTACCTTTTTAATAAGTATTGTTTCTGGTCTATTGACATAGAATTGTTAGATGTCATTCCGTAAATAAATATCTTTTCATCAGCATGTCCTAAGTTGTTTAATTACTACAATACGCAGATATCTTAGTGGCGACGAGGTAAAAACATTAAAATGTCGGTAGGTAAGTTGGCCGAGTTTAATTTGGAGACAGATTGCTGGGAGTCGTATATAGACAGACTTGAACAGTATTTTATATGCAATAGCATTAAGGATGAGCTAAAAGTGGCAACGCTGATTACGGCTGTAGGCGCCGAGACATACGAGTTGATGTCAAGCTTGTGTACTCCGCACAAACCAGCTACAAAGCAGTACTCGGAGCTCATCGAGATTGTAGGAAAACATATCAGACCTAAACCGTCGATTTTAGCCGAGAGATACAATTTTCGGAGACGTGTACAAGGTCGCGCAGAGAACGTTGCAAATTTTGTTGCCGATCTTAAAAAGTTGTCCAAGAATTGTGGATTCATTGACGACTCGCTATCAGAGAACTTGAGGGATCAGTTTGTATGCGGATTAAGGAAAGACGGCATAAGACAAAGGTTATTCACCGAGGAGAATGTGACTTTTGATAAGGCGTATAATATAGCTATAGCGATGGAGTCGGCGGAGTCGGACGCGGCTCTTGTAGTTGGTGACCGGGAGTTACAGGTACCAGTCAGTACCGATCCTGCATACAGACAACCCGCCGTCTATAAGCTTGATGAGAATCGGGATTTAGATCATGGTTCAAGAAGGCACCAGTCATCATTCAAGAATAAGTCTCTAGTGACCTATAAAAGCGCTATAATCAATAATAACAAGAATAAGAGTTGTCCTACTTGCGGGTACCAACATAGTCCGGAATATTGCAAATTTAAATCTTATACATGCAAGATTTGCAACAAGGAAGGTCATCTCAAGCGAGTGTGTCCCCGCAGGAAAACAGCTAGTACTAGCCTAAACTGTCTCGAAGAAAAAGGGGACGGCAGCTCGGGTAGTGTAGATAGTGAGGAGGTATTTAATTATTCTATTTGTAATCGCTCTTTTAAGGATTTCCCCCCCTATACTATTAGTATCACCGTTAATAATAAAACTTTAGTTATGGAAATTGATACAGGAAGTGCAATTTCTTGTATTAATAAGGAGACTTACGACAGAATGTTTGACAATTGTGAAATTTTTCCTAGCGAGATTAAGCTTAGGTTAGGAGAACTGAAGGAGCCTATTGGTAAAATTAGGCCTCTAGTTGTGTATAAACAGTGTAAAAAAAATTTAGACTTATTTATAGTCGAGAAAGGCAAAAGTAACCTTTTGGGTCGGCAGTGGATAAGCGAATTAAAAATATATCCGCAGTCATTTCAAGTGTGTAGCATTAGCGAGGATTTTAATTGGACGTATTTCAGTTCCAGGTTCTCTAAGGTGTTTGCGGACGGACTCGGGAAGTATACAGGTGGAACAGTCGGTTTTCGTTTACGAGAGGGGGCACAGCCAATCTTTTTACGTGCTCGCCCGTTAGCTTACGCCTTACGTGAACCAGTAGAACGGGCACTCGAACAACTGCAGCGTGATGGAGTCATTTCACCTGTGTCGAGTTCGGACTGGGCGACACCTATCGTGCCGGTAATGAAAAAGGACGCCACAATACGTATTTGTGGTGATTTCAAACTGACGTTAAATAAGTGTTTAGAAATCGATCGTTTTCCGTTACCTCGGGTTGAGGATCTATTAGCTAAATTGCATGGAGGAGATAAGTTTTCTAAAATTGACTTATCACAGGCTTATACACAATTTGAACTCGATGAGTCCCAAAAATTCACCGTTATTAATACACATAAAGGTTTATTTAAATATAATAGACTAATTTTTGGCTTAGCATCTAGTCCGGGAATTTTTCAAAGAAAGATGGAACAGATTTTTGCGGGATTGCCCGGGATAGGCGTCTTCTTGGACGATATTATCATAACTGGTAAAGATGATGCGTCACATTTAGCTACTTTAAAGGAAGTTTTTGCGAGATTGGAAAAATGGGGCTTAAGAGTTCGAAAAGATAAATGTACTCTTTTCGGCAACTCAGTTACGTACTTAGGCTTTGTTATCGATAAGAACGGAGTTCATACTGACCCTCATAAGGTTGAAGCTATTAAGAAAGTTAAAACACCAACTAATGTTTCCGATTTGCGGTCTTTCCTAGGGCTAGTGATCTATTATGCTAAATTTGTCCCCAATATGAGTACTATGCTAGCACCATTATACAATCTTCTAAAGAAGGATTCTAGGTTTAGGTGGGACCAGAGATGTGAGCGGGCTTTTAACGATGTTAAAAATATTTTAGCTTCTAGTGAAGTCCTCGTGCACTACTCTTTAGACTTACCACTTATTTTGACGACAGATGCCAGTAGTATCGGTATAGGAGCAGTCATCTCGCATATCACGTCGCAGGGTGAGAGGCCGATCGCATACGCTTCCCGAACACTTAACTCGGCAGAGAAAAATTACTCCCAAATTGAGCGGGAAGCTCTGTCTATTATATTTGGTGTACGGAAATTTCACCAGTTTTTATATGGACGTAAATTTCTTTTGAGGACGGATCATAAGCCCCTAGTTACTATATTTGGGGATAAGGCAGGCATTCCGGTCATGGCGGCTAGTAGGATGCAAAGATGGGCCGTTATACTAGGTGGCTACGATTATAAAATCGAATATGTTAGTAGTAAGAATAACGCTGCGGATGCCTTGTCAAGGTTGCCAGTAAGCCATCAGGTCAGTGTGAAACAGGAGAACACATACCTTTCTTTCGTGCAACCCTTTTTACCAGTCACTAGGAAGGAGGTGCAAGAGCAGGTCAGCTTAGATAGTAACCTAAGAAGGGTGATGTCGTATTTACATTCAGGCTGGCCCGATTCGTGCCCTGATTCGGAATTACGACCCTACTTCGCGCGCCGTAACGAGTTGTATATCGATATGGGGTGTGTCGTATGGGGCTATAGGTTAGTTATACCGGCTAGCTTACGGTCATATATGTTGAGCGAGTTGCATGTGGGTCATATGGGGGTAGTCAAAATGAAGAGCATAGCTCGAAGTTTCGTCTGGTGGCCAGGCATAGATGCCGATATCGAGAGAGTTTGTAGAGAATGTGCGACGTGCATAGCGGAGAGTTCGGCGCCACCCAAGGCGGCGATACAGCCGTGGCCGCATGAGCCGGAACCGTGGTCGAGGTTGCATGTTGATTTTTTGGGTCCATTAAACGGTAAAACGTTTCTAGTAATTATCGACGCGACCAGTAAGTGGCTAGAAGTCTTTCACATGCCGAGGACCAACGCTAGTGCGGTTATTAAAGTGTTGCGGGAGACGTTTGCGCGGTTCGGACTGCCGAAGCAAGTGGTGTCCGACAATGGGCCCCCTTTTTCTAGTAGGGAGTATCTGGAATTCATGGCTAATAACGGTGTCAAAATTTCTTTTTCGGCCGTTTATCACCCGGCCTCTAATGGTGCCGCCGAAGGGGCGGTTAGGATATGCAAGCGGGCGTTGAAGAAATCGGCCCGGGATGGTTGCGATCTAGATGAGGCTTTGCAGGCATATCTGCTGGCATATAGAAACGTAGAGCATAGCACCACGGGGGTGTCACCAGCCATGATGTTGCAACGTAGGTCGTTACGTACTAGGTTAGATCATCTGAGGTGGGGTAGGCCGATTGAGGATAAGGTGCGGGTAGCTCAAGAAAAACAAATAGAGTCCGCCGGGGGTCAAGCGCGAGCTGTTCAAGTTGGGGAGGATGTCTTGGTGCGTAATTACGCGCAAGGCGAAAAATGGGTGCGTGGGAGAGTAGAAGAAGAAGTAGGTTCGCGGCACTACGTAGTGAATATGGGTCTAGGGCAACTTAAGAGGCACGTGGACCAAATCAAGCCGTGGGCAGTGCCGTATGAGCCGCCGGATTCACATACACCGGGGACCTCGAGTGGTGCCTGTAGTCACCCAGCTGCGGGCGAGAGTGGCGCCCCTGTACTAGTAGGACCACCGCCCCTAACCGACAGCCCCGTTGCGACGGATCCGCCTCCCGCCGTTCCACCTGTACGCTTGCACCGGCCCAAACGTCTTACGAGGCCCATAGATAGGTGGGGCTATTAGTTAGTATAGGTTAATTACATATTATGTTTCATAGGCTAATTATTATGGTTGTCATGGAATTTTGTTATTTAGTGTGAGGGTATGGTGTTTGTATAGAACTTTTTATATTTTACCTTTTTAATAAGTATTGTTTCTGGTCTATTGACATAGAATTGTTAGATGTCATTCCGTAAATAAATATCTTTTCATCAGCATGTCCTAAGTTGTTTAATTACTACAATACGCAGATATCTTAAAGGTAAGTACGGCTTATTGCGTTTTTTTGTTAACAATATTTAAAAGATTTGTTATTACTGAATTCGGTAAATTTACGTCCAAATCTATAGTTGATTGGAATAAAGTGATATTTGGAGTTTAGATAATGTCGCACGCTTTTTTACGTCATGAATGTTACTATGTGTAACAAAATGTGTAACGTTACAGTCATGACCAGTTCTAAGGCGGAGACTACACTTGAAAATACTTATATAACTGTTGTATTTATTATTAACCCACAACGGTGTTGAAAAGTTTCGTAAATCACTATTAAGCTATTGAAAATTACATACTCGGCTGAAAATTCAGCAATCACCTTCGGCTCATGCCCGATGTTAGCCACGTAGATATATAGAAGCATACTTACTTGTATTATAATTTACTATAATTAAATTTTGATATCTTGATATATTTAACCTTTTTTTTCCTTTTGTATTAGCCTTAAATTTATATATATAAATAATAAGCCTTTAATAAAAAATTGGATACACAGTTTATATTATAGACTAAGCTTTATGATGGTCATGTACGTAACTTTCGGTCATGTACGTAACGTGTGTTACGATGTCATGAATGTTTAGTACAATTTTTCGCGTTTTGACCCATCTGCTTTGAGTTTTTTATATAATAAGGGAAAATACCTATGTAATGCTAGACGCGGAACTAATAGATGACACTTACAACAAAAATACCATAAAAATAAGAATTACTCTAATCATTTCTCAACACTGTACATTTTATAAGCTTCTCAAGCTATCTGTTGATGTGAAAAAATATATCCGGGACGCCTTTGGGAACAAAATTTTAAAATGGGATCAGTTTTCGTAAATAATGTGACCGCGTCAACACGCGCTCGACAATTTCTTAGCAAAATTTTGCACTAAGTTTTGAATACATTTATTTGATTTTTTGTGATTTCTATTGATTTCTTTGGATTAATGGTCATGTTGTATATACTAATTAATGTTTATTTATAATTTTTATCCATTTACCCTAACAATATAAAGGGTGTCTACTCTTAGTTCTTGAAAAGGTAAAAAACCTAATAGATGACATGGATCTCATCTTTTAGTTTTGCAATACATACTAAAGTTATTTTGTAGTTTATTCTACTGCAAATATCATCACTATTCTCTGAAAATATAATTCTATTAACAAACTAAGAACTTAGAACTACTGTACCTAAAAATGGACATGGTGTCTAATATTAGACCTTGTACTGATCTAAAAATCGATTGATTTAGTTTTTTAGCAATAAAAAGAAGAAAAAGGAGAGCTGAGAAAAGAAAGAAAAAAAAAGAAGAGACAAGAGAAGCATGGAGACTAAAGACTGAAAATAAATTTGCTAGGAAAAAAATATGAAAAATAAAAATAAAAGGAAAGATAGTTTCAGCATGGAAGAAGAATGGATAGAATCTGGAGACAACGTGGATAATACCGTCGGTGGCCAAATTATTATACTCACTTGAAAAACAATACGTTTTTGTGCCTCATAAGGAAAAATTTTTATCTTTAAAAAAGTTATTTTTATCTCGCCCCATGTCGTAACCGACGAAGGAGGTTTCACTCGTTCAATAACACAGCTTTTATAAAAATTTTCATGTCGCCTTCGGTGAACAAACTAGGGATTGTCCTGGAGGATCTGAATCAATTGGGTCATATTAAGGTCACGCCTTTTATCTTCATAATTAAAAAAAAAATGAAATTAAAATAACTTGTTTTCCTCCTTTCAGTATTCCTCAGACCAGTGTTTTAACATTGTAGCAAACGCCAATCGCTTAGCATGCATGCATCTGGGGTAAACTTAGGTTTTTCGAAGGACGGAAACAATTGAAATTCAGTTTCTTCCGTTTCGCCTTAGCATTCTGTTAGATAAAGCTACGCCAGCATCATCTAACAAAACTTTTATGACTTTCAGGGGTTTTCTTCTGTTCTCAACAAAAAAAACGCCTTGTTTCCTCTCCTGTTCAAGAAGTCGAAAGACGTTTTCTACCACATTTATCAACTCGCTATGGGGACAAAGATTTTTTTAGGTTCATCACTTTTTTATATTTCAAAGTGTAGACTGGGAAACGCCTATTAATCTCGCAATTTCTCTTCGGGTATGATTGATATGACTCGAAGGTGTTTTTTAAATTTTAGATTTATTTCTAGCTGAAATGTCTGAATTCTTTCCCATGGCTACATCTTTCATTATTTTAACTTAAAATTACATTATCACAAAAAATAACCAAGAAACACTAGAATCATGTGCTAATAATACCTATTATTTAAACATTATAATAAAATAGATAAGACTTAAGTGTTGCTTTTTATAACACGTTTCACGCAAAAAACATTTTTAACGCCTGTGTCTAACTCCCTATTGCACGCACTTAACACAGGAAAATATGGCATAAGTGACTGTCGTAATAAATGGTGTCATTATTACAAGACTAGCTGTTGCCCGCGACTTCGTCCGCGTTAACATATTATAATAACAAAAATGGATAGTTTTCCCCTTTTTGTGATTCCTTATACAAAGGATAAAAACGGGACCCTATTTAAGCAAACGTCAAACGCAAACGTCAAAAAACTTTCATGTTTCTTACTCAAGAAATGACGGACTTTCATTGAAAATTTCTACCCCAATTTCACCCCCTTGGGGGTAGTATTACCAGAAACGCTTAAATACGTATCCATTCATTTTTAATCAGTAGCACAAAAATAAAATCTCATGTTTCTAACTCAAGAAATGACGGACTTTCATTCAAACTTTCAACCCCAATTTCACCCCCTTGGGGGTAGAATTTCCAAAAACGCTTAAATACCTATCCATTCATTTTTAATCAGCAGTCCAAAAATAAACTTTCATGTTCCTAACTTAAGAAATGACGGACTTTCATTTAAACTTTCAACCCCTATTTCACCCCCTTGGGGGTAGAATTTTCAAAAACGCTTAAACACATATTCAATCATTTTTGATCAGTAGCCCAAACATAAAATTTCATGTTTCTAACTTAAGAAATAACGCACTTTCATTCAAACTTTTAACCCCAATTTCACCCCCTTGGGGGTGGAATTTCCAGAAACGCTTAAATACGTATCCATTCATTTTTAATCAGTAACCCAAAAATAAAGTTTTATGTTTCTAACTCAAGAAATGATTGACTTTCATTGAAACTTTCAACCCCTATTTCACCCCCTTCGGGGTAAAATTTTCGAAATTCCTTTCTTAGTGGGTTTCTACTTAATAAAACAACCCTACTCACCAAATTTCGTGGCTGTAACTTTAACAGTTTTTGCTCAGCGACGATGAATCAGTCAGTCAGTCAGTCAGTCAGGACATGCAATTTTATAAGTATAGATTATTATTGAATAATAAATGTTACTGACTCACAAAATGTAGAAGACAGCCTAAAGTAACAAAAAATAAAAGAAAAAACTAAAACTAACAACACAAAATGGCTAAACAATCAACCAATACGAATCTATGTAAAAATCTCACACTGAGTATATTAATTTGGCCACCCACTGTATTTCTGATGCATGTAGTTACTATGATGAAGTAAATGAAATCTTTTGAAAAACGGCAAATATAGACCTAATATTAGGAAAAATGTAAAATGTAATGTAATGTTCTATGTCAACTATTAGTTCATATTGGTGTCTACTATTAATGATGTTCGTTTTTTGTGATGTCATCTATTAGCTCTTATGACAAAGTTTACAAAAAGACCAATAATATATTTTTTAATTGATTTGTCAGAGAATAATTATAATAGTTTTATTTTGTAAGAGTTACTGAAGACATGGAAGAAGTTATCAATCCTTTATTTTCATAAATGTATATTTTATAACATTCAAATGTTTAATGTTTACCTATAGTGTCTGCCATTAGTGCTTTTCCCTTATATCATTGATCTCAAATTATACTCCTGTTTTTTGTAACTTGGGGCGATGTTAATTGTAATATTGAAGCCAGATAAGGTTTTTATTATGTGCAAATTCATTCTGGGAATATAATAATGTATTTCACATAATCTGTAAAAATTCAACTGCCTAGCTCAAGCGGTTCTTGATATACAACCTGGTGACTGACAAACAGACGGAAAGATATACATAAGTTTCCGAAATGAGTTTCTTAGGCTTAACACATAAAATTGTTAAGACCCCCCATTTTTAAACTAAGACCGAAAATAAGACCGGAAAGGAGGTGATCAAGTATCGCAAAATATTTTTACCATCGAGGAAATTGATTCCTAGGCATTTGATAGACTAACGTCATTTTTTGGTCGGATTCTCTGTCGACTGGGTTTGAACTTTGAGGTAACGCAACCAAACTACGTAGGTCCCCCGTCTGCCTAGGAATCAACTTCTCTGAAAGTACATTGACGATAAAACCACTGCAAAAAAATATTCCCTCAGAATATACAGTTAGTTAAGAAACTGCAGTTATTGTTCTCACACATTACCTTACAACAATGCCAGACCGAATCCTGAAAATGAATGGGGTCTAACTTCTGGCTAAATCATAAGCTTTTAAGTTTTAAGTAAATAATAAAATTAATTGTGTCAAAAAATTAATTTTCTTTCCCAAATTCCTCGCATTTAAGCAAGAGAATGCATTATAAATTTTATTTATTTTAAGTAACGTCTAGCAATAGACAAAAACCGAATGTGGCGCTTAGTTGCCTCCACTTAAATCTTAATACTAGATTTATACACAAGTTAAATAAAATTTAATTTATTTTTACAAGATTTTATTTATATTCGTAAACATTAAGTGATATATCACCATTAGCGCAATTGCAGCCTGACATTTTGGGCCCACAAATAGGCACAATACCTATGCCTCAATCAGAGACTGATATAATAGTTATCAGATTTTGAGGGTAGTCATGTCCACTGTGACACCCTGCCCTCTCAGACAGCACATGGCCAACGACATAGTTCACAGTCTTCTGTTCGCCTGAAGATAAGATTTTCTTAATTTGATGTCGCATATAATATGTCTCCAACCCTTGAAAAAGAAAACTCTTTTCTCTTTTCAAATTTCATTTTTCTTACTTTTGTTATCCAGCATCTTTGCAGGTTGTCATGCCTAAGCGTATACCACAATAGCCTAGAATTTGACATGGGACACTTATATGCTTATTATCATTATTTAAGGCAATAGGGACCTCTGCGGATGCGCCCTCCAGTACATTTAGAGCTACTTATTCGTACGTCGATGATTAACTGCATTCACCAGCAGATCTCTAGTAAGTTCATTTGTGCTAGCCTCGTCGCCGATTTCCCATTCCTTGGCAGTCAGTGTCCGCCGGGATGCGACATCGCTGGCGAGCTCCGAGGCGTCGTCAGATATGTCGTGACTAGCACTTATTACAGAAAAATATTCATTGTTAGATGACGCCCGCAACTCCGTTTCGTCAAAATTCATTTTACGCATACATTTTTCCGGGATAAAAAGTATCATATTATAGTATATCCTGATATAATATATCCTTTCACGGGACTCAAAATAACCCTATACCAAATTTCAGTACAATGTTCAGCGGTTTGGGCGTGAAGAGGTAACAGACAGACACAATTTTCCATTCACAATGTTATTTGTATATTTTGTTCTGAACGAACAAAATATGTTGCATGTTGCATGTTCACATCCGTGTCCTGCGACCTCTGAAGGTATTTTCACAGCAAAGTACTACATAATATTATTAGAATTCACTGTAACTCTCACTTCTTGTTTAGTAATAAATCCAAAGAGAATATTATCACTACGTTTTATAATAAATCCTTTTTTTAAATGAAGGTACATATTATATTGTCATTTCTGACAATATTATGACAAAACATTGATTTAAATATTCTTATTAAATACTCTTTGGACATTGTTTATTGCCTCCTTGGTCACAAGGAGGATGTAATAAACAAACCCTTTAAGACCCATAGTACACTGCGTATTTTAAACGCGCAGATTACGCGCATATACGCGAATCGCAATTTAAGAACGAGCTGTCAAATTTTGCTGTATTTTCTAATAAGTATTACGATCCCGGAAGACGATTGACTTAAATAAAATTGAGATTTATTTAATCATTATAATCATTATAATATTACAAGATACTAGCCTAACGGATATTACGATTTACTTATTTTGACTCGATAGTTTTATTTTTCGAAATTATGAATATTTCTGGTCTTTTCAACAAACATCTGTTACACTTATTCAGTTACTATCATTAAATAACTTGCACTACTACAATCATACCCTTTGTAAAATCATAGCTAAAGGAAATATTAGTATTGTATTTAGTTTTTAAGTAATCACCAAAAAAACAGTTTTGGGACTTACGACCTTTACTTTCGTGCTATTATGCGGGAACCCTTGTTACGCGATATTGTTCACTACTAGCTGCGGCTAAAAGTACAATTCATGCGGGCATGAATCATGGAATCATTATATCACGATTGGAGGATAGTGGGGTGTGTTGGCGGGGCTAGCGTGTTTTGATATTTTTGGCAGCCCGGTCTTAAGCGAGATTCGATCGCAACTTTGTAACTTAAGCACACGAGGCGATCGTATACGTCGTAATCGCTCGTCTCTTGAGGTTTGATCATAGACTCTTCTTGTTCAGTTGTATAATGGGTCGGTTGAGACAACACTGCTTACGTTGGCTTTAGTACTTCTTTTAAAAAGAAAACGTACAAAAAAGCGAATCTATTGGATATAAGTTACCCAATTAGGTACGAGTGAAAATTGATTGAGTGGCCATTATCATACAACGTCTAAAAATTGGTAATACAAAGAAGATCGAAGAAATTTATTGCTATGATACAAGCGCACGCATAGATTCAAACGCGCGCTTGTATCATCAATCCAAACACAACAATCAGTAATATAATGTGTAAATCAATGATTAAAGAAACACTCTTTTAAAGAAACACTATTTTTTTACGTCATTGGTGTAAATGCTCTTAGATCTGTGGAAACTTTTAATTTAGCGTAACGTATGTTAGCTATAAGTTTTCAAAAAAGTAATAAAATAAAATGTGGTATAAAAAAGACATGGCTTCAAGGTCTTGTTACTAGGCCATAAATCTTATTTGAAAAAAGAGGATATTGTAATTATAGTCTACGGCAATACTTAATCTGTGGTCTACGACGTTACAATGCCATCTGTGATACCACAAAGCAACTAACTAGTTGGCAACTAATTTCGGCATAAGATCACAGATGTCGGCTAAAATCTACAGATTAAAACCTAAATTCACAGATTATGCTACCTAAATTTGCCATTGTATGGAAATGTCCTACCTCTGGGTGGAACGGTGTATGCTCCCAAACCCATCGGCTCCAAATCGGACGATATCTGGTTAATCACGTTCAGTGTAGATAACTATTATACGCCCATAATCTTGGATGATGAATGCAATATTATTACATGGCCATTGAATCAGTTTCTTATACCGCTTGAAGATCCGATAACCATATTATATTGAAGCCATTTAAGGCTTTTACTATGTGAAAATTTATACTGTAAAAAAATTCACTGTCTAGCAGCTAGCTCAAGTGGTTCTTGATACTGTACAGCCTGGTGACTGACAAACAGACGGAAAAATAGACATAAGTTTCCGAAGTGAGTTTCTTAGGCTTAACCCATAAACTTGTTAAAACCCCCCATTTTTAAATTAAGGCCGAAAATAAGACCGGAAAAGAGGTGATCAAGTATCGCAACATAAGTAGGTAAGTAAGTATTTGTACCATCGAGGAAATTGATTCCTAGGCAGTTGACAGACTAACGTCATTTTTGGTCGGATCATCAGCTGTCGACTGGGTTTGAACTTTGAGGTAACGCAACCAAACTACCTAGGTCCCCCGTCTGCCAAGGAATCAACTTCTCTGAAAGTACATTAACGATAAAACCACTGTAAAACGATTATTCCCTTAGATTTTAGAATATACAGTTAGTTAAGAAACTGCAGTTATTGTTCTTACGCATTACCTTACAACAATACCAGACCGAATCCTGAAAATGAATGGGGTCTAAGTTTTGGCTAAATCATAAGCTTTTAAGTTTTAAGTAAAGAATAAAAATAATCGTGTCTCAAAATTAATTTTCTTTCCCAAATTCCTCGCATTTATGCAAAAGAATGCATTATTACGTCTAGCAATAGACAAAAACCGAATGTGGCGCTTAGTTGCCTCCAATTAATACTAAATTTATACCCAAGTTAAATAAAATGTAATTTTTATTTACATGACTTTATTTATATACGCAAACATTAAGTAAAATATCACCATTAGCGCGATTGCAGCCTGACATTTTGGGCTCACAAATAGGCACAAAACCTATGCCTGAATCAGAGACTGATATAATAGTTATCAGATTTTGGGGGTAGTCATGTCCCCTGTGACACCCTGCCCTCTCAGACAGCAACAGCAGCAGTTCGAATTCTTCTGTTCGCCTGAAGATAAGGTATTCTTAATATGATGTCGCAAATAATTATGTCTCCGACCCTTGAAACAGAAAACTCTTTTCTCTTTTCATATATATAGGTACTTTTGTTATCCACCATCGTTGCAGGCTGTCATGCCTAAGCATTTACCGCAATAGCCTAGAATTTGACATGGGGCATTATATCGTTATTATCAGTATTAGACGCAATAGGGACCTCTGCGGATGCGCCCTTCAGGACATTTAGAGCTACTTATTCCTTCTCTTCTCACTCTACGTCGATGAGTAACTGCATCCACCAGCAGATTTGTAGTAAGTTCATTTGCACTAGCCTCGTCACCGGTTTCCCATCCCTTGGCAGTCAGTGTCCACCCAGTTGCGACATCGCTGGCGAGCTCCGACGCGTCGTCAGATCTGTCGAGCGACCGGTCGGACGATCCGGTCGAGTCGACGCCGCTCAGTGGGAGACAGAGCGCCAGGTGGAGTGTACTCGACACCAGCAGCAGCAGCAGCAGGCACAGTGATGATGACGGGAACATGTTGAGTGTTGACTGTAGGAGCGTCATCAAACAAAGTGGTTAAATACAATAAAAGTGGTTTAGAATACAATATTAAATGTCAAATCAATTCACGTCATAAATAGTATAATAATTAATTTTAATTCTGTAAAAATACTTCTTAATTTAATTGAAAATAAATTTCCTTGCAACTTTGATATCATTGAAGAAATCTTGGGTCGTGTAATAGCATTTATCTAAGAGCCAGTTAAATAATTCTTTTTTAAATTTATTTAATGTAAGATCGTCTTTTTTAAATTTATTTGGTATATTATTGTATATTTTAATGCTCATGCAGTACGCATTCTTACTATAGATTGCTAACCGTTGCCTTGGAATATTTATTTTTTTAACACTTCTTTTGTGTTCATTATTTTCTGTGTCTTTTTCTTGTTCAAAATGTGTTTAATATTTTTTTTTAAATAAACAAGATTCGAGAATATATAAACTCGCCAGAGGAAGTATTTTCAGGTTCTTGAATAGGGGTCTGCAATGAGCACGTCTATCTGCTCCGGCCATAGCTCTAATGCATTTTTTTTTTGTATCATGAATGCTCTGTTTAGTTCGACTGAATTACCCCGCATCACCTCGTCATATTACAATCTCGCGGTTTTTACAATCTTACGGTGACATAATATGTATCCCTTGTGTATAGTTAACTGTAATATTTGTGTATTAATATTATTAATCATTTTCACAGTGAATAATAATATTATTCACTGTAAAATAGTTACCTTTGTTTTGTGATGAGAAAATTCATGACGATACAAATCAATAAGATAATTGCTCGTTCAGCGCTGCTACTTTTAGAATATACTCTATATAAGGAACACATACACACCCTAAAGTAATATCACTTAGTTTTGTTACACCCTGTATAATATTATGTAACAGGAAGCCGAGATACTTATAATATTTTTACTCGAGGATGGCTTAACCGATTTGGCTTAAAATTGCAGACTCCCCGGCTTTTATCCACGTGGTGTACTCTACGGAAGAATTAAACTGCACATTCGCGACTATAATAATAAATTAATAACCAATGTATTATTTCGATCTATCTATGGTTGAAGCTCGGCCGCACTTAGGCCGATTTAGACCCCCCGCGCATAAGGCGGCCAGGTCGCGCGGCCAGGTCGCTGCGGCCAACTATAATAATAATAATAATAATCATAATTTATTTGCAAAGAATGTTGTTACAAAGATCTTAAAGTAAGTTATATTATACAGTATCAAACATTCTGCTTTGGAAGCATGCAAAATTTAATACTTATAAATTCTATATTTGTCATAATTAAAAGATAGCCACACATCAATTATATTAATAACAATAGAAAAAAAAATTGCCTTTACAATCCAGAGAAAAAAAACTATAAGGACTATAATATCAATGTCAATCAAAAACAGAAAAAAAAAAACTAATTGTCAAATAATTTAATTTGTTCGCCATGGTACATCTACCCTCCATAGCTATGACTTGAGGTTTTTAAATCTGCAGTATCATCTACTGGCCAAGTGGCGTTTAACATCCAGGAATAATTATTACAGACAGCAGCAGTCTTTATTATATTATCACAGTGTAATTATTATGATGTGTTACTAGTTATGTCGACCAAATCCAGCAATACTTCGCTATCCTGACTCCTGAGGTACACACACATACGGTAAGTACATAATATTATAAACATATTATAAAAGCCTTCTTTATAATGGAGGGTCATACAAAAGTCTTATTCTAATTTTTACTTTTTGTTTTAGCACCCAATTGTCGAAGTAAGAAGCTGGAGGATGTGGGATTAGATAGTCTAAAAAAAATTAACTTGTTGCACCATGACTTCAGGTTATCTACAAAAACTACATTTGTTATCCTGACCACTACAACAAAAACCATTGATGGATTAACATAAGTTATCTACTCATATTTCATGAATTATATACTAACTCTTCTATGATATATGTAGGTGTACGCATTACGCGACCAGCGGCCCGCTGTCACGCTCTGGTCGCGCGGCCAACGAAAAACATCGCGACACACACGCGGCCACTTGGCCGCCGCGGCCAACAAGATACGGGAATTTGTAGGAAATTACTCAATGTGCGCGCACTGGTCGCCGCGGCCACACGTCTTTTGTATACAGAATGGCGTTTGATACTGAACTTTTAATTTAAGAAATTCAAAACAGACTAGTGTGGTCGCAGACGTGGCCGCAAAGTGCGCGGGGTGGCAGCAGCGACCTGGCCGCGCGACCTGGCCGCCTACTGCGACCACACTCGTATGACAAGTGATTTGATGAATAAACTTTGACAATTATTAGGTTTTCTGTATACAAAAAACGTGTGGCCGCGGCGACCAGTTCGCGCACACTGAGTAATTTCATACAAATTCCCGTATCTCTTTGGCCGCGTGTGTGTCGCGATGTTTTTAGTTGGCCGCGCGACCAGAGCGTGACAGCTGGCCGCTGTAGCGCTAGCACGGCGACCAGCGGAAATGCGAAAGTATGGACAAACTGTGGAAATAAACCTAAGGTGCCGTTTCGATCTTTTTTCGTTCCGGAAAATTCATTTAAAATGCCATTTTATGACAGACTATAGTTACAAACTGTGGAGATAAACTTAAGGTGCCGTTCCGATATTTTTTAGTTCCGAAAAATTCAATTAAAATGCCACTTTATGACAGACTATAGTCCTAAAAATTTAAATAATATCCTACTTTATGACATATACTATAGTCTGTCATAAAGTGGCATTTTAATTAAATTTTTGTCGGTCGCGATTAGCCGCGGTAAAGATCGGAACGGCACCTTAGGTTTATTTCCACAGTTTGTCCATACTTTCGCATTTCCGCTGGTCGCCGTGCTAGCGCTACTGGTCGCGTAATGCGCGCACCTACATATTATATCGTAGAAGAATTAGTTGCCCGCAGCGACCTGGCCGCCTAATGCGCGTCTTAATGATTTTTCATAAACTCCATACAATTTCTTACAAACCCTTCATTATATTGAAGTTAAGTTATCCTTAAATACCACTAAGTGCAGTCGTAGGTTTCTTTTTTTTTCTGAGTTAAAAATACTTTTTCTTTCTGTTGTAGTTAGAAAAGTCGCTCGACAGGTCTGACGATACGTCAGAGCTGTTTGACTGGACACTGACTGCCAGGACAGTGTTTATATTTTGTAGTGTCTAGGCTTCTTACAGACGAGCGGCACGTGTTGGCGGCACGTGTCGGCACTCGGCGGCAGTCGGCGGCACGTGTCGGCGGCAGTTTACGTCAGTCGACGGCAGCCGACGGCAGCCGTTGATAGTTTATGACGCATGCAGGGGGCCTACCACGACCTTTCCTATTACGATCATGTTTCCAGAACACTTTGTTGTAAGATTACAATAACATTACCGTACTCACTTTTTAAATATAATTTTACTAAAAAAACAGTAAAAAAATACAAAAAATTGTTAAATCCGCTGTGAAATATAATTTTTTTTAAGACCGCTAACTTGACGTTAAAGTAATTATTATTGCTTATATTCTGTCAAACGGTGTCGCTTAGTAGAGGTGGTGGTAGGCCCCCAGTTGTGACGTACCTTCCGCCTAAAGGTAAGGGGGCGTCCGCAAATTACGTGAGGTGTTCTTTTGAATTTTGTTGACCCCCCCCCCCCCCCCTCCTCCCCCGGGTGAGATTTCGTGAGATTTTATTCAACCACCTCCCCCCCCCCCCCCGCAAATCTCACGTAAGATTTTCAAAATGTGGGTTTCTTACGTAAACGTTTGGTTTGACGGTCAGTAGATTTTCTTGCAAACGAATTTGTCAATGCTCTTAATCGTATAACAATTACTCGTATTACGCTTACGATTAAATCTTAAGCATACGTACAATCTGGATGAAATGGACTAAATTAGTATCATTTTGTTGAGAAAAATCTTATTTTTGAAATTATGTGAGATTTGCCGAGACCCCCCCTCTCCCCAACGTGAGATTAGGTGTGATATGACTCGACCCCCTCCCCCCCTAAACACCTCACGTAATTTGTGGACGCCCCCTAAGCGGCCACAAGTCGGTATCGTACGCAACGGACGTCTCGCATCAAACGGATATTTTTTTCACAGCACGTCCGCTGAATCGGCAACGTACGGATTACCGACTAGCCTAGTAAATGAATGCTCAAAAGGGGGATGTGGATGGAATAGTCGAAAGCAGAAATTTTGACTTAGGAACTTTGTGTGGACTAATTTAAAGATAAAAATACTGGCTAGTCGGTTTTCCGTACGCTGCCGATACAGTAGACGTACTGTAAAAAAATTATCCGTTTGATGCGAGACGTCCGCTGCGTACGATACCAACCTGTGGACGCTTACCTTTACGCGCCACGTCACAAATACAAGCGTGATAAACTGTCGAATACTGTATCTAAATTAAATTATGCTGACACTGTTATTACTGGTTGTATTCTCTCTAGAAGCAAAATAATTTTTCAACGTGTTTAAAATGCATGCACCCGCTTCTGTTTCCCAGTTCCTCGCCGAGCCCACGTCACCCCATTCATCAACAAAGCCAATTTTCTAAAAATGGAAAACCAACGGACACTTCATTTTGCCTCCTTATTGTTTAGTCTTTAGTGTAATTAAATCTCATCGGCCAATGTACTTATCAGTGGCGTGGGGTGAAAAAAAATAAAGGTAAAGCCGGACCAAAAAAATGCTAACTCGTGAATAAGCAAAATTTCAATTCTTGTAAAAAAAAACGTGCAATAAATTACATACCTGTATTAAGTGTGTTAGTTTACCTTTTCCATAACTACTAGGGTGCTTTGCTTGCATTGTGTGCGTTGCATGCAGTGTTAGTGTTGTTAGTATTCACCACCTTCACCATACATGACATCACTGGTATTATATGAACAGTGCATGTCGAGTATGATAAAAGTGGCTTTAAAAAAAGCCGTTTTAAGCACACGTCACTCACACTCACACACCAAAAATAAGTGAATCCTGACTTGCCAGTGTAGATGTTTGTTACTCAATCATGCAAAAACTGGATTTAGATGAAATTTTGCATGCATCCCATGTCAAACATGGAAAGGAACATAGGCTACCTGTCTGAAGTCCACGCAGACGAAATCGCGGGCAAAAGCTAGTAGCAAAGAAATATCAGCAGAAATACGTACCTAAATGTTTAATTTTGTTATTTGTCGTCTGTCGTCGTTATTTAATATTATTATAAAATATAATAGGTAATCCGTAAGACAACAGTCAATTTGTACTAATGCTGCCATTTCTCACCTAACCGTGTCACGACAAATTACAAAGTATGTAAAACAAACCAACCTTTACGATGTAACAAACAAAAACACAACACAACACTTGGCAAGTAAAATTTCACTACTTTCGATTCTTTTAAACTGTATAATATTACAATCAAGCTAGCCCACTAACTTAATAAACAAAATTTTGCATATTACAATAATAACAGTACAAAATGAGTGCAAATTAGCGCGTAATATAATTGTTTATGTGAATTGAAATGACAGCACGCGCCGGTCGGCCGCTGCAATTAGCTCTGTTGTGATTGGACGAAATCTTTTAAAGCGAAACATGCGAAACTAAACCTTAACACATGACAAATAAAGACTAGGTAGGCTATGTGGGATCGGCTTGTTGTTCGACAATATCGACGAGTCGTTTGCATGTAGTAGTAATGTGTATGTGTGCGTGAATTTCATACATTTCAAATGTTTGGATTCCCGATGTTTTGAGCGAGTTCCCCGGCCACCGCCGCCGCACACTATGTACGCGTTCTGAGTGCGATCGTAAAAACGGGTATGTGTGCGTTTGCGTGATTTTAAATACATGGCGAATTATTTTTATGAAATTGTAGGAAGCGGGGTAAGCTATAATTATTAATAATAAAAAATGTATATATTAAAATTGGCCAAGGTAAGCCGGTAGGAATCGTGTTCTATGGGGGCTTCGCCACTGGTACTTATATGAGAAATTAAACTTTTCCAAGCAAGATGTCCGAAATTCCGATCTGCTTATATACCCATCATTTAGTAAATCTGCTTTCCGTGGTAGTTTTAAATATATGGCTACGAAATGCTGGAACAATATTCCTCCCCCTATCAGAAACTGCTTAACGATTGTCACGTTCAATCGTAAACTGCGCGATTATCTTCTAAATAAACAAAAAAACTCCGTTTAACAATAGGTATATCTACAGCGAATCCAACACAGTTCTAGTTCCTGTATTATAAAATTATATTGTTTTTGTTATAAGTTACATATTATGCGAGCAGAGTGATAATATTTTCAATTTAATGGCTATTTGTGATTAACACTGATATTATTGTTATTGTTAAAGATATGCTAAAGATTTATTCTATTGTCTATGTTTTAAAAACTTTAAAGACTGTAAGGACTGTTAAATGTGTATTCACTATTCTTAAAAGTTAATTTTATATTATAACTTATTTTAAAGCATAAGGCGCTTACTGAAAATCAGCGTTGCGGCTATGATCGCAACGTACATGCTGAGTATAAGCACCAATTTGGTAGAAACGGTTTTGAAATGTTTTATTTCTTCTTATAATGTACAATTATTTTTATCAAATAAAGTTGCTTTCTTTTCTTCTTTCTTTAAAAGTAAATAATAAAATTAATTGTGTCATAAAATTATTTTTTTTCCTAAATTCCTCGCATTTAAGCAAGAGAATGCATTATAAATTTTATTTATTTTAAGTAACGTCTAGCAATAGACAAAAACCGAATGTGGCGCTTAGTTGCCTCCACTGAATACTAGATTTATACACAAGTTAAATAAAATTAAATTTATTTTTACAAGATTTTATTTTTATTCGTAAACATTAAGTAAAATATCACCATTAGCGCGTTGCAATACCTGTGCCTCAATCAGAGACTGATATAATAGTTATCAAATTTTGGGGGTAGTCATGTCCCCTGTGACACCCTGCCCTCTCAGACAGCACATGACCAACGACATAGTTCACAGTCTTCTGTTCGCCTGAAGATAAGATATTCTTAATTTGATGTCGCATATAATATGTCTCCAACCCTTGAAAAAGAAAACTCTTTTCTCTTTTAAAATTTCATTTTTCTTACTTTTGTTATCCAGCATCTTTGCAGGTTGTCGTGCCTAAGCGTATACCACAATAGCCTAGAATTTGACATGGGACACTTATATCGTTATCATCATTATTTAAGGCAATAGGGACCTCTGCGGATGCGCCCTCCAGTACATTTAGAGCTACTTATTCGTACGTCGATGATTAACTGCATTCACCAGCAGATCTCTAGTAAGTTCATTTGTGCTAGCCTCGTCGCCGATTTCCCATTCTTTGGCAGTCAGTGTCCGCCGGGATGCGACATCGCTGGCGAGCTCCGAGGCGTCGTCAGATCTGTCGTGACTAGCTCTTATTACAGAAAAATATTCATTGTTAGATGACGCCCGCAACTCTGTTGCGTCAAAATTCATTTTACGCGTACATTTTTCCGGGATAAAAAGTATCATATTATAGTATATCCTGATAATATATATCCTTTCACGGGACTCAAAATAACCCTATACCAAATTTCAGCGGTTTGGGCGTGAAGAGGTAACAGACAGACACAATTTTCCATTCACAATGTTATTTGTATATTTTGTTCTGAACGAACAAAATATGTTGCATGTTGCATGTTCACATCCGTGTCCTGCGACCTCTGAAGGTATTTTCACAGCAAAGTACTACATAATATTATTAGAATACACTGTAACTCTCACTTCTTGTTTAGTAATAAATCCAAAGAGAATATAATCACTACGTTTTATAATAAATCCTTTTTTTAAATGAAGGTACATATTATATTGTCATTTCTGACAATATTATGATAAACATTGATTTAAATATTCTTATTAAATACTCTTTGGACATTGTTTATTACATCCTCCTTGGTCACAAGGAGGATGTAATAAACAAACCCTTTAAGACCCATAGTACACGGCGTATTTTAAACGCGCAGATTACGCGCGTATACGCGAATCGCAATTTAAGAACGAGCTGTCAAATTTTGCTGTATTTTCTAATAAGTATTACGATCCCGGAAGACGATTGACTTAAATGAAATTGAAATTTATTTAATCATTATAATCATTATAATATTACAAGATACTAGCCTAACGGATATTACGATTTACTTATTTTGACTCGATAGTTTTATTTTTCGAAATTATGAATATTTCTGGTCTTTTCAACAAACATCTGTTACACTTATTCAGTTACTATCATTAAATAACTTGCACTACTACAATCATACCCTTTGTAAAATCATAGCTAAAGGAAATATTAGTATTGTATTTACTTTTTAAGTAATCACCAAAAAAACAGTTTTGGGACTTACGACCTTTACTTTCGTGCTATTATGCGGGAACCCTTGTTACGCGATATTGTTCACTACTAGCTGCGGCTAAAAGTACAATTCATGCGGGCATGATTCATGGAATCATTATATCACGATTGGAGGATAGCGGGGTGTGTTGGCGGGGCTAGCGTGTTTTGATATTTTTGGCAGCCCGGTCTTAAGCGAGATTCGATTGCAACTTTGTAACTTAAGCACACGAGGCGATCGTGAAACGTGCCTCTACTGCGCGTATACGTGCAGATACAGCGACTACAACGCATCTGTTGTAGTCGCTCGTCTCTTGAGGTTTGATCATAGACTCTTCTTGTTCAGTTGTATAATGGGTCGGTTGAGACAACACTGCTTACGTTGGCTTTAGTACTTCTTTTAAAAAGAAAACGTACAAAAAAGCGAATCTATTGGATATGAGTTCCCCAATTAGGTACGAGTGAAAATTGATTGAGTGGCCATTATCATACAACGTCTAAAAATTGGTAATACAATGAAGATCGAAGAAATTTATTGCTATGATACAAGCGCACGCATAGATTCAAACGCGCGCTTGTATCATCAATCCAAACACAACAATCAGTAATATAATGTGTAAATCAATGATTAAAGAAACACTATTTTAAAGAAACACTATTTTTTTACGTCATTGGTGTAAATGCTCTTAGATCTGTGGAAACTTTTAATTTAGCGTAACGTATGTTAGCTATAAGTTTTCAAAAAAGTAATAAAATAAAATGTGGTATAAAAAAGACATGGCTTCAAGGTCTTGTTACTAGGCCATAAATCTTATTTGAAAAAAGAGGATATTGTAATTATAGTCTACGGCAATACTTAATCTGTGGTCTACGACGTTACGATGCCATCTGTGATACCACAAAGCAACTAACTAGTTGGCAACTAATTTCGGCATAAGATCACAGATGTCGGCTAAAATCTACAGATTATAACCTTAATTCACAGATTATGCTACCTAAATTTGCCATTGTATGGAAATGTCCTACCCCTGGGTGGAACGGTGTATGCTCCCAAACCCATCGGCTCCAAATCGGACGATATCTGGTTAATCACGTTCAGTGTAGATAACTATTATACGCCCATAATCTTGGATGATGAATGCAATATTATTACATGGCCATTGAATCAGTTTCTTATACCGCTTGAAGATCCGATAACCATATTATATTGAAGCCATTTAAGGCTTTTACTATGTGAAAATTTATACTGTAAAAAAATTCACTGTCTAGCAGCTAGCTCAAGTGGTTTTTGATACTGTACAGCCTGGTGACTGACAAACAGACGGAAAGATAGACATAAGTTTCCGAAGTGAGTTTCTTAGGCTTAACCCATAAACTTGTTAAAACCCCCCATTTTTAAATTAAGGCCGAAAATAAGACCGGAAAAGAGGTGATAAAGTATCGCAACATAAGTAGGTAAGTAAGTATTTGTACCATCGAGGAAATTGATTCCTAGGCAGTTGACAGACTAACGTCATTTTTGGTCGGATCATCAGCTGTCGACTGGGTTTGAACTTTGAGGTAACGCAACCAAACTACCTAGGTCCCCCGTCTGCCAAGGAATCAACTTCTCTGAAAGTACATTAACGATAAAACCACTGTAAAACGATTATTCCCTTAGATTTTAGAATATACAGTTAGTTAAGAAACTGCAGTTATTGTTCTTACGCATTACCTTACAACAATACCAGACCGAATCCTGAAAATGAATGGGGTCTAAGTTTTGGCTAAATCATAAGCTTTTAAGTTTTAAGTAAAGAATAAAAATAATCGTGTCTCAAAATTAATTTTCTTTCCCAAATTCCTCGCATTTATGCAAAAGAATGCATTATTACGTCTAGCAATAGACAAAAACCGAATGTGGCGCTTAGTTGCCTCCAATTAATACTAAATTTATACCCAAGTTAAATAAAATGTAATTTTTATTTACATGACTTTATTTATATACGCAAACATTAAGTAAAATATCACCATTAGCGCGATTGCAGCCTGACATTTTGGGCTCACAAATAGGCACAAAACCTATGCCTGAATCAGAGACTGATATAATAGTTATCAGATTTTGGGGGTAGTCATGTCCCCTGTGACACCCTGCCCTCTCAGACAGCAACAGCAGCAGTTCGAATTCTTCTGTTCGCCTGAAGATAAGGTATTCTTAATATGATGTCGCAAATAATTATGTCTCCGACCCTTGAAACAGAAAACTCTTTTCTCTTTTCATATATATAGGTACTTTTGTTATCCACCATCGTTGCAGGCTGTCATGCCTAAGCATTTACCGCAATAGCCTAGAATTTGACATGGGGCATTATATCGTTATTATCAGTATTAGACGCAATAGGGACCTCTGCGGATGCGCCCTTCAGGACATTTAGAGCTACTTATTCCTTCTCTTCTCACTCTACGTCGATGAGTAACTGCATCCACCAGCAGATTTGTAGTAAGTTCATTTGCACTAGCCTCGTCACCGGTTTCCCATCCCTTGGCAGTCAGTGTCCACCCAGTTGCGACATCGCTGGCGAGCTCCGACGCGTCGTCAGATCTGTCGAGCGACCGGTCGGACGATCCGGTCGAGTCGACGCCGCTCAGTGGGAGACAGAGCGCCAGGTGGAGTGTACTCGACACCAGCAGCAGCAGCAGCAGGCACAGTGATGATGACGGGAACATGTTGAGTGTTGACTGTAGGAGCGTCGGTGTGATAATGATGCAGCTTCGAAGCACTCATGGTTTATATAATAGTATTAATATGTATACTCGTTTATCAAAATTATTCACGTTTCGTACTATGCCCTATAAGGGTATTTGTGACGTATAATTTCTGTTTTCCTTCTACATTGGTAACTGTGTAATAATATGATGTCATTTTCAATGTTACAATCAGCAGCCTTATTTTCTACTCTTTATGGTATTTGGTTAAGGATTTCAATGAATTTTCTATGATAAAATATGCTTTTATTTAGCTCACAAATTACAACAGCTGTACCTATATGGAATCTCGCAAATTGCAGCCTAATCTATAATCAAAGAAAATATTGAAGTTTTGGGTTCACATAGTCAATAGTCATCTAAATTCAATTCTATACCAACAGTGCCTAGAGCTTGTTATAATAACTGTATATGTTATAAAATTGTGTATAAAAGAAGTACAGTTTTTGTGTAAGTATGGAGTTTTTTTCGCCCTTGTTACATTCATAATAATTATATTGTCAATAATACATAATGTAAAGCTACGTGATAATACTAAGTGACTAAAACTAAGTGATAATACTTTAGAGTTTGGGGTGTGTTTGTGTCACCGTAAGATTGTAAACACCGCGAGATTGTAATAATATGACGAAGTGATGGATTGTAAACAACCAGTTTTCCGGTGATTTTAAATTAATTATTTCGTATTTAAAATGACTTCAATTGCCTGAATATTTGATGTATAACATTGAATAAAATTTAGATATATTTAAAGTGCAGTTTGAATTATAAATAAGGTTAATTTTAAAAACCGAACATTCAAACAGCACTTTAATCATCTAAAATAATCTAAATTTTATTTTATGTTATACATCTCATACCTTAAATTCACCGGAAAACTGTTTGTTTAAGGGCGTTCCTTACGGAGATACCGTAATTTACCGTATTTCAAGCCTTATAAACTCATCATTTAAAAGCTACAAAGTTATAATAAAAATACAGCAATAATCTTCAGTATTTTTATCTTAACATTCCGTTCGCCGTTTTAAATTTTCTATTTTTGTTTATTATACTTATGATATCAGCTTCCAAAGTAAAACCAATTTATTAAAATTCAAGCATACATTCAGCATCTCCTTAGGATTTACAAATTACTTTTATTTGAAACACACGCCAATAGATCGACAATATCATAAACTAAATATTCCCCGTTTTAAATTTTTTTGGACAATTTTGAACCAAGATAATTAAAAAAAAATAGGGTTTTGGTGCAATCTCGGCAACGCGGTAAATGTATGGCCAAGGTCGTTTGCTCGGGGGACAGCCTTAAGTAAGTAAGTAAGTCTTTATATCCAAGAAATGGTTACAATGATCTTATTATAATTATTTATAGTTCACAATTTCTGCCTCCATTCCAAGGCATGGAAATTAGTTTTTTAAGTCTAAAAAAACATGCTTAATTACTATAATAACAATAACAAACTAATGATATTAACAGAATCTGAAATTAATCATAATACAATCCTCAAAAAACTATCATATCTAATAAATACGAATCCTCCATGAATCCTCAGAACATTAAAAATATAATATATATAAACAATCAATTATTATTAATAGTCAAAGTAAAAAAAATTAAAAACAAAAAAAAAATGTGGTTATTATACAATTAATTAAATTACATGTCTATCAATTTAATATTAAAATTGGTAAAGTTCATTACCATTCCTTAAAAAAAATACAATCAATGAAATATTAATAATTATAATTTTAAGATATAATCATGACAAAAAAAATAAGATTAAGGCACAAAAAAAAATCAAACAAAGTGGTTAAATACAATAAAAATGGTTAGAACACAATAAATTTTTTTAAATGTCAAATCAATAATTCATGTCATAAATAGTATAATTCATTTCAATTCAATTAATTAAAATACAATTAATAATTACATGTCATTACAAATTACATGTCAATCAAATTAATATTAAAATTGGTAAAGTTAATTTCAATTATTCCTAAAAAAATACAATCAATTGAATATTAATAACTATTATAATTTTAAGATATAACAATGACAATAAAAATAAGAATAAAGCACAAAAAAAATCAAACAAAGTGGTTAAATACAATAAAAGTGGTTAGAATACAATATTAAATGTCAAATCAATTCATGTCATAAATAGTATAATAATTAATTTTAATTCTGTAAAAATACTTCTTAATTTAATTGAAAATAAATTTCCTTGCAACTTTGATATCATTGAAGAAATCTTGGGTCGTGTAATAGCATTTATCTAAGAGCCAGTTAAATAATTCTTTTTTAAATTTATTTAATGTAAGATCGTCTTTTTTAAATTTATTTGGTATATTATTGTATATTTTAATGCTCATGCAGTACGCATTCTTACTATAGATTGCTAACCGTTGCCTTGGAATATTTATTTTTTTTACACTTCTTTTGTGTTTATTATTTTCTGTGTCTTTTTCTTGTTCAAAATGTGTATAATATTTTTTTATAAATAAACAAGATTCGAGAATATATAAACTCGCCAGAGGAAGTATTTTCAGGTTCTTGAATAGTGGTCTGCAATGAGCACGTCTATCTGCTACGGCCATAGCTCTAATGCATTTGTTTTTGTATCATGAATGCTCTGTTTAGTTCGACTGAATTACCCCACATCACCTCGTCATATTACAATCTCGCGGTGTTTACAATCTTACGGTGACATAATATGTATCCCTTGTGTACTGTAATATTTGTGTATTAATATTATTAATCATTTTCACAGTGAATAATAATATTATTCACTGTAAAATAGTTACCTTTGTTTTGTGATAAGAAAATTCATGACGCTTGCCCATACAAATCAAAAAGATAATTGCTCGTTCAGCGCTGCTACTTTTAGAATATACTCTATATAAGGAACACATACACACCCTAAAGTAATATCAATTAGTTTTGTTACACCCTGTATAATATTATGTAACAGGAAGCCGAGATACTTACAATATTTTTACTCGAGAATGGCTTAACCGGTTTGGCTTAAAATTGCAGACTCCCCGGCTTTTATCCACGCGGTGTACTCTACGGAAGAATTAAACTGCACATTCGCGACTATAATAATAAATTAATAACCAATGTATTATTTCGATCTATCTATGGTTGAAGCTCGGCCGCACTTAGGCCGATTTAGACCCCCCGCGCATTAGGCGGCCAGGTCGCGCGGCCAGGTCGCTGCGGCCAACTAATTCTTCTATGATATATTATGTAGGTGCGCGCATTACGCGACCAGCGGCCAGCTGTCACGCTCTGGTCGCGCGGCCAACGAAAAACATCGCGACACACACGCGGCCACTTGGCCGCCGCGGCCAACGAGATACGGGAATTTGTAGGAAATTACTCAGTATGCGCGCACTGGTCGCCGCGGCCATACGTCTTTTGTGTACAGAATGGCGTTTGATACTGAACGTTTAATTTGAGAAATTCAAAGCAGACTAGTGTGGTGGCAGATGTGGCAGCAAAGTGCGCGGGGTTGCCGCAGCGACCTGGCCGCGCGACCTGGCCGCCTACTGCGACCACACTCGTATGACAAGTGATTTGATGAATAGACTTTGACAATTATTAGGTTTTCTGTATACAAAAAACGTGTGGCCGCGGCGACCAGTGCGCGCACACTGAGTAATTTCATACGAATTCCCGTATCTCGTTGGCCGCGGCGGCCAAGTGGCCGCGTGTGTGTCGCGATGTTTTTCGTTGGCCGCGCGACCAGAGCGTGACAGCTGGCCGCTGGTCGCGTAATGCGCGCACCTACATATATCGTAGAAGAATTAGTTGGCCGCAGCGACCTGGCCGCCTAATGCGCGGGGGGTCTTAATGATTTTTCATAAACTCCATACAATTTCTTACAAACCCTTAATTATATTAAAGTTAAGTTATCCTTAAATACCACTAAGTGCAGTCGTAAGTTTCTTTTTTTTCTAAGTTAGAAATACTTTTTCTTTCTCTTCTAGTTAGAAAATCTTGTGTATTTAGAGTATACCCTACAGCTTTATGATAACAGACTATTTACCAGTTATTATGCAGTATGCACTCGAGTAACGTATTGTACCTAGGCAAAGAATGTTATGACTCGTATACACTCTACCTGGTACTCTGTCTCCTACTCAGAGGCGTCGACTCGACCGTATCGTCCGACTAGTCGCTCGACAGGTCTGACGATACGTCAGAGCTGTTTGACTGGACACTGACTGCCAGGACACTGTTTATATTTTGTAGTGTCTAGCTAGGCTTCTTACAGACAAGCGGCACGTGTCGGCGGCACGTGTCGGCGGCAGTTTACGGCAGTCGACCGCAGCCGTCGACTATTATGTTATGATAGTTTATGACGCATGCAGGGGGCCTACCACGACCTTTCCTATTACGATCATGTTTCCAGAACACTTTGTTGTAAGATCACAATAACATTACCGTACTCACTTTTTAAATATAATTTTACTAAAAAACAGTAAAAAAATACAAAAAATTGTTAAATCCGCTGTGAAATATATTTTTTTTTAAGATCGCTAACTTGAAGTTAAAGTAATTATTATTGCTTATATTCTGTCAAACGGTGTCGCTTAGTAGAGGTGGTGGTAGGCCCCCAGTTGTGACGTACCTACCGCCTAAAGGTAAGGGGGCGTCCACAAATTACGTGAGGTGTTCTTTTGAATTTTTTGACCCCCCTCCCCCCTGGTGAGATTTCGTGAGATTTTATTCAACCCCCTCCTCCCCCCGCAAATCTCACGTGAGATTTTAAAAATGTTGGTTTCTTACGTAAACGTTTGGTTTGACGGTCAGTAGATTTTATTGCAAACGAATTTGTCAATGCTCTTAATCGTATAACAATTATTACGCTTACGATTAAATCTTAAGCATACGTACAATCTGGATGAAATGGACTAAAATAGTATCATTTTGTTGAGAAAAATCTTATTTTTGAAATTATGTGAGATTTGCCGAGACCCCCCCTCTCCCCAACGTGAGATTAGGTGAGATATGATTCGACCCCCTCCCCTCCCCCCCCTAAACACCTCACGTAATTTGTGGACGCCCCCTAAGCGGCCACAAGTCGGTATCATACGCAACGGACGTCTCGCATCAAACGGATATTTTTTTCACAGCACGTCCGCTGAATCGGCAACGTACGGATTACCGACTAGCCTAGTAAATGAATGCTCAAAACGGGGATGTGGATGGAATAGTCGAAAGCAGAAATTTTGGCTTAGGAACTTTGTGTGGACTAATTTAAAGATAAAAATACTGGCTAGTCGGTAATCCGTACGCTGCCGATACAGTGGACGTACTGTAAAAAAATTATCCGTTTGATGCGAGACGTCCGCTGCGTACGATACCAACCTGTGGACGCTTACCTTTACGCGCTACGTCACAACTACAAGCGTGATAAGCTGTCGAATACTGTATCTAAATTAAATTATGCTGACACTGTAATTACTGGTTGTATTCTCTCTAGAAGCAAAATAATTTTTCAACATGTTCAAAATGCATGCACCCGCTTCTGTTTCCCAGATCCTCGCCGAGCCCACGTCACCCCATTCATCAACAAAGCCAATTTATATATAAATAAATATATAAATATAACTTATAATATAAATAAATTATAAGTTATATATTATGCGAACAGAGTGATAATATTTAGAATTTAATGACTATTTGTGATTTACACTGATATTATTGTTATTGTTAAAGATTTGCTAAAGATTAATTCTATTGTCTTTGTTTTAAAAACTTTAAAGAGTGTCAAGACTGTTAAATGTGTATTCACTATTCTTAAAAGTTAATTTTATATTATAACTTATTTTAAAGCATAAGGCGCTTACTGAAAATCAGCGTTGCGACTATGATCGCAACGTACATGCTGAGTACCAATTTGGTAGAAACGGTTTTGAAATGTTTTATTTCTTCTTATAATGTACAATTCTTTTTACCAAATAAAGTTTCTTTCTTTCTTTCTTTTCTTTAAAAGTATAAAATTAATTGTGTCAAAAAATTAATTTTGTTTTCTAAATTCCTCGCATTTAAGCAAGAGAATGCATTTTAATTTTATTTATTTTAAATAACGTCTAGCAATAGACAAAAACCGAATGTGGCGCTTAGTTGCCTCCACATAATACTAGATTTATACACAAGTAAAATAAAATTTAATTTATTTTTACAAGATTTTATTTGCATTCGTAAACATTAAGTAAAATATCACCATTAGCGCGATTGCAGTACCTTTGTCTCAATCAGAGACTGATATAATAGTTATCAGATTTTAAGGGTAGTCATGTCCACTGTGACACCCTGCCCTCTCAGACAGCACATGGCCAACGACATAGTTCACAGTCTTCTGTTCGCCTGAAGATAAGACATTCTTAATTTAATGTCGTATATAATATGTCTCCAACCCTTGAAAAAGAAAACTCTTTTCTCTTTTCATATTTCATTTTTCTTACTTTTGATATCCAGCA
Source organism: Polyommatus iphigenia (assembly GCA_963422495.1). Classification (NCBI taxonomy): domain Eukaryota; kingdom Metazoa; phylum Arthropoda; class Insecta; order Lepidoptera; family Lycaenidae; genus Polyommatus; species Polyommatus iphigenia. The sequence goes on along the minus strand of OY730184.1, from coordinate 1,982,153 downwards.
TCTTTGCAGGTTGTCATGCCAAAGCTTATACCACAATAGCCTAGAATTTGACATGGGACACTTATATCGTTATAATCATTATTTGACGCAATAGGGACCTCTGCGGATGCGCCCTCCAGGGCATTTAAAGCTACTTATTCCTTCTCTTCTCACTCTACGTCGATGAGTAACTGCATCCACCAGCAGATCTCTAGTAAGTTCATTTGTGCTAGCCTCGTCGCCGGTTTCCCATTCCTTGGCAGTCAGTGTCCGCCCGGATGCGACATCGCTGGCGAGCTCCGACGCATCGTCAGGTCTGTCGTGACTTATAGCACATATTACAGAAAAATATTCATTGTTAGATGACGCCCGCAACTCCGTTGCGTCAAAATTCATTTTTCGCGTACATTTTTCCGGGAAAAAAGTATCATATTATAATATATCCTGATGTGATATATCCTTTCACGGGACTCAAAATAACCCTATACCTAATTTCAGTACAATGTTCAGTGGTTTGGGCGTGAAGAGGTAACAGACAGACACAATTTCGCATTCACAATGTTATATATTTTGTTCGTTTCTAGCATGTTCACATCCGCGTCCCGCGACCTCTGAAGGTATTTTCACAACAAAGTACTACATACTATTATTAGAATTCACTGTAACTCTCACTTCTTTTTTATTGCTATGTTTCTTTTTTCCCGTTCATTTTGCATGTTATTGATTTCGGTATGCAAAATGATTTTCCGCAACGAACAGTTTCATTAGTACAGGCGCTGGCTTTGATGAAACTTCTACGTGTCCTCCGTAGATGGCCAACTGTATCCACCATAAGACCTGCAAGCAGTTCACCTGTGTCATTCACGTCACCGGTTCCCTGTCCGCTGGCAGTCAGTGTCCTGGTCGCGACATCGCTGGCGAGCTCCGACTCGTCGCTAGACCTTTCGAGCGACCGGTCGGACGATCCGGTCGAGTCGACGCCGCTCAGTGCGAGACAGGGCGCCAGGTGCAGTGTACTTGACACCAGCAGCAGCAGGCACAGTGATGATGACGGGAACATGTTGATTGTTGAGTGTTGACTGCAGGAGCGTCGCTCTGAGTATGATGCAGAGTCAAAACAGTAGCGGTTCATATAGTACTCATGTATTAATCACAATTTACGATTTGCCTGCTCGTGATATGCCCTGAATGTGGCCTATAATTAGTCAATTCAATCAATTTATTTCATTCATTCTGTATTGTTATTGTGACGTATCATCCACGTTTTTCCCACTACATGGCCTATACTCACGATTTTCGTCACACAATACGCCACACTACATACATTGTATATATTATTTCATCCGTTGATATTGTATTATTGTCGATGACTTTATATGGTTCGCTTTACTTCAATGGATGTCCCAATATATTCAAAGTAAATTAGATTGATTGATTTTAAATATTATGACGATTTACTGGCTGACTCGGCAAACGTTGTAATACTATATACGTTACTTTTGGTATGTTGTGTTGTGTTTGGTATGAAAATAAACATTCAGATCCACCCAATAAGTTAAGACGATAATGCAGCTCGAAAATGTTGCGGCGGCGACAAAGTTGCGGAGATATTGTTCCACGACTATGTTGCGTTTAAATTCAGGAACCTAAATTAATTAATTTTAATTATTATTATGTTCATGTAAAGCATTCCTTGCTCACGGGCAATTAAATCCCGGACCTTTGGAAGGCATGCGTGGGGCCGAAGCCAACACTTAGAGGCCCTTTACACAGTTTTAATCTAAATGTAATGTGACACCGGCCGGCGACTCTCCATGTCCGCACTATGGGAGTTTGACCAAGGAGAGCCAGCGGCCAGTGTAGGACTATTGCAGGGAATGTAATTAAAATTATATCGGACTATGGGGGTGAGGTGCTAGTGGACTGGATAACTGGGACTATGGATGGACTACGGCGTCTGCCGATACAACGTTGTAACATATTGTATCAAAAAGTTGGCAGACGCCAGACGGTGACTCGCCAACTCTTTGAATGGGCCCCTCAAAATGGCCGCACGCACAGTGCACCGAGGCGACAACGTTGACAGAGCGGCTTGAGGCAGGAGCTCATCGCACCTCCTGCTCTCATACTTGTTGAGTCGAGGAGGCTCTGCCTTACGGCCGTCCTCTGTGGCTCATTTGATTGAGTGTGTGGCAGCTCAAGCCGGGGGTCGCGGGTTCGAATCCCGCCGACGGAACAAAAAGTTTTCAATGTTCCCGGGTCTGGATGTGAATTTGCGAAGCTCTTCTGCTGAGTCCAACTTAGCAAAAATCACGAAAAACTCGGTGGTACAAAATAGTAATTCATAAGGCGATGTTGTTTTGGTTGACCCTAAAGTTTTCTTGTCAGTCTCCCTACAAACAATCAATAACGGATCAAATTATTTTGTAACCTTAAGTAATTACTTGAACTAAAATTCAATAGGTTCATATTATTTCATTAATTTTTAAAAAATGGAAAAGATGTAACCCTTATATATTTTAGAGTTAAAGTTTGTAGAGTTTTTTCTTAATTCCTTATTTTAATTTTAACGTCATCTATTCTCAAATCGCGGAATTCTGAGCGGTTATTAACTAACTGTCAAAAAACTTGTCATTTTCTATACAAACCGCGATTGACAATGAAGTGACAGATGTTGCTAGTCTAGGGTGATATCGTATTTTACATACTCGATGTGAACTGAATATTATGAAGCATATTATCACTTCGAACTTATAAATAGTTGGAGCTTAGTACGAAGAGGTAACCAAGACGTTTTCCGATGAAAATATTATAATAGTCTGACTCTGTTTCTTTACAAGAATTCAATTTTATGCTTATGTTAACATACTAATGCACTATGTACGGTGCGAGTATTTTTCAGATAGCTCTTATACAACGCTCGCAACTCCGTTGCGTCAAAATTCGTTTATCGTGCGCTCATTGTAATTTTTTTCGGGACAAGAAGTATCATGATGTCCTTTCCCGGGACTCAAAGTATCTCCATACCAAATTACAGTAAAATCAGTTCAGCGGCTTAAGAGCCTACTGTCAAAATGCCCCGCATACACACAATGTTATCCTCCAATCGTGATACAATGATTCCATGAACCGTGCTCCCGGGCAATGTGCTTTACACTGCAGCTAATAGTGAACAATATCGCGCAACAACGTTTCACGCATTATAATACGAAAGTAAAGGTCGTAGGTCCTAAAAATGTTTTTGATGATTACATAAAAATTAAATACAATACTAATATATTTTCCTTTAGCTATTATTTTATAAAGTGTGTGATTGAAGTAATGCAAGTTATTTAATGATAGTAACTCAATAAGAGTAACAGATATTTGTTGAAAAGCCGAAAAATATTCATAATTTCGAAAATAAAACTATCGAGTCAAAATAAGTGAATCGTGTTTTCCGTTAGCTAAATATCAGATAAATATATAATGATTAAATAAATCTCAATTTCATTTGAGTCATCGGCTTCCGGGATCGTAATACTTATTAGAAAACACAGCAAAATTTGACAGCCCGCTCTTAAGCATGAAGAGGTAACAGCTACGGACCGACACACTTTCGCATTTGTAATAATATTAGTATGAATACTGATAACATTTTTAAACTATATAATATATACGGATGTTTGAAATTTTTAGCTAAGTATGAGGACAATACAATATTATTTCCCTATACCTAATATAGAATACTGAAGGAAAATAGCACTGTGACGTCGGGGCTTGTTTGCATAATATTATAAAGACAATTCAATCCGACCTTCGTCATTCACACACCGCAACGCCCGCTGATCAGTCAACATGTTCCCGTCATCATCACTGTGCCTGCTGCTGCTGGTGTCGAGTACACTCCACCTGGCGCCCTGTCTCCCACTGAGCGGCGTCGACTCGACCGGATCGTCCGACCGGTCGCTCGACAGGTCTGACGACGCGTTGGAGCTCACCAGCGATGTCGCGACCACGACACCGACTGCCAGCGGACAGGGAACCGGCGACGTGTCTGACGCAGATGGACTGCTTGCAGGTCTGCTAGTCGATACAGTTGGCCACCTTCAAAGGACACGAAGAGCTCTGATGAACGTCTGGCACTGTCCTAAAGGACGTACGCGTTTTGGCACTAGATGCATAATACTTAGAAAGAAGTGAGAGTTACATTGCATTATAAATAATACTTTACCTATGAAAAATATCTCTGCAGAGATCGAGTAACATGAACGTGATGGAAACTAAAAATGACTGAGGAGTCATGTCCCCACATGTGCGTGGCATTTAGTACGCTGTCTTCAGTTTACCGACGTCAGACGGATCGCCGATGAAAGGAGTTTCTTGTGTATTGCCGGTGCTTTTCAGTCTTCTTTCATCTAATTTCTGTTACATTTGTTATGTTAATATTAATGCTATATTTAACTTAATATTTGTGAATATAAATAAAATCGTGTTAAATGAAAACTATTTCATTATTTATTATTAACGAATCTTTGGATATAAGTGCATCCGGCATGTACTTATCGGAGGTAACTAAATGCCCCGATCTGCTATTGCATATTGTCAGTCCTATTAGTAATTAGCTTCTTAGTAAGTAAATAATCAATATACTTAATAATATAATCATCGTGCCTCTCACATTGATAAATATAAGAGGAACTGGAGAAGAAACTAAAATTGAACACACGATTAACTTTAATATATTTTGACATAAAAGCTTTTGTTAAAAGTTAAAAATATACCATCAATCCAGACTCCAGAGTAGGCCAAATCTTCCCTTACATTCGGGGGATTTGCTTTGGCCTATACTGTACTCGGCGAAACATGGCGATAGCGGTCATTGATTCCCTCTCAAAAACTTGTCATTTTCTATACAAAGCCGCGATTAACAACATCTGACACTTCATTGTCAATCGCAGTTTATACAGAAAATGACAAGTTTTTGACAGGGAGTCAATGACCGCTACCACCATGTTTCGCCGAGTACAGTATAGATCATAATAATAATATGAATGTGCTTATAAGCATTTGTATAAGTTGTTTAAACTACGTGACTATTCAATTTCCACAGTAGTTATATCGGTGGAATACAAAAACTTTCGCTGTAACCACTATAAAAAGTAGGTTTTATCTACGAAATAAATATCTCAAGCAATGATATTCTACTTATACAGATCTGTTATGTTCATACTATTTTCCGGCTTAAATATCTTCCGAACAGTGACAAATTTGACAGATAAGTGAAACAAAAGATACGAAATGCCATTTACATAAAATAGACAGACTAAATAAAAGACGACCCAATCGGGTCGTACCCAGCAAGCACACAACTTGTTTAACCAAAACAGATACAGAATTATGTCTTGAAGTCATATTAATTCTTTTAATCGCCACTATTCAAATATGAATACTCTATAAAGGCATTTATTGCATCAAATTATGCTTACTGCTATAATATAGTTAGATAAAATTGTTACAATGTCAAAAATCTTAAATCAACGTAGGATAATTCTAAATTACAGCTTCTAAAACAACTTTCAAACTTATACTAAGACTATTATCTTACATTGGTAATTAGAAAAACTTTACGCCTTAAACAAGCATTAATAAACTAATTTATAGTGCTTTTGAACGTATATTGATTTTTTGTAGGAATAAAAGCTTTCTGATAGTCCATGGTTGTGCTAATTTAATGCTAGTCCTATAGTAACATTGACTTTATAACAAATAATGCCTTTGCTCCGTTTTCTTTCTGATCTATTCATCTCTACAGTATATAGCTAAAAACAGGCGGATTCAAAAGAAAGCTTATAAAGGATTTAAATACTGATTTTATTAATAATTGGAGTAAGCAAAAAAATATTTCCATCATCAGTGTCTTTTTCTTCGAGCCATCTCAAAATTCTCTCTTCTGCACTCCTTGAAGCCATTATTCTGGAAAAAATCATCACTCTAGTTAGTACTAACCTTCTTATAAATTGTACATACCAAAAAAACATAAATTATATAGTAATATATTATATAAACATAAATTATATAGTAATAATTATAGGCTTTACCAAATGATTACGGTACCCTGCTAAACTCGATAACGATCAGTCACTATTACATATAATGAGTTTAAACATTATAAGTTATAACATACTTCTGGAGTGCTGTTATATGGCTAAACATAATAAGTAAGTATCTTGTATAGTGCGATACGAGCTCTAATTTTTGTAACGGGCCATATTAAAATTAACAGCACTATTATGCTATCGTCAAATGACTAAAGCTTTAATTTTATGTGTCGCCATTAGCTTTCCTTTTCCTATCTTACAAAAAGAATACAAGTCACCATAAGATCGACTAAAAAGGGAATAAAATTATTTGTATTTTGTACGGATACCTTTATAAGCTACTTTATTTGTTAAACCTATTGCTAAAGGCTAGTTTTTATATTTGTTAAAACTATAGGTTATGTTTTCTAAAAATTTTATACTATAATAAAGTATTTTAGCGAGGGCGCGTGTATTCTTTACTAATAACATGTATATTTCACCCGACAAAATGATGTACGCAGCTAATTTCTTTCAAAACAATCAGAAATAAAGGCACTACTTACCCATTCAATATTAGCTATCACATATTATAACACTGCATTCAATTAATTCAGGTCAACACAATACTTTGCACGACCAACAGGAGTCAGCAGAATAAATATATTTTTAAAATCATTATGATTTTATTTTTTACAGACGAAGTAAAACAGTAAACATTGTTATGAAATATTAATTACAGATTGTAATTTTAAAAGCTATATATTAACTGTATTAAAGTCGCAAAAAATGCCATTTGTTTATCCCTATGCTCATAACTGACTTTATTAATGAAGTACCTAATATGATAATTATAATGCTATTAAATAGCCTTCATACAACTCAACGCTGTCTAAAGGGGGGGCCCAAATTTTACTTAAAGGAGTCGTATAAAAGATATACAGCCGATATACGATTTGGTTATAATGCTTTGTACATTAACTCGTGCTATAATAAGTTTGTTATAAAGGTGTTGTGTGCTTGCTGGGTATTTGAAGCTTCACAACGCGCGCGGTAGTAACATATCTGGGTCAAAACGCGAAAAATTGTACTTAATATTATTTTTCGTTTGTCCACATTTTATTTGTTAAATAATTTGATAGTTTTTTGATAAATTTGAGTTTGTGTACATTGTTCTAAATAACGAGCTTCTTATGTTTAGATTAAAATATCTCCACGAAATGCAGTATCCCTAAACATTTATTTTTTAAATATATTTTTTCTATAAGTACTGGTTTTACTTTCATATAAAAACGTTTTGTCCAACTGCTGCTTTTGTATGAAAAATTGATAATGTTTCCAAAACTGAATTTGTTTCTCGTATTTTTAAATTGTTATTACACTAAACGATATTTTTTCTACGTGTCCTAAACGAATTTATAAGAAATATCGCTTTAGTTATCATTTCAGTCGATTTCAAAAATGTGTCCACTTTTTTTATGAGTGTGTTACGTCATGAATATAACGTTTGTTTCTTTATGTTCAATGAGTAATTTGTCAGTTTTTGCTATGTTTATGAATATAGCATAAAATGACATAATTATGTGTCAATACTGTCGAGCGAGATGCGAACATTCAGAAAAGAAAATCGGCCATACTTGTTCGCCAAGTTAAACTAAGATTTGTGTTCACTTCAAGATTTGTCGCCAAAAAAATATTGTTTATTGAGTGTTTGATTAAAAGGTAAGTACGGCTTATTGCGTTTTTTTGTTAACAATATTTAAAAGATTTGTTATTACTGAATTCGGTAAATTTACGTCCAAATCTATAGTTGATTGGAATAAAGTGATATTTGGAGTTTAGATAATGTCGCACGCTTTTTTTACGTCATGAATGTTACAATGTGTAACAAAATGTGTAACGTTACAGTCATGACCAGTTCTAAGGCGGAGACTACACTTGAAAATACTTATATAACTGTTGTATTTATTATTAACCCACAACGGTGTTGAAAAGTTTCGTAAATCACTATTAAGCTATTGAAAATTACATACTCGGCTGAAAATTCAGCAATCACCTTCGGCTCATGCCCGATGTTAGCCACGTAGATATATAGAAGCATACTTACTTGTATTACAATTTACTATAATTAAATTTTGATATCTTGATATATTTAACCTTTTTTTTCCTTTTGTATTAGCCTTAAATTTATATATATAAATAATAAGCCTTTAATAAAAAATTGGATACACAGTTTATATTATAGACTAAGCTTTATGATGGTCATGTACGTAACTTTCGGTCATGTACGTAACGTGTGTTACGATGTCATGAATGTTTAGTACAATTTTTCGCGTTTTGACCCATCTGCTTTGAGTTTTTTATATAATAAGGGAAAATACCTATGTAATGCTAGACGCGGAACTAATAGATGACACTTACAACAAAAATACCATAAAAATAAGAATTACTCTAATCATTTCTCAACACTGTACATTTTATAAGCTTCTCAAGCTATCTGTTGATGTGAAAAAATATATCCGGGACGCCTTTGGGAACAAAATTTTAAAATGGGATCAGTTTTCGTAAATAATGTGACCGCGTCAACACGCGCTCGGCAATTTCTTAGCAAAATTTTGCACTAAGTTTTGAATACATTTATTTGATTTTTTGTGATTTCTATTGATTTCTTTGGAATAATGGTCATGTTGTATATACTAATTAATGTTTATTTATAATTTTTATCCATTTTCCCTAACAATATAAAGGGTGTCTACTCTTAGTTCTTGAAAAGGTAAAAAACCTAATAGATGACATGGATCTCATCTTTTAGTTTTGCAATACATACTAAAGTTATTTTGTAGTTTATTCTACTGCAAATATCATCACTATTCTCTGAAAATATAATTCTATTAACAAACTAAGAACTTAGAACTACTGTACCTAAAAATGGACATGGTGTCCAATATTAGACCTTGTACTGATCTAAAAATCGATTGATTTAGTTTTTTAGCAATAAAAAGAAGAAAAAGGAGAGCTGAGAAAAGAAAGAAAAAAAAAGAAGAGACAAGAGAAGCATGGAGACTAAAGACTGAAAATAAATTTGCTAGGAAAAAAATATGAAAAATAAAAATAAAAGGAAAGATAGTTTCAGCATGGAAGAAGAATGGATAGAATCTGGAGACAACGTGGATAATACCGTCGGTGGCCAAATTATTATACTCACTTGAAAAACAATACGTTTTTGTGCCTCATAAGGAAAAATTTTTATCTTTAAAAAAGTTATTTTTATCTCGCCCCATGTCGTAACCGACGAAGGAGGTTTCACTCGTTCAATAACACAGCTTTTATAAAAAATTTCATGTCGCCTTCGGTGAACAAACTAGGGATTGTCCTGGAGGATCTGAATCAATTGGGTCATATTAAGGTCACGCCTTTTATCTTCATAATTAAAAAAAAAATGAAATTAAAATAACTTGTTTTCCTCCTTTCAGTATTCCTCAGACCAGTGTTTTAACATTGTAGCAAACGCCAATCGCTTAGCATGCATGCATCTGGGGTAAGCTTAGGTTTTTCGAAGGACGGAAACAACTGAAATTCAGTTTCTTCCGTTTCGCCTTAGCATTCTGTTAGATAAAGCTACGCCAGCATCATCTAACAAAACTTTTATGACTTTCAGGGGTTTTCTTCTGTTCTCAACAAAAAAAACGCCTTGTTTCCTCTCCTGTTCAAGAAGTCGAAAGACGTTTTCTACCACATTTATCAACTCGCTATGGGGACAAAGATTTTTTTAGGTTCATCACTTTTTTATATTTCAAAGTGTAGACTGGGAAACGCCTATTAATCTCGCAATTTCTCTTCGGGTATGATTGATATGACTCGAAGGTGTTTTTTAAATTTTAGATTTATTTCTAGCTGAAATGTCTGAATTCTTTCCCATGGCTACATCTTTCATTATTTTAACTTAAAATTACATTATCACAAAAAATAACCAAGAAACACTAGAATCATGTGCTAATAATACCTATTATTTAAACATTATAATAAAATAGATAAGACTTAAGTGTTGCTTTTTATAACACGTTTCACGCAAAAAACATTTTTAACGCCTGTGTCTAACTCCCTATTGCACGCACTTAACACAGGAAAATATGGCATAAGTGACTGTCGTAATAAATGGTGTCATTATTACAAGACTAGCTGTTGCCCGCGACTTCGTCCGCGTTAACATATTATAATAACAAAAATAGATAGTTTTCCCCTTTTTGTGATTCCTTATACAAAGGATAAAAACGGGACCCTATTTAAGCAAACGTCAAACGCAAACGTCAAAAAACTTTCATGTTTCTTACTCAAGAAATGACGGACTTTCATTGAAAATTTCTACCCCAATTTCACCCCCTTGGGGGTAGTATTACCAGAAACGCTTAAATACGTATCCATTCATTTTTAATCAGTAGCACAAAAATAAAATCTCATGTTTCTAACTCAAGAAATGACGGACTTTCATTCAAACTTTCAACCCCAATTTCACCCCCTTGGGGGTAGAATTTCCAAAAACGCTTAAATACCTATCCATTCATTTTTAATCAGCAGTCCAAAAATAAACTTTCATGTTCCTAACTTAAGAAATGACGGACTTTCATTTAAACTTTCAACCCCTATTTCACCCCCTTGGGGGTAGAATTTTCAAAAACGCTTGAACACGTATTCAATCATTTTTAATCAGTAGCTTAAACATAAAATTTCAAGTTTCTAACTTAAGAAATAACGCACTTTCATTCAAACTTTTAACCCCAATTTCACCCCCTTGGGGGTGGAATTTCCAGAAACGCTTAAATACGTATCCATTCATTTTTAATCAGTAACCCAAAAATAAAGTTTTATGTTTCTAACTCAAGAAATGATTGACTTTCATTGAAATTTTCAACCCCTATTTCACCCCCTTCGGGGTAAAATTTTCGAAATTCCTTTCTTAGTGGGTTTCTACTTAATAAAACAACCCTACTCACCAAATTTCGTGGCTGTAACTTTAACAGTTTTTGCTCAGCGATGATGAATCAGTCAGTCAGTCAGTCAGTCAGGACATGCAATTTTATAAGTATAGATTATTATTGAATAATAAATGTTACTGACTCACAAAATGTAGAAGACAGCCTAAAGTAACAAAAAATAAAAGAAAAAACTAAAACTAACAACACAAAATGGCTAAACAATCAACCAATACGAATCTATGTAAAAATCTCACACTGAGTATATTAATTTGGCCACCCACTGTATTTCTGATGCATGTAGTTACTATGATGAAGTAAATGAAATCTTTTGAAAAACGGCAAATATAGACCTAATATTAGGAAAAATGTAAAATGTAATGTAATGTTCTATGTCAACTATTAGTTCATATTGGTGTCTACTATTAATGATGTTCGTTTTTTGTGATGTCATCTATTAGCTCTTATGACTAAGTTTACAAAAAGACCAATAATATATTTTTTAATTGATTTGTCAGAGAATAATTATAATAGTTTTATTTTGTAAGAGTTACTGAAGACATGGAAGAAGTTATCAATCCTTTATTTTCATAAATGTATATTTTATAACATTCAAATGTTTAATGTTTCCCTATAGTGTCTGCCATTAGTGCTTTTCCCTTATATCATTGATCTCAAATTATACTCCTGTTTTTTGTAACTTGGGGCGATGTTAATTGTAATATTGAAGCCAGATAAGGTTTTTATTATGTGAAAATTCATTCTGGGAATATAATAATGTATTTCACATAATCTGTAAAAATTCAACTGCCTAGCTCAAGCGGTTCTTGATATACAACCTGGTGACTGACAAACAGACGGAAAGATATACATAAGTTTCCGAAATGAGTTTCTTAGGCTTAACACATAAAATTGTTAAAACCCCCCATTTTTAAACTAAGACCGAAAATAAGACCGGAAAGGAGGTGATCAAGTATCGCAAAATATTTTTACCATCGAGGAAATTGATTCCTAGGCATTTGATAGACTAACGTCATTTTTTGGTCGGATTCTCTGTCGACTGGGTTTGAACTTTGAGGTAACGCAACCAAACTACGTAGGTCCCCCGTCTGCCTAGGAATCAACTTCTCTGAAAGTACATTGACGATAAAACCACTGCAAAAAAATATTCCGTCAGAATATACAGTTAGTTAAGAAACTGCAGTTATTGTTCTCACACATTACCTTACAACAATGCCAGACCGAATCCTGAAAATGAATGGGGTCTAACTTCTGGCTAAATCATAAGCTTTTAAGTTTTAAGTAAATAATAAAATTAATTGTGTCAAAAAATTAATTTTCTTTCCCAAATTCCTCGCATTTAAGCAAGAGAATGCATTATACATTTTATTTATTTTAAGTAACGTCTAGCAATAGACAAAAACCGAATGTGGCGCTTAGTTGCCTCCACTTAAATCTTAATACTAGATTTATACACAAGTTAAATAAAATTTAATTTATTTTTACAAGATTTTATTTATATTCGTAAACATTAAGTGATATATCACCATTAGCGCAATTGCAGCCTGACATTTTGGGCCCACAAATAGGCACAATACCTATGCCTCAATCAGAGACTGATATAATAGTTATCAGATTTTGAGGGTAGTCATGTCCACTGTGACACCCTGCCCTCTCAGACAGCACATGGCCAACGACATAGTTCACAGTCTTCTGTTCGCCTGAAGATAAGATTTTCTTAATTTGATGTCGCATACGAGGGCTGCTATTTATGTATCCGGAATTAAAAAAAGAAACAAACATATATCATTTAATATGGTTTTATTGCTTTTCAATATATTCGCCGAGATGATCGACACACTTTTACTAGCATACGCTGGAACCAATTTTCATAGCACTTTTTCCATTCTGATTGAGGTATCTCCAAAACGTGCATTTTGAACGCATCAACAGCCTCTTCGCGGCTCGAAAAACGTTGACCACGTAATTTATTCTTCGCGTATGGAAATAAAAAGAAATCGTTAGGTGCCAAATCAGGGCTGTACGGCGGATGACCAGTCAATTCGATCTTTTGACCCTCCAAAAACTGAGTTGTTTCAGCTGAGGTGTGACAGCTAGCATTGTCGTGATGTAATATGATTCTGCGTTGTTGGTTGTCCTTTCTTATTTCTTCAAAGACTTCTGGTAAACAAATGGTCGTATACCATTCAGAATTAACCGTTTTACGATTCTCTAATGGCACTGTAGCCACATGTCTATTAATTCCAAAAAAACAGGCGACCATTTGCTTCAAAGTACTTTTTGCACGAGTAACTTTTGTTGGTTTCGGCTCATCTTGGAACACCCACACCGTTGACTGTTGTTTAGTTTCGGGGTCATATGCATAGATCCAAGATTCATCACCTGTGTAGATATTATAAACGGCTTTTGACGTACCACGGTTGTATTTTTTTATCATTTTTTTGCACCAATCGACACGAGCCCGTTTTTGATCGATTGTCAAGTTGTGCGGAATCCAACGCGAACATATTTTTTTTACAGCCAAATGTTCGTGTAATATCTTATTTATGCTCGTCATACTTATGCCTAAGGACGCCTCTATCTCGCGATATGTAACATGACGATCACGCATTATTAGTTCCCGCACAGCATCTATATTTTGTGGGACAACAGCTGTTTTTGGGCGACCTTCTTTATTTTCATCCGTGAGCATAGACCGCCCATGATTAAACTCACTGTACCAGTGATAAACAGTGGTTTTTGATGGTGCTTCATCTTCAAAAGTTGCGGTGAGTTGAATAAAGCACTGTTGTTGATTTAGCCCACGCCGAAAATCGTAGTAAATCATTGCACGAAAATGTTCACGCGTTAAATCCATGGCAAATGAAGACACGCAATTTTCAAAATGACGCCACAATGGAAAAATAATTGACAGTCACATGAAACAAAATGTATTCTTCAACCAAAGAGATCTATTTTCAAATGTTGTAATTACTTTTTAAATATTGTTCTTGTAAGTGGCCAGTTCCGGATACATAAATAGCAGCCTAAATATGTCTCCAACCCTTGAAAAAGAAAACTCTTTTCTCTTTTCAAATTTCATTTTTCTTACTTTTGTTATCCAGCACCTTTGCAGGTTGTCATGCCTAAGCGTATACCACAATAGCCTAGAATTTGACATGGGACACTTATATGCTTATTATCATTATTTAAGGCAATAGGGACCTCTGCGGATGCGCCCTCCAGTACATTTAGAGCTACTTATTCGTACGTCGATGATTAACTGCATTCACCAGCAGATCTCTAGTAAGTTCATTTGTGCTAGCCTCGTCGCCGATTTCCCATTCCTTGGCAGTCAGTGTCCGCCGGGACGCGACATCGCTGGCGAGCTCCGAGGCGTCGTCAGATCTGTCGTGACTAGCACTTATTACAGAAAAATATTCATTGTTAGATGACGCCCGCAACTCCGTTTCGTCAAAATTCATTTTACGCATACATTTTTCCGGGATAAAAAGTATCATATTATAGTATATCCTGATATAATATATCCTTTCACGGGACTCAAAATAACCCTATACCAAATTTCAGTACAATGTTCAGCGGTTTGGGCGTGAAGAGGTAACAGACAGACACAATTTTCCATTCACAATGTTATTTGTATATTTTGTTCTGAACGAACAAAATATGTTGCATGTTGCATGTTCACATCCGTGTCCTGCGACCTCTGAAGGTATTTTCACAGCAAAGTACTACATAATATTATTAGAATTCACTGTAACTCTCACTTCTTGTTTAGTAATAAATCCAAAGAGAATATAATCACTACGTTTTATAATAAATCCTTTTTTTAAATGAAGGTACATATTATATTGTCATTTCTGACAATATTATGACAAAACATTGATTTAAATATTCTTATTAAATACTATTTGGACATTGTTTATTGCCTCCTTGGTCACAAGGAGGATGTAATAAACAAACCCTTTAAGACCCATAGTACACGGCGTATTTTAAACGAGCAGATTACGCGCATATACGCGAATCGCAATTTAAGAACGAGCTGTGAAATTTTGCTGTATTTTCTAATAAGTATTACGATCCCGGAAGACGATTGACTTAAATAAAATTGAGATTTATTTAATCATTATAATCATTATAATATTACAAGATACTAGCCTAACGGATATTACGATTTACTTATTTTGACTCGATAGTTTTATTTTTCGAAATTATGAATATTTCTGGTCTTTTCAACAAACATCTGTTACACTTATTCAGTTACTATCATTAAATAACTTGCACTACTACAATCATACCCTTTGTAAAATCATAGCTAAAGGAAATATTAGTATTGTATTTAGTTTTTAAGTAATCACCAAAAAAACAGTTTTGGGACTTACGACCTTTACTTTCGTGCTATTATGCGGGAACCCTTGTTATGCGATATTGTTCACTACTAGCTGCGGCTAAAAGTACAATTCATGCGGGCATGAATCATGGAATCATTATATCACGATTGGAGGATAGCGGGGTGTGTTGGCGGGGCTAGCGTGTTTTGATATTTTTGGCAGCCCGGTCTTAAGCGAGATTCGATCGCAACTTTGTAACTTAAGCACACGAGGCGATCGTGAAACGTGCCTCTACTGCGCGTATACGTCGTAATCGCTCGTCTCTTGAGGTTTGATCATAGACTCTTCTTGTTCAGTTGTATAATGGGTCGGTTGAGACAACACTGCTTACGTTGGCTTTAGTACTTCTTTTAAAAAGAAAACGTACAAAAAAGCGAATCTATTGGATATAAGTTACCCAATTAGATACGAGTGAAAATTGATTGAGTGGCCATTATCATACAACGTCTAAAAATTGGTAATACAAAGAAGATCGAAGAAATTTATTGCTATGATACAAGCGAACGCATAGATTCAAACGCGCGCTTGTATCATCAATCCAAACACAACAATCAGTAATATAATGTGTAAATCAATGATTAAAGAAACACTCTTTTAAAGAAACACTATTTTTTTACGTCATTGGTGTAAATGCTCTTAGATCTGTGGAAACTTTTAATTTAGCGTAACGTATGTTAGCTATAAGTTTTCAAAAAAGTAATAAAATAAAATGTGCTATAAAAAAGACATGGCTTCAAGGTCTTGTTACTAGGCCATAAATCTTATTTGAAAAAAGAGGATATTGTAATTATAGTCTACGGCAATACTTAATCTGTGGTCTACGACGTTACGATGCCATCTGTGATACCACAAAGCAACTAACTAGTTGGCAACTAATTTCGGCATAAGATCACAGATGTCGGCTAAAATCTACAGATTAAAACCTAAATTCACAGATTATGCTACCTAAATTTGCCATTGTATGGAAATGTCCTACGTCTGGGTGGAACGGTGTATGCTCCCAAACCCATCGGCTCCAAATCGGACGATATCTGGTTAATCACGTTCAGTGTAGATAACTATTATACGCCCATAATCTTGGATGATGAATGCAATATTATTACATGGCCATTGAATCAGTTTCTTATACCGCTTGAAGATCCGATAACCATATTATATTGAAGCCATTTAAGGCTTTTACTATGTGAAAATTTATACTGTAAAAAAATTCACTGTCTAGCAGCTAGCTCAAGTGGTTCTTGATACTGTACAGCCTGGTGACTGACAAACAGACGGAAAGATAGACATAAGTTTCCGAAGTGAGTTTCTTAGGCTTAACCCATAAACTTGTTAAAACCCCCCATTTTTAAATTAAGGCCGAAAATAAGACCGGAAAAGAGGTGATCAAGTATCGCAACATAAGTAGGTAAGTAAGTATTTGTACCATCGAGGAAATTGATTCCTAGGCAGTTGACAGACTAACGTCATTTTTGGTCGGATCATCAACTGTCGACTGGGTTTGAACTTTGAGGTAACGCAACCAAACTACCTAGGTCCCCCGTCTGCCAAGGAATCAACTTCTCTGAAAGTACATTAACGATAAAACCACTGTAAAACGATTATTCCCTTAGATTTTAGAATATACAGTTAGTTAAGAAACTGCAGTTATTGTTCTTACGCATTACCTTACAACAATACCAGACCGAATCCTGAAAATGAATGGGGTCTAAGTTTTGGCTAAATCATAAGCTTTTAAGTTTTAAGTAAAGAATAAAAATAATCGTGTCTCAAAATTAATTTTCTTTCCCAAATTCCTCGCATTTATGCAAAAGAATGCATTATTACGTCTAGCAAAAGACAAAAACCGAATGTGGCGCTTAGTTGCCTCCAATTAATACTAAATTTATACCCAAGTTAAATAAAATGTAATTTTTATTTACATGACTTTATTAATATACGCAAACATTAAGTAAAATATTACCATTAGCGCGATTGCAGCCTGACATTTTGGGCTCACAAATAGGCACAAAACCTATGCCTGAATCAGAGACTGATATAATAGTTATCAGATTTTGGGGGTAGTCATGTCCCCTGTGACACCCTGCCCTCTCAGACAGCAACAGCAGCAGTTCGAATTCTTCTGTTCGCCTGAAGATAAGGTATTCTTAATATGATGTCGCAAATAATTATGTCTCCGACCCTTGAAACAGAAAACTCTTTTCTCTTTTCATATATATAGGTACTTTTGTTATCCACCATCGTTGCAGGCTGTCATGCCTAAGCATTTATCACAATAGCTTAGAATTTGACATGGGGCATTATATCGTTATTATCATTATTTGACGCAATAGGGACCTCTGCGGATGCGCCCTCCAGGGCATTTAGAGCTACTTATTCCTTCTCTTCTCACTCTACGTCGATGAGTAACTGCATCCACCAGCAGATCTGTAGTAAGTTCATTTGCACTAGCCTCGTCACCGGTTTCCCATCCCTTGGCAGTCAGTGTCCACCCAGTTGCGACATCGCTGGCGAGCTCCGACGCGTCGTCAGATCTGTCGAGTGACCGGTCGGACGATCCGGTCGAGTCGACGGCGCTCAGTGGGAGACAGAGCGCCAGGTGGAGTGTACTCGACACTAGCAGCAGCAGCAGCAGGCACAGTGATGATGACGGGAACATGTTGAGTGTTGACTGTAGGAGCGTCGGTGTGATAATGATGCAGCTTCGAAGCACTCATGGTTTATATAATAGTATTAATATGTATACTCGTTTATCGAAATTATTCACGTTTCGTACTATGCCCTATAAGGGTATTTGTGACGTATAATTTCTGTTTTCCTTCTACATTGGTAACTATGTAATAATATGATGTCATTTTCAATGTTACAATCAGCAGCCTTATTTTCTACTCTTTATGGTATTTGGTTAAGGATTTCAATGAATTTTCTATGATAAAATATGCTTTTATTTAGCTCACAAATTACAACAGCTGTACCTATATGGAATCTCGCAAATTGCAGCCTAATCTATAATCAAAGAAAATATTGAAGTTTTGGGTTCACATAGTCAATAGTCATCTAAATTCAATTCTATACCAACAGTGCCTAGAGCTTGTTATAATAACTGTATATGTTATAAAATTGTGTATAAAAGAAGTACAGTTTTTGTGTAAGTATGGAGTTTTTTTCGCCCTTGTTACATTCATAATAATTATATTGTCAATAATACATAATGTAAAGCTACGTGATAATATTAAGTGACTAAAACTAAGTGATAATACTTTAGAGTTTGGGGTGTGTTTGTGTCACCGTAAGATTGTAAACACCGCGAGATTGTAATAATATGACGAAGTGATGGATTGTAAACAACCAGTTTTCCGGTGATTTTAAATTAATTATTTCGTATTTAAAATGACTTCAATTGCCTGAATATTTGATGTATAACATTGAATAAAATTTAGATATATTTAAAGTGCAGTTTGAATTATAAATAAGGTTAATTTTAAAAACCGAACATTCAAACAGCACTTTAATCATCTAAAATAATCTAAATTTTATTTTATGTTATACATCTCATACCTTAAATTCACCGGAAAACTGTTTGTTTAAGGGCGTTCCTTACGGAGATACCGTAATTTACCGTATTTCAAGCCTTATAAACTCATCATTTAAAAGCTACAAAGTTATAATAAAAATACAGCAATAATCTTCAGTATTTTAATCTTAACATTCCGTTCGCCGTTTTAAATTTTCTATTTTTGTTTATTATACTTATGATATCAGCTTCCAAAGTAAAACCAATTTATTAAAATTCAAACATACATTCAGCATCTCCTTAGGATTTACAAATTACTTTTATTTGAAACACACGCCAATAGATCGACAATATCATAAACTAAATATTCCCCGTTTTAAATTTTTTTGGACAATTTTGAACCAAGATAATTAAAAAAAATAGGGTTTTGGTGCGATCTCGGCAACGCGGTAAATGTATGGCCAAGGTCGTTTGCTCGGGGGACGGCCTTAAGTAAGTAAGTAAGTCTTTATTTCCAAGAAATTGGTTACAATGATCTTATTATAATTATTTATAGTTCACAATTTCTGCCTCCATTCCAAGGCGTGGAAATTTGTTTTTTAAGTCTAAAAAAACATGCTTAATTACTATAATAACAATAACAAACTAATGATATTAACAGAATCTGAAATTAATCATAATACAATCCTCAAAAAACTATCATAGAGCTCTAATAAATACGAATCCTCCATGAATCCTCAGAACATTAAAAATATAATATATTAAAACAATAAATTATTATTAATAGTCAAAGTAAAAAAAAATTAAAAACAAAAAAAAATGTGGTTATTATACAATTAATTAAATTACATGTCTATCAATTTAATTTTAAAATTGGTAAAGTTCATTACCATTCCTCAAAAAAAATACAATCAATGAAATATTAATAATTATAATTTTAAGATATAATCATGACAATAAAAATAAGATTAAGGCACAAAAAAAAATCAAACAAAGTGGTTAAATACAATAAAAATGGTTAGAACACAATAAAATTTTTTAAATGTCAAATCAATAATTCATGTCATAAATAGTATAATTCATTTCAATTCAATTAATTAAAATACAATTAATAATTACATGTCATTACAAATTACATGTCAATCAAATTAATATTAAAATTGGTAAAGTTAATTTCAATTATTCCTAAAAAAATACAATCAATTGAATATTAATAACTATTATAATTTTAAGATATAACAATGACAATAAAAATAAGAATAAAGCACAAAAAAATCAAACAAAGTGGTTAAATACAATAAAAGTGGTTAGAATACAATATTAAATGTGAAATCAATTCATGTTATAAATAGTATAATAATTAATTTTAATTCTGTAAAAATACTTCTTAATTTAATTAAAAATAAATTTCCTTGCAACTATGATATCATTGAAGAAATCTTGGGTCGTGTAATAGCATTTATCTAAGAGCCAGTTAAATAATTCTTTTTTAAATTTATTTAATGTAAGATCGTCTTTTTTAAATTTATTTGGTATATTATTGTATATTTTAATGCTCATGCAGTACCCATTCTTACTATAGATTGCTAACCGTTGCCTTGGAATATTTATTTTTTTAACACTTCTTTTGTGTTCATTATTTTCTGTGTCTTTTTCTTGTTCAAAATGTGTTTAATATTTTTTTTTAAATAAACAAGATTCGAGAATATATAAACTGGCCAGAGGAAGTATTTTCAGGTTCTTGAATAGGGGTCTGCAATGAGCACGTCTATCTGCTCCGGCCATAGCTCTAATGCATTTTTTTTTGTATCATGAATGCTCTGTTTAGTACGACTGAATTACCCCGCATCACCTCGTCATATTACAATCTCGCGGTGTTTACAATCTTACGGTGACATAATATGTATCCCTTGTGTATAGTTAACTGTAATATTTGTGTATTAATATTATTAATCATTTTCACAGTGAATAATAATATAATTCACTGTAAAATAGTTACCTTTGTTTTGTGATGAGAAAATTCATGACGATACAAATCAATAAGATAATTGCTCGTTCAGCGCTGCTACTTTTAGAATATACTCTATATAAGGAACACATACACACCCTAAAATAATATCACTTAGTTTTGTTACACCCTGTATAATATTATGTAACAGGAAGCCGAGATACTTATAATATTTTTACTCGAGGATGGCTTAACCGATTTGGCTTAAAATTGCAGACTCCCCGGCTTTTATCCACGTGGTGTACTCTACGGAAGAATTAAACTGCACATTCGCGACTATAATAATAAATTAATAACCAATGTATTATTTCGATCTATCTATGGTTGAAGCTCGGCCGCACTTAGGCCGATTTAGACCCCCCGCGCATAAGGCGGCCAGGTCGCGCGGCCAGGTCGCTGCGGCCAACTATAATAATAATAATAATCATCATCATTTATTTGCAAAGAATGTTGTTACAAAGATCTTAAAGTAAGTTATATTATACAATATCAAACATTCTGCTTTGGAAGCATGCAAAATTTAATACTTATAAATTCTATATTTGTCATAATTAAAAGATAGCCACACATTAATTATATAAATAACAATAGAAAAAAAAATTGCCTTTACAATCCAGCGAAAAAAAACTATAAGGACTATAATATCAATGTCAATCAAAAACAGAAAAAAAGTAATTGTCAAATAATTTAATTTGTTCGCCATGATACATCTACCCTCCATAGCTATGACTTGAGGTTTTTAAATCTGCAGTATCATCTACTGGCCAAGTGGCGTTTAACATCCAGGAATAATTATTACAGACAGCAGCAGTCTTTATTATATTATCACAGTGTAATTATTATGATGTGTTACTAGTTATGTCGACCAAATCCAGCAATACTTCGCTATCCTGACTCCTGAGGTGCACACACATACGGTAAGTACATAATATTATAAACATATTATAAAAGCCTTCTTTATAATGGAGGGAAGTCTTATTCTAATTTTTACTTTTTGTTTTAGCACCCAATTGTCGAAGTAAGAAGCTGGAGGATGTGGGATTAGATAGAGTCTAAAAAAAATTAACTTGTTGCACCATGACTTCAGGTTATCTACAAAAACTACATTTGTTATCCTGACCACTACAACAAAAACCATTGATGGATTAACATAAGTTATCTACTCATTTTTCATGAATTATATAATAACTCTTCTATGATATATGTAGGTGCGCGCATTACGCGACCAGCGGCCAGCTGTCACGCTCTGGTCGGGCGGCCAACGAAAAACATCGCGACACACACGCGGCCACTTGGCCGCCGCGGCCAACAAGATACGGGAATTTGTAGGAAATTACTCAATGTGCGCGCACTGGTCGCCGCGGCCACACGTCTTTTGTATACAGAATGGCGTTTGATACTGAACGTTTCATTTGAGAAATTCAAAACAGACTAGTGTGGTCGCAGACGTGGCCGCAAAGTGCGCGGGGTGGCAGCAGCGACCTGGCCGCGCAACCTGGCCGCCTACTGCGACCACACTCGTATGACAAGTGATTTGATGAGTAAACTTTGACAATTATTAGGTTTTCTGTATACAAAAAACGTGTGGCCGCGGCGACCAGTGCGCGCACACTGAGTAATTTCATACAAATTCCCGTATCTCTTTGGCTGCGTGTGTGTCGCGATGTTTTTAGTTGGCCGCGCGACCAGAGCGTGACAGCTGGCCGCTGTAGCGCTAGCACGGCGACCAGCGGAAATGCGAAAGTATGGACAAACTGTGGAAATAAACCTAAGGTGCCGTTCCGATCTTTTTTCGTTCCGAAAAATTCATTTAAAATGCCATTTTATGACAGACTATAGTTACAAACTGTGGAGATAAACTTAAGGTGCCGTTCCGATATTTTTTAGTTCCGAAAAATTCAATTAAAATGCCACTTCATGACAGACTATAGTCCTAAAAATTTAAATAATATCCTACTTTATGACATATACTATAGTCTGTCATAAAGTGGCATTTTAATTAAATTTTTGTCGGTCGCGATTAGCCGCGGTAAAGATCGGAACGGCACCTTAGGTTTATTTCCACAGTTTGTCCATACTTTCGCATTTCCGCTGGTCGCCGTGCTAGCGCTACTGGTCGCGTAATGCGCGCACCTACATATTATATCGTAGAAGAATAAGTTGGCCGCAGCGACCTGGCCGCCTAATGCGCGGGGGGTGGGTCTTAATGATTTTTCATAATCTCCATACAATTTCTTACAAACCCTTCATTATATTAAAGTTAAGTTATCCTTAAATACCACTAAGTGCAGTCGTAGGTTTCTTTTTTTTTTCTGAGTTAGAAATACTTTTTCTTTCTGTTGTAGTTAGAAAATCTTGTGTATTTAGAGTATACCCTACAGCTTTATGATAACAGACTATTTACCAGTTATTATGCAGTATGCACTCGAGTAATGTATTGTATCTAGGCATAGAATGTTATGACTCGTATACACTCTACCTGGTGCTCTGTCTCCTACTCAGAGGCGTCGACTCGACCGGATCGTCCGACTAGTCGCTCGACAGGTCTGACGATACGTCAGAGCTGTTTGACTGGACACTGACTGCCAGGACAATGTTTATATTTTGTAGTGTCTAGGCTTCTTACAGACGAGCGGCACGTGTTGGCGGCACGTTTCGGCACTCGGCGGCAGTCGGCGGCACGTGTCGGCGGCAGTTTACGTCAGTCGACGGCAGCCGACGGCAGCCGTTGATAGTTTATGACGCATGCAGGGGGCCTACCACGACCTTTCCTATTACGATCATGTTTCCAGAACACTTTGTTGTAAGATTACAATAACATTACCGTACTCACTTTTTAAATATAATTTTACTAAAAAAACAGTAAAAAAATACAAAAAATTGTTAAATCCGCTGTGAAATATAATTTTTTTTAAGACCGCTAACTTGACGTTAAAGTAATTATTATTGCTTATATTCTGTCAAACGGTGTCGCTTAGTAGAGGTGGTGGTAGGCCCCCAGTTGTGACGTACCTACCGCCTAAAGGTAAGGGGGCGTCCGCAAATTACGTGAGGTGTTCTTTTGAATTTTGTTGACCCCCCCCCTCCTCCCCCGGGTGAGATTTCGTGAGATTTTATTCAACCCCCTCCTCCCCCCCCCGCAAATCTCACGTGAGATTTTCAAAATGTGGGTTTCTTACGTAAACGTTTGGTTTGACGGTCAGTAGATTTTCTTGCAAACGAATTTGTCAATGCTCTTAATCGTATAACAATTACTCGTATTACGCTTACGATTAAATCTTAAGCATACGTACAATCTGGATGAAATGGACTAAATTAGTATCATTTTGTTGAGAAAAATCTTATTTTTGAAATTATGTGAGATTTGCCGAGACCCCCCCCCCCCCCCCCTCTCCCCAACGTGAGATTAGGTGAGATATGACTCGACCCCCTCCCCCCCCTAAACACCTCACGTAATTTGTGGACGCCCCCTAAGCGGCCACAAGTCGGTACGTACGCAACGGACGTCTCGCATCAAACGGATATTTTTTTCACAGCACGTCCGCTGAATCGGCAACGTACGGATTACCGACTAGCCTAGTAAATGAATGCTCAAAAGGGGGATGTGGATGGAATAGTCGAAAGCAGAAATTTTGACTTAGGAACTTTGTGTGGACTAATTTAAAGATGAAAATACTGGCTAGTCGGTTTTCCGTACGCTGCCGATACAGTAGACGTACTGTAAAAAAATTATCCGTTTGATGCGAAACGTCCGCTGCGTACGATACCAACCTGTGGACGCTTACCTTTACGCGCCACGTCACAACTACAAGCGTGATAAACTGTCGAATACTGTATCTAAATTAAATTATGCTGACACTGTTATTACTGGTTGTATTCTCCTAGAAGCAAAATAATTTTTCAACGTGTTCAAAATGCATGCACCCGCTTCTGTTTCCCAGTTCCTCGCCGAGCCCACGTCACCCCATTCATCAACAAAGCCAATTTTCTAAAAATGTAAAACCAACGGACACTTCATTTTGCCTCCTTATTGTTTAGTCTTTAGTGTAATAAAATCTCATCGGCCAATGTACTTATATGAGAAATTAAACTTTTCCAAGCAAGATGTCCGAAATTCCGATCTGCTTATATACCCATCATTTAGTAAATCTGCTTTCCGTGGTAGTTTTAAATATATGGCTACGAAATGCTGGAACAATATTCCTCCCCCTATCAGAAACTGCTTAACGATTGTCAAGTTCAATCGTAAACTGCGCGATTATCTTCTAAATAAACAAAAAAACTCCGTTTAACAATAGGTATATCTACAGCGAATCCAACACAGTTCTAGTTCCTGTATTATAAAATTATATTGTTTTTGTTATAAGTTACATAATATGCGAGCAGAGTGATAATATTTTCAATTTAATGGCTATTTGTGATTAACACTGATATTATTGTTATTGTTAAAGATTTGCTAAAGATTAATTCTATTGTCTATGTTTTAAAAACTTTAAAGACTGTAAGGACTGTTAAATGTGTATTCACTATTCTTAAAAGTTAATTTTATATTATAACTTATTTTAAAGCATAAGGCGCTTACTGAAAATCAGCGTTGCGGCTATGATCGCAACGTACATGCTGAGTATAAGCACCAATTTGGTAGAAACGAGTTTGAAATGTTTTATTTCTTCTTATAATGTACAATTATTTTTATCAAATAAAGTTGCTTTCTTTTCTTCTTTCTTTAAAAGTTAATAATAAAATTAATTGTGTCATAAAATTATTTTTTTTCCTAAATTCCTCGCATTTAAGCAAGAGAATGCATTATAAATTTTATTTATTTTAAGTAACGTCTAGCAATAGACAAAAACCGAATGTGGCGCTTAGTTGCCTCCACTTAATACTAGATTTATACACAAGTTAAATAAAATTAAATTTATTTTTACAAGATTTTATTTTTATTCGTAAACATTAAGTAAAATATCACCATTAGCGCGTTGCAATACCTGTGCCTCAATCAGAGACTGATATAATAGTTATCAAATTTTGGGGGTAGTCATGTCCCCTGTGACACCCTGCCCTCTCAGACAGCACATGACCAACGACATAGTTCACAGTCTTCTGTTCGCCTGAAGATAAGATATTCTTAATTTGATGTCGCATATAATATGTCTCCAACCCTTGAAAAAGAAAACTCTTTTCTCTTTTAAAATTTCATTTTTCTTACTTTTATTATCCAGCATCTTTGCAGGTTGTCGTGCCTAAGCGTATACCACAATAGCCTAGAATTTGACATGGGACACTTATATCGTTATTATCATTATTTAAGGCAATAGGGACCTCTGCGGATGCGCCCTCCAGTACATTTAGAGCTACTTATTCGTACGTCGATGATTAACTGCATTCACCAGCATACACCACTCTAGTAAGTTTATTTGTGCTAGCCTCGTCGCTGATTTCCCATTCCTTGGCAGTCAGTGTCCGCCGGGATGCGACATCGCTGGCGAGCTCCGAGGCGTCGTCAGATCTGTCGTGACTAGCACTTATTACAGAAAAATATTCATTGTTAGATGACGCCCGCAACTCCGTTTCGTCAAAATTCATTTTACGCGTACATTTTTCCGGGCTAAAAAGTATCATATTATAGTATATCCTGATATAATATATCCTTTCACGGGACTCAAAATAACCCTATACCAAATTTCAGTACAATGTTCAGCGGTTTGGGCGTGAAGAGGTAACAGACAGACACAATTTCCCATTCACAATGTTATTTGTATATTTTGTTCGTTCATGTTGCATGTTCACATCCGTGTCCCGGGACCTCTGAAGGTATTTTCACAGCAAAGTACTACATAATATTATAAGAATTCACTGGAACTCTCACTTCTTGTTTAGTAATAAATCCTTTTTTTAAATGAAGGTACATATTATATTGTCATTTCTGACAATATTATGACAAAACATTGATTTAAATATTCTTATTAAATACTCTTTGGACATTGTTTATTACATCCTCCTTGGTCACAAGGAGGATGTAATAAACAAACCCTTTAAGGCCCATAGTACACGGCGTATTTTAAACGCGCAGATTACGCGCGTATACGCGAATCGCAATTTAAGAACGAGCTGTCAAATTTTGCTGTATTTTCTAAAGTATTACGATCCCGGAAGACGATTGACTTAAATGAAATTGAGATTTATTTAATCATTATAATCATTATAATATTACAAGATACTAGCCTAACGGAAAACACGATTTACTTATTTTGACTCGATAGTTTCGTAGTCGTATTCGAAAGTCGTATTTTATATATATATTATATATATATATATATATATATATATATATATATATATATATATATATATATATATATATATATATATATATATATATATATATATATATATATATATATATATATATATATATATATATATATATTATAAGTCGTATTTTTCGAAATTATGAATATTTCTGGGCTTTTCAACAAACGTCTGTTACACTTATTCAGTTACTATCATTAAATAGCTTGCACTACTACAATCATACACTTTGTAAAATCACAGCTAAAGGAAATATTAGTATTGTATTTAGTTTTTAAGTAATCATCAAAAAAACAGTTTTGGGACTTACGACCTTTACTTTCGTGCTATTATGCGGGAACCCTTGTTACGCGATATTGTTCACTACTAGCTGCGGCTAAAAGTACAATTCATGCGGGCATGATTCATGGAATCATTATATCACGATTGGAGGATAGCGGGGTATGAAGGCGGGGCTAGCGTGTCTTGATATTTTTGGCAGCACGGTCTTAAACGAGATTCGATCGCAACTTTGTAACTTAAGCACACGAGGCGATCGTGAAACGCGCCTCTACTGCGCGTATACGTGCCGATACAGCGACTACAACGCATCTGTTGTAATCGCTCGTCTCTTTAGGTTTGATCATAGACTCCTCTTGTTCAGTTGTATAATGGGTCGGTTGAGACAACACTGCTAACGTTGGCTTTAGTACTTCTTTTAAAAAGAAAACGTACAAAAAAGCGAATCTATTGGATATAAGTACCCCATTAAGGTACGAGTGAAAATTGATTGAGTGGCCATTATCATACAACGTCTAAAAATTGGTAATACAAAGAAGATCGAAGAAATTTACTTCTATGATACAAGCGCACGCATAGATTCATACGCGCGCTTGTATCATCAATCCATTCACAACAATCAGTAATATAATGTGTAAATCAATGATTAAAGAAACAGTCTTTTAAAGAAACACTATTTTTTTACGTCATTGGTGTAAATGCTCTTAGATCTGTGGAAACTTTTAATTTAGCGTAACGTATGTTAGCTATAAGTTTTCAAAAAAGTAATAAAATAAAATGTGCTATAAAAAAGACATGGCTTCAAGGTCTTGTTACTAGGCCATAAATCTTATTTGAAAAAAGAGGATATTGTAATTACAGTCTACGGCAATACTTAATCTGTGGTCTACGACGTTACGATGCCATCTGTGATACCACAAAGCAACTTACTAGTTGGCAACTAATTTTGGCATAAGATCACAGATGTCGACTAAAAACTACAGATTAAAACCTAAATTCACAGATTATGATACCTAAATTTGCCATTGTATGGAAATGTCCTACCCCTGGGTGGAACGGTGTATGCTCCCAAACCCATAGGCTCCAAATCGGACGATATCTGGTTAATCACGTTCAGTGTACATAACTAATATACGCCCATAATCTTGAATGATGAATGCAATATTATTACATGGCCATTGAATCAGTTTCTTATACCGCTCGAAGATCCGATAACCATATTATATTGAAGCCATTTAAGGCTTTTACTATGTGAAAATTTATACTGTAAAAAAAGTCACTGTCTAGCAGCTAGCTCAAGTGGTTCTTGATATTATACAGCCTGGTGACTGACAAACAGACGGAAAGATAGACATAAGTTTCCGAAGTGAGTTTCTTAGGCTTAACCCATAAACTTGTTAAAACCCCCCATTTTTAAATTAAAACCGAAAATAAGACCGGAAAAGAGGTGATCAAGTATCACAACATAAGTAGGTAAGTAAGTATTTGCACCATCGAGGAAATTGATTCCTAGGCAGTTGACAGACTAACGTCATTTTTGGTCGGATCATCAGCTGTCGACTGGGTTTGAACTTTGAGGTAACGCAACCAAACTACCTAGGTCCCCCG
The DNA here is from genome assembly GCA_963422495.1 of Polyommatus iphigenia. Classification (NCBI taxonomy): domain Eukaryota; kingdom Metazoa; phylum Arthropoda; class Insecta; order Lepidoptera; family Lycaenidae; genus Polyommatus; species Polyommatus iphigenia. Next base: position 1,953,018 of record OY730184.1, on the reverse strand, counting down.
TCTGCCAAGGAATCAATTTCTCTGAAAGTACATTAACGATAAAACCACTGTAAAACGATTATTCCCTTAGATTTTAGAATATACAGTTAGTTAAGAAACTGCAGTTATTGTTCTTACGCATTACCTTACAACAATACCAGACTGAATCCTGAAAATGAATGGGGTCTAAGTTTTGGCTAAATCATAAGCTTTTAAGTTTTAAGTAAAGAATAAAAATAATCGTGTCTCAAAATTAATTTTCTTTCCCAAATTCCTCGCATTTATGCAAGAGAATGCATTATTACGTCTAGCAATAGACAAAAACCGAATGTGGCGCTTAGTTGCCTCCAATTAATACTAAATTTATACCCAAGTTAAATAAAATGTAATTTTTATTTACATGACTTTATTTATACACGCAAACATTAAGTAAAATATCACCATTAGCGCGATTGCAGCCTGACATTTTGGGCTCACAAATAGGCACAAAACCTATGCCTGAATCAGAGACTGATATAATAGTTATCAGATTTTGGGGGTAGTCATGTCCCCTGTGACACCCTGCCCTCTCAGACAGCAACAGCAGCAGTTCGAATTCTTCTGTTCGCCTGAAGATAAGGTATTCTTAATATGATGTCGCAAATAATTATGTCTCCGACCCTTGAAACAGAAAACTCTTTTCTCTTTTCATATATATAGGTACTTTTGTTATCCACCATCGTTGCAGGCTGTCATGCCTAAGCATTTACCGCAATAGCCTAGAATTTGACATGGGGCATTATATCGTTATTATCAGTATTAGACGCAATAGGGACCTCTGCGGATGCGCCCTTCAGGGCATTTAGAGCTACTTATTCCTTCTCTTCTCACTCTACGTCGATGAGTAACTGCATCCACCAGCAGATCTGTAGTAAGTTCATTTGCACTAGCCTCGTCACCGGTTTCCCATCCCTTGGCAGTCAGTGTCCACCCAGTTGCGACATCGCTGGCGAGCTCCGACGCATCGTCAGATCTGTCGAGCGACCGGTTGGACGATCCGGTCGAGTCGACGCCGCTCAGTGGGAGACAGAGCGCCAGGTGGAGTGTACTCGACACCAGCAGCAGCAGCAGCAGGCACAGTGATGATGACGGGAACATGTTGAGTGTTGACTGTAGGAGCGTCGGTGTGATAATGATGCAGCTTCGAAGCACTCATGGTTTATATAATAGTATTAATATGTATACTCGTTTATCGAAATTATTCACGTTTCGTACTATGCCCTATAAGGGTATTTGTGACGTATAATTTCTGTTTTCCTTCTACATTGGTAACTGTGTAATAATATGATGTCATTTTCAATGTTACAATCAGCAGCCTTATTTTCTACTCTTTATGGTATTTGGTTAAGGATTTCAATGAATTTTCTATGATAAAATATGCTTTTATTTAGCTCACAAATTACAACAGCTGTACCTATATGGAATCTTGCAAATTGCAGCCTAATCTATAATCAAAGAAAATATTGAAGTTTTGGGTTCACATAGTCAATAGTCATCTAAATTCAATTCTATACCAACAGTGCCTAGAGCTTGTTATAATAACTGTATATGTTATAAAATTGTGTATAAAAGAAGTACAGTTTTTGTGTAAGTATGGAGTTTTTTTCGCCCTTGTTACATTCATAATAATTATATTGTCAATAATACATAATGTAAAGCTACGTGATAATACTAAGTGACTAAAACTAAGTGATAATACTTTAGAGTTTGGGGTGTGTTTGTGTCACCGTAAGATTGTAAACACCGCGAGATTGTAATAATATGACGAAGTGATGGATTGTAAACAACCAGTTTTCCGGTGATTTTAAATTAATTATTTCGTATTTAAAATGACTTCAATTGCCTGAATATTTGATGTATAACATTGAATAAAATTTAGATATATTTAAAGTGCAGTTTGAATTATAAATAAGGTTAATTTTAAAAACCGAACATTCAAACAGCACTTTAATCATCTAAAATAATCTAAATTTTATTTTATGTTATACATCTCATACCTTAAATTCACCGGAAAACTGTTTGTTTAAGGGCGTTCCTTACGGAGATACCGTAATTTACCGTATTTCAAGCCTTATAAACTCATCATTTAAAAGCTACAAAGTTATAATAAAAATACAGCAATAATCTTCAGTATTTTAATCTTAACATTCCGTTCGCCGTTTTAAATTTTCTATTTTTGTTTATTATACTTATGATATCAGCTTCCAAAGTAAAACCAATTTATTAAAATTCAAGCATACATTCAGCATCTCCTTAGGATTTACAAATTACTTTTATTTGAAACGAACGCCAATAGATCGACAATATCATAAACTAAATATTCCCCGTTTTAAATTTTTTTGGACAATTTTGAACCAAGATAATTAAAAAAAAATAGGGTTTTGGTGCAATCTCGGCAACGCGGTAAATGTATGGCCAAGGTCGTTTGCTCGGGGGACAGCCTTAAGTAAGTAAGTAAGTCTTTATTTCCAAGAAATGGTTACAATGATCTTATTATAATTATTTATAGTTCACAATTTCTGCCTCCATTCCAAGGCGTGGAAATTTGTTTTTTAAGTCTAAAAAAACATGCTTAATTACTATAATAACAATAACAAACTAATGATATTAACAGACTCTGAAATAAATCATAATACAATCCTCAAAAAACTATCATAGAGCTCTAATAAATACGAATCCTCCATGAATCCTCAGTACATTAAAAATATAATATATTAAAACAATCAATTATTTTTAATAGTCAAAGTAAAAAAAAATAAAAACAAAAAAAAAAATGTGGTTATTATACAATTAATTAAATTACATGTCTATCAATTTAATATTAAAATTGGTAAAGTTCATTACCATTCCTTAAAAAAAATACAATAAATGAAATATTAATAATTATAATTTTAAGATATAATCATGACAAAAAAAATAAGATTAAGGCACAAAAAAAAAATCAAACAAAGTGGTTAAATACAATAAAAATGGTTAGAACACAATAAAAATTTTTAAATGTCAAATCAATAATTCATGTCATAAATAGTATAATTCATTTCAATTCAATTAATTAAAATACAATTAATAATTACATGTCATTACAAATTACATGTCAATCAAATTAATATTAAAATTGGTAAAGTTAATTTCAATTATTCCTAAAAAAATACAATCAATTGAATATTAATAACTATTATAATTTTAAGATATAACAATGACAATAAAAATAAGAATAAAGCACAAAAAAATCAAACAAAGTGGTTAAATACAATAAAAGTGGTTAGAATACAATATTAAATGTCAAATCAATTCATGTTATAAATAGTATAATAATTAATTTTAATTCTGTAAAAATACTTCTTAATTTAATTAAAAATAAATTTCCTTGCAACTATGATATCATTGAAGAAATCTTGGGTCGTGTAATAGCATTTATCTAAGAGCCAGTTAAATAATTCTTTTTTAAATTTATTTAATGTAAGATCGTCTTTTTTAAATTTATTTGGTATATTATTGTATATTTTAATGCTCATGCAGTACCCATTCTTACTATAGATTGCTAACCGTTGCCTTGGAATATTTATTTTTTTAACACTTCTTTTGTGTTCATTATTTTCTGTGTCTTTTTCTTGTTCAAAATGTGTTTAATATTTTTTTTTAAATAAACAAGATTCGAGAATATATAAACTGGCCAGAGGAAGTATTTTCAGGTTCTTGAATAGGGGTCTGCAATGAGCACGTCTATCTGCTCCGGCCATAGCTCTAATGCATTTTTTTTTGTATCATGAATGCTCTGTTTAGTACGACTGAATTACCCCGCATCACCTCGTCATATTACAATCTCGCGGTGTTTACAATCTTACGGTGACATAATATGTATCCCTTGTGTATAGTTAACTGTAATATTTGTGTATTAATATTATTAATCATTTTCACAGTGAATAATAATATAATTCACTGTAAAATAGTTACCTTTGTTTTGTGATGAGAAAATTCATGACGATACAAATCAATAAGATAATTGCTCGTTCAGCGCTGCTACTTTTAGAATATACTCTATATAAGGAACACATACACACCCTAAAATAATATCACTTAGTTTTGTTACACCCTGTATAATATTATGTAACAGGAAGCCGAGATACTTATAATATTTTTACTCGAGGATGGCTTAACCGATTTGGCTTAAAATTGCAGACTCCCCGGCTTTTATCCACGTGGTGTACTCTACGGAAGAATTAAACTGCACATTCGCGACTATAATAATAAATTAATAACCAATGTATTATTTCGATCTATCTATGGTTGAAGCTCGGCCGCACTTAGGCCGATTTAGACCCCCCGCGCATAAGGCGGCCAGGTCGCGCGGCCAGGTCGCTGCGGCCAACTATAATAATAATAATAATCATCATCATTTATTTGCAAAGAATGTTGTTACAAAGATCTTAAAGTAAGTTATATTATACAATATCAAACATTCTGCTTTGGAAGCATGCAAAATTTAATACTTATAAATTCTATATTTGTCATAATTAAAAGATAGCCACACATTAATTATATAAATAACAATAGAAAAAAAAATTGCCTTTACAATCCAGCGAAAAAAAACTATAAGGACTATAATATCAATGTCAATCAAAAACAGAAAAAAAGTAATTGTCAAATAATTTAATTTGTTCGCCATGATACATCTACCCTCCATAGCTATGACTTGAGGTTTTTAAATCTGCAGTATCATCTACTGGCCAAGTGGCGTTTAACATCCAGGAATAATTATTACAGACAGCAGCAGTCTTTATTATATTATCACAGTGTAATTATTATGATGTGTTACTAGTTATGTCGACCAAATCCAGCAATACTTCGCTATCCTGACTCCTGAGGTGCACACACATACGGTAAGTACATAATATTATAAACATATTATAAAAGCCTTCTTTATAATGGAGGGAAGTCTTATTCTAATTTTTACTTTTTGTTTTAGCACCCAATTGTCGAAGTAAGAAGCTGGAGGATGTGGGATTAGATAGAGTCTAAAAAAAATTAACTTGTTGCACCATGACTTCAGGTTATCTACAAAAACTACATTTGTTATCCTGACCACTACAACAAAAACCATTGATGGATTAACATAAGTTATCTACTCATTTTTCATGAATTATATAATAACTCTTCTATGATATATGTAGGTGCGCGCATTACGCGACCAGCGGCCAGCTGTCACGCTCTGGTCGGGCGGCCAACGAAAAACATCGCGACACACACGCGGCCACTTGGCCGCCGCGGCCAACAAGATACGGGAATTTGTAGGAAATTACTCAATGTGTGCGCACTGGTCGCCGCGGCCACACGTCTTTTGTATACAGAATGGCGTTTGATACTGAACGTTTCATTTGAGAAATTCAAAACAGACTAGTGTGGTCGCAGACGTGGCCGCAAAGTGCGCGGGGTGGCAGCAGCGACCTGGCCGCGCAACCTGGCCGCCTACTGCGACCACACTCGTATGACAAGTGATTTGATGAGTAAACTTTGACAATTATTAGGTTTTCTGTATACAAAAAACGTGTGGCCGCGGCGACCAGTGCGCGCACACTGAGTAATTTCATACAAATTCCCGTATCTCTTTGGCTGCGTGTGTGTCGCGATGTTTTTAGTTGGCCGCGCGACCAGAGCGTGACAGCTGGCCGCTGTAGCGCTAGCACGGCGACCAGCGGAAATGCGAAAGTATGGACAAACTGTGGAAATAAACCTAAGGTGCCGTTCCGATCTTTTTTCGTTCCGAAAAATTCATTTAAAATGCCATTTTATGACAGACTATAGTTACAAACTGTGGAGATAAACTTAAGGTGCCGTTCCGATATTTTTTAGTTCCGAAAAATTCAATTAAAATGCCACTTCATGACAGACTATAGTCCTAAAAATTTAAATAATATCCTACTTTATGACATATACTATAGTCTGTCATAAAGTGGCATTTTAATTAAATTTTTGTCGGTCGCGATTAGCCGCGGTAAAGATCGGAACGGCACCTTAGGTTTATTTCCACAGTTTGTCCATACTTTCGCATTTCCGCTGGTCGCCGTGCTAGCGCTACTGGTCGCGTAATGCGCGCACCTACATATTATATCGTAGAAGAATAAGTTGGCCGCAGCGACCTGGCCGCCTAATGCGCGGGGGGTGGGTCTTAATGATTTTTCATAATCTCCATACAATTTCTTACAAACCCTTCATTATATTAAAGTTAAGTTATCCTTAAATACCACTAAGTGCAGTCGTAGGTTTCTTTTTTTTTTTCTGAGTTAGAAATACTTTTTCTTTCTGTTGTAGTTAGAAAATCTTGTGTATTTAGAGTATACCCTACAGCTTTATGATAACAGACTATTTACCAGTTATTATGCAGTATGCACTCGAGTAATGTATTGTATCTAGGCATAGAATGTTATGACTCGTATACACTCTACCTGGTGCTCTGTCTCCTACTCAGAGGCGTCGACTCGACCGGATCGTCCGACTAGTCGCTCGACAGGTCTGACGATACGTCAGAGCTGTTTGACTGGACACTGACTGCCAGGACAATGTTTATATTTTGTAGTGTCTAGGCTTCTTACAGACGAGCGGCACGTGTTGGCGGCACGTTTCGGCACTCGGCGGCAGTCGGCGGCACGTGTCGGCGGCAGTTTACGTCAGTCGACGGCAGCCGACGGCAGCCGTTGATAGTTTATGACGCATGCAGGGGGCCTACCACGACCTTTCCTATTACGATCATGTTTCCAGAACACTTTGTTGTAAGATTACAATAACATTACCGTACTCACTTTTTAAATATAATTTTACTAAAAAAACAGTAAAAAAATACAAAAAATTGTTAAATCCGCTGTGAAATATAATTTTTTTTAAGACCGCTAACTTGACGTTAAAGTAATTATTATTGCTTATATTCTGTCAAACGGTGTCGCTTAGTAGAGGTGGTGGTAGGCCCCCAGTTGTGACGTACCTACCGCCTAAAGGTAAGGGGGCGTCCGCAAATTACGTGAGGTGTTCTTTTGAATTTTGTTGACCCCCCCCCTCCTCCCCCGGGTGAGATTTCGTGAGATTTTATTCAACCCCCTCCTCCCCCCCCCGCAAATCTCACGTGAGATTTTCAAAATGTGGGTTTCTTACGTAAACGTTTGGTTTGACGGTCAGTAGATTTTCTTGCAAACGAATTTGTCAATGCTCTTAATCGTATAACAATTACTCGTATTACGCTTACGATTAAATCTTAAGCATACGTACAATCTGGATGAAATGGACTAAATTAGTATCATTTTGTTGAGAAAAATCTTATTTTTGAAATTATGTGAGATTTGCCGAGACCCCCCCCCCCCCCCCTCTCCCCAACGTGAGATTAGGTGAGATATGACTCGACCCCCTCCCCCCCCTAAACACCTCACGTAATTTGTGGACGCCCCCTAAGCGGCCACAAGTCGGTACGTACGCAACGGACGTCTCGCATCAAACGGATATTTTTTTCACAGCACGTCCGCTGAATCGGCAACGTACGGATTACCGACTAGCCTAGTAAATGAATGCTCAAAAGGGGGATGTGGATGGAATAGTCGAAAGCAGAAATTTTGACTTAGGAACTTTGTGTGGACTAATTTAAAGATGAAAATACTGGCTAGTCGGTTTTCCGTACGCTGCCGATACAGTAGACGTACTGTAAAAAAATTATCCGTTTGATGCGAAACGTCCGCTGCGTACGATACCAACCTGTGGACACTTACCTTTACGCGCCACGTCACAACTACAAGCGTGATAAACTGTCGAATACTGTATCTAAATTAAATTATGCTGACACTGTTATTACTGGTTGTATTCTCCTAGAAGCAAAATAATTTTTCAACGTGTTCAAAATGCATGCACCCGCTTCTGTTTCCCAGTTCCTCGCCGAGCCCACGTCACCCCATTCATCAACAAAGCCAATTTTCTAAAAATGTAAAACCAACGGACACTTCATTTTGCCTCCTTATTGTTTAGTCTTTAGTGTAATAAAATCTCATCGGCCAATGTACTTATATGAGAAATTAAACTTTTCCAAGCAAGATGTCCGAAATTCCGATCTGCTTATATACCCATCATTTAGTAAATCCGCTGGCTGATTATGTATCTTGCAACAGCAATGCGACAGGCGTAAATTGTACAAATATCGCTGTCAAACATATTTTTTGTATTATGTATTAGCAACAGCGACGCGATAGCGGACAATCGATGGTAGCGCGCTCAAGCGAACAATTGAGGAACTAAAAGTGCATCAAAGCTTGTTGTAATTTAAAAAATCGGTATTACGTATGAGTGAGATCGCAACGCGACAGCAGATAGCGAGCAGCTAGCAAACAATTTGAACTGTCAAAGAGCGACAGCCCATTTAGGTTGTTGCCAAGTTGTTGCTAATGTGTTTTTGATATTTATTCTGCATTAATATTACACAAAAAGTGTAGAAGTGTATTATACTTCCTATGTATTAATCACATAACTATATTTCACATAAATATCTTTCGTAATTTTATTCTGTTTTTTGTAGGTTATTTGTTTACAGACGCTTTCGATATGTCTCGTGCTTTTCTCATTCAGGAGGCATTAGAAGCACAAAATAGATTAGACGAGAACACGCGCGTGAGACGTTTACGACGAAGATTGAGGAATGAGGCAAGACCTATGGAGACTCCTAACTTTAGTGCACATTACAGGATAACTAAAGAGTTGTTCGCTGAATTGTGCACTGAACTCCAACCATTTTTGCCTCGAACTCGTAGGAAAACAAAAGTTACTGTAGAATGTAAAGTAAGTAAATACCCAATTATCATTATATTCCTTATTAGTACCTAATTGCAAAGTGTAGATAATCCTACATATATACACTACTTTTGCAGGTGTTAACAGCACTCTCTTTCTATGCAAGTGGCTCATATCAAAAACCTGTAGGTATGAGCTATTTGCATGGACTTAGTCAGAGCAGCGTGTCTAAGGCAATTACTGATGTGACCATGGCCTTAAATCACCCCTCTATATTGAGAAAGCACATCCATTTTCCTCAAACCAGACAAGAAAGGCAAAGAATAGTAAATGGGTCAGTACTATTAAAATTATATTCATCATATTGATGTGTATTTTGTTAAAAAAATTACCCACATAAAGCTTTCATTTTATTTTTGGCAGGTTTTCAAATAAATTTGGCTTTCCTGGTGTTTTGGGGTGTATTGACGGCACACATGTTGCCTTGGTCAGGCCAAGTGAACACGAGGAGAGATTTTTTAATAGGAAGCACTACCATTCCAGGAATGTTCAAATTGTAAGTATTAATACTAGCAGTAGGCTGATTATGTAGCAGCTATATAATACTGCATTGCTACGTTGTAGCTCAGTATAGAAATATTTTTCTCAATACTTATTTCTATAATAATTTGATAAGCTTAGTTGAAAATGTTTTTTTTTTTATCTTGTTTTAAGTTTTACTTTTTCTACAGATTTGTGATAGTGATCTGAACATATTAAATATTGATGCAACGTTTGGTGGTGCTACCCATGATGCATATATCTGGCAAAATTCAGAAATACACCATCATTTGCAGCAGCTGAATCAAAATGGTGAAAGCATTTGGTTTCTTGGTATGTATTATTATATTATTATAGGTACCCAACAAATTTGCTTTGTCTCTACACTTACAGTCATACATTTTCATTTTAAAGACATGGGGTATTTTTTACCTGCTGTTTAAAAAGTTGTGACCACGAACCAAAATACTAATAAATCTACAATTTTCATTCACACTTAATTTCTGCAAATTATTTTAATGTTGATTCATAGAAATGGAGCTATATTTACTATAATATTCATTGATTTAAGTTCAAATATCTCAGTGTTTACCCCATCTCCTGCAGATATGTAACCTACTATATTATAAAATATATTTTCTTAACAGGTGACTCTGGATATCCATTGAGAACTTGGCTTCTAACACCAATTGTTAACACACAACCTGGCAGTGCAGAAGAGAACTACACAAATATGCATTGCCGAACAAGAAACACAGTTGAGAGGTGTATTGGGGTATTGAAAGCCCGTTGGCGGTGTCTGTTGTCACATAGAGTACTACATTACAATCACCATGTTGCGGCTAAGATTGTTAATGCATGTGCTGTATTACACAACATCACCAACAAGCACAGGCTTCCTGTACCTGAATTACCTTCCAATGATATCCAGAGGGAAGCAGACTTCCTGGTACCTCGGCAGCCGTACATTGAGGAAGGTCAACAGCTTGAACGTGGCAGGCAACAGAGACAACTTATTGTGCAACGCTTATGGAGGAATAGATAAGAATTATTTAGTTATGTAGTTACCATACATTACATATAATAATATGTAGTATTTTTAGCCATAAGTATAAGATTGTTTTATTTATATTGTTTTGTATTATTATTTCAAGGTTGTCTGGAAGAAACCGCTTTTAGCGGTAAGACCGCCTGTTTGTACATATTCTATTGTTTTATTTTAAATTGTAATTTAGTTTAGTTTGTGCAAATAAAGAATTTTCTATCTATTTACATTTTGTATTCTAATTCTGATTTATATTGTTTTGTATTATTATTTCAAGGTTGTCTGGAAGAAACCGCTTTTAGCGGTAAGACCGCCTGTTTGTACATATTCCTGTTGTTTTATTTTAAATTGTAATTTAGTTTAGTTTGTACAAATAAAGAATTTTCTATCTATCTATCTACATTTTGTATTCTAATTCTGATTTCATGTTTTTTTTACTTGTTTTTATAATTAGTAATTTATAATATTTTTTATTATTATGTTGTAACTTGTAAGCTAAAATAGCAAACTAAAGTTAAAGTGTTTGTATAAAATGTTATGATAATAATATGTTGTTCTTTATTAATATCTGAACTTTAGTACAGTTTTATGCAATAAACACTTATTTTTCTGGCCTTTATAAGTATCTATTTTAAATAAAAAGTTTATAATTAAGAACAGTCTTTATTTATAACATACATTGTAATTAATGAAGCAGGATGCACCAGAGGCACAATGTTTTGGTAAAAATCTTAATAAATTAATTATAAGCTAAGTTTCTGCTAATTTTTAACTGTTTGAAGTTGTACCTAATTATTACAAGTACAAAATTCTTATTTATCAATTTATGTACACAATATTTAACAATGAAATCTTATAACTAGGATACAATTTAGTACAATGGTACTACTTATTGTAAATTGGAATATCTTCCAGTAGACCCGATACAGGAGAACATAAAGAAAATTAACAGTTTTAGGTGTGCACAGTTATTAATAGTAAGAAAACACATAAGTTATTTAAATATACAAATACTCATATAAATAATAAATATACTAATATGTATATACAATAATTTATAATAATATAAAAATATCATAAGTATAGCTTAAATTAAGGGTTGGTATCAATTATTATCAGGTTAAGCTTAGATAATAGATTCTTATGTACTATTATGAAACTATTAATAAAATAGGGTCACATTTCACTTTTTTATAGTCTCTATCAACTTGGCCATGAGTTCATAATGCATCTTAGCACATTCTGCATTTAACCGAGCAGTTTCTGCATTTGTTCGGGAGGCCTCTGCTATTATTATTGCAGCATTGGCTAATTTTTCCTCTGCTGCAACACGCCTAGACTCTAGTTCCACGACCCAAGCAGGTTCCACTTTTGTTATATCTGTAACATGACAATTAATTTATGTTAAATTTTACAACTATTTCTGCCACAAATTACTAAATAGTTACAATATTAGGCACTTTTCCTTTGAGAAGATTGCAATGATATATGTATTGATAAAAATTAAAATAGGATAACATAGTGATTTTCAAGTATGAATTAATCTAAGTCTTTACAGAACATAACTCCAATTTAAAAATTTGGTCATACATAATAATCAGTTCCTTTACAATAATACTGAAAAAGTATTACACTTACTTGACTTATTGGAGTTTTTATTAATCTTTGAGTCCTGGAACAGTGAACGCTTCAGAGGCCTGGAGGTAGCGGGACTTGCCGTTGCTGAAATGAATAACATTTTTAAGTTTGAATTATCATACAACAGTAATTATTTACTGTTTTATAGTAGTAACCTTACCAGTTTTAACTTCACACACATTCGATTTTTTGTCCCCTGGTGGTGTATGCATAGTGTCTGTAAAAATTACAATGTTGATTGTAAAAAGCATTTGGGAGTAGTGTTTTTAATAAGGTGCAAAGTTTTAGTTACTTACATATTATTGTGCTTGTACGCCCAGTCTTTGAAGGTGACACCACTGTTGCAAGAGCTGATTCTAAAAACAAATAGGTATCTATATAATTTTGTTTACAAAGCAGAGAATATATTTTGTATTTATTATATTATTATGAATGTGTTAAGTATATTAAACATAGGTACCTGGCGTGCTTATAGGCACAACATTCTCAGGTACTATAATATCCTCTATCACATTCACAGTCTGAGGTTCATTTTGGATTTCCTGCAAACAGTGAAAGATGATAATAATATATTTTTCAGCAATAATTAATAAAAATTTAATTTAATACTGATTACTGACAAAAACGGGCACTCGGTGTTGAGAGTCTCCATACACGGCAGCATCCCCAATTATCTCCAAGATCTTTTGATCTGTTTCAGAGAGATCTTCTTCCCTTGATGGTCCACCACCTGTGCCAGAAGCATCTCGCCGCCTAGCAGCAGCTCTTGACTTGGCTTTGTGTTTTATATCAGCCCAATACTGAATTCAAAGGAAAGAATATTATAGATTCTATATAGATAGATGAATATTACCTATCACAAATTTATATCAAAGAAATGGGTATTCATGAATAAATTATGTATTGCATAATAAATTTGATATACCTAATAATAGTAATTATGATATGCACTTAACCGAGGTGAACTCAATAAAAATTCACTTGCAAGTAATTTTTAGTAAGTAAAAACAGAATTATATTTTGTAAAGAATACTCACACGTTTCCACCGCTGACCACTTTTATTAGCTCCCGACCCATGAGCGTTTAATTTTTGGGCAAGGTCGTTCCATTCTCTGTCAATGGTCTCTTTCGACCTTGCCCCAAGACCAACACCTTTGGCTAGTGACGAATGACGAGCCAAGTGGTCCAACAGTTCTTCGATCTGTGAGTGGGAGACTCTGTGTTCCATTTTATACTAAAAAAATGCAAATACAATAAATTGTACGCGATTATATCTCAAAGAACCAACCTCGGTGAAAACAAATCTCATAATACTGAATACTCACTTGTTGCCTGCATACGTATAAGTTCTTGAAAGTTTGCTTCGAGTGCTTTTCCAGAGCCAATAAATCCACTTTTTCTCACCACTCCAGCCCATTTTTTGTAATAAATAACTAAGAATTCACTTGTACGTTTTGTAAACAAAACACTTGACTTTTTAAATTAGTTCCACGTGTTGCTACAAGATCGCCAGTGGCGCTTTTTTTGTCGCTAAAAATGCATTGATTAGCTAGCGGACAACAGCAGAGCAACAGGCTTATATAATACGATTTTTTTCAGCGATTAGCGACCAATCGCGCGACAACTGCGCGACCGGTTGCTGTCTGCTAACCATCTGCTAAAGATACATAATCAGCCTGCTGCTTTCCGTGGTAGTTTTAAATATATGGCTACGAAATGCTGGAACAATATTCCTCCCCCTATCAGAAACTGCTTAACGATTGTCAAGTTCAATCGTAAACTGCGCGATTATCTTCTAAATAAACAAAAAAACTCCGTTTAACAATAGGTATATCTACAGCGAATCCAACACAGTTCTAGTTCCTGTATTATAAAATTATATTGTTTTTGTTATAAGTTACATAATATGCGAGCAGAGTGATAATATTTTCAATTTAATGGCTATTTGTGATTAACACTGATATTATTGTTATTGTTAAAGATTTGCTAAAGATTAATTCTATTGTCTATGTTTTAAAAACTTTAAAGACTGTAAGGACTGTTAAATGTGTATTCACTATTCTTAAAAGTTAATTTTATATTATAACTTATTTTAAAGCATAAGGCGCTTACTGAAAATCAGCGTTGCGGCTATGATCGCAACGTACATGCTGAGTATAAGCACCAATTTGGTAGAAACGAGTTTGAAATGTTTTATTTCTTCTTATAATGTACAATTATTTTTATCAAATAAAGTTGCTTTCTTTTCTTCTTTCTTTAAAAGTTAATAATAAAATTAATTGTGTCATAAAATTATTTTTTTTCCTAAATTCCTCGCATTTAAGCAAGAGAATGCATTATAAATTTTATTTATTTTAAGTAACGTCTAGCAATAGACAAAAACCGAATGTGGCGCTTAGTTGCCTCCACTTAATACTAGATTTATACACAAGTTAAATAAAATTAAATTTATTTTTACAAGATTTTATTTTTATTCGTAAACATTAAGTAAAATATCACCATTAGCGCGTTGCAATACCTGTGCCTCAATCAGAGACTGATATAATAGTTATCAAATTTTGGGGGTAGTCATGTCCCCTGTGACACCCTGCCCTCTCAGACAGCACATGACCAACGACATAGTTCACAGTCTTCTGTTCGCCTGAAGATAAGATATTCTTAATTTGATGTCGCATATAATATGTCTCCAACCCTTGAAAAAGAAAACTCTTTTCTCTTTTAAAATTTCATTTTTCTTACTTTTATTATCCAGCATCTTTGCAGGTTGTCGTGCCTAAGCGTATACCACAATAGCCTAGAATTTGACATGGGACACTTATATCGTTATTATCATTATTTAAGGCAATAGGGACCTCTGCGGATGCGCCCTCCAGTACATTTAGAGCTACTTATTCGTACGTCGATGATTAACTGCATTCACCAGCATACACCACTCTAGTAAGTTTATTTGTGCTAGCCTCGTCGCTGATTTCCCATTCCTTGGCAGTCAGTGTCCGCCGGGATGCGACATCGCTGGCGAGCTCCGAGGCGTCGTCAGATCTGTCGTGACTAGCACTTATTACAGAAAAATATTCATTGTTAGATGACGCCCGCAACTCCGTTTCGTCAAAATTCATTTTACGCGTACATTTTTCCGGGCTAAAAAGTATCATATTATAGTATATCCTGATATAATATATCCTTTCACGGGACTCAAAATAACCCTATACCAAATTTCAGTACAATGTTCAGCGGTTTGGGCGTGAAGAGGTAACAGACAGACACAATTTCCCATTCACAATGTTATTTGTATATTTTGTTCGTTCATGTTGCATGTTCACATCCGTGTCCCGGGACCTCTGAAGGTATTTTCACAGCAAAGTACT
Source organism: Polyommatus iphigenia (assembly GCA_963422495.1). NCBI lineage: Eukaryota > Metazoa > Arthropoda > Insecta > Lepidoptera > Lycaenidae > Polyommatus > Polyommatus iphigenia. The sequence goes on along the minus strand of OY730184.1, from coordinate 1,937,654 downwards.
ACATAATATTATAAGAATTCACTGGAACTCTCACTTCTTGTTTAGTAATAAATCCTTTTTTTAAATGAAGGTACATATTATATTGTCATTTCTGACAATATTATGACAAAACATTGATTTAAATATTCTTATTAAATACTCTTTGGACATTGTTTATTACATCCTCCTTGGTCACAAGGAGGATGTAATAAACAAACCCTTTAAGGCCCATAGTACACGGCGTATTTTAAACGCGCAGATTACGCGCGTATACGCGAATCGCAATTTAAGAACGAGCTGTCAAATTTTGCTGTATTTTCTAAAGTATTACGATCCCGGAAGACGATTGACTTAAATGAAATTGAGATTTATTTAATCATTATAATCATTATAATATTACAAGATACTAGCCTAACGGAAAACACGATTTACTTATTTTGACTCGATAGTTTCGTAGTCGTATTCGAAAGTCGTATTTTATATATATATATATATATATATATATATATATATATATATATATATATATATATATATATATATATATATATATATATATATATATATATATATATATATATATATATATATATATATATATATTATAAGTCGTATTTTTCGAAATTATGAATATTTCTGGGCTTTTCAACAAACGTCTGTTACACTTATTCAGTTACTATCATTAAATAGCTTGCACTACTACAATCATACACTTTGTAAAATCACAGCTAAAGGAAATATTAGTATTGTATTTAGTTTTTAAGTAATCATCAAAAAAACAGTTTTGGGACTTACGACCTTTACTTTCGTGCTATTATGCGGGAACCCTTGTTACGCGATATTGTTCACTACTAGCTGCGGCTAAAAGTACAATTCATGCGGGCATGATTCATGGAATCATTATATCACGATTGGAGGATAGCGGGGTATGAAGGCGGGGCTAGCGTGTCTTGATATTTTTGGCAGCACGGTCTTAAACGAGATTCGATCGCAACTTTGTAACTTAAGCACACGAGGCGATCGTGAAACGCGCCTCTACTGCGCGTATACGTGCCGATACAGCGACTACAACGCATCTGTTGTAATCGCTCGTCTCTTTAGGTTTGATCATAGACTCCTCTTGTTCAGTTGTATAATGGGTCGGTTGAGACAACACTGCTAACGTTGGCTTTAGTACTTCTTTTAAAAAGAAAACGTACAAAAAAGCGAATCTATTGGATATAAGTACCCCATTAAGGTACGAGTGAAAATTGATTGAGTGGCCATTATCATACAACGTCTAAAAATTGGTAATACAAAGAAGATCGAAGAAATTTACTTCTATGATACAAGCGCACGCATAGATTCATACGCGCGCTTGTATCATCAATCCATTCACAACAATCAGTAATATAATGTGTAAATCAATGATTAAAGAAACAGTCTTTTAAAGAAACACTATTTTTTTACGTCATTGGTGTAAATGCTCTTAGATCTGTGGAAACTTTTAATTTAGCGTAACGTATGTTAGCTATAAGTTTTCAAAAAAGTAATAAAATAAAATGTGCTATAAAAAAGACATGGCTTCAAGGTCTTGTTACTAGGCCATAAATCTTATTTGAAAAAAGAGGATATTGTAATTACAGTCTACGGCAATACTTAATCTGTGGTCTACGACGTTACGATGCCATCTGTGATACCACAAAGCAACTTACTAGTTGGCAACTAATTTTGGCATAAGATCACAGATGTCGACTAAAAACTACAGATTAAAACCTAAATTCACAGATTATGATACCTAAATTTGCCATTGTATGGAAATGTCCTACCCCTGGGTGGAACGGTGTATGCTCCCAAACCCATAGGCTCCAAATCGGACGATATCTGGTTAATCACGTTCAGTGTACATAACTAATATACGCCCATAATCTTGAATGATGAATGCAATATTATTACATGGCCATTGAATCAGTTTCTTATACCGCTCGAAGATCCGATAACCATATTATATTGAAGCCATTTAAGGCTTTTACTATGTGAAAATTTATACTGTAAAAAAAGTCACTGTCTAGCAGCTAGCTCAAGTGGTTCTTGATATTATACAGCCTGGTGACTGACAAACAGACGGAAAGATAGACATAAGTTTCCGAAGTGAGTTTCTTAGGCTTAACCCATAAACTTGTTAAAACCCCCCATTTTTAAATTAAGACCGAAAATAAGACCGGAAAAGAGGTGATCAAGTATCACAACATAAGTAGGTAAGTAAGTATTTGCACCATCGAGGAAATTGATTCCTAGGCAGTTGACAGACTAACGTCATTTTTGGTCGGATCATCAGCTGTCGACTGGGTTTGAACTTTGAGGTAACGCAACCAAACTACCTAGGTCCCCCGTCTGCCAAGGAATCAATTTCTCTGAAAGTACATTAACGATAAAACCACTGTAAAACGATTATTCCCTTAGATTTTAGAATATACAGTTAGTTAAGAAACTGCAGTTATTGTTCTTACGCATTACCTTACAACAATACCAGACTGAATCCTGAAAATGAATGGGGTCTAAGTTTTGGCTAAATCATAAGCTTTTAAGTTTTAAGTAAAGAATAAAAATAATCGTGTCTCAAAATTAATTTTCTTTCCCAAATTCCTCGCATTTATGCAAGAGAATGCATTATTACGTCTAGCAATAGACAAAAACCGAATGTGGCGCTTAGTTGCCTCCAATTAATACTAAATTTATACCCAAGTTAAATAAAATGTAATTTTTATTTACGTGACTTTATTTATACACGCAAACATTAAGTAAAATATCACCATTAGCGCGATTGCAGCCTGACATTTTGGGCTCACAAATAGGCACAAAACCTATGCCTGAATCAGAGACTGATATAATAGTTATCAGATTTTGGGGGTAGTCATGTCCCCTGTGACACCCTGCCCTCTCAGACAGCAACAGCAGCAGTTCGAATTCTTCTGTTCGCCTGAAGATAAGGTATTCTTAATATGATGTCGCAAATAATTATGTCTCCGACCCTTGAAACAGAAAACTCTTTTCTCTTTTCATATATATAGGTACTTTTGTTATCCACCATCGTTGCAGGCTGTCATGCCTAAGCATTTACCGCAATAGCCTAGAATTTGACATGGGGCATTATATCGTTATTATCAGTATTAGACGCAATAGGGACCTCTGCGGATGCGCCCTTCAGGGCATTTAGAGCTACTTATTCCTTCTCTTCTCACTCTACGTCGATGAGTAACTGCATCCACCAGCAGATCTGTAGTAAGTTCATTTGCACTAGCCTCGTCACCGGTTTCCCATCCCTTGGCAGTCAGTGTCCACCCAGTTGCGACATCGCTGGCGAGCTCCGACGCATCGTCAGATCTGTCGAGCGACCGGTTGGACGATCCGGTCGAGTCGACGCCGCTCAGTGGGAGACAGAGCGCCAGGTGGAGTGTACTCGACACCAGCAGCAGCAGCAGCAGGCACAGTGATGATGACGGGAACATGTTGAGTGTTGACTGTAGGAGCGTCGGTGTGATAATGATGCAGCTTCGAAGCACTCATGGTTTATATAATAGTATTAATATGTATACTCGTTTATCGAAATTATTCACGTTTCGTACTATGCCCTATAAGGGTATTTGTGACGTATAATTTCTGTTTTCCTTCTACATTGGTAACTGTGTAATAATATGATGTCATTTTCAATGTTACAATCAGCAGCCTTATTTTCTACTCTTTATGGTATTTGGTTAAGGATTTCAATGAATTTTCTATGATAAAATATGCTTTTATTTAGCTCACAAATTACAACAGCTGTACCTATATGGAATCTTGCAAATTGCAGCCTAATCTATAATCAAAGAAAATATTGAAGTTTTGGGTTCACATAGTCAATAGTCATCTAAATTCAATTCTATACCAACAGTGCCTAGAGCTTGTTATAATAACTGTATATGTTATAAAATTGTGTATAAAAGAAGTACAGTTTTTGTGTAAGTATGGAGTTTTTTTCGCCCTTGTTACATTCATAATAATTATATTGTCAATAATACATAATGTAAAGCTACGTGATAATACTAAGTGACTAAAACTAAGTGATAATACTTTAGAGTTTGGGGTGTGTTTGTGTCACCGTAAGATTGTAAACACCGCGAGATTGTAATAATATGACGAAGTGATGGATTGTAAACAACCAGTTTTCCGGTGATTTTAAATTAATTATTTCGTATTTAAAATGACTTCAATTGCCTGAATATTTGATGTATAACATTGAATAAAATTTAGATATATTTAAAGTGCAGTTTGAATTATAAATAAGGTTAATTTTAAAAACCGAACATTCAAACAGCACTTTAATCATCTAAAATAATCTAAATTTTATTTTATGTTATACATCTCATACCTTAAATTCACCGGAAAACTGTTTGTTTAAGGGCGTTCCTTACGGAGATACCGTAATTTACCGTATTTCAAGCCTTATAAACTCATCATTTAAAAGCTACAAAGTTATAATAAAAATACAGCAATAATCTTCAGTATTTTAATCTTAACATTCCGTTCGCCGTTTTAAATTTTCTATTTTTGTTTATTATACTTATGATATCAGCTTCCAAAGTAAAACCAATTTATTAAAATTCAAGCATACATTCAGCATCTCCTTAGGATTTACAAATTACTTTTATTTGAAACGAACGCCAATAGATCGACAATATCATAAACTAAATATTCCCCGTTTTAAATTTTTTTGGACAATTTTGAACCAAGATAATTAAAAAAAAATAGGGTTTTGGTGCAATCTCGGCAACGCGGTAAATGTATGGCCAAGGTCGTTTGCTCGGGGGACAGCCTTAAGTAAGTAAGTAAGTCTTTATTTCCAAGAAATGGTTACAATGATCTTATTATAATTATTTATAGTTCACAATTTCTGCCTCCATTCCAAGGCGTGGAAATTTGTTTTTTAAGTCAAAAAAAACATGCTTAATTACTATAATAACAATAACAAACTAACAGAATCTGAAATAAATCATAATACAATCCTCAAAAAACTATCATAGAGCTCTAATAAATACGAATCCTCCATGAATCCTCAGTACATTAAAAATATAATATATTAAAACAATCAATTATTTTTAATAGTCAAAGTAAAAAAAAATAAAAACAAAAAAAAAATGTGGTTATTATACAATTAATTAAATTACATGTCTATCAATTTAATATTAAAATTGGTAAAGTTCATTACCATTCCTTAAAAAAAATACAATAAATGAAATATTAATAATTATAATTTTAAGATATAATCATGACAAAAAAAATAAGATTAAGGCACAAAAAAAATCAAACAAAGTGGTTAAATACAATAAAAATGGTTAGAACACAATAAAAATTTTTAAATGTCAAATCAATAATTCATGTCATAAATAGTATAATTCATTTCAATTCAATTAATTAAAATACAATTAATAATTACATGTCATTACAAATTACATGTCAATCAAATTAATATTAAAATTGGTAAAGTTAATTTCAATTATTCCTAAAAAAATACAATCAATTGAATATTAATAACTATTATAATTTTAAGATATAACAATGACAATAAAAATAAGAATAAAGCACAAAAAAATCAAACAAAGTGGTTAAATACAATAAAAGTGGTTAGAATACAATATTAAATGTCAAATCAATTCATGTCATAAATAGTATAATAATTAATTTTAATTCTGTAAAAATACTTCTTAATTTAATTAAAAATAAATTTCCTTGCAACTATGATATCATTGAAGAAATCTTGGGTCGTGTAATAGCATTTATCTAAGAGCCAGTTAAATAATTCTTTTTTAAATTTATTTAATGTAAGATCGTCTTTTTTAAATTTATTTGGTATATTATTGTATATTTTAATGCTCATGCAGTACCCATTCTTACTATAGATTGCTAACCGTTGCCTTGGAATATTTATTTTTTTAACACTTCTTTTGTGTTCATTATTTTCTGTGTCTTTTTCTTGTTCAAAATGTGTTTAATATTTTTTTTTAAATAAACAAGATTCGAGAATATATAAACTGGCCAGAGGAAGTATTTTCAGGTTCTTGAATAGGGGTCTGCAATGAGCACGTCTATCTGCTCCGGCCATAGCTCTAATGCATTTTTTTTTGTATCATGAATGCTCTGTTTAGTACGACTGAATTACCCCGCATCACCTCGTCATATTACAATCTCGCGGTGTTTACAATCTTACGGTGACATAATATGTATCCCTTGTGTATAGTTAACTGTAATATTTGTGTATTAATATTATTAATCATTTTCACAGTGAATAATAATATAATTCACTGTAAAATAGTTACCTTTGTTTTGTGATGAGAAAATTCATGACGATACAAATCAATAAGATAATTGCTCGTTCAGCGCTGCTACTTTTAGAATATACTCTATATAAGGAACACATACACACCCTAAAATAATATCACTTAGTTTTGTTACACCCTGTATAATATTATGTAACAGGAAGCCGAGATACTTATAATATTTTTACTCGAGGATGGCTTAACCGATTTGGCTTAAAATTGCAGACTCCCCGGCTTTTATCCACGTGGTGTACTCTACGGAAGAATTAAACTGCACATTCGCGACTATAATAATAAATTAATAACCAATGTATTATTTCGATCTATCTATGGTTGAAGCTCGGCCGCACTTAGGCCGATTTAGACCCCCCGCGCATAAGGCGGCCAGGTCGCGCGGCCAGGTCGCTGCGGCCAACTATAATAATAATAATAATCATCATCATTTATTTGCAAAGAATGTTGTTACAAAGATCTTAAAGTAAGTTATATTATACAATATCAAACATTCTGCTTTGGAAGCATGCAAAATTTAATACTTATAAATTCTATATTTGTCATAATTAAAAGATAGCCACACATTAATTATATAAATAACAATAGAAAAAAAATTGCCTTTACAATCCAGCGAAAAAAAACTATAAGGACTATAATATCAATGTCAATCAAAAACAGAAAAAAAAACTAATTGTCAAATAATTTAATTTGTTCGCCATGATACATCTACCCTCCATAGCTATGACTTGAGGTTTTTAAATCTGCAGTATCATCTACTGGCCAAGTGGCGTTTAACATCCAGGAATAATTATTACAGACAGCAGCAGTCTTTATTATATTATCACAGTGTAATTATTATGATGTGTTACTAGTTATGTCGACCAAATCCAGCAATACTTCGCTATCCTGACTCCTGAGGTGCACACACATACGGTAAGTACATAATATTATACACGCGGCCACTTGGCCGCCGCGGCCAACAAGATACGGGAATTTGTAGGAAATTACTCAATGTGCGCGCACTGGTTGCCGCGGCCACACGTCTTTTGTATACAGAATGGCGTTTGATACTGAACGTTTCATTTGAGAAATTCAAAACAGACTAGTGTGGTCGCAGACGTGGCCGCAAAGTGCGCGGGGTGGCAGCAGCGACCTGGCCGCGCAACCTGGCCGCCTACTGCGACCACACTCGTATGACAAGTGATTTGATGAGTAAACTTTGACAATTATTAGGTTTTCTGTATACAAAAAACGTGTGGCCGCGGCGACCAGTGCGCGCACACTGAGTAATTTCATACAAATTCCCGTATCTCTTTGGCTGCGTGTGTGTCGCGATGTTTTTAGTTGGCCGCGCGACCAGAGCGTGACAGCTGGCCGCTGTAGCGCTAGCACGGCGACCAGCGGAAATGCGAAAGTATGGACAAACTGTGGAAATAAACCTAAGGTGCCGTTCCGATCTTTTTTCGTTCCGAAAAATTCATTTAAAATGCCATTTTATGACAGACTATAGTTACAAACTGTGGAGATAAACTTAAGGTGCCGTTCCGATATTTTTTAGTTCCGAAAAATTCAATTAAAATGCACTTTATGACAGACTATAGTCCTAAAAATTTAAATAATATCCTACTTTATGACATATACTATAGTCTGTCATAAAGTGGCATTTTAATTAAATTTTTGTCGGTCGCGATTAGCCGCGGTAAAGATCGGAACGGCACCTTAGGTTTATTTCCACAGTTTGTCCATACTTTCGCATTTCCGCTGGTCGCCGTGCTAGCGCTACTGGTCGCGTAATGCGCGCACCTACATATTATATCGTAGAAGAATAAGTTGGCCGCAGCGACCTGGCCGCCTAATGCGCGGGGGGTGGGTCTTAATGATTTTTCATAATCTCCATACAATTTCTTACAAACCCTTCATTATATTAAAGTTAAGTTATCCTTAAATACCACTAAGTGCAGTCGTAGGTTTCTTTTTTTTTTTCTGAGTTAGAAATACTTTTTCTTTCTGTTGTAGTTAGAAAATCTTGTGTATTTAGAGTATACCCTACAGCTTTATGATAACAGACTATTTACCAGTTATTATGCAGTATGCACTCGAGTAATGTATTGTATCTAGGCATAGAATGTTATGACTCGTATACACTCTACCTGGTGCTCTGTCTCCTACTCAGAGGCGTCGACTCGACCGGATCGTCCGACTAGTCGCTCGACAGGTCTGACGATACGTCAGAGCTGTTTGACTGGACACTGACTGCCAGGACAATGTTTATATTTTGTAGTGTCTAGGCTTCTTACAGACGAGCGGCACGTGTTGGCGGCACGTTTCGGCACTCGGCGGCAGTCGGCGGCACGTGTCGGCGGCAGTTTACGTCAGTCGACGGCAGCCGACGGCAGCCGTTGATAGTTTATGACGCATGCAGGGGGCCTACCACGACCTTTCCTATTACGATCATGTTTCCAGAACACTTTGTTGTAAGATTACAATAACATTACCGTACTCACTTTTTAAATATAATTTTACTAAAAAAACAGTAAAAAAATACAAAAAATTGTTAAATCCGCTGTGAAATATAATTTTTTTTAAGACCGCTAACTTGACGTTAAAGTAATTATTATTGCTTATATTCTGTCAAACGGTGTCGCTTAGTAGAGGTGGTGGTAGGCCCCCAGTTGTGACGTACCTACCGCCTAAAGGTAAGGGGGCGTCCGCAAATTACGTGAGGTGTTCTTTTGAATTTTGTTGACCCCCCCCCTCCTCCCCCGGGTGAGATTTCGTGAGATTTTATTCAACCCCCTCCTCCCCCCCCCGCAAATCTCACGTGAGATTTTCAAAATGTGGGTTTCTTACGTAAACGTTTGGTTTGACGGTCAGTAGATTTTCTTGCAAACGAATTTGTCAATGCTCTTAATCGTATAACAATTACTCGTATTACGCTTACGATTAAATCTTAAGCATACGTACAATCTGGATGAAATGGACTAAATTAGTATCATTTTGTTGAGAAAAATCTTATTTTTGAAATTATGTGAGATTTGCCGAGACCCCCCCCCCCCCCTCTCCCCAACGTGAGATTAGGTGAGATATGACTCGACCCCCTCCCCCCCCTAAACACCTCACGTAATTTGTGGACGCCCCCTAAGCGGCCACAAGTCGGTACGTACGCAACGGACGTCTCGCATCAAACGGATATTTTTTTCACAGCACGTCCGCTGAATCGGCAACGTACGGATTACCGACTAGCCTAGTAAATGAATGCTCAAAAGGGGGATGTGGATGGAATAGTCGAAAGCAGAAATTTTGACTTAGGAACTTTGTGTGGACTAATTTAAAGATGAAAATACTGGCTAGTCGGTTTTCCGTACGCTGCCGATACAGTAGACGTACTGTAAAAAAATTATCCGTTTGATGCGAAACGTCCGCTGCGTACGATACCAACCTGTGGACGCTTACCTTTACGCGCCACGTCACAACTACAAGCGTGATAAACTGTCGAATACTGTATCTAAATTAAATTATGCTGACACTGTTATTACTGGTTGTATTCTCCTAGAAGCAAAATAATTTTTCAACGTGTTCAAAATGCATGCACCCGCTTCTGTTTCCCAGTTCCTCGCCGAGCCCACGTCACCCCATTCATCAACAAAGCCAATTTTCTAAAAATGTAAAACCAACGGACACTTCATTTTGCCTCCTTATTGTTTAGTCTTTAGTGTAATAAAATCTCATCGGCCAATGTACTTATATGAGAAATTAAACTTTTCCAAGCAAGATGTCCGAAATTCCGATCTGCTTATATACCCATCATTTAGTAAATCCGCTGGCTGATTATGTATCTTGCAACAGCAATGCGACAGGCGTAAATTGTACAAATATCGCTGTCAAACATATTTTTTGTATTATGTATTAGCAACAGCGACGCGATAGCGGACAATCGATGGTAGCGCGCTCAAGCGAACAATTGAGGAACTAAAAGTGCATCAAAGCTTGTTGTAATTTAAAAAATCGGTATTACGTATGAGTGAGATCGCAACGCGACAGCAGATAGCGAGCAGCTAGCAAACAATTTGAACTGTCAAAGAGCGACAGCCCATTTAGGTTGTTGCCAAGTTGTTGCTAATGTGTTTTTGATATTTATTCTGCATTAATATTACACAAAAAGTGTAGAAGTGTATTATACTTCCTATGTATTAATCACATAACTATATTTCACATAAATATCTTTCGTAATTTTATTCTGTTTTTTGTAGGTTATTTGTTTACAGACGCTTTCGATATGTCTCGTGCTTTTCTCATTCAGGAGGCATTAGAAGCACAAAATAGATTAGACGAGAACACGCGCGTGAGACGTTTACGACGAAGATTGAGGAATGAGGCAAGACCTATGGAGACTCCTAACTTTAGTGCACATTACAGGATAACTAAAGAGTTGTTCGCTGAATTGTGCACTGAACTCCAACCATTTTTGCCTCGAACTCGTAGGAAAACAAAAGTTACTGTAGAATGTAAAGTAAGTAAATACCCAATTATCATTATATTCCTTATTAGTACCTAATTGCAAAGTGTAGATAATCCTACATATATACACTACTTTTGCAGGTGTTAACAGCACTCTCTTTCTATGCAAGTGGCTCATATCAAAAACCTGTAGGTATGAGCTATTTGCATGGACTTAGTCAGAGCAGCGTGTCTAAGGCAATTACTGATGTGACCATGGCCTTAAATCACCCCTCTATATTGAGAAAGCACATCCATTTTCCTCAAACCAGACAAGAAAGGCAAAGAATAGTAAATGGGTCAGTACTATTAAAATTATATTCATCATATTGATGTGTATTTTGTTAAAAAAATTACCCACATAAAGCTTTCATTTTATTTTTGGCAGGTTTTCAAATAAATTTGGCTTTCCTGGTGTTTTGGGGTGTATTGACGGCACACATGTTGCCTTGGTCAGGCCAAGTGAACACGAGGAGAGATTTTTTAATAGGAAGCACTACCATTCCAGGAATGTTCAAATTGTAAGTATTAATACTAGCAGTAGGCTGATTATGTAGCAGCTATATAATACTGCATTGCTACGTTGTAGCTCAGTATAGAAATATTTTTCTCAATACTTATTTCTATAATAATTTGATAAGCTTAGTTGAAAATGTTTTTTTTTTTATCTTGTTTTAAGTTTTACTTTTTCTACAGATTTGTGATAGTGATCTGAACATATTAAATATTGATGCAACGTTTGGTGGTGCTACCCATGATGCATATATCTGGCAAAATTCAGAAATACACCATCATTTGCAGCAGCTGAATCAAAATGGTGAAAGCATTTGGTTTCTTGGTATGTATTATTATATTATTATAGGTACCCAACAAATTTGCTTTGTCTCTACACTTACAGTCATACATTTTCATTTTAAAGACATGGGGTATTTTTTACCTGCTGTTTAAAAAGTTGTGACCACGAACCAAAATACTAATAAATCTACAATTTTCATTCACACTTAATTTCTGCAAATTATTTTAATGTTGATTCATAGAAATGGAGCTATATTTACTATAATATTCATTGATTTAAGTTCAAATATCTCAGTGTTTACCCCATCTCCTGCAGATATGTAACCTACTATATTATAAAATATATTTTCTTAACAGGTGACTCTGGATATCCATTGAGAACTTGGCTTCTAACACCAATTGTTAACACACAACCTGGCAGTGCAGAAGAGAACTACACAAATATGCATTGCCGAACAAGAAACACAGTTGAGAGGTGTATTGGGGTATTGAAAGCCCGTTGGCGGTGTCTGTTGTCACATAGAGTACTACATTACAATCACCATGTTGCGGCTAAGATTGTTAATGCATGTGCTGTATTACACAACATCACCAACAAGCACAGGCTTCCTGTACCTGAATTACCTTCCAATGATATCCAGAGGGAAGCAGACTTCCTGGTACCTCGGCAGCCGTACATTGAGGAAGGTCAACAGCTTGAACGTGGCAGGCAACAGAGACAACTTATTGTGCAACGCTTATGGAGGAATAGATAAGAATTATTTAGTTATGTAGTTACCATACATTACATATAATAATATGTAGTATTTTTAGCCATAAGTATAAGATTGTTTTATTTATATTGTTTTGTATTATTATTTCAAGGTTGTCTGGAAGAAACCGCTTTTAGCGGTAAGACCGCCTGTTTGTACATATTCTATTGTTTTATTTTAAATTGTAATTTAGTTTAGTTTGTGCAAATAAAGAATTTTCTATCTATTTACATTTTGTATTCTAATTCTGATTTATATTGTTTTGTATTATTATTTCAAGGTTGTCTGGAAGAAACCGCTTTTAGCGGTAAGACCGCCTGTTTGTACATATTCCTGTTGTTTTATTTTAAATTGTAATTTAGTTTAGTTTGTACAAATAAAGAATTTTCTATCTATCTATCTACATTTTGTATTCTAATTCTGATTTCATGTTTTTTTTACTTGTTTTTATAATTAGTAATTTATAATATTTTTTATTATTATGTTGTAACTTGTAAGCTAAAATAGCAAACTAAAGTTAAAGTGTTTGTATAAAATGTTATGATAATAATATGTTGTTCTTTATTAATATCTGAACTTTAGTACAGTTTTATGCAATAAACACTTATTTTTCTGGCCTTTATAAGTATCTATTTTAAATAAAAAGTTTATAATTAAGAACAGTCTTTATTTATAACATACATTGTAATTAATGAAGCAGGATGCACCAGAGGCACAATGTTTTGGTAAAAATCTTAATAAATTAATTATAAGCTAAGTTTCTGCTAATTTTTAACTGTTTGAAGTTGTACCTAATTATTACAAGTACAAAATTCTTATTTATCAATTTATGTACACAATATTTAACAATGAAATCTTATAACTAGGATACAATTTAGTACAATGGTACTACTTATTGTAAATTGGAATATCTTCCAGTAGACCCGATACAGGAGAACATAAAGAAAATTAACAGTTTTAGGTGTGCACAGTTATTAATAGTAAGAAAACACATAAGTTATTTAAATATACAAATACTCATATAAATAATAAATATACTAATATGTATATACAATAATTTATAATAATATAAAAATATCATAAGTATAGCTTAAATTAAGGGTTGGTATCAATTATTATCAGGTTAAGCTTAGATAATAGATTCTTATGTACTATTATGAAACTATTAATAAAATAGGGTCACATTTCACTTTTTTATAGTCTCTATCAACTTGGCCATGAGTTCATAATGCATCTTAGCACATTCTGCATTTAACCGAGCAGTTTCTGCATTTGTTCGGGAGGCCTCTGCTATTATTATTGCAGCATTGGCTAATTTTTCCTCTGCTGCAACACGCCTAGACTCTAGTTCCACGACCCAAGCAGGTTCCACTTTTGTTATATCTGTAACATGACAATTAATTTATGTTAAATTTTACAACTATTTCTGCCACAAATTACTAAATAGTTACAATATTAGGCACTTTTCCTTTGAGAAGATTGCAATGATATATGTATTGATAAAAATTAAAATAGGATAACATAGTGATTTTCAAGTATGAATTAATCTAAGTCTTTACAGAACATAACTCCAATTTAAAAATTTGGTCATACATAATAATCAGTTCCTTTACAATAATACTGAAAAAGTATTACACTTACTTGACTTATTGGAGTTTTTATTAATCTTTGAGTCCTGGAACAGTGAACGCTTCAGAGGCCTGGAGGTAGCGGGACTTGCCGTTGCTGAAATGAATAACATTTTTAAGTTTGAATTATCATACAACAGTAATTATTTACTGTTTTATAGTAGTAACCTTACCAGTTTTAACTTCACACACATTCGATTTTTTGTCCCCTGGTGGTGTATGCATAGTGTCTGTAAAAATTACAATGTTGATTGTAAAAAGCATTTGGGAGTAGTGTTTTTAATAAGGTGCAAAGTTTTAGTTACTTACATATTATTGTGCTTGTACGCCCAGTCTTTGAAGGTGACACCACTGTTGCAAGAGCTGATTCTAAAAACAAATAGGTATCTATATAATTTTGTTTACAAAGCAGAGAATATATTTTGTATTTATTATATTATTATGAATGTGTTAAGTATATTAAACATAGGTACCTGGCGTGCTTATAGGCACAACATTCTCAGGTACTATAATATCCTCTATCACATTCACAGTCTGAGGTTCATTTTGGATTTCCTGCAAACAGTGAAAGATGATAATAATATATTTTTCAGCAATAATTAATAAAAATTTAATTTAATACTGATTACTGACAAAAACGGGCACTCGGTGTTGAGAGTCTCCATACACGGCAGCATCCCCAATTATCTCCAAGATCTTTTGATCTGTTTCAGAGAGATCTTCTTCCCTTGATGGTCCACCACCTGTGCCAGAAGCATCTCGCCGCCTAGCAGCAGCTCTTGACTTGGCTTTGTGTTTTATATCAGCCCAATACTGAATTCAAAGGAAAGAATATTATAGATTCTATATAGATAGATGAATATTACCTATCACAAATTTATATCAAAGAAATGGGTATTCATGAATAAATTATGTATTGCATAATAAATTTGATATACCTAATAATAGTAATTATGATATGCACTTAACCGAGGTGAACTCAATAAAAATTCACTTGCAAGTAATTTTTAGTAAGTAAAAACAGAATTATATTTTGTAAAGAATACTCACACGTTTCCACCGCTGACCACTTTTATTAGCTCCCGACCCATGAGCGTTTAATTTTTGGGCAAGGTCGTTCCATTCTCTGTCAATGGTCTCTTTCGACCTTGCCCCAAGACCAACACCTTTGGCTAGTGACGAATGACGAGCCAAGTGGTCCAACAGTTCTTCGATCTGTGAGTGGGAGACTCTGTGTTCCATTTTATACTAAAAAAATGCAAATACAATAAATTGTACGCGATTATATCTCAAAGAACCAACCTCGGTGAAAACAAATCTCATAATACTGAATACTCACTTGTTGCCTGCATACGTATAAGTTCTTGAAAGTTTGCTTCGAGTGCTTTTCCAGAGCCAATAAATCCACTTTTTCTCACCACTCCAGCCCATTTTTTGTAATAAATAACTAAGAATTCACTTGTACGTTTTGTAAACAAAACACTTGACTTTTTAAATTAGTTCCACGTGTTGCTACAAGATCGCCAGTGGCGCTTTTTTTGTCGCTAAAAATGCATTGATTAGCTAGCGGACAACAGCAGAGCAACAGGCTTATATAATACGATTTTTTTCAGCGATTAGCGACCAATCGCGCGACAACTGCGCGACCGGTTGCTGTCTGCTAACCATCTGCTAAAGATACATAATCAGCCTGCTGCTTTCCGTGGTAGTTTTAAATATATGGCTACGAAATGCTGGAACAATATTCCTCCCCCTATCAGAAACTGCTTAACGATTGTCAAGTTCAATCGTAAACTGCGCGATTATCTTCTAAATAAACAAAAAAACTCCGTTTAACAATAGGTATATCTACAGCGAATCCAACACAGTTCTAGTTCCTGTATTATAAAATTATATTGTTTTTGTTATAAGTTACATAATATGCGAGCAGAGTGATAATATTTTCAATTTAATGGCTATTTGTGATTAACACTGATATTATTGTTATTGTTAAAGATTTGCTAAAGATTAATTCTATTGTCTATGTTTTAAAAACTTTAAAGACTGTAAGGACTGTTAAATGTGTATTCACTATTCTTAAAAGTTAATTTTATATTATAACTTATTTTAAAGCATAAGGCGCTTACTGAAAATCAGCGTTGCGGCTATGATCGCAACGTACATGCTGAGTATAAGCACCAATTTGGTAGAAACGAGTTTGAAATGTTTTATTTCTTCTTATAATGTACAATTATTTTTATCAAATAAAGTTGCTTTCTTTTCTTCTTTCTTTAAAAGTAAATAATAAAATTAATTGTGTCATAAAATTATTTTTTTTCCTAAATTCCTCGCATTTAAGCAAGAGAATGCATTATAAATTTTATTTATTTTAAGTAACGTCTAGCAATAGACAAAAACCGAATGTGGCGCTTAGTTGCCTCCACTTAATACTAGATTTATACACAAGTTAAATAAAATTAAATTTATTTTTACAAGATTTTATTTTTATTCGTAAACATTAAGTAAAATATCACCATTAGCGCGTTGCAATACCTGTGCCTCAATCAGAGACTGATATAATAGTTATCAAATTTTGGGGGTAGTCATGTCCCCTGTGACACCCTGCCCTCTCAGACAGCACATGACCAACGACATAGTTCACAGTCTTCTGTTCGCCTGAAGATAAGATATTCTTAATTTGATGTCGCATATAATATGTCTCCAACCCTTGAAAAAGAAAACTCTTTTCTCTTTTAAAATTTCATTTTTCTTACTTTTATTATCCAGCATCTTTGCAGGTTGTCGTGCCTAAGCGTATACCACAATAGCCTAGAATTTGACATGGGACACTTATATCGTTATTATCATTATTTAAGGCAATAGGGACCTCTGCGGATGCGCCCTCCAGTACATTTAGAGCTACTTATTCGTACGTCGATGATTAACTGCATTCACCAGCATACACCACTCTAGTAAGTTTATTTGTGCTAGCCTCGTCGCTGATTTCCCATTCCTTGGCAGTCAGTGTCCGCCGGGATGCGACATCGCTGGCGAGCTCCGAGGCGTCGTCAGATCTGTCGTGACTAGCACTTATTACAGAAAAATATTCATTGTTAGATGACGCCCGCAACTCCGTTTCGTCAAAATTCATTTTACGCGTACATTTTTCCGGGCTAAAAAGTATCATATTATAGTATATCCTGATATAATATATCCTTTCACGGGACTCAAAATAACCCTATACCAAATTTCAGTACAATGTTCAGCGGTTTGGGCGTGAAGAGGTAACAGACAGACACAATTTCCCATTCACAATGTTATTTGTATATTTTGTTCGTTCATGTTGCATGTTCACATCCGTGTCCCGGGACCTCTGAAGGTATTTTCACAGCAAAGTACTACATAATATTATAAGAATTCACTGGAACTCTCACTTCTTGTTTAGTAATAAATCCTTTTTTTAAATGAAGGTACATATTATATTGTCATTTCTGACAATATTATGACAAAACATTGATTTAAATATTCTTATTAAATACTCTTTGGACATTGTTTATTACATCCTCCTTGGTCACAAGGAGGATGTAATAAACAAACCCTTTAAGGCCCATAGTACACGGCGTATTTTAAACGCGCAGATTACGCGCGTATACGCGAATCGCAATTTAAGAACGAGCTGTCAAATTTTGCTGTATTTTCTAAAGTATTACGATCCCGGAAGACGATTGACTTAAATGAAATTGAGATTTATTTAATCATTATAATCATTATAATATTACAAGATACTAGCCTAACGGAAAACACGATTTACTTATTTTGACTCGATAGTTTCGTAGTCGTATTCGAAAGTCGTATTTTATATATATATATATATATATATATATATATATATATATATATATATATATATATATATATATATATATATATATATATATATATATATTATAAGTCGTATTTTTCGAAATTATGAATATTTCTGGGCTTTTCAACAAACGTCTGTTACACTTATTCAGTTACTATCATTAAATAGCTTGCACTACTACAATCATACACTTTGTAAAATCACAGCTAAAGGAAATATTAGTATTGTATTTAGTTTTTAAGTAATCATCAAAAAAACAGTTTTGGGACTTACGACCTTTACTTTCGTGCTATTATGCGGGAACCCTTGTTACGCGATATTGTTCACTACTAGCTGCGGCTAAAAGTACAATTCATGCGGGCATGATTCATGGAATCATTATATCACGATTGGAGGATAGCGGGGTATGAAGGCGGGGCTAGCGTGTCTTGATATTTTTGGCAGCACGGTCTTAAACGAGATTCGATCGCAACTTTGTAACTTAAGCACACGAGGCGATCGTGAAACGCGCCTCTACTGCGCGTATACGTGCCGATACAGCGACTACAACGCATCTGTTGTAATCGCTCGTCTCTTTAGGTTTGATCATAGACTCCTCTTGTTCAGTTGTATAATGGGTCGGTTGAGACAACACTGCTAACGTTGGCTTTAGTACTTCTTTTAAAAAGAAAACGTACAAAAAAGCGAATCTATTGGATATAAGTACCCCATTAAGGTACGAGTGAAAATTGATTGAGTGGCCATTATCATACAACGTCTAAAAATTGGTAATACAAAGAAGATCGAAGAAATTTACTTCTATGATACAAGCGCACGCATAGATTCATACGCGCGCTTGTATCATCAATCCATTCACAACAATCAGTAATATAATGTGTAAATCAATGATTAAAGAAACAGTCTTTTAAAGAAACACTATTTTTTTACGTCATTGGTGTAAATGCTCTTAGATCTGTGGAAACTTTTAATTTAGCGTAACGTATGTTAGCTATAAGTTTTCAAAAAAGTAATAAAATAAAATGTGCTATAAAAAAGACATGGCTTCAAGGTCTTGTTACTAGGCCATAAATCTTATTTGAAAAAAGAGGATATTGTAATTACAGTCTACGGCAATACTTAATCTGTGGTCTACGACGTTACGATGCCATCTGTGATACCACAAAGCAACTTACTAGTTGGCAACTAATTTTGGCATAAGATCACAGATGTCGACTAAAAACTACAGATTAAAACCTAAATTCACAGATTATGATACCTAAATTTGCCATTGTATGGAAATGTCCTACCCCTGGGTGGAACGGTGTATGCTCCCAAACCCATAGGCTCCAAATCGGACGATATCTGGTTAATCACGTTCAGTGTACATAACTAATATACGCCCATAATCTTGAATGATGAATGCAATATTATTACATGGCCATTGAATCAGTTTCTTATACCGCTCGAAGATCCGATAACCATATTATATTGAAGCCATTTAAGGCTTTTACTATGTGAAAATTTATACTGTAAAAAAAGTCACTGTCTAGCAGCTAGCTCAAGTGGTTCTTGATATTATACAGCCTGGTGACTGACAAACAGACGGAAAGATAGACATAAGTTTCCGAAGTGAGTTTCTTAGGCTTAACCCATAAACTTGTTAAAACCCCCCATTTTTAAATTAAGACCGAAAATAAGACCGGAAAAGAGGTGATCAAGTATCACAACATAAGTAGGTAAGTAAGTATTTGCACCATCGAGGAAATTGATTCCTAGGCAGTTGACAGACTAACGTCATTTTTGGTCGGATCATCAGCTGTCGACTGGGTTTGAACTTTGAGGTAACGCAACCAAACTACCTAGGTCCCCCGTCTGCCAAGGAATCAATTTCTCTGAAAGTACATTAACGATAAAACCACTGTAAAACGATTATTCCCTTAGATTTTAGAATATACAGTTAGTTAAGAAACTGCAGTTATTGTTCTTACGCATTACCTTACAACAATACCAGACTGAATCCTGAAAATGAATGGGGTCTAAGTTTTGGCTAAATCATAAGCTTTTAAGTTTTAAGTAAAGAATAAAAATAATCGTGTCTCAAAATTAATTTTCTTTCCCAAATTCCTCGCATTTATGCAAGAGAATGCATTATTACGTCTAGCAATAGACAAAAACCGAATGTGGCGCTTAGTTGCCTCCAATTAATACTAAATTTATACCCAAGTTAAATAAAATGTAATTTTTATTTACGTGACTTTATTTATACACGCAAACATTAAGTAAAATATCACCATTAGCGCGATTGCAGCCTGACATTTTGGGCTCACAAATAGGCACAAAACCTATGCCTGAATCAGAGACTGATATAATAGTTATCAGATTTTGGGGGTAGTCATGTCCCCTGTGACACCCTGCCCTCTCAGACAGCAACAGCAGCAGTTCGAATTCTTCTGTTCGCCTGAAGATAAGGTATTCTTAATATGATGTCGCAAATAATTATGTCTCCGACCCTTGAAACAGAAAACTCTTTTCTCTTTTCATATATATAGGTACTTTTGTTATCCACCATCGTTGCAGGCTGTCATGCCTAAGCATTTACCGCAATAGCCTAGAATTTGACATGGGGCATTATATCGTTATTATCAGTATTAGACGCAATAGGGACCTCTGCGGATGCGCCCTTCAGGGCATTTAGAGCTACTTATTCCTTCTCTTCTCACTCTACGTCGATGAGTAACTGCATCCACCAGCAGATCTGTAGTAAGTTCATTTGCACTAGCCTCGTCACCGGTTTCCCATCCCTTGGCAGTCAGTGTCCACCCAGTTGCGACATCGCTGGCGAGCTCCGACGCATCGTCAGATCTGTCGAGCGACCGGTTGGACGATCCGGTCGAGTCGACGCCGCTCAGTGGGAGACAGAGCGCCAGGTGGAGTGTACTCGACACCAGCAGCAGCAGCAGCAGGCACAGTGATGATGACGGGAACATGTTGAGTGTTGACTGTAGGAGCGTCGGTGTGATAATGATGCAGCTTCGAAGCACTCATGGTTTATATAATAGTATTAATATGTATACTCGTTTATCGAAATTATTCACGTTTCGTACTATGCCCTATAAGGGTATTTGTGACGTATAATTTCTGTTTTCCTTCTACATTGGTAACTGTGTAATAATATGATGTCATTTTCAATGTTACAATCAGCAGCCTTATTTTCTACTCTTTATGGTATTTGGTTAAGGATTTCAATGAATTTTCTATGATAAAATATGCTTTTATTTAGCTCACAAATTACAACAGCTGTACCTATATGGAATCTTGCAAATTGCAGCCTAATCTATAATCAAAGAAAATATTGAAGTTTTGGGTTCACATAGTCAATAGTCATCTAAATTCAATTCTATACCAACAGTGCCTAGAGCTTGTTATAATAACTGTATATGTTATAAAATTGTGTATAAAAGAAGTACAGTTTTTGTGTAAGTATGGAGTTTTTTTCGCCCTTGTTACATTCATAATAATTATATTGTCAATAATACATAATGTAAAGCTACGTGATAATACTAAGTGACTAAAACTAAGTGATAATACTTTAGAGTTTGGGGTGTGTTTGTGTCACCGTAAGATTGTAAACACCGCGAGATTGTAATAATATGACGAAGTGATGGATTGTAAACAACCAGTTTTCCGGTGATTTTAAATTAATTATTTCGTATTTAAAATGACTTCAATTGCCTGAATATTTGATGTATAACATTGAATAAAATTTAGATATATTTAAAGTGCAGTTTGAATTATAAATAAGGTTAATTTTAAAAACCGAACATTCAAACAGCACTTTAATCATCTAAAATAATCTAAATTTTATTTTATGTTATACATCTCATACCTTAAATTCACCGGAAAACTGTTTGTTTAAGGGCGTTCCTTACGGAGATACCGTAATTTACCGTATTTCAAGCCTTATAAACTCATCATTTAAAAGCTACAAAGTTATAATAAAAATACAGCAATAATCTTCAGTATTTTAATCTTAACATTCCGTTCGCCGTTTTAAATTTTCTATTTTTGTTTATTATACTTATGATATCAGCTTCCAAAGTAAAACCAATTTATTAAAATTCAAGCATACATTCAGCATCTCCTTAGGATTTACAAATTACTTTTATTTGAAACGAACGCCAATAGATCGACAATATCATAAACTAAATATTCCCCGTTTTAAATTTTTTTGGACAATTTTGAACCAAGATAATTAAAAAAAAATAGGGTTTTGGTGCAATCTCGGCAACGCGGTAAATGTATGGCCAAGGTCGTTTGCTCGGGGGACAGCCTTAAGTAAGTAAGTAAGTCTTTATTTCCAAGAAATGGTTACAATGATCTTATTATAATTATTTATAGTTCACAATTTCTGCCTCCATTCCAAGGCGTGGAAATTTGTTTTTTAAGTCAAAAAAAACATGCTTAATTACTATAATAACAATAACAAACTAATGATATTAACAGAATCTGAAATAAATCATAATACAATCCTCAAAAAACTATCATAGAGCTCTAATAAATACGAATCCTCCATGAATCCTCAGTACATTAAAAATATAATATATTAAAACAATCAATTATTTTTAATAGTCAAAGTAAAAAAAAATAAAAACAAAAAAAAAATGTGGTTATTATACAATTAATTAAATTACATGTCTATCAATTTAATATTAAAATTGGTAAAGTTCATTACCATTCCTTAAAAAAAATACAATAAATGAAATATTAATAATTATAATTTTAAGATATAATCATGACAAAAAAAATAAGATTAAGGCACAAAAAAAAATCAAACAAAGTGGTTAAATACAATAAAAATGGTTAGAACACAATAAAAATTTTTAAATGTCAAATCAATAATTCATGTCATAAATAGTATAATTCATTTCAATTCAATTAATTAAAATACAATTAATAATTACATGTCATTACAAATTACATGTCAATCAAATTAATATTAAAATTGGTAAAGTTAATTTCAATTATTCCTAAAAAAATACAATCAATTGAATATTAATAACTATTATAATTTTAAGATATAACAATGACAATAAAAATAAGAATAAAGCACAAAAAAATCAAACAAAGTGGTTAAATACAATAAAAGTGGTTAGAATACAATATTAAATGTCAAATCAATTCATGTCATAAATAGTATAATAATTAATTTTAATTCTGTAAAAATACTTCTTAATTTAATTAAAAATAAATTTCCTTGCAACTATGATATCATTGAAGAAATCTTGGGTCGTGTAATAGCATTTATCTAAGAGCCAGTTAAATAATTCTTTTTTAAATTTATTTAATGTAAGATCGTCTTTTTTAAATTTATTTGGTATATTATTGTATATTTTAATGCTCATGCAGTACCCATTCTTACTATAGATTGCTAACCGTTGCCTTGGAATATTTATTTTTTTAACACTTCTTTTGTGTTCATTATTTTCTGTGTCTTTTTCTTGTTCAAAATGTGTTTAATATTTTTTTTTAAATAAACAAGATTCGAGAATATATAAACTGGCCAGAGGAAGTATTTTCAGGTTCTTGAATAGGGGTCTGCAATGAGCACGTCTATCTGCTCCGGCCATAGCTCTAATGCATTTTTTTTTGTATCATGAATGCTCTGTTTAGTACGACTGAATTACCCCGCATCACCTCGTCATATTACAATCTCGCGGTGTTTACAATCTTACGGTGACATAATATGTATCCCTTGTGTATAGTTAACTGTAATATTTGTGTATTAATATTATTAATCATTTTCACAGTGAATAATAATATAATTCACTGTAAAATAGTTACCTTTGTTTTGTGATGAGAAAATTCATGACGATACAAATCAATAAGATAATTGCTCGTTCAGCGCTGCTACTTTTAGAATATACTCTATATAAGGAACACATACACACCCTAAAATAATATCACTTAGTTTTGTTACACCCTGTATAATATTATGTAACAGGAAGCCGAGATACTTATAATATTTTTACTCGAGGATGGCTTAACCGATTTGGCTTAAAATTGCAGACTCCCCGGCTTTTATCCACGTGGTGTACTCTACGGAAGAATTAAACTGCACATTCGCGACTATAATAATAAATTAATAACCAATGTATTATTTCGATCTATCTATGGTTGAAGCTCGGCCGCACTTAGGCCGATTTAGACCCCCCGCGCATAAGGCGGCCAGGTCGCGCGGCCAGGTCGCTGCGGCCAACTATAATAATAATAATAATCATCATCATTTATTTGCAAAGAATGTTGTTACAAAGATCTTAAAGTAAGTTATATTATACAATATCAAACATTCTGCTTTGGAAGCATGCAAAATTTAATACTTATAAATTCTATATTTGTCATAATTAAAAGATAGCCACACATTAATTATATAAATAACAATAGAAAAAAAATTGCCTTTACAATCCAGCGAAAAAAAACTATAAGGACTATAATATCAATGTCAATCAAAAACAGAAAAAAAAACTAATTGTCAAATAATTTAATTTGTTCGCCATGATACATCTACCCTCCATAGCTATGACTTGAGGTTTTTAAATCTGCAGTATCATCTACTGGCCAAGTGGCGTTTAACATCCAGGAATAATTATTACAGACAGCAGCAGTCTTTATTATATTATCACAGTGTAATTATTATGATGTGTTACTAGTTATGTCGACCAAATCCAGCAATACTTCGCTATCCTGACTCCTGAGGTGCACACACATACGGTAAGTACATAATATTATACACGCGGCCACTTGGCCGCCGCGGCCAACAAGATACGGGAATTTGTAGGAAATTACTCAATGTGCGCGCACTGGTCGCCGCGGCCACACGTCTTTTGTATACAGAATGGCGTTTGATACTGAACGTTTCATTTGAGAAATTCAAAACAGACTAGTGTGGTCGCAGACGTGGCCGCAAAGTGCGCGGGGTGGCAGCAGCGACCTGGCCGCGCAACCTGGCCGCCTACTGCGACCACACTCGTATGACAAGTGATTTGATGAGTAAACTTTGACAATTATTAGGTTTTCTGTATACAAAAAACGTGTGGCCGCGGCGACCAGTGCGCGCACACTGAGTAATTTCATACAAATTCCCGTATCTCTTTGGCTGCGTGTGTGTCGCGATGTTTTTAGTTGGCCGCGCGACCAGAGCGTGACAGCTGGCCGCTGTAGCGCTAGCACGGCGACCAGCGGAAATGCGAAAGTATGGACAAACTGTGGAAATAAACCTAAGGTGCCGTTCCGATCTTTTTTCGTTCCGAAAAATTCATTTAAAATGCCATTTTATGACAGACTATAGTTACAAACTGTGGAGATAAACTTAAGGTGCCGTTCCGATATTTTTTAGTTCCGAAAAATTCAATTAAAATGCACTTTATGACAGACTATAGTCCTAAAAATTTAAATAATATCCTACTTTATGACATATACTATAGTCTGTCATAAAGTGGCATTTTAATTAAATTTTTGTCGGTCGCGATTAGCCGCGGTAAAGATCGGAACGGCACCTTAGGTTTATTTCCACAGTTTGTCCATACTTTCGCATTTCCGCTGGTCGCCGTGCTAGCGCTACTGGTCGCGTAATGCGCGCACCTACATATTATATCGTAGAAGAATAAGTTGGCCGCAGCGACCTGGCCGCCTAATGCGCGGGGGGTGGGTCTTAATGATTTTTCATAATCTCCATACAATTTCTTACAAACCCTTCATTATATTAAAGTTAAGTTATCCTTAAATACCACTAAGTGCAGTCGTAGGTTTCTTTTTTTTTTCTGAGTTAGAAATACTTTTTCTTTCTGTTGTAGTTAGAAAATCTTGTGTATTTAGAGTATACCCTACAGCTTTATGATAACAGACTATTTACCAGTTATTATGCAGTATGCACTCGAGTAATGTATTGTATCTAGGCATAGAATGTTATGACTCGTATACACTCTACCTGGTGCTCTGTCTCCTACTTAGAGGCGTCGACTCGACCGGATCGTCCGACTAGTCGCTCGACAGGTCTGACGATACGTCAGAGCTGTTTGACTGGACACTGACTGCCAGGACAATGTTTATATTTTGTAGTGTCTAGGCTTCTTACAGACGAGCGGCACGTGTTGGCGGCACGTGTCGGCACTCGGCGGCAGTCGGCGGCACGTGTCGGCGGCAGTTTACGTCAGTCGACGGCAGCCGACGGCAGCCGTTGATAGTTTATGACGCATGCAGGGGGCCTACCACGACCTTTCCTATTACGATCATGTTTCCAGAACACTTTGTTGTAAGATTACAATAACATTACCGTACTCACTTTTTAAATATAATTTTACTAAAAAAACAGTAAAAAAATACAAAAAATTGTTAAATCCGCTGTGAAATATAATTTTTTTTAAGACCGCTAACTTGACGTTAAAGTAATTATTATTGCTTATATTCTGTCAAACGGTGTCGCTTAGTAGAGGTGGTGGTAGGCCCCCAGTTGTGACGTACCTACCGCCTAAAGGTAAGGGGGCGTCCGCAAATTACGTGAGGTGTTCTTTTGAATTTTGTTGACCCCCCCCCTCCTCCCCCGGGTGAGATTTCGTGAGATTTTATTCAACCCCCTCCTCCCCCCCCCGCAAATCTCACGTGAGATTTTCAAAATGTGGGTTTCTTACGTAAACGTTTGGTTTGACGGTCAGTAGATTTTCTTGCAAACGAATTTGTCAATGCTCTTAATCGTATAACAATTACTCGTATTACGCTTACGATTAAATCTTAAGCATACGTACAATCTGGATGAAATGGACTAAATTAGTATCATTTTGTTGAGAAAAATCTTATTTTTGAAATTATGTGAGATTTGCCGAGACCCCCCCCCCTCTCCCCAACGTGAGATTAGGTGAGATATGACTCGACCCCCTCCCCCCCCTAAACACCTCACGTAATTTGTGGACGCCCCCTAAGCGGCCACAAGTCGGTACGTACGCAACGGACGTCTCGCATCAAACGGATATTTTTTTCACAGCACGTCCGCTGAATCGGCAACGTACGGATTACCGACTAGCCTAGTAAATGAATGCTCAAAAGGGGGATGTGGATGGAATAGTCGAAAGCAGAAATTTTGACTTAGGAACTTTGTGTGGACTAATTTAAAGATAAAAATACTGGCTAGTCGGTTTTCCGTACGCTGCCGATACAGTAGACGTACTGTAAAAAAATTATCCGTTTGATGCGAAACGTCCGCTGCGTACGATACCAACCTGTGGACGCTTACCTTTACGCGCCACGTCACAACTACAAGCGTGATAAACTGTCGAATACTGTATCTAAATTAAATTATGCTGACACTGTTATTACTGGTTGTATTCTCCTAGAAGCAAAATAATTTTTCAACGTGTTCAAAATGCATGCACCCGCTTCTGTTTCCCAGTTCCTCGCCGAGCCCACGTCACCCCATTCATCAACAAAGCCAATTTTCTAAAAATGTAAAACCAACGGACACTTCATTTTGCCTCCTTATTGTTTAGTCTTTAGTGTAATAAAATCTCATCGGCCAATGTACTTATATGAGAAATTAAACTTTTCCAAGCAAGATGTCCGAAATTCCGATCTGCTTATATACCCATCATTTAGTAAATCTGCTTTCCGTGGTAGTTTTAAATATATGGCTACGAAATGCTGGAACAATATTCCTCCCCCTATCAGAAACTGCTTAACGATTGTCACGTTCAATCGTAAACTGCGCGATTATCTTCTAAATAAACAAAAAAACTCCGTTTAACAATAGGTATGTCTACAGCGAATCCAACACAGTTCTAGTTCCTGTATTATAAAATTATATTGTTTTTGTTATAAGTTACATAATATGCGAGCAGAGTGATAATATTTTCAATTTAATGGCTATTTGTGATTAACACTGATATTATTGTTATTGTTAAAGATTTGCTAAAGATTAATTCTATTGTCTATGTTTTAAAAACTTTAAAGACTGTAAGGACTGTTAAATGTGTATTCACTATTCTTAAAAGTTAATTTTATATTATAACTTATTTTAAAGCATAAGGCGCTTACTGAAAATCAGCGTTGCGGCTATGATCGCAACGTACATGCTGAGTATTAGCACCAATTTGGTAGAAACGGTTTTGAAATGTTTTATTTCTTCTTATAATGTACAATTATTTTTATCAAATAAAGTTGCTTTCTTTTCTTCTTTCTTTAAAAGTAAATAATAAAATTAATTGTGTCATAAAATTATTTTTTTTCCTAAATTCCTCGCATTTAAGCAAGAGAATGCATTATAAATTTTATTTATTTTATGTAACGTCTAGCAATAGACAAAAACCGAATGTGGCGCTTAGTTGCCTCCACTTAATACTAGATTTATACACAAGTTAAATAAAATTAAATTTATTTTTACAAGATTTTATTTTTATTCGTAAACATTAAGTAAAATATCACCATTAGCGCGTTGCAATACCTGTGCCTCAATCAGAGACTGATATAATAGTTATCAAATTTTGGGGGTAGTCATGTCCCCTGTGACACCCTGCCCTCTCAGACAGCACATGACCAACGACATAGTTCACAGTCTTCTGTTCGCCTGAAGATAAGATATTCTTAATTTGATGTCGCATATAATATGTCTCCAACCCTTGAAAAAGAAAACTCTTTTCTCTTTTAAAATTTCATTTTTCTTACTTTTATTATCCAGCATCTTTGCAGGTTGTCGTGCCTAAGCGTATACCACAATAGCCTAGAATTTGACATGGGACACTTATATCGTTATTATCATTATTTAAGGCAATAGGGACCTCTGCGGATGCGCCCTCCAGTACATTTAGAGCTACTTATTCGTACGTCGATGATTAACTGCATTCACCAGCAGATCTCTAGTAAGTTTATTTGTGCTAGCCTCGTTGCTGATTTCCCATTCCTTGGCAGTCAGTGTCCGCCGGGATGCGACATCGCTGGCGAGCTCCGAGGCGTCGTCAGATCTGTCGTGACTAGCACTTATTACAGAAAAATATTCATTGTTAGATGACGCCCGCAACTCCGTTTCGTCAAAATTCATTTTACGCGTACATTTTTCCGGGCTAAAAAGTATCATATTATAGTATATCCTGATATAATATATCCTTTCACGGGACTCAAAATAACCCTATACCAAATTTCAGTACAATGTTCAGCGGTTTGGGCGTGAAGAGGTAACAGACAGACACAATTTCCCATTCACAATGTTATTTGTATATTTTGTTCGTTCATGTTGCATGTTCACATCCGTGTCCCGGGACCTCTGAAGGTATTTTCACAGCAAAGTCCTACATAATATTATAAGAATTCACTGTAACTCTCACTTCTTGTTTAGTAATATATATATATATATGTATATATATATATATTGTATATATATATATACAATATATATATATATATATATATATATATATATATATATATATATATATATATATATATATATATATATATATATATATATATATATATATATATATATATATATATATATATATATATATATATATATATATATATATATATATATATATATATATATATATATATATATATATATATATATATATATATATATATATATATTATAAGTCGTATTTTTCGAAATTATGAATATTTCTGGGCTTTTCAACAAACGTCTGTTACACTTATTCAGTTACTATCATTAAATAGCTTGCACTACTACAATCATACACTTTGTAAAATCACAGCTAAAGGAAATATTAGTATTGTATTTAGTTTTTAAGTAATCATCAAAAAAACAGTTTTGGGACTTACGACCTTTACTTTCGTGCTATTATGCGGGAACCCTTGTTACGCGATATTGTTCACTACTAGCTGCGGCTAAAAGTACAATTCATGCGGGCATGATTCATGGAATCATTATATCACGATTGGAGGATAGCGGGGTATGAAGGCGGGGCTAGCGTGTCTTGATATTTTTGGCAGCACGGTCTTAAACGAGATTCGATCGCAACTTTGTAACTTAAGCACACGAGGCGATCGTGAAACGCGCCTCTACTGCGCGTATACGTGCCGATACAGCGACTACAACGCATCTGTTGTAATCGCTCGTCTCTTTAGGTTTGATCATAGACTCCTCTTGTTCAGTTGTATAATGGGTCGGTTGAGACAACACTGCTAACGTTGGCTTTAGTACTTCTTTTAAAAAGAAAACGTACAAAAAAGCAAATCTATTGGATATAAGTACCCCATTAAGGTACGAGTGAAAATTGATTGAGTGGCCATTATCATACAACGTCTAAAAATTGGTAATACAAAGAAGATCGAAGAAATTTACTTCTATGATACAAGCGCACGCATAGATTCATACGCGCGCTTGTATCATCAATCCATTCACAACAATCAGTAATATAATGTGTAAATCAATGATTAAAGAAACAGTCTTTTAAAGAAACACTATTTTTTTACGTCATTGGTGTAAATGCTCTTAGATCTGTGGAAACTTTTAATTTAGCGTAACGTATGTTAGCTATAAGTTTTCAAAAAAAGTAATAAAATAAAATGTGCTATAAAAAAGACATGGCTTCAAGGTCTTGTTACTAGGCCATAAATCTTATTTGAAAAAAGAGGATATTGTAATTACAGTCTACGGCAATACTTAATCTGTGGTCAACGACGTTACGATGCCATCTGTGATACCACAAAGCAACTTACTAGTTGGCAACTAATTTTGGCATAAGATCACAGATGTCGACTAAAAACTACAGATTAAAACCTAAATTCACAGATTATGATACCTAAATTTGCCATTGTATGGAAATGTCCTACCCCTGGGTGGAACGGTGTATGCTCCCAAGCCCATAGGCTCCAAATCGGACGATATCTGGTTAATCACGTTCAGTGTACATAACTTATATACGCCCATAATCTTGAATGATGAATGCAATATTATTACATGGCCATTGAATCAGTTTCTTATACCGCTCGAAGATCCGATAACCATATTATATTGAAGCCATTTAAGGCTTTTACTATGTGAAAATTTAAACTGTAAAAAAAGTCACTGTCTAGCAGCTAGCTCAAGTGGTTCTTGATATTATACAGCCTGGTGACTGACAAACAGACGGAAAGATAGACATAAGTTTCCGAAGTGAGTTTCTTAGGCTTAACCCATAAACTTGTTAAAACCCCCCATTTTTAAATTAAGACCGAAAATAAGACCGGAAAAGAGGTGATCAAGTATCACAACATAAGTAGGTAAGTAAGTATTTGCACCATCGAGGAAATTGATTCCTAGGCAGTTGACAGACTAACGTCATTTTTGGTCGGATCATCAGCTGTCGACTGGGTTTGAACTTTGAGGTAACGCAACCAAACTACCTAGGTCCCCCGTCTGCCAAGGAATCAATTTCTCTGAAAGTACATTAACGATAAAACCACTGTAAAACGATTATTCCCATAGATTTTAGAATATACAGTTAGTTAAGAAACTGCAGTTATTGTTCTTACGCATTACCTTACAACAATACCAGACTGAATCCTGAAAATGAATGGGGTCTAAGTTTTGGCTAAATCATAAGCTTTTAAGTTTTAAGTAAAGAATAAAAATAATCGTGTCTCAAAATTAATTTTCTTTCCCAAATTCCTCGCATTTATGCAAGAGAATGCATTATTACGTCTAGCAATAGACAAAAACCGAATGTGGCGCTTAGTTGCCTCCAATTAATACTAAATTTATACCCAAGTTAAATAAAATGTAATTTTTATTTACATGACTTTATTTATACACGCAAACATTAAGTAAAATATCACCATTAGCGCGATTGCAGCCTGACATTTTGGGCTCACAAATAGGCACAAAACCTATGCCTGAATCAGAGACTGATATAATAGTTATCAGATTTTGGGGGTAGTCATGTCCCCTGTGACACCCTGCCTTCTCAGACAGCAACAGCAGCAGTTCGAATTCTTCTGTTCGCCTGAAGATAAGGTATTCTTAATATGATGTCGCAAATAATTATGTCTCCGACCCTTGAAACAGAAAACTCTTTTCTCTTTTCATATATATAGGTACTTTTGTTATCCACCATCGTTGCAGGCTGTCATGCCTAAGCATTTACCACAATAGCCTAGAATTTGACATGGGGCATTATATCGTTATTATCATTATTTGACGCAATAGGGACCTCTGCGGCTGCGCCCTCCAGGGCATTTAGAGCTACTTATTCCTTCTCTTCTCACTCTACGTCGATGAGTAACTGCATCCACCAGCAGATCTGTAGTAAGTTCATTTGCACTAGCCTCGTCACCGGTTTCCCATCCCTTGGCAGTCAGTGTCCACCCAGTTGCGACATCGCTGGCGAGCTCCGACGCGTCGTCAGATCTGTCGAGCGACCGGTCGGACGATCCGGTCGAGTCGACGCCGCTCAATGGGAGACAGAGCGCCAGGTGGAGTGTACTCGACACCAGCAGCAGCAGCAGCAGGCACAGTGATGATGACGGGAACATGTTGAGTGTTGACTGTAGGAGCGTCGGTGTGATAATGATGCAGCTTCGAAGCACTCATGGTTTATATAATAGTATTAATATGTATACTCGTTTATCGAAATTATTCACGTTTCGTACTATGCCCTATAAGGGTATTTGTGACGTATAATTTCTGTTTTCCTTCTACATTGGTTACTATGTAATAATATGACGTCATTTTCAATGTTATAATCAGCAGCCTTATTTTCTACCCTTTATGGTATTTGGTTAAGGATTTCAATGAATTTTCTATGATAAAATATGATTTTATTTAACTCACAAATTACAACAGCTGTACCTATATGGAATCTTGCAAATTGCAGCCTAATCTATAATCAAAGATAATATTGAAGTTTTGGGTTCACATAGTCAATAGTCATCTAAA
Organism: Polyommatus iphigenia; assembly: GCA_963422495.1. NCBI lineage: Eukaryota > Metazoa > Arthropoda > Insecta > Lepidoptera > Lycaenidae > Polyommatus > Polyommatus iphigenia. The sequence goes on along the minus strand of OY730184.1, from coordinate 1,904,937 downwards.
TTCAATTCTATACCAACAGTGCCTAGCGCTTGTTATAATAACTGTATATGTTATAAAATTGTGTATAAAAGAAGTATAGTTTTTGTGTGAGTATGGAGTTTTTTTCGCCCTTGTTACATTCATAATAATTATATTGTCAATAATACATAATGCAAAGCTACGTGATAATACTAAGTGACTAAAACTAAGTGATAATACTTTAGAGTTTGGGGTGTGTTTGTGTCACCGTAAGATTGTAAACACCGCGAGATTGTAATAATATGACGAAGTGATGGATTGTAAACAACCAGTTTTCCGGTGATTTTAAATTAATTATTTCGTATTTAAAATGACTTCAATTGCCTGAATATTATATATAACATTGAATAAATTTAGATATATTTAAAGTGCAGTTTGAATTATAAATTAGGTTCATTTTAAAAACCGAACATTCATACAGCACTTTAATTATCTAAAATAATCTAAATTTTATTTTATGTTATACATCTCATACCTTAAAATCACCGGAAAACTGTTTGTTTTAGTAAGTAAGTAAGTCTTTATTTCCAAGAAATTGGTTACAATGATCTTATTATAATTATTTATAGTTCACAATTTCTGCCGCAAAGGCGTGGAAATTTGCTTTTCAAGTCTAAAAAAGATCATGCATAATTACTATAATAACAATAACAAACTAATGATATTAACAGAATCTGAAATTAATCATAATACAATCCTCAAAAAACTATCATAGAGCTCTAATAAATACGAATCCTCCATGAATCCTCAGAAAATTAAAAATATAATATATTAAAATAATCAATTATTATTGATAGTCAAAGTAAATAAAAAATTAAAAACAAAAAAAATGTGGTTATAATACAATTAATTAAATTACATGTTTATCAATTTAATATTAAAATTGGTAAAGTTCATTTCCATTCCTTAAAAAAAATACAATCAATTAAATATTAATAATTATAATTTTAAGTTAAAATCATGACAGTAAAAATAAGATTAAGGCACAAAAAAAATCAAACAAAGTGGTTAAATACAATAAAAATGGTTAGAACACAATAAAATTTTTTAAATGTCGAATCAATAATTCATGTCATAAATAGAATAATTCATTTCAATTCTATTAATTAAAATACAATTATAATTACATGTCATTACAAATTACATGTCAATCAAATTAATATTAAAATTGGTAAAGTTCATTTCCATTCCTTAAAAAAATACAATCAATTAAATATTAATAATTATAATTTTAAGATATAATCATGACAATAAAAATAAGATTAAGGCACAAAAAAATCAAACAAAGTGGTTAAATACAATAAAAATGGTGAGAACACAATAAATTTTTTTAAATGTCGAATCAATAATTCATGTCATAAATAGTATAATTCATTTCAATTCAATTAATTAAAATACAATTATAATTACATGTCATTACAAATAACATGCCAATCAAATTAATATTAAAATTGGTAAAGTTCATTTCAATTATTCCTAAAAAAAATACAATCAATTGAATATTAATAACTATTATAATTTTAAGATATAATAATGACAATAAAAATAAGTATAAGGCACAAAAAAATCAAACAAAATGGTTAAATACACTAAAAGTGGTTAGAATACAATATTAAATGTCAAATCAATGCATGTCATAAATAGTATAATAATTAATTTTAATTCTTTAAAAATACTTCTTAATTTAATTAAAAATAAATTTCCTTGCAACTATGATATCACTGAAGAAATCTTGGGTCGTGTAATAGCATTTATCTAAGAGCCAGTTAAATAATTCTTTTTTAAATTTATTTAATGTTAGATCGTCTTTTTAAAATTTATTTGGTATATTATTGTATATTTTAATGCTCATGCATTACGCATTCTTACTATAGATTGCTAACCGTTGCCTTGGAATATTTATTTTTTTTACACTTCTTTTGTGTTTATTATTTTCTGTGTCTTTTTCTTGTTCAAAATGTGTATAATATTTTTTTATAAATAAACAAGATTCGAGAATATATAAACTCGCCAGAGGAAGTATTTTCAGGTTCTTGAATAGTGGTCTGCAATGAGCACGTCTATCTGCTACGGCCATAGCTCTAATGCATTTTTTTTGTATCATGAATGCTCTGTTTAGTTCGACTAAATTACCCCACATCACCTCGTCATATTACAATCTCGCGGTGTTTACAATCTTACGGTGACATAATATGTATCCCTTGTGTACTGTAATATTTGTGTATTAATATTATTAATCATTTTCACAGTGAATAAAAATATTATTCACTGTAAAATAGTTACCTTTGTTTTGTGATAAGAAAATTCATGACGCTTGCCCATACAAATCAAAAAGATAATTGCTCGTTCAGCGCTGCTACTTTTAGAATATACTCTATATAAGGAACACATACACACCCTAAAGTAATATCAATTAGTTTTGTTACACGCTGTATAATATTATGTAACAGGAAGCCGAGATACTTACAATATTTTTACTCGAGAATGGCTTAACCGGTTTGGCTTAAAATTGCAGACTCCCCGGCTTTTATCCACGTGGTGTACTCTACGGAAGAATTAAACTGCACATTCGCGACTATAATAATAAATTAATAACCAATGTATTATTTCGATCTATCTATGGTTGAAGCTCGGCCGCACTTAGGCCGATTTAGACCCCCCGCGCATTAGGCGGCCAGGTCGCGCGGCCATGTCGCTGCGGCCAACTAATTCTTCTATGATATATTATGTAGGTGCGCGCATTACGCGACCAGCGGCCAGCTGTCACGCTCTGGTCGCGCGGCCAACGAAAAACATCGCGACACACACGCGGCCACTTGGCCGCCGCGGCGAACGAGATACGGGAATTTGTAGGAAATTACTCAGTATGCGCGCACTGGTCGCCGCGGCCATACGTCTTTTGTGTACAGAATGGCGTTTGATACTGAAATTTTAATTTGAGAAATTCAAAGCAGACTAGTGTGGTGGCAGATGTGGCAGCAAAGTGCGCGGGGTTGCCGCAGCGACCTGGCCGCGCGACCTGGCCGCCTACTGCGACCACACTCGTATGACAAGTGATTTGTTGAATAGACTTTGACAATTATTAGGTTTTCTGTATACAAAAAACGTGTGGCCGCGGCGACCAGTGCGCGCACACTGAGTAATTTCATACGAATTCCCGTATCTCGTTGGCCGCGGCGGCCAAGTGGCCGCGTGTGTGTCGCGATGTTTTTCGTTGGCCGCGCGACCAGAGCGTGACAGCTGGCCGCTGGTCGCGTAATGCGCGCACCTACATATATCGTAGAAGAATTAGTTGGCCGCAGCGACCTGGCCGCCTAATGCGCGGGGGGTCTTAATGATTTTTCATAAACTCCATACAATTTCTTACAAACCCTTAATTATATTAAAGTTAAGTTATCCTTAAATACCACTAAGTGCAGTCGTAAGTTTCTTTTTTTTCTAAGTTAGAAATACTTTTTCTTTCTCTTCTAGTTAGAAAATCTTGTGTATTTAGAGTATACCCTACAGCTTTATGATAACAGACTATTTACCAGTTATTATGCAGTATGCACTCGAGTAACGTATTGTACCTAGGCAAAGAATGTTATGACTCGTATACACTCTACCTGGTACTCTGTCTCCTACTCAGAGGCGTCGACTCGACCGTATCGTCCGACTAGTCGCTCGACAGGTCTGACGATACGTCAGAGCTGTTTGACTGGACACTGACTGCCAGGACACTGTTTATATTTTGTAGTGTCTAGCTAGGCTTCTTACAGACAAGCGGCACGTGTCGGCGGCACGTGTCGGCGGCAGTTTACGGCAGTCGACCGCAGCCGTCGACTATTATGTTATGATAGTTTATGACGCATGCAGGGGGCCTACCACGACCTTTCCTATTACGATCATGTTTCCAGAACACTTTGTTGTAAGATCACAATAACATTACCGTACTCACTTTTTAAATATAATTTTACTAAAAAACAGTAAAAAAATACAAAAAATTGTTAAATCCGCTGTGAAATATATTTTTTTTTAAGATCGCTAACTTGAAGTTAAAGTAATTATTATTGCTTATATTCTGTCAAACGGTGTCGCTTAGTAGAGGTGGTGGTAGGCCCCCAGTTGTGACGTACCTACCGCCTAAAGGTAAGGGGGCGTCCACAAATTACGTGAGGTGTTCTTTTGAATTTTTTGACCCCCCTCCCCCCTGGTGAGATTTCGTGAGATTTTATTCAACCCCCTCCTCCCCCCGCAAATCTCACGTGAGATTTTAAAAATGTGGGTTTCTTACGTAAACGTTTGGTTTGACGGTCAGTAGATTTTCTTGCAAACGAATTTGTCAATGCTCTTAATCGTATAACAATTATTACGCTTACGATTAAATCTTAAGCATACGTACAATCTGGATGAAATGGACTAAAATAGTATCATTTTGTTGAGAAAAATCTTATTTTTGAAATTATGTGAGATTTGCCGAGACCCCCCCTCTCCCCAACGTGAGATTAGGTGAGATATGATTCGACCCCCTCCCCCCCCCCCCCCCCCCCTAAACACCTCACGTAATTTGTGGACGCCCCCTAAGCGGCCACAAGTCGGTATCATACGCAACGGACGTCTCGCATCAAACGGATATTTTTTTCACAGCACGTCCGCTGAATCGGCAACGTACGGATTACCGACTAGCCTAGTAAATGAATGCTCAAAACGGGGATATGGATGGAATAGTCGAAAGCAGAAATTTTGGCTTAGGAACTTTGTGTGGACTAATTTAAAGATAAAAATACTGGCTAGTCGGTAATCCGTACGCTGCCGATACAGTGGACGTACTGTAAAAAAATTATCCGTTTGATGCGAGACGTCCGCTGCGTACGATACCAACCTGTGGACGCTTACCTTTACGCGCTACGTCACAACTACAAGCGTGATAAGCTGTCGAATACTGTATCTAAATAAAATTATGCTGACACTGTAATTACTGGTTGTATTCTCTCTAGAAGCAAAATAATTTTTCAACATGTTCAAAATGCATGCACCCGCTTCTGTTTCCCAGATCCTCGCCGAGCCCACGTCACCCCATTCATCAACAAAGCCAATTTATATATAAATAAATATATAAATATAACTTATAATATAAATAAATTATAAGTTATATATTATGCGAACAGAGTGATAATATTTAGAATTTAATGACTATTTGTGATTTACACTGATATTATTGTTATTGTTAAAGATTTGCTAAAGATTAATTCTATTGTCTTTGTTTTAAAAACTTTAAAGAGTGTCAAGACTGTTAAATGTGTATTCACTATTCTTAAAAGTTAATTTTATATTATAACTTATTTTAAAGCATAAGGCGCTTACTGAAAATCAGCGTTGCGACTATGATCGCAACGTACATGCTGAGTACCAATCTGGTAGAAACGGTTTTGAAATGTTTTATTTCTTCTTATAATGTACAATTCTTTTTACCAAATAAAGTTTCTTTCTTTCTTTCTTTTCTTTAAAAGTATAAAATTAATTGTGTCAAAAAATTAATTTTGTTTTCTAAATTCCTCGCATTTAAGCAAGAGAATGCATTTTAATTTTATTTATTTTAAATAACGTCTAGCAATAGACAAAAACCGAATGTGGCGCTTAGTTGCCTCCACATAATACTAGATTTATACACAAGTAAAATAAAATTTAATTTATTTTTACAAGATTTTATTTGTATTCGTAAACATTAAGTAAAATATCACCATTAGCGCGATTGCAGTACCTTTGCCTCAATCAGAGACTGATATAATAGTTATCAGATTTTAAGGGTAGTCATGTCCACTGTGACACCCTGCCCTCTCAGACAGCACATGGCCAACGACATAGTTCACAGTCTTCTGTTCGCCTGAAGATAAGACATTCTTAATTTAATGTCGTATATAATATGTCTCCAACCCTTGAAAAAGAAAACTCTTTTCTCTTTTCATATTTCATTTTTCTTACTTTTGATATCCAGCATCTTTGCAGGTTGTCATGCCAAAGCTTATACCACAATAGCCTAGAATTTGACATGGGACACTTATATCGTTATAATCATTATTTGACGCAATAGGGACCTCTGCGGATGCGCCCTCCAGGGCATTTAGAGCTACTTATTCCTTCTCTTCTCACTCTACGTCGATGAGTAACTGCATCCACCAGCAGATCTCTAGTAAGTTCATTTGTGCTAGCCTCGTCGCCGGTTTCCCATTCCTTGGCAGTCAGTGTCCGCCCGGATGCGACATCGCTGGCAAGCTCCGACGCATCGTCAGGTCTGTCGTGACTTATAGCACATATTACAGAAAAATATTCATTGTTAGATGAGGCCCGCAACTCCGTTGCGTCAAAATTCATTTTTCGCGTACATTTTTCCGGGATAAAAAGTATCATATTATAATATATCCTGATATATAATATATCCTTTCACGGGACTCAAAATAACCCTATACCAAATTTCAGTACAATATTCAGTGGTTTGGGCGTGAAGAGGTAACAGACAGACACAATTTCCCATTCACAATGTTATTAGTATATTTTGTTCGTTTCTAGCATGTTCACATCCGCGTCCCGCGACCTCTGAAGGTATTTTCACAGCAAAGTACTACATAATATTATTAGAATTCACTGTAACTCTCACTTCTTTTTTATTGCTATGTTTCATTTTCCCCGTTCATTTTGCATGTTATTGATTTCGGTATGCAAAATGATTTTCCGCAACGAACAGTTCCATTAGTACAGGCGCTGGCTTTGATGAAACTTCTACGTGTCCTCCGCAGATGGCCAACTGTATCCACCATAAGACCTGCAAGCAGTTCACCTGTGTCAGTCACGTCACCGGTTCCCTTTCCGCTGGCAGTCAGTGTCCTGGTCGCGACATCGCTGGCGAGCTCCGACGCGTCGCTAGACCTTTCGAGCGACCGGTCGGAAGATCCGGTCGAGTCGACGCCGCCCAGTGGGAGACAGAGCGCCAGGTGGAGTGTACTCGACACCAGCAGCAGCAGGCACAGTGATGATGACGGGAACATGTTGATTGTTGAGTGTTGACTGCAGGAGCGTCGGTATGAAGATGATGCAGAATCAAAACATTCGTGATTTATATTGTATTTTGCATACTCGTTTGACCGTCGCATATCCTGCTCACGCTATGCCCTATAAGGATAATTGTGACGTATTATTTCAATTTCCTTCTTAAATGGTCTGCACATCGCCTGTACTACGTATTACGTCCATACATCACTATTAAGGTATAGTGAAAATATTATATCACTATGTGGTGCCGATGCGTTGCGTCGAAATTCATTTATCACGAGGTGCCGTACATTTTTTGCTCGCCACATAAGGTGCGGTGCTGCGGTGGTTGTGGACGGTGGTCTCCTTCTTCTTCCTTCTTTCTACCAGCACAAGCCCTCCTCATCGCACCTCCTGCTCTCATCCTTGTTGAGTCGAGGAGGCTCTGCCTTGCGGCATCCTTCACCAAAGCGAAGCTTTTCTGCTGAGTCTAACTGAGCAGATAAGCATGAAAAACTTGGTGGTACAAGATAGTAATAATTCATAAGTCGATGTTGCTTTGGAGTTTGGTTGACCCTAAAGTTTACTAATCTTGTCGGTCTCCTGACACACAGTGACAACAATTACCGATCAAATGATTACTCAGCACTTAGGAATTATCTAAAGTTAAAACTAAAAATTAATGGGTTAATATATAATTTCATTAATTTTTAGAGTTGTTTGTAGACTTTTTTTTATTTTTTATTTAAATTTTAACGTCATCTACTTAAATAACGCCCGCAAACGCCGCAACGTGCCAAAATCCGTTTACCGTGCGGTAACCGTACATTTTTCCAGGACAAGAAGTATCCTAATTCCTATGTCCATTCCCGACACTCAAAGCATCTCCAATATTGAATCTCCATACCAAATTTAAATTTCAATCCATCCAAAAGCGGTTCAGCGGTTAAGCATGAAAAAAAAAACAGACAGATAGACACACTTTCGCATTTATTATAATATTAGTATGGATATTGATTATTTTATTGAACTATAATATGGATAAATTTGAAAATTTGTAGCTTAACCTTTAACTATGGACGCGCGGTCTCACAGACCGCTCGTATCCGGCAAGAATTGCATATACCCTACTTTCCTTTAAGCTTCACTCTTGCGGCGCTCAGTAGCTTCAGTTTTAGTCAAAAAATGTATGCTGAAGCAAAAAAATTCGACACCGACTGCAAGTTTGCAAAGTTATGTCGGTTTGAAACTTTGAACTTCGAGCGCGGTCTGTGAGACCCCATGTCCATGCTTCCCATACAAAGAATCATGTTTGTGTTTTCTGTAGTGCGCAATCAATGTCTAAATAAAATCTTTTGAAATAACTTCTGCTTATGTTTTTTAGTGAAATTCTTCGTTGTCAAACATAAAAAAACTTGGAATCAGTGAAACGATTGGAATATTGCATTGAAAATGTTGTAAGGAACAAATTTGGGTATAGGAGAGCTAATATTTAGGACATAAATTTTTTACAGCAAAAACTAATTGGATTTGTCTAGATAACTAAAATAAATATTACCTAGCCACAATATGTTTAGTTACATTCAAGCTATAATTACGTTTGTAGTGGCCTTTACCATGTGAAATGACTGCCAATAATATTGTCTATATTCGACGTAAGATATAGCTTCGGTAGATCCTGAAATATCTCCCTGTGAAAATAGCTAATTTTGGCACTCACTCACTCATTCACTCACTCACTCCTCACTCACTCACTGACCGGTAATCAAAACCTCTAGGCCACTTCCAATTGTCCTAGCGTTATGAAATTTTGCACGCAGGTCGTGTGTTATATTATCGATTAACAAAAAATTGAGAAATTCGAGAAATCGGTCAAGCGTGAGTCGGTTCACCTACAAACCTTAGAGGCCACTTCCGATTGTCCAAGCGTTATGAAATTTGGCACGCAGGTCGTGTGTTATTATGTAATGTAGATTAACAAAAAAATTAAGAAATTTGAGAAATCGGTCCAGCGTGAGTCGGTTCCTCTACGAACTATAGATATAAATTTTTTATTCGCCAGTGATACATCGTTGTATCAAACGTGAGTCGGTTCCTCTACGAACTATAGATATAAATTTATATCTATAGTTTGTAGAGGAACCGTCTCACGCTTGACCGATTTCTCAAATTTCTTAATTTTAGTAGAATACGATGAGGAGGGTGGAAGGATGAGAAGGAGGGGTTAAAATATTGTCATCATGTATAAATTATAGTAGGGGAGGTCGCGCTCAGTTTAAAAAGTCATATCATACCGAGCGAAAATCTTTACAATAATAGTATTTCACTAATACATAACAGCTTTGATCGTCAGCCACTTCATAATGGGTGGAATAAAAATTGAGAGCATCTCAAAGTTGTTGTTGGGAATCGTATTGAATTAATAAAGGTTCATATCTAGATTATACACGTTTAGGTTCGGTAGGTATTATTTTAGTTTTAGTATATAACAACAGATGGCGCTTTTAAAGTAAAATGTATATAATTCTTCTTCACAAATATTGACTAATGAATAAATGACTTAAAATTGCTATGTGAAATAATTTTATGGTTAATTTAAACACAAATCGCCGTCAGCTGAATGCTTGCAGGTGGAAATGTCGTCTACGCGACGCCCTAGGATACATTGAGCGCGAAGTAGGGCTATATTGGTCATAACTTATATCGCTGGCTGACAGTTTTACCACCATCGTATTAGCGACTGACGGTTTTCTTTATTATTTACAAAGTAGAAACATTCACCTGTATAAATGTTGTACGGTATAAAATGACATTATATTCAAAAAATTTTTACATGTTCAGTAACGCGACTGACGTTGAATCCCCCGTCTGCAATACGGCTGACGGTGATTTTTTGGTTAAACATGACCTCAATAATCATCCATCAAAGTTTCCTTCGGTATAAAATCACTTTTCGCAACTATTTTTTTTACAACTTTGAAATACTCTCAGTTAACATTCCACCACGGGTGCGGCGACTGACGCTGATTATATTGATTGATAAATATTAAGCTACCGCTGGACAAAAATTTTGTCGGTATGAAATGACTTAGCAAACGCTAGCACTATCTCCCCTACTATGTATTAACTAAGATATATAAATTACATTACTTTTGTTTTAGGTAGCAAAAGGCCGTTGATAAAATGTATCGAGGAAAAAAAAAACTCAAATGTGTATAAATAGTATTGATACTTCTTCCTCCAAGAACGAACAGAGAATAACACCTTTTGTTGATAAAACATTAAAGAGAAACCAGGAACCTTCGTCTGTTTCAAGTAACCGAAATATTGATTCAACACTGAATAAAAATTCGAACACTGCAAATCCTGCCAAGTTATATTCAACAAAATATTTTGAAAATGACTATTTATGGAAACGACCTTATTCATTTACGACACCCCTTTTTCGAAAATTTAACGAATATGAAACAAGCGACTCTTACTCAATAGACATAGTCATTACAAAATTTTCACAAGAAAATCTCGACAATTTTAAAGAGCAAGAGTTAGATTTACTTTGCCATGAAACACTATAAGATGATGATATTTCGGAAATTAGTTTTAACTCCGTCGAAAATTCTTTGCCTTTGCCGGTGAAACATCCTGAATCAGTACTCGCAGAAATTTCCTGTAATTTAGTTAAACAAGTTCCTTCAACAGACGATGAATCAAGTGTAAAGGATTATGACTCTGACGACTCCGTTAAGGACAAAGATTACGTTCCGGAAGATGGTAGTTCAGGCTCTGAAGAAAGCGATAAAGAATCAGTCGTATATTCTATGCCGCCAACAGTAAAACCTCAGGATTCGGATGACAGAGTACAGGCAGAGGTTCATGCCTGTGATTCACATACAAGACAAGTTCCGTCTCTTAATTTTTCAGTTCAGAAAGAAGGTCAAACAGTATTGTCATTGAAGTTATTATGTTTGGGAGTCATTCATAGTAATAAATTTCAAATATTAAACAAAAATGAGACTGTGACAATAGAAACAAATAACGAAAATGGGGATATCGAAGATGATGGTGAAGTTATAACTGTGATAGTTATTCAAGACGAATGCGAAGCAAATGTAACAGAAACCGATACAAGTAAAGACAAAGAACCAGAGGAATTGATTCAAGAAAATAGAGCAGACGAAGAAATATTTGAGGTAGACCAAGAACATGAACAAGCTAAACATGATGACTGCTATGAAAAAGATCTCAAACTTTACACTAAATCGGGGCAATTGCGAAAAAGAAAAATATATGAGACAAGTTTAACTGAAAGAATGCAAGCAAAAAGAACTAAATATCGAGAACAATTTCTAGTTAAAGGAGGCTGCAAATGTGCAAACAAGTGTATGGAAAAAATCAGCGAAGAAGAAAGAGAAGCACTTAATGAAAATTATTGGCAGATGTCTTGGAAAACACGTCGCATATTTATTCGACAGAGCTGCTATGTTGTAGTCCCGAAACGTACACTAACATCATCACCCAAACGACACCCAAAACGCAGGTTTTTCTTTAAAAATGCCAACGAAAATAAGATAGATGTGTGCAAGCCCTTCTTTCTCTCCACACTAGGCTACAAGTCAACTAATGACACAGTTTCATACAATGCTTTAAAAGTTAAAGACTGCGAAGAAATACAGGACAATAGAGGAAAGCATAAGAAAGCCATACTATTTGACCGAGATAATATAACACGGCACATCGAATCCTTTCATCCAACAATATCACATTACAGGAGGGGAGCATGCTCCATTGAGAAGATATCTGCCAAGTGATATCAACGTAAAAATGATGCACGAAATTTTTTTAGAGAAACATCCTAATCAACAGATGTCTTACAATTAGTATAGAAAACATTTAAAGTCTTTGAATATATCTTTTGCTAGACTTGGTAATGAAGAGTGTGAGATCTGCGAATCTCACTGTATTCATTGTGAAAGAGAATCTCATGATAAAGACAATTTACCAACTGATTGCCAAGTCTGCAATGATTATTTAAACCACAAAATGCGAGCAAAAAAAGCTAGAACTTTATACAGTAAACATAAGGAAAACAAAAATGGATCTCATTTATATTTCAGCACAGATCTGAAGAAAATAATTATGTTGCCGAGATTAGACACATTTAAAGAAGTCATATTTTGTCAGCGCTTAGTAGCTTACAACCAAACATTTGCACCACTAGGGAAATCTAATGATGAGAAACTCTTAGCGGCTTTGTGGCACGAAGCTATAGCTGGAAGGAAGCAGAATGATATTATCAGTGCGTTTAAAGCTTTTTTCAATAAATATCGTGATATCAAATACTTTGATTTGTGGCTTGACAATTGTTCGGCACAAAATAAAAATTGGTTCCTATATTTCTTTTTGGTTCATCTCATTAACTCGGATGACATAAGCGCTAACAAAATAACATTGAATTATTTCGAAAAAGGGCATACATATATGAGCTGTGATCATTTTCATCACCAAGTAGAACTCTCAATGAAAAAGTCAGGCAAGCTCTATGACTTTCAAGATTTTGTCAATTGTGTCGAAAAAGCAAATTCTGGAAAGGTAGCCGTGAAAGAGATGCAATTAGCAGATTTCATCGATATATCTGACTATACTTCTAATCGAAGAATTCAAACTTCAACACCAAGAGTGTACATGAAAAATATCGTTCAAGTTAGTTTTGAACGAAAAAGCTACAACATGTTTTACAAATCGGATTTTGACAGCGATTATATTGAAGTTTGTTTTTTAAAAGATAATTATCTTAAACCGAAAAATGGATCTGTTCCCTAAGTGCTGACGCCTAGAGAAAGTGCGAGAGGAATATCAGAAACAAGAAAACTGAATATTTTAACCAAGTTAGCCAAACTTATGCCTTCTCATAAACTTACATTCTGGAAAAGAATACCAACTACTAATATAAATAACGAAGAGACTGATTAATGATTAGTTTTTAATATAATACTTTTTGATCTCTCATAGAAGTAATGTTTTTGATCTCATTACAATTAAGTTTTTGATAAAAATATTTTATTTTGAATGTGTAATTTTAAGTTACTTTTTTTATAATTTTCATATGTTTAGTTACGGTACTGTACCAGAAATTATTAAGACTGAAGTCAGTTAGAATTCTATTGATGGTTAAGATGTTAAATGTCGTTTACAATTTATTACCAAATAATAAATTAAGCATTTAAGTTTCTTTCACAAATAAACAATTTGTTTTGATATTACAGTTTTATTTTTGATCAAATTTAATATTTTTCTGCTGTTGCATTTTTGGTCTAACGGTCTTTTCTGGTAATGACTCGAATTATTTGAAGTGGAAAACTTAGTTAAAATACAGTTACTAAGTTGGCAGTGCATTTAACTGCTTTCTGTTTTAGTATTATACTGATAAGTTTTAAACCAATTTTGATTAAAGTAATCAAAAATGCCGTTGACGTCATATAATGGTGTTTTTGATTGATGAATCTGTTTCTTCTCAGTTACGCAATAATCTATAAAGCAGTTAGGTGACATAGCGGCAATTTTTCGTATGATTCATGCAAAAAATAGGTATATCAAAATTTTAAGACAGAAATCATACGCTAAATGGCGGCTACCGTCGAGGTAACTGCGTTTTACCCTAGCAGCGTGAATGGAAGAGTTATTTATGTGCTAAGCTAAACCAGAAATTTGTATTTTATATTACCTTACAAACATATTATATAGAAAAGGAGAACATGAAAATATTCTACGTAAGGTCACTTATTTTAATCAATAATTAAATCTTAACTAATCTTAATACGTTTCAAGAAATCTCTTTTCCCGCTATTTTTGTCAATTACCAAAAGTTGCGTTTTGCACGTAGCGGTCTTTTCTGGTATCAGGGCAGTATACGACTAGTCTGTCATAAAGTAGCATTTTAATTGAATTTTTGCCGATCGCGATTAGCCGCGGTAAAGATCGGAACGGCACCTTAAGTTTATGTCCACAGTTTGTCTATACTTTTGCATTTCTACTGGTTGCCGTGCTAGTGCTACAGGTAGAGTGTATACGAGTCACAACATTATATGCCTATACAATACGTTACTCGTGTGCATAATAACTGGTAAATAGTCTGTTATCATAAAGCTGTAGGGTATACTCGTACTCTAAATACACAAGATTTTCTAACTAGAACAGAAAGAAAAAGTATTTCTAACTTAGAAAAACAAAGAAACTTACGACTGCACTTAGTGGTATTTAAGGATAACTTAACTTTAATATAATGAAGGGTATGTAAGAAATTGTATGGAGTTTATGAAAAATCATTAAATATCGGCCTAAGTGCAGACGAGCTTCAACCATAGATAGATAGATCGAAATAATATTATTATTGGTTATTAATTTACTATCATAGTCGCGAATGTGCAGTTTTATTCCTTCGTACACAACGTGGATAAAAGCCGGGGAGTCTGCAATTTTAAGCCAAATCGGTTAAGCCATTCTCGAGTAAAAATATTGTAAGTATCTCGGCTTCCTGTTACATAATATTATACAGTGTGTAACAAAACTAAGTGATATTACTTTAGGGTGTGTATGTGTAGGAACAGGATATATAGAGTATATTCTAAAAGTAGCAGCGCTGAACGAGAATTTATCTTTTTGATTTGTATGGGCAAGCGTCATGAATTTTCTCATCACAAAAAAAAGGTAACTATTTTACAGTGAATAATATTATTATTCACTGTAAAAATGATTAATAATATTAATACACAAATATTACACATGGGATACATATTGTCACCGTAAGATTGTAAACACCGCGAGATTGTAATATGACGAGGTAATGGATTGTAAACAAACAGTTTTCCGGTGATTTTAAATTAAATTAATTAGTATGAGATGTATAACATAAAATAAAATTTAGATTATTTTAAATAATTAAAGTGCTGTTTGAATGTTCGGTTATTAAAATTAACCTAATTTATAATTCAAACTGCACTTTAAATATATCTAAATTTTATTCAATGTTAATACATCAAATATTCAGGCAATTGAAGTCATTTTAAATACGAAATAATTAATTTGAAATCACCGGAAAACTGGTTGTTTACAATCCATCACTTCGTCATATTATTACAATCTCGCGGTGTTTACAATCTTACGGTGACACAAACACACCCCAAACTCTAAAGTATTATCACTTAGTTTTAGTCACTTAGTATTATGACGTAGCTTTACATTATGTATTACTAGCTGTCCCGGCAAACGTTGTTTTGCCATTTAAAGTATTTCTACTTCATCAGTTGATACAAAATCTTACCCCCTCTTTTGTCCCCTAAGAGGGGTGGGGGGAAAAATTTTATACACCAGATGTTAAGTTGAAAAAAACAGTTAATAATATGAAGTAAGTCCATTACAGAAAAAAGTTTGATACAAAATCTGACCCCCTCTTGGCTCCCCTTAGAGGGGTGGGGGGGGTGATTTTTATACACCAGATTTTGAGTTAGAAGAAGACAAATATATCTGCGAAAACCGTATGCAAATCGGATCAGTAGTTTTCGTGTTAAAGCAAAAGTCTTATACAAAATCTGACCCCTCTTTCGTCCCTTTAGAGGGGTGGGGGGGGAACATTTTTTATACTTCAGATGTTAAGTTGGAAGAAGGCAAATATATCTGCGAAAACCGCATCCAAATCGGACCAGTACTTTTCGTGTGATAGTGGAACAAACATACAGACAGACAGACAGACAGACAGACAAAATACTTACCACATTTTTGGCTTCTATAGCGATACTATAGATAATATAACACTCCCCGCTTATTATTTTTTGAATATCTATAATGTACAGAATTTTCATTTCTACAGTTTTATTATATGTATAGATTGACAATATAATTATTATGAATGTAACAAGGGCGAAAAAAACTCCATACTTACACAAAACTGTACTTCTTTTATACACAATTTTATAACATATACAGTTATTATAACAAGCTCTAGGCACTGTTGGTATAGAATTGAATTTAGATGACTATTGACTATGTGAACCCAAAACTTCAATATTTTCTTTGATTATAGATTAGGCTGCAATTTGCAAGATTCCATATAGGTACAGCTGTTGTAATTTGTGAGTTAAATAAAAGCATATTTTATCATAGAAAATTCATTGAAATCCTTAACCAAATACCATAAAGAGTAGAAAATAAGGCTGCTGATTGTAACATTGAAAATGACATCATATTATTACATAGTAACCAATGTAGAAGGAAAACAGAAATTATACGTCACAAATACCCTTATAGGGCATAGTACGAAACGTGAATAATTTCGATAAACGAGTATACATATTAATACAATTATATAAACCAAGAGTGCTTCGAAGCTGCATCATTATCGCACCGACGCTCCTACAGTCAACACTCAACATGTTCCCGTCATCATCACTGTGCCTGCTGCTGCTGGTGTCGAGTACACTCCACCTGGCGTCCTGTCTCCCACTGAGCGGCGTCGACTCGACCGGATCGTCCGACCGGTCGCTCGACAGGTCTGACGGCGCGTTGGAGCTCACCAGCGATGTCGCAACCGGGTGGACACTGACTGCCAAGGGATGGGAAACCGGTGACGAGGCTAGTGCAAATGAACTTACTACAGATCTGCTGGTGAATGCAGTAACTCATCGACGTAGAGTGAGAAGAGAAGGAATAAGTAGCTTTAAATGCCCTGGAGGGCGCATCCGCAGAGGTCCCTATTGCCTTAAATAATGATAATAACGATATGATGCCCCATGTCAAATTCTAGGCTATTGCGGTAAATGCTTAGTCATGCCTAAGCAAGGCATGACAGCCTGCAACTACGGTGGATAACAAAAGTACCTAAGAAAAAGTGAAATATGAAAAGAGAAGAGTTTTCTGTTTCAAGGGTCGGAGACATAATTATTTGCGACATCATATTAAGAATACCTTATCTTCAGGCGAACAGAAGACTGCGAACTGCTGCTGTTGCTGTCTGAGAGGGCAGGGTGTCACAGGGGACATGACTACCCTCAAAATTTGATAACTATTATATCAGTCTCTGATTGAGGCATAGGTATTGTGCCTATTTGTGAGCCCAAAATGTCAGGCTGCAATCGCGCTAATGGTAATATTTTACTTAATGTTTGCGTATATAAATAAAGTCTTGTAAATAAAAATTACATTTTATTTAACTTGGGTATAAATTTAGTATTAAGTGGAGGCAACTAAGCGCCATATTCGGTTTTTGTCTATTGCTAGACGTAATAATGCATTCTCTTGCATAAATGCGAGGAATTTGGGAAAGAAAATTAATTTTTCATCATACCAGGATCGAAAGTTTGATTTTCTTCCCTTGTTTGCGGGAAGAAGGGTGCATATTTCAGACTGCTCACAATTAGTGACAGTTTAAAATTTTCTTCCCGCTACCTATTTGAAATAACTCATCACCATGGTAACCGTGCAGTTGTTATTTCAAATCCATAATATTAGTACACGCGGCAATTTAATAATTTAATACAATAATATTTATCTAAGTGTTGAGTTGTTGAGTTGAGGACGTGGCTACCAACTTAGCTATTTTAAATAGCTATAGGCCAGCAGGCAGGAAAAGCGGAGGAGAGCTGATATATCATATATTATATTAAAATATAATAACCTACTTTAATAACATAGAATATCATTGACTTTATCTTTGAGCAACAGCGATGGACGTTGCCATGGTGCCATACTGTTTAAGACGTTGACGGCCAGTACTTTTGGCCTGTTGTTCGTAGTTTGACAGTACTTTTTTTCATACATTGCCTATAGACGTAATGTCACAACACGTATGAAATTTATATATGTAGTACGACAGTTATACGTCCATAGGCGTCATCCCGGATGACTCATCCGTCAATCAGTTATCGTCAGCAAAAGGGTTTTCGCTTGATCCAGGAGACGAAACCGCATCAAATAAGTCCTATAAGGTCACTTCAATAAATATCTTCACAAATAAAGCACTACAACATGACTACAGTTACATTAGTAACCATGTAACATATGACTACAACATTACAAAATGGTATTTTAACAAAACAACATTGTTTTATTAAATCCATTAATTTGTTGGTTTATTTCGCCTGGGGCTTCGCCTCCCCAATTCCCCACCGGGGCTGTGCCCCGGACCCCGTCGCTAGATGATTTGAACCACTTCGTTTTCCTTATACTATATATACGATTTCAATAATTATTGTCATTAAACTTTCGGTCCCTTGTATGATGAAAAGTTCTATACGCGCCACGGGAGGATAGCATGACACTTCAACCGACGCTTTTGTCACCCTCGCCTTCGGCTCGGGTGACAATATCGCGCGGGTTGAAATGTCATACATTCTTCCCTTGGGGCGTAATACACATCACATAGTACACTATTGAGACACGATTATTTTTATTCTTTACTTAAAACTTAAAAGCTTATGATTTAGCCAAAAATTAGACCCCATTCATTTTCAGGATTCAGTCTGGTATTGTTGTAAGGTAATGCGTAAGAACAATAACTGCAGTTTCTTAACTAACTGTATATTCTAAAATCTAAGGGAATAATCGTTTTACAGTGGTTTTGAGAAGATGATTCCTAGGCAGACGGAGGACCTACGTAGTTTGGTTGCGTTACCTCAAAGTTCAAACCCAGTCGACAGCTGATGATCCGACCAAAAATGACGTTAGTCTGTCAACTGCCTAGGAATCAATTTCCTCGATGGTACAAATACTTACTTACCTACTTATGTTGCGATACTTGATCACCTCCTTTCCGGTCTTATTTTCGGTCTTAATTTAAAAATGGGGGGTTTTCAACAAGTTTATGGGTTAAGCCTAAGAAACTCACTTCGGAAACTTAATATGTCTATCTTTCCGTCTGTTTGTCAGTCACTAGGCTGTATAATATCAAGAACCACTTGAGCTAGAGTCCAGTGGTTCGTGGTTCCCAACCTTTTTAAAGCTGTTACCCCTATGGCCTGTTAGAGGAACTGATTTTACCCCCCCCCCCCCCCCCGCCATTAAAAACAACTTTATAAATTTGTATTGGTACATTCGCAAGTTTTTTGTTTTTTAATATAATTAAGTTCAGACTTCAGTTACACTTAACGCGCATCTCATATCATGCTCCACGCTCAGACGGTTTCTTGCCTTTTTTAAAATTTTACCAGAGTTGAGAGGCCGCTCTCGCATTTACAAGTGGTAGCTAACGGTACCAACATTTTCAGATCTCTGTCTGCAATGATAGGGTATTCTGTAGCTGTTTTTCTCCAAAATGTACAGAGTTTATAATTTTTTTCTGCCAATTCATTTATTTTAGGTACCACCACTATTACCCCCTTAGAATAGCTATTTTACCCCCGCGGGGGTAATTACCCCCAGGTTGGGAACCACTGACTGCTAGTCAGTGAATTTTTTTACAGTATAAATTTTCACATAGTAAAAGCCTTAAACGGCTTCAATATAATATGTATATCGGATCGTCGAGCGGTATAAGAAACTGATTCAATGGTCATGTAATAATATTGCATTCATCATCCAAGATTGTGGGCGTATATTAGTTATCTACACTGAACGTGATTAACCAGATATCGTCCGATTTGGAGCCGATGGGTTCGGGAGCATACACCGTTCCACCCAGGGGTAGGACATTTCCATACAATGGCAAATTTAGGTGGCATAATATGATTGGTTATTCATTATGAATTTAGGTTTTAATCTGTAGTTTTTAATTAATCGACATCTGTGATCTTATGCCGAAATTAGTTGCCAACTAGTTAGTTGCTTTGTGGTATCACAGATGGCATCGTAACGTCGTAGACCACAGATTAAGTATTGTCGTAGACTATAATTACAATATCCTCTTTTTTCAAATAAGTTTTATGGCCTAGTAACAAGACCTTGAAGCCATGTCTTTTTTATACCGCATTTTATTTTATTACTTTTGACGTGATAACGTCTTATAATTCGATATTGGCTGCGCGCCCGAAAAACATGACAGTTCATGCGGCGTTACCTCGCTGACAGCTCTAAGGCGTTCCATTTACACTCTCAAGTCTCTCAACAATCGTAAGGCCCACCTGGGCCGCGCTCTTTGTTTCGATTATATTACGTATTTCGATGACTTAGAGAATACTTTTGTATGAAGAAGTTTGTTTAGTTATGACCTTTGATACATTGACCACACTCTGAATGAAAAATAAATAAACAATCTGTGAGCTTAATAGCTCACAGGTGTATTATTTCGGCTATTCAAAATTGTGCTCTATTTCCTACGTGTCAAGTTACTCGTTACTTACTAGTAACTTGACTACGTGTCAAGTTACTCGTTTATACTCGTTTAGTGTGCGGGTAGTGGAAAAAAACTTTAATACGGACTAATTGTGCATGCTACGCAATAAGCCCCGGTAAGTTTTTATCTACTTTGGTTTCACTTTATGATGAAAGAATAAGATCATTGTTTAGATTGTTATATTTATTGCTTGTGTCCGGCACAATTTCATGTAGTTTGAATTTTTTTAAGGTTAGAAAAACATATTCTTTATTTCCTGTGTGTCACGTTTGTGTAACAATTTTGTGTAACGTTACACAAAGTAAATCATAAAGGTCTGTTCATGCCGGTGAGCAGTTATGCTTTTTTTAAGAAAAATAACGCAAAATGAATATTTAGTGTTTTTGCCTGAAGATCATTCCAACTCCGAAGTACAGATTCTACCCCTGATATATTTACGTGTGTAGGAATACAAACTAATATATTATTTAATATTATAATTTATAAGACAAGATTAATCCGACTTTTATTTACAATTATCTCACCCTCCTATTGCACCATGAAATTGTAGTAGTTTAGTCCAAAAAACTAACTACGGGTCAAAAATGACTATAATTTTGCGGTATGCATAAGCCCTTACAATTCTTTTGTGTTACAATTGTGTTACGTTACACAGAAGAAACACAAAGGAAGTGGCAAGTTTTTTGAAATTAGCTCAGATATATTCTAATATAAGCATCATTAGGATTTCGGTGTTTTCTATATAATCAACATTCTGTGTTCATGTAATAAGTAAGTAAGTAAGCATATTATGTACCGTTTAAGAGTCCGTATATGAAATTTGCCGATTTCGCTGATTTAACAGACGTGATTTAACAGTTAAAATACAGTATTTCTAGAAGTTTTAATGCACAACATGTAAGATCATTTCAATTATAATTTAATGTTGGAGCTAGATTTTTTTTAAGTTTTTTTAAATAATCCAACTCAAACCCGCGACAGTTTTGTGATTTTTGCTGTAAAAGGTTAAGAATATCACCTGTTTATGGATTGTATTGACGTCTTAACGGTATGAAAAAAAATACAATGTACTGTTGAGAAAGTCGTCTATACAATGTTGGAATTACTTTTTACCACTTTAATATGAAATAGTTGAGTAAAAAAATATGTAACTCGGCAAAATTTTACAGAAAATGGGCAAAAAATTGCTGTTAATTTCGGCAACTTGGAGCTGTAATTCATAAAAAGAAAACGACAGAAATAATCTATAGATAAAATTCTATCCAATTCGAGAAAAAAGAAAAAAAAACAAATTGTGCCAGAAAACACGATTCAAAACAACCTAAATCTCACATTATATTACTCGCCGCAAGGCTCGTGTCGGCAGTCCGCGCTTAAATATATTTTTAAATCTAATAATTAATAATATATATATATATATATATATATATATATATATATATATATATATATATATATATATATATATATATATATATATATATATATATATATATATAACTGTCAGCACTACTGCTGCGGTGTTGAGCGTTTAGTCGTCTCAACGCTCTTCGAACTTGAAGGAGGTTGATTGTAGCGGCATAGTGCTAGCGGCGCCAGCCGACGGTTACCAGCCCCCTTTGACGGGTAGCGGGAAGGGTCTGCCAGAGCCCAAGAGATACCCGATTGATTGGGATGTACTAATTTGTCTCTGAGAACAAATACTGGAATTATCCAGCGAAACAATAATAATCTCGGTCTGATATTGAGACAAGACTTATCGAGTGTTATAGGTTTCCGTTACGAAGTTGTCTTGTCTGATAATATATTATCTGATAAGTTTGATAATAGTTTATATCTAGAGAAGTCAGATACTGTTGATAAGTCTGATAATATCGAGACTTTGTCAGGTGAAATCGATAATGATAATAATCGATCGAAATGGAATCGATTTGCAACACTTATTATCAGGAACGTTTTATAAGCAGTAGCTTATCTTAATCGTTTTTGGGATCATTTAAAACCATAATCTGGCGAATCCAACAAGGATTCACCTAACGTCAGTAGGAGCCCTGGATCTATCCGGATCTGGTCCGGTTCTATCGGTACCGGCACTCAGAATCGACCGTTGGCACCTGGTTTAGGAGTGGGAAAGTTTCGGGTTCATTCGTAACCGGATCGACCCGTATATTGATCACTTTTAATGATATCTCCCCAATTGTCTGGTCTTAGTGACCTAAAAAAACTATTGGGGTAGCTCGTTATAATCGACTTATTTGTCGATAAAATATGTTACAAAAAATATTGAGGGTAGTAACTATCACGTTACGTAGATATTAAGTAAGTTTCGTTATACACTCGCGGTGTATCCCGAATCCCAACATTGGTGCAAGTTTTATTTAATAATAATAATTATATACCGGCAGACATAGTAAATTATAATCGTAGTTCTATATTTACAACAAAAGGATCGCGCGGGACGCGCATAGGTTGTTAACTGATGAGACTCGTAGTCAATCTAGTTATTAGCTCGAAATAGCTGTTCTCTATAAAACGGCAAAGATATTAATATTATAATAATAATTATGTAGTTCTATTTATAGAACAAAGAGCGCGGGAAAACGCGCGGTAGTTGTTAATTTTTATTTTTAAAACATTGTCGGAGACTCCTATTCAATCCATACATTATGCTGATTTAAAAAATATCAATATATTTTAAATTTAAATATAAATTAACTCGCAGTTAATCCTCTCAAAACCAGCCAACATATTAAACTTCTATTTTTAGATAAAACATCGTCAGAGACCCGCGGTCAATTCCGATGCATAAGGATTGTGTTTAGAGACTCGCAGTCAATCCACACATTATTGCGGTTTATAAAATAACTCGCTGTTAACCCCCAAACAGGCCAACGCATAGTTCTATATATTATAGAACAGATAAAACATCGTCAGAGACTCGAAGTCAATTCCGATGCATATAAATTGTGTTTAGAGACCCGCGGTCAATCCACACATTATGGCGGTTTATAAAATAACTTAATATATTTAAACACTTGTAGTAATTAACTTGCAGTTATTTCCCCCAATCGGGCAAACATACAGTTCTATTTATAGAATAGGTAAAACATCGTCAGAGATCCGCAATCAATTCCGATGCATATAGAATAAAGATTGTGTAAAAGGACTCGCGGTCCAAACACACTGTACTTATTGACCCACAGTCGCAGTACATGCCGGCTGATTAAATACTCGTAATTGCAGTAATCACCTGCAGTTGTTTCCCCCAATCCGGCAAACATATAGTTCTATAATTCTATTTATAGAACAGATTTAAAGCATAAGTACATAAAATTATAGATTGTGTATAAAAACTCGCAGTCCCAAC
Organism: Polyommatus iphigenia; assembly: GCA_963422495.1. Taxonomy (NCBI): domain Eukaryota; kingdom Metazoa; phylum Arthropoda; class Insecta; order Lepidoptera; family Lycaenidae; genus Polyommatus; species Polyommatus iphigenia. The sequence continues at coordinate 1,881,229 of OY730184.1, read as the reverse complement.
ACATTGTACGTTAAAGCGCTCGCTAAACGGTAATTCTGCATTACATGCAATACGTGCTGTAATTCACGAATTATCGTGTATTGAATGATGCGAATTACATGCAAACTACATGCTGTACAACGTGCTGTACATTGAATTACAACTTTTTTAATTTTTCAGCACGAAATGCGTTACGTGCTGTAATGCACGCATTATCGTTTATTGAAGTGAATGATGCGAATGACATGCAAACTACGTGCTGTACATTGATTGACAAGTTGTTTAATTTTTCATCATGCAATCATAATATTATGTGCATCAACGCAGCGGATCGCAGGATCGGCATATCATGGGAGTGGGACAACTCAGTTCCAGGGTGGTGCTTCCGAACATTTAAAAAAATTATGCGTTCCTTTGAACGGGGCATACAAACTGTTAATATGTGCAAAATTATTAAATCAAATAATATATTCTGGCATTATATAATATTTTATTGCTAATAAATAACTTTTGGACGATTAAAGGCTGATATTATGATGATGATGAAATAACTTTTTCAATTTAATTTATACAAAAAACGTCTATGAGTATTTAGAAGAACGTATCGTGGTCTCCGTGGTCCAGTGGTTTAGAGCGTGACTCTTGACTCGGAGGTCGTGGGTTTGATTCCCGCGTTGGAAATAATATGTTATTTCCAAGTTTGGTTAGGACAATGCAGGCTGATCACCTAATTGTCTGACAAGTAGTGATCCATGCGTCGGATGGGCATGTAAAAAGTCGGTCCTGCGCCTGATTTTCCGCCAGTCGTGTCGTTCTTCCGTCCCACTGAGCTATGAGAGCAAAAGGAATAGAGAGTACCTACTCTTGTGTACTGTGCAGTGTGCACACATTTGAGCACTATAAAATTACTCATGTGGGATGGTTTCAATGAAACGGGCCACCGTCACCGAAATTGGTGTGGGAAACCGGAAATATTTGTACAATAATTTATTCAAGGTGCAATGAATAAGATAAAAAAGATTATCGTCATAAAAAACTTGAGAGGTGTCAAGGGACACCCGGATGGAACGAAGTTCCAGTTTACATAATATTATACTAGTTTATTGTACTTTAGCAACTATAGCAAAAATGCTATAGTTGTAAGCCGTGCGGTAGTGCGTGTTTCTCTCTCTCTCTCTCGCATTGAACAGTGTGGTGAAGCGATGTTTTTTTTTGAGTGTATACAGTTTTTTTTACATAAGAAATAATACCTATCTAAACCCGGGTGTCCTTTGACATCTCTCAAGTTTTTTTTTGTTTATTTTACGTTATTAAGCTGTGTGAAATATTTTAGTGAAATTATACATATTTTATTCGAGCTCATTTTTTTATATTTTTTAAAATGGCAGTTTAGACTAGAATGTTTCTTAAAATGTTTAACCTAAGTGTTATGTCACTGTGGTATACTATAGTATATGGGTAGAGCACTAGGAGTATAGACTTCGGAGCAGTAGCAGGAGGGCACAAGTGAAAGGCTCGAGAGTGGTAGACCAACTATTTATTAAAACATTAACTTAATCTAAGCTCCGTTCGCACGTCATATCTTACATACACAATAGGGATGATGACAAGGTCAAAGATTTGCGAATTTTGTTAATAAAATAAAGAAATCACGGTAAGAAATAAGTGTTACCAAAATTTCAGCTCGATAGCATTTGTATTTTTTTTGCTATGCGCCTTCAAAGTTGGATAATCGAGTCAATTTTTTTTTTCAATTAAATTTCTTAATATGTGTATACCATTCGATAACTTATGCAATTAAAAGCAACTTTTGGTATGAAACCCCTTTCATAAACGCAATATTTTATATACCTATCGAAAAAAGTTCTCTGCCGACCCGTACAAACTACGAAAGAGTGACGTCAGTCTTTCGTAGCACTTTGTATGGAGCGTTTCGGGCAGGTCTATTTTATGAGATGTTTGAATTGTTCATATCTTGGTGAATTTTTAAGCTATCAGAGTCATTCTTTCAGCGATGTTTCTATTTTTTAAGGGTCTTTCAATTACCAATAAGAAAAAAAAATAGTCATCAAGCCTATTGCAACTCGCACGTGTCAGCATTCACACACTTGCATACCGGGTACAAAGTACAGACCCCACACTAAGCAAAAATTAAAAAAAAATAATAACGGATATAATCTTGGATTATAATATTGTATTTTTTTACTTCTGCCCCGCCAGTATTGCATTGAGGCAACGACGTAAAGGTTCAATGCCATCTTTGGCATTGAAGCCAAAGCACTTGCTAGATTGTTAGTGATTTAGTAAAAAAAGAAGAGTGTTTTGCCGGGAATACGAAAGAGTGACGTTGTGTTTTTGTATTATTTTCCTTAAATTGTGTTATTTCGGTTTTTAATGTGTAATGTTGGTAGAATATTAACCATTTAATATTCGTTGTCGTGCACAAGTGTAGGCAAGTGATACAACTTCAAGAAACGTGCCATTTAGTGTTCCCTCCAAAACTCCATTGAAAGTTTTAGTAAAGGGTCTACCACTTTACTAAAACAACTGACTTGACTCGTTGACTTTACCGACTACTTTTTAGACTTTGACTAGACTTTCGACTTGACGATAATCTGGAAAAACGACTTGAAAATGTTGTAATTTTTTTTACAATTTTTTTTCCCATCAATACTTTACTTGACACTGGTCATGGTTTAAAAGCCGAGCGCCATAACAAGAAAAAAAAATAAAAAAAGAAGAAGGAGTTTGCCGCGGAGTTTCGAAATTTAAATAAAATAGAATAGAGAAGGAGATTATTTTCCGAGCTCCACGCGGTGACTTGTTTTCGCATTTCTTTTATTTAATTTTATTGGTTTATTAATTTATATTTTAGTTTTATCGTTCAATATATTATAGTGTTTTAAGGGGCCTCTCTTCCTAAATTAGCAGGTCGATTGTCTGTCAGTGCGAATATCGACGTAAATGACATTAAAATAACATTCATAACAGCGCGCCTTGTACGGTGGCGGTTACGACGCTCGCCGCGTCCATGATAGGGCGAAATAGGAGAAAAAACCTTTTTAAGGCTTAATATAATACATATTTCAAAAAAGTAACCAAACCAAATTATTAACTTATGTACTGTAAAGCAGTAGATATTTTTAATATATTCTTTTTTATATATTTCATATATAAGGCGCCCGGTATGAGAAAAATCCGAGGGGTAAAACCTACTAACAAGTAACGAAAAATCGTGTCACGTTTTTGGTGCGCACCTTTAGTGCGCAACTTTCTAATTTGGCTGTGAGTGTCTTAAAACCATAAAGGTAATATACCTATCGGAATATTATATTATATAATTATATTATTATATAATTATATATACTATACCTATATACTATATGTTATTGGGCTTGTTTGTTTCTATCAGTGTCGATGTATTTATATTGCTATACTAGTACTTAAGAAGTAAACTCCCTATAAATTATAATAATTAGTTTTAATAGTTTATAATAAGTATAAATTATAATTAGTATTTTTTTAGTTTAGTAAATAATATTATTATTATCCTCTTGAATTATCCTCCTGAATTATCATGCTGCATGATGAAAAATGAGCGTTCATCATGCAGCATGTAATTCACGTAAATGAATGGTCATGCTGAATTACCGTCTACGGGGTACTTTATTGACTCGCGGTCGCTGTACAATCCGGCTAGTATTGAATATAATTGGCTCGTCTAGGCCTCGGAAGTGCCTGCCGTTTATTTAAGTATTTAATAGTACTTACATGTATTTTCTTGTTACACGATAAAATAACACTGACTTTAGTTACTTACAACACTGACTCAATCATCTTAATAATAATAACCAGCTGCGCTTTGGCATGGTTACTAAGTATACAGTATACGTGCTCGCATTGCCTCGCGTTAACAAAGAATGAGCGAGCGAGCGGGTAACATTTCGAAGTACCCACATACGTCTGTAAAAAAACGCGATTGCCTAGCAGATAAGCAAAGGTACTACTTTTGGTTAATTATATATCGAAGAATGAAGCGAAGAAATATAATTGTTGTCGCAATCACCGGTGCTCTTCCGGGGCTTGATAGGATATTCAAAATCAAATAGCCATTAAAATTATGTCCCTGATCTATGTAATATGTTATATTATATATTATACCACTTGGTAGTTGTTAACATTTTGTTAATATATCAGGTCTGTTGAATATGTACAAAAAAATATTTCTGCCTGATTATAATTTGCGTAGATTTGAAACGACTATATTAAGGCAAAACACTAATTACACTTAAAACTGCAGTTAGGTATTTTAAATTTTCATATAATATATTATGTATTATTTAAAGGAAAACAATCCATACTAATATTATAAATGCGAAAGTGTGTCTGTCTGTCTGTCTGTCTATCTGTCTGTCTGTCTGTCTGTTACCTCTTCACGGCCGAACCGCTGAACGGATTTTGCTAAAATTTGGTATGAAGATACTTTAAGTCCCGGGAAAGGACAAAGGATACTTTTTATCCCGAAAAAATGTACGGTGCCCGCGCGATAAACGAATTTTGGCGCAACGGAGTTGCGGGCATCGTCTAGTAAGTAATAATTCTCATTTGAAAATATAATAATAACTAGATATGTTAATAAAAACGTCGTAAAAATACAAAAATATCACACAATACAAGTTTCACAGTATTAAAGAAAGGATAATAAATTAGTATGAGAATAATTATTAATTATTAATACATCTAAGGCTGGCAGCATACATACGTTTTCCGTATTAGTTTTCCGTATTCGGAAATCTGAATGCATGGAATCAGTAGAAAATACATTAACTATAGTTTGTGCGTTTTAAGATGATATGGGTGACACATTATAATTGACAATAGTAGGGAAGTTACCTTAAAATTTTAATCGATAATTTAAAAATATCGAATCACTTCGTAAAGGAATTGCAATCGAAATTATCGATTTCGTACTGACGTTTCAGAGTGGCGCTAGCGATTTAAGATGGTCGCCCTTTTTATCGATTTGATTTCGATTCAACAGTGTCAATCTCTATCGGCATAAGTTCCGTTTCATGCATCTGACATTTTTCAAATATTTTCGTTTCAATAATTTCATACTCCTATTTCACTGTTAATATTTATAATTTTATATTAATAAGTTAGCATTTAGCAACTTTTCATTTTTAACCGACTTCCAAAAAACGAGGAGGTTATATCGTCGCTTGCCTCTCTAACTGACGTAACTGACATTGAGCAAAATGTTCAGGGCAAGCTTTATTCGGTTTATGGTTACCTAAAATTGGAGGCAGCTCAACGTTTATCAGCGTGAACAAAATAAAAATCTGCCTGTACATTGATCTTATAGAGTACATCGCGTGGGTATAAATTTTATTTAAATATTATTTTTATTAGAGGGCTGCTATTTATGTATCCGGAATTAAAAAAAGAAACAAACATATATAATTTAATATGGTTTTATTGCTTTTCAAAATATTCGCCGCGATGATCGACACACTTTTGCATACGCTGGAACCAATTTTCATAGCACTTTTTCCATTCTTATTGAGGTATCTCCAAAACGTGCATTTTGAACGCATCAACAGCCTCTTCGCGGCTCGAAAAACGTTGACCACGTAATTTGTTCTTCGCGTACGGAAATAAAAAGAATTCGTTAGGTGCCAAATCAGGGCTGTACGGCGGATGACCAGTCAATTCGATCTTTTGACCCTCCAAAAACTGAGTTGTTTCAGCTGAGGTGTGACAGCTAGCATTGTCGTGATGTAATATGATTCTGCGTTGTCGGTTGTCCTTTCTTATTTCTTCAAAGACTTCTGGTAAACAAATGGTCGTATACCATTCAGAATTAACCGTTTTACGATTCTCTAATGGCACTGTAGCCACATGTCCATTAATTCCAAAAAAACAGGCGACCATTTGCTTCAAAGTACTTTTTGCACGAGTAACTTTTGTTGGTTTCGGCTCATCTTGGTACACCCACACCGTTGACTGTTGTTTAGTTTCGGGGTCATATGCATAGATCCAAGATTCATCACCTGTGTAGATATTATAAACGGCTTTTGACGTACCACGGTTGTATTTTTTTATCATTTTTTTTGCACCAATCGACACGAGCCCGTTTTTGATCGATTGTCAAGTTGTGCGGAATCCAACGCGAACATATTTTTTTTTACAGCCAAATATTCGTGTAATATCTTATGTATGCTCGTCATATTTATGCCTAAGGACGCCTCTATCTCGCGATATGTAACATGACGATCACGCATTATTAGTTCCCGCACAGCATCTATATTTTGTGGGACAACAGCTGTTTTTGGGCGACCTTCTTTATTTTCATCCGTGAGCATAGACCGCCCGCGATTAAACTCACTGTACCAGTGATAAACAGTGGTTTTTGATGGTGCTTCATCTCCAAAAGTTGCGGTGAGTTGAATAAAGCACTGTTGTTGATTTAGCCCACGCCGAAAATCGTAGTAAATCATTGCACGAAAATGCTCACGCGTTAAATCCATGGCAAATGAAGACACGCAATTTTCAAAATGACGCCACAATGGAAAAATAATTGACAGTCACATGAAACAAAATGTATTCTTCAACCAAAGAGTTCTATTTTCAAATGTTGTAATTACTTTTTAAATATTGTTCTTGTAAGTGGCCAGTTCCGGATACATAAATAGCAGCCTATGTATTTAAATAATACAACAGAACAGATACGTCTCTTTGAGAGAACTTTGTTTTCGATTTGGACGATATTTGTTGTAACTTACGTCGGGCAATTTGTACTATAAATCATGTAATAAAATTCAGGGTATAGAAATAATCAGTTATAATCAAATTACAAGTTACAAATTACAAACACGTAACCATTAGGTATACTGATAGTTTAAAAAAATAACAAATTGTAACTAAAATTTTAAATTTTTGTGTTTTTTTAACAAGAGTTTGTAACTTAAGCTTAAACAACAGTTTTTTTTCTGTAACGTTATTGTTTAAAATTCAAACATAATCAACATCTGTTTAATTAGATAACTAACAGTTTCATAAAACATTATCTTTGAGATCACATCTTAGTTATGTACTTAACCTTATTCGGAATTACCGGTACAATTCTCCATGCATAAACTGCATTGATCCTTTTTGGGATGATGAAAACTCAGGTTTTTTGCCTTAAACACTCTGCGGTAGGTTGCAAAACAGGGTTTTATTGCATCGTTCTCTAAAGTAGCCAAAAACATATCATACATCTTACGTATAGTCCATTGAAATGTTACATTTGCTTTGCATTTATTAGAGGACGCAATTTTATTTTTGGAATATGTTGGGTGGTCAATAGAAGCCTCAAGTTTGTGGGGTGCCATCCTTGTCCCCCGGCCCAGCCGCCATCTTGAAAAAAGGGGTGCCAACACAATTTTCGTGATATCTTGTAAGCTATACGTCTTACAAAAAATTTATAAAGACATAATTTGTTGCAAATTATTTTGCCTGCAAATATGTTCATATAACTTTTTACCCTAAATTAAAAATTTTAAAAGTTATGAGCAAAACAGTGAGAAAATTTTTGAAAAGGTTTATTATCACTCCTTAACTTTAATACATTTTACAAAAAAAAAAAATACCTTAGGCCAACCTTGTAGATGATCTTGTGAGAAAGAGATACCCCGATCCCATGAAATTAATTTTCTGCAGATACAAAGAAACTGTGGAACCGTGTGTGGCTGCAGAAAAGCAGGCCTGAAATGTTTTAAATAGTATAGTAGGTATGTGTAGACTAATATAGTAGGCATACTATAATATATTTGCATATATTTATATTGTGTAGTTGGCATACTACTGTAGACTGTGACTGCAGAAAAGTAGGCATGAAATACTTTACAGAATAGTAGGCATACTGTAGAGCATCTTATGCCTGCTTTTCTGCAGCCACACATGCTTTCACAGTTTGCTTTGCATCTCCAGAAAATTAATTTCATGTGATCGAGGGGATTGGGGATGTTTTTCTCAAAAGATAATCTACAAGGTTGGTCTTAGGTAATTTTATTGTAAAATATATAAAACAAAGATATAGAGCAATAATAAATAAACCTTTTAAAAAAAATATCACTTTTTTGCTTATAACTTTTAAATTCTTTAATTGAGGGTAAAAAATTATATGAACATATTAGTAGGCAAATCAGTTTGCAACAAATTATGTTATAATTTTTTTTTTGTAAGACTTATAGTTTCCGAGATATCACGAAAGTAGTGTTGTCATCCCTTTTTTCAAGATGGCGGCCGGGGGACAAAAGTGACGACCCCACAAACTTGAGGTTAAGCTTCTATTGACCCCCCAACATAATATTCCAAAAATAAAATTGCGTCCTCTAATAAATGCAATATTCGGTCCTAAAATTGTAACATTTCAATGGACTAGTATGTCACTTACGTCGCCAATAGATCTTACAAGTACTGCAAACAAAATCTTACTAAACGTCGTGAGTGACATAAGTCTTTTAGTGAGCTCTATAATTCAAGAAAGTGTAGATACGCCTGCCCCAACCTTTGTGATATCTCAGAACTGGTAAAACATACAAATATGTTATGTATGTCGTGGCCGCTCGTGGCATCTTGCGGCCGCCGGCGGCGTCGATTTCTCAAGCGATGCTATGTGTTACAATAATGAAGATAAAGTTTAAAATCATATGACACTGAAACTGCTCGCCTCGCCTCTGCCGTTCCGGTGTGAATAGGCCCTAACAGTTTACCTACTGAGTAACTAAAAATAATGAAACTATTATTTTTAACAAAAAATTAAAACAGACTTCAGAGGTAAAAACAATAATAACATCCAAATATGAACTAAAAAGTAATAAATAATTTTTCCTCTCTAAATGTGCCTTTTTCCGAATTCGGCTAAACCTCAACTATTTCTGTACTGAATCTTCATAATTTTGAAGTCGGTGCCAGTTCCAAAAGTTTCAAATTTTCTGTCAAAGAAATAAAGATTCAGCTATATCTGGTACCGACTTCAAAATTATGAAGATTCAGTACAGAAATAGTTGAGGTTTAGCCGAATTCGGAAAAAGGCACATTTAGAGAGGAAAACTTATTTAATACTTTTTAGTTCATATTTGGATGTTATTATTGTTTTTACCTTGGAAGTCGGTTTTAATTTTTTGTTAATTCAGTAACAGTTATAGGAAACATTTATTTTTGTAGATGGAATATAATTTATTAAACATTTTTGTTTTTTTGTTTTCTTGTAAAAAATCCGTAGCGAGGAATATGAGGACTGTCACCCATATCATCTTATAACGCACAAACTATAGTGCTCAGGATTGGTTTTTTTACGAACGGAACGAATTCCACACGTACGTTTCAAGTGCAAGCCGACGTGTTCGCCGAAAACGACCGTTTGCGCTAGTCACACGGAATTCCAAATCATAATTCCACATTAAAAAATCGAATACGGAAAACGTGTCTAAATTGCGAGCCTAAAAAGAGATAATCAAGAAAACGTTAATCAAATGACGTTTATTAGATTATCTTGTTATGTCAAATTATTTAAGGATGAATCATCGATCGATAAATTCAATCAACAATTGGATTTTGAATTATTAGCTTAATAAAGAACATTTTGATGGGCAGTAATCTTGTAACACCTCGATCGTAGGAATCACAGACACAGATTTTCAATTGTTATGCGGCAGCCGGGTGCCGCTCGGGGATTGATGGGTTAAAATACAGTACCTGGAAGACTAAGTAATAACATTATCATTATTGCTAATTGGACAATAAACATTTTAGGTACGGAAAGACCAAATATATTCACAATGGTCGACATATCGGCAGAAGATTTCCATCGAGACGTCCTCTGGAGAGGAGGATTAGCTTTTACGGAGATGGCCCTCAATTCATCACCTGTACAAGATTTTCTAAAAGAAGATAACAAATTCGACTTGGTGGTTGTGGAGCAATTTTTCGAAGAAGCCTTTTACGCTTTGGCCCACAAATACAATGCACCTCTAGCGCTGGTCACCACTTTCGGTAACTGCATGAGACACAACATAATCACAAGAAACCCTCTTCAGCTGTCCACTGTTATAGCAGAATTCCTGGACGTCAGAGAACCGGAGACATTTTGGGGAAGATTCAGGAACTTCTACTTTGTGACGTATGAATACGTTCTATGGAAATTCTGGTATTTGAAGAAGCAGGAGGCTCTGATAACAAAATGCTTGCCGGACATAGCTGACACCGTGCCGAGCCTGATTGAGTTGCAAAGGAATGTATCTGTATTTCTGATCAATGGACATTCCAGTTATGATACGCCAGTTGCCTATTTGCCAAATATCATAGAAGTTGGTGGCTTACATCTATCAGAAAGCACGAAAAGTTTACCTAAAGTAAGTTTGGAAGTTCTTAAAATATAATGTTGTTTTGTATAACAAATGTTTTTTTTCATTAAGTACCATCGAGGAAATTGATTCCTATGCATTTGAGAGACCAACGTCATTTGGTCGATCATGTCAATTCAATGTTAATTGTGATCTGTCGGCTGGGTTTGACGTAACGCTACCAAACTACGTTGGTCCCCCATCTGCATAGGAATCAACTTCTCTGATAGTACATAATAATTATTATATTTAATTAATGTTTTTTTTATCATTAACTAGATGATGCCCGCAACTCCGTTGCGCCAAAATTAGTTTATCGCGTGGAAATCGTACATTTTTCCGGGATAAAAAGTATACTATGTCCTTTCCCGGGACTCAAAGTATCTCCATGCCAAATTTCAGCAAAATCGGTTCAGTGGTTTGGGTGTGAAGAGGTAACAGACAGACAGACAGACACACTTTTGCATTTATAATATTAAGTATGGATATTATTAGAAACATTGTGAATCAAATAACGAAATATAATATAGTTCAATTATTATTGTAATCTTTATACATATTATATTGTTTTGTTGCAGGATATAAAGTATTTCTTAGACAACTCAACAGATGGTGTAGTGTACGTCAATTTTGGCTCAAATGTGAGAAGCGCTGAACTGCCTCTAGAGAAGAAGAACGCGTTCCTAAACGTCTTCAGGAGATTAAAACAGAATGTACTTTGGAAGTGGGAACACGAGAAGCTTGACAATAAACCAGACAATGTTCTTATTAAACATTGGCTACCACAAAAGGAAATATTGGGTATGTTGTTGTTAAATCATATTTTGTACAATCATGGGGAATTACTCATAGGGGAATCCCGGATATCTAGAATGACATCGTGCTCTGTTGTTAACATTATATTACTAAAATATTACGTAGGTCCACCACTTATACATTATTCTTCTAAATCAATTTCTTTTAAAGTATTATCAGTAAAATTGATTCAAGGACAGATATTATAATATACTTTTATATTTACAATTAAAATATTTGAAAAATTAAAACTAATCAACACAAAAGAAAAGAATTTATTAAAACTACAAAATTTACAAAAGAAAATGGCAACACGGACAGAGTTTTAACGTAACGAGCGCGCGAAATGTGAGGAGAAAATGGACGAGTCGACGGGCGCGTTCGGCTTATATAGCTCGATCGCGTGGCGGCAATCTGGCATCTTCTTCGTCTTCTTCGGTAGGGGGTGCAGCTAACACGGCCTCTCCTGACGGGCCGGCGTCCTCGCTGGCTTCGGACGAGACCCTCTCGACGATGGCGGTGACTTCGATGACCCGTGTGGTCGGTGTCTCCGGGGCCGGGGGACCAGCGTCGGAGGTGGCTGGCGTTATAGGTTGAGGCTCATCGTGGTCATCATCTGTAACAGTACACAAACATTTGAGCCTCTCGGTCTTGGTCTACGGGTCACGAACCACATAAATAACAGTTGTTGAACCAGTCAAAGCGATGCTTGTGAGATGCAAACTAAAAATTTATTTTATTGTTCTCACTGTCTACACTTAGTTCCCTGTGGAACTTACACGACAGGCTAGGATTTATATAGGTCTTTTCTTGTTATGCTGCAGCATGCAAGTCAACCTCAATACCTTTACCTGCTAGATTCAGGGTTTACGATGGTCTTTTCTCATTGTGAGTCAACCAAATACCTTTATTTGCGGGATTCAGGGTTTGCGATGGTCTTTTCTCGTTGTGAGTCAACCAAATACCTTTATGAGCGTACTGCAGGTTTTACAGGGGTCTTTTCTTTCGCATGTCAACCCTTTACCTTTGCTCACACTTTCGACCAGGATAAGAACAATAAATAAATAAACAGATCTCAACAGGCAAAGCGTCTGAACTAAAAATTACAATTAACAATAAAAATAATAATAATAAAAATCTTACTCTCGAAAAACGCTGAGCAAGTCTCGGGTGTCCACTCGCCTTGCCATGGAACCATGTACTCGGCAGCGGCCTGAGTAGTTTTTCCGTACGAACCAGCGATAAGCCTAAGTTCGTATCGTCCATTAGGCAAGATTTTTATAACGCGATATGGACCCCGCATACCACTATCAAGTTTCCCTGCACATTGAGAACGTTTGATAACGAAAACCGAGTCGTTCAGTGCAAATGTCTTAGGTGGCGAGCGATTTTGATTAACTCGCGCGTCTTGGGCCGCTTGATTTCGCGTAAGTAAGTTCTCAGCGCGCTGGCGGCGCAGCTCGCGGCGAGCCTCACGGTTAGAGCTGCTACCGGTTGAGGCTAAGTCCCTGACGAGAGACTGTATGACCGGCGTGGTAGAATCAGTTCCAATCAACAGGTTGAGGGCGGACGCCTGTGTTGTCTTCTGTTTTGTTATATTAAGTGCTAATTGTAATTTCCACAGCACGTCAGACCATAACTCAGACCTGTGATTGACTTCTACTCGTATCATATTTAAGACCGTCCGACAGTAGCGCTCGATTTGTCCGTTAGACTGATGCATTTCAGGGGTGATAAAATGCAATTCTATGCCAAAGTTTGATGTCCAGCTAGCGAACTCATTACTCTCAAACATCCGGCCGCGGTCACATACTAAGTTACGTGGTGTGCCAAAAATTGAAATAGCGTTAGTTATGACACGTACAAGTTCGGCACTATCTTGCCTATAAATTGGATAAAGAAGACAATATTTTGAAAAAGAATCGATTAACATCAAAATAAACTTATACCCGTTGGATTCGGGAAGAGGGCCAAGTACGTCAGTATGTACTGTTTCAAAGGGAGTGGACGGCTTTGACCATGATACGATTGGTTGTGATGGTGCACGAGGCACTTTTTTATGGGCAATACAAATTATACAATGTGATATATATTTTCTTACAAATTGACGTATGCCCGGAAACCAAAAGTGTTTCAAAATCAGATCTAAAGTTTTATCGGTACCGATATGTTGGTGTTCGTCGTGGAACGCGCGTAATAAGCTTAGTCGATAAGCTTTAGGGACATAACAAAGTAGTCGAGAAGCTTCGCCGACCGGACTATACTTGTAATAAAGAATGTCGTCCTTCCTAACATAACGCGAACTGTCTAAAAGTCCCTCCTGTAATTTATTTATTAATAAAAGTGTCTCCTCGTCTGCGGATTGGGCTAATTGTGCCCAATTAAGGGGTTTTCTGGCAGTGACAACATTCACGGCATTACGACTGAGATAGTCCGCGTGTGGTAGCATTGCACCCTTTCTATACTCAAGGACAAAATCGAAGTCCTGGAGGTACATCCACCAGCGTGCCACTCTAGGTTGGAGATCCTTTTTACGCTGTCTGTCTGTTATGACTTTGAAATGCTTTCCAATCAAATAGTGACGGAAATGTTGTAACGCTTTAACAACAGCGAGGGTCTCCAACTCGTAAGAGTGGTACCTTGGTTCTGCGCCAGTCGTTACTTTACTAAAATACGCTACCGCATGCTTTCTGCCGTCGGAGTGTGTTTGTAATAAAACCGCGCCGTAACCTAACGAGCTCGCATCGGTGTGAACCTCGGTCTCGAGACTCGGGTCGAATATTGTCAGAACGGGTGCGCTAGTGAGATGGTCAATAATTTCGAGCCTAGCACGTTCTTGTTCATCACCCCAATGAAATTTTATATTCTTGCGGGTCAAGATTGCTATAGGAGCAGTTTTTGCAGCGTATCCCGGGATGTACCTTCTAAAGTAGCCGGCCAGGCCAAGAAACTGTCTAACTTGTTTTACATTTTGAGGCTTAGGAGACTTAGTCAAGGCCTCAATCTTATGGGTGCTCGGCCTTACCTGACCGTTACTTATAGTCCTCCCAAGATACTCTACTTCATTGGTCAAAAACGAGCACTTTCGTAAATTAATTGAAAATCCGGACTCAGTTAATAATTTAAGTACGGCATCTAATAATGACAGGCCTTCATCAATGGTGTTGCTAAGCAACAAAACATCGTCAATATATGCTAAAACTTGTCCCGATTCAATGAAAGGTCGTAAGGTACTAGAAATAATTCTCTGATAGACAACGGGTGCGTTCGCAAGGCCGTATGGCATTTTTAGATATTCAAAGTGACCTTCGGGCGTCACGAACGCAGTTTTGTCCACAGAGTCCTCACTGACCTTGATCTGATGAAACCCTGTCACCATATCCAACGCAGTAAACAATTTGCACTTCCCGAGTCTATCTATATGGTCATCGATCAGTGGAAGCGGGAATCTATCCTTTATCGTGATGTTATTTAGTGCCCTGTAATCAACGACCATTCTATCCTCGCCATTCTTTTTCTTTACTAAAAGAACTGGGCTCGAGTACGCGGACTCAGACTCGCGAATTATACCTTTCTGTTTAAGATCGCTAACAATGGCCCGTACTCGTAACTTTTCATCGTGGGACATTTTATAAGGACGGTAATTAACGGGCACGTCACTCGTAAGACGAATATGCATCTGCCCAGTTTTTACCGTTGTAGTAGCCGTCCCACTCAGAAAGAAGTCTGAATATTTCCGTAATACATTGTTTAACCGTTCCCTATCTTTACCACACAAAGGGGTGCTTAAACTATTTGCTTCGTCAATATTAAAAATCGTTACATTATTAACAGAGCCGCTATCTCTCATAATACGCTGTAAATTACCCGTACGAATGTAGGCGATTCCAGGCCGGTTCAACACATCGGTGCCGATTAGCACCGGCGTGCTTAAACAACCGGAGGGGACTACATGAAAATCAATCTCTAAAGTAACTTCATCGAACTCGATTGGTAACGTAACATAAAAGTCGGATCGTACTTCTGTACCGTTCAACCCGTATAATATTTGTGTATAACGATTCAGCCGGCAAGAAAAATGGTTTAGTAAATCTTTTGAGATAAGCGATATGCACGAGCCACTATCGATCAAAACATCTGTGGGTACTCCGCACAAAACCGCACTAATAACATCCTGATTGTTATATTTGTTTACGATTTCGCGGCAAAAATTAACGTTCGCTTTATTACGTGAAAGTGGTCTTTGTTTAGTAAAACATTCTTCCTCCGAATGACCTATTTTTTTACAAAAGTTACAATGGGGTTTATCTAGAAACGATCTGGGGGCGTCTTGATTTGAATTATTCACGTTAGTCGCGATATCGGAATCTGAAGATAATTTCAAACGCTTGCTACAATTAATACTTTTATGTCCAAATTGTTTACAGTTGTAACATTTTAATAATAACCTAGCGCTGTCGCTCGAGCTTGCATTGCGCTTCCTATCTTTCTTATCGCGGACAAGCGTACCGGAACGGGGATGACTATTGCGCGCACTATTATAATTATTACTTGAACGACTCAGCGGCATAACATATGTCGATAAAAACTCCACAATAGATTCGGGCGTCAGCTTTGCGTTCGTAGCTGAGGCTCGAATTTGAGGATCTTTGATCCCACGTACGATAATTGCACACAATAAGTCGTCGCTTAAACCATTAACAATACGCAAACGTAACAAGGATTTACGTGCATAGTCCGCGTATGTGGAGTATTTATCAGATTCGGTACACATAACATCAAACAGTATATTCGCAATGTCAATTCGATCTGTACAACCCCAATCGCGCAGCCATGCACGTGCATCACCCCTTAAACAAGAACCGACGCGAGCTAAACACTCTTTTTCGTCCCAATTATTTTGAGCACGTGCACGGTCAACCTCGTCACACCACGCGTTGACATCGTGAATACTCGGATCGAAATCCGACACATAATAATGGGTAGATCTCACCGGATTTAAGCTTCTTAACGCTTCGATGAGACGCTCCGTTGTCGGGTCCTGGCTCGACGAAGGCGTGGCGGTCGTGCAGCATGGCGATGTGAACAGCTCGCTCGGTGCCACGGAGCTCGCACGTGGCTCGGTCGGCCGCGGCGTCGAGCTGGCCTCGGTGCCAACGACAGCGCTCGTACAGGGACCGCGCGCCGGTGCGGACGCCTGCTCGATGGGGCGCGCCGCTGCATCGGGAGGCGCCTCGGGGCTCGTGCGCCGTTGCTCCAGCGCAGTGAGCCGGCTGAGGATAGCTTCCATCGTAGCGTCCAAATGACCTATACCTATAGGGGGAGGCGTGCGCTCTCGTTGACGTTTTTTACGCGAACCACTTGACATTCTAAAAACTTGAACTTTATTTAACTAGGTACGCAAAATCAGAAATGACACTTGGCGGTATTAGGGCCTCCGAATCCCACTTCTGATTTTATATTTACAATTAAAATATTTGAAAAATTAAAACTAATCAACACAAAAGAAAAGAATTTATTAAAACTACAAAATTTACAAAAGAAAATGGCAACACGGACAGAGTTTGAACGTAACGAGCGCGCGAAATGTGAGGAGAAAATGGACGAGTCGACGGGCGCGTTCGGCTTATATAGCTCGATCGCGTGGCGGCAATCTGGCATCTTCTTCGTCTGCTTCGGTAGGGGGCGCAGCTAACAATACTTTATTTAATTAGGGTAAGTCACATCAAGATCATGATCACGGTTGACATATTACCATGGTATTCCGTTGTCTGGTACCCGTAACACAAGTCCTTCAGGTACTTAGCACGGGGCCAGACCGACGTGGTGTGAAGCGTCAATAGATATTACTAGCTAAAATCCGAGCTTTGTGATCGTGAGCGTGAGGTTCACGTCGTCACACCTTGATTGACTGATGATAACACATCTACAATATAATATAAATAAAAAAACTATGTTAAAATACAAATCAAAAGGCGTGAAGTTTACCACAAAATGTACAGATTGTGGGATATACTAGAGCTCGCTTCGCTCGCCCTGATTATTATTATTATTTACATTACCAAATCTGGCATCAGCCTATGAAGGAGTTTCCCTGATAGCACACTGTACAGTTGGCTCAAATTATGATAGTATATAATTAATTATGAATGTGTCATAATTAATTATTACTACCATTACCTAATATTACTAGTAATTAATTAATTATAATGGTACTCAGCAATTACACCTTATTACTTAACCACAACATCATGAGGATAAAATGGGGAACAAATGAGGATTTTGCATGAGTAATAAAGATTGGTTTTACTAAAAAGGACTGAAACAGGGAAGGACATCAATATTAAATACACAAAAATTGACGCAAATAGTAACACTACTAGCCATGAACCGCAAAGATGAATAAGCAAACCAATACATGTAGGAAATAATGTTTCTGGGTCTTACTCACTTTTTTTACCGTACTGTCTGTATTATGTTTTTAAAACGCCATAACCTGGGATGTAACCTGCAAATGCGAATAAAAGGTATATCAAAAAAATCAGTAATAGTTTATCAACTTTTTAAATTTCTTTTCAGCACATCCAAACATCAAAATCACACGGAGGTGTAGAGCTTTGACTTCCTATTTCATTTATACAATCAAATCATTTTTGTCCTATGATCACATTTCCTCTGTTCTACGCATAGGTCGAGATGTGCATATAAATTTATGTAGTAATAGTATGAAATTAGCTAATTAATGTCGATTGTTTTTTTGTATGGGAAACGAACCACCTTAAGCTTCATTCTTGCGGCGCTCAGTAGCTTCAGTTTTAGTCAAAAAATGTATTCTGAAGCAAAAAAATTCGACACCGACCGCAAGTTTGCAAAGTTATGTCGGTTTGAACTTCGAGCGCGGTCTGTGAGACCCCATGTCCATGCTTCCCATACAAAGAATCATGTTTGTGTTTTCGGTAGTGTGCAATCAATGTCTAAATAAAATGTTTTGAAATAACTTCTGCTTATGTTTTTTAGTGAAATTCTTCGTTGTCAAACGTAAAAAAACTTGGAATCAGTCAAACAATTGGAATATTGCATTGAAAATATTCTAAGGAACAATTTCTGTATTTTATGGGCTGTATTTTATTGCCTGAAATAAAGCATTATTATTATTATTATTATAGGAGAGCAAATATTAAGGACATAAATTTTTTACAGCAAAAACTAATTCGATTTGTCTAGATAACTAAAATAAATACTAGCCACAATATGTTTAGTTACATTTAAGCTATAATTACGTTTGTAGTGGCCTTTACCATGTGAAATGACTGCCAATAATCTTGTCTATGTTCGACCTAAGATATAGCGTCGGTAGATCCTGAAATATCTCCCTGTGAACATAGCTAATTTTTGGCACTCACTCACTCATTCACTCACTCACTCACTCACTCACTTACTCACTCACTCACTCACTCACTCACTGACCGGTAATCAAAACCTCTAGGCCACTTCCAATTGTCCTAGCGTTATGAAATTTTGCACGCAGGTCGTGTGTTATATCGATTAACAAAAATTGAGAAATTTTAGAAATCGGTCAAGTGTGAGTCGGTTCACCTACAAACCTTGGAGGCCACTTCCGATTGTCCTAGCGTTATGAAATTTGGCACGCAGGTGGTGTGTTACTGTGTAATGTAGATTAACAAAAAATTAAGAAATTTGAGAAATAGGTCAAGCGTGAGTCGGCTCCTCTACGAACTATAGATATAATTTTTTTATACGCCAGTGATACAATGAGAATACGATGAGGAGGGTGGGAGGATGAGAGGGGGGGGGGGTTAAAATATTGTCATCATGTATAAATTATAATGCATAAGTACTGTATATCTTATTAAATAAATGCTGTTTACTTATAAAATTTTGTATTGATAGTTTAACAAATACAACTAGCGCCATAAATAAAGTATTGTTTAAATCGGGTGTGGCACACAATTAAAAAAAGGTATGATTTCTTGAAAAAAAGATTTGAAATCCCACCAAAAACATACCTGTAAAAATAGGGCCAAGTTCCTATCGGAAAAGTATCGGTCTAAAAAAAGAGTTGAAATCCAATCCAATGCCAAGTTTAGATGCACTTCATTGATCGTTATCATTTTCGTCAACAGCGTGATCCATAATACTTCTAAATTAGAACTTGGCAGGTTTTCGTGCTATACGTAATTAAAATTAATTAGATAATATTATAATTTAACTAACCTGCCACGTTTAAATTAGAAGTATTATGGATCAGGCTGTTGATGAAAATGATAACGATCGATGAAGTGCATCTAAACTTGGCATTGGATTAGATTTCAACTCTATTTTTAGAGTTGAAATCTAATCCTTTTATAATTTGCCAATAATTTGCCGATAGGAACTTGGCCCTATTTATAAACGACTTCTAAAAAGGAGGAGGTTTTTAAACGACTTCCAAAAAGGAGGAGGTTTCTCAATTCGACCGTATATTATATGTTCTTTTTTTATGTTTGTTCGCGGATAACTCCGTCGTTTGTGGACCGATTTCCAAAATTCTTTTGCTGTTGTAAAGGATATAGTTGGAATTTGGTACCACGTTCACAAAAGTGGTGATCTGATGGTGAAATCCATGAGGAATCGAGGGAACTCCTTAAAATTTATATGGAAACATTTTAACTTTTTCTGAAGGATTCCAAGTATATACTACCAAAAAGTAAGATTTTGCACCAATGTATACCCTGGTTCCGAAGGTGCTGTACAGAACTGTTGACTCCTTATAGATAGATGTTCGGGGATTTCGGAGTTATTTAAACAACTAAAAGCAAATGCCAATACATCCATTTCATCAATCATCATCATCATCACCATAATTATTATGCCACGCACCATCATATTATGAGCCTATTTTACATTATACATAACTAAAAAGAGAAAAATAATTATTTTTAAACAAAAAATTGAAACCGACTTCCACACTAAAAACTACGGTGAATAAACTAAAAAGTGTTAAATAATTGTAATTCTATATTAGTGGCTTTTTTAGGATTGGCCTAAGCCTCAACTATATCTGTACTCAATCTTCATACTTTTGAAGTCGGTACCAGCCTATGTCAAAAATCTCAGAAATTTTAGGAGCTGGTACCGACTTCAAAAGTATGAAGATTGAGTACAGATGTAGTTGAGGCTTAGGCCAATCCTAAAAAAGCCACTAATATAGAATTAGAATTATTTAACACTTTTTAGTTTATTCACCGTAGTTTTTAGTGTGGAAGTCGGTTTCAATTTTTTGTTTAAAAATAATTATTACAGGTATGTTTTTGGTGGGATTTAGTTATTACAGAAAAATATTCATTGTCAGATCATCGTATCCTAGGAATAAGGGCGCAATTGCAAAAACCCTACTATACAGGAGAAGGTTTTTTGTGTTTATTTAAAAATATTGTTAAACAACTTTTAGAAATTAATTATGAAATTATCGCATAACTACGTAGCGGTTGCTATGAAATTTTAAAAGAGACGTTTAATTTGATATCTCGGGTAGATTTGTCCTTTATTTCTTTTTTCGGCGGGGTAAAATAAGTCTCATCAGACACAAGCAACGTTATGCCTTTTTTGTACGAATTCAACGGGGTCTTAAGAGCATTTATGTCTTTTTACTGATCATTATCAAAGAATTTTCTTTTTAAAACTACATTGAAAAATCGGCCAAGTGCGAGTTGTATTCGCGTACGAAGGGTTCCGTACCATTATAGAGTAAAAATAGCCAAAAATTTGTGTTTTTGTATGAGAGCCCCCTTTAATTTTTTAGTTTATTTTAATTTTGTCGTCAATTATTATTATTAAAGTATAAATACAACGGAATATTTTTTCAAAAGCTCACCTGTTGCTATTATTGACAGAGCAAAAACTAGCAAAAAATCACGTTTGTTGTATGGGAGCCCCCTTAAATATTTAATTTATTTTGTTTTCAGTATTTGTTGTTATAGTGGCAGCAGACATTATACTCAATCTGTGAAAAGTTCTTGAGATAGAGTCTGGAGACAGATGGACGGACAGACAGACATCGAAGACTTATTAATAGGGTCCTGTCTTTACCCTTTGGGTACGTAAACCAAAAAAAAAACAATATAAATAGGTATATGGAAAAAAACATACATTAAAGTTAATAATATGGAACGTTTTATTTTAATTCTCGATCCTGAAAGCAATCTGAATAACTATTGGTTTCCTTCAACTTGTAAAAATAAAAATTAAAATATATAACGTGATAAGACTTCGCAGTTTTATGACAGTTATTTTAAATTACCAAAGAACATTATAACTAACGACTAGTTACTCTGACTATTATAATATTGGTTAACTTTTATGACAATTAGAGTATCCAAGAGCCAGCGATAGCCAGATTTTTGTAATTTTATAAAAGCTGAAAGTTTTCCTGTATGAACGAACAGCAACTATAGAATTTTGATCGCGTTTAGGAGGTATCTAGTTTTTAAGGTCTACCTAGCCTTCGATACAATGTAAAGCGCTTTTCTTTTCTTACTTCTTACGGAAATGTAGGAATCTCATCTCAGACACTCTTAATCTTATATCTTTAAACGAGCAATTCTTGTATGCTTGCTTGCTTTGCTAGGGCGTGAAGGAAGGACAAACAAACATACTTTCCCATTTATAATATAGGTAAGTATAGGCTATAATACGAGTATAGCATAATTAAGTTAAAGGAAACTTTCAGCTTTTATAAAATGACAAAGTCTGGCTGTCGCTGGCTCTTGGTTTAGCTTATGAGTAATTACAATATGATGGAGTGGTGCCTATTCTACTTCAATGTCAGCTTAGTATGATAATGCCAATATTTTGTTTTTTAAATCAAATTCTTTTAAAATGAGACGATATACGACATCCCTCGTGTTATTTTGTAAGAGTGTGATGACCGATGATACATCATCAGCACAGCTCAAGAGATATACTCAAAATTTTGAGTACGTTCAGTTACTAACAGTTCGTCCAATAAACAAAAAAAATTAAAAGCAACAAAAAAATGTTACGTTACACTCACTCTTGATACACCAAAAGCTCTTTTCCTAAATATTTTAATAAAAACTAAACTTTTTTTTCAATTCCTTCAGGCACCGGGGACTGTTTTCGTTTTTAGAACCTAATTATTGACGTGATAACGTCTTAGGCTGGTTTTAGTGTCACGTGGACTGTCACGCGGATCGTCAGTACGGATCGCTCCGTACGGACCGATCGCGCCGATCGTCCGCTTATGTCGTTTTAGTATCGTTCTGACCGCCGCGGTGTACAGACGGGTGCAATGCTTCCAATACAGCGGGTTATTTAAATTTCTGCCCTATACATAAGAAAAAAAAAATTAAAACGGAGGAGACTACATATTCACCCTTTAATAGAGCAGAGAGCCGTCGCGGGGGAATTCGTGACATTATACGGCAGTTTGAGGGCTGACGAAACAAAGTTCTTCAACTGCTTTCGTATGTCGACCAGAAGTTTTGACGAACTATAACTGTCAAAGACAAGAAATAAACTGGTTCGTTGCAGCTTGACTGTACCATGACTGTACTGAGGTGACGCGTGCGCTCCGTGCGATACTAAAACGCTCACTGAAGCGAGAGACGCGCAAGCGGCGGTCCGCGTGGTTAGCTCCGCGGCACGGAAGCGCTATGCGGACGGCTGCGGAGCTGTCCGTACGGACGGTCGTCCGAACGGACCCCTCCGTATGACTCTAAAACGCTCCCTGAAGCTTGTATAGATCTGTCTGCGCGGAGCGATCCGTACCGACTGTCCGCGTGACACTTAAACCAGCCTTATAATTCGATATGGGGTGCGCGCCAAAAATTTCTATTTAAACTGAGGTAGACTGCCGTACTCTACGAAATGTCATTTGAAAAGCAATCCTAAAACAATACACTCAAAACATTACACACACACACACAAAATATAAGTTCCACGTAGTCAAGTGCGAGATGCCAATATTAGTTTGCCTGCGCAGGTGTCACTCGAAAGAATTGATTTTCGATTTTGCGCCGGTCGCCCGATATTCTGCAGATTATCTAGTAATGTAAGAATAGAATCAAATTTTTGCACTTTAACTGACTCACCCAGATAATCTGCAGAATACCGCGTCAATCTGCACTCTAACAGCTAACTGGTTATATACATATTACATACACACACACACACACACACACACACACACACACACACACACACACAAACACACACGCACACGCACACGTACACGCATACGCACACGCACACGCACACGCACACGCACACGCACACGCACACGCACACGCACACGCACACGCACACGCACACGCACAAGCACACGCACACACACACGCACACACACACACACACATAGCCTGTGAGACACATAACCCTTACTTTTTGCTTTACTGTAGTCAGGTAAAAATTATTCATCTATTGTGAACAACTATGATAGTTACATGTGAAAGGTAATCCCTGAAGATTTATTTGTATAATAATTTTGCTTTATAGGTTTTATAGGTGCATGCACATCGTACAATTTATTGAGCTGTTGCGTAAGTATATCCACTTTTGCATCAACTGTAGGCACCTGTATGAGCTCTGTCCAATCGAGATTTCTGGCATCACGCTTTAGAGCCTCTACATCCATCCTCTTAAAGTTACGCCGCATCATAACTTTTGGTTTAAATTTAGGGGGTTTTATGTTATAGGAAAGGTAAAGGAGATCATGATAGGAAAAGGAGTGGGAATCAAGTTGACCGTGATTAGTTACGTGATTTAAGGAAGATACCATGATTAGGTCCACTAGAGAGGGAGTATATAATGGGACATTGTGAGTTGGGTTAAGGGATAGCAGATGGAGATTACAAGATTCAATACTTGACTGTAACTTCTTAGCTCTATTATCGTTTTTTAGAAGGCAAGTGTTGAAGTCACCCATTATAATCGTGTGTTCATATGAAGTTGAATAGGACTCCATAAGGGACTCAAAAGAAGCGAAAAAATTTACGTGTGACGAGGGACTGTAAAAAACACCAAGGAGTAATTTGACATGACGCAGTTCGATATCAATAAGAAGGTGTTTAGCCGTATCCACAGGAGGTGGTTGTGGTGAAGCACTAATTAAGCGAAAGGGAATGTGAGATTTGAGGTAAATGGCAACCCCACCACCATCCCTGCCTGTGCGATCATTCCTGATTAATGTGAAACCAGGTAGAGAATAGCTAGTTGATGGTAAGCATAGTTTTAACCATGACTCGGAAACTAAAAAAGCATGAACACAAGTTGATTCAAAAGAGTTGAGCAGCTCAGGATAGTGCGCAGGAATACTTTGCGCGTTTATGTGGACTACGTTAAAAGATTTCAGAGATGAGTCTAAACTCTCATGCAGAGCAGTACTTAAAGACGTGTAATTATTAACATGACTGTCATCACTGGAACTCTCATCTGAGGATGAACACGTGAAAAACTCATCATTACTATCAGATTCAACCATTAAACCTGTAGGACTAATTACTAACTAATAATAATACAACAAAAAAATACAAAATCAAAAACACAATAAATTAGAAAATAAAGCTGATTGAAGCAAATGTAATGTTAAAGCACGTTACAAAAAGCAAGCTAGTAGCATACTTACTAGCAAATAAAGCAAATTAAAACTATCGCAAGCTCAGAAAATAGTGTACAATAACTTTTAAACATTAAAAATTAAAAAGAAAGAAGAATCTACCCAATAAGTTAAGACGATAATGCAGCTCGAAAATGTTGCGGCGGCAATGCTGCGCGACAATGTTGCGGAGATAGTGTTCCACGACTATGTTGCGTTTAAATTCAGGAAACTACATTAATTAATTAATTAATTAATAATTATTATGTTCATGTAAAGTACTCCTTGCTCACGGGCAATTAAATCCCGGACCTTTGGAAGGCATGCGTGGGGCCGAAGCCAACACGTAGAGGCCCGTTACACAGCTTTAATCTAAATGTAATGTGACACCGACCGACGACTCTCCATGTCCGCACTATGGGAGTATGACCAAGGAGAGCCAGCGGCCAGTGTAGGACTATTGCAGGGAACATATTGTATCAAAATAATAATCGGCCAAGTGCGAGCCGGACTCGCGCACGAAGGGTTCCGTACCATTATAGAGCAAAATTAGGCAAAAAATTGTGTTTTTTGTATGGGAGCCCCCCTTATTTTTTATTTTATTTTAATATTATTATTAAATATTAAAGTACACATATAACTAAGGATTTTGTGAAAAAGATAAGTACCTACCTGTTGCCATTATTGATATAGAGCAAAAAAGGCCCAAAAAATCACGTTTGTTGTATGGGAGCCCTCCTTAAATATTTATTTTATTTTATTTTTTGTATTTCTTGTTATAGCGGCAACAGATATACACATTCTGAGAAAATGTCAACTCTCTAGCTATTACCGTTCTCGAGTTACAGCCTAGTGACAGACAGACGGACAGACTGACAGACGGACAGACGGACAGACAACGAAGTCTTAGTAATAGGGCCCCGTTTTTACCCTTTGGGTACGGAACCCTAAAAATGGTAGACGCCAGACGGTGACTCGCCAACTCTTTGAATGGACACCTCAAAATAGCCGCTCGCACTTTGCACCGAGGCGGCAACATTGACAGCTCCGGCTTAAGGCAGGAGAGGTGTCGCTGGACTTTAAACGCCGATCATTTGCAACCTCAGAGGGTCCCAACTCCCATCACGTCGCTCACTCGCCACTTACGCTTCACATCCTCTCACCGAGACGAAGCTCTCGCGACTCCACTCTGACCGGACGGTTAAGGCAAGGCAGAGGTAGGTCCTGATTCTCCGTCAGTGTTCACTCCGGCCGGCCGGTGAAGGCAAGCCGGAGATGGAGAACAGGGGCTTCCCTGGGAGCATTCGGGTACGTGAGGTCGCTACTCCCCAACAGTTCGCCACAAGCTTATTATTATTATTAGTAACTGTTCCCCGCGGTGTAACCCGCGATTTTTAAGTGAAATATAATAGACTAAGAACAGTACCAATAATAGGATCGTACTGTGATGAGGCATGCTAATGATGATGATGATGATGAATGTAGTTTGCGTAGTAGTATAATATTATGTTTTTTGTTTTCAAAACAACGCCGAAATCCCCAAACTTGTATATCTATAAGGAGTCATGAGTACTCTCAGCACCTTTTGAACCATGGTCTACCTTGGTGCGAAATCTTACTTATTGATAGTAGCTTTAAATTAATAATGTTTAGAATTTTTAGAATGCTATTTTCATGAAACCAAAATCACCATAATATTAACTTGCCATCCATATAAATTTTGAGGAGTTCCCTCGATTACTCATGGATTCCTTCATCAGGTCACCAGTTTTTTGAACAAGGTACCAAATTGGGATGATACCCTTAGATACACTAAAAATAATTTTGATAATCGGCTCAATCGGCTCGAAGAAATGGTTGTACATAAAATTAAAATAAAAACACAGCACCTCATCCATTTTGAAAGTCGGTTCAAAATGTAGCCTTTGTGTTCTCGTAATCCAGATTTTTGCTCCAACCGTTAGCGTAAAGATTGAAGTAGTCAAACATACAAACTCACAAAGTCCCAAACTTGTGCGTTTATATAATGTTAGTAGAATAGTAGAATAGGATTAGTAGGATCATTATATTATTAGGTTTAAGATTATTTCGTATTTAATTTTTTAAGCTTCATATTCTTTGGCACTTTACACAATCCTTTGTCCATCTTAATAAAAAAATATAAACTTCAATATAAAAGAAAAACACAGTTTATTTCGCTTTTATTTGTTCCATCCTCATCCATGACTCTTGTAAAGTAATAATTTTACATACTCTTTGGTTAATTAGTTTTTTGACATAAATTATTATGGTGCAGGAATAAGTAAATTGAATTTCGAACGCTATTATTTTTTCAACATGGTGACATCGCCTCTGTCAGAACATAATGTAAAGCGCCCTATTCAAGACAGCGTATATATTTAATCTAAGTTCTAAAAAAGTATGACAAAACAATAATATTATTACAACAGTGAATTGTTGCAAATAAATAGTTTATTTTCACATTTAACAATTACTAATTGTTTCGATTATTAAATGTACAAAATATCGACGACGGAAAACAGAAAGGGCGTATCCCGTTAAAAGGTCGTAACTAGACTACGTTGTAACGTTGTAATAATTAAAATATTTAAAATTGATTTTCTTTTACAAAATAATACCAAAATTATTAACTTATTAATCCTATTTTATAACTACGGAACTACAAAATATAACATTAAATCACTAAAACAATATAAATAATTCAAAAACTTAAATAACTAAAAACCTATATAAATTTTAATAACTTAAAATGCCTAGCGCCGTCTTAGAGCTCCTTACAGCAGCATTTTAAGCCCGCGGACGGAATTATTCAAATCTGCCTTCATTTTACGTTATCATTCGTTTTGTGACTCGATCGTCACACACGATTCGCTGCGGGAGAACACGACTGGAAGCCAAAGGAGACGCACGTTATTGCGCCCGATTATTTTAAATAACGTTCCTTTCGAAACGTATCTTGTGTGTTTTTGTCAGAGTTTATTTAAACATCATTTTAAAAGTTAATAATTTATTAGTGCCGTATTGTACCCCAGATTGGGTAAGTGGTATTTTAACAGGTATTGCTATTGATTGCTTTGATTATAAAGATATTATTACATTATGTGATTCTAGTAGCTGACTTCATATTCATCCATTTTCATTACATAGTTGCTACCATTGTGCTGTAGACTGTTCACTGTAGTAGCTTTCTGATTTTGCAATTTCATCGTTAAGTATAGAATTATTGCATCAGATTTTCAAAAAAAAGACATACCTTCAATCATTTTTTATTAAAAATTAAAATATATATTATAATTTCGTAAAGTCTGTAATCTCCGATTCTGATTGAGATTATCCACGGCTGCACGTCTACGTAGTAAGTATTTTTCCTTATGCTGCAGTTAGTGTGGATGATCTCGGCAATTTCGGAACCGCCCGTAATTTTCTTTGATGGCGCGTTCCAGGGTTCCAAGATCGGTTTGGCATTTGTTTCCGTGCCGCCATTTTGTTGCCGTGGCTGCCGTTGGAGCCGACCTGCTGGAGCCTGGCCGCCGTCTCAACACCCTGCAGGCCGTTTTCGTCCTCCGTGCTGCAGCCAGGAGAGTACCTACCTGGGTTTCAAAAGTAATAAGACTTGCCCTGTTTGAACTAAAAGACCCACGCCCTCACTTCTCACTTCATAAGGGCAATATTATAATCTTTTGTAATTGTTTATTGATAATATAATATAATTTTGTTCACGGGTCTCTGTTTTTTTTATTTACTATTCTTAGCACAGGGCCTACCCCGTGACATATGGTCATTATCAGTTTTTTTTTTCTGCGTCGATTGGTCTGGGTCTGGTTGCTCTACGATGACATGAAATTTAAAAAAAAGTGAGTATTTTAAAAAGTGTGATAATTTTTTTTGGTGTAACTGCCCACAAAACTGCGTATTTATACTTTTTTGAGATACGATTTGAAGAAGTTTGTGTTTTTAATTAAAACTCATTTACGCTGTTCCTGTTTCGATACGTCCCAGATGTTGCGACCTTTTTGCGGGAAGCAATTTTTATGCTTGCTATGTTACGACATTTTAACGGTTCAGATTTTTCTAAGGACAAATAATGACTTCTTAGATACTACAATTTCATGGGTGGTAGAAATGAACTCAATCGTAGTTAATACGAGTCACAGGTCCCGCAATTTGTTGAACATTCCGAAATTTCTTACATACACCCCAGGTAAGTTACCTTAGTCGCTACGCGGGCGTCATATTGAAAGGTTGTGTCAGTTTCGCTGTAGTGAAATCGTGTTGCAAAAACCTTGGAGTGTATAATTTCTCTATACAAGGTATGTTATAAATTCTAAAGACTTTATTACCTAGTAATAAGTTCCAGGATACATACAAATACAAAATACAAATCTTTATTGTCATAACTTAATTTTAACAAAATGTTTTAAAAAGTGGCAGTCCCCCAAACTAGGCGCAGCCTGTGCTATGGGGGAATTCTTAACGAATTACAGCAAAAAATAACAGAAAATTAAATTTAAATTTAAATTAACAAAAATATTCTGGGAATTAGTAAAAATAATAATAATACTTAATAAAAGCTTAATACAGCAACAAAAAATAAAATTCTTAGGTTAAATAATAAATAATACATAATGTATTCTTGAGTTAAACTCAAAAAGAATTTAAATTGATGACCTCCGTGGCGCAGTGGTGAGCGCGTTGGTAGCTCAAGCCGGAGGTCGCGGGTTCGAGTCCCGCCGACGGAACAAAAAGTTTATAATGTTCCTGGGTCATGGATGTGTATTAAATATGTGTATCATATAATAAAAATCTTAAATATATATTTAAAAGTATTAAATATATTTCCGTTGTCTGGTACCTGTAACACAAGTCCTTCAGGTACTTACCACGGGGCCAGACTGACGTGGTGTGAAGCGTCCATAGATATTATTATATTATATTATTATATTAAACAAATCGAAATCAAATTCTGCGTGGTACCTATGCGTTGTAAGATTTTAGGTTTTTTTACTGCTATTAGGGGTTAAAGTATGAAGTTTCCGTTTTTGTAAGTAGGTGTTCGTGAAATTCTATTTAATTATATTTTCCCATAGTAAAGTTTTCTGAATCCTTCGATCGAGGGTTCCAAGAATTGCTATTGTATTCTATTGTTGTCGCAATCACCGGTTCTCGTATGGGGCTTGATGTGTTAATTAGGTAACAACTAATTTAAATCTAAGCATACCTACGTATTTATGGGCATGGTAACTACTAACATGACACATTTTTTAACCCCTGACAAAAAAGAGGGGTGTTATAAGTTTGACGTGTCTGTCTGCGTGTCTGTCGGTCTGTCAGTCAGTCTGTCTGTCTGTGGCATCGTAGCATCCAACCGGGTGGACCGATTTTGATCTAGTTTTTTTTTTTTGTTTGAAAGCTGACATGATTGAGAGTGTTCCTAGCCATAGTTCATCATCATCAGCCTGCTCAGTGCTCGAAAATTGCGGTTCATCTGGTTTGGGAAGGGCCGATTAGCAACTTGCAGTCGTTTGGTGGGCTTTATAATATTTTGCATTCTAGTTCGTGACATTTATGAATTGAACACATTAATGGAAAGTTGACCTGGTGCTGCAGCATAACCTGTTAATCAATAGGATACCTAACTCCTCAAAAAACTTAGAGCAGAGGTTTCGTGTTTGGGCTCATTTTAATTGCGACAATTAGTAAGACGTAGATAACAGTAAATATTTGCATGCTGCTGCTGCAGCATCGCCAGGATTCTATAGGAGCCGAGCTACATAATATTATTATGAACCTAAAGTGGAGGTTTCATGTTTGGACTCATATTGACGGCCTCATCCAAGAGGACATTCGTAGATGGTATTCATTGAGATAATAATATTATGATCCTTTTGATGGGAATTATTCTGCACTATAACGAATACTAGCTTAAAAATCATGAAATTAAATTAAATTAAGAAATATTGATGAATTAAATATTAATTTTATATCTTTTCTTATAATTTTAACCGACTTCCAAAAAGGAGGAGGTTTCTCAATTCTACCGTATATTATATTAATGATATTGTTCATTTTTTTAAATGTTTAATCTTGTTCTGTAATGTTGTATATTATGTACAAGACTTATCTTTGACTATTTTTTTATTTACTCCATAAATAACATTAGTAGGGAAAAATAATATAATGAAGGGAATAATAACATAACAATATTATATTCCACTTAAATTCTGAAAATTATTAGTTATTTATTGTTAAATATTTTATTTATGAAAAGTATAATGATGTAGGTATCTGAAGTTACTATTATGGATATTTGATTACCTTATATTATGTGTTTTTGTTGTTATTTTAGTGACATAATATATTATTTACTTAATTAGTTATTAAGTTGACATTGTATAATATTATATTTTTTGCTTTGTGTTTTTGGTAACTTTTTAAAAATTCAATAAATTTACGTTTATAAAAGCTTCCGACGTTTTATTTCGTCATTGGGTGTCTAGACGTTTGACTTACAACCAATTTTCTAACCATTATAATGCATTATGAATGTGTTTACACCCCGTTCCTAAGCGCAAATTAAAACGAACATTAGTTACGACCTTTTTGAGGTCAGTAAATTTCTTATAGTTTTATGATTCAGTACAAACGTCGTGTCAATATACGACATTTTTGAGGTCTGCAATTTTTGTATACAATGGGCGTCACTTGAATAACTTTATTTCTAGCAATAGGAAGTTATTGGCTTGTATGGCACTTTATGCAGGTTTTTATTTTAAAGTAAAGGTGTTAAAATTATGTTCCCACGATTTACCGTTAAAAAGTTATGATTTAATTTCCCAATATTTTTTTGTTTTTTGGCTCTGGTGTAAAGTTGCGTTAGACCGAGTTACGCCCTTTCTGTTTTCCGTCGTCGATATCTAGATAGTTTACAAGCAGAATGTAAAGATAGGTGTTGTGAATGTGAGCTTTATTTCATAAGCAGCAAAGAGTATTTAATCAAATTAAAACAGCTTTATTGGTCCCACAATTTAATCCTTTTTTACCACTTTTAAGCATAAATTTCAACAAACTATGAATTACAATATCTTCTACAAAATTTATCAAATAATTTATATACAGGGTGTCAAAAGACCGCTTCCGATAACTTCGTGGGGTTATTATAGGGCATTAGATATATCCATTGGTGCAAGTAATTTTCTTTAAATCGCCAGTTTTTAAAATAGTCAAAATTTTCAACACGCAATGTATAACGCTGATGTAAATGCGCGATATTATCGCACGCCAGTGGAGCCCCGGGCCGAGTCAGCCCCCACGCGCCGCCCGGCCCGCGCCGAGTCCCGCGCGCGCGGCCCTGCGCTAGACAAAACAGCTGATCGTGGTGTGCCCTAGCCCGTAGGTAGTGAATAAACCACCAATATTGTAATAATTATTAGATAACATAATGTTAGAATTTATTAATTACCGTTTCTTAGGTTATTAGTTTATTACTCAAAAATACTCAGTTTTTACTTTCGGCCAAAAAGGAAAAGAAATCATAATTCACATCACACAGTTACTTACACCTATCTATGGAAAAAATACTTGATAACATGTTCACTGACCTGTGATCAGCTGTCTGCTTTTATGAAATGCAGTTCGAGCTGTGCTCCATCTAACTCAATGTAGATTGCAGAGTTTTTCAACACGAAACAAAAGTAAACAGGAGACATTCCAATTCTTTAAACACTTTTTACTGCACTGTTTAAACCGCACTATCGTCTATCGACGACGACGCGATGTTCACCCCCGTTCCATAAAGGTTTACGAGTATTAAAAGTTCATTCACATTTCATCGCACATTCATCGGACACGTATCATGTCACGGCCCGTTATTAATTACAAACATAGAAAAAATATTAATTACAAACATCCATAAAATTACAAAACTTAAACAAAAACGTCACAGTACACAGCGCGGCGCGTGTTTACAGCCGACTGAACAAAATTGAATAAAAAACTTTGTAAAATAATAGGGATGTATCCCTGTGCATATTTTGAGTTATAGCTAATTTCTATCGATAAATCGTATTGTTTTACATACGAGTACGTTTTGATTTGTAGTCAAACTAAAAATAAGCAAATACCTACTCAATGTTAAGAATAGCGACAATAATTAAAAGTTATTTAATTAATTAGGTATTATTAAAGTATTTTCATTGCGTACGTAGACGCGCATAGCACGTGCCATGGCTTATCAATCACTTTATCACGGTAATGTCGGTATCGAAATTATCGAATGCAACTTGACTATGTATCCCGATAAAAACTTTCTGAATTTATAACCTCTTATAGAGCTAATTTTAAAAATGAGAATAGTAGACCTACTAAATAATAGTTATAATTTTTATTATTTAATGGTAATTTAAATATCGACTACATCGTTTTGAATTTATAGGGTACAACACTTAGATTGTCCTTGAAATGGATTAGCGACACGTGCGTCGTACATCTACAGCGGCCGGCGGCGAGTGCGGCGGCGCTTTGACGTTGCCGCCAAGCGGTCTGGTCGTCCCGTCGGTATCTTTGAATTTACCGAAAGTCGATACATGTTTTAAAGACGATTTTCGCATAATTAGAATTTAGACTTTAGTTCCAATTTGCATCTTGAGGTTGAAGGTTGTCCGTTGAGTTATGTTTAATTAATAAGCGTATTACGATCTTTTTAAAACGTATTATTGTGATAACTAAATGTGTAAAATGTAAATTAATTAACTATTATTTCTTATTTGTTTGCGTTGAAAAAATAAGACGTGTCGTGTAAGATATCGTGTAAAAAGAGATGTGTTGTTATTGGTGGTGTTATTGATTGGTGATATGGACTATTTTCAAAATGTATAGAGAGCACATTCAAAAATCAGAATTCAACATTTTTCACGTAAGTAATTAATTAATTGCTAGTTTTTTCATACTGTATCGTCTGTAGTAGATAAAAAGCGATAATTGCAGATCTAGGTACTGTCCATCCACAATCATCGTTCTGCATAACACGGAAAATGTGTTATT
The DNA here is from genome assembly GCA_963422495.1 of Polyommatus iphigenia. NCBI lineage: Eukaryota > Metazoa > Arthropoda > Insecta > Lepidoptera > Lycaenidae > Polyommatus > Polyommatus iphigenia. The sequence goes on along the minus strand of OY730184.1, from coordinate 1,847,389 downwards.
ATTTTTTTGTTTAAACTTTGTGTTGTGTTAGATTTCGTGTAAGAAACGTGTTGTTGTTGGTGGTATTATTGCTTAGTGCTAAAGAATACTTACAAAATGCATAGAGTCTAGAGAAATAAGAACACTTTAAGAACTTAACATTTTACACGTAAGTTTATTACCATAGTTTTACGTACGGAAGTTTTCATGCATCGTCTGTAATTTCGATAGAAAGCCTGACTCCTGAGATCTGCATTCGCATATCACACAAAATCGGTTTTGTTCCTTACGAATAACTTTTTAACTAATCGATAAATAAGTTGTTACTCATGCTCAGAAAGTTACTTACAGTTTTGTACATGAGTTAGAATTAAAGTTTTAACCCATTAAGGCCCATACGAGTACCGGTGATCGAGACAACTCTAGAATACAATAGCATTTCCAAGAATCCGCGATCGAAGGATTAAATTAGCCTAGGTAAGAGATCATAGGTCAAAGTTCTGAGTTACTTGAGAGAGTTGAATGTCATGGTTCTTGATAGGTTGGAAAGAGCATAAGGTTAAAAACTGCCGCGACCGTACAGTATGGTCGTTTACGACCTTATGTTATTAAGCGCGCTACATTTGATATCAATGACTCGCGTCTTTTAGATTACGTATCGGGATAAAAAAAATTAAAGTAAGAAAAATATTTTAAATATTTTTTGTAAATGGTTTATGGTTTTGTCTAAAGGTTATTTATTATAAAAAATATATTAAAAAAATTTTTTTTTTTGAAAAAAAAAAAAAAAAAAAAAAACATTTTTGTAATAAGAAAATGTAGTATAATAATGCCCCAAAGTTATCGGAAGTGGTCTTTTTACACCCTGTATATAAATAAACTTATATATAATATATTTTGAAGTAGATCGAGCGAAGGAATCGTGTTGTCCATTACTAACTTTAACCCCCCCCCATTTTTACCCCCTTGGGAGACAAATTTCGAAAAATCCCTTCTTATCGAACGCGTACGTCATACGGAGAACACTCCCACCAAATTTCAAGACTCTACGATCAGTGGTTTAGGCTGTAGCGTGATTTAATTTTCATGTCATTCAGGAGTCAGGACAAAGCCTGTTAAGTTTTATATAATGATATAGATTATTATTATTATGGCATAGGCTGCCCCACTATTGGGCAAAAGCCTCCCCTAAAGACTTCCATCTTTCTCTGTCCTGCGCCACCGATGGCCAGCCTGGCTGGTATGCCTTTAGCTCTTCACGCCTTCTTTTTCTAGCCTCAGCGGCAGCATCTGTCTTCGGGTGCCTACTCTATTGAGATCCTTGCACAGCGGTCGACAACGTGACCGCTCACTCCCACTTTAGCCTGGCGGCCTTAAGACACAATTACTTATATTCAATCGTCTAAATTAGACATAATATGTATCATATTTTGGATTCCGAATTCGGCAACCGAAATTCAGCAACCTATTTAGGCTTAACATTATTATGGAGACAATAATTATTATATTAGGTATATACATACATAATTTCCTTATATATAATTTTAGAGGAAAATAGCAATGTGAGTTGTGACATCGGGACTTGCTCGCATAATATTAACACAATTCAATCCGAACTTCGTCATTCACACACCGCAACGCCCGCTGATCAGTCAACATGTTCCCGTCATCATCACTGTGCCGGCTGCTGCTGGTGTCGAGTACACTCCACCTGGCGCTCTGTCTCCCACTGAGCGGCGTCGACTCGACCGGATCGTCCGACCGGTCGCTCGACAGATCTGACGACGCGTCGGAGCTCGCCGGCGATGTCGCGACCAGGACACTGACTGTCGGGGAACAGAGAACCGGTGGCGTATCTGTTGTTGATGGACTTCCGACAGATCTGCTGGTGGATGCAAATGCTCATCGACATAGAGTGAGAAGATATCGAATAAACTTTCTTTCTGCATTAAATGCCCAACTAATAATAATAATAAACATTTAGTTGCAAAGAATGTTGTTTACAAATAATGTTACGAGTATAAGTAAGTTATATACAGTATCAAATAGCCTGCGGACGGGGACCCGGTGAAGTGACTGCCGCAGATGGACTGCTTGCAGGTCTACTGGTCGATGCGGTGGGTCATCTACATGGGACAAGAAGACAATATGTCATGAGATCCACTAACTGCCCTAGAGGATCGCACCGAAGAGGTCCTTTATGCGTTAAATAAGCATGTTTATTTGGCCCACGTGATTTACCTAGACAATAGTGATGAGAGTGCATATAAATCGTTTGGTGAAACGATAAGAAGAAAATCAGCTTAGTCCGATGTGGTCCTGATAGAGACAAAAAAATAATAAAATGGTGTGATACATAGTACAGTCACACGTCCAACTCGTGCAGCTGAATACGAGGCTTATTGTTGTTACAAAATATTTATTATACCATAATAAAGAGTTGAAAATGTAAAAAACAGTTGTTTTGTATGAAGCTTGTTCCTTCATTGTTCAAATCAACAAAAAAGATAATTAAACTGCTACTAGTATTTTCACCAACATAACTCCCCATACGAAGGAAATAATTAATTCTTTATAACTGTGGACAGTTAGCTTCATTAATAGTCCACTTAAAAAAGCAGGTGTAGAGTGCGTGAGCTGCAACCTAAGCAATTTCTTCAGAAATATATTTAGGATGCCTAGAAGATAAACATACTAAAAGTCCCCGCCCCTAGGGGGTGAGCCGGGGTGGGGGGAGGGGGTTAAAGTTCCTGTTTTTGAATTTTTGGCTCATATCTTTAAAACGGTACGTCGTAAAGGAAAAGTGTCTGTACATAATAAAAGCTAATAAAATTTACTATAACTATGTCATTTACACTATGAATCTATCTCCAATCATTGCCATGCTATGAGCTTCTAAAGTGGTCGATTTTCAAAAACACACATCAACTAAGTCTAGGGACATTTGTATTTTATGAAATCTATCAGGATTTTTGAAGATAGTAAATGAAAGAATTATAGCTTATTTTATATCATTTCAAAGAACATAAAAAACTTTCCGATTTTTTTTGTTTTTAAGAAAAAATCATTGGCTTTTCTATGGTCACAGAAAAGTTATGTGGCAAAAAATCTATACTTCGTTTTATAAAACCGAAAATTTCAGTCGAATGAGAGAAAATCTTTTACATTTTTATTGCTAATAGTCAAATTAATAAGAATGAATTTTATTCGTTACTTAGTATTGAGTATTTTTACCAAAAATACATTTTTTAGTCTTTCTTCGGTAAAGGCCCTATGTTCTTTGTGATTTCGTTTTTTCTGGTATCTATCTCACTAGAAAATCTCTGAAATGTATTTAATCTTCATCTGCTTTTGGTCTATTCTTTGGGTGGACTATAAAATAATAATTGTGATAATAATTAAATATATTGTGTCGTGATCTTCCTTTAGTCAAAATTAGTGTATTAGTAAAAAAATTAAAGTAGTTTTTTTTTAGTTTTAAAATTAAACCGCAATTTTTTGCTTATTTCCCTCCCGAAAGGAACCTTTTTCTGCGTTATGAGATCCCATGTTCATTTGAAGTGTTCGTAATTTTTTTCACCGTATGGGAAATATTATACCCTAGTCATACTCGTATTATGACTAGGGAAATTTCTTTCATTTAATTTTTTCATCACACTAAAAGCTGCTTTTTCATTACATAATAATTATGTGAGGATGTTTCTAATCTAAGGGCGATATCGTATTTTGCATATTCGATGTGAACTGAGTACCTATGAAGTATATTAGTTCAAACTCATAAATAGTTGGAAATTTTCATTCTAAGAGTTACCAGAAGGTTTTCCGATGAATCTATAATAGTCTGTGTCTTTATAAGAGTTCAAATTTTTCTTAAGTTAGCAGAATACGATGCGAGCGTTTTTCACATAGCTCCTAGACTAAAAGTTCAAGACCGCTGGTGCCACCTTAAATTATTTTCTCCATACGGTATTTAAAGAGGGGTTACTTTGTAAAATATATTATGTAACGAAAGCAATGGTCTTAATTCATTATCAAGCAGCTCGTAAGTGAAATACAAAAAGTCTGTTTTCTTAAAATATTTCAAATTCTTTATTAGTATTTTTTTTTACATTAATCAGCTCCAAATTGAGGTTCTGTGGGACTGACTGCATCAACTTAACGCTTATTCCATCATCTCGGCTAGGGCGCCCTTTTTCGTTGTACTGAACGATCTTCTTTGAAGACATTTTCGCCCCAACCACCAGGGTATATCACATGGGGTCACAAATATATTATAATGGTTATTCCTACTTCTTGACTAACTTTTTAATGCAGTAAGAACCTCTGCGGGATGTTCCTGCAGGGCATGTAGAGCTCTTTATTATATTTCTTCTCACTCTACGTCGATGAGTATTTGCATCCACCAGCAAATCTGTAGGAAGTCCATCAACATCAGATACGCCACCGGTTTTCTGTCCCCTGGCAGTCAGTGTCCACCCGATTGCGATATCGCTGGGTGCAAGCGGTCCATCTGTTGCAATAGCGTCGCCGGTGGCCGGTTGCCTGGCAATCAGTGTGTCGGTCGCGACATCGCTGGCGAGCTCCGACGCGTCGTCAGACCTGTCGAGCGACCGGTCGGACGATCCGGTCGAGTCGACGCCGCTCAGTGGGAGACAGGGCGCCAGGTGGAGTGTGCTCGACACCAGCAGCAGCAGGCACAGTGATGATGACGGGAACATGTTGACTGATCAGCGGGCGGCGTATGAATGACGAAGTTCGGATTGAATCATATATTTATATTATGCGAGCAAGTCCCGACGTCACAACTCACATTGCTATTTTCCTCTAAAATTCTATATAAGGAAATTATAATATATAATATACTAGCTGACCCGACAGACGTTGTCTTGTCTTAACGATGATTACTTAATTCGAATTGGTATAATTAAGAAAACAATAGATTAAAATTAGTATCTCCATGCCAAATTTCATCAAAATAGATTAAATAGTTTAAGCGAAAATCATAAAAGTTTATTGTGCGGTAACCGTATGTTGAGTTAAGTGACAGAGAGATAAAATAAACGTCGAGTCCCGGATAAACTATTTATTGTCTTAGCCTTTACAAAACACAATTCATACAAGTTCCTAATACGGAGGCTAGGGAGAGACTGAAACACAACACATAACATAAGTTGTTAACACGTAACACACAAGTTGCGAATGCAAGCATGCACTTACGTGTGGTCCCTACACAGTATATTTTCCGGGACAAAAAGTATCCCTTGTCCTTTCCTGAGACTCAAAATATCTCCATACCAAATTTCATCAAAATAGATTGAACAGTTTAGGGGAAAATCATAAAAGTTTATTGTGCGGGAACCGTACATTTTCCGGGACAATAAGTATCCCTTGTCCTTTCCCGAGACTCAAAGTATCTCCATGCCAAATTTCATCAAAATAGATTAAATAGATTAGGCGAAAATCATAAAAGTTCGTTGTGTGGGAACCGTACATTTTCCGGGACAAAAAGTATCCCTTGTCCTTTCCGGAGACTCAAAGTATCTCCATACCTAATTTCATCAAAATAGATTGAATAGCTTAGGCGAAAATCATAAAAGTTTGTTGTGCGGGAACCGTACATTTTCCGGGATAAAAAGTATCCCTTGTCCTTTCCCGAGACTCAAAGTATCTCCATACCAAATTTCATCAAAATAGATTGAATAGTTTAGGCGAAAATCGTAAAAGTTTATTTTGCGGGAACCGTACATTTTCCGGGACACAATGTATCCCTTGTTCTTTCCCGAGACTCAAAGTATCTCCATACCAAATTTTATCAAAATCGATTGAGTAGTTTACGCGCAAATCATAAAAGTATATTGTGCAGTAATCGTACATTTTTCCGGGACAAAATGTATCCTATGTCCTTTTCTGGGACTCAAAGTATCTCTCCACTAATTTTCAACCAAATCAGTTCATCCGTTCTTGAGTTATAAGTAGTGTAACTAACACCACTTTCTTTTATATATATAGATTATCTCCATAACTTAATGTAAAACCTAAACAGGTTGCTGAGTTTCGGTTCCCGAATTTAGGTTGCTAAATTTCGATTCCTGAATTTTGGTTGCTGAATTCAAGATCCAAGATAAATTATAATGTTTAATTTAGACGATTGAATTTAATAGGAGGTAGGTGTCAAACCTGCCAGGCTAAAGTAGGATTGAGCGGTCACGTTGACCTTTGATGCATTTCGACCAAGTCCGAGACCGAGACTCAAAAGAGTAGGACAGACGCTGCCGCCGAGGCTAGAAAAGATGGCGTGAAGAGCTGGAGGCATACCAGCCAGGCTGGCCATCGGTGGCGCAGGACGGAGAAAAATATAAGTTTTTACGGGAGGCCTTTGTCCAGCAGTTCAGGCTTACAATAATAATAGTAATATAATATAATTTAGGTTCCTGAATTTAAACGCAACGCAGTCGTGGAATACTATCTCCTCAATATTGTCGCGCAGCATTGCTGCCGCAACATTTTCGAGCTGCTTTATCGTCTCAATTAACTTATCGGGTAGATCTGAATGTTTATTTTTCATACCAAAAGTAACGTATATGGCATAACAATGTTTGCCGAGTCAACCAGTAAATCGTCATAATCAGGGTGAGCGAAGCGAGCCCTAGTATATCCCACAACCTAAACATTTTGTGGTACACTTTACGGAAAAACTATCACGCCAATAATTGATTTGTGCTCATAGTTATTATCATTTATATGTAGATGTGTTATCATCAGTCAGTCAAGGTGCGACTACGCCTGCCCTCACAAAGCTCGTCTTTTAGCTCAACAAACGGATTTGATTATATTGGGACATCCATTGAGGTAAAGTCTAAAGAGAACCATATAAAGTCATCGACAATAATACAATTACGTTAGAATGAAATAAACTATTGTGTGACGAAATTCGTGAGTGTAGACTATGTGGTGAGGGAAAACGGGATGGTACGTCACGATTACTATATTATTATGTTATGAATTAAATTAATTGAATTGAATAACTGTTGTAGGCTACATATCGACTGCCCCTAAGTATACTGAGTCAACTAACAAATTTTCCAAATTGAACTTTTTGGTATATTTACACTAATTAGATCATATTCTACCTGCTGGCTTTTAAAAAAATTTGTATCTTTATTAATACCGGAAATAAAATGACGTATACAGAATCATCTACTAACTTATTTAAATTTGCGCATCAAATACTGAGTCAAGTTTTATTCTACCAGTATACGCGGGACGCGATCGCGGGCATTTTGGTTCAAATTGAAAGTTTACTCAGTATTCATATGGTCAGCGCGGAGTGAAAAGACCAAAAAAACCACTAATTTAAAGTAGTTGGGGAGCCCAAAGTGCTTTCTATGTAGTTAGTAGAGTATTGTGAAGGCTAGTAGGTTTTGTAGACTAGGTAAAACGGATAAAAACAAATAAAATGAGCGTTTTTATTTTCGCGTTGAGTTGAGAGGCTACAGCCAATTTACAGCTATGAAAATATTTAAAATAATTATTATATTTGGTAATATTTTATAAGATTTTAGACAACAAGGACTATACAATTTAATAGAGTAAAACATAAACCATGTGTAAAGCTTATTTTCTTAAAAATAAAGTTTTTTTTTTATATTATTTTAAAATGTCCCTACAGGCTTTCTTTACCTTTAAATAACCAGTTCTTTACGTGGTAGATACTTTGGAGTATACTTAACATTTCCTAACTTAATCTTACAAATGTTTGACATTTCAACACTTGGAAAAAAACTTTTTAATCCGCCAACTGGGAAATCAGATTTTTGTACCATGCTAACTAGAGACATTTGGGAAGCTTATACAAGCTCAACCTGACATATCGTGCATTGCTCAAAATCCACTTTTGGGCTCCCCTACTAAGGGAACCGTACCCAAAGGGTAAAAACGGGACTCTATTACAAAGATTTCGGTGTCGGTCAATCTGATCATTTGTGTGTCACCAAGCTGTATCTCGAGAATTGCTGTAGCTAGACAGTTGAAATTTTCACAAATTATGTACATATTTCTGTTGCTACTTTCCGCTGAAACAACAAATATTAAAAACAAAATACCTAAAATGAATATTAAAGGAAGTCTCCCATACAGCAAACAAAATTTTTTCCCCTTTTTGTTCGGTTTCAATGTGCCAATGCCCAGAATAAGTACAAATTAACATGCCTTTGTAAATTTTTATAACCGAGAGTTCTAAAATGATTGCTATTTAGTAATTAATCAAATTTTAATACTTAATAAGAAATACGCAATAGACATTATTAAATATTTTATGTTTTGTTACTTGAAACCTAAGTCTTAGCTACAGAGGTTTAGCTTAGTTAATTTTATAAAAATAAAGAAATTTCTATAATAAAATATGTAATTTATGAATGGAAACGATTATTATAATAAAAACTTTAAGAAATAAAAGATGTTTTTATTATTTTACTAAAATTGTGACAGTTGACTCACCAACAAAAATAACACTCACTGTTCATGGATATAAAGTTAAAAGCATTAACTTTATATCCATGTACAGTGAGTCAACTGCTGAGATTTATACAAAAACGAATTATGAGAGCAAAATGACGATACCGAAGGAAAGAAAACTCTAAATGAAAAATAGTTTTACCATATTTTAGGTTAAGAACTGTCGAAATACGTAGATTTAATGATATGACGTACAAAAATATAAGTGGTAGTTGATCCAATTTCAACTTACAGATAATCGACGTATACTAGTATATCTACATTATCTCAGTAAATAATAAAATAATGTATTTTTTATTTTGCCCTGTTGAAGGGCCTTTTTATAGGTTTTTATCTATGATCATTTATTTTTCCGTAACTTTAACGACGATAAAAATATAACGTTTCGTTCTTGCAAACGCTCTCCTGTAAAGTTTTCAATTTGTTATATGACTCAGTATACTTAGGGGCAGTCGCACAGTGTTTTTTCGACCCCAAAAACGGACATCGTCTTTTTATTAGTCACTTCAAAAGAGTGTTTAATTACAAATTCCCGAGTTAAACACCCAACTGTCTCGCTTGAATAGTTTTTGAATTATCGCAAAAAGAAAATCCCAATCCCGCGTTCGTAAAAAAGTGATAAGTTATTATATTTCAAAATTTGTAAAGATTAGACAAAAACGTCTCATATAATATTTGTAGGACATATAAAAATCTATATTATGAACCCTTTTTCGGTTTTTTTTTTTTGACTAAAATAAGCCGATGCTGCAAGCGCATGATGCTTTAAAAGAAAGCTAATCATTACCACTAATACTGGTAAAAATCTCAAATCTCTAACCCGTGGAACTTTTGAGTTCTATGACTTTGAAAAATCCGGGATTGGCGGGATTCGTGGATGTTGATTTTTTATTACACTTTTCGATTATGTTGCTAACAAGAAACAAATTCTGTGAAGCAACTATAGTTGTCAAACTTTAAGAAGTACAAAAAAAAAATTAAAATGAATTTTTCATTCATTTTAAATTTTTAAAAAGGTCTAAAAGGTAAATAAATACATGTGTGGCATTCGACGACTGTCGCGTAAAGCTATTGCATATCAATAGCTAGTCTACGCGCGCACGTCTAGTCGCACGCACACAAACACTGAGTCGAAGTCTGCCGAACTAAAGCGACGCTAGACAAATAGAAGATATTACAGTAATTTTCAATTCTATGCTAGTTTTTATTTTTTAAGCTATTGCACAGCAGTTGCTTAAAAACATAGAATTTAATACACAGTGCCTCTGATACCTCATCACGGATACGGATCGGATCTGTCTTTGTTAACTGAGTATTTTTTTAGGCATTGAGTAAAATTTACCTTTTGTCATGTATAATAATTAATAATAATTGTCTTCAACATTTGCCGCTGGTGAAATTCAAACACCAAAGAAAATATGTGGCTTCCAAAATGTAGGACTAGCAAGAAAGCTTATATATTACGCTTCGTTTTCGTTGGAAAATATGATAGTATAATAATTAATATGACTGTTTAGAGCGTCGATGTGATACATTTTTTCACAATCACCACTGCTATTATTATTATCATCGGGCCATAGAGGTTCATTAGATATTAATAAGATTATTACGTAAGTTCGTACTCTTTTTATGCGTTTTTTTTAATTAGCTATTGATATGCAATAGCATTACGCGACAGTCGTCGAATGCCACACATGTATTTCTTTACCTTTTAGACCTTTTTGACCTTTTAAAAAATTTAAAATGAATGAAAAATTCATTTTAATTTTTTTTGTACTACTTAATGTTTGACAACTATAGTTGCTTTACAGAATTTGTTTCTTATTAGCAACAGAATCGAAAAGTGTGATAAAAAATCAACATCCACGAATCCCGACAATCCCGGATTTTTCAAAGTCATAGAACTCAAAAGTTCCACGGGTTAGAGATTCAAGATTTTTACTAGTGTTAGTGGTAATAATTAGCTTTCTTTTAAAGCATCATGCGCTTGCAGCATCGGCTTATTTTAGTCAAAAAAAAAAAAAAACTGAAAATCGATTTTCCTTGATTTCTTCGCCCCCATAAGTCATAGCTAACCGAAAAAGGGTTCATAATATAGATTTTTATATGTCCTACAAATATAATATGAGACGTTTTTGTCTAATCTTTACGAATTTTGAAATATAATAACATCACTTTTTTATGAACGCGGGATCGGAATTTTCTTTTTGTGATAATTCAAAAACTATTCAAGTGAGACACCTGGGTGTTTCACTCAGAGATTTGTAATTAAACACTCTTTCGAATTTACCAATAAAAAGACGATGTCCGTTTTTGGGGTCGAAAAAAACACTGTGAGTCGATATAGGGCATGTCACAAGCAGGAAAAAGCGAATTGTGATTAAAACATATTGTGTACTATACAAGCTGCTACGAGTACTGTTTTGGTTCTGCGTCATACTCATAGCGACGATGATCCTACAGTCAACAGTCAACATGTTTCCGTCATCATCACTGTGTCTGCTGGTGTCGAGTACACTCCACCTGGCGCTCTGTGATCTGTCTCCCACTGAGCGGCGTCGACTCGACCGGATCGTCCGACCGGTCGCTCGACAGATCTGACGACGCGTCGGAGCTCGCCAGCGATGTCGCGATCAGGACACAGACTGCCAGGGGACGGGGAACCGGCAACGTGATTGCCACAGATGGACTGCTTGCATGTCTACTGGACGATACGGTTGGTCATCTACAAAGAAATTGCGCTAAACCACTAGCTGCCCTCTAGGATCCAGCAGTAGAGGTCCTTATTGCGTAATCTTGCGAAAATCTATATCTATAGATAGTAAAAAAAAAATGGGCGAACAGCTCATAGACGGTCTCAAGGTGCATAAAAAACACTTACTACAGTGATGAGAGTAAATCGTTTTGTGAAGCGAAAATAAGAAAATGATCAGCTGTGGCCTGTGCCCTGTGTTTTAGTACAGTCCCCTGTCCATGTCTAATACGTGCAGCTCAATATAAGGCTTATTGTAGAACTTACAAAATGTTAATGAAACCATAATAAAGTATTCAAAATGTTTAAAATTTAGTTTGTTATTATTTTTAGCAATATTCCGCGAAATAAACTTCCACTTTTAAGTAAATGAGTCAGTGTACGCAAAGGCATGCATACAGCACCTCCCTCCTCCCACACTGCCTATCCGTACACTCGCATGCAAGAACTTGCAAACACCACCACCACACAAGCAATAATGTTGGCAAAAAAATTGGCGGCCTCGCCCAGATACAAACATGTTATAATAACTGGTACTATTAGGTACTATAAGAGTAGGAACAAGGTTAACAAATTAAATGTTTGGTACATTTTGAATAGTTAATGGAATCAGGCGTTACTTTGCGGAAATCCATAGCTTAAAATTTAGTTTGTTATTATTTTTAGCAATATTCCGCGAAATAAACTTCCACCTTTAAGTAAATGAGTGAGTGTACGCATAGGCATGCGTACAGCACCTCCCTCCTCCCACACTGCCTATGCGTACACTCGCATGCAAGAACTTGCAAACACCACCACCACACAAGCAATAATGTTGGCAAATCCGTGCAAGGCCCCTCACCACCATGCAGGTTGAAAACCTCGACGCGCGTTTCGCTCCAACACCGGAGCATCCTCAGGATGTGGATTCTACGAACAACGTCCGTCAAGTGCCGCCACCGGCCAAAACACCGCCTTTTATTAATAATTTTTGGACTATATCCGTTGGATATCGCAATTTGGAAAATGATATTAAGCTCATTTTGATAATTATCTTTACTAAGAGGGATCGATAATAATCTATGAATGTAACTATGAAAGGCCGCGAGTTTGTGTTGCCAAGGATGACATGACGATGCATGAATAGTAGTATTAGTATATGTCGGCTTGCGAAAGATTCCAAAACTGTGTTTATTATTAACTCTAGTAATAGATAAATCGAGAAAATTTAGGGTGTTGTTATCTTCACATTCTAATTTGAATTTAATTTTAATATGTTTTTTATTTAGTTCTTTAACAAATACGTCCAGTTGTCTCTGTGTACCCGTCCAACAAAGAAAACCATCATCTACGTATCTAAAGTAATATAAAATACTTTTATTAACGACGATATTTCTTTGTTCAAAATCGTCCATAAATATTTCGGCCATCAAAGGACTTAAAGGTGAACCCATAGCTAGACCGTCGTCTTGAACAAAGATTTCGCCGTTAAATCGAAACTAGTTTTGTTCCATGCAGGTTTTAGTAAGAGTAAGCAATTCATTACTTTCACCTGGAGGTAAACGTTTTTTTAATGCATTCCTTAAAATACCCAATGTTTCCTTACGTGGAACATTAGTGAATAAACTATCGACATCAAGTGAAACTAATTTGCAACGAGGTGGCTAAGTCACATCTTTAATTTTGTTGACTAATTGTAGACCATTTTTTATGGCATAAGGTGGCCGAAATGAGAGCTTTTCTTTTATTATGAAATTAAGTGACTTTGCCAGCTCGTATGCTGGTGCACCTATGTATGAGACAACTGGACGCATGGGAATATCAGTTTTGGGAATCTTTGGCAAGCCGTACAGTGATGGTGCGCGAGGATTCATTGGGATGAGTTTTTTCTTTGATGATTCAGTTTGAAAGAAATATTGATTATTATTAATTGCTAATTTAAGCTTAGCTAAAAACTTGTTTGTTGGGTCAGAAGGAACCCTTAGAAATTGTTCACCCTGAATAACGTCATTAACTCTGTCCAAATAATCGTCGCGCTCCATCACTAGTACTGTGTTACCCTTATCCGCTTTCGATATTACTAAGTTATTATTATCTATTGTTTGTTTTAATGACCTCAAAGCCACTCTTTCGGGGTTAAAAGAGGAACCGGAAGGAGTACCTTTGATTTCGTTGGCTAGTAGGCCCTTAAACATATTATCTTTCTTATTAACTACGGCAGTTATTTCCGAATCCACCGCAAGAATTTCCAAAGCATTCTGATTAATATTAGGAGTAATATTATATTTAAGACTCTTTTCCAAAAAGATGATTGTTTTCTTTGTTGGACGGGTACACAGAGACAACTGGACGTATTTGTTAAAGAACTAAATAAAAAACATATTAAAATTTAATTCAAATTAGAATGTGAAGATAATAACACTCTAAATTTTCTCGATTTATCTATTACTAGAGTTAATAATAAACACAGTTTTGGAATCTTTCGCAAGTAGACATATACTAATACTACTATTCATGCATCGTCATGTCATCCTTGGCAACACAAACTCGCGGCCTTTCATAGTTACATTCATAGATTATTATCGATCCCTCTTAGTAAAGATAATTATCAAAATGAGCTTAATATCATTTTCCAAATTGCGATATCCAACGGATATAGTCCAAAAATTATTAATAATATTTTGAAAAATAAAAACAAGAAAGAACTGGTTAAGTTTTTGTACGCAGGTCCTATTGATAAGGAGGTAGTTAGATATAAGTCCAGTTTGACCTACATGGGAGAGGTATCTGCACGCTTATCCAAAATAATGAAAAACAACGATATGCATGTCGCATTCAGGACAAATAATACTTTAAAACATCATTTATGTCGTAAAAAAGACCGGATTGATGAAAAATATCAGTCCGGTGTCTATAAGATCGATTGTCCTGAATGCGATAGTGTATATGTGGGTCAGACTGGACGCAGCTTTGAGACTCGGTATAAAGAACATATCGCGGCTTATAGGAATGGTCATCCTGATAAGTCACATTTTGCTAAACATCTTTTAGATAGTAATCATACCGTGCCCGATGGCCATTCCTATAAAGTTTTACATAAATGCGATAAAGGCTTTCGGCTGAGCGTGTTGGAACAATTAGAGATCATAAAAGAAAAGAAAAACAACAGATTTGCATTGCATGACTACGTCACCGCTTATTAATATGTTCGGGGGTACTGGTGAGGGTAGTGGGGGTAGTAGAGGGGCTCGATAGGGTATAAAAGGCGGTGTTTTGGCCGGTGGCGGCACTTGACGGACGTTGTTCGTAGAATCCACATCCTGAGGATGCTCCGGTGTTGGAGCGAAACACGCGTCGAGGTTTTCAACCTGCATGGTGGTGAGGGGCCTTGCACGGATTTGCCAACATTATTGCTTGTGTGGTGGTGGTGTTTGCAAGTTCTTGCATGCGAGTGTATGCATAGGCAGTGTGGGAGGAGGGAGGTGCTGTACGCATGCCTATGCGTACACTCACTCATTTACTTAAAGGTGGAAGTTTATTTCGCGGAATATTGCTAAAAATAATAACAAACTAAATGTTAAGCTATGGATTTCCGCAAAGTAACGCCTGATTCCATTAACTATTCAAAATGTACCAAACATTTTATTTGTTAACCTTGTTCCCACTCTTATAGTACCTAATAGTACACTCGAGGAAGTTGATTCCTATGCAGGTAGCGGGTCAGCCCAATTTCGCGATTATGTTGGTCGGGAAAAAGAAAAGGACAGAATCGTATTTCTATACTTCCGTCCTAGTCGTTTTGTGTTTGCGAAAATATCAACACAGCGATCTCCTTAGCGACGATAAGTTTATTGGTCGCTATCTGTCGGTTAATCGGTTATACTCGTATGACACGACATAATCTTATTTTATTGGTCACTTTACTTTTACCATATACCGAGAAATATAAACATACGCCGGCTACTTAGCAACCGCCTTAGCAACGAAAGTTTTTACGTTTGAAGGCTAAGATAGGATTATTAATTTAAGTTTTGCAAATATGGTTCTGAATTTTTTAGGTTCTCAACATGTTCTGAATTATTGGTGTAAACATTTATTTCCCCTATCTGAACTTAGTATTATGCACTTCAAACGTGGCTTATCTAAGCATTTATGTGCTTCAAATCATCAACTAACCTAACTGTTCAAAATGTGCTATAAGAACAATGAAGTCATACACAGGTTATAATTAAGCAGAACAACCCAGTCTATATCAACAGCACAACCTCATTCTACAATCTTCGTTGATGGTCATGGTAAGAGTCGGAACACTAACGTAACGTTTTGTCTTCAAATTCGTTTCGTGTTGCTGATCGTTTTAAGATCCCAAAGATTTTTTAAATGACCAGAATTGTAAAGTATTAAGTACTGTTTTACTGTGAAATAAAATATTGTCACTTTTTACTTGTGTTGTGATTTTTGTTAAAATATGTTCTTGTAGATTAGAAAGATGCTGATCTTTAGAGCGTTTTTATGTTAAGCAGTAGATAAAAATGGGTAGGTAGTAAGTTGCTTTGGAATAATAGCATTCTTAGATTAATCATTGTGGCCTGTGGGTGGGAGTTTTGGCCTGTGGGTTTAGTTTCATATCATAAGTATACGGATTCCGATAGGCTTTAAGGGAATACATTTTACAGTCTCTTATTTATAGAAATACCTAAATTACGTAAATTGCGACAATTTAAATTAAATTTTAGCCTAAAACACCGATTTCATTTTGTCCTATTTTGGATTGTCACAATTTAAGTAACATTAGGTATAAATTGTCTTTTCCATTGTTATGGTCCAAAAATGCCATTAAAGCAAGGTAGGAGCAGTTCAAATCGCATCACTTCGTTTTGTGTTTTTGCCTTGGAGTTTCTATGAAAATGATCTTTAAGACGAGGTGAATAAGTTATGACCCTACTGACCACGTGTTACGGATCATTATTTGGTAGAACAACGAACTGAGTCAAGGACACGATATTACTAATTTAGTGTCAATTATTTCAAATTTTAAAATGAAAAATATCAAACAAGAAACAATGATTTCGAATGTAAGGACGAAGCCGGAGTCCCTCGAAATATTTACAAACGAGTGTCTATTCTAAAAGCTAATATTATTTTAGGCCGACTACTTAAAGAGCTTCACTTAAGTTTTAACGGCCTCTCTAGTGTCCGGAAAACATCTAAATTCTTAGCTAACTAAATATATTTAATTTTTGGGACTAGTACCGACTTTCACTCTTTTTAAACCCTTATATTTTATAAGGCTTTCTGTATAAAGACTGTGTTCTGCGCAGTGATGATGATGATGGATGTAATTTGCATAGTATGTACACAATAGACATAACTACCAGTAGTTCGACTGCAAAGAAAGTCGTATCCAACGAAGAGCCGCTCGAATTGTTGACTGCCATAGTGTTTCAAACAGCTTGAACCCCCTGGAATTACGCCGAGATGTAGCTTCACTCTGCATCCTCTATCGGCTGTATCACGGGGAGTGCTCTGAGGAATTGTTCGGAATCATACCACCTGCAACTTTTCGCCATCGTCCCACGCGAAAAATATACCATCCTCATCACCTTGATGAGTGGCAGTCTTCCACCGTGCGTTTCTCGCGTAACTTTCTGCCGCGCACTGTAAAACTCTGGTACAAACTGTCACCAGCAGTATTTCCGGACCTACACGACCTACAAACCTTTAAGAAAAGAGCGTATTCCCATTTCCCTGTTAAAAGGCCGGCAACGCACCTGCAGCTCTTTTGATGTTGCGAGTGTCCATGGGCGACGGTAGTTGCTTTCCATCAGGTGATCCGTTTGCTCGTTTGCCCCCGTTTTATTTCATAAAAAAAATTGAATCCGGAGTTCTCTTAGTATTTTCGGAACCATCTAGCATACCTTGGTGCAACATTTTACTTTTTGGTTATGGTTATGGTTATTATAATATATGCTTGGGATACTTCTCATAAAGCCAAAATCGCCCTCTTGTGCTTTCATAAATTTTTTAAGAAGTTACCTCGATTACTCATGAAATTAACTTTAATACGTGGTAATAAAGGTTGACCTTATTGAGCACATCTTAAAGATCATTTTCACAGATACTCCGAGGCGTACTTAGGTGACATACAGGCGAAAAAGATCGTCGAGCCATAAGTCCGCGTACTTCTACGCACGTCTGTCACCCCTTTTACACCCCTTTTAGGGTTCTGTAATTAACAAGACGTCCTCGTTGACTATGGAACCCTAAAACATCTAACCAGCAGATTTTTTGTATACTGAGAGGTATACAAAAAACTAGCTACTATAGTTATATAATTTAACAATAACATTTTCCTACAAATAGAACAATCATATTTTAGGACCATCAAATCGAAATACTTATTAACTTTCGAGAAGTTTTGCACAGGAAATTGTTGTTCACCTAATCAAAAAAAAAAAAAAGAAGCTACTCACTAATCACTATGCTACTCACGAAAAATTTTCTTGATAGCAATCAATATCCTAGGCCCTAGGGAATCTGAACCTACTACTTACTATTCATTTTTATGTTTTGCGTAATGTAATAAAAACGCTCTAGAATTATAGATCAACATCTTTCTAATCTACAAGAAACCATAAAAATCAGAACAAACTTGTATAATATCGTGATAATATTTTATTTGAGCGTTAAAACAATATCGAAAAACGTAAAACTTATAAAATCATTATGAACTCTTAGGTATTCTTCTTGAGGTATTATTATGAACTCTGGGTTGTTATAATAATCAGCAATGAGAATATAATTCAAAAACATAACTTAAGTTTTACTTAATCCTTCGGGGTAGCCTTTTCCAACTAACCAACTCGTGATAATATTTATTGACGAAGATATTGGGAGTAGAATTAGGTTAGCCAGTTTGGTCTGCTCAACGATTTGCTGTTAATAAGTCCATTGTTTTGTTGCACATATTGGATGGGTTATAATGTTTCAATAAACACATTTTATATAATATTAAGTATTTATAGTACTTAATAATTTTTTCAAAGATTGTTCGGATGAGAGAAATAAAATAGTATATTACTTATTTAAATCAATTCCCAATATTTGCAAAACATTTTTGAAGATGACCGTGTCAAAAACTTCAAAATGTAAATACTTTCGTTGCTAAGGCGGTCGTTAAGTAGATTATATTTTGTCAAAAGCAATGCGACCAATAAAATACGATTCTATCGTGAACGAGCATAGCCGACAGATAGCGACCAATAAACCTATCGTTGCCAAGGAGATCGCAATGTTGATATTTTGGTAAACACAAAATGACCAAGATGGAAATATAGAAATACGATTCTGTCCTGTTCTTTTTCCCGATCAACACTGACCACTGACCAGTTTAAGTTGACCCGCGACATGCATAGGAATCAACTTCCTCGAGTGTACAGTACCAGTTATTATAACATGTTTGTATCTGGGCGAGGCCGCCAATTTTTGCTGATTTTGCAATTATTTTTCTCCGCCCTTTGTATTTTAAAAATTATTGTGTTTATCTTACGCTCGAAAACTGATTACAACGAAGAAAACAAAGTACTCAAGCATGCATTAGAATTATTTGAGTTCCAATAATAGTCTAAATATATATTTACAATCAAACATAAAAAAAGGTAAGAAAATAGCTTAAAATACAGTGTGTTAGTGTAAACACCGTTATCCTTGAAACCATCAAATGAGCCCGTCAAAATGAACAACTTTTTCTATGAGAACAATGCTGGGAACTCAAAAAAAATGCCGTCTTCATACCCATACGGATGCCCGGATCGGCAATTTGTATGGGTATGAAGACAAATTTTTTTTAATTCCTCCATTTGTTCTCATAGAAAAAGTTGTTCATTTTGACGGGCTCATTTCGCTGGCCCCGGGCAATATAGGCGTAATATCAAAAATCGTTTTGTTCAGGAGAGACAAAATAAGCTAATTGGTTTATAGTGCAGGGTACAGTGGTCCAAAACAAGCGTTTGAAGTGTCAAATGGAAGCTAATTTTTTTACCAATCTAACAATATCAAAATAATTGTAATAATGTAAATATTCATTAAAATAATTGAAACAATGTATAATACAAATAATAATCGATATTATTTCAATTGCAACATTGTTAATGACTTTATTGACACACCAAACCTCTGAGTTTCACGACTGTAAGAATATTATACCTACGACGTATTTTTCGCTTTAGATTTCGAGCGTACCAGCCGATTACCACCTTCTTCTGGGAAATCTTACATCCAAAGCTTAGCTGTATCATCCTCTAATCGCTATTTTAGAATCCTATCAATGAATCATATTTTTATGTAATCATTGTAATGGACTGAAAAATCACATTATAAATGTGATTTTTAACGATTTTGGATGGAAGTCTATGAAATTAATACGTATCCTTATGTGTTTTTACCAATTTTTTGTTTGATTAAATTTTATAAGATAATCACTTAAAAAACCTATGCAATGACATACTTTTTATTAAATATTAAAAATTGGGTAACCACGCAATCCCTGAGTTCGACTACGTCTTATCTCGTAGTAATGTGAACATTTCTGTTCCTTATAATAATATTATGTAATTGACATTTAAAAAAGAAACATAATATTACTGCTACCAAGTCTAAACTTAAAATTAAATATATTTTACACATTAATTTATTTTTACAGAAAGCCTTGTAAAGGCGGGCCCAGCGTCATGCGTTCCAAGTAGCGACAAGTAGTGCTCTACTGCACAATATTTGTGTGGAAGAAACCTAATAAATTACTATTATCATTTTTAAATTTACTTCAGTTATAGAAAATAAGAATAATTTAGTAGCATTTACTCCTTAACAAAAAGAATGGCCTTAATCAATAACACCCACTTTATCAAGAAGATTCCTCTATGGCCCAATTTTCAATCCTCATTAAAATAGTAGGATAATATTATTTGGCTTAACGATTATAAAATTATACTAATAAATAACTCAACTATTTAAAATAAATATAATTTCAATCTCTTTAGTACAAAATACTGGCGTTTTGATTTTTGTCAGCAAACGCGGCAGCGGTTTCGCAAATACCTTTTTTGTATCCTTATAATATTGTTATAAACAAATATTATACAATTTTAAAACAGCAAGCTTATCCTGCTCACTGCTATCATTTTATTCATTCCGAAATTATAAAAAATTTTTGAAATTTTAGGTGTTTTCTTCACAAATTACCGATTTTTAGCTACTGGGTTAGGCTCATTTGAATGACCTACCTTTGTTATTTACACTGTTAAATCGCTTTTTAAAATCATTGTACACATCTATAAAGATAAACAAGACTTATTTAGAATGACAGATTTCGTGTTAAAATCCAATTTTATATTGATTTCGCCATAACTGCTTGAATACGCGCGCCTTCAGATTTCTACTGACTTGGCGTAGATGGGTGTGCAAAAATTTCACGGCCTCACCCATCTATAAACAGGATGGAGTAGCATGTTTTGTGAATTCCCCTCCCAAGCAAAGCTGCTGGAGACGGCACAAATGACCAGTCATAAATAATTATTATGAGAAGCAGTAGGTATGCTTGGAAATCACGTACAAATGGGAAAGATTGTCGACGTGTTACTCTATAGTAGGGTTTTCCTCGGATTTGAGGTAGTAAGTTTTATTTTAAAAAAACTTGCAGTTTTTCTTAATCCTTAGAAAACATCATAATATTGTTATAAAATGCTAGATTGCTTATATGTAACAAGGAAGTATCGAAATTGAAAACCTGTTGAAAAATTATTATCGAAAGCAAAATATACGAGTAATGTATAAAACTGCATCATCCAGATACTTGATAAATCAGTCTGGACTTAGTACAGAATATGTACAGAATTAGTAATAGGGTCCCGTTTTTACCCTTTGGGTACGGAACCCTAAAAATTAGCAGGACAGTCCGGTCAAGTTTATTGTCAAAGCGTAATAATCAATATAATAATCCTATACGGTGCAGTGGTGAGGAATTCTTCCTAATTAATAATTATCCACGGATTTTATTTAAGGCGACGCCTTGATAATTTGGCTCTAGCGATATCGATTTTTCTCAGCAATGACTAAAGCTAAGAAGTTGAAGTTCATTGTCAGTATAGCATAACACGATTGGTCAACCTTTATGACACAGAATAATCAATCAAAAATACCTCTGTAAAAAAAGGGAAAATTGACTATCATGTAATAGTTAAAATTCGAAAATGATGATAAAATTGTAGTTTCAAGTTCCAACTTCTGAATTATGTCTTTATTTTTTTTTTCATTTATTTATTTACATATTTATTTATTTATTTATTATTTTAATCACCTTTAAATTTAATATTATAATGTATGTATGTATTTGTGTATGTATTATAATAAATATTAAATCCTTATCTAAGTAATATTGCACATTCATCAAAATATCAATAACACTGTCCTTTGCCTGTAACGCCTGGAAGAAATTACTTATTAGTAATAAGGCCGCCAGTGTGGTACACTATAAGTTTATAATTGTTATATTTGTTTTTTTTTCTTCTTTGTGTGCACAATAAAGAATATTATTATTATTATTATTATTCCTATTTTGCCAACAGAGGAGAGTGATTTAAGCTTCCAAAATTTGTACATAGATTGGTTCAAGCATACTTTAATTTGCCCATAGCATAAAGTATTTATGGTTTTTAAATTACGCGGCAAAAACCATTTTGTCGCTTACGCCCTTTCCATTTTTTGCTGTTCCATTGCTTGTTTATTTTAACTACTAAAACATATCCAACACGGTTTTTTACTTTAACGCGGCGTCACCTTAAGGGCCTTTCCTACGGAGATTCCGTAGTTTACCATATTTAAAGCCTTATAAACTCATAATTTGAAAGCTACAAAGTTATAATAAAAATACAGAAATAATCTTAAGTATATCAACATTCCTTTCCTCTTTTTCTGTTTTTTGTTTATTATACTCATGATATGAGCTTCCAAAGTAAAACCAATTTATTAACATTCAAGCATACATTCAGCATCTCCTCAGTATTTACCAATTACTTTTATTTGAAACACACGCCAATAGATCGACAATATTATTAACTACATATTCCCCGTTTTAATTTTTTTATTACAATTTTGAACTAAGATAAGTAAAAAAATAGGGTTTTCGTGCGATCTCGGCTACGCGGCAAATGTATGGTCAAGGGCGTTTGCTCGGGTGACGGCCTTAAACCTGCACATCTCAATTTCCGTTGTCTGGTACTTGTAACACAAGTCACGTACTTAGCACGGGGCCAGACTGACGTGTTGTGAAGCGTCCATAGATATTATTATTATTTATTATTATCACAGATATCATTTTAATATCTCTATGATTATTATATTATTATCTTCCCCACTGCACCATAGCACTGCAGTTGATGATAATATTTTATTCTCAGTGACATCTTATATTAGCTGCCTGCTATCGTATGTTGCAGTTATCAAAACTGCCTCTGTAAGGACGTGCTTGAATTTTGGGCATTTTAAAGTTACAAATATGGTACGTATTTTTGCTCTTTTATATAAGTAATTCATATTATAGTTTTTTTTTCCAGAAAATATTGTCGATAAAAACTATTTAAAAGCAAATGCTGGTATACGTTTTATTGTGATTCTGATTATAAGTTTGAATTAATTTTTGTTACGAATATAAAAGTATCTTGATATGGGAAAAAGTAAATAATCGGCCAAGTGCGAGTCGGACTCGCGCACGAAGGATTCCGTACCGTTATAGAGCGATAATAAGGAAAAAAATGTGTTTTTGTATGAGAGTTCCCCTTTAATATTTATTTTATTTTAATTTTATTACTTATTTAATATTAAAGTAAACATATAATTGAGGATTTTGTAAAAATTTCAAGTGTCTATATGTTGCCATTATGGATTACGAGCCAAAAAGACCAAAAAAATAACGTTTGGTGTATGGGAGCCCCCCATAAATATTAACTTTATATTGTTTTTAGTATTTGTTGTTATAGCGGCATCAGAAGTAAGTACATAATCTGTGAAAACTTCAGAAGTCTAGCTATAGCGGTTCTTGAGTTACAGCCTGGAGACAGACAGACAGACGGACAGACAGAGACGGACAGACATCGAAGTCTTAGTAATAGGGTCCCGTTTTTACCCTTTGGCTACCCTTTGGCCCTAAAAATATGGACGATGACCGAGACTTTACTTTTGCCATTACAAAATACATACCTACTAGATAATGCCCGCAACTCCGTTTCGCCAAAATTCGTTTATCACGCGGTAACCGTACATTTTCCCGGGATAAAAATCATAAAGGGACTCAAAGTATCTCATTAACAAATAGTATTGTTAAATACCAAATTTCAGCAAAATCGGTTGAGCGGTTTGGGCGTCAAGAGGTAACAGACAGACAGACACACTTTTGCATTTAAAATAGTATGGATTTTAAATATTTCATTAAGTTTTTATTGGTAACACTAGCTTATTTTTAAAACATTAAAATTTTAATTACCATCATAATGTCATAATATTAGTAAAATATGATTTTGCTTTGTTTAAATCAGTGGTATACATAGCGCATATTATTATTAACTTAATAATATAAAATTAACTTAGTTTATCACTCTCACTGACGTTTAAGTTAGTAAAATATCTACTTGTAAGTAGTAATAAATTGTTTTAGACACAACCCGCCTATGATGACCTATAGCTATGTACACATTATGCAATTTCATCTTAAATTTTCGTCATCTTCTTTTTATTCAAATTTCGATTGGCATATTCAATAATTGAATGCGTCGAAATCCACCCCGCGTTGAAAGAAAAGTGTCATAGCGAGCGCTACGATTTCGACGCGCGTCACGGGCATGCCTCACGTTCGCTGTTGACTACGCTATAAAGTATGTCCTTGATGAACAAAAAAAGGCCCAGTGTGGAGAAACCTTATGGTCATTGGTTAAAGAATGACAAGCGTGATGTTTGCAATTTTTTTATCTCAAGCAAAAAAGTGTTTTTATCATAGACCGCATGGACAATTTTTTATCCTAATACACATGTATGGGTAAAAAATATGAAACGCTGTAACAAAAACAGCTAAATAATATTATATTTTCGTTCCTAGCAAAATTAATTTGTTTTTAACAAGTTGCTATAACAGTACGGGAGCCCTAGAACATTTTTTTTTATTACTATCAAGCTAATTTTTTGTGAGTAGCTTCATTTTCATAAGACAAACAACATTTTTATTTGCAAAAAATCTCGAAAATGGTAGCTAACAGAGATAGAAAGGATTTCATACTTTGAATTGATGGTCCTAAAATATGGACTATTTTATTTGTAGGACAATGTTACTCTTAAATTATATAACTAATATAATAACCTACCTATCAATATACAAAAAATCTGCTCGTTAGGGTTCCGTTATAGGGTTCTGTAATCAACAAAAGTTGGTTAACTACTGAACCCTAAAACGGAACACTAACTCCTAGATAAATAAAGCTCATAATTTAAAGAGTTAGACAGTTTTTCACACGGTATCTATTCTTTCTTTGTTTTTCAATTCCCTCCCTTTCTCTCTCATTATAACTCTCACTCTGTATCTAAATTTAAATTCATTGTATCAATGTTTTCTTGCTCGATAAGATGTAAAAACTCTTTAAGGTGACGCCGCGTTAAAGTAAAAAACCGTGTTGGATATGTTTTAGATTGCTTGTTTTCTATGAGAGGCCGGGCATGGAACAGTAAAAAATGGAAAGGGCGTAAGCGACAAAATGGTTTTTGTCGCGTAATTTAAAAACCATAAATACATTTCATAATATAAGCTATGGACAAATTAAAGTGTATGCTTGAACCAATCTATGTACAAATTTTGGAAGCTTAAATCACTCTCCTCTGTTTGCAAAATAGGAATCCCTTTTGTTACAGAGGTATTTTTGATTGATTATTCTATGTTATAAAAGTTGACCAATCGTGTTATGCTATGGGTAATTCAAAGACAAAGACATGATAATTACTGACAATGAACTTTAATTTCTTAGCTTTAGTCATTGCTGAGAAAAATCGATATCGCTACAGCCAAATTATCAAGGCGTCGTCGCCTTAAGTAGTTTGACTAAAATATGTGGCAACGAGAATACTATATTGTTTTTCGAAAAGAAAAAACACTATGTTAAATCGAAGAAAGAACGATTTTTTGCTGAAAAAGCGCTTTTCCTGTCATGTCGGCAACACGTGCAGTCATGATGTCACTCGCATGCGGACCAATCCGCGCGCGGATGACAACACACAATATGACAAGCGCCTATCATGATTCATGGTGGATATGGTTATGAATCGAGGTGCTGCTTGTTCT
Source organism: Polyommatus iphigenia (assembly GCA_963422495.1). Taxonomy (NCBI): domain Eukaryota; kingdom Metazoa; phylum Arthropoda; class Insecta; order Lepidoptera; family Lycaenidae; genus Polyommatus; species Polyommatus iphigenia. The sequence goes on along the minus strand of OY730184.1, from coordinate 1,821,791 downwards.
GCAGTCGCAGTTCGCACTCTACGCTTGATACGCCTTCTACGGTAAACGTAGTGCCGCGTCGCAAAACGTGACGTAATAATATTATGTGTAATAGCACAAGAGACATAACTACCAGTATTTCGACTGCAAAGAAACGGACAGGTTTCAATATCTGTCAAATTCGTCGGGTTTCACTAGCATTATGAACGGAATGTGCCTCGCGCTGGCTGATATAATTTATTTTTAAATATTTAAAATAAAGTTTTCAAAATTGGATTCTGACAATTTTAATCGAATGTGCCAAAACACAAACAACAATACGACCAAAGAGGAACACGTCCAGCGAATATGTCAAAGTTTTAAATTCGTAGGTAACAAGTCAACAACCCTAGCGACGATTTTCGTCATAATACGTCAAATTTAAAAATTTCAACATCAGTTCCAAGTCGGCACACTCTATAATTCTGTCTACTCTGGTAATAGGAAAAACTTATACTTTGAAAAAGTTAATCAACAATTAATTTTTATCAATGTAGTTTAAAATTTCAATACAGTGCATCCGAAAAAAAAAAGATAATCTTGTTACTGTTTAAGTTTTTTTTTTGTATTTATGCTACCGAAATAGCATATAATATATTATTATATTTAAAAGGTGTCCATACTTCCACACCTTATCTATAATATAATTATCTATACAAATTATAAAACAAAGTCGCTTTTTTTCCCTCATGTCCCTTTGTTCCATTTAATCTTTAAAACTAGGCAACGGATTTTGATGATTCTTTCAGTGTTAGATAGCCCATTTATCGAGGAAGGTTATAGGCTATATTTTATCACGCTAAGACTAATAGGAGCGAAGAAATAGAGGGAAATGTGGAAAAAACGGGGAAAATTATTTGAAAAGGCTAACTTGAACGCGCTAATCTCAGGAACTACTGGTCCGATTTGAAAAATTCTTTCAGTGTTAGATAGCCCATTTATTGAGGAAGGCTATATGCTATATTTTGCTATATTTAAAACGCGAGCTACTGGAGCAATTTTTATGTTATTTGGCACAGATAAGAAGTAGACCACGTGAAGGATCATAGGCTATCGGTTCTAATCATTTTTTTAGTGGCTATTTATTATATTTTACACCCGTGCGATGCCGGGGCGGGTCGCTAGTGAATTATAAAAGAAAGTCGTGTTAGTTACACTACTTATAACTCAAGAACGGATGAACCGATTTGGCTGCAAATTGGTGGAGAGATACTTTGAGTCTCGGGAAAGGACAAGGGATACTTTTGGTCCCGGAAAAATGTACGGTTACTGCACAATATACTTCTATGATTTGCGCGTAAACTATTCAATCGATTTTGATGAAATTTGGCATGGAGATACTTTGAGTCTCGGGAAAGGAATAGGGATACTTTTTGTCCCGGAAAATGTATGGTTCCTGCACAATAAACTTTTATGATTTTCGCTTAAACTTTTTAATCTATTTTGATGAAATTTGGCATGGATATACTAATTTTAATCTATTGTTTTCTTAATTATACCAATTCGAATTAAATAATCATCGTTAAGACAGGACAACGTCTGTTGGGTCAGCTAGTTATTATAATAATGCGAAAGTGTGTCTGTCTGTTACCTCTTCACGCCTAAGCCGCTGAACCAACTCTGCTGAAATTTGTTATGGAGATACTTTGAGCCCCGGGAAAGGACATAGGATTCTTTTTGTACCGGAAAAAACGGTTGTCTGTAAAGTCGGTTTACTGACGATAGTTGAACGTGACAACGTGCCTCTTTTTCGCTCGTTCCGCGCTCTCGCTTGCACTTCAAGCCTTAAATGGAACGCCTCAGAGCGAGGTAACGCCGCATGAGTCATGTTTTTACGTGCGTGCAGCCGGCTCCATCGAATTATAAGACGTTGTCACGTCAAAACTCATTTCCCCGACTGTACATTTCTGCTAAACAACTCATTTCCCCGACTGTACATTTCTGCTTAGCACAATTTTCCCAGCTGTCCATTTCTGCTAAACAACTCATTTCCCCGACTGTACATTTCTGCTCAACAACTCATTTCCCTGACTATACATTTCTGCTAAACAACTCATTTCCCCGACTGTACACTTCTGCTAAACAACTCATTTCCCCGACTGTACATTTCTGCTAAACAACTCATTTCCCTGACTGTACATTTCTGCTTAGCACAATTTTCCCCGACTATACATTTCTGCTAAACAACTCATTTCCCCGACTGTACATTTCTGCTAAACAACTCATTTCCCCGACTGTACATTTCTGCTTAGCACAATTTTCCCCGACTGTACATTTCTGCTAAACAACTCATTTCCCCGACTGTACATTTCTGCTTAGCACAATTTCCCCCGACTGTACATTTCTGCTAAACAACTCATTTCCCCGACTGTACATTTCTGCTTAGCACAATTTTCCCCGACTGTACGGTGCTCTGTGCGGTGTACTGACGACAGTTGAACGTGACAACGTCATAGCCTTAAATGGAACGCCTCAGAGCGAGGTAACGCCGCATATTGCGTCATGTTTTTTCGGGCGCGCAGGCCCCATCGAATTATAAGACGTTCTCACGTCAAAATGTACGGTTCCCGCTTCTCGGTAAATAATTAACCGCGCAACGGAGTTGCGGTCGTCTAGTAATTTATATTCAACCTAGGATAAACTTTAATCAAGACTGGGGTTACTTAAAAATCACTCCTTTTCAGATCTTCAGATTATGTTTACTAGCGGGTTTGTTGCAATATGTGGAGCCGGCGAATATACTGTATGTGATCCCTTTCACGTCGACCTCACACTACATAATGCTGCGACCGATCGGACTGGAGCTGGCCAGACGTGGTCATAATGTCACCGTGATCACAGCCAACAAGGAGGAACATCCACAACACAACTACAGAGAAGTCATGGTAGACGACAAGAAGATTTGGGATATATTAGGTAAGAGAAATACTGTGAAATTAAAACTGCAAACCGAGAAAACACTACGTTTTTTGCAATAAAAGTAGATGATTATCGTGGACATATTAACATTATGTGCTGAATTTTCGTTAAAGTGGCTTCCGTAATTTACGATTTGTTGAAATGATTGAAAATCCTGTAGCCTGCAGGTACATTTTCTGCTTGAATAACTCAATCCTTCGATCACGGATTCTTGGAAATCTATTGTTATTCTATTGTTGTCGCGATCACCGGCGCTCTTACGGGGCTTGATAGGATATTCAAAAGCAAATAGCCATTAAAATTATGTCCCTGATCTATGTATATTATATAATATATTATACCACTTGGTAGTTGTTAACATTTTGTTAATATATTATCAGGTCTTTTGAATATGTTCAAAAAAATATATTTCTGCCCGATTATGATTTGCGTAGATTTGACACGACTATATTAAAGGGCCGGGTACCCTCGAAATTCTCATACATACGTAATACCAAAATCATTTTCTCATACGAAAATATTTAACATGTTTGAGTTATTTTTCAGCTTAAAATAGTAATTATCTAGGTTTCTGCACAAAAATTTACTTCAAAATATTTAAACTCTAAAAAATATTTTTTTAATATTTAAATATTTTGTAGTAAATTTACTATTTATTTATATATTTTTTAGTGTTTTACTCTATTTTTTAGTGTTTAAATATTTAGTAGTAAATTTACTTAAAAAAAATTAAAAACAAAAAATAATTTTTTAGTATTTAAATATTTTGAAGTAAATTTTTGTGCAGGAACCTAGATAATTACTATTTTAAGCTGAAAAATAACTCAAACATGTTAAATATTTTCGTATGAGAAAATGATTTTGGTATTACGTATGTATGAGAAATTCCAAGGGTACCCGGCCTCTTAAGGCAAAACACTACTTACACTTAAAACTGCAGTTAGGTATTTTAAATTTTCATATAAAGTAAGTATGTATTATTTAAAGGAAATCAATAAGTAATAATTCTCATTTGAAAATATAATAATAACTAGATATGTTAATAAAAACGTCGTAAAAATACAAAAATATCACACAATACAAGTTTCACAGTATTAAAGAAAGGATAATAAATTAGTATGACAATAATATTATTATTAATTATTAATGCAGCTAAGGCTGACAGCATACATACGTTTTCCGTATTAGTTTTCCGTATTCGGAAATCCGACTGCATGGAATCAGTAGAAAATACATTAACTAGTGCTCAGGATTGGTTTTTTTACGAACGGAACGTATTCCGCACGTACGTTTCAAGTGCAAGCCGACGTGTTCGCCGAAAACGACCGTTTGCGCTAGTCACACGGAATTCCAAATCATAATTCCACATTAGAAAATCGAATACGGAAATATGTCTAAATTGCGAGCCTAAAAAGAGATAATCAAGAAAACGTTAATCAAATGACGTTTATTAGATTATCTTGTTATGTCAAATTATTTAAGGATGAATGATCGATCGATAATTTCAATCAACAATTGGATTTTGAATTATTAGCTTAATAAATAACATTTTGATGGGCAGTAATCTTGTAACACCTCGATCGTAGGAATCACAGACACAGATTTTCAATTGTTATGTGGCAGCCGGGTGCCGCTCGGGGATTGATGGGTTAAAATACAGTACATGGAAAACTAAATAACAAAATGATTATTATTGCTAATTAGACATTAAACATTTTAGGTACGGAAAGACCAAATATATTCACAATGGTCGACATATCGGCAGAAGATTTCCATCGAGACGTCCTCTGGAGAGGAGGATTAGCTTTTACGGAGATGGCCCTCAATTCATCAGCTGTACAAGATTTTCTAAAAGAAGATAACAAATTCGACTTGGTGGTTGTGGAGCAATTTTTCGAAGAAGCCTTTTACGCTTTGGCCCACAAATACAATGCACCTCTAGCACTGGTCACCACTTTCGGTAACTGCATGAGACACAACATAATCACTAGAAACCCTCTTCAGCTGTCCACTGTTATAGCAGAATTCCTGGACGTCAGAGAACCGGAGACATTTTGGGGAAGATTCAGGAACTTCTACTTTGTGACGTATGAATACGTTCTATGGAAATTCTGGTATTTGAAGAAGCAGGAGGCTCTGATAACAAAATACTTGCCGGACATAGCTGACACCGTGCCGAGCCTGATTGAGTTGCAAAGGAATGTATCTGTATTTCTGATCAATGGACATTCCAGTTATGATACGCCAGTTGCCTTATTGCCAAATATCATAGAAGTTGGTGGCTTACATCTATCAGAAAGCACGAAGAGTTTACCTAAAGTAAGTTTAGAAGTATTTAAAATATAATATTGTTTTGTATAACAAATGTTTTTTTCATTAAGTACATAATAATTATTATATTTAATTAATGTTTTTTTTTATCAATATTATTAGAAACATTGTGAATCAAACAACGAAATATAATAGATTTCAATTGTTATGTTTAATTGTTTTGTTGCAGGATATAAAGTATTTCTTAGACAACTCAACAGATGGTGTAGTGTACGTCAATTTTGGCTCAAATGTGAGAAGCGCTGAACTGCCTCTGGAGAAGAAGAACGCGTTCCTAAACGTCTTCAGAAGATTAAAACAGAATGTACTCTGGAAGTGGGAAGACGAGAAGCTTGACAATAAACCAGACAATGTTCTGATTAAACATTGGCTGCCACAAAAGGAAATATTGGGTATGTTGTTGTTAAACCATATTTTGTACAATCATGGGGAATTACTCATAGGGGAATCCCGGATATCTAGAATGACATCGTGCTCTGTTATTAATATAATAATAATACTAAATTACGTAGGTCTACCACTTAAACATTATTCTTCTAAATCAATTTCTTTTAAAGTATTATCAGTAAAATTGATTCACGGACCGATATCAGATATACGTTACCTATTTAATTAGGGTAAGTCACATCAAGATCATGATCAAAGTTGACATGGTACAACCATGGTCAGTTTAGGTACTTAATATGGGGCCAGACTGACGTGGTATGAAGCGTCCACAGATATTACTAGCTAAAAGCCGAGCTTTGTGAGGGCTCGCGTCGTCACACCTTGACTGACTGATGATAACACATCTACATATAAATAAAAATTACCATGATCAATAATAATTATTATTATTATTAACCTTACCAAATCTGGCATCAGCCTATGAAGGAGTTTCCTTGATAGTACATTGTACAGATGACTCAAATTATGGTTGTATATTTTAATGTTATAATTAATTATAAATGTGTCATAAGTAATTATTACTAACATTATAGAATGTTACTAATAATTAATTAATTATAATGATACTCAGCAATTACACCTTAATTACTTAACCACAATATCATGAGGATGAAATCGGGAACAAATGAGGATTTTGCATGAGTTTAATAAAGATCGGTTTTACTAAAAAGGACTGAAACAGGGAAGGACATCAATATTAAATACACTAAAATTGACGCAAATAGTAATACTGCAAGCCATGAACCGCAAAGATGAATAAGCAAACCTATAGGTTTGCTTATTCATCTTTGCGGTTTGCAATGTATACATTGAGGAACTAATGTTTCTGGGTTTTACTCACTTTTTTTATCGTACCGGGCATCTGTATTATGTTCTTAAAGCGCCATAACCTGGGATGGAACCTTCAAATGCGAATAAAAGGTATATCAAAAAAATCAGTAATAGTTTTACAACTTTTATAATTTCTTTTCAGCGCATCCAAACATCAAAATTTTCATATCACACGGAGGTTTGATTGGAACGCAGGAAGCCATTTTCAACGGAGTACCCATTCTAGGGGTGCCAATATATTGCGACCAATACAACAACTTACTGCTCGCGAAATACGAAGGGTACGGCAGAATCATGCCCTACCACGATATAGACGAGGACAATCTATACAAAAAGATAAACGAGATTTTAAAAAACGATACATACGCGAAGGCAGCTAAAAAAATGTCCAGAAGATTCAAGGACAGACCTCTCCCGCCGCTAGATACAGCAGTCTTCTGGCTCGAATACGTCATAAGGAATAACGGAGCGGAACACCTGAAAAACCCAGCAAGGAATATGAGCTGGATAACATACAATATGTGGGATGTGTATACGTTTATGTTGTTGATTATAATATCGACAATAATTTTAGGTGTGACCATCGTGAAGAAAATAAAACCATTGCTCAGATCCGGTGTAGTAAAAGTTAAAATGCATTGATAATTTTAATTACGTTGTGTAAGTATAGTATGTATTTAAATTTTAAATTTAATTTTAAGAAAAAATACAATTTAATACCGTTGTTTTTTTAAGTGTCAAGACTCAAGACTCAAAAGCAGTTCAAATTACGTGGAAATTTCCATTCTAACAATGCAGCATTGTAGCTTGAAATCTGCTTGATTGTCAGAATTTTTTGTATTACCTATTTATTCATTTTCATCGTAACTAAGATCTCAGTCTAATCTATACATATAATAAATCTGTAGAAATGAAAATTCTGTACATTAAAGATATTCAAAAAATAATAAGCGGAGGGTGTCACAACATCGCTATAGAAGCTGAAAAGTTACTTAGCTTTTTTGTCTGTCTGTCTGTCTGTCTGTCTGTCTGTCTGTCTGTCTGTTTGTCTGTCTGTCTGTCTGTCTGTATGTTTGTTCCAGCATCACACGAAAACTACTGATCCGATTTGAATGCAGTTTTCGCAGATATGTTTGTCTTCTTCCAACTTAACATCTGGTGTATAAAAAATTATCCCCCCACCCCTCTAAGCCACTCTAAGGGGACAAAAGAGGGGTCAGATTTTGTATCAAACTTTTTTCTTTAACACGAAAACTAAAGATCCGTTTTGCACGCGGTTTTCGCAGATATATTAGTCTTCTTCCAACTCAACATCTGGTGTATAAAAATCCTCCAAAGTGACAAGGAGACATAAAAATATTGTTATTTAAATTCTGAAAAAAATATGTTTTAGTTAAGGATCTAGCACAGTGGAATTTATATTCCATAACACAATATTATCATGAACTTCACTCGATAGAAAAAAATCCCGAAGTTACCTCTTCTTTTAACGAAATTTCCATACCATGTCCAAATCACTTGGAATTTTCAGGTAATTTTTGTACTGAATTAAAGACAAAGAATATATCTAGTATGGATCTATTCTTTGTCTTCAATTCAGTACAAAAATTACCTCAAAATTCCAAGTAATTTGGACATAGTATGGAAATTTCGTTAAAAGAAGAGGTAACTTCGGGATTTTTTTTTCTATGGAGTGAAGTTCATGATATTGTGTAATGGAATATAAATTCCAATGTGTTAGATCCTTAACTATCACATATATTTTTTTCAGAATTTAAGTTACTATATTTTTACGTCTCGTGTCCCGTTTAAATCTTGAAAATCGTCCGTTTCTTGACCTAGAGCCCCTAAACCACGGATACCGAAGCGGGGGGACGGGGGTGCGCAGCTCCCCGCCAAAACAAAAACAAACACAATCCAGAAAATCCAAGAGTAGGTTAGGTTAGGTTAGAACTTAGACCACAACGGTAGAGGGAGCCGAGCGAGCGTAGCGAGCGTGCTGCGGCAGCAGCCGGCGACCGTCTTATACTTTCGCTTTATAACGGCACGGAACCCTTCATGGGTGAGTTCTTTTTTTTTAACGGGCTTTGGCCCACCACACATTCCCACCACTGTATCTCCTACGTCGCCAGGATCGACAGCGGTATCCAACCACTAAAACCCTTTGATATGATCTCAGGGAGCCCGAGGGACATGCTAAAACTGTCTTGGGACCCGCAACGAAATTAATCAGAAGAAAACAGGAGGAGTAGGAAGATTCCAATTTCCCTCCCCATAAAAGCGGGAGACAGCACAAAGTTGCAATGACCGAAAGTCAAAGAACTTAAGGGGGAGCACCACGGAAATAAGGTTAATAATTGTGACTCCTAAGCTAAGCTAAGTTAATATTGGAGTTTATTGTGTTTGACTGTTGCCAAATGGGTGAGTTCGACTCGCACTTGGCCGATTTTATTATATTTTACCGCCTCATTGTTTAAAGAACTTCTTAGAATGAGATTTCTTACTGACAAATTCCGATTTGTTACTGCCCACACGTAACCGCTCATTCATTAGTTTTTACTGACCATTTAATTATTTTACTGTTAAATAATGTTTTCAATTACCCATTTCATTATTTTTTTACTACTCATTTTTGTTTACTTTACTGCTTAGTTTTAACTGCTAAAATAGTTATTAAACGTGCCATTTATAATTTTTAACTTACCAAAACTGCAATTTACAACTGCTCCTTTAAATCAGTGCCTTATAATATGTCTTAATACTTATCTACATATTTTAATCCAACGATTAATAATTTCAGTTTCACACAAACGAGATACTGTCCCCAACTTTGTTTTTGACGGGACAAAAATATCCATCTTAATAATAATATTCTTTCCGTGATTTCAAAAGTAATATGGACCATAGCCAGAGTAGACAGAATTATAGAGTACACCGACTTAGAACTGATGTTGAAATTTTTAAATTTGACGTATTTTGACGAAAATTGTCGCTAGGGTTGTTAAGTTACCTACGAATATAAAACTATGACATATTCGCTGGACGTGTTCCTCTTTGGTCGTATTGTTGTTTGTGTTTTGGCACATGGGATTAAAATTGACAGAATCCAATTTTGAAATCTTTATTTTAAATATTTAAAAATAAATTATATCAGGCAGCGCGAGGCACATTCCGTTCATAATCCTAGTGAAACCCGACGAATTTGACAGATATTGAAGCCTGTCCGTTTCTTTGCAGTCGAACTACTGGTAGTTATGTCTATTGTGCCATAGCCGAACAAAAAATTATAATTTCAACCTCTTCTTTTTTGGAAGTTTTAAAAGTATCGCAATGACATCATCATTCATCATCATCTAGTAATTTCGATATGACTGTGGTAATGGTACTTGGTAGAGAATATTAGTCAGGACTCAAGGAGCCCTAGAACAATTGTTTTTATTACTTACAAGCAAATTTTTTGTGAGTAGCTTCATTTTGATAAGACAAATAACTTTTTTATCTGCGAAAAATCTTGAAAGTGGTAGCTAACAGAGATAGAAAGGATTTCCTACTTTGAATTGATGGTCCTAAAATATGGATTGTTCTATATTTTGTAGGACAATGTTACTCTTAAAATATTACCTAACTAGCAACCTACCACATACCAATATACAAAAAAAAAAAACAGCTGGTTAGGGTTCCGTTTTAGGGTTCTGTAATCAACAAAACTTGGTTGACTACGGTACCCTAAAACGGAACCTTAACCAGCAGATTTTTGTATATTGATAGGTTAATAGTTATATATTATTTAAAAGCAATATTGTCCTACAAATAGAACAATCCATATTTTAGGACCATCGAATCAAAGTATGAAATCCTTTCTATCTCTGTTAGCTACCACTTTCAAGATAGCCAGCCAATAGCCAACAGGTTCTTATGACAGTAATAAGGCCTAAGTTACCAAATCAGAGACAAGAATAATTTATACAAGGAAGTGACACTGCAAATATTATACTTAGCATAATGACTGCAATTTACAACTTTTTGCAAAGCATTTATGTAGCTTCAACTGTTAGTAATTATCTATTATGAATTGTATACATGATCCTAACTATTTTGTTACATAATAGTCAAACCATTAGAAAATATTTCCACACTTCAAAATATAATTGTAGGCGGAACAGGGAATATTACGCAAAGGCAGATGGAGCTACTAGTACATACAGTAATAAATCCGATCAAAATCCGACATGATGCAACTTGCACACGTCGCATCAGAATATTGATAGAAACGTCAAAGTCACCGGTTACACGGTCAAATTTTCATCAATCTGGTGTCAGTCTGATTGACGGAATATTGATGGTTATAAACAGTTCATATTAAAAATATGATCAATCCATCAATCCGTGGGTTAGAACGATCAAATTTTCGTCAATCCATACCGGATTGATGGATCAGATTGATGAAAATTTGACCGTGTAACCGGCGACAAAAGTGGAACACAGCTTTGTTTACTGTCTATGCTGGTGCGTCTATTTGATGATAATTAGACAGGTTAGGTCATTATTCATTAAATTATACATACAGACATAATATAGGTACATTATGATGGTAAAACAGAAGATTGACAACGCAGCCGACTAACAATATTACCTTACGTAATCCATGTTAAATACCAATATTATGGAATATTCCTTTGGACTTTGCAAGCCTAAAATCGTTATAGTGGATTTTGAAGTCATTTGATAAGTATAAATTAGCTATCAAATTGTTGGCAACATTTTATTGGTGGTATACCGTATACATTCAATTTAATAATATATTCATAACTCCAAAAAATAATCATAAAATAAAATATGAAAAACAAAATCTTTCAGTACTGAGTACCTACCGGCCTATCATATTATTATATTTTATATTTAGGTTCCTGAGAGTAGAGTATCAAAACCCGCCATCTCTGAGATAACAGAATAACTAAATTAGTTTTTTCTACTGTCTTATAGATGGCGTTAGTTGCAAGGTAAAACAGGGATCCTACAAGGGTAACTTTTAGGTCCCTCCTCGTTTACTCAGCCTTTCGTTAAACACGAACTGTTTAGTTCGACCCGAAAATTACAGATGTCGTTTCACTTGTAAAAACTCAACTGATTTTGATGTTGTATCCAATGCAATGAAAATGAAAATAATATTTTAAAGAGTTCAAGGAAAGACATTTAGATAGTTTAATTTAATGGACCTACTTTTCCAAGTGATAAATCAATGGCAACATGAAGTGCCTAATAAAATAATAATCTTATTATTTAATTCCAATAAACATTAATAAAATTGCTATATTATTGTTAGTTCTTTAACATTACTGTTTAGATTTAAATTAAAAATTTTAATGTTTGCCATTGTTATTAATTTTGAAAGTTCTAACATCAGGACTTGTCTTTGATTTTGGTTATTATGTATAGGTAGTGGTAATTATATTTATATATTGCCATCTAAAGACTAGATATTATATCGAGGAAGTATCAATACAATATTTTGTTGTTACCGCCTAAATTATAAAAAATGCAACATTGGTAACGCTTTATTTCACATATTAATATTTTCTTTTAAAAATGTTATTTTATTTAAGGAAAGCTATTTATAAAAAATAAACATACCATTAATTTTCATACTTTTTTTGTGCAATTTACAAAGGCTTCCAAATCCCGTAATAATAACGATTTATGAGATGAACTAGGACTAATTATAATTATACTGGCTTATAGCTTTCTCATTGTGTTCAATTAAATAAATAGTATTTTAATCATTCGATCGCGGATTCTTGGAAATCTATTATTAATATATTGTTGTCGCGATCACCGGTGCTCTCATGGGGCTTGATAGGTTAATTACACACAATAATATGTTTATTGTTAAAATGTAACTTGCGAGGTATAATATTTTCAATTCCAAATGTGTACTTAGTTAAATTGTTAGATAAAAAGATAATGAGAATATTTATCTATGATAATTTTATTTGTGTGAAAATAGTTACTAAGCGACAATAATAATGTAACGTTACCACCAAATAAGTATTATCATTGATAAGAATGATAACATGTCTCGTAATAATACGTAAACAAGTGAGTAAACGATAGAGAAGTAAACCGTATTTGGTTATGAATAAGGATCAAAATAGACTTGGCAACGTTAAAACACTCCTACGCACGCGTCAATAGTTAATTTAGCCACAAAATACGGAGTGAAATTAGCCGCAAGTTCATTCCGCTTTCGATAGCGTACACAAGTCACATCGTACGCGAGGTTATAACATTTTGTTTATAAATAGAACACAATTATACGGATATCACAATAAAAAAACAGTTTTCGCATGCATAAAATACCGATTGTTACATAATTTCGTAAATTCTGAAGGTCAAAAATAAACAGTGCTCGGAAATTTACATATTGTTTTATCTCTGTATTGTTATAATGGCTGTGATTATTACGAGGTTCTCGAAATTATTTCCGGCGAATATATCGAGCAATCTACGAACACTGTCGACGACCGGTTTCAATAACGCCAAAGTAAGTTTCAACTGGGAGGATCCGCTAAATTTGGAAAGCCAATTGCAGGACGACGAAAAAGCGGTAAGAGATTCTGTAAAAGCGTATTGTAATGAAAAACTTTTGCCCCGAGTTATCGAAGCTAACAGAAATGAAGTGTTTCATAGAGAAATTTACAAGGAAATGGGTCAAATTGGCATTTTAGGATGCACTATCAAAGGGTACGAGTGTTCCGGAGTAAACAACGTCACCTACGGACTTATTACGAGAGAATTAGATGGTGTAGACTCCTCCTATAGATCCGCGATGAGTGTACAGAGCAGCCTAGCGATGGGAGCAATATACATGTATGGATCGGAGGAGCAGAAGCAGAAATATATTCCTAGGATGGCCAAAGGAGAACTAGTCGGCTGTTTCGGCCTAACCGAACCTAACCATGGAAGCGACGCCGGGGCGTTGGTGACGAGAGCTAAATACGACTCTAAATCGAAGACATACAAACTCACCGGCTCAAAAACCTGGATCACGAACTCCCCTATAGCCGATGTACTGATCGTGTGGGCTAAAAACGAGGAGGATAAAGTGAGAGGGTTCATCGTGGAACGTGCGCAAGTAAAAAAAGGTCTCGATACGCCGAGAATAAGCGGAAAGTTTTCGCTAAGAGCCTCGGCGACGGGAATGATATTGTTGGACGACGTCGTTATTCCCGAGGAGAATATATTGCCGAACGTCGAAGGCATGAGGGGACCCTTCGGATGTCTCAATAACGCTCGCTACGGCATAGCCTGGGGCGTGCTCGGTGCGGCCGAATCGTGTTTGCGGATAGCCAGACAATACACATTAGACAGAAAACAATTCGGGAAACCGCTCGCTTCGAATCAATTGATACAAAAGAAGCTAGCGGACATGGTAACGGATATAAGCCTCGGCCTCCAGGCGTGTTTACAAGTTGGTAGACTGAAAGACCAGAATATGGCTGCGCAAGAAATGATCTCGATGATGAAGAGGAATAATTGTGGAAAGGCTTTGGAGATTGCTCGAGTGGCGAGGGATATGCTAGGTGGGAATGGCGTTTCTGATGAGTACCATGTCATCCGCCATGTAATGAACCTAGAAGCTGTTAATACTTATGAGGGTACTCATGACATTCACGCGTTGATACTGGGTCGTGCGATAACCGGAATTCACGCTTTCTTTTAAGATAAATGCTATTTTTATTGCATTATCACAAGAGTTCAGCCAACTATAATGCTTCTTGTATGTTGTATTTAGATTACATGTAAATTATATTGTAAATGTTTAAACACAGATGGCTGAATTAAAATCCAGTTTTTCCTGTTATTGTCAAGTTTAGGTACTTATTTGTAAACTAAAAACTGTTATTTTTGAGTAAGCCATTTTCAAGCATTTACATTTAAAGATAAATGCCTATTTTGTAACAAATATACTCAATTTATAAGCAATGAAACAAAATATTTAACATTTGTAAATAAACATAAATTATATTTTAAATAAATGATATTCCAATTGAAAGTCCCTTCTGTCGAGTTCATTGTGAAGGTAGCCATTTTCAAGCATTTACATTTAAAGATAAAATGCCTATTTTGTAACAAATATACTCAATTTATAAGCAATGAAACAAAATATTTAACATTTGTAAATAAACATAAATTATATTTTAAATAAATGATATTCCAATTGAAAGTGACTCATTTTACTCTCCTATATTGATAGATTTCCTGAGTAGCTTTTTATGTTTTTATTAAAGCTGTTGCCAATCTTTTAAGTGCCCGCCTTTTTAAACCGTTACATATATAGCTGAATTATGGGTTCTGTCTTTTATGTTTTAATATTAGTTTTCTCTGATAATATACAAATAGTAGTGAAGGAGCCCTAGAACATTTTTTTTTGTGATTGCTAACAAGCAAATTTTTGTGAGTAGCTACATTTTGACAAGACGAAGTACCTACGAACAACATTTTTAGTTTCGAAAAATCTCGAAAGTGGTACTGGTAGCTAACAGAGATAGAAAGGATTTCATACATATTTAGAATCCATATTTTAGGACCATCAAATCAAAGTATGAAATCCTTTCTACCTCTGTTAGCCACCACTTTCGAGATTTTTCGAAAATAAAAATGTTGTTCGTCTTATCAAAATATAGCTACTCACGAAAAATTTGCTTGTTAGTAATCACAAACAAAATGTTCTAGGGCTAACGTACTATAGGGTATTCAATACGAAATCATTAGAAATAAATAATCGGCCATGTGCAAGTCGAACTCGCGTACTAAGGGTTCCGTACAATTGAGCAAAATTAGGCCAAAAATTGTGTTTTTTGTATGGGAGCCCCCCATAATTTATTATTTTACTGTAATATTATTATTAAATATTAAAGTATACATAAAACTAAGGAACTTGAGAAAAATTCAAGTACCTACCTGTTGCCATTATTGATATAGAGCTAAAAAGGCCAAAAAAATCACGTTTGTTGTATGGGAGCCCCCCTTAAATATTAAATTTATTTTGTTTTTAGTATTTGTTGTTATAGCGGCAACAGATATACACAATCTGTGAAAATTTCAACTCTCTAGCTATTACCGTTCTTGAGTTACAGCCTGGAGACAGACAGACAGACGGACAGACAGACAGACAGACATCGAAGTCTCAGTAATAGGGTCCCGTTTTTACTCTTTGGGTACGGAACCCTAAAAATGAAATATTAAATTCCTAATTATTCTAGTCCTCACAAAAATTTGGAGGCGCCGGGTATCGATCCCGGTACCTCTCGCATGCTAAGCGAGCGCTCTACCATCTGAGCTACGCCCCCAGTTGACAACGTGACCGAAAATAACAATCAAATAAGGTAAATCATAAAAAAACACGTCTGCCTTGAAGTTAAAAATAAAATTGTAAAACTTGAAAGTATTGACATTCGACGAAAATATGAAACGAAATAATAATTGCTTGAGTTAGCATGTAGTACGGGAGCCCTCGAAAGTGGTAGCTAACATGGATAGAAAGGATTTCATACTTTGACTTGATGGTCCTAAAATATGGACTGTTTTATTTGTAGGACAAGGTTACTCTTAAATTATATAACTAATAACCTATCAATTTACAAAAAATCTGCTGGTTAGGGTTCCGTTTTTGGGTACTGTAATCAACAAAACTTGGTTGACTACTGTAACCTGCCTATCGAACTATCTAACTAGGACAAGATCTGAAATGATAAGCTGTAGTGGGCCCTTAAGCATAATAATATTGTCATACCGTGTACCTTTAGAAAAACAACATTTGCCGGATCAGCTAGTTAAACAATTAATAGTACGATCCAGTTCCATGTCCAATGTTCATCATAGAGCGTTGATTTCCTAGGCTTTTCCTAGGAAATCAACGCCTGGTAGACCAAGAAAAAAATGGGTCGATGATTATTATAATTTAATGGACCAGGCATAGCTAGCACGGCCTTCCCCAGTCGATTCTTCGGAAGAAAGTAATGGCAGTTTCTTTCCCATGTCTACATATATATTTCCCGAGCATGGCGCCACCCATGACTTGAGTTTCAGTGGACAAAAACAAGAAACTTTTTCCATAGCAACCATTATAGCAACGGCTAATATTATATTTTTGACAGTTAGTTTCTTGACTCTTTTTTTTAATATGGCACTTCGGCTATAAAACCATGGCCAGTGTCGTGTAAATGGCGGCAAATTCAAAAATACGACTTGCAGCAACCCAATCTATAGTCGAAATTATAGTTTTGATCTACGAAATACGAATAATAAAACCTAAAGAAGTTTATTACTCGTAGTTTGTAGATCAAAACTATAATTCCGGCTATAGACAGGGTTGCTATACATCGATATTTTGAATTTGCCGCCATTTACTCGACACTAGCCATGGTTTTATAGACGAAGTGCCATATTAAAAAACAAAAAGAATCAAGAAACTAAATGTCAAAAGCGGATAAAGATGGTTGTCATGCTTGACATATAGATTTTCAAAAGCGGAAGCATAGTGATTATATTCTCTTTGAGCGGAAGAAATCGAGAGACGAAAGAAACTTTTTCTCCAAGGTTTTTCGGTAAAACTGTCAAAATTTAGTTTCTTTCGTTTGTCGCTGTATGCTAGCTACGATGATGACCAGGTGGCTAGGTATTGAAGATATTAGGCCAAGACTGGAAGAAATTTATCCTGCTGACCACCGAACTTCGATATGAAGAGGAGATGATGATGGTGATAATGATGTGCCCAGTCTTCAACTTCAAAATTACTTCAATAACAATTTAATGACTGACAAACTTAAAGAGGGCGTGTATGTGTCCCTTCTGTTGAGTTCATTGTGAAGGTAGCAGCGCTAAAAGAGCAATATTTTTGTGATTTGTAAGGGCAAGCGCCCTAGCGTCATCACCAATACAAAAGTAAAAAATTGCTACTTTCTTCACGCTCCTACTTTCACAATCGACTCGGATACGGAGGACTCACACACAATTTAACCCATCGAGCCCGTACGGGCACCGGTGATCGCGATAACAATAGAATACAATGGCATTTCCGAGAATCTCCGATCGAAGGATTAAAGTATTATCAATTTATCACATTGTACTGTTACACTCTATAAAAAGATTTTTTACAACTTTTAACACCGATCACTGATATCCATTCGTTAGAGTTCAACCCACGTAGAAATTCAAAAGAGCACCCATTTAAACAGAAGCGGGGTGCTTGAAGTATTAATTGCTTTCCCTAGTCTATTGTAATTCAGATTTGGCGAGATGCAAATCACTTTAAACTATCAGACTGCTCCAGTTTTCGAATGTGAAAAGTTTAAAAACAAATGGTGCAGAACTGGAAGTTTTTTATTGGAATACGTGATTGGCATCAGTCAGAATTAAATTGCGCCTTACGAGGATTGTGGCACCTTGCAGACATTTTCATAAGATGGATACAACAGCTGCTGTCGCTCAAAATTATAGCAATAATTCATATCATGAAACAATTCGTCAAAGAACTAAAGTCACTGACATTGTGCAGAGAATCAGTACGCTGAAGTGGAACTGGGCTGGTCACGTAGCTCGAAGAACAGACGATCGCTGGAATAAAAGTAAACCAAGGCAAGGAAAGGAAATCGGTGTGTAGGTCGACCTCCAATTAGGTGGGACGACGATCTCCGTTTGTTGCGGGTCCATGTTGGATGCGAGTAGCAGGAGATCGCTCATCTTGGCGTTCATTGAGAGAGGCCTATGTCCAGCAGTGGACGAATATAGGCTGATATGATGATGATGATGAATTCATATTATACTTTTTATAATTTTTAGGGATTTCTGTGCTTTGCAGCCCGTCAAGCATCGTGTGGCATTTGGAAGACACCAAATAGGTGGGGATGAAACAGTTGTCAAAATGATACCATATTTCATAGGTAATTGAAATGATTAGGGTGCGTTTCCAGCTTCCACTGACGTGGAGCTTAGCAGTGCCCAAATTGACCAATCGTGCTGTTCCATTGAAGCGGAGCGAAGATTTCGAAATTCGAGCATGGTGATTGGTCAATTCGGCACCGCTAAGCTCCTCTCCGCCCCGCTCCGCGGCAGTGGAAACACACCCTAATACTTGGACATCATAGAATATTCCGACCTAAATTCGACATGTTGCAATCAGAATATTGACAGAAACATTGTCAAACGTCGAACAAAACTTTCTGTTTACTGTCTATGCTGGTGCTGCCTTCTAGCGTGAAAGCATTGCATCAATATTATCCATCCGTCCATATGATTCCATTGGACTGAAAATAAGCAAATTTCCAATCTGTGAAATAAAAAGTTCTCAGATTGGAAATTCCCTTATTCTAATTTCATTTGCGCCAACTACTCCTACGTAAGTATGTCCACAATTAAAATTTTGTGCAGTCCTAAAATTATGAAATCTATTTTTGTTACTTCTGTTGCTTTACATTGCTGAGGCATGCTTTAATTGCATTTTCAGAGTAAATATTTTAAACGCCGTACCGGGCTCACCGCTGTTGACTTCTGTTCTGTTTGTTGTCTCGAATGTTTTGTTTGTTATTTAAGTTCCCTCAGGCTACTTTTTGATGTCATTTAAAATAATTAAGTTACACGATGCGAAGTAGAACGAATAGCAGGCAAACAAAATAACAATACGAATAATACTGGCAGTCGTTATTAAAAATAATGTACACATGTACAATTTTTATTATATTATTTTTAATTTTTATCATGTTTTTTTGTGTGCCTCCCGCCACCCGGCTTACACTATATTAAATTTACTCTACAATCTAAATAATTGTAGAAAACGAAAAGCCAATTACAAGCCTCCACAGGTAGAATTAATTATGTCAGTGTATTGCACACACAGTAGGAAGTGAGACTCATTAAGGTGCGTCCACATTTGTATCATTTGCGCGATCAGATCTCCGATCAGATCTCCGTCGCGATCATCGCACCGCGCCGTATCAATTAGTGTGCGTAATATCATATTGTGGACACCTATTAGATCATTCTGCCGATCATGCGCGTATTTGATACGACACGTATCAGATACGCGGTTAATAGCGATCGGGGCGTATCATGATATGCGTATCATTTTGATACGCCTCGATGATACGCGACGGAGATCTGATCGGAGATCTGATCGCGCAAATGATACAAATGTGGACGAAGCCTTAGTCATTACGCTCATTTACCTTACTATTTGCAAAAATTAGACTAATCTTATCTTTTATGTATATAAAATTCTCGTGTCACAATGATAGTTACCGTACTCCTCCGAAACGGCTTTACTGATTTTTACCAAATTTTATATGCACATTCAGTAAGTCTGAGAATCGGCTGCTAAGTAGCTACTTTTTATATTGATAAGTGCATATTTCGTTAAATAAATACATAATAGTAAAGTATTACAACACTAGACTGACGGCGACCATTGTTTGTGCGACGGGATAGCGATGGACGTTGCCATACATATTTAGTCACTTCAATAAAATAAAATGGGCGAAAATCTAAATACTTTATACGGCAAAACAACGTTTGCCGGGACAGCTAGTTATAATAATATAATAATCGACATTATGTTATCGAAATGCCTGCCAGGCTCAATAGCAATAATTTGAAAACCTTTGCTCTTTTTGACAGCAGGCGTTTTATATTTGAAACCATATTTCACATGAACATTAATTTGTCGAATAATATAGTTCATATGTATAGGATACAAAGTATAATATCATACAGTAGTCAGCTTGCCATCAAAAATGTATCACCCAGGGTGAAATGTTTATGTTCTCATTAGCTTGGTCACTATTACATGAATAAGCAATCAATATTTTTTATACATGGCAGCGATTAAAATTTATTTTACAAATGTCTGTATGGAAAAAATTAAAATTCATGTTGAGGCATTTATTACAAAAACATATAATACTAGCTGTCTCGGTGAACTTCGTGTCAACTTAAAACCTTTCTTGGACTTACGAATATTCTAAGACTAAAATCAGCCCAATCCGTGCAGCCGTTTTCGAGTTTTAGCGCGACTAACACATTTGAAAATCCATTTTTATATATAAGACAATAGAAAGAGTTATTTAACTCTATATACAATGGATACATGTAACACACCCCATTCCCAAAGTATTATAAGTAACTACCGCAGTTAGAGACGAAAATTAATTACTCAACTGTAATTAAATGAAGATTTTGACATAAGCCCCCATACATTGTCTGACAAACTTTTCATGAAATTGAAGTTTAATCATCATTAAATGATTCTGAGTCGTTACTTTTGCTACAACTTGTACATACGATAGGAATATAGTTTTTATTATGCGTAGGGTTTTTGCGTTAGCTGAATTTATAATATTACAAGTTTTTAATATTATAGTTTTAATTACACGTAATAGTTCCCAGTTCACATTGAACATTTGACACAGCCAATTCCGAGCGACTCATTTCATGATTTCACTGATTAAAGCCGTGTTAGCCCAATCTGTGATAAATAAACCAGGAATAATTAAAAATGTTACATGAATTCTCGTATTACCTGAGCAATGGGAAAAGCATAGGGCGCTTCTAGCACATACGAGTACAGTAAATAACCCGACCAAAATCAGACAAGTTGCACAGTGCACACGTTATAATCTAATATATTATATAAATCTCCTGTCACGATGTTTGTCCGCGATGGATTCCTAAACTACTTAACCAATTTAAATTTTTTTTTAAATGTGTGCTTTTTTCCAACTTGAGAGATAGGATAGCTCAGATCTTTAATTATAGTCGCAATTTTATTTTATTGCAAATTATTTGTCTATAAAGAGCGACCATTGCTTATGCGACGCGGGTCACGGGATAACGATGGACGTTGCCATGGTGACATACTTATTTAGTCACTAATTCAATAAAATAATACGGGCGATATACTTTATATAATAATATGGCAAAGAAACGTTTGCCGGGACAGCTAGTAATATTTATATCGTCGTATTATTGAAATTTGACAGAAATGTTGTCAAACGTCGAACAATACTTTTTGTTTGCTGTGCTGCATCCGCAGCATGGCTACAGTAGAATTACGAAAGTATAGACAAACAGCGGAGATAAACTGAAGGTGCCGTTCCGATCTTCACCGCGGCTAGCAGAGATCGACAAAAAATCAAATATAATGCCTCTTTGTGACATAGACTATGGTCCTAAAAATTTAAATAAAATCCTACTTTATAACATAGACTATAGTCTATGTCATAAAGTGGCATTTTAATTGAATTTTTGTCTATCGCAGCTAGCCGCGGTAAAGATCGGAACGACACCTTCAGTTTATCTCCGCTGTTTGTCGATACTTTCGTATTTCTACTGTGGCCATGATACGGGTGCTGGTGCTGGCGTCTATCGTGAAAATATTTCAGTAAGTAATATAATATTATCCTTTTTTTTTATCGCAGGGGAAACCCATCATGGGTGCCCCGGGTTGGGTACCCCGGGGGTATGTGAGACTCCTACTCACTAAAACCACCTGCGGTTCGCCTTCAGCCGTATAAGGAGGGATATCCCGGATCTAACAAACACGGGACCTCATATATAATATTATCCTATT
This sequence comes from Polyommatus iphigenia, assembly GCA_963422495.1. NCBI lineage: Eukaryota > Metazoa > Arthropoda > Insecta > Lepidoptera > Lycaenidae > Polyommatus > Polyommatus iphigenia. Next base: position 1,799,623 of record OY730184.1, on the reverse strand, counting down.
TTGATTTAACTTAAGTAACGCCAATGTGAGTCAAAGGCATGTAATTAATTTTACTGTCTTTATATTCAAACCGCTGAAGTGGCTGAACCTATAAAGGTATGAAGATACTTCAGAAGGATACTTTATATCCCGGAAAAATGTACGGTCCCCGCGCTATAAACGAATTTTAGCGCAAAGAAGTTGCGACCATCAACTTGTAACCTATAAACCGCATCAACCATCAAAATATTGTAATCTATAAACCATATTTGAATTTTAAAGGTTTACACTTCTATCGTGTACCTACTACTTTTACAAAATTTTAATTTAAATAAAGGTAGTCGTTTTATATTCTATAGACTGTGTTATGATCCCGCGGGTTGCGACAAAATGTTCTGGCTGATTTCCAAACTAATATTTTTACTTAAACTTTTACCAGCGCGTCCATAAAAAGTTTACTCAAAAATTTTATTAAAACACGCACGAAAAAATACTAGCCCTCTTGCGTATGACGTACTAAATGTTGTCAGCAACTCCAATGCGCCGAAATTCGTTCATCGCGGGAACCGTACATTATTTCGGTGTAAAAAGTATCCTACGTCCTATCCCGGGACTCAAAGTATCCCGATACCATCTAAATCTGTTCTGCGATTCAAGTGTGTAGAGGTATCAGACACATTTTCGTACAGGGCGTAGACTCTGGGGGGCGCAAGAATAACCAAACCAGGCAGAACTAGATATTATTTTTTTAGTTTGCGCCCTATAAGTTCCCGCTGAGCCTCTAGTGCTCGATTCCAACAATAAAAAAGGCTTCTTTATTATATAGCATTGCTCTCGGTGCCATGTAAAAAAACAAGGGCGCAGTAATAGGGCTCGCACGGGGCGCAAAAAAGGCTATTTACGGCACTGTTTTCGTACTGTATATATTTCTGCTAAAATCAAAAGTAAAAACCGAGTGAGATTGTTCCTATAAATAATTTAAATTTTTACAACAGGGGTAGCGAAACTTTCATAACAGCTCCGACCTGTGTCAATTTTAACCGTTTTTATGGCCCCTAAAAAGTGAATCCAGAGCAACGGGGTATCTTAAAAATTCAATATGGCTCCGTACAGTCGAGAGGTTGTTACAAAAACACATTTTGTGATACACATCGCAGAAGAGTTATGTCACAAACGTAGTAAATACGGCGAATCGAGACACAAAACTCCTTCTTAAGTTATAAAATATCAAAAGTATGAAATTCTGTGCCTACATTAGCGGCACTGCATTTTTGCAATGGGTATTGGGTATACAATGTGTCAAAAACCTAAATATATTATAGTGATGTGTGGCACAGTTAACTATCGTCACAGTATAGCATGGGATATTGCTATACTGTGCTATCGTGCTGACAGTGATACGGTAGGCATTTCATAATCTGCATCAATACGATCGTTAAAAACAAATAAAATATTACGTAGAAACTATTATTAATAATAATTTGTGGCGCAGATTCAACTATCTTACTGACAAGGGTTGGAATTTCTTTTGTCAGCGTCCAATCGTATTTCTAGGTGTACCGGAACTCGGCCGAGTGTACCTACGGTATATATCACGGTGAGCAATTTGAGCACCTCCAGTCCGTACTAAACGTAATTTATGGTAAGCCTCACTCAGTGGATTGCTATTGACTCGCAAGGATTTTTGGGAGTGCTAGATTTGTTCGTTAGGTAAGCAAGCTCGATTTATTTTTAGTTTTCGTAATAGTAATCCTCCTGCGTAAGCAATTGCACGTACGTAACCGTACATTTTACTTCAAAATTGGCTTATGTCTCTTCCTGTGGTCTATTCTGTATCTGTGCCAAATAACATAAAAGTTGTTCAAGTAATTTGTGAGATAAGCGCCTTCATATTATAACTTTCCTCGTTTTTTCGACCTTTTTCTCTAATTCTTCGCTCCTATTACACAGCGTGACATGATATAGCCTAAAGTATTTCTCGATAAATATACTATCTGACCCAAAAATAGTTTTTCAAATCGAACCAGTAGTTCCTAAGATTAGAGCGTTCAAACAAACAACAAACAAACGCACCTTTACGACTAAATTGTGCAGTTTCATCGTAACATTTTAGCACTTGAATTTTAATCGCGAATGCTCATAATGATACTCGATTTATGTACCTAAAACAAATTGGTACACCCTTTATACAGCCGATGAACCGTTTTCCGAATAACAAGGGACCCGATGTAGAATATCAAATTAAATTTATAATCAGTTCGCCCGAAATTAATTATATACAGGTAACTTCCGCGAACGTTTACGCTTCGGTGAAAATTTTGAAGAACGTTCGTTTCGTAACTTTTTATTTGCAATTCGTACACAAAATACGAGGAATTTCGACAATAATTAATTAACAACTATACTGTACTCGGCGAAACATGGCGGTAGTGGTCATTGAAACTTGTAAAATATTTAAACCGCGATTGACAATGAAATGTCAGATGTTGTCAATCGCAGCTTTGCATAGAAAATGACAAGCTTTTGACAGGGAGTCAATGACCGCTACCGCCATGTTTCGCCGCGTACAGTATAGATGACGTCCGCAATTTCGTTTCGCCAAAATTCGTTTATTGCGCGGAAACCCGCAACAAAAACTACTCTGTGTCCTTTCCCGGGACTCAAAGTAACATACCCATCCGAATCGGTTCAGCGGTTAAAACGTGAAGAGGTAATAGACAGACAGATAGACACGATTTCGCAATTATTATACATAATGGGGATTGTCCATTTTTTTTAATTGTGCCCATTACAAAAACATTTCGAGGAATAAGGTCAGTGATCGTTGTTCTGTATTTAAATTAAAAAAATATCCATTAGTTACTTATATTTTTAAACAAATATGTTTAACCTTCAATGACGTCATCACTGAAAGCCATACGTTAATTAATTAGCAATAAACCCGACCTACATTACGTTTTGAACTTTTGGTATGCTTCTCGAATCAGTTTTCACATAAATAAGAGAACTTGCATTCATTTAACACCTTGTTGATACTTCACAATACTCTTTTTTTAATTTTTATGTATTCAATGCTGCCGGCCGCCGATGATGACGTCACAGATCCGAAATCTTTAAAAATTTATTTAAAAAAAAACTAGTCAATGAATTTAAAAAACATTTAATTTTTATTCTTAAAATACCCTATTTCAACGAAAAATAAAATAAATTAATTAAAAATCAAAAAACCCGACTGCAAAAAATGTTAACTAAATAGAACGAAACAAGACCTAATTCTGCCGGAGGCATCGAATCCATATTTTAATTGATATGACTCTTGCTTACGAATTTCATGCCAGGATAAATAGAAGGTTACATAGAAAAATGTAGAAGAAGAAAGTGGATAATAAAATGCAGTTGGAGGCACGTCGCACAAAGTTTAACATAAATTCATAAATCATAAAATATTATGCCTCCGACTGCATTTTATTATCCACTTTCTTCTTCTACATTTTTCTATGTAACCTTCTATTTATCCTGGCATGAAATTCGTAAGCAAGAGTCGTATCAATTAAAACATGGATTCGATGCCTCCGGCAGAATTAGGTCTTGTTTCGTTCTTTTTAGTTAACATTTTTTGCAGTCGGGTTTTTTGATTTTTAATTAATTTATTTTATTTGCGACTTTTTAGTTGTAGTCATCTAACCATTTCGACAATCAATCTAATAAAAAATTGAAAAACTATCGTGCTGATATAACCATATATCGTAGGTACACTTAGAAAAGTGTAGCTACAATACGTTATAATAGGTACATAGGTTTGGTACTGTTTCAATGTATGTTTCTAGTTTTAAGTACCAAATCATTGTTTTTTTTAATACTTTGTCATTGAATTTTCATTTTGTTTCAGTAATGTCAGTTAATTTTTAATTAATACGGTATTGGATTTATCCATGCAGGCGGATTTTGGTTTTTTCTTATTTTATTACTAGCGGTCGGCCGCGGCTGCGCCCGCGTGGATGCCGGTGAGCTCTGCAAAAAGCATATCCAGAAAAGACTCGGTCAGCAAAATGATTCCCAGGTCAATTCACAGACTCCGACACTAACATCGACGACGCAGTCATAATACGCAGGCTGCACCCTGCAGATTGTCTTCCTCCCTTGGTGACGCCAACTATCGTAATATTTTAATTTCGCCATAATTTCAAAACCAAATGTCCAATTTTATTAATTCAAAGACCAAATATTATCTACATAAACTGTACTTAGTAATGGAATAATTTATTTTGATAAGGATTAAAAGAATGAGTAAAATAAACGCGTTTAAATGTAGTCCAAAAAAAATTCAAGATTTTTAAATAAAAAAATGGTTATTGTGCCTAACTCAACATAGATAGGTATAGTGTGTCGCGGACTTTTTTGTAGATATTTGTAAGTTCTACAATTACTTAGAATTTTATGGTTCTATCTTTTATAGTTCAGGCAGCGTACGTAAAATAAGTAACTTTTCTGGTTGATTTTTTACACCTTGCGTCCGAAAAACCCAAATATCTTACGGAACCTTATTTTTTCCAAAATAAAATTCAGCCTTTGTTCAGCAAAAATAATGTAGAATTCCAATGGTAAAAGAATTTTTCAAATCGGTCCAGTAGTTTCCGAGCCCAACAAACAAAAAATCAAATCTTTCCTCTTTGTAATATTAGTGTAGATTTATCGTTCGATTTAATATTAAAACTGCAAGTTATATACACATTTAGAATCAGTGTTTAAAATTCTTTATTTTGATACCCCACTCGATATGCTTTGTAAATTTTTATTTTTGTTTACCTCACGATATGGCGTCAAACATCCGCCATTTTGCTTTTTTCTTAATGTCACCTATCTAAGAACACTCGGGCTATTAAGACAAATCTAACGATACCTCAAATGTGAAAATCCGTTTAGCCGTTCTGAAGATACGAGGTAATAAAGAATATTACATATATAGAAGATACGCGCTAAACACATAACCCTCCTGGCAGTCGGGTAAAAATATAAAAGTACATGTGATTTTTTTGGACAATGCCCATTGCATGGACAGTACAGATAGAAACACACACAAAGACAGACACGAAAATCTTTATACATTTATAACACCCCTTTTTTGTCGGGGGTTAAAAATAAGGTAAAACGTAGGTTGGCTGTTAGCTTATAAGCACAGCTGACTACGTAGCTGTCGCGTAGATTGCGTAGCAGGTACTACGCGCAGCGTAGGCCGAATGTTTCAGCACTGCGATTCCGCAATGTTATTGTCCATATTAATACAGACAGACAGACAGACAGACAGACAGACAGACAAACGGAGAGACGGACAGACTGACAGACGTACTCGTAATGTCACTGTACTGAAAGAGATTTTTTTGCATTTAAAATTCTCATTGCAATACAATGACTTATAGGTCAAGGCACAACTGATAAAAATTAAACAAAACTATGTAAACGAATTTAAAACTTATTATTTTTTTTTTAACTTTGCTTTAAAATTCCTCAAACTTGTTTTATTAGGTAAAACAAGTTTGAGGATGTATAAAACTCAAAGGTGACTGACTGACTGGCATAGTGATCTATCAACGCACAGCCCAAACCACTGGACGGATCGGGCTGAAATTTGGCGTGCAGGTAGATGTTAATTATGACGTAGGCATCCGCTAAGAAAGGATTTTGATCAATTCTACCCCCAAGGGGTTAACCCTTAATTGGTCGCATGGGGTCAAATCACTTTCAAACCGAAAAAATAATGTGCCATTTTTTTTTAAAGACTGTCGGTGTTGATTATCCAACAACCTTATATGCCTTTTATCATCTTATCATCATCTTAGTCAAGAGACTTTTTTTTTTCTCCCAGTAGTCAGTGTTCTGGCTTCGCTACTGATTGCTTTTCGCCACTTGCTCCACAATCTTCCCCGCCATCTTCATGAAAGTAGTTCTGCGTTTTTTATTCTTCATTATATCTTTAATGGTGTCTGTTGTTATGACTTGGTCTATTTCTTCTTCTGTTTACCTTCTGAGTGTTCATTACATGGGACATTCTGTGAGACAGTGCAGAACTGTTTGAGTTGTAAGGTTGTCACATTTGCACGCCTTGCAGTTCTCCCTCAGTTTCATTCGGTCCAAGTACTCTCCGAAGCCTCCGTGTCCTGTAAAAAGTTGTGCTGACAGGTTGTCTTTCTTCACTTCGGAGAGAATCTTGTACGCTATTCGCAGGTCGTCGAAAAAGTAAGATATTGTTTTTCCGTTTCTTTCGGTATTATATTGTTCTTGATATTTGTCTAGTGTGTTCTTCCTTAGATTATATTTTACTGCGCTTAGGGGAACTGAATCATATGCTGGCGCTGTTTCCTTTTTCGTGGCTTCCCTCGCCAGGTGGTCGGCACGTTCATTTCCCTCCAGGCCAACGTGCGCCTTTATCCAGTACCAGTTGATTTTTGTGGAGTCTTCCCTTATTCGGTTTCTTATCTCTACGGCTACTGGATTCAGGCTGCAAGGGTCTGCGACGGTCTGCAGGGCTGATCGGGAATCTGAAGCAATATTTACCACATTCTTGCTTGTATTTTTGATGATCTGGGTCGCCATCAGCAGCGCCGCCATCTCTGCTTGGTAAACCGAACAGTGGTCCGCCAATTTTATCTTTGCTGTTATAGTCTCTCTGTGCTCATCCCAGCAACTGACTGCTGCTCCTACTTTTCCGTCCAGTTTGCTGCCGTCAGTATATAGAGTTGGGATGAGTTCAGGCATTTTCTTTAGATCTTCCTCTTCGGCGACCCAATCAAACGTTATTCGTTCTCTTCTTGCTGGATGAGGGAGGTCAAAAGGGTGGGCTCTTTTCTCTATTTTTCTGTCAGGGTAGTAGGCCATGGGTTTACCTCTCTTGATATAGTTCCGCGTTTTCTATAATCCTGAAGCGAAGAGGAATAGTGCCACTTATTACTGTGCTGTCCATTAGGGAAGTAGTTTTGTGTGCTTTCGACATCATTATTGTGAACATTCGGTTCATTCGGTCTATCTTTTTTCTGATGTACTTTTTTCTAAGGACAGGTTCCCACACGCTTGCTGCATACAGGATCGTGGGTTCCACTACGGATGTATATAAAGTCTTTATTATCTCGGAGTTTAGGCTCCATGTTGCTCTACATGACCTTGATAACTTTTTGTATATCTTGATGACCTTATCATTGACATGTTCTAGATGTTGTTTGAATGTTAACTTGTGATCAATGATAAGGCCGAGCAGCTTAAGATGGTTAGTGACAGCCACTTTTGCACTGCAGAACTCAATGTTGGGGATATCGTAATTGCGTTTATTCGTGACTATTATAGCCTGGGTTTTGTGTGCAGCGAATTTGAGCTTGTTCTCGGTACCCCACTTCTCAATTTCCTTCAGGGCTTTATTGGCTTTGTCCTGCACCTGTTGGGCGTTAAATCCAGCTGCCACTACTACCAGGTCGCCAGCGAATGCTTGTAGGTGTGCTTCAAGGGTATCTGCTATGTCCATTAGGGGGTCCACGATTATGTCCCACATTGGTGGTCCTCCTACAGAGCCCTGCACACATCCCTTTTCGGTTTCTTTTGCGATAGTATGTCCAGTATATGTCAGCTCTATTTGCCTCTCGCTCAAATAGTCGTTGAAAGTGCTGCTCAGGTATTTGTTGACCTTCTTCCTTTTCATTTGGATTTTTATTTGCGGCCACCATGCGTTGTCGAACGCTCCTTTGATATCCAGTGAGATTAGAATAACCATCCGTTTTTTTCTTATCTCTTCTCTCACCAGTTCCACTACGTCGTAAAGGGCGTCTTCCGTGCTCTTTTGTGGCATAAATCCATATTGGCGAGGATTGAGGCCATCCTTTCCTAATTCCCAGAGTAGCCTTCTGCACAGGATTTTCTCGAAGATTTTCCCCAGGATCGGGAGTAACCCTATAGGTCTGTATGCTTTCGGGTGGGTGTAGGTGTCTTTGCCAGGTTTCGGAAGTATTATTACCTTAGCCTTTTTCCAGATCCGGGGGAAACATCCATTTTTCAGGCAGGCTTGGAATACGGCAACCATGGTGTTCGGGCTTGCTTTGTATGCATGGTCTAATATGTCAGCGGTGAGACCATCATAGCCTGGGGCTTTTCTTGGATTCATGTCTTTAAGTGTCATTTCTATTTCAGTCTTTGTAATATTGTCTAGGTCATTGTAGTTTTCCTCGTTATTAAGATCGTTGTTTATGTCTTTCGTGTGTTTGTCAGCTTCTAGCCTTATAAGTCTTTGTTGTGTTGTGTCATCGTCGTTTGTGTCTTTGGGATAGAATGTATCAGCCAGCAATTTTGCGGATTCAAAGGGGCTGCAGTCAGTGTCATTAATTTTTAGCAGTTGATCGTCCTTTCTTTTGCTAGTGATCTTCATTATTCTGTATATTCTATCCCATAGGCTTTCATTGTTTTGTGATGTACAAAATAATGTGCTATAGTTCCAGGAATGCAACGACGCTTTTGGTAGTTTCCTAACTCCTATTGAGGTATCCTAATAAGTGGTAGCTGGTCAGCTAACGATGGTGCATGTGTCGCTATTCTCTTGAGCGCTGACCCCATGCGACCACTTACGTGACTTTTTTGTCACAAGACAAGTTTCCATTTTTGCAATATTACATGTTTAATAGCTAAATTATTTTTGATATAATTTAGAATGATTTATAAATATATAAGTATTTCATTCTATTGACAACATTTTTTTATATTATTGCTCTGTAAAAATTGCAATATAGATCAAGATATTGAAATACACTGGCGGCTGGAAGGTTTCTGAAGATAAAAGAGATTTTGAGAACCGATAACCTCCAAACTTCAAAACTAGGCACCTATTTGTGACGGGCATGAATTGGTAGACATGATTTAAGAGCTCAGAGATGCCTTAAATAATCCCTGACCACTGGATGATGATGAGGGGGTGATGACCAGAAGTGCGTAACAAATCATACAAATGAGGAATATATGTTTGTCAGTATTAGCTCAGGTCCTACTTCCCTGTAATAGGACCCTGCTGCACAAAATGCAGCGGGTCATTGCGGTGAGAGTCATTAGGGGCTACCGTACAGTCTCTTGGGCGGCAGCGACTGCTCTGGGAGCTCACGGCGAGGGTGCTCGCCGAGTTGAATCTCCTCATCACTGAGGGGAGGTCGAATGGCGAAGCTCCTTCGTGCGAAGAGCTCAGGCGGTTCCGGAGACTCGGAGAGCTGCTGAGGAGGTGGGAAGATTTGGGTGGGATCTGGCGCAGACCCGGTACGGTAATCGTACCGCTGAGGTACTGCGTCCAGTTCTTGTGGCGTGGATGCGCCGCAAGAAGAAACCCCTAACCTTCCGCCTTACGCAGATACTCACCGGGCACGGGTGCTTCGGTGAGTACCTGTGTAGGGTTGCCAGGACAGAGCCAACGCCAGCCTGCCATGAATGTGGCGCTGCGGAGGACACGGCCCAGCATACCGTTGAGGTGTGCGATCGTTGGGCCGTGCAGCGCCACGATCTCGTGGCGGTGCTAGGTGGAGACCTCTCACTCCCGAGCATGGTGCGCTGCATGCTCGAGAGCGATGAGGCATGGCAGGCGGCGGTCTCTTTCTGCGAAATTGTTATGTCGCAGAAAGAGGCCTCGGAGCGAGACAAAGAGGACGATCCCACCTCTCTGCCGCTCCGCCGGCGTAGGACGGGAGTGCGGAGGCGTCGCTACGCGAACCTCCTAACTCTCGTCTAACGGGGCTCGCAACGCTTTAGTTTGTCTAAGCGTTCCCTTACTTTGGTGGAAGTCCGGTCCGAGGTAGACCGGCCAGTCGTGGAGGGAGTCCTGTGTTTGTTAGATCCGGGATATCCCTCCTCTATACGGCTGAAGGCGAACCGCAGGTGGTTTTAGTGAGTAGGAGTCTCACATACCCCCGGGGTGCTTCAGTTAACTGAGGCACATACCCAACCCGGGGCACCCATGATGGGTTTCCCCTGCGTAAAAAAAAACGGTCCTACTTCTTTCAGTGCTGCAAAAAAAATCTGGTCATCAAAGTGAATAATACATTTTTGTATCTCGATCTCAATCATGGTGTATGGTTTATGAGATTTCGAGACAGAGCAGTAGTTGATATATTTTTTTAGTTGTATAGAGGCAAATGAAGGCCTATTAAGATTAATTATAATAAAGCATTCTAACAATTCGCATAATAAATACTTCATTTTATTCATTTCTTCAACTTAATTTTCATTTTTTATTTGGGGTCAGTGGAGACCCCATGCGACTACTTGTGTGACTTTTTTGATGCGTCTAATTAAGGGTTAAAATAGGGGATGAAAGTTTGTATATAATAACACTTCTTAACGCGAGCGAAGCCGCGGGCAAAAGCTTGTCACCAATAAGATAAAAATGCGACTTTTTGCTGACAGTCCCGTTTATATTGCGGTTAATTTAATAAACACCGGTTGTTTGTTTGTCTGTTTGTATAATTCATGCACTGTTTACTTTGCAGCTTTGATACTTTTTATAAAAAACTGTCTGGAAAAACATTCAACGTTTTGATTACCTTATTTACATTGAAATACAGAGCTTTACTTAATTTTTTATCAGAGACCTTTGAATGTTTTCAATGAATTTTATTTTTCGTTGACTTTTCCATTAATTTGGTCCCAAACGCAAAAAATTATAGTATTAGTATGTAAGCGGATGTGTACAAGGATATAATATAGTAGGTCTAGTATTTATTATTGTATTTATCAGTGTATAATGTATATAATATTTTATTATGTTTTATTTGGATGTGTTTTTTTTTCTACAGAGAAAGCGGTGATACAGTATAGTTTTGTCGCTGTTGCCACTGGTTGACTGGTAGAAAACGCCATATTATGGCATTAAGTCCGCCATTGTTGGCCATTGTACACTCGAGGAAGTTGATTCCTATGCATGTCGCGGGTCAACTTAAACTGGTCAGTGGTCAGTGTTGGTCGGGAAAAAGAACAGGACAGAATCGTATTTCTATATTTCCATCTTGGTCATTTTGTGTTTACCAAAATATCAACATTGCGACCTCCTTGGCAACGATAAGTTTATTGGTCGCTATCTGTCGTCGGCTATGCTCGTTCACGATAGAATTGTATTTTATTGGTCGCATTGCTTTTGACAAAATATAATCTACTTAGCGACCGCCTTAGCAACGAAAGTATTTACATTTTGAAGTTTTTGACACGGTCATCTTCAAAAATGTTTTGCAAATATTGGGAATTGATTTAAATAAGTAATATACTATTTTATTTCTCTCATCCGAACAATCTTTGAAAAAATTATTAAGTACTATATATACTTAATATTATATAAAATGTGTTTATTGAAACATTATAACCCATCCAATATGTGCAACAAAACAATGGACTTATTAACAGCAAATCGTTGAGCAGCCCAAACTGGCCAACCTAATTCTACTCCCAATATCTTCGTCAATAAATATTATCATGAGTTGGTTAGTTGGAAAAGGCTACCCCGAAGGATTAAGTAAAACTTATGTTATGTTTTTGAATTATATTCTCATTGCTGATTATTATAACAACCCAGAGTTCATAATAATACCTCAAGAAGAATACCTAAGAGTTCATAATGATTTTATAAGTTTTACGTTTTTCGATATTGTTTTAACGCTCAAATAAAATATTATCACGATATTATACAAGTGTGTTCTGATTTTTATGGTTTCTTGTAGATTAGAAAGATGTTGATCTATAATTCTAGCGCGTTTTTATTACATTACGCAAAACATAAAAATGAATAGTAAGTAGTAGGTTCAGATTCCCTAGGGCCTAGGATATTGATTGCTATCAAGAAAATTTTTCGTGAGTAGCATAGTGATTAGTGAGTAGCTTTTTTTGATTAGACGAACAACAATTTCCTGTGCAAAAATTCTCGAAAGTTAATAAGTATTTCGATTTGATGGTCCTAAAATATGATTGTTCTATTTGTAAGAAAATGTTATTGTTAAATTATATAACTATAGTAGCTAGTTTTTTGTATACCTCTCAGTATACAAAAAAATCTGCTGGTTAGATGTTTTAGGGTACCATAGTCAACGAGGACGTCTTGTTAATTACAGAACCCTAAAAGGGGTGTAAAAGGGGTGACAGACGTGCGTAGAAGTACGCGGACTTATGGCTCGATGATCTTTTTCGCCTGTATGTCACCTAAGTACGCCTCGGAGTATCTGTGAAAATGATCTTTAAGATGAGGTCAATAAGGTCAACCTTTATTACCACGTATTAAAGTTAATTTCATGAGTAATCGAGGTAACTTCTCAAAAATTTATGAAAGCACAAGAAGGCGATTTTGGCTTTATGAGAAGTATCCCAAGCATATATTATATGCTACCAAAAAGTAAAATTTTGCACCAAGTTATGCTAGATGGTTCCGAAAATACTAAGAGAACTCCGGATTCAATTTTTTTTATGAAATAAAACGGGGGCAAACGAGCAAACGGATCACTTGATGGAAAGCAACTACCGTCGCCCATGGACACTCGCAACATCAAAAGAGCTGCAGGTGCGTTGCCGGCCTTTTAACAGGGAAATGGGAATACGCTCTTTTCTTAAAGGTTTGTAGGTCGTTTAGGTCCGGAAATACTGCTGGTGACAGTTTGTACCAGAGTTTTACAGTGCGCGGCAGAAAGTTACGCGAGAAACGCACGGTGGAAGACTGCCACTCATCAAGGTGATGAGGATGGTATATTTTTCGCGTGGGACGATGGCGAAAAGTTGCAGGTGGTATGATTCCGAACAATTCCTCAGAGCACTCCCCGTGATACAGCCGATAGAGGATGCAGAGTGAAGCTACATCTCGGCGTAATTTCAGGGGGTTCAAGCTGTTTGAAACACTATGGCAGTCAACAATTCGAGCGGCTCTTCATTGGATACGATCCAGAGGGAGCAGTTGGTATTTTGGCGCCCCTGCCCAGAGATGAGAACAATATTCCATATGAGCCATGTAGAGTTATAGGCGTTGGTCCGGACTGAAGTACTGTCTCGCTCTATTAAGAACACCAAGCTTCTTCGAGGCTATTTTGGCCTTACCCTCGAGATGGTATCGAAACTGGACTTCGCTCGATATGTTAACGCCAAGTATTTCAATGCTAGGGGAGATGATTAAAGATGTGCCCTCTAAACGAGGATATACGACCATTGGTGACTTTTTAGTGGTGAACGCGCAGACTTGTGTCTTGGGGGGTTGAATTGGACCAAGTTACGTCCACCCCATTCGTAGACCTTCTCCAGTGAATTCTCCACCTTCGACACAAGTTCGTTTATATAATTAAAGATACAAGTATGGGGGTTGGGGCGCTGTTTTAATAACTGAAATAATTTATACTAGGTACTTACATACTATGCAAATTACATCCATCATTATCATCACTACGCAGAACACAGTCTTTATACAGAAAGCCTTATAAAATATAAGGCTTTAAAAAGAGTGAAAGTCGGTACCAGTCCCAAAAATTAAATATATTTTGTCATAGAATTCACGATTCTGAGCTGGTACCGACCAACTTCAAAATAATGAAGTACTGTCTTATATTTCTCTATGTAATGAAGAGTGTATATTATAGAAATAGTTGAGACTAAAGAGTACGAATTATTAGTTAAGAGTATTAAAAGTATGAAATATTAGAGTACTAAAGTGTAAGAATTATTTAATATACTATTTATTTGAATAAGTAATGTTATTGTTTTCACTTGGAAGTCGGTTTTAATTAGAATTCGAAGTTTAGGATTTTCTTAATTTGCCCTCCTATAATTGTAAAATCTTGGCTACGCCCATGCGAATCTATAAATATGTTACATTACACGCAAACGCTCCCGGTGAGGGAGCACCTTTACACATTGAATCGAGACTATCCGTACTTGCAATAAATTATTATTGTTTCAAAAAATTCGCGAGCAGCGCGCTGTTGCCTCTCCGCACGGTACATGTGACGTTCCTCTGTAAATCTGGCAACCTCGCGTTGCAGAACAGGCTTATTGATACATTTTGATGCAGAGTAGACAGAATTATAATATTATGTCTATTTTGTCAACTTACATGGTATAGGTATTATTGAAGTAAGGAAAGGTCTTATCTACTTATTTTAAATATTTTGACGTGATTGCCCCGATGGAACGACTCTATCAGCAGTCTAATGCTGACTTCTCTCGGTACGTAATATCACGCGCCGCGCCGCGCCAGCTCTAGCCACTCGCCGTGTGTAGGGGGTGGCTCAAGGTGGCGCGGGCTGGCTCGAGCAGGCGCGTCCGATCCGATTTATGTCGATTACTTCAAAGACGTGGCTCGGCGCGGCTCGTGATATTACGCGCCGTGAGAACGGGTAGCGCGAACTCACCTATTGGCTCGTGCTCGCTCGTTCAAATTACGCGCCGTGAGAAGCCAGCATAAGGTTCACGAGATCTGAAAAATACGTTTATGGCACCTAATAAGCTACACTGCGCCCAGTAGTGACAAGACTTTCGGCCGATTCAGAAACTACGCATTTTTATAATTATTAAGTATCAGAATACTTCACTTAGAGCTCCGAAACTTTAAGTTAGCTTAGAATTTAGATGTTTTCCGGACACTAGAGAGGCCGTTAAAACTTAAGTGAAGCTCTTTAAGTAGTCGGCCTAAAATAATATTAGCTTTTAGAATAGACACTCGTTTGTAAATATTTCGAGGGACTCCGGCTTCGTCCTTACATTCGAAATCATTGTTTCTTGTTTGATATTTTTCATTTTAAAATTTGAAATAATTGACACTAAATTAGTAATATCGTGTCCTTGACTCAGTTCGTTGTTCTACCAAATAATGATCCGTAACACGTGGTCATTAGGGTCATACCTTATTCACCTCGTCTTAAAGATCATTTTCATAGAAACTCCAAGGCAAAAACACAAAACGAAGTGATGCGATTTGAACTGCTCCTGACTTGCTTTAATTGCATTTTTGGACCATAACAATGGAAAAGACAATTTATACCTAATGTTTCTTAAATTGTGACAATCCAAAATAGGACAAAATGAAATCGGTGTTTTAGGCTAAAATTTAATTTAAATTGTCACAATTTAAGTAATTAAGGTATTTCTATAAATAAGAGACTGTAAAATGTATTCCCTCAAAGCCTATCGGAATCCGTATAGTTATGATATGAAACTAAACCCACAGGCCAAAACTCCCACCCACAGGCCACAATGATTAATCTAAGAATGTTATTATTCCAAAGCAACTTACTACCTACCCATTTTTATCTACTGCTTAACGTAAAAACGCTCTAAAGATCAGCATCTTTCTAATCTACAAGAACATATTTTAACAAAAATCACAACACAAGTAAAAAGTGACAATATTTTATTTCACAGTAAGACAGTACTTAATAATTTACAATTCTGGTCATTTAAAAAATCTTTGGGTACTTAAAACGATCAGCAACACGAAACGAATTTGAATACAAAACGTTACGTTAGTGTTCCGACTCTTACCATGACCATCAACGAAGATTGTAGAATGAGGGTGTGCTGTTGATATAGACTGAGTTGATCTGCTTAATTATAACCTGTGTATGACTTCATTGTTCTTATAGCACATTTTGAACAGTTAGGCTAGTTGATGATTTGAAGCACATAAATGCTTAGATAAGCCACGTTTGAAGTGCATAATATTAAGTTTAGATAGGGGAAATAAATGTTCACACCAATAATTCAGAACCTGTTGAGAACCTAAAAAATTCAGAACCATATTTGCAAAACTTAAATTAATAATCCTGTCTAAACCTTCAAAACGTAAAAACTTTCTTTGCTAAGGCGGTTGCTAAGTAGCCGGCGTATGTTTATATTTCTCGGTATATTGTAAAAGTAAAGTGACCAATAAAATAAGATTATGTCGTGTCATACGAGTATAACCGATTAACCGACAGATAGCGACCAATAAACTTATCGTCGCTAAGGAGATCGCTGTGTTGATATTTTGGCAAACACAAAACGACTAGGACGGAAATACTTCCGTCCTTTTCTTTTTCCCGACCAACATAATCGCGAAAATGGGCTGACCCGCTACCTGCATAGGAATCAACTTCCTCGAGTGTACATTGTGCAAGAAGTGTAATAAATAAAAAAAACAATATTTGGCCTATTTTTGCTCTATAACGGTACGGAACCCTTCGTGCGTGAGTCCGACTTGCATTTGGCCGGTTATTTGGGACTTTGAGTGCCACCAACCAAACAACCAAATTTCATCAAAATCAGTTTAGCGTTTTTAGCGTGAAGAGATAATAGACAGACAGACTGATAGACAGACTCACTTTCGTATTTATAATATTAGTATGTTACACAAATTTACTATGTTATTTCATTTTAATTGTAATGTGTTTTGTGTATTGAAATAAATAAATAAAAGTATTTATTTCGAACAGCCTATAGGTTATTTCTACCAGCACCCTGTATAATCTATTACGGTGGAGCACGGCTCGGTTAATCAAGATTACAAGACTCGGATCAGTTTGTAATCCGATATCCAACTACAGGGATATTCCATTTGTAATTTCCAAACCGAGACAATATTGTCGCGAATACATTATATTGTTATACTGTGACATAGACCGTGTACTATACCTAACTAGAAAAGGTTCATAGGCAGATGGTAGACCTACGTAATTTGGGTACGTTGTGCCAAACATAGCCGGTAGATCACGACTACTATTGGATTGATATAACACGACCAAATGACGAAGGACCTCCAATTGCCTGTGAATCAATTTGTTCGATGGTACATACAAATATGGCGGTTCTTATGGCGTTGTAATAAAGGCGTGAATGCGAAACAGCTGTCATTAGTAAAGGAAGAAATAAAAAAAATGATCAGATTATTAACAAAAAAAAAATCAAAATCGGCACACCTGTTCGGCTATGATGCTACAGTGAAAATGTACTATGTTTCACAGTGTTGTTATAACAAATGTTTTCCTGACGATTTTTACGTAATTCAATTTTTTATACTCTCAATCCCATTAACTGTAGCTTCAATAAAAAAATAAACGCAACAGACATCTGTCAAATCCTGTGGTCATGGTTAAGGTTAAGTTAATGTTAAAGCTAAGTAAGCCTTAACTCTAACCATAACTTTAACTTTAACCAGCCTCTGGTGCAACCCACCCTAATTATTATAAAACCGTCATAGAAGCTTGAAAGGTAAAACCATCTAAGCGAGAAAAATACTGAAAATGAGTTAACACGATACATAGCATATTCAACGTACGGGGATCAATATGGAAAATCCGCGAAGAAAACTAACGAAAAATGGAAGGAAAAATGGAAAGCTTCAGTAAATAATAAGTTTCCGTGGCTTCTAGAATATTTTACCATACATTATTTAAATCTGAGGTGAATTTGAGGAAATTGAGAGAATCGATGGACAAACAGAACCTATTTATATTCTAGACTGCTGCTTGTGTTATGTTTTTCAATGGAAAATTCCTGTTTACAGAATGATGAAGGCACAAGTTGGAACCGAGCGACACGCGACAACTGCAGACGACGTGTCGTCGCGACACTACTGGTTTGTATGTATTTCCATACCCTGCGCAGCTAGCGACACGAAGCGCCGGTTAGCTATTCAAGCGACACTTAAATTCATATAATAATAACTCCCACACCGGTTTCAGTGATGGTGGCCGGTTTCATTGAACCAGGCCAGTTACGCAGGAGTAATTTTATAGTGTCCATGTGTGTGCCCAGTACACAAGAGCACTCTCTATTACTCTTATAACCCAGTGGGACGGACGACCGACACGACTGGCGAGAGATCAGGCGCAGGACCGATTTTTTACATGCTTATCCGACGCATGGATCATCTTACTTGTCTGACAATCAGGTGATCAGCGTGCATTGTCCTAGCCAAACTTGGAAATAACATGTTTCCAAAGCGGGAATCGAACCCACGACCTCCGAGTCAAGAGCAACGCTCTGAACCACTGGACCACTGGAGGCGTTGTCCTCCGTGGTCCAGTGGTTAAATTCATAGAAATACATAGAGACCAGTAGTGTCGCGACGACACGTCATCTACTGCCGTTTCATGTAGGCTTACAACTTGTACCTTAAAGCTGCTCAATCGATTTCCAGTTGTCCTATGTCCTATGTCCAGTTTCAAAGTATATCCGTACCAATATTCATCAAAATCGGTTTAGCGGTATAAGCGTAAAGAGGTAACAGACACTTGCGCATCTACTAATAACATTAGTATGTAAGTATATAATATAATATTATTAGGAGCAACGAAGCTATGCACAACATCTAGTACTAAAGAGAGACATGAATCTAGTACTTTTTCGTATTATAAAAATACCGAAAATCTGTAACGATTTTAATGAAATTCAATCTTTAAATTATTTTAGATAAACACGTTTAAAATAATCTGAATTTCCTCAAAAACATCTTACGGTGCGTCCACATTTGTATCATTTGCGCGATCAGATATCCGATCAGATCTCCGTCGCGTAGCATCAAAGCGTGTCAAAATGATACGCGTATCATGATCGCTATTAACCACGTATCTAATACATGCCGTATCAAATACTCGCATGATCGGCAGAATGATCTAATAGGCGTCCACACTATGACACGCATACTTGATACGGCGCGATGATCGCGACGGAGATCTGATCGGAGATCTGATCGCGCAAATGATACAAATGTGGACGCACCCTTAAGAGTTTTCTATGGGAATATTAAAAACTATTTGTTCCAAATTCGCACGCTCTATTTTCCATGCCATAGAGTAGGTATGAAATATAGAAGCGACTACCACATTACAGCGGACGAATCGCACACAATATAAACGCTTGAGCATGTTCTTAGCAATGAGTTCTGAAATTGAATTTACAATGTATCGGAACAATCCGTGAAACTTCTCTAAAATATGTTGAGCGTCGGCATAGAGTGAACAACGCGTAGAGGTGTGACTGCAAACTGGGGGTAGGTTTACCTACTAAGATAGTGACACAAAGTTCTTTACCTCCAACACAAAATAACAAGGCTTATTCAAAACATGATTAATTTAAATATTGTTTATTTATAGTAAACGAATTAAATCTCTACAATAACATTCTCAAAATAAAACACAATAAAAAAATAGCGAAAGAATTACCGATACTTTCAGGTGTTTTTTTTTAAATAGATATTTAATGAATACAGTCACAAAACCTGTAAAAACATAAAATTTCATTTAGGCCAGACTGTGTTAATTGTATTATTTGCTGAAAATACATTTAGGTACTTGTACTTTTAAAGGCATAATAGAATTAATGAAAACTTGTATGTTAAGTAGGTGTTAAGTATTTTCACGTGTTGTATTGCTGAGTTTGATTAAGGGCTCCCACACAAAACTGCGAATTCGTATCGCATTGCAAATATCTGCGACTAAACTCATAATAATAATCGGCCAAGTGCGAGTTGTACTCGCGCACGAAGGGTTCTGTACCACTACAGAGCAAAAATAGGCAAAAAATTGTATTTTTTGTATGGGAGCCCCCCTTTATTATTTAATTTATTTAAATTTTATTATTAATTATTAAAGTATAAATACTATTAAGTATTTTGTGAACATTTCAATTGCCTATATGTTGCCGTTATTGATAAAGAGCAAAAAATAGCAAAAAAATCACGTTTGTTGTATGGGAGCCCCCCTTAAATATTTAGTTTATCTTGTTTTTAGTATTTGTTGTTATAGCGGCAACCAATATACACAATCTGTGAAAATTTCAGAAGTCTTGCTATAGCGGTTCTTGAGTTACAGCCTGGTGACAGACAGACGGACAGACGGACAGACGGACAGACGGACAGACGGACAGACGGACAGACGGACAGACATCGAAGTCTTAGTAATAGGGTCCCGTTTTTACCCTTTGGGAACGGAACCCTAAAAATGACATTGCGATGCAAATTCGCATGAATTCGTGGTTTTGTTTGGGCGCCCTAAAGGCTATATTCCTATTATGTACATTATTTTAAAAATATAAGTTCTTGATATTCTAAAACTATACAAAACCTCAGTGTATCTGCAATATACAATACACTGTCTACTCTATGTCTTCTACCATCGATTTAATACATATTTCGCTTTGAAGAGTTGTATAACGAGGGACGTCTACCCCATCCCAATCGCCCTTATCTCAAGACGTATTACTCGAAAATATATCATTATTTGTTAAAATTGAAAATAACGTTCTTTTGATGCATTTTATATTCAATAACGTCGAATTTGGTCTGACTTAGAAAGGTAGGAAAAAGAAGAATAAAAAGGAGAGAAAATATTATGTTCTTCATTTTTGTATAATGAAAATATAGACGTTATAAGAAAGTTACTAAAAATATAATAATAATATTATGTAAAAGAAAAACAAAAAGGCTTGAAATTATTGTAAAATTAGAACTGAGTTAATTAATACTAATATATTTATTAAATTTACTAATAACATTAAATTCGGCATATGTATACTGTATACTGTATGTCACGGGAAAGTATAACTTAAAAGTATAACTTTTGATTCTTAATGTACTATCAGAGAAGTTCATTCCTAGGCAGATGGGGGACCTACGTAGTTTGGTCGCGTTATGTCAAATCCAGCCGACAGATCACAATTAACATTTTTTGGCATCGTCCGACCGAATGACGTTGATCTGTCAACTGCCTAGGAATCAATTTCCTCGATGGTACATTTTACAATTCCCGTACGGCGAATTTTTAAAAACAGCTCTTGGCCAACGTGATTGGCCGAGATCATTAGGTGTAACGTAGCCTATTATTATATTAATTGTTGAGTAGGTAGGTATTTTTAGTATAAATTGCTTATAATAAGCTTTTAATATTACTATTTCTGTCAGCAGAATGGCGAATTAATAAATATCAAGTTGATAACAATAAAAAGATACAGCATGATCAAAAACTTCTCGCTTACTCGTATCAAGTCTTGTATTCCAAGGTGGCTTTCCGATCCTCGCAACACGCTACTGCGACCGACAAAAAAACATACTTTTTTTTTGTCTAAATTTTATGAACTTATAGGTTTCATTTTCTACCGACAGAGTAACGCCGCTGCTTTGTAGTGGCGTTTAGCAAAATGAAACTTATAGCATATAATGGTCGCTGTTAAGCACTTGTGTCCTAACTCCCAATTTTTTTTTGTCAAATTTTGAATACCGTCTTGTTCTAAATCATATTTTAAAGAACTACACTCATAACTCAAGTCGTAATTTTTTTTGTGGTTGAATCACTGACGTCTATAATATACTGGACTCGCTATGCCGTAATAAATGACAGCTATTTTTTGTGCCGATTTGAAGCGCCACCGGTGAGCGTACTGTGAACTAATTAAGTACATAGAAAATTACAACTGCCATTTGCAAAATAGTAGTTCCAAGTACACTCACTACTGCTTTCACATAGCAATCAGCGTCAATAATATGGCGACTTTCAAATAGGAACATTTTATTGATAGTGATCGCCGGTCCAGTGTATTATAGAGGTCAGTGGGTTGAAAGCGTCCATAATATGTCATAAAGTAGCATTTTATTTGAATTTTTGTCGGTTGCGGTCGCTTGCCGTCAGGATCGGATAGCCACCTTTACATAGCTTTTATAACGTCTCCCCTGGTACGCTCCCGCCGAGCTCGACGACCGTAAAATTGTAAAAACTACGATAAATCTCTACTTCTATTTATTCCCTCTTAAATCACGAATAATGTTATCTGAAGCATTACTCAAAATTCTCGAGTGTTATCGTAATGGCCATAATTTTTTATATTTTATGGTTTTTAATTGAAAAATTTGTGAGATTAGGATACTAGCTGACTTAAACGTTACTTTGCCATTTCGTTTTGGGAATAGGAATATTTTCAAGCCTAAAAGAAAGCCTAAAAGAGCGAAAAGTTATCATAAAAGGTAGGTGTATAAAAAATAGGATGTAGGCTGTTTTCCAAATCAACAAGATAAACAGACAACATTTCAAAACAATCGATTCCGGAGAAGCGTCATCAGCTACTATACTGTACTCGGCGAAACATGGCGGTAGCGGTCATTGACTCCCTGTCAAAAACTTGTCATTTTCTATACAAAGCCGCGATTGACAACATCTGAAACTTCATTGTCAATCGCGGATGACCGCTACCGCCATGTTTCGCCGAGTACAGTATACAACACACAAGACTACTCGACGAGTATAGAGTATGAAGATAGATAAAAATAAAAATTTAACAGAGATACTCAACATAATATTATACTAAATGACGTCCGCAACTACGGTGCTCCAAAATTCGTTTATCGCGCGGAAATGGTACATTTTTCCGGCATAAACAGTATCCTTTGTCCATTCCTGGGACTCAAAGTATCTCCGTACTTAATTTCAGCTTAATTAGTTTAGCGCTTTGGCGCGAAGAGGTAACAGACAGACAGACACTCTTTCGCATTTATAATATTATTAATAGTATATCGATGGATTGAAAGATTACGCTCTGTTGAGATATATTATTTTCGTGTGACCGTTTTCCTACCCATAAGAGTAAAGAAAACGAATATTATCCCAAGTCCCAACAAAGGAACAACACAGACACAAAAGAAAACCAGACAGACATTTAGCTGCTCAAATTAATCATAAAGTTCAAAGTTTTTAATTAAATGTTATAAGAATCCAACCTCTAAGACTTGATAACCTAAAACTCCTGAAAGGTTTCCATTTCTTCCTAGAAGTTCAAATAAACTCATTTTCATGATTAAAATTAGGGCCCTGAAACTTGAAAACCTTAACTAGGTATTTTATTTAATTTGTATCTATTTTTGTGTGCATAATATATTTTGATTTCAATGAAATATCTAAATAGATTAAGGTATTAGCCACTAGGAATAAAAAACAAGAATAAGATTTACCCTATTAGCACCCGAAAAAGAAACCATTTTAACTTAATAAAAATCATAATGAACTATAAAGAAACTATAAAGATTCATAATATTATAATAATTGGTATCACCTACCATTAAATTTAGTTGTTAAAATACAAAAGATATTTCAGTTTTCCGCAATTTTTTAATTAAAAAAAGCAATAGATGAAGGCCACTTCAAAGGCTTTCACTACTTTTGGACTTGTCACAAAATGTTGGCGCATACGCGGTTTTGCTTCAAAATATTTTTAAGCAATATCGCTTGATATTATTTTCAAGCAAAATTACGTACTTATATAAATCCCGAATCCTTTTCCATAAATTATTGACAAATGTATGAATGTTCGATAAATATTTAACCCGAGCCAAGCGGAGTACGAGACCAGAATAGGACTGAAAAAGTTTAGTGGGCCGAGGGAACGGAGTAAGTGTTTTGCCTGTGAACCCCGGTCGCATACCAATGTGCAGGATTTATGTTACTAACGCCAATGTACCCGTGTTACTATAGGTTTAGGTTTAAAGAATTTATTCTCAGAAGACATGCAATCACATATATGAGAACTTAAAATTAAATAAAGTAACATTTTTTTAAAGTGGTCATATTATTACAGTAATATTTAAAATAAACATTAGTGTGGGTTGTTTAGATTTGTGTTCCTCCAACAATATAATATTTTATGATATTTGCTATTATGTAGGTTAAATTACTTTTATTTATAAAGTTACTTACAAAAAATAATAATTAGCAAAATCTGTTCAGATGTTCTCAACAATTGTTTATACAGTATGTTTAGTGTATACATTTAGCAAATTCATTATATGGTTAAGGTTTTATAGGATTGAGTGAATGTGTTCTAGTAGTTTTTTCTTATATATGTTAAATGAGCTAGCATTTTTAACATCTACAGGTAATTTGTTGTACAGTTGTGCTCCTTCAAAACTCATGGTTTTCTTACTATAATTAGTACGAACTTTGGGTAATACAAGTAAGCCAGGTCGACGATTACTGCGACTAGAGATTTGTAATTTCTTTATAAAATTTAGATTAATATTTACATTTTTATCGAGAATTTTTCTTATAATTATACATGTGTTATATATGCATAGTTGATTAATATTAAGGATTTTAGTTTCGTTGTAAACCGTTTTTGTTGATGTCATATAATATGGGTAGTTGAAAAGAAGTTTTATTATTTTATTTTGTGTTGGCTGTTATTCATTTAACTTTGTTTTTGTAGCGCTACCCCAGATTTCTATTAAATATAAAAGGTGTGATTTTACTAGAGAGTCATATATCATATAACGTGTCTGTTGGGGAATACAGCTTTGTACATTACGCTATCGTTTTAACACTCTCCCTGCCATGGGATCCGCCGGCGACCCCCAAAAATTCTTGTGCTGCAAGCCAATACACTTTTGTAACTTTTTTGTTAGGAGGCCATGGGGTCCGCCGTTACCCCCCAATATTTTTCTTCCAGTGCGCCACACACGACTTGCATAGTTTTAATTAGCACGCCAGTCTGTTATTAGACAGTTAAGCCGCCGGCCGCCCCCACGGCCTGCCGCGGTCGACCGCGAAATTCGTCTCGCGAATCTTGTGGAAAATCCTATTCCTGACCACCATAATTGTACATTTTTACCAACAGCTGCACTTGGAAGGCAAAACAAGTGTTGTAGACAAAAAACTCACCAAAAGACAACCACTGTATGCTTTTTATGCCCTACGTAACCTAGTGTTTGCGCAGAGTGTTTCGCGACAATTCACATCAAAGTATGTTTATAAACATTACTATGTGGTTTTTATTTCAAAAATTTACATAAATAAACATATTATAAATACTTTACTTATGATGTTTTTATTTATAATATTCTGAGTCTCATAAAAACTATACTATTCATCCTACAGACTTCATTTTTTTTTAATTTGTAGCTTAGTTCATGCTGACGCCATTACACACATTGTATTTTCCGTATCAGCACGCCAGTAGGTATAAAATCAGTTTGAATTTGGGAGGTCAAGGCGGATCCCACGGCGTACCGAAACATTTTTTGTTGGTCCCGCCGGCAGACCCCACGGCCTCCTGGAACAATTTTGTCTTGTAATTCTCGGCCTGCAGAATTGCAAAACTTGGGGTACGCCGGCGACCCCCATGGCCTCCTGAACTTAAAAGTCATTATATATTGCCGGCAGGGAGAGTGTTAAATAGGCTTTCCGCTTTTGATATTTCGAAAATGTCGGAACCGTACATTTTTCTAGACATTAGTCTATGTTTTCTCGGATTTAATCCTTTGATCGCGGATTCTTGGAAAACTATTGTTATTCTATTGTTGCCGCGGTCGCCGGTGTCCTCATGGGGACACTATCTGTATTCTTATATATAATAGGTTAAAGTATCAATTTTTATTTAAAACAGTTGGAGCATTCAATGTAAGGTTGGCAGGCAGTAGAATGCAGAACTGTACTGAAAATTACTTTTTAGAAAGTATTAAAAGACGTAAGCATTTTGAAAATGGATGTATAAAATTCGTTTTATTTCTCCTTTAAACAAAATTAGCTTGGCACGAATATAGTCACAGAGCTGTCATAATGAAGTGGATAATTAATATTTAAAATAGATTAAATTTAATTTAAATTTTGTTTTTCAAATCAAAATTCAAAGTCAAGCACGTGTATAATATATATTTTGAAATTAATTTAAATAATTAGGTGTAGCACTTAGAATTTAATAAAGTATGTTTATGTTCGTACGAGTGCCTCTTGACACGATTCGCTTCGACTTTGTTCACAGTTTTATTCCAATAATAAACGTGGATTGCTTTGTGACCCTTGCAAGTGGAAAATTGTATTTTGAAAATATACTTTATGCGTATATTTTAATTATTATTGAGTAGGTAGATACGTGATGCTGACTTTTATTGAAATGACGTTAGAAAATAATTTTATAAACGTTTTGTTGAACGCATTTTTCGCATTCCCTCTTAAAAGACCGAAAACGCACCTGCAGCTCTTCTGATGTTGCGAGTGTCCATGGGCGACGGTAGTTGCTTTCCATCAGGTTTGCTCGTTTGCCCCCTTATTTCATAAAAAATCGCAAATAACATTTCAAAGTACAAATTATTATAAATCTAATTTACTATTTAGTCTTCCTAAGACTAACTACTCAGAAACTAATATTGATTATTTAACTGTAATTACCAAAGTAAAGATTTTGACACAAGCCTTATACAATACTAGCTGTCCCTGTGAACTTCGTGTCACTTTAAAACCTTCCCTGGACTTCTACGAATATTTTAAGACTAAAATCAGCCCAATCCGTTCAGCCGTTTTCGAGTTCTAGCGCGACTAACACATTTGAAAATCCATTTTTATATATAAGACTAGCTGTCCCGGTGAACTTTGTGTCACTTTAAAACCTTTCCTGGACTTCTACGAATATTTTAAGACTAAAATCAGCCCAATCTGTTCAGCCGTTTTCGAGTTTTAGCGCGACTAACACATTTGAAAATCCATTTTTATATATAAGACTAGCTGTCCCGGTGAACTTTGTGTCACTTTAAAACCTTTCCTGGACTTCTACGAATATTTTAAGACTAAAATCAGCCCAATCTGTTCAGCCGTTTTCGAGTTTTAGCGCGACTAGCACATTTGAAAATCCATTTTTATATATAAGAAGATTATGTTTCAAAATCTTCATTTAGGTAATTACAATAATAAGGTTCTGTCTCACCACTTTCTGATAAAGTGCCGAATATTGCTATTCACAACTTTTTTACAGATTCTCCATACTTTATTTCTGTCAAGTTAAGTGGTGGATAGCCTATTCGGCACTTATCAGGAAGTGGTGAAACAGGCCATAAGACAAATAAAATTTTAAGCTTTATTCGCACCAAACTAACTATCGAATCTGTTGTCAGTAAGGTGACAAACGAAAGACTGAATACTTAAAGAACAGTCAGTTTAGACTAGTGTAACTTCAGCCTTAACGTAGCAAGGAAACTAAAATTTCCAGTTCTGTTATGAAAAAATGTCGACCCATTTACCACAAAGGTTTAACCACGCTCTAGTTAAATTATAAAGAGTTTCGAATCAAAAGCGGCAACTTCAAAGCAGAAAAATAACTAGAAGACATTGTATTAATAGTACACACTTATCTTCTGTGAGGCTTAAGGAAAGTTTAAGCCAGTTTTACAAAAGGGCGTTCTTTGAAAAAAGTTTCCGATAAGACGTTTCACATGTAATCCCTGCGTTTCCGCTTGATTTGTCTTCTATTTGATAACGGTAAGGACTTTTTAATTTTATCTGTGTCATCTTATTTTGGGATTCTCGTGTGATTTGTGCTCGAAATTTTGTCTTCTCTGTGTATATTTTTTGTCTTGTTCTTAGACTGGCTATAGACGGGCCGAAAGTTGCAGTCGGGACCGACTGCTCTACAGCTGTCGGAGCCGTTATTGCTCGGACCGCTAAAGAACTGCTCGGGTAGTCTGTGTAAAGGCGTCGATCCACCGCGGCGCACGCTGTGCACGGCCACGCGGTGCACGGATTTATTTCTTTGACTACGTTGGTCAACGTTTCCACTGCAGCACACGCTACACAAACACGTTACTCACGACTATGTACACAATTCTTAGCTTCCGTGTATCCCGTGCACAGCATGCGTAACGTGGCCAGCGTTAAGCTACGTGTGCACCATATTCGAGTAAGCTACGTGAGTCAATTCGTACGAAGCGTTTCCGTGGGTTGCAGTGGACACAGTCGCATATTATATTTTCTTGCAAAGCGAAGCTTGACGCACGTGCGTAGTCTCCGCGTGCGCTGCGGTGGAATCACGCCTTAATACGGATATAATGTGCGTGCAGCAACCGCATTTTCAGTCGGTCTCGACTGCAAAATTCGGTCCGTCTATGGCCGACCTTACGGCCGAACTCCAGGATTTTTTTTAGATGATTCAACTTCAATTGTAAGAAGAATTTGACAGATGATGTATGGGGCCTATGTCAAATCTTCATTTAATTACAGCTAAGTAATATTCATCTCTGAGTGCGGCAGTTAGTCGCACTATTTATTGTGATAAAAATGATTTATGTGACCATAATAATAATAATTATATTGTCGATAGATGGAACCAATTTAATTATCTACGCACACAAATGAAACTTATAATATTTAATTACATCTGTACAAATGCTATACCATTCAGAACCATAATGCCTGCTGATGAAAATTGTAACACAGCAGACTATAGTTCACTACTCCAACATACAAGTAAATAATGTAAATAGTTCAGTACAAAACAATGATAGGCGGCTTAAGGTGACGCAGCGTTAAAGTAAGAAACCGTGTTGGATATGTTTTAGATATCTAGTTTTCTATGAGAGTCCGGCCGGAAACAAGCAATGGAACAGCAAAAAATGGAAAGGGCGTAAGCGACAAAATGGTTTTTGTCGCATAATTTAAAAACCATAAATACATTTCATATAAGCTATGCACAAATTAAAGTGCATGCTTGAACCAATTTATGTACAAATTTTGGAACCTTAAATCACTCTCCTCTTTTGGAAAAATAGGAATCCCTTTTTTTACAGAGGTCTTTTCGATTAATTATTCTGTGCTATAAAAGTTGTCCAATCGTGTTATGCTATGGGCAATTCAAAGACAAAGACATGATGAATACTGACAATGAACTTCAATTTCTTAGCTTTAGTCATTGCTGAGAAAAATCGGCATCGCTACAGCCAAATTATCAAGGCGTCGCCTTAAGTGAAACAATGTTGAAGTTGTAACATCATTAAATATTACGTTACGATGCAAGATACGTTGCAGTTATCGCGATTGTTTGTCTGTTTTAATAGAACGTGTATAAAATATAAATATATACAGTAGGGCAACTCAGTTGTGTTCTTGAAA
This sequence comes from Polyommatus iphigenia, assembly GCA_963422495.1. Classification (NCBI taxonomy): domain Eukaryota; kingdom Metazoa; phylum Arthropoda; class Insecta; order Lepidoptera; family Lycaenidae; genus Polyommatus; species Polyommatus iphigenia. The sequence goes on along the minus strand of OY730184.1, from coordinate 1,770,785 downwards.
TCTTACCCAACACAGCTAATACAAAATCGCACGCAATACTATAGATAACTTCCAATAACTGTGTTAAATGAAATCACTCTATAAGCGAGGTAAGACTGCAATTGTGTGTTGAATTTCATAAATCATAACGTATACCGTCGCATTGCACTCCGGATATTGCGGCTCAAAACCCGGATATGTGAACGAAAAACATGCAAACAAAAAAAATTTAAATCATTGACATTAAAAAACCCCTTTATTTAAAATTATAATATTATTATGATATCGGATTTTTATGTAAGTGCCGGCCATGTCATCCTCCGGGGAATGTTTGGACAATGGCAACCTTGTATGATCTACTGTATACAATTTATACTATGTCGTGTATCTCGTGTCGCGTGTACGTGAAGTTGACAAATGCCTCGAAGGTGTTTGCCGTCTGGAGAGGGCTCGAGGCGAGATGTTTACACGGTGTATCGATATTTTGTCACATCTCTCATTGTCGATATATCTGGCACATCCCTTCAGTGTAAGTGACTTGGATTTTGCGGTCTAAATCTAGATTTTTCCGTTGATGGGTTGGTTTTATCTCTGTTTCAGACTGCAGTATGTCGCTCCTGACATATTCAGAGTGAACGCTTTTGGCTTTTAACTACTATTGAAAGAATTTTATGGTTTCCAAAGATATACAATGTATATTATTATTATGTACAAAGGGTAACATAATTGAGTGATAGTACTTAATGGGTTATTATATTATAATTATTGTGTTCCTATCTATCAATCTCCGTAAGGCCCAAGTGGGATTTCCAAGAATTGGCGATCGAAGGATTAAATAAAGTTCACTGTGAAAGTGGCAGCACTGAAAGAGTAATTTGCGTTTCTATGTTCGGCTGTTTTAGGCTTTACATTTTCTGAATGATAATGCATGTCTAGTTAATCAACATGCAAGTCTACTCGTTTTGTTTTACCTTTAATTTTAATAGAAATCGATTCCGAAGCCCTATAGATTAGTAGATAATTTCTTATCGTGACATAGCCAGGAGTCAGGATATACAATAAAGGAAAAAACGCAAGATGTCAGGGAAGCACACGTAAAAAGTTTTTTAGGGTTGTGAAATTTATCACGAGTTATTATCGATAATTTTGACAAAATATGTACCCGAAAAATATGTACCCGAAAAATATGTACCCGAAAAATATGTACCCGAAAAATATGCGCATCTATCATAATTAAGTATAATTATATAATTATTATTCAGTTCGTTCATATTGTGAATTTTGAGGATTATAATAACGTCGAATGAAAAGTTTTACTATCTACCTCTAGAGTCACTTCTGTATACTGTACGGGGGTATAGGAAACATTAAAAAAAAAGAGTCATCTAATGAAATAGCGCTTGGCTGAAACGAGACAAAATGATTTACGACTAATTTATGCTTAAAAACATAACAAAATTTGAATTTATATTGCTTTGATATTTTTTTTCTTACACCACGTCAGTCTGGCCCCGTGCTAAGTTAAGTACCTGAAGGACTTGTGTTACAGGTACCAGACAACGGAAATATATTTAATACTTTTATACTATACATTTATTTAAGATTTTGATTATATCATACACATAATATTTAATACACATCCATGACCCACGAACATTGAAAAACTTTTTGTTTCGTCGGCGGGATTCGAACCCGCGACCCCCGGCTTGAGTTGCCACACACTCTAACCATTGAGCCACGGAGGTCGTCAACATGATATGATATAATATGAACATAATATTATAGCAATACAAAATTGGAATAGCACGTTGTTTTCGTCTCATCTCGTTTGTAAATCTTACAGTTACATTTTAAAATTGCCCATGCTTTTAAAAAGATAGTAGGTTAAATGTTATACTTTAATGCTATGATATAATATTATAAAAAAAGGCTATAATGCGCATAAATCGTATATCAATCGAAGGTTGGCTTAACTGAGGCACTTCTACAAAAATGAATTTAACTTTAACTATATTATGATCTGTCGCTAGCAATATTTCCGGACCATCACGACCTTCAAACCTTCAATAAGAGAGTGTATCATCTTAAAAGGCCGGCAACGCACTTGCAATTCTGATGTTGCGAGTGTCCATTATAGGTGACGGTAGTTGCTTTCCATCAGAGGACCCGTTTACATGTCCCCTAATTATAAAATATGGAAAATAAAAAAACTATTACTCGTAACCATATCGATAAACGCGCATGACTAGCATCGAAAAGTGGCGGAACAGCACTTTTTATGTGTGGGGTAAAAATTTCCAAGTCCCAACTTTGACATTAGCTGGTGAATTATCGCGGTCTCCTCGGTGTCATTTGTGAACTTCACGAGTTCCGTCGGATTCTTTACGGGGCAACTTTTGCCCCGAGTGCCAGGGTAACTTTTACCCTGGGGCAACTTTACCTGGCACTCGCCGGGGTAAACCTATGCAGTGGATGGACACAATCTGCACCGTGATTAATGTGGGGCGAATAAATCATTGTATTGAGTATGTTTATGTCTGGCTTGCCAGCAAATTCGGAAACTTTTCAAATGCATATCTGGATGGAAGTTTGAATCTTCATTGAAAACATGATTTGAGTATGTTGAGATCACAAAATTGCTGTTGATGTTAATGCCAAGACAGAAAATTTACGTTAACCGTCCTATACTAAATTTGGTCTAAATGTTAAATTGTTGATAGGAGCATAATTCATTATTATTATTACAATTAATATTTATAATAATGCTATATTTACTTAATAAAAACCGCGCAATTAATCAATGAAACATCTTTATTGTTATTATTATAGGTCCATGGAAGTCGAGGACGTCGTGGACTACATCCAGAAGAAGACGACACTGCGCCTGAGGGTTGAGCGTCTGCAGTCTCGCCACAAGGTTAACTTTAGCTCCTTTGTGGTGAGAGTACCGACGAATCTTCTGTCGACTTTCGAGGCGCCGGAGTTCTGGCCGATGGATGTAGTCTACCGGAGGTTCCGGGGGAGACTCCGGTACGAAGCATCGAGTCACGTCGCCGGCAAAAATTAGTGACAGTGTTAGTTTATAAGTGAATATAAAATATGTATGTTAGTTTATAAGGTATTTATTATATTATTAATATGTATGTTAGATTTAAGGTATTTGTTATATGGGCCTCCGATGCCCGAAATAAAGATGATTTGATTTGATTTGATTATTTTAATTATTAATATCAAAAATTAATGCATAAATTCAAATAGAAATGAATTGTACTAAGAATCATTTCACGTTCTAGTACTCTTTTAAATAAAGTTCCTTAATTATAAAATTAAATTATATTTAGTTCCAAATCCATTTACCGGTACAAAGCAATTCGGATATATAATCGAGACTGACTGAAAGGGTACAAAAACTCAATTAAAACTTGCCTTATACGCCACGGTCTCTCTACACACGTCCCAAACTTGTCTTTGTCTCAAGATTTGATTTACAGATGCGTGCCTTCATGTGAATTTCAATACATTCAGGTAAATTTAATCGGTTATTCAGAATACTTATAATTCAAGCTGCATTCGCTGCCTTCGGTAGCGAATTTAGATGTCAAAAATGTATGTATGTACTAGCAGAGTAAGTTGATTCATGAGTAAATTGGCGGACCTACGCAAGTTGGTGGCGTTATGTCAAACCCAGGCGCCAGACCACGACTTACAGTTCGACAAGGCTTTAAATGAATATGTCAATGATGTCAATAGGCGCTGCTGGTAAAGCAGAACTGTCAAAAATGACGTTTTTGTATGATAGAAGCGTTAGTTCCTTTTCTCGCCACGTTCATAAACAGCCTTGTCGAACTGTATATTGAATTGTGTTAGCGGATGTCAATGGCTATTGGAGATGAGATGTGAATAATTGTGATACTAGATTTCTGTGACATCAATGCATACCTATATTATTACTTATTTTTTTTGTTTACAAAATACTGTTCCGATGTCTTCATCTGTTTCAGACCACTGGCAGTTCTGGCACTGGTACAGCACAGGGTAGCAAACCATGGGAACGTCGTGGGACACTCCTAATGCAGGATGGCCGAGTGTTAGCGGATATCAATGGACAAGCTACATAGTATTATATTTATTTTATTTAAATCTGTATATAATGTTAGTCACTATATATAAGTTTAATTAGTGTTTATTATATTTTGAATAGTAATAAGTAAGGTAATTGATTTTGACAAATAGTTATAAATGGACGGGAGGATTATTTACTTCCGTTATAACTTCCTCTTCTCATATTTAAGTAAATAATTATCTTAAATATGAGAAGTAAATTAATTAATATTTAGAATTATATACCTGCTTATTCTTAGCCATTCTTAATTTTTAATGTATTCTTTAATGATTTTACTATATTTGAATTGTCAACGGAAGTTCGTTTCTTTTGTGTAAAATGGTATAAAAGCCAGCCATATTGCATTGATGGGGGCATTCTGTAAATAACTTTGAAACGTGTAAGGTGAAACTCTGCTCGAATAAATACCGCTCAATGTATAATTATTCAAGACTTTTACTACTCCCTAATATTCCAGAAGTGGGATTATTTCAAAAATGTCCGGTCCTTATGCTGCGGGACTTGGCAAAAGGAGAAGAACGCCCAGACTTGCCCTGACTCTCGACGATTGACAGCGAAGAAAGTGTTTTTTTTTTCTTTTCTCTTCGAACATAAACAACAGTGATTGTGATAGTGAACCAGTGATAAAACGACGCAGAATTACTCGAGCTGATGCAGAAGTGATACCAAAGTTTGAACCAGAAGACGACGCTTGTAATGTAGCTACATGGCTGCATAAAATCGACCAAGCTAGGAGGTTTACGGATGGAACAATATAACCGATTGACAGTTCATCGTGCAATTGCGTTTACGTGGGTCCGCTACGCAAAAACTGCCTTGAAGCTTTACAACGCCTCGGTCATACGACGGTTAACTGCTGGTTCGCGAATACAGCAGGAACAACTCAGCAACCGCAGAATTCAACACAAGTTAAGTAACACTTTTTATACTTCAAGTAATATCTTAGTGAATAATATTTACAAAAAAATTGTGTGGGTAGGAGCCAAAGAACAAGAATAATGAAAATGAAATCTAAAGGTTTTGCCTTCTAATACTATAATGAAGGTCTTTGGAGGTACTAAGACTGTATCTTTAGGTAAAGTTTTTATAACCATAGAATAGATCAAGTGTGTCTTAGTGATCATATAGAGACTGTACAACAACTGCCAAGTGACTTAATTATTGGATAATCAATGATCAAACAGCCTGGACCCTGGTATTAGTTACTACAGCTAATTCTGCCACTTTTACTGAGACTTATAATTTGTTTGACAGTTACAAACAGCTGACAAATATAAGTGATAGGTATTAGTATAATATTTTGCTGAAGCGTGATACAATTTTACCTAAAAATAGTTGCTGTAATATTGATGTATTGGTAGATAACGATTCCGATGGGAAAAATTCAATGGAACAAATCCAGTTTATGTGCTATATAATTCCTGAATTTGTTATATAATTCCTGGAGGAGCTGTTAGTGTTGAGGGTCATTTAAAGGCTAAAATATATTGGTGAAATTGAAATAACTTGGCCTGCACATACGTTAATTGCCCGGGCTGAAATTGTTAATATTATCGACTCGAATACCTCTACTGAAAATATGACTTTATCGATGGAATCACAAATGGTATTGAATCAGGGAATTAGAGGGTTTAGGTTAGGCAGATATTGGTGAAAGTTTAGATTTAAAATTATGATATTAGATAGATATAAACATTTATTCACTAGGGATACAAAAAGATTTAGGGTACACAGATTTATTACAAATGAAAATAAAGACAACTGATAAAGTCATCGAGTACTTTGTAAGCCTTATAGGATATATCTTAGAAAGAAAATGCAATAGTTGATGAAAAGGTTAACGATCTGGCATCATTTGTAGTTAAAAACATTAGTCGTTGTGGAATCTTTAAAGCGTTTCCGTATTTATATAATAGGTATCCCTGTAAAAGTTGTAACGAATGGGGATTGTCCATTTTTTTTTAATTTTGCTCATTACAAAAACATTTCGAGGAATAAGGTCAGTGATCGTTTTTCTGTATATAAACGAAAAAAATACCCATTAGTTACTTATATTTTTGAACAAATATGTTTAACCTTAGTTTTACCTTCAATGGCGTTAAATTAGCAATAAATTCGACCAACATTACGTTTCGAACTTTTAGTAAGCTTCTCGTATCAGTTTTCACATAATGAAAACTTGCATTTGACAAACCAGCCATTATAAATAAGATTGAAAGGAATTAAAACATACTGCAGAGGTCAATTGGCCGCCGATGATGACGTCAGAGCGAAACTTTAAAAATTTATTGAGAAAAAACTAGCCAATGAATTTCAAAATTATTTAATTTATATTCTTAAAATACCCTATTTTAACGAAAAAAAATATATAAAAAGTACATGTGATTTTTTTGGACAATGCCCATTGTACAGCGTTATGCACAACCCTTAGCGGAAAAAAAAAAGATCTTGTTCCTCGTATTGGTCGATGATAGCTTAGCATACAAGATTATGACCTGCAAATTGAGTATCGTCCAGCGAATAGAATAAGACATGTAGACGCTCTTAGTAGGAATCCCGGTTATGAAACAGTATACGTCATTGAGGAAACTGATCGGTTACTAACATTTGGATAATAATTTATAAAATACTAGCTGACCCAACAGACGTTGTCCTGTCTTAACGATGATTATTTAATTCGAATTGGTATAATTATTAAGAAAACAATAGATTAAAATTAGTATCTCCATGCCAAATTTCATCAAAATAGATTAAATAGTTTAAGCGAAAATCATAAAAGTTTATTGTGTGGGAACGGTACATTTTCCGGGACAAAAAGTATCCCTTGTCCTTTCCCGAGACTCAAAGTATCTCCATACCAAAATTCATCAAATCGATTGAATAGTTTACGCGCAAATCATAAAAGTATATTGTGCAGTAACCGTACATTTTTCCGGGACAAATTGTATCCTTTGTCCTTTTCCTGGTTTTAGCTACCTCTCCACCAATTTTCAGCCAAATCGGTTCATCCGTTCTTGAGTAATAAGTGGCGTAACTAACACAACTTTCTTTTATATATGTATACAATAGATTATTTCTCAGTTAAAGGGGCATACGAACAACTCTGATATAGTTAATAATTATGTAGTTAATGAGGATAAACTGTTCCAAAAAAAAAACTCTAAATGGAGAACGATTTGCTGTTCCCAAATTGACAAAATATAGCTTATTGCAGAAATGATAATATCATGACCCCCAGCTGACATGAATGACACCCTGGCTTTGACAACAGTTTTTGGTTTTGGTTTCCTAAAATGACCCGATATAATAAGGAAAGTCATCAATTCTTGCCTTCAATGTGTTTTCGGTAAGGGTAATTATGGAAAATCTGAAGGAGAAAAATTTACATCTCATAAAAAAAGTACCTATACCTATCACACCCTTCATGCCGATAACTTAAGATCATTTGTTAAGACTAGGAATGGCACAATTTGTTTTTGCTAAGCCCGACAAAAACTCTAGTTCCATAAAAACCATAAAGTACTGAAAATATATTATTTTCCAGTTTACAAACCCAGTCCGCATAATAGCATAGAGGCAAAGCATTTCCTAGCCAATACCTTAACCAATTTACAGAAGACATGCAATTAAAACATGTTCTTAATGTTATAGCTAGTCCCAGATCAAATGGCCCAGTGGAAAAAAGTAAATGATACCATTATTGATGGACTGAACACTATGCCTGAAAATGAAACTGTTTTGGATGATAAATTAATAGATATAGTATGGGGTATAAATAATACACCTAATTCTACTACTTCCTTCCTTTCTTTTAAACTTATATTTAGCCATGATAACTCTAAATTACCAGCTAATTCATCCAGTGGTCCTAGTGACCGTACTTCACAACGACAGGCATTAACTGAAAGAAGGGCAACAGCAAAACTTATAATTGATAGAAATTATATAAATTTACTGTTATCGAAAATAGATTTGACAAAACTCACAAATGTAGGAAAAATTCAGTCGGTGATCTAGTGTTGTGGAAATGGCGAACCCCAATGCCAAAGAGACCCAAAAATTGAAAAATAAGAAGTTTTCAGCTGTAGTAAGGGGTGAGGTATTAAGGCCTTATAAATCAGCAACTTCTGATACTGACAGTTCATCTAGCGATGCTGAGGTAGACACGGTGATCTAATTGATTGATTAGAAAGTTATTTTTAAAATAATTTTTGTACAGTATAACTAAAAGATTAGGGACAATAATTTATACAGTATTATGTGTACAGAAACAAATTTCATTGATCGAATAGGTATATACAAATTTAATAACTATTTTATTACAATCACACTTTAGCTTTTCTACTTCTATATTTTTCACAATTGATAATATTAATGAGAAACTGGTCCCGAAGCTGCACCTAAAAGAAAAAAATTAATAAATTATTAACATAGTTCAAGTCTGTGTTACAAAAATATTAGAAACATAGTCAAAGCATCAGTTTAGTTCTAAATTAAAATAAAGTTTATGTGACCTGATAAAGTAGTCTATGTGAAGTGCATCTTATAAGATATCTGAAGAGTATTATTTGGTCCCGAAGTTGCACCTAAAGAAAAAATATGACATAATTCAAGTCTGTGTGACCTACTCACTAACAATATAACCACTCAATGTAATAATTCAAGACTTTTACTACTCTCTAATAAATATTATCTATAGGATGGCTGTGTGATCAAATCCTAAAATCAACGCAATAATATTATCTATAGGGTGGCTGTGTGATCAAACCCTAAAATCAACAATAATATTATCTATAGGATGGCTGTGTGATCAAATCCTAAAATCAAGAATAATATTATCTATAGGATGGCTGTGTGATCAAATCCTAAAATCAACGCAATAATATTATCTATGGCTGTGTGATCAAACCCTAAAATCAACAATAATATTATATATAGGATGGCTATGTGATCAAATCCTAAAATCAACGCAATAATATTATCTATAGGGTGGCTGTGTGATCAAACCCTAAAATCAACAATAATATTATCTATAGGGTGGCTGTGTGATCAAACCCTAAAATCAACATAGTAATATCATCTATATATAGGATGGCTGTGTGATCAAATCCTAAAATCAATGACTGGCGTCTATGTGACTGGCGTCTATGTGACTGGCGTCTATGTGACCGATGTCTATGTGACCGATGTCTATGTGACCGATGTCTATGTGACCGATGTCTATGTGACCGATGTCTATGTGACCGATGTCTATGTGACCGATGTCTATGTGACCGATGTCTATGTGACCGATGTCTATGTGACCGATGTCTATGTGACCGATGTCTATGTGACCGATGTCTATGTGACCGATGTCTATGTGACCGATGTCTATGTGACCGATGTCTATGTGACCGATGTCTATGTGACCGATGTCTATGTGACCGATGTCTATGTGACCGATGTCTATGTGACCGATGTCTATGTGACCGATGTCTATGTGACCGATGTCTATGTGACCGATGTCTATGTGACCGATGTCTATGTGACCGATGTCTATGTGACCGATGTCTATGTGACCGATGTCTATGTGACCGATGTCTATGTGACCGATGTCTATGTGACCGATGTCTATGTGACCGATGTCTATGTGACCGATGTCTATGTGACCGATGTCTATGTGACCGATGTCTATGTGACCGATGTCTATGTGACCGATGTCTATGTGACCGATGTCTATGTGACCGATGTCTATGTGACCGATGTCTATGTGACCGATGTCTATGTGACCGATGTCTATGTGACCGATGTCTATGTGACCGATGTCTATGTGACCGATGTCTATGTGACCGATGTCTATGTGACCGATGTCTATGTGACCGATGTCTATGTGACCGATGTCTATGTGACCGATGTCTATGTGACCGATGTCTATGTGACCGATGTCTATGTGACCGATGTCTGTGTGACCTTACAAATATTCTAAAATTGAGCTAAAAATTACTACAATACAACTATATAAGTCTGCGTGACAAAATATTATATTACTGATAACAAACAATACAACAAAAATCAAAATGCATAAATTCGCGTCTTGAGGGTCGAGCGCTTGGAGTCCCGCCACAAAGTGAATTTTAGCTCCTTTGTGGTGAGAATCCCGACGCACCATCTACCGACCTTCGAGAAGGAGGAGTTCTGGCCGATTGGAGTCGTCTACAGGAGGTTCCGAGGACGACTTCCGAACACGTCGCGCCCCACGTCGCAGACAATACGTGTTTAGTGTTTTAGTGTTAGTGTTAGTTTTTAGTATAATTGTAATGTACGTTAGTCTATAAGATATTTATAATATGGGCCAAGATGCCTGAGTTAAATAAATAAATAAATAAAAATAAAATAAATTACATAAATGCATAATATAATGGCTTTAGAAATGCCATGTGTTGGCTATTGGAGATGAGATGTGAATAATTGTGATACTAGATTTCTGTGACATCAATGCATACCTATATTATTATTTTTTTTGTTTACAAAATACTGTTCCGATGTCTTCATCTGTTTCAGACCACTGGCAGTTCTGGCACTGGTACAGCACAGGGTAGCAAACCATGGGAACGTCGTGGGACACTCCTAATGCAGGATGGCCGAGTGTTAGCGGATGTCAATGGACAAGCTACATAGTATTATATTTATTTTATTTAAATCTGTATATTATGTTACTCACTATATATAAGTTTAATTAGTGATTATTATATTTTGAATAGTAATAAGCAAGGTAATTGATTTTGACAAATAGTTAGTTATACATGGACGGGAGGATTATTTACTTCCGTTATAACTTCCTCTTCTCATATTTAAGTAAATAATTATCTTAAATATGAGAAGTACATTTATTAATATTTAGAATTATATACCTGCTTATTCTTAGCCATTCTTAATTTTTAATGTATTCTTTAATGATTTTACTATATTTGAATTGTCAACGGAAGTTCGTTTCTTTTGTGTAAAATGGTATAAAAGCCAGCCATATTGCATTGATGGGGGCATTCTGTAAATAACTTTGAAACGTGTAAGGTGAAACTCTGCTCGAATAAATACCGCTCAATGTATAATTATTCAAGACTTTTACTACTCCCTAATAATTGACATAACTCATCCAAATGACGTAGGACTGTCAATTACCTATAAATCAATTTCTTCGATGGTACATTGACTATAAGTAATAAGTAAGTAGTAAGATAAGTTCATCCATTTTCATTTTCAATTGTTTCATCATAAAAATAATTAACTATGTCCAACATAACGATGTAACGGTTGAGGCTAAATCTAACCAATTTTAAAATATAGGTTTACTTTTCCAACTTTTATAGTTTCGGTCGCCGATTTTATTTCAATAAAATAAAATGTATTTTTCCGATCGTCTCGTTCGAGAGACAAAAACTATTTTATTTTCAGTAAAAAAGGGGAATATCCACGAAGAAACACTAGATATAATATTGAGTTAGCTGTTATATCTAAATCAAACTTGAGAACAGAAACAAATCTTTAAAATTTTACATCTTTGTTTCCGACTATGGAAATAATAGGTGAGCATCAACAAAAACCTGCAAGACACAACATTATTTAAACACAAAAAAAACACATTTTTCCAACATTTTCCACGGGGTAGTACTATCAGAGAAGTTGATTCCTAGGCAGATGGCGGATCTAAGTTATTTGGTCGCGTTATGTCGAACCGATCAGACCGATAACAGCAGGGGTAGGACATTTCCATACAATGGCAAATTTAGGTAGCATAATTTGTGAATTTAGGTTTTAATCTGTAGTTTTTAATCGACATCTGTGATCTTATGCCGAAATTAGTTGCCAACTAGTTAGTTGCTTTGTGGTATCACAGATGGCATCGTCACATCGTAGACCACAGATTAAGTATTGTCGTAGACTATACATCCTCTTTTTTTTTAAATAAGATTTTATGGCCTAGTAACAAAACCTTTAAGCCATGTCTTTTTTATACCGCACGCCACAATGTTGTCTCAACTCTCAACACAACCATTGTACAACTGAACAAGAGAAGTCTCTGATCAAACCGAAAGAGACGAGCGACTACAACGCATGTATCGCTGTATCTGCACGTATACGCGCAGTAGAGGCGCATATTTTCACGATCGCCCCGTGTGCTTATGTTACTCGTACAAAGTTGCGATCGAATCTCGTTTGAATCGCGTATACGCGCGTAATCTGCGCATCTTCTGCGCGTTTAAAATACGCCGTGTACTATGGGTCTTAATGCGGTATTAAAGGGTTTGGTTCAAGGTTTAAGGTTAAGGTTTAAAGATTCTTTATTTCTCAAAAGATTACAAAATCGCTTACGAGAAATACATTTTGTAACTTAAAACAATTTAAGAAACTACATGTGCAGCGAGCTCATTTAAAATACAACAAAAAGATTACACATATTAAGACTGATAGAAGACTACCCACATTTTTTTGTTTTACCAGTTATAATATAATACATATTCAGTATAACAACATTACAATAGATAAGACTACAATATGTTACTTGTTAGAGTGAGAAGGTTAGATTTTAAATATTTTCTTTTGACGTTAATTATATAATGCATATTTTAGTATACATAATAGGTTTTATTATATTATAGTTATGTGTGAGTTTTTAACAGCATAAGAAGTGCGTGTCTGTGTCTCATATTGTCAGTGAGTACGTGCGTATGTATGTGTGTGTGTGTTTGTTTAGAAATAGTAAATTAGTTATTTAGACCCTGTTAAATGAGTTATTAACAAAGACTTAAACTTTTTTAAACTTTTACAGTCTGATATTTTCTGGCAGTGAATTATATAATTTAGCACCTTCAAAAAGTATAGTTCGCTTTCCAAGATCAGATTTAACGCTTTCAATATGTAAGTTATGTGCTCTTCTAAGATTACGCTTGTTAATATCTATATTTCTTTTAAATACTATTTGTGATCGAGTATCATTATTTAATATTTTATAAATAAGAATGCATGTATTTAATTTATATAGGTCAAATATATTTAGTAGTTTAGTTTTTTTATATATTATTATGTTAGATGATGTTCTATAATCGAAATTAAATAATGTTTTAATTATTTAATTTTGTGCTATTTGTATTTTACTAATTATTGTTTTATGTGCAGATCCCCACACCTCAATAAGGTAATTTAGCTGCGATTTTACTAAAGAATTATAAATTATGTACCTAACGTTATACGAGTATGGTAGACTACCTGCCATACTTTCAATGCATCCTAATAATGACATTAATTTTGAAGCTATTTTATCTAAGTGTGGTTTCCATGACACCTTTTCATCGAGTACTATACCTTAATACTTTTCGGAGCTAACTCTCTTTATTTCTCTGCCATTAATATTGAGTGGCTGATATTCCTCAATCTTCTTATTTTTTGATTTAAAGATTATATAATTAGTTTTATCTGTGTTAATTGTAAGTAAATTTTCCTCAAACCACTTTTGTAGTAAATTAAGATCATTTTGTATATCATTCATAATTTCAGTAATGTTTTTGCCAAAGTAAAAAAGACACGTATCGTCAGCATATAAAGTAATTTGTCCTTTTAAAGGCAATTTGTGTATTGAATTTACATATATTAGGAATAGTAGGGGACCTAAAATAGATCCTTGCGGGACGCCATATTTGATAGTTTTTGGACTACTGATAGATTCACCGATTTTTACTACTTGGAACCGATTTTCAAGATATGACTTAAGTATCTGTAGAGCAGTACCAGAAATCCCTATCGCTGAAAGCTTTTTCAATAATATTTTATGGCTGACCGTATCAAATGCCTTCTTTAGGTCGATGAATAAGCCAACCGCAATTTTCTTTTTATCGATGCTAGATTTAAGTTTAGTTATAAGATCTACCGTGGCATTGATTGTGCTGGATTTAGGTCTAAAGCCGTATTGGCAATCAGATAAGAAATTAATTGAGTCTAAATAATCACTAAGCCGATTGTGAAGTATTCTTTCAAATACCTTCGAAAGAGTGGGGAGTACGGATATTGGCCTATAATTTCCGGGGTCTTGTTTTGATCCTGATTTGTATATTGGTGTAACTTTTGCAACTTTAAGCGTGTCTGGAAAGTTTCCTTCATCAAAGCACTTGTTGATGCTATTCGTAAGGCTTTCTAAAATTGAGTCACTAATGCACTTTATGGTCTTAGTGGTAATGCCATCAATTCCAGCACTGCTATTGAGTTTGAGATTGCGGATAATTTTACTAACTTCTGTAGGAGTTGTGTGTTTGAAGTGTGCTAGTTCATTTGTTGTTTTTGTGTCAGTAGTACAATATTGATTAATATTATTTTTTCTAGGAAATTGACTCGCTAGTTCTAAACCAACATTGGAGAAAAAATCATTAAATTGTTCACAGATTGCCAACGGGTTCGTTAACATCCCTTGCTCTGTTTTTAATTTGGTGGGAACATTATTCTCTTTCGTATTTCGACTAGACAATTTATTAATCAGCTGCCACATCTTCGAGGAATCATTTTTACATATTCGAAAGCCTTTAGGTAATAGTTAATTTTAGTATTTTGTATATATTGTTAGGTTTTATTCCTTTTCCTTTTAAATTCTTCGTAGACAGCTAAATTTTCAGGGTTTTCTTTTACAGCTCTCCATAGTTTGTTCCGTTCACTAATCATCGTTAATATTTCTTGATTTATCCAATCTTTGTGGGGGGGGATTTAATATTTTGGTTTTTGTTGTTTTATTTGCAGTAACCGCTGATTTTATTTCATCTTCAAGTAAATTATATTCATTTGGTAAGTTCTTTTTTATAGCTTTCTGTAGGTTGTCATAATTAACTGCTTCATATTTTACCTTCTGGGGTTTATTGCAGATGTTTTGCCTTACTTCGAGGTATATCTGTTTATGGTCTGATAAGGGCGAATCAAGAATAGCCATGTGCAAGTTATATGCTTTTATGTTTGTGCAGATATGATCCAGTATTGTTTTTGAATTGGTTGCTTCTCTTGTGCAGTATTTATTGTTTATTTTGTTTAGTATTGTATAACCACTTTCCAAAAGCGTTTTCCTATATTCTTTGGTTTGGTTACTATTTTTTATCAAATCGTAGTTGAGGTCTCCAAAAACGATTGTGCGCTTTCTTTTTCGTAGCAAGTTCGAGTAAGTTTGTAAGAAATTTGTATTGTTTAATCGTTCTGGTTTGTAGATAGCTCCAATGTCAAGTGAGACTTTTTCTAGGTGAATCCACAGGTAATGGTTGTCGTCTTCACATTTTTCTTCAATAAATGAGTGTTTGATATCGTCATGTACATATATCGAGACACCACTACCTCTAGAGTGTTGTCTATAGTTATAGTAATGGGTGTAATTTGGGATACTCAGTCTCTTTGCTTCACAGTCTGTCTTTATCCAAGTTTCAACTAGTATAATCACATGTACTTTTTCTAGCGATGTGATTATGCAACGAAGTTCATCTAACTTTCCTGGCTTTACTAGGCTTCTTATGTTTGCGTAAAATAAATTTAGTGATTTCTTTGTCTTCTTAATATCTTCGTAGTTAGGAGCAATTTGATATGAAATATTTTTTTGCTGTGTCGATGTGTTATTGTATTTGTCGAAAGCTAGTTTTTTGGTGTACTTTTAATAATTTTAGGGTTGCCTTTAATATATTTGATAGTCAAATCCAATTCGCCGTCTTTAGTACGACGCTGTAGCTCTTCTTTTAATTCCTGATTTTGTTGGTAAACTGTCTTATCAGAGTATATTTTAATTAAAGGATCCAGGTGTTTAAGATTAATTTTGAACATGCGCTTAGGTATTTCTTCTGAAATAAATGACAGTTTCAGGGGCCGGTTTTTCTCTGGGTTATATTTACCGAGGCGTTGAATATAGATAGGGTTTGGGCAGTCCTATGATTTTTTTATGATTTTCATGGCATTATTTGTATCACGTTCATTTCTTTCTTTAAAATTTTGGCTAGTTGATTCGGGAAGCCCAGTAATTATTATATTTTTCAGCCGGTTTTGTCGTTCCCTCAATTCCGAATATATTTCATCAAAAGCGGTGGTCTTGGACAAACTTGGACTACTGTTTGACTTTTTTATTGTGTTAATATGATTTTCGATCTCAGATATTTTTTTCTGTGTATTATTTTGAAAACTTTTCAGCTCAGCGATATCTGTTTTGAATTGACTTTGCTCCGAAATTATGTTTTGTGTAGTGACTTGCAAGTTTTTTACGTCTTCTTTTATAGTTGTTGTATAGTTTTGCGACTCGGTAAAAGATTTAAAAATACTCAAAATTTAGGTTTTAACTGATAAGTTACAGTGAACACGTCCACTCCGTACGCTCGCTGCGCACGATCTATTCTGTTTGTATAATACATCCTCTTTGGTAATGTCCAAAGAGTATTTATTAGGAATATATTTTATATCAATGTTTTGTCATAATATTGTCAGAAATATTTGACAAATATGGCAAATGTCCTCGTTTGTGCTTGTTAATAATTTATTGTACTTTTGTTTCTAAAAACGGATTTCGTAATGGTTTTTGTGAAATTAATCCGCTGATCC
Source organism: Polyommatus iphigenia (assembly GCA_963422495.1). Lineage (NCBI taxonomy): Eukaryota > Metazoa > Arthropoda > Insecta > Lepidoptera > Lycaenidae > Polyommatus > Polyommatus iphigenia. The sequence goes on along the minus strand of OY730184.1, from coordinate 1,754,104 downwards.
ACGTTGAGTTGAGTGCAGTATACGAAGTTTTTGAAGATAATATATTCTAATATATCATTAGGATTTCGGTGTTTTCTATAATTCCATTCTTATATATTCCATATTGTCAACATTCTGTGTTCATGTACTAAGTAAGTAAGCATATTATGTACCGTTTAATTACTAATGAATAAATAAACTGTAAATTGTAATTTGTTTTAATTTATGTATGTTTCATTATAAAACTTTCTGACTTCATGCTTCCTTACTATTAATTTACAATTCTGTTCAAGTTGATAAAGGTATTAATTGAGTTATTAAATTTCAGCTACTCACTATTTTACTTGTATTCAAGTTCATAAGTCAACGATTTGTAAACTTTATCAACTTTAATAGAAGTAAAATAGTACATACGACGACATAGGTATATATATATATATATATATATATATATATATATATATATATATATATATATATATATATATATATATATATATATATATATATATATATATATATATATATATATATTTATATCCAAAAGTTTGCGGAAGTTAATTTCAGATGGCGCAATGTAGCCATCAATTCTCATTAGAGTTTTGACAAAATTCTGCGAGAGGGCTCTCTATGCCCCGTGATTATTTTCCTCTATGGATAACAGCTTACATTGAATTGACATGAGCCGACCAAAATATGACTTAGGTCCGTCAACTGCCTAGGAATCAATTTCCGCGATGGTACCTATTTTTAATACTTTTAAGTTTTAACCGTTTCAGTCAAAAGTATGAAAAAAGTGCAGGTTAGTTAAATGTTGTTAGTGTTAAAAATTTCCACCAAGAACCTACAGACTATAACAGTATTAATCCATACTTCTATACTAATATTGTAAATCCAAAACTGTATCTATCTGTATGTCTGTTTGTCTTTTACCGCTTCCGCCCAAACCGCTGAATTGATTTTGATGAAATTTGATATAAAGATACTTTCCCCGGGTCGGGAGTCCCGGGAAAGGACATGGGATACTTTTTATCCTGGAAAAATATGCGGTTACCGCACGATAAACGAATTTTAGCACAAGAGAGTTGCGGGCCTCGTCTAGTTACATAAATACAACATTATTTCTCAATAATATATTTTTTGAGCACAAACAACGCCATTATGTTGTTTTTTCATAAGACGCTGCTATTTGTAAGGGTGAAAATATAGGGTGTTGTAAATCTTGTTTAGTGGTTCGCCATAAACAGGAGTGGTCAGCAAACAATGTTCTATGTGTTCCCCCATTTGTCCTAACACAAAAACCGAGCATCCTGTATAGTTTTTTCAGATGAAAAAGCGAGCAACCTGTATAGTTGAATAAGTTAAGCTTAACAAAACGTTTTAATGCATCATCCTGCTTACAGATGAGCTTTTGTTTCTTTAAAATTGAAGAAAGGGTCAGGTCACACTGAGACAATACGCAACCAAAAGTCTTGCAAGGAAAAGTGATTCTTTTTTATAAATTCTAATATAGACATCTTTACAGATTTTATAACAATATCCTATGTTTGAAAAATGTTTAGTTACTTGTGGACCCCCAAACGATAAAATAATACTAAACGCATTGTCTAAAATATGTATTCAGATATTGAATTACTTTCATAGCTCTTAAAGTGCAACTAAATGCTTACTTTCAATACTTTAATACATAAAAATCTTATATATTATAAAATTCTCGTGTCACAATGTTAGTTACCGTACTCCGAAACGGCTTTACTGATTTTTACCAAATTTTAAATGCATATTCTGAGAATCGGCTACTAGCTACTTTTTAAATTGATAAGTGCATATTTTGTTGCATAAATAATAGTAAATTATTACAACACGAGACTGACGGCGACCATTGTTTGTGCGACGGGATAGCGATAGACGTTGCCATGGTGCCATACTTATTTAGTCACCATAATAAAATAATATTATGGGCTAAACACTTTATATGGCAAAACAACGTTTGCCGGGACAGCTAGTAATAATATAATATTTGGTAACTATCCTACTACTATCCCTTACTATATATTGTAGAGGTAGAATCAGTAGGCACAGGGTGTGAAGAGGTAACATACAGACTCGCAGACAGATAGACATACAGATAAATAGACAGATAGACTATTAGTATTAATCAAGCAAATGTTTTCCGAGTTGCCCAACTGATTGGCCCATTCGTAAGAATCGGCGACACTTCGTATGAATTTTAAAAAATTTCAGATCCATATAAACAAGGTAAAATTTTCATTTTCTACCGTCATCTCTTGCGACCGAAGAAGCCACAGCTTTGTAATGGCGTTGATAAATATGAAACCTCTAACCTAATTCATTAAGTAGCATTTTTATATCAATTTTCTCGGTTTCCGAGAATCGCAAAGCCAACGGTCGCTTGCCGCGAGGATCGGACAGCCACCTAATGGCGCATTTTCATGCGGGGTGCGTGAAATTTCTGAAACGCATGCCGCGACCCACGACCAATAAAAATGCGCCATTAGTTGTTATAGACTCCCCGTATGCTGTATACCGTACGAGCGACCAATGAAAATACGCCCTTAGGACTGCGGCAAGGATTCTTCAACCTGAACACGTATAAATGATCCTTAACACTTTCTCGTAAACAAGTTCATCTTCAATTACATTACGAGGTGTAATGGATTCACAGATATTGGTAAGTGTTTGCCGCAGCCTGTCGTTACATAATACAGGGTGTAACAAAACTGTGTGATAATACTTTAGTGTGTGTATACTTTAGGGTGTGTCCTAAAGAGTTTATTGTGAAAGTGCGGCGCCGAAAAAGCCTTTTTGTGGTTTGTATGGGCAAGCGCGTCATTCGTTTTTCCATACAAAGATGAAAAAAAGTTACTTTTTTAGCTTTGCTACTTTCACAGCGAACTCTAAATATTATAATCCCCCCATATTATAATCAATCACCACTCAGTTTTATTACATCCTGTTTAAATCGTTATATATATATGATCTAGTTCCCTATATATATATATATATAGGGAACTAGATCATGCCCGCAACTCCATTGCTCCAAAATTCGATTATCGTTCATCCGGTTAAGTATTCTATGACCATTTTTAATATCAGTATGGATCCTAGGGGTGCTTTGGGACCCCCAAAGAAGCCCTGGCCTGTAGCTATAAATCTGATAATACTATTAAATTAACGAGTCATCAAAGAAGTGGATATTTAAAAAGGGATCAATGATATTTACCTCTTTTATTCACGCACCAAAATGTTGTTTATTTCGGTCTTTACAAGAGTCTTACTGAACCTTAACAACCTATAGGACGTAGCTGTTCTAGTTATCTGCTACCTCAATTTATGAAAAACAACTAGTTTAAGGAATAAAATGAATAGATAAAAAAGAAGCCTTAAATATAAGAAAAAGATAAAATTTAATTATGCTCGTCTAGACATCAGAGATCTTTAAAAATAAACAAATAACTTAAAAATTCCTATCTGGAAAAATGAATTCCAAGATTTAAAAGAAAGGTCTTTTACAGTTCATTTTTATTTTTATCTTAACAAGTCACTTTGGAACTTTTAGTTTATTTTCAGCGTTTATAAAAGTCATTTTTTGTACTACGATGGGTAAGTATTAATTTTCTTTTATTTGCTAAGGAAACCTTCTGTATGACTGCGCCATATTTGCCACTACATATTCCGCGCGACTCCGCTCGCGTAAATAATATAATGACTTCCGCTGGAACGATAATATTACTTTTTCCCGCTAAAAAACTTAGCCCATACCCATCCTCGAAGTATATTCAATATCTGTGCTCAGTTACATAAAAATCGGTCCATAACTTCGCGAGATTAACGCGCACTTAAATTAATATTAATAATAATATAAATAAAATAAATCTGTTTATTTCAGGTAACAAACGCCAAACACAATAACAATTACTAAACTTATGATTGTAATCTCATGTGAGATTTTATACATAAGTAAGGAGTTGCTTATTTTATATATACACTAATATCAATTGTTAGTTGTGACAGAATATATTAATAATAAAATAACTATGATAACTTTGTATGATATAATAAAATGTAAATGTAACAATATCTTTACCTTAAATATTGTTACATTTACATTACTACTCTTAGTGGAGTTCCCAGAGCGTAAAAACCGTGCAAACCTCCGATTTTTGCAATAGTGGATGAAAATTGAAAAGAAAAAAAGGAATGTGTAGCTGATAAAATAAATAATAAAGTTAACCTATAGAAAAGTTGTGCTTTTGATTTTTAAATTATTCTCTTCCACTTCAAGTAAACTCATAAACTGTAAAATTTTGAAGAAAATTTGCATATTTCTTTCTTTTAAATATATAGCAAAATAATAAAATATATTATTATTTTTTTGATTTGTATCGTTGCTTATATACCAAAGAAAGAAAATAAGTTGAAAAAAATATATAATTTATATTTAAAATTAATATTTTTGTATGAAGATGAGCATACCTCCAAATGTGCTTGTTGTGTGCCTCGCCAGGTAAATGGCGTTCCAATTTTTCTTTGGTTTTAAATAGGAAGTTTAAAATTATTTTTTAGGCTTAACAAAGCCTTCTATTTCTTAATTTGTATAACTTTTTAGCTCTTACTTTATTAAATTTTCTGAAAATGTAGCGCGAACTTTTCACGGATATTTCGAAGAAAATCTGTATTTAATTTCTTTTGGTTAGGTTTTTACAGAATAAAATTGATTTTTGAATTATTTTTTTTTTCATTAATCATATTTGCTAAAACATACTTAAAGGAAAAAAATACAAATTAGGTTATGAACTGATATTTTTTGCATTCAGGTAAGCATTTTCCAAACACAGGTCGCAGCATGCGTCTTTAGTATGTACGTGAGATTTGTAGCACCCAATTTTTTTTTTGGCTTTAAGTAGGAAGCTTAAATATATTTCAAAGACTAGAAAAAGTCTTTAATTTGTCGATGCATTTATGCTTTAGCTGTTACTTAAATAAATTCTCAAGAAATATAGAAAAATATTTTCGGTCTATTTTACACATTTTTAGAGATATTAAAACGTTTTATAGGTACTTAAAAGTTATCATTTCTCTAAAAATTAAATATGCACAACAAGTAAGTTTAACACACTTTTCGTTACAACCCTTAAATAGATTTAAGGGTTGTAACGAAAAGTGTGTTAAACTTAACTTAAAAAAAAGCGTAAAACCCATACCCTTTTATCTTGGTTACGACGACCTTAATATCTAAAAACCTTATTGTTGTATTTAGCTTAGCAAAGCAAACTTTCTTTTTAAAAAATTGTATATTTGGTTAATTTTCAACGTAAACAATCGGATAAGAGTCATTAAATAACAGGAATAAGAAAAAAAAATTTTTCTGGACCGGTTTTATATGGTGAAATATTAATTTTTAATTAAGTAACTAAAAAATTAAAAGCACAAAAAAATTTTGGTAAACTTTGCAAGTTATAGTGTAAAAAAGAAAATGACACCTCAAAAACAAAAATCCATTCACTATTACAATTTTCGGAGGTTAAAACCTCTGGCGACTGCAGTATCTAGGAAATGACAATTTTAATTACCTACAGATATTGCATAAAAAATGTTGTTTCAATAAATTTCGTATTCGATGCCTTTGCTTATTTAGTAACTTAAGTACTAGTTGTTTTGGTAGACTGTTTAGTATTTTAGGTAGTACGCAGTTCCAGACCCTTTCCCCACATTATTCATTTATACATCTACTCGTAGGTACTTCATACAATGGTAATTTAGTCAGCGCCAATCCCTCCGCGCCGCAGCCGCCGCGAAAAAGCAGCGGCGCGTCGAGCGAGAGGAAAGTTTTTTTTTTTCAAATCATATACAAAGCTTATAATTGAGGCATATTTAAGGTAATGTCAATACGAAATAAGTAAATCATTCAATACTAAGTCAAGTTAAGACCGTGACATAGCTCCCAGCGTCTTCAACTCTGGAGACTGGAATACAATTTTCATATCTGAAATAAGATTCAATGAATCAGTATTCAGTACGAACGAACTCGTTGTTATGGTAATAGCGCCTCTACACGATGGCCCGTCTTAGTGGACCATCATGAAGGTCCAGCGTGTGGAGGACGTAGTTGTGTCGGAGGCCGATGGCGCGAGCGATGCTCGTGGAATGGCGCCGGTGTCAGTTTTTCGGCCGCACATCAAAGGGAATGGCCTAGCGATGGCGGTACGCATCTACACGTGGTCCATACCACAGTCTGCAGTGCCCCAACGCGGTCGAGTGAGGACGTCGCAGAATTTTTCGAATTTCATTCAAAATGACGAGCACGTGGTCTCAACACTCATAATGAATGAAGTTTAAATATTTGAATATTATAACGGCGAAAGTTTGTATGGATGTATGGATATTTGTTACTCTTTTACTCAAAAACTACTGAAAGGATTTTAATAAAACTTTACAGTGATATAGCTTATACATCAGAATACACAGGCTAAAATTTTACCCGACTTTCAAAATGAAGAAGGTGTTATGACTGTTATGTTCGTTTTTAGGGTTCCGTACCCAAAGGGTATAAACGGGACCTACTGATACTTCGATGTCTGTCCGTCTGTTTTGTGTTCAATGATTACTCCGCCGTTTGTGAACCAATTTTCAAAATTTTTCTTTTATTTATAGGGTATCATCCTAATTTGGTACCATGTTCACAAACATCGTGACCTCATGAAGGAATCCATAAGTAATCGAGGGGACTCCTCAAAATTTATATGGAAACATGTGGTGACGTCGATTTCGTGGGAAGTATTCTAACCATAATAATATTATGCTAACAACAAGTAAGATTTTGCACTAAGGTGTACCTTTCTGGTATACCAATGTTCGGAAGGTATTGAGAGAACTTCTGACTCTTTGAAGATACAAGTTTGGGAGTTTCGGTGTTGTTTTAAGAACGGAAAGCATATTATGATGTTATTATTACATTCGTAGTAATTATTACATTCGTAATAATTATCATCATTAACCATAAATCATGCATTATTCTAATTTTAGTCTCGAAATAATTATTCTTAGAAGTTCAGGGAAGGTTCATATTAGAAGGGAAAGTGATACGAAGTTTACTAGGTTATCTGGTGAAGTTATAAAAATTAAAAAAATGTGCGTTTTGCATCGCTGCAATGGCAATCACAAAAAAATCACAACTGAACGCGGCCATCGTGTTGATGCATTGCAACCATTGTATAGCCATCGCATGCGCCATATTTTGATGGGCCAGCGATGGTCCATTGTGTAGAGTAGCGCAATATACGCTTGCATCAAAATGGCGTATTTGTCGTCGTCATTAGAAGAACAAAATGTTCGTTGTGTCACGCATGAAGGATTCCGTACCAATAGAGAGCAAAAATATGCTGAAAATTGGGTTTTTGTATAGGAGCCACGCTTAATTGTTTAATTTAGATATCGAAGTCTAAGTAATAGGGTCCCGTTTTTACCCTTTGGGTACGGAACCCTAAAAACAGATGAAAGTCGCATTTGAGGCACGCCGCCGACGGCGCCGCCGCCGCCGACCACAAAAAGTCGGCGCGCCGCCGCCGGCCGTTTACCCATCGGCGCTCATATCTATTCGTTGATTGGCAGAGTGTGTTCTTACATTTAATTTATGCAAATTATTACTGTAAAATAAAAGTAAAATAAACTTTTATTCACCTTTGTACTATTAAAGTACAGATGTATTTTACCCAATCTGACAATATTAGGGTGATTTTACCAAAAGCATAATATAGAATACTTTATTATCAATAAATTCTGTTTTAGGTGACCAATTAATAGTTCCTATCTCTTCCGATGGACTGCGATGAAATATACGGGAAAGGTAACAAGTTTTAATCAGTACGAACAAGCTTGGCTAGCCACCAAATCTTTTTATTCTAACAGCTATATCCTCCAGCGAATTTTGCCGAGAACAGCGTGAAGCTTTAATCTTCTCGTCTCGAGAAGATTAAAGTCTTGAAAAGGGTTATGCTGCTCATACAAATTTTTAACGCTGCTGTAAAAGTACTGTGAAAGTACACACCCTAAAGTATTTATCACTTTGTTTTGTGACGCCCTGCATAAGAGAGTTTGAAAGATATGGCATGAGTTCCAAAATTTCTCAGTATTCTGGCCAGTGCTCATGACGTCTAAGTCCGACCGATCTGAAAAATCGTCAAAACCGTTTCACGCCATGTAAAAAAATCAGAAAAAAAAATTATAAAAGCCCCGTTACACTAGCGTTTTCAGGGATTAATCAATCCAAAACGATAACCTTGCACACAACCAAAGACCAAGCGTATACGCATAGCAATAAGATTCATTTTGGCTTAGCATAAAACTGTAGTTACTAGGGGCGGATCTTCACTATTTTTCATGTTTTGTTTTTAAATATCTTTGGAAATAAATATGAAGAAACAAAATTGTTCGGTTCAGAATATTTTAATATAGATTTAGTAACAATTTATTCAAATAAAATGTATAATTATCCTTGTTAAATACTTATATTTCGATGAATTGGATTTTTGTCGAAGGTGAGTTTGTAAATTAATTACATCCAAAGTATTACGTTTTATAAAAATGTTTATGGTTTAAAGTCTTTTAAATGTTGTGCTTTATATCTCATATTTTTTTTTTTACATTTTGTTATTATATTGGAACTAGGTAAACTGGGAGTCACGGAATAACAAATTGGGGTTGATCCTCGCCTTAAGGGTATTCCACCCGGCATTGCGTGGTGACTAGCATAGGCGGTCAATCGCGGCGAACACGCGGCGAATTCGCGGCTAGCCTGAATTTATAATTATGCGTCCGCGCGAACGAGCTGTTTAGCCGCTACACCGCGAGATCATATTATGTAACGATTTATTTAAGTAGCGGCACGGTCGCACCGTCATTTAAATACAATTGCTTGTGATGCCGCGATGTAGCCGCGAAACCGTGCGGTAGAACGCATATAAATTGAGCCTATTTTCCGCCTGCACTCGCCCCGCCCGCAAGCCAGATAAGGCCGTGTTTCCACCTGCAAGCAAACTCGCGGAAGTCTTGCGTGAGTTTCTTGCAATATTGTTTACATTTCATACTATTTCCTGCAATTTATTGCTGCAATAAATGTCGTGCGAGAAGTTTGCGGATAAATGCTAAACGAAACTAGACCGTATATCTGCTAGCGAGCAAGCAGCGAGTAGCGAGATCTGTCGCGAATCCTCGCAGACATGTTTAGACATGCTGTCGCAACTACTCGCAGGAAGCGCTTGACAAATTGTCGCGACAGCACTTGCTACGTGTTTTACACTTGCAAGCTGCTGTCAGACTGTCAGACACTTCTCGCGATAGTTGTCTTGCAGGTGGAAACACGGCCTTAGGCTAATTCCCCTAATTCAATGAAAGTTATCGGGCCGCGCCAGTTTTACACAAAATTCAACCAATTATTGTTTTATGGAGCGATCTTTTAAGTTCCGCACGCCATGCCATCGTTAAAGTGAGCGTAGTGCTCGCGTGCGAGAAAATCCGAGCGAACGCTTCAATTTGTCAATAAAAGTAACAATTTTCTTCTTTGTTAAGTTACCTAGTTTTGAAGAAAAAAATATTAAACGTTATTTACTACTGTACATTTTTGCGTAATGAGGTTACTGTGAACTGGCTAATGAACTGACTCGGCAAGCTTTGTTTTGCCAATATATCAGGGTGTTACAAAACTAATCAAAGTATAAACAAAGTCATAAAAATATCTTTTATCGCTGCCACTACACACACTGCATGTCTCATACATTACTAAGGTATTGTCACTTTGTTTTGTTACGCCCTGTATATCTTTAGGCAATATTTTTAGGGTTCGAAAAATAGACGTAAGTCAATTCTTAGGCCTACCAGCAGCAGCTAAGCACACCAAATTTCTATCAAAACTAGTCCAGCTGTTTTTGGGCAATTTAGCAAGTAACACGGCCGTGCACCAAAAGAATGGTGCCAGTTAACTATGACTGTAACTTTCAATAAAGAAGATGCAGAAAAAAGAAAAGATAAGCCACAACAATAACAATATTTTTTAAGCTATTTCATAGCTTTTATCGCGGGCTTTGAGGGCGGCGACCGTATCAAGAAATTCCGTAACGAAAAAACCTAACACCCCCACTCCGACCGGACTAGACGTACATGCGAATCATAATTGCATAAGTTGATAAAATTAGGTATACCATGCGATAGCTTTACCGCGGCAATCCTCGAGTGCCGTATTTTTTTAGGGTTCCGTACCCAAAGGGTAAAAACGGGACCCTATTCATGAGACTTCGATGCCTGTCTGTCCGTCTGTCTGTCCGTCTGTCGGTCTCCAGGCTGTCACGAACCACTATAGCTAGAGTTCTGAAATTTTCACAGATTGTGTATTTCTGGTGCCGCTATAATAACATTATACACCATTTTTGGCCTATTTTTGCTCTATAACGGTACGAAACCCTTCGGTGCGCGAGTCCGACTCGCACTTGGCCGATTATTTTTAATTTATTTCATTTATTAGGTTATTAGTTATTACTTATTAGCTCAAAAGCATTTTACACGCAACTGGTAGCTAGATTTAGCGTATAAATGACGCCATTAATACGTTTCAGCCATTTTCAAACAAACATGAGCTTAATGTTCATATTTAATGAAAACAACGCAAGGTTTGACGAAAAATCATCATTATTTCAGCTGCAGAATCGTTCGAGTTTGAAACATGTAATTTGGTTATAAAATATTCATTAAACGTTTATTATACTCAACTCTTAATTAATATCTGCACTAGTTACTTGTGTGGGTCTGTTTGTCTGTCGGTCTATACGCTTAAACCCAATGCTTAAGCCACAGAAAGATATCATCGAAATCTGGTATGGCGACACTGAGTTTCTTTCAATTCTTGTGTAATTTTATCTCTATTATATTTTGTTTCTTGCGACAGCAACAATAATTTGTTACTCTATAGGTAAGCGCATGATACAGCAGAAATCGCACATTTTGCAATTGGCAAACATGTAGATTTGTGTAGTGTTTCGCTTTAACAACATTATTAAATAACTACCTACTTAGAATTTAGATCAATCGCGCGGTAAGCGGAGATACGTCTTTAAGTCTTAGGAAAGGACATAGTTACTATGTCCTTTCCTAGGCCTTAAAGTATCTCCATACCAAAAATCTCTAGAGCGTCGCTCTTGACTCGGAGGTCGTGGGTTCGATTCCCGTGTTGGAGACATATTGTTATTTCCAAGTTTGGTTAGGACAATGCAGGCTAATCACCTGATTGTCTGACAAGTAAGATGATCCATGCGTCGGATGGGCAATTGGGCATGTAAAATGTCGCCAGCCGTGTCGGTCCTCCGTCCCACTGGGTTATGAGAGTAAAGTAATAGAGAGTGCTCTTGTGTATTGCGCACACACCTGGGCACTATAAAATTACTCCTGCGTACCTGGCCTGGTTTCAATGAAACCAGGCCAGGTGTGGGGAGTATTATACCAAAAATCAAAATCGGTTCAGCGGTTTGGGCGTGAAGAGGCACCAGACAGACAGACACACTTTCGCATTTATAATATTATTATGGATAGTCAGTTGTGTATAAAGATAATATTATCAAGAACAGTATATAAGGCACTAACCCAAATTATTACAATGAGTAATAAAGAGCCAAATAATATTTGACAAAGTAACTCCTCACAAAGGATATTATCATAATGAATATTTAGGTCTCAGCTTAATCGGAATACTCGAGTGGCCCAATCTTAGCATTTATATTACTAGGAACCACTTAATCAGAACCCAAATAACGTTAAGACTAAAGTTTTGAAAATTGTAATTAGAAAAATTATTGTTCTATAAAAAACAGTTGAATATTAATTCATAATAAACTATTCTAGATGCCAAATTCTGTGTGTGTCTCTTTATAAAGGTTGACTGATTTTGATAAAATTTGAACAAAGTCCTAACATATTATATCGTAGGATAGTATTGTATGCTAACAGTTTATTTTTGCTATTTAGAGAAAATGGTGAGAAAGTAGTTTGAGGCCGGGAAAAGGTACAAGATAATTATTTTCATCGCTGAGAAAGAGAAATATATTGCTCGCCTAAACTCTTTTTGGAACTGTTAATTAAATTAGGTATGCGATAATATTACTTCATTAAAACATTTAACAGATCTGTTCAGCTGTTTAAATCTTGGTCAGTTAGCGTGATTGATAATATTTTTGTTAGAAATTAGCAGAATATATTGATCCACAGATTGAAACACAACTAGTTATGCTGCGTTTCCATGCTTGCCAAGGCAATGGCAAGCATCCGCATAGCACAAGCGTCCACAAATCTCGCTAGGCAATTGGAAGTCGTTTACACGCTTGTGAATGCGTCAGTGTATTACGTAATACGTACATCCAAGCAAGCGCCCTTTGATCTGTGTCCAAAAACCGACACTACACCGGATCGGATACAAGCGTCCACAAGCTCACGCAAGCCAAGCCAGACATATTACACGCTTGTGCTTGTGGACGCTAGTCAAGCCTTGGCAAGCATGGAAACGCAGCATTAGATGTTCTAAGCTTTATGTCGGCTGTACACTCTCGCCGAGAGCTCTCGGGCGAGAGTCTCGTGCGAGAGCCCTTTGCCCGAGTGTGATCATGTACATTCTCGCTTAGTTCAATCGCAGTTATGAACTCAGAGAAGATGGACCATTATTTTTCTAAAAATGGCGAAAACGTATCTACGATCAATGATCACCATTCACCATTGCATCGAAAGATATCATTGTAATCCAAAGATCTATAGTAATATTTAATTTTATTTCTCACAGTTAATGACTTATAATGACGTTTATTATTGTTATTTTTCTGTTTTGCACTGTCTAGCGGCGCGACTAGTAGTGAAAAACGCGAGAGTGTACAGTAATGCGCTCGCTTTCCTCGCGAGACCCTTTGTCTCGGGCGCAAAATACCGACACCGGACCGAGAGGGTCCGAGACAGGCAAGACGAGGCGAGCGCACCCATTTACACTCTCGCACTCGGGCCGCCTCGCCGTGTCTCGGCGAGAGTGTACAGCCGACATTACATGTGTTATTGGTGTAGTTACACTGTTCGGATATTCTATCCTATTCAGGCATGAATAGACTCTTCATAGGGAAGAAACAGTTTTTGTATGTCATCGGTGATGATGATGACGTCTCAGCTATTAAGTTGGAATAGTCACACATTTTAGCTTTAAAACCGTTCGGCTTAACGTATATACGTCGTAACACACAGACAGGACAGGCAATAAAATGCATAAACAAGGCAGCGAAAACGCGTGCCGGCCGTATCTACACATTCCAAGTGATATAGTATTGGGTTGATAGAGATTTATACCAGTTCCGAATCATGGAGCCTCACTGCTCTAATGTAGGTGGAGTATAAATATAGACTAAATATCTACTAATCTTATGGATTTGTGTTTCTGTTTATGTGTAATCTCTTCATGCTTAAATTACTAAGGACCTGTTTTACCACTTTTTTTATGAAATAAGGGGGCAAACGAGCAAACGGGTCACCTGATGGAAAGCAACTTCCGTCGCCCATGGACACTCGCAGCATCAGAAGAGCTGCAGGTGCGTTGCCGGCCTTATAAGAGGGAATAGGGTAATAGGGGAGGGTAGGGATGGGAAGGGAAAGGAATAGGGGAGGGTAGGGAAGGGAATAGGGTAGGGGATTGGGCCTCCGGTAAACTCACTCACTCGGTGAAACACAGCGCAAGCGCTGTTTCACGCCGGTTTTCTGTGAGAACGTGGTATTTCTCCGGTCGAGCCGGCCCATTCGTGCCGAAGCTTGGCTCTCCCACGTATAATTCCTGATAAAGTGCCGGATAGGCCATCCACAACTTATTTGATCGATTCTGCATACTCTATCTCGCTGCCCTAGTGCTTTTAAGTGGTGGATAGCCTATCCGGCACTTATCAGGAAGTAGTGAAACAGGCCCTAAGCCTCTTTGGAAAAAACTTGGTACTACTTTGACTACGGGAAAGGACATGACATAAGCTTTTATGCCGCAAATCAATGGTTCTGGCCAAAAAAAATGTGTGACACATCTGGTCATTTTAATATTAATTTTTATTATATTATTGTGTATAGTGCTCGACCACTAACTCTAAGTTACTGGATTCTAGCACTGGAAAGCGTACTATATCAAGCGTAAACCATCCAAAATTTCACTCCCTCATTTCCCCCGAAAATACATAATGGGTGAAAATACGTGTCCTTAAATAGGTCTTAATTAAGACTATTTACCTCGGGCCGGATTTTTTGGAACAAAAACGGTAAATGGACATCATTAGTGAAAGCGCCTACTTTTTATCATCGTATTGTGCGGTGTGCCCCTATCTCGTCCATTTGATACTTGACCAACGATATAATATAACGTGTTCGCTCATTTTGTATATTAACCTGACCCGAGTAGCACTTTTTGCAATGTACCTACGTAATAAGTACTGAAAACCAGCGTTGCGAACTGTGTATTATAATGCTGAGTAAGCACCAATTTGGTAAGACTTCATTTTGAAATATTTTTGATTACAATAATATATTTACTATGAATAATTTATTGTTTTACCAAAATTTCTTTATTTCTTTCTAAAATTGCAAAAAGTAAGCAAGTTGGTGCCGTAACGTGGCACCTTACGTTGCGCGTTGACGACGTTGTCAACGTGGAACGGTGCGGTAACGTGGCACGTTACATTGTCGTGACTCGTGACGTGAAAATTTACGTCAACTTAACATAAAAATGCACGTCACGATGTAGCAACATTGTACGTCACCATGCCTTGTAAAACTGCTACATTTTTCACTACTTATCTAGATATGGACCGCACTTGAATACGTATTCTGCTTCTGCTATTGTTAAGAAGACGGAGACAGAGATAAAAAAAAAGACGGGTTGCACTCCGGGAGTGCCGGCAGAAGTGAAAACTTGATTATTAACGTTATGCATTTTTTTAACCCATTTTTTATGAAAATTGATTAAAAAAATCGATTTTTATAATTAACCGAAACCCTTACAATCGATTAAATTTTTAACCCATTTTTTATGAAAATCGATTTTCTAAAAATCAATTTTTTTAATTAATCGAAACCCTGTTCGATTAATCAATTTCGATAATACAACACTACTCTCCAACCGTCTTACGATTTTTCCAAGGTTTTTCGATCAGCACGAGAATCTGACGCGAGTTTCACAGTTTTTACCCATCCCACAAAAGTGCTCAACGCCGCTAAAGAAGTTTTCACTTCAAAAAAAAAACGTAAAAAGTTGCTACACCGTGACGTGCATTTTCACGTTACGTTGACGTAAATTTTCACGTCACGACAACGTACCGTGCCACGTTACCGCACCGTTCGACGTTGACGACTTCGTGACGTGGAGATGTGGACACTGGACAGGCCAGCCTGCATTGTCCTAAACAAACTTAAGTATGTTTTAGCAAATATAATTAATGAAAAAAATAAATAAAAAAACAATTTAATTCTGTAAAAACCTAACCAAAAGAAATAAAATACAGATTTTCTTCGAAATATCCGTGAAAAGTTTGTGCTACATTTTCAGAAAATTTAATAAAGTAAGAGCTAAAAAGTTATACTTACACATTAAGAAATAGAAGGCTTTGTTAAGCCTAAAAAATAATTTTAAACTTCCTATTTAAAACCAAAGAAAAATAGGAACGCCATTTACCTGGCGAGGCACACAACAAGCACATTTGGAGGTATGCTCATCTACATACAAAAATATTAATTTTAAATCTAAATTATATATTTTTTCATTACTTTTTTGCGGCACCAGGTTAGTGTAGGAAACGAACCAAGTGAACCTCGGAGTAATTCCTCAGTCAGAAAAAACTTTATAGAATGGTAAAGTATCATGAATTAAAAGTTTTGTATAAATATCCAAAAAATAATAATAATAGAAGTTAAATATTTTTACCTAAATTCGTAATTAATTAATATCTTTTGTAGCAAAAATGCTCCGTCGAATTTTTTTTCACTGGACATATTCATGGAACGTATAGAAACAATGTATGAAATATCCAAAAAATTATCCCAGCAGAAACACCAAAATTTAATAAAACATGTTTTTTTGGCGTGGCTTGGACGCCAAAATTGCTCTGTCGAACTTTTTTACGGGAATGACATTATATTGAAGTTTTATAGCCACAAAATGAAAATCCAAAACATAAACCATGTATTTATACTATTTTTAAAAATTGCCTTTTTACTAGCAGGGCAAAATTTCTCTATCTGTTTTATTTATTGATTTAAGTACACTGTCAACTTTCTTTTCAACTAGAAAAATATCCAAAAAATCATCAAGCGTATTAAAAACTAAAAACATTTTACACAGACAGATTTGAATATAGCAATCGGGAGCGAGCTAGGTGTATGCGCGGGGCGCGGGCGGGAGGTACAGGCCGCCCGCCGCGCCGCCCGCCACACCGCGCGCTATTCATTCGTGGTTATTAAGTAAATTGTTGTTGTAATAGATTTAGAATTTTTTTTCGCTGCGGTTGTTTGTTTGACACTAACACACGTTACCGTCTGGTTGTTGCTCGTTAAGGAACGTTGTATTATGTGCAACAAAAGCCTCAATGGCTTAGAAAGTGACAGTAAAGAAAAATAAATCGGCCAAGTGCGAGTCGGACTCACGCACGAAGGGTTCTGTACCGTTATAGAGCGAAAGTAGGCAACTATTGTGTTTTTTGTATGAGATTCCTAACATTTTTATTTTATTTTAATTTTATTATAACTTAATTTTAAAGTACAATTAATATAATTTAGGATTTTGTAATTATTGAATCTTACGAGTTACGAGCAAAAAAATCACGTTTCTTGTATAGGAGCCCCCTTATAAATTTTGCTTAAATTAGTATTTGCTGTTATAGAGCGACAGACGGGCAGTTTTTACCCTTTGGGTACGGAACCCTAAAAAGGAGTGGAAAACATAAAAAAGTGCAGCAATAAAATGAAACGACGTATTATTAGAGCTTATACTTGAAAAAGAAGAGTTACTCGTACACGTCTCTTGCAGAAAAGCATACATAAACGAAAATATTATCAAATCATAATATTTGAAAAAGAAAAAACTAGACCTTACCAAAAACATTTTCATGTAAAAATGTTGCCAAGACGAGTACATAATATTATAGTTCGTGGTGTCAAGTCACCAAGTTTCTAACCTTACAGCCCTAAATCTAAAAACCTTAATTTTACACTTAAGGCCATCCCCTGAGCAAACGACCTTGACCATGCATTTGCCGCGGTGCCAAGATCGCACCAAAAACCTGTTTTTTTACATGTCTTAGTTCCAAATTGACCTAAAAAAATTCAAACGTCAAATATGTACCTAATGAAATTGTCTATCTATTGACGTGTGTTTCAAATAATCGTAATATTATGTAAATACTAGAGAGATACTGAATGTATGCTTGAATTTAAATAAACTGGTATTACTTTGAAAGCTGATATCATGAGTATAAAAACCAAAAATAGGAAATTAATAACTATGAAAGGAACGTTCATATCTAGGTACTGAAAGATTATTGCTGTATTTTTATAATAATTTTGTAGCTTTCAAATTATGAGTTAATAATAAGGCTCTAAAAACGGTAAATTAAGAAATTTTCGTAGGGGGAAGGTCTTAAGTCGCGGCAAAATACTTGACATAATGTTGGGCACTGTATGATTATTATCTACTAGATGAAAACCCGGCTTCGCTCGGGTAAACTTGTAACTCAATACACATCTATGTACACTCGAGGAAGTTGATTCCTATGCAGGTAGCGGGTCAGCCCAATTTCGCGATTATGTTGGTCGGGAAAAAGAAAAGTACGGAAGTATTTCCGTCCTAGTCGTTTTGTGTTTGCCAAAATATCAACACAGCGATCTCCTTAGCGACGATAAGTTTATTGGTCGCTATCTGTCGGTTAATCGGTTATACTCGTATGACACGACATAATCTTATTTTATTGGTCACTTTACTTTTACAATATACCGAGAAATATAAACATACGCCGGCTACTTAGCAACCGCCTTAGCAACGAAAGTTTTTACGTTTTGAAGGTTTAGACAGGATTATTAATTTAAGTTTTGCAAATATGGTTCTGAATTTTTTAGGTTCTCAACATGTTCTGAATTATTGGTGTGAACATTTATTTTCCCTATCTGAACTTAATATTATGCACTTCAAACGTGGCTTATCTAAGCATTTATGTGCTTCAAATCATCAACTAGCCTAACTGTTCAAAATGTGCTATAAGAACAATGAAGTCATACACAGGTTTTAATTAAGCAGATCAACCCAGTCTATATCAACAGTACACCCTCATTCTACAATCTTCGTTGATGGTCATGGTAAGAGTCAGAACACTAACGTAACGTTTTGTCTTCAAATTCGTTTCGTGTTGCTGATCGTTTTAAGATCCCAAAGATTTTTTAAATGACCAGAATTGTAAATTATTAAGTACTGTTTTACTGTGAAATAAAATATTGTCACTTTTTACTTGTGTTGTGATTTTTGTTAAAATATGTTCCTGTAGATTAGAAAGATGCTGATCTTTAGAGCGTTTTTACGTTAAGCAGTAGATAAAAATGGGTAGGTAGTAAGTTGCTTTGGAATAATAGCATTCTTAGATTAATCATTGTGGCCTGTGGGTGGGAGTTTTGGCCTGTGGGTTTAGTTTCATATCATAATTATACGGATTCCGATAGGCTTTGAGGGAATACATTTTACAGTCTCTTATTTATAGAAATACCTAAATTACTTAAATTAAATTTTAGCCTAAAACACCGATTTCATATGGTCCTATTTTGAATTGTCACAATTTAAGTAACATTAGGTATAAATTGTCTTTTCCATTGTTATGGTCCAAAAATGCCATTAAAGTAAGTCAGGAGCAGTTCAAATCGCATCACTTCGTTTTGTGTTTTTGCCTTGGAGTTTCCATGAAAATGATCTTTAAGACGAGGTGAATAAGGTATGACCCTAATGACCACGTGTTACGGATCATTATTTGGTAGAACAACGAACTGAGTCAAGGACACGATATTACTAATTTAGTGTCAATTATTTCAAAAATGAAAAATATCAAACAAGGAACAATGATTTCGAATGTAAGGACGAAGCCGGAGTCCCTCGAAATATTTACAAACGAGTGTCTATTCTAAAAGCTAATATTATTTTAGGCCGACTACTTAAAGAGCTTCACTTAAGTTTTAACGGCCTCTCTAGTGTCTGGAAAACATCTAAATTCTAAGCTAACTAAAAGTTTCGGAGCTCTAAGTGAAGTATTCTGATACTTAATAATTATAAAAATGCGTAGTTTCTGAATCGGCCGAAAGTCACTACTGGGCGCAGTGTAGCTTATTAGGTGCCATAAACGTATTTTTCAGATCTCGTGAACCTTATGCTGGCTTTTCACGGCGCGTAATTTGAACGAGCGAGCACGAGCCAATAGGTGAGTTCGCGCTACCCGTTCTCACGGCGCGTAATATCACGAGCCGCGCCGAGCCACGTCTTTGAAGTTATCGACATAAATCGGATCGGACGCGCCTGCTCGAGCCAGCCCGCGCCACCTTGAGCCACCCCCTACACACGGCGAGTGGCTAGAGCTGGCGCGGCGCGGCGCGTGATATTACGTACCGAGAGAAGTCAGCATTAGACTGCTGATAGAGTCGTTCCATCGGGGCAATCACGTCAAAATATTTAAAATAAGTAGATAAGACCTTTCCTTACTTCAATAATACCTATACCATGTAAGTTGACAAAATAGACATAATATTATAGTTCTGTCTACTCTGCATCAAAATGTATCAATAAGCCTGTTCTGCAACGCGAGGTTGCCAGATTTACAGAGGAACGTCACATGTACCGTGCGGAGAGGCAACAGCGCGCTGCTCGCGAATTTTTTGAAACAATAATAATTTATTGCAAGTACGGATAGTCTCGATTCAATGTGTAAAGGTGCTCCCTCACCGGGAGCGTTTGCGTGTAATGTAACATATTTATAGATTCGCATGGGCGTAGCCAGGATTTTACAATCATAGGAGGGCAAATTAAGAAAATCCTAAACTTCGAATTCTAATTAAAACCGACTTCCAAGTGAAAACAATAACATTACTTATTCAAATAAATAGTATATTAAATAATTCTTACACTTTAGTACTCTAATATTTCGTACTTTTAATACTCTTAACTAATAATTCGTACTTTTTAGTCTCAACTATTTCTATAATATACACTCTTCATTACATAGAGAAATATAAGACAGTACTTCATTATTTTGAAGTCGGTCGGTACCAGCTCAGAATCGTGAATTCTATGACAAAATATATTTAATTTTTGGGACTGGTACCGACTTTCACTCTTTTTAAAGCCTTATATTTTATAAGGCTTTCTGTATAAAGACTGTGTTCTGCGTAGTGATGATGATGATGGATGTAATTTGCATAGTATGTAAGTACCTAGTATAAATTATTTCAGTTATTAAAACAGCGCCCCAACCCCCATACTTGTATCTTTAATTATATAAACGAACTTGTGTCTAAGGCGGAGAATTCACTGGAGAAGGTCTACGAATGGGGTGGACGTAACTTGGTCCAATTCAACCCCCCAAGACACAAGTCTGTGCGTTCACCACTAAAAAGTCACCAATGGTCGTATATCCTCGTTTAGAGGGCACATCTTTAATCATCTCCCCTAGCATTGAAATACTTGGCGTTAACATATCGAGCGAAGTCCAGTTTCGATACCATCTCGAGGGTAAGGCCAAGTTAGCCTCGAAGAAGCTTGGTGTTCTGAACAGAGCGAGACAGTTCTTCAGTCCGTACCAGCGCCTACAACTCTACAAGGCGCAGGTTCGGCCTCATATGGAATATTGTTCTCATCTCTGGGCATGAGCGTCAAAATACCAACTGCTCCCTCTGGATCGTATCCAACGAAGAGCCGCTCGAATTGTTGACTGCCATAGTGTTTCAAACAGCTTGAACCCCCTGGAATTACACCGAGATGTAGCTTCACTCTGCATCCTCTATCGGCTGTATCACGGGGAGTGCTCTGAGGAATTGTTCGGAATCATACCACCTGCAACTTTTCGCCATCGTCCCACGCGAAAAATATACCATCCTCATCACCTTGATGAGTGGCAGTCTTCCACCGTGCGTTTCTTGCGTAACTTTCTGCCGCGCACTGTAAAACTCTGGTACAAACTGTCACCAGCAGTATTTCCGGACCTACACGACCTACAAACCTTTAAGAAAAGAGCGTATTCCCATTTCCCTGTTAAAAGGCCGGCAACGCACCTGCAGCTCTTTTGATGTTGCGAGTGTCCATGGGCGACGGTAGTTGCTTTCCATCAGGTGATCCGTTTGCTCGTTTGCCCCCGTTTTATTTCATAAAAAAAATTGGATCCGGAGTTCTCTTAGTATTTTCGGAACCATCTAGCATACCTTGGTGCAAAACTTTACTTTTTGGTAGCATATAATATATGCTTGGGATACTTCTCATAAAGCCAAAATCGCCCTCTTGTGCTTTCATAAATTTTTGAGAAGTTACCTCGATTACTCATGAAATTAACTTTAATACGTGGTAATAAAGGTTGACCTTATTGACCACATCTTAAAGATCATTTTCACAGATACTCCGAGGCGTACTTAGGTGACATACAGGCGAAAAAGATCGTCGAGCCATAAGTCCGCGTACTTGTACGCACGTCTGTCACCCCTTTTACACCCCTTTTAGGGTTATGTAATTAACAAGACGTCCTCGTTGACTATGGTACCCTAAAACATCTAACCAGCAGATTTTTTTGTATACTGAGAGGTATACAAAAAACTAGCTACTATAGTTATATAATTTAACAATAACATTTTCCTACAAATAGAACAATCATATTTAAGGACCATCAAATCGAAATACTTATTAACTTTCGAGAATTTTTGCACAGGAAATTGTTGTTCGTCTGAACCTACTACTTACTATTCATTTTTATGTTTTGCGTAATGTAATAAAAACGCTCTAGAATTATAGATCAACATCTTTCTAATCTACAAGAAACCATAAAAATCAGAATACACTTGTATAATATCGTGATAATATTTTATTTGAGCGTTAAAACAATATCGAAAAACGTAAAACTTATAAAATCATTATGAACTCTTAGGTATTCTTCTTGAGGTATTATTATGAACTCTGGGTTGTTATAATAATCAGCAATGAGAATATAATTCAAAAACATAACTTAAGTTTTACTTAATCCTTCGGGGTAGCCTTTTCCAACTAACCAACTCATGATAATATTTATTGACGAAGATATTGGGAGTAGAATTAGGTTGGCCAGTTTGGTCTGCTCAACGATTTGCTGTTAATAAGTCCATTGTTTTGTTGCACATATTGGATGGGTTATAATGTTTCAATAAACATATTTTATATAATATTAAGTATATATAGTACTTAATAATTTTTTCAAAGATTGTTCGGATGAGAGAAATAAAATAGTATATTACTTATTTAAATCCATTCCCAATATTTTCAAAACATTTTTGAAGATGACCGTGTCAAAAACTTCAAAATGTAAATACTTTCGTTGCTAAGGCGGTCGCTAAGTAGATTATATTTTGTCAAAAGCAATGCGACCAATAAAATACGATTCTATCGTGAACGAGCATAGCCGACAGATAGCGACCAATAAACCTATCGTTGCCAAGGAGATCGCAATGTTGATATTTTGGTAAACACAAAATGACCAAGATGGAAATATAGAAATACGATTTTGTCCTGTTCTTTTTCCCGACCAACACTGACCACTGACCAGTTTAAGTTGACCCGCGACATGCATAGGAATCAACTTCCTCGAGTGTACCTACAAAATATAGGTAAATATATGTGTAGTCTTCTTTTCTCAAGAAATACTAAAGCAAAGCAAGACTCGTAAATATTCGTATAGCTTAGTTCATTAAAAAATAATAACAATAAAGAATATCCGCGTTTTAGACATTGTGATTGGCTACAATGATTATAACATAACACCGATCTTTGATTTCAGAGAATGGTCGAGTGTTCGTGTTCGGCGCGAACGCGTGGGGTCAGCTGGGGCTGGGCCACAGGGACGAGGTGACGCGGCCCAGCTGCGTCAAGTGGCTGAAGCCGCACCGCGCGCTGTTCGTGGCCTGCGGCAGGGCACACACTGTCTTCGCCACAAGTGAGTTTCATGTTCGTATGTCCCTCATTAGTCATTGACCTTAAGGACTTAGAGATCAATGAGGGATCACGTTAGAATATGTGAAAACGTTTGCGTTTTAGAAAATATACATCTATACTTAAGAGGCCGGGTACACTTGGAATTTCTCATACATACGTAATTCCAAAATAATTTTCTCATACGAAAATATTTAACATGTTTGAGTTGTTTTTCAGTTTAAAATAGTAATTACCTAGGTTCCTGCACAAAAATTTACTTCAAAATTTACTTTAAACTTTTGCAGTTTAATTTCCTTTTTTTAAATATAAATTTAAAAATAGTAAATTAAACTGCAAAAATTTTACATACTTACTTAAACATTTTTATTTCAAATCAACATTATCTAAGGTTAATAATTTCTCTTGCATTTGGCAGTGCCTACTTACTTATTGGTAGGTATAGTATTTTTAACCGACTTTAAAAAAGGGTTATCAATTCGCATTTCGAACCGTATGTATGTAAAATTTCCAGAATTGCCTCGTTTTCGTATATTAGTCTTAGATAATATCAGCGTCTGAATTTTGAAATCGGTTTTATCTTTGAAATAAAAAAAGACGGGTTGCACTCCGGGAATGCCGGCAGAAGTAAATACTTGATTATTAACGTTGTGCATAATTTTTTAACCCATTTTTTATGAAAATATATTAAAAAAAAAACGATCGTTTTAATTAATTTACTTACAATCGATTAAAAAATATCGACAATCGAAAAAAAAGCTGCTGTCAGACAGACTGTCAGTCACTTCTCACAACAGTTGTCTTGCAGGTGGAAACGCGGCCTTAATCAGCGCGTCTGCTAAAGAACTCATTTCCCCGACTGTACATTTCTGCTAAACAACTCATTTCCCCGACTGTACATTTCTGCTTAGCACAATTTTCCCCGACTGTACATTTCTGCTAAACAACTCATTTTCCCGACTGTACATTTCTGCTAAACAACTCATTTCCCCGACTGTACATTTCTGCTAAAGAACTCATTTCCCCGACTGTACATTTCTGCTAAACAACTCATTTCCCCGACTGTACATTTCTGCATAGCACAATTTTCCCCGACTGTACATTTCTGCTAAACAACTCATTTCTCCGACTGTACATTTCTGCTTAGCACAATTTTCCCCGACTGTACATTTCTGCTAAGCAACTCATTTCCCCGACTGTACATTTCTGCTAAGCAACTCATTTCCCCGACTGTACATTTCGTTCGAGTTCGAGTTCGACACAAAACACTACTCTCCAACCGTCTTACGCTTTTTCTATGGTTTTTCGATCAACACGAAAATCTGACGCGAGTTTCACAGTTTTTACCCATCCCACAAAAGTGCTCAACGCCGCTAAAGAAGTTTTCACTTCAAAAAACTTGAGAGGTGCTAAGCCGGGACACCCGAATGGAACGAAGTTAAGTATTTCTTATGTTAAAAAAATCGGTTGTCTGTAAAGTCGGTTTACTGACGATAGTTGAACGTGACAACGTCATAGCCTTAACCCCTCAGTTCCGGGAAAAATCTATGCAAAAAAGTTGGCAGGTCAATGTGCAAAAAAATGGCGCCCGGCCTACCCTCTTTGTAAAATTAATGTAATATGAAATATCCTTACATATAATCCATATTTTATGTTTGTGTGAACTACATTATAATATATGTTAAATTTTCTATCTATCAAGCCATCATATTATTATAGTATTTAGTCCGATGTGATATTAGTTTCTCATTTATTATAAACTTTCGAAACTATAATTAGAGACTTGTTCAGAAGAAATTTCTTCATATATTAAGTCATACCTTGACACGTAGGAAATAGAGCACAATTTTGAATAGCCGAAATAATACTAATAGCTCACAGATTGTTTATTTATTTTTCATTCAGAGTGTGGTCAATGTATCAAAGGTCATAACTAACCAAACTTCTTCATACAAAAGTATTCTCTAAGTCATCGAAATACGTAATATAATCGAAACAAAGAGCGTGGCCCAGCACCCTGAGAGTGTAAATGGAACGCCTCATGAGAGCTGTCAGCGAGGTAACGCCGCATGAACTGTCATGTTTTTCGGGCGCGCACCCCATATCGAATTATAAGACATTATCACGTCAAAAAACCTGTTTACATATACACTCAAAACTATTATTAAAAGACGCCATCTATTGACGCCCAGAAACAACGCGTCGCTATTTATTCTCAAAAAACGCCATCTAGTTGACGCACAGGAATATTATCTACGCCCTCTGCCCCTACAATGCAGGTACTAATAAAAAAGTGTCGAAGTCAAATATCGTTCTGTCTAGCGCTCTTTACGCTGAACGCGCCTTAAGGAACTTCGTTCCAATCTATACTTAATATTATAAAGCGGAAGAGTTTGTTAGTTTGTTTGTTTGAACGCGCTAATCTCAGGAACTACTGGTCCGATTTCAAAAATTCTTTCAATGTTAGATAGCCCATTTATCGAGGAAGGCTATAGGTTATATTTTATCACGCTAAAACTAACAAAAGCGAAGAAATAGAGGAAAATGTGGAAAAAACGGGGAAAATTATATGAAATGCTTATTTTGTAATAGTTTGAACGCGCTAATCTCAGGAACTACTGGTTCGATTTGAAAAATTCTTTCAATGTTAGATAGCCCATATATCGAGAAAGGCTATAGGCTATATTTTATCACGCTAAGACTAATAGGAGCGAAGAAATAGAGGAACATGTGAAAAAAACGGGGGAAATTATATGAAATTGCTTATTATCTCAAGAACTACTAGAGCAATTTTTATGTTATTTGGCAAACATGAAGAATAGACCACGTGAAAGGACATAGGCTATTTTTTCCGGAAAAATATACGGTTGCGTGAAATTCATAAATTACGCAAGCGAAGCCGCGCGGAACATATTTATATTATAAAATAAAATCGTAGGAAAGTCAATTCTGTACATTGAATATTTTTGTACAATAAATAATACTTGAGATGTGATCTACTATGCTAACGTGGACGAAGTCGCGGGCAACAGCTAGTACTATTATAAAAAGATAAAACTAACTTCAAAATTGTATGTATGTATGTATTAAGAATTAAAATTCCCTAGATATTAAAAACACATTAATTGCTAATTGTTGAGACGCTGATAACTGATAAGCGATAACAAACAAAAGCAACAAAAAAGGGTACGCTATGGTGCTCCATGACTGCTAGCAGGTAGAAAATGAGCAATGGCATGTGTCAGTTTACAGCAAGATGGCGCGTGAAGTTTGTTTAGAATTCAGTGTCAGTGTCATTACATTTTACCGAAATACTCCAAAATCCGAATTTTGCGGATATAAGTTATCGACTCGAAATCAATATTTTTTTATTTTCTATTATTCACTTAAGGTTTCGATCGAATCTACCGTACCCCTGCACGAAATTATTAATATAGAAAAGATGTTTATGATTTATCAAAATGTGACCATGAACGTAGAAAAAAAGGCGGACGGAGTCTTGTCATATACAAAACTGTGTCTTCACTTTTCTTCTGAGTCGGCCACGCACACGTTCTGACGCCTGTCAAATGGTATGGACTAGCGCAAGAATGTGTGCGTGCAGACCGTGTACATACAGCCAGCTGGCCGACTCTGAACGACACAGTTTTGTGTATGGTGGGACTCCATCAGCCTTTTTTTATATGTCCATGAATGTGACTAAGTTTTGTCAGGATGACCATTTCTATAAGCCGCGATAATATTTTCTTTAAGCCGAGTCTCAAAGCTGCGTTCAGTTTGATCAACGTATACACTATCGCATATTTTAGGATAATCGATCCTATATTTATTTATTTACTTAAATTAAGGACAGCAAACAGTACATAAATTAAAACCTTGTTAAACACAATAATAGTAATCTGTACCGATGCATGCACCTTAACAGGCGACACAGAATTCACGATTATAGCTCTACAGATACAGTATAAAAATTGATTTCATAACAAAACACAATTAAATCGATAAAATATGATTATGAATTAAATAAAATTAAAATTACATGCAAGTTGATTATAACAGTAATAACAAGCTAAAAATTTCATAATAATAAATAAGTTAAAACTACGAGAATACATTAATTTAAATCTTAACTAAGAGCAGTATAAATAAAATAAAATTAGAAAATACAAACACAATTTCAAAAGAAGATCAAATGGGCCATATCAGTAAAATTATTTAAAATTTTAGGCAATATATTAATAAATTTTTGTTAACAATAATTAATAAATTAATACTAATCATAAAATATGTTAAAATAAAATAAATTAATTAAAAATCAAAAAACCCGACTGCAAAAAATGTTAACTAAAAACAACGAAACAAGACCTAATTCTGCCGGAGGCATCGAAACCATGTTTTAATTGATACGACTCTTGCTTACGATTTTCATGCCAGGATAAATAGAAGGTTACATAGAAAAATGTAGAAGAAGAAAGTGGATAATAAAATGCCGTCGGAGGCATAATATTTTATGATTTATGAATTAATGTTAAACTTGGTGCGACATGCCTCCGACTGCATTTTATTATCCACTTTCTTCTTCTACATTTTTCTATGTAACTACTTTTTAATGTATGTTTCTAGTTTTAAGTAGTTTTTAGGGTTCCGTAGTCAACAAGGAACCCTTATAGTTTCGGTCTGTCCGTCCGTCTGTCTGTCTGTCTGTCCGCGGTTTTGCTCAGAGACTATAGGACCTACAAAGCTGTAATTTGGCATGAATGCACATATTAATAATGGCATCAAAATGGTACATAAAATCTTAAAAAATATTTTTTTATGGTACCTTCCATACACATCAAGCGGGGATGAAATTTTTTTTTCGCGTCCACACCATCGTGTGGGGTGTCGTTGGATAGGTTTTTTATAACTATTATGAGCATTTATAGATCATTTTCCGATTTAGGGATCCGTTTGTGAAATATTAAGTTTTAAAGTGGAAAAAATCGTTAGAGTCCAGTGTCCCCCCCTTCTACCAGCTAAACGGTTGCTTCTGGAAATGTGAAAAAATTCACGGGAGTAGGAAATATACTGAATTTAAAAGGAAAACTATCACGGCTAAGAAGACTTCATAAGTGATTGAGTAATAGTCGATCAACTAAAAAAAATGTATTCGGCGAAGTATAAAGGATCTTAATTTCGTTCAAATTCCTTTGAAAGTAGCTGAGATGATGTTGTTAGTACTGTAAAACACGTTATAAATGTACATTCATTGACCACACAAAAATTAAAAAAAAAACCTAGCGGTATTACGGAACCCTATATTGCGCGTGACCCAACACGCACTTGGCCGGTTTTTTTAATACTTTGTCATTGAATTTTCATCTTGTTTCAGTAATGTCAGTTAATTTTTATTTGATACATATTGGATTTATCCATGCAGGCGGATTATGGTTTTTTCTTATTTTATTACTAGCGGTCGGCCGCGGCTCCGCCCGCGTGGATGTCGCCTGTCGGTGAGCTCTGCAAAAAGCATACCCAGGAAAGACTCGGTCAGCAAAATGATTCCCAGGTCAATTCACAAATCACAGACTCCGACACTAACATCGACGACGCAGTCATTATACGCAGGCTGCACCCTGCTTGTTAAACTAATATGTATTCTGTGACCCTGCACAGATCGTCGTGCTCCCGCACGCGCACTCGCCTTGGTGACGCCAACTATCGTAATATTTTAATTTCGCCATAATTTCAAAACCAAATGTTCAATTTTATTCATTCAAAGACCAAATATTATCTACATAAACTGTACTTAGTAATGGAATAATTTATTTTGATAAGGATTAAAAGAATGAGTAAAATAAACGCGTCTAAATGTAGTCCAAAAAAATTTCAAGATTTTTAAATAAAAAATGGGTATAGTGTGTCGCGGACTTTTTTGTAGATATTTGTAAGTTCTACAATTACTTAGAATTTTATTGTTCTATCTTTTATAGTTTAGGCAGCGTACGTAAAATAAGTAACTTTTCTGGTTGATTTTTACACCTTGCGTCCGAAGAACCCAAATATCTTACGGTACCCTATTTTTTTCCAAAATACAATTCAGCCTATGTTCAGTAAAAATAATGTAGAATTCCAATGGTAAAATAATTTTTCAAATCGGTCCAGTAGTTTCGGAGCCAAACAAACAAAAAATCAAATCTTTCCTCTTTATAATATAAGTGTAGATTTATTGTTCTATTTAATATTAAAACTGCAAGTTATATACATATTTAGAATCAGTGCTTAAAATCCTTTATTTTGATACCCCACTCGATATGCTTGGTAGAATTTTTATTTTTTTTACCTCACAATATGGCGTCAAACATCTGCCATTTTGGTTTTTTTTAATGTCACCTATCTAAGAACACTCGGGCTATTAAGACAAATCTAACGATACCTCAAATGTGAAAATCCGTTTAGCCGTTCTGAAGATACGAGGTAATAAAGAATATTACATACATAGAAGATACGCGCTAAACACATAACCCTCCCGGCAGTCGGGTAAAAAGGGAAATCTACGAAAATTTTAATTACTTAAAGCAAATAACATCATCGTCATCGTCATCTTATAGATACCAGACTGATATTTTTTATCAATCCGGTCTTTGTTGTGACACAAATGATGTTTTAAAGTATTATTTGTCCTGAATGCGACATGCATATCGTTGTTTTTCATTATTTTGGATAAGCGTGCAGATACCTCTCCTATGTAGGTCAAACTGGACTTATATCTAACTACCTTGTCAATAAGACCTGCGTGCAAAAACTTTACCAGTTCTTTCTTGGTATTATTTCTCAAAATATTATTATTTATTAATATATTTTTTATAATTTTGGTACTATATCTATATTTAAATAATTTCGGGACTGTATCCGTTGCATATCGAAGTAGGCTACTTACTTGACCTATATTTAATTTCATTGCACAAATGCATATTTCTAGTAGAACTTGGCCTAGGAAACCGTATTTCACCCTTATCATCAAATAAAAGCTTATGATTGATAAATAAAAGTCGATTTGAAAATATGATTTGATATTTTTAAATTGTACTGACGAAAACGTTTTTGCGGTACTTCCGATTTGGATGTTACGTCATCAGACTAGTAATTTAATAAGGGTAGTATTTAATCGAGTGACTGTAAATTACCGTTTTAAGTGTCAAAATTAATTAATTTGGGTTATAGAATTACTATTTGAGCGACTGACTGTGAGTGACGAGAAATTAACAAAACAGCAACTTACAAATTATTTATTTGAGTTACTTAAAACACAAAATGAGCAGCTTCATAATATTTGAGCGACCTAATATCTGTTTGAGTGTCAACGTTACGTCCTGCTTTTTTTTCAATATTTGGCAGATGCATTTTTTATACTGAGCGGCATTTGATCTTAAATGAAGTGTTTCGAATACTAAAACCACTTTGAAAAATACACTAATGAGCAGAATATAATGAGCTCATATTAAAACAAAAAAATGAATATGAAATGAAACTCTATTAATCAGGGATCCCTAAAACATTTTTTTTTAATAACTATAAAGCAATTTTTTTGTGAGTAGCTTAATTTGGATAAGTGGAACAACGGTAAAAGTTCGGAAACCTACCCCAAAATTGATGGGAAGTGGGGGGGGGAGGAGACACTGAGAAACCCCCCAGTTTTGGAGCTACTCACCTTTGAAATTTTCGGAATTCTCAGGCTACATCTAAGTCTTTTGGTCGCCTTTTTTAACGCCTTTAACCTAACCTACAGCGTGTTTTGTGACGGTCGCCGACTGCTGCCACAGCACAGTCACAGTACTAACCTACTTTTGGACTTTCCGGATTGTGTTTGTTTTTGTTTTGGCGGGGGGGCTGCGCCCCCCGAGCCCCCCTTTTATTTTATGACGGTCGCCGGCTGCTGCCGCAGCACGCTCGCTACGCTCGCTCGGCTCCCTCTGTGTTGTGGTCTAAGTTCTAACCTAACCTAACCTACTTTTGGACTTTCCGGATTGTGTTTGTTTTGTTTTAGCGGGGGGCTACGCCTCCCGAGCCCCCCCGCTTCGGTGACCTTGGTTAAGTAGGCCTTCTGTTAAGAGGCCGGGTGCCATCGAAATTCTCATACATGGGTAATACCAAAATCATTTTCTCATACGAAAATATTTAACTTAGTAATTACCTGGGTTCCTGCACAAAAATTTACTACAAAATATTTAAACACTAAAAAATATAGTAAAACACTAAAAATATATTTAGTAAATTTACTACAAAATATTAAAATACTAAAAAATATTTTTTAGAGTTTAAATATTTTGTACTAAAGAACAATGGCCAAATCGTACCAGGTCGGCGGTGGCGTCCCGATATGCCATTGGTAGCAAAAATTCCCTAATATTTTAAGGCATCGAAAAATATTAGAAATGTGTCTGTAAATAGCCACAAAAAAAAGATCAATATATTTTAGTTTCGTTATGTTCTGACAGCCGGCGATCATTCGCATTCTTTCTATTATTTGGGTAATACTCAAGGAAAATTTGAAATAATTAGAAACGAGATCGCCGAATATACACTTGTAGGCTACACCGCAGTCGGGAAAAAGGTAGTTCTTAAGTCTAACCTCAAAATAATTGTTAACGTTATTAATTATTGTAAAAAACCGTGGCTATTTAGACATAATTCTCAAACGGAATTATGTTTAGAGCATAAGAACAGCCAAATCTAACTATAGTTTATTTTGGGACATCAAAAATAAAAGTCGAGTCCAGCTCCTATACAAATTTGGATATGATTCTTTACTATTTATTTATATATTACGCACAATGCTGCGTGCGAACCAGTGATGCAAGCGCATGGCAATCGTAAACACGCAACGCTATTGGTAAGCAGCCCAACTCACCTGACTGCAACGATTCGTCGCCCCGCCCCCATTCGAATTCGCGCGCATTTAAAAATCTGTAGTTTTCATTAAAACACGTTTCAAAATATAAACCCTCAAATAGAATATCAGTAACCAATAATCATTAATAAAGCAGCTCACAAAAGTTTGCTCAAAGTGAACTTTTTAGTAGTTCGTAATGTATAACCTCACTTAGAAAAATTGAATCTATTTTTAATATTGAAGTTGCCCGCTATGTATTTCCAGTCGCTCACTTAGTAATACAGTCGCTCGGATAGAATTTTAATATCTGAAATAGATAAATCACAATCCACTTTTTGTAAGCTCGTTCTGGATTTTATTATAAATCAATATTAGTCGTTAGTTAAAATTATTTTTCGCTTACTCAAATTCATACCGCTCAAGTTATTAAAACAGTATGTTCATCATCAGTTGCTAAGTAATTTTTTATTCGCTCGTTTTATTATTTCCCGTAATTTAATATCTTTTATTTATCGCGCTCGATATATGTAAGTTTATTAGTATATAAATAATAGAATCATGCCCCCGAGAATTGTGCTTTGCGCTGCGGCTAATAGTGAACAATATCGCGTAACAATGGTTCCCGAATTATAGCACGAAAGTAAAGGTCGTATGTCCCAAAACTGTTTATGATGATTATTTAAAAATTAAATACAATACTAATATTTCCTTTATCCATTATTTTATAAAGTGTGTGATTGTAGTAGTGCAAGTTATTTAATGATAGTAACTCAATGAGTGTAACAGATATTTTTTGAAAAGCCCAAAAAGATTCATAATTTCGAAAAATAAAACTATCGAGTATCGAGTCAAAATAAGTGAATCGTGTTTTCCGTTAGCTAAATATCAGATAAATATACAATGATTAAATAAATCTCAATTTCATTTAAGTCAATCGTCTTCCTAGATCGTAATACTTATTAGAAAACACAGCAAAATTACACAGCAGGCTCTTAAGACACTAAGCACTAACTAGATCTATCGATGATATACCCGAGATATCGATGGTACGGGTACAATCAACAATGATTCATAAACTGCAAATGTAACTTTGTAATCCTATACATTTATATGGGATCACAAAGATATTTACGAAGTTAGTGTATCTAGAAAACTGGACAGAAATTATTATGAAATGTTTAGGTTTTCCCGTGATTAAGACCCAAAGCACTAACAGCTAGATATTGGTCTACCGATAATATACCGGAGATATCGATGATACGGGTACAATGATTCTTAATCATAATCTGCAAAATAATATGTAACTTTATAATCTACATTTGTATGGGATTACAAATTTAGTCACGATGTTAAGTGTATCTCGAAAACTGGACAGAAATCAGTCAGTCAGTCAGACAGTGAGTAATGCCCGGGACACACGAGGCTAGTTTTTCAAGCTAGGATAGCAAGCTAGTGTTTGTAAGCTAGCAAGCTAGTACTTCTGGCCTCGTGTAGACAAAACTATCTTCATTTGTAAAACAGAACTAGCATGCTCCAAGCTAGGTCAGCAAGCCAGGACAGTTTGGTAAAAAACTAGCTTGCTATCCTAGCTTGAAAAACTAGCCTCGTGTGTCCCGGGCTTATGTGACAAAATTAAGAACGTTTAACAAGTTTCAGTTCTTAACCCTTAATCGGGTACAGGGAAGTATTTTCCCACCCTCTCATTTCTCAATCTATCTAAAATTCCGAATATCTTTGAAATGGCAACCTTTTATGGTTTTTTCTTTTCACAAATAGAATCTTAGATAAGTACAACATTATCTTACTAGCAACTCAGCCCTTTCAAGTGTCGAGTGTCAATGTAAGAATCAAATAAATGTGAGTTTTGAAAAAATTGCGTAATTTTCACATAGTGGAGACATAAATCTGCAAAGTTTCTTCAAAAAAGATTCTTATAAGTAGATATTTGATTTGTTATGTACTTATTTATTATATTCTTTGTAGCTTTGTTATGATTTTCAGTGCAAAAACGTAGTGTTTATGTGGTTTTGATTCATTTGAAATACATACTTGCAAGAGGGGAAATAGTTCTCATTGTCCATTAGCAACTCCATTTAGCGTCACTATATATAAAAAAATTGGGATTTATTTTTGTCAACTTCTAAGATTTGTCAATTATTTTAGTTTATTTTAAATTTTTATTATCAATTGTTTTAGATAATGCCTTTAAAAAATGCAAAGTGGCATTATGTCCGCAGGAGTGTTTCAAACAGTTTCATTTGTCTGATTAATGTTTTTTTTTTAAACACCTCCTAAAGATGAGGTATTTTATTGTTTATTGGATGCTTTATTCGCATACTGATACATAAGCTCGTTTTAACTTAAACAATTTTGTGCACATTAATCGAGGAAAATAAATTCAAAAGTAGAGTCAGATCAACTAACTAGTATATTTATTTATGCATTTCTTTCGTAATCGGGCAAAGGGAAATAATTTCCCATCTTGGTAAGTCATAAACAGGCAAAGGGAAATAATTTCCCATCCGTGAAAACCTTATTATTTTCAGTTTCAATTTTTTTTTCAGTAAATTTCAAAGTAAAGTTTCAGTAAATTTCATTCAATTTGAACCTACTAGTTCAAATTGAATGAAATATTTTTAAATACTTAAGTGTTCCGTGTTTATACAACGCTTGCTTAGCAACTGAAAATTCAAGCTTATTGTTTTATCCACAACGAAGTTTTAGGGGGTCAAAAAGAGTCTGAATTGCTTTGAGAAAAGGATGGTTAAATCATAATTTGCAAGCTACAAAATTATAATAAATATACAGCAATCATCTTCAGCATAATTATAACCTTTCTTTTTACTGTTATTTATTTCCTATTTTTGTTTATTATACTCATGATATCAGCAATAAATTCAAACATACATTCAGCATCTCCCAAGTATTTACAAATTAAGTTTATTTTAAAACACTCGCCAATAGATTGACAATTTCACTAATTACATATTATTTACCGTTAGATTTTTTTAGGTCAATATTGAAGTAAGATAAGTAAAAAATAGGGTTTTGGTGCGATCTCGGCAACGCGACAAATGTATGCCATGGTCAAGGTCGTTTGCTCAGGGGACGGCCTTAATACGTCCTAAATAAAAATACTTGATTTCCTAATGTAACAAATCCACCAAATATTTTATTTTATATTTTTATAAATAAATAATGTACTTATCTAATTATAATAATAAATTATTGTCTTGAGGAGCTCAGACTTAATCCGACCCTGCCATAGCCGATAGTTTATATTTTATGGTGTTTTTCAAGCAACTGTACAATTCGTAAGCAATTATTTTTATTATTAATTATTATAATTAATAAAAAAAATAATTGCTTATTTAACACTGAGGTAAATAAGTTTTATTAATTATTTATTATTCTATTCTACACAATATTATGTTATGTAGGTAGATACTTACATGTAAGTACCTATAACTTTTAATTTTTAGCGAAGATAAAAATATATTATCTATCTCAATTAGTTTTGTGTTGTCTACGTACCCACAAAGAAAAGAAAAATGTAAAATGTAAAGAATCACACACCGACCCGCGAGGTTCCTAGACCGTGCGGGTCACGCGGTCAAGGTCGTACTATATGCACGATGACGCTAATCTGCACCTAACTAGTAAAGCAAGACGGTACATTATTGCGTAAACACGGGATAGATACATAGCTTCGCTTCTAAAATTTCGGTGTTCTGAATGGTATTTCTTTTGGATATTTTGTATTTGTATATTGTGTATATTTCACTACATAACATAGCTGTTTTGAAAAGAAACAATGCTGAGAAATTTTGCATATTAAGTTTTTTTATAAATTTTTAATATTTTTTATTGGCATGGTTTTTTTTTGGATTTTCTTACTCATGACGCCAAATGACATTCTTAAGTCATATGCGAAAAAAAATAATACTGAGAAATTTTGCTGGGAAAATGAGGTTAGAAAAAAGAATTATCATACAAAAGCAATACTTATATTTGAAAAAAGTTTTGGATTTTTATAAAGTATCATAATTTAGACTGAGAAATTATGGCGTTCGATATATACACAGATTTGTACTTTTAGGTATAAACAACTGACTTCCTAATGTTTTTTTTTTTGGATTTTTATATGATAGTATTGGCTCATACTATTCTATAACCCAGCAAAGTTTCATCGACTGAGGAATTATTCCGGGGTCCCCATACAAAGAATCGGTTCGTTTCCTACACTAGGTGCCGCGCGACGCCCGAGAGGATATATTTAAAAGAAAGAAATATGCAAATTTTCTTCAAAATTTTACAGTTTATGAGTTTACTTGAGTGGAAGAGAATAATTTAAAAATTAAAAGCACAACTTTTCAATAGGTAAACTTTATTATTTATGTTATCAGCTACACATTCCTTTTTTTCTTTTCAATTTTCATCCACTATTGCAAAAATCGGAGGTTTGCACGATTTTTACGCTCTGGGAACTCCACTATATATCTAATATATATAAATCTCCTGTCACGATGTTTGTCCGCGATGGATTCCTAAACTACTTAACCGATTTTAATGTTTGTTTTTTTTTAAATGTGTGCTTTTTTCCAACTTGAGAGATAGGATAGCTTAGATCTTTAATTATAGTCGCAATTTTATTTTATTGCAAATTATTTGTCTATAAAGAGCGACCATTGTTTATGCGACGCGGGTCACGGGATAGCGATGGACGTTGCCATGGTGACATACTTATTTAGTCACTAATTCAATAAAATAATACGGGCGATATACTTTATATAATATGGCAAAGAAACGTTTGCCGGGACAGCTAGTAATATTATATTATAGATTAATGCAATATTGAAGCCAGGAAACAGTATTTAAAATCCCGTATTATCTGGGATCGCAGACCGCATAATGCTAGTGGCAGACGTGAGATCCCGCAACCAAATTAAAAACTGTCAGACGCGTTTTAACGTTTTCCAACTTACTGCTCTTTTCTTTTGGCTGTCATTTAAACGCTCGAATTTTCTGAAACTGCTGACGTTAATTTTCTGCTTTAGTTGAATTTTCTGTCACGCGGTGTGATTGAAAATAGATATAGATAAAGAAATATATAAATAAATACTACCCATGCGAATACGAAATAGAGACGACATGGTGGATATAATATGAAAATTGGACAAATGGACAAATAGACAGTCGCACAGATGCACAGAAGGACAACCAAATGATTATACGAGTTCAATATGTATAATAATGTTGATAAACTAAATAATAAAACACCTGATATGATGGAACCCTAAAAATGTATTTAGTATTTTGTACCCAGGTTTCACGGTCAAAAACAATTCTAAATCCGTAAAAGATACAATCGATTCACAATATCCCGTAGATTAGTTTTAGTTTTTTTCCCTCCTCCAGAACGTCGCAGAGAGATTTTAATGAGAGATCAGCATTTTCAATTATACCCACTTCTTTTAGCCCGGATCAGGCGGATTACATTTTTTACTTTTTCCGGATATGCCACTTCTGTTCCGGACTGAAGTATTATTTTAGTGTTTTAATTTTGCGAAGTTTCTCGACCGTAGGATGAAGTTTTATACAGCTTTTACGACTGGTTGTAAAATATATTTTTGGTGAGGATTTATTTTGGGCAGTGAGTACTTCTTAATAATTAATCATTACTCTCTAAATGTGTACCTTAGTATCATAATAATTACTAGCTGTTTGACCGAGCTTTGCCCGGTATTCGATAAAACACGAATAAAATTACATTTTCTAAAAATGATTCCTAGTTAGATCGATTTATCGCCCCCGAAACCCCCTATATACTAAATTTCATGAAAATCGTTGGAGCCGATTCCGAGATTCCAATAATATATAATATACAAGAATTGCTCGTTCAAAGATATAAGATTAGGACTCTTAGGTAAGTACGTATTTATATAATTTTGTTTGATTCACTTTGCTTACCTGACTGCTAAAACAAATTTAAAGCAACGCATCGCCTGATGCTAAATAATAATAATAATATTTGGCTACCCCCACAAAATAATGTGGAGCAATACAGTTACAAATACAGTTTTTTCATTCACATCCTTACGGCGCGTTCAGACGTGCGCGTTTTCTGTTGTAGCGTTTGGGGAAACATGCGAACTAAATCCGCGCGTAGATAACGCGCACGTCTGAATAAGTAGCAAACAAAATATGCTTTTCGGTTTAAACATCTTTCTTTTCCAGTCAGACATTTCATCACTCGTATGAGAACAATAAAATTGCACACCTGCGTTGAAAAGATCAAAATAATATTATTTCTATTAAGAGGCCGGGTACACTTGGAATTTCTCATACATACGTAATTCCAAAATCATTTTCTCATACGAAAATATTTAACATGTTTGAGTAGTTTTTCAGTTTAAAATAGTAATTACCTAGGTTCCTGCACAAAAATTTACTTCAAAATATTTAAACACAATTTTTTTTTTGCTTTAAAATTTTTTTTGTAAATTTACTACAAAATATTTAAACACTAAAAAATAGAGTAAAACACAAAAAAATATATAAATAAATAGTTAATTTACTACAAAATATTTAAACTCTAAAAAATATTTTTTAGTATTTAAATATTTTGTAGTAAATTTACTATTTATTTATATATTTTTTAGTGTTTTACTCTATTTTTTTAGTGTTTAAATATTAAGTACTAAATTTACTAAAAAAAAATTAAAAACAATTTTTTTTATGTTTAAATATTTTGAAGTAAATTTTTGTGCAGGAATCTAGATAATTACTATTTTAAACTGAAAAACAACTCAAACATGTTAAATATTTTCGTATGAGAAAATGATTTTGGAATTACGTATGTATGAGAATTTCGAGGGTACCCGGCCCCTTAAGGCACTTTGCTTTACGAAGAATC
This sequence comes from Polyommatus iphigenia, assembly GCA_963422495.1. Taxonomy (NCBI): domain Eukaryota; kingdom Metazoa; phylum Arthropoda; class Insecta; order Lepidoptera; family Lycaenidae; genus Polyommatus; species Polyommatus iphigenia. The sequence continues at coordinate 1,715,089 of OY730184.1, read as the reverse complement.
TGAGATCTCCGTAGGCTCCAAGTCTGTGGCGGCGGTGGCTTGGAAACCACCCAGACTAATCACGACTTGACCAGTTTATTATACAACTACACTACAGTGTGTTAACAAAGTGTTCGCACAGATTTGTAGTCATTACTAAGATATAATATAATATTTTGTGCAACCTCTCTATGCTGGCTCAAAATCGACTAATGCAGATTACAATTATTAATATTAACAGGGTTCTTTCCATACTAATATTATAAATTCGAAAGTGTGTCGGTATGCTGTTACCTCTTTACGCCCAAATGCTGTGCCCTTTGCGCCGCAGAAAGGACACAGAATTTTTTCTCCAAAAAAATGGACGGTTCCCGCGCGTTAGCGTCTAAACACGCACCATGCCGACGTTCCGTTGCGGAAGTTCGGCATTATTCCGCCTGCAATGTATTTAAAATTACCGATGACACACCATGCCGAAATTCCCTCGCGTTATATTGTATGCGTTTGACATTGCTGACGTACCATGCCGAACTTCCGCCGCAGAAATTCGGCATGGCGTATTTCGGCGCAACGGAGTTGCGTTCTTGAGTTGCTTGACAGTTAGAACATAATAAAAAAAATATTATGAATGATTTCGTACTGAACCCATAAAATTCAATTGCGGATCCCTACTCGTGTTCGTGATACTAATGAGCCTGTAAAAGCACGACTTCTAACAACTTTAATTAAAAAGAATATATTAAAATACCTAACCAACTTTTCGATTTCATAGTAAATATTGATTAGAAAACTTTTTACTTCAAAGGAGTCTTTGAACTACGAACATTATTCATTTGTTATGACTTTGAACTATTTGGCTGACACTTTGTGGTTCCGTAGGCGTACAAGGATTATTTGACGCGCAAAGAATATCCATACTAATATTATAAAATATGTAAAAGTGTGTGTCTGTCTGTCTGTTACCTCTTCACGGCCAAACCGCTGAACCGATTTTGCTGAAATTTGGTATGGAGATACTGTACGGTGTCATATAAATCACACCGTAACATTTTACCGTCAGTAGTCAGTACGCGCTTAGAACCGCTAAGCACCGCGCGTGCTCCCTAGCACCTTTATAGCAAGCATATTATATCAATCTTATGTGGGACAATTGATAAAATCTATGCTCGGGAACATTTTGGTTTCATTAGCCAAACCCCCACATAATATGGTCCTTCGAGCTTTGAGACCTTCCGCGATTTGGCCAAAGCAGGATCATTCGCGAGTGAGGACTATCAGTGACAGAAAAACAGTTCACTAAATCAGCATTCAGCAGACAGTACAGTAGTGGTGTAGTGGTAAAAAGCAGTGTAGCAAAGCAGTGGTGAAGTGGAATAGCATATCAGGGTAGCAGAATAGTGTAGCAGAACAGCAGTGTAACAGAACAGCAGCAACTGGAGTAGCATAGCAGTGTAGCAGAACGGTGGACTAGTGATATAGCAGAACAGTTTCCCGCGAATCAGTGTTGTGGTAGTGGGAGACGAGCATAAGCAGCAGCAGCAGTATTCAGCATAGCAGTGTGGTTCCTGTATGCAAGCAGCAGACAGCAGCATCAGCATTAGCATCGCTTCGGCATCTCATCAGGAGGTCATCACGCTCTTCAGGGCGTGAGCAGCAGCAGCAGAAAGGTTCCCGAGCAATCAAGTAAGATCTTTCCATTTTTTTTACTTTGAGCAATAAGTTACCAAAATTGAGGATATTTACGAAAATCAAGAGCAGTTAGTAGGTGCGATAGAGCAGTTGCATGCGTCTTTCAAGAAGACGGGGCGAGATCGTAGGACAGTAGATTACGTTAAGCGGAAGTTACAAACCCTTGACGAATATTGGGAAGAATTTAAGCAGAATCGACAGCAATTAGCAGGATACGTAGACGAAAATTCTGAGCCCATAAAAAGTCTCAATGAACGGGCTACCAGAAACTACGAGATCACGAAGTCAACTTTGCAGCAGTGTCTCACGCAGGTGACTTCATCAGCAGTAGCACAACCAGAGGGTAAGGTACTTGAGGTCCCAAGTCGTGGAGCAAGCCCGTTACCTATCCCTGGTCCATCAACAGCAGCATCAGCAGAACGGGTGTCAAGGACAGTCTCCCAAGGAGTCGACAGCAAAACAGCAGAAATGTTACGTAAGCAGATGACGAACTTTAAAGCATTTTCACGAACGGTAAGCAACATTGACCTGGAAGCATTAACAGAAAAGTGGCAGTTCGAAGACACGTTGCAGCAGTTGCAGATGAGATGGGCAGCAATCGACGCTGAGCATTGGGAGCTCAATAATGAATTAGACGGGTCTAACTTAGAGTACGAAAAGCAATTTACAGCACACGAGAAGAAATTCAATTTTATCAAGGAGAGCATCAACAAAAAAATGTGGTCAACGTCCCATAGGGAAAAATCAACCCCTAAATTAGATATCCCTACCTTTGGCGGTAATTATCACCAATGGATGTCATTCAAAGATTTATTCAGTGAGGCCATTCATAACAATCCCTCACTGTCTCAGGCCCAAAAAATGCAGTTTTTAAGGAGTAAATTAACAGGCGAAGCTGAAAGGCTCATACATCATTTACAAATTACATCGGCGAATTATAATATTTCTTGGGAAATTCTTAATCATAGATACAACAATAAAAGGCTCATATTTACTTCGCACGTAAACATATTGCTAGGGCTGCCAACCATTCAATATCAATCGGCAGTGCAACTTAAAAAATTACACGACACAACTAAAGAATGTTTGAATGCATTAAAGAACCTGGGAGTCGATATCAGCTCATGGGACCCCTTATTGGTCCACCTGTTAGGGCAAAAATTGGACAGTGAGTCGTATACAGAATATTTAGAATCAGTCAAGAATCCTCGAGAGTTACCAATTCTAGAGGAATTCGTGAATTTTTTTGGAAACAAAATTCACAGTACTCGAATCATCGCGCAGAAAACAAGAGCAAGCAACCAGCATCATCGAATCAGCAGCAGCATTTTTCGCATCAACGAAGACTTCCTCCGAGCAATTTTAAATCTAGCAACAATAATTTTTATTTTAATCATAAGTCAAACTTAAAGGCTTTGCATGCAACCAAGGTAATTTGCGGACTTTGCAAAGGCGAACATGGTTTATTCTATGGTTCAAGGTTTCAAGAAATGCCATGCGATCAGAAATTGAAAACCGTAACCCGGTTGCGTTACTGTGTGAATTGTTTATACGAACATGATACTGAAGAATGTTTTTCCAGTAAAAGGTGTCGCTTATGCGCAGGATTTCACATTAGTTTATTGCACGATGCATGCACAAAACCCAAACCCAGCACTTCTTCGAACCATGTGGCGAAAGCCCACCACGTGTCTCAACCAAGCACGTGTGAGGTCTTACTAGCAACAGCAATGGTTGGTGTGAAAGCAGCAAACGGAGATCAGCATCATTTTAGAGCCCTCATAGATTCGGGTTCTCAGATTTCAGTTATTACAGAGAGAGCAGCACAGATTTTAGGATTAAAACGACGTAGGTGCAAGGGCACTATATTCGGCGTCGGCGAGCATGAAAGCAGCAGCAAAGGAATGCTTACTATACAATGCAAATCATTGCATAATAATTTCACATTTAGCATAGACGTCATCATCATGAGCAACCTTATTAAAAATCTTCCAAATGTAAATTTACCAAAACATTCATGGTCATACATTGAAAACATTAATTTAGCAGATCCAGAATATTACATAAAACGTCCAGTAGACTTACTTTTAGGAGCAGATGTCTACTCCAAAATTTTATTGGACGGTATTTTGAGAGGTCCGACCAGCGAGGAACCCATAGCACAGCAGACTTACCTTGGCTGGATCCTCTGCGGCTCCGTCAAATCATATCAGTGCAACGTCATGTTACATAACAATTATGACGACTTGCAAAGATTCTGGGAATGCGAAGACATTTCCCAAGAAAAGGAGATGACGTCAGAAGATGAATTTTGTCTTCAATATTTTTCTAAAACAACAAGAAGGTTGGAAGATGGAAGATTTGAGGTGCGTTTACCTATCATAGAAGAATTGAAGCATAAATTAGGGTCATCAAAAACTACAGCATTAGCACAGTATCAGAGTTTAGAAAGGAGATTAAGTCAAAATACAGCATTAGCAAGAGACTATAAAAGGTTCAAGCAGGAGTACATGGACTTAGGTCATATGGAACGATCAGCATCTGAAAGAAAAATGGAGTTTTACTTACCTCATCATGGTGTCTTCCGAGACAGCTCCACTACAACGAAGCTGCGTGTAGTATTCAACGCATCAGCAAAGTCTTCGAGTGGATATAGCCTAAATGATATAATGTACAAGGGGCCCAACCTTCAGCAGGACCTACAGCAGATAATCTTAAAATGGCGTCAGTTTAAATTTGCTTATACAGCAGATATCGAAAAGATGTGAAGGCAAATTTGGGTGTTTCCCGAAGATCAAGCATATCCCGCCACTCCCGCCAGAAGGTATTTTGGCGGGAGTCTAAAGACAAACCCGTGCAAGCGTATCAATTAAAAACTTACGGGGAAAAAGCAGCAAGTTTCTTAGCAATAAATTGTTTAAAGCAGTTAGCAGCAGAAGAGAAGAAGAAGTATCCAGAAGCAGCGAAAGAAGTAGAAGAAAGCTTTTTCGTAGACGATTTTTGTGGAGGTGATGACCTCATGATCACTTTACAGCAGAGCAAGCAATTACAAGCAAATTTAATTGATCTTCTAAAATCAGGAGGTTTCAATTTACGAAAATGGAAGTCAAATGACCAGCAACTTCTAGCAGATTTACACACAAAGCAGTGTGACAAGCAGACGTACGAATTTAAGCATATGGAGTCGACGAAAACCTTGGGTCTAAGCTGGGATCCCCAAGGTGACGTGTTTACATTTCAATGTAAAATTGACTTTTCTGAAGCAGAACCGACTAAGAGGTCTTTATTGTCCGAAATATCAAGGTTATACGACCCCTTAGGTTGGCTTACGCCATTGAGTACGACACTGAAATTATTATTTCAAAACGTTTGGTTATCGAAAATAGCATGGGATGATAATCTCCCGCAGGATATTAAAACAAAATGGTTAGATTTACGTCAAAAGTTGCAAAACATAGACACATTTAAAATAAATCGGTGGATCAGGACTTCTGAAAACGACAAGATCGAGTTTTATGGATTTTCCGACGCCTCTAGCAAAGCATTTTCGGCAGTAATTTACTGTAAGGTCATAAAAAATGGCGAATCATCGGTATCATTATTAGCAGCCAAAGCAAGGCTCGCACCATCAAGCAAAGTTCAGACCAACCCTAGATTGGAATTAATGGGAGCTGAACTAGTATCGAAATTAATGAGCAAGGTTCAAAAATGTTTACACCAACATAAAGCAGAATGTGTGGCTGGACAGATTCTACAGCAGTTTTAGGGTGGATACAAGGAGACCCATCACGATGGAAAACATTTATATCCAATCGAGTCAGAGCAATAACGCAAGTAATGCCAAAATCATGTTGGCACTACGTTAAAACAGACGAAAGCCCGTCCGATCCAGCAAGTCGCGGTTTAAATGTGACTCAGCTTAAAGAAGATAAGCTCTGGTGGAACGGCCCATCATGGCTACCATCATTTACATTTAAAGAGCCAACATTATACGAGACTACATTAGAGCTAAAAAATCAATACAAACAATCTAATACTATAATTCACACGGATCCTCAAGCATTAAACATAGTCGAACAATTATTAAATAAGCATAGCAACATAACTCGAGTTATTCGTATACTTGCATGGATATTACGAATAACAAAGCACGAGAATTACAATAAGCAAAAATGCTTATTGTAAGGAATGTACAGCTGGAGCACTATAATGAAGAAATTAAACTATTATTAAATAAAAGACCATTGCCATCGAAAAGCAAAATTTTAAATTTGAATCCAATTTTAGACGACGACAAAATTTTACGAGTTGGTGGCCGTCTCAAGAACGCGAGTGTGAGCACCGAAATAAAATATCCCATAATCTTACCATACGACAGTCGACTTACAATTTTACTTATACAGCAAGCACATGAACTCACATTCCATGGTGGTCCACGCATTACATTGGCCAATCTTAGGCAGAAGTATTGGATCATTGGTGGTATAAGAGCAACCGAAAAGCATATCAGGAAGTGCGTGACCTGTAGGAAGCACTCACCGATTTTAGGTCAGCAGCTCATGGGCGATCTTCCCTCGGCACGTATTAACCCGAAGCCAGCATTTTATAACACCGGAGTAGATTTTACAGGATACATCGATGTAAAAGCAAACAAAGGACGTGGTATCAAAACCATGAAAAGATATATAGCTTTATTTATTTGTATGGTCACAAAAGCAGTACACATAGAGGTAGTATCAGACCTCACGAGTTCAGCATTTTTGGCGGCTCTCAGTAGAATGGCAGCTCGTCGCGGTACGCCTCGTCACATCTTCAGTGACAATGGCACTAATTTTGTAGGAGCAAACAGATTGATGCAGGAGCAATTTCAGAATATTTTTGATGATAACACTTTAGGAGAGATAGCAAGCATGAACATCACTTGGCATTTCAATGTAGCAAAATGGTGCCAAGCATCAGGTTTATGGAAAAGAAATATAAGAAGTTTAAAGCATCATTTGAAAAGGGTTGTAGGTGAGCAAAAACTAACATATGAGGAATACGGCACTCTATTAGCGAAGATAGAAGCAATCTTAAACTCTAGGCCCCTCTGCGCGCTCACAGAGGACCCAGAGGACTTAGACTATTTAACACCAGCACACTTTTTAGTCGGCAGAGCAGATTTAACGATCATAGAAACAGAGCAGGATGCTAGGTCAAGATGGTATTTAATATCAAAAATATATTCTGATTTGTGGAAAAGATGGAGGATCGAATATATGACCCAACTTTCAGTTAGATAAAAATGGCTAAGAGCACGAAATAATCTGCAAGTCGGCGATTTAGTCACTATTCAGGACGAGAATATGCCCCCCGGCAAATGGCTCATGGGGAGGGTATTGTAGCAGCATCCCGGAGAAGACGGATTGGTTCGTGCCGTCACTCTGAAAACAAAAAACGGAATTATTAAAAGGCCAGTAGTTAAATTATCATTGTTACCTCTTTCGGACGCAGCAAGCAGCGACTTCGAAGAAGAACCTGAGGAACAAAAGGAACACCAAACTCAAAGAAAATCTATCAAGCAGAGTAGTAGTTTCATGTCCATGGCGATAGCATTTTTATTATTTATGTCGATTGTGACGACTTCTAATGCAGCAACAAATTTACCTAGCAACATGTCTCTATATTTCGATTATACAGGAAATGCAAAGGTGATTCGGGACAAGTGGACTCTCATAGCATATTACAATATGTCTCCGTACTGGGAAGGATTCACCGCAGCAAAAAAGTTCATAAATTACACAAACATAATATGTACTTATATTCCAGACTACGAATATTGTTCAACAATTACGCTCCAATTACAGCACGAGTTCGAGGAACTGGATCACTACAATCGTTTGTTATTAAATCAGCGTTTTAAAGCGCGTGCGAGGAAGCGCCGGGCGCTTATCAATGGTGTCGGTTACGCCGCCAACTATCTGTTCGGAGTATTAGACGAGAGATTCGCGGAACAGTATAGGAACGACATTGAGCTTATCAGACATAATGAGCATCACCTTAGCAACTTGATACAGAATCAAACATCAGTCGTCGAGGCACAATACAATTTACTGAAACGCACAGAACAATCGATTCAGCTTCAGCACAAGTCAATAAATAACCATCTTGAAGATTTGTATAATCTTACTAATTCTCTCAAGTCAGAACATATTCAGATTTCGGACGTTCAACATTTTTTACTGTCGTCATTCACGGCTATGAATTTATTTCAAAACCTGAAAAGAATTCAAGACACAATTTTAGATACCATCACAGATATTTCACATGGCAAGTTTAATATGCATTTATTAACTCCGGAACAAATTAAAAGCGAATTACAATTCATAGGGAGTCAGTTGACGAAGGATATCACGTTACCCATTGACAACATACAATCAGACTTACGGAACGTTTACAGTATACTTAGAATTAAAGCAAGAATATTAAAGGATTATTTTATATTCGAAATATCGTTTCCATTAACTAATAGAGAAGCATACAAAGCTTACAAAATTATTTCGATTCCTAAGCAGATAGCAGGAAATGCGATCACTGTCCTCCCAGTAGATGATTACGTAGCAATCAATTGAGGAAAGGATTCCTATTTTACCCTTTCCACATTTGAGCTTTAATTATGCTTCAATAATGAGCAAACCTATTTATGCCATCTCAGCAAGCCCATACATTATCTCCCACCAAATGAGAGGTTCTGTAAGATCGACGTAAGAACAAAGCAATGTCTTGTCAGCAAATCAGCATGCAGAGATCAGTGGATTCAGTTAAAGGATGAGTCCCAATATTTTTATTTTTGCTGCACTACATATCAAGTCAGAATCATATGTTCAGATCGTGTTAGCACAGATCAGTTGAATGGGGCTGGAATATTGAGCATCGAGCCTAACTGCATTATAAAGAGCCGAGACTTTACTATGTACTCTCAGACCAACTCCAGGAATGAGATCAATTCGGATTTGGGCGTTATTGCTCCCAAATTTCATAACATTAATCATATGATCAACCAATCACATTCGCAATATTCGGACATCCTTGATAACAGCGAAATTGAGATTAACAGCTCAATCAGTGATTTAGGCAAGCAAGTTGAAGAGTTGAAACTCGCCACTAAAAATTTAAAGACCTCAGACAGTCAGATTGGGTCACGACATTCATCAATACAGCATCTCGTACAGCCTGCTCGCTGTCGTGGTCGTAGCAGCGGCATTCGTACTGTGGAAGAAGTATAGAAAGAGATTCAGCAGTGTCTCCCCGCAAGCAGAACCTAGTGTAGTGTTTAGTGCGCGAAAGCAGAGTATGGCTGACCGTAAGCCGAGTGAAATGTGTAGTGTAGATACGAGGGACATAGCAACCTCCCCTATATTTACAAAATGTCATTTTCCCTCAAAATCATCCTAATTTTTGTATCTTTTCGGCTCGGGAGTATGTACGGTGTCATATAAATCACACCGTAACATTTTACCGTCAGTAGTCAGTACGCGTTTAGAACCGCTAAGCACCGCGCGTGCTCCCTAGCACCTTTATAGCAAGCATATTATATCAATCTTATGTGGGACAATTAATAAAATCTATGCTCGGGAACATTTTGGTTTCATTAGCCAAACCCCCACAGATACTTTGAGTCCCGAGAAAGGACATAGGATAGTTTTTATCCCGGAAAAATGTACGGTTCCCGCGCGATAAACGAATTTTCTAGTACTCGAATTATATGCCTATTACTTTTTATAGTAGATAGACCAGTGTGACACGCTCGAGTATGTCGCGAAATTTCCTCTTGGCCTCTCATACTATAAAGGCCGATTCACACCGGAATGGCAGAGGCCGGCAGCGGCCGGCAGCGGCCGGCAGAGGCGCGGCGAGGCCGGCAGAGGCGGCTCGCGTCGCCGCGGGCGGACGCTCGCGGCCGCTTGTGGACGCTAGCGGCCGCTTGTGGACGCTCGTGGCCGCTGGCGGCCGCGCGCTACCTCCAGAGCACGCGTGCCTTAGCGTGCTTATCACTGTAATATTTTGACCTTGTGTTGTATAAACACTGGTATTGCTGTACCATGGTAATGAGCTTCTGCTCAGTTTCCATTTTTTGTTTTTTGCAATACGTATTTTCGTTTAATTAACAACGCAAGGAGCGCGCGGCCGCCGGCAGCCGCGAGTACTTTCCGCAGACGGACGCGCGGCGCCTCGAGCCCTTTTAAAAGTTTTCAAGCGATACTAGTAGTTATAAGTATGTAAATAAAGTTTAAAATTGTTTCACACTAAAACTGCTCTTCGTGCCGCTGCCGGCCGCTGCCATTCCGGTGTGAATCGGCCCTAACAACGCAAGGAAGTTTTCAAGCGATACTAGTAGTTATAAGTATGTAAATAGTTTAAAAATATTTCACACTAAAAGTGCTCTTCGCGCCGCTGCCGGCCGCTGCCATTCCGGTGTGAATCGGCCCTAAAGGTCTAGGTACTATGCAAAGGTCGAAGCAGAGGGCACTACTAGCACATAGGTACTACTGTAATCTAATGTCATGTTATTTCCAAGTTTGGTTAGGACAATGCAGCCTGATCACCTGATTATCTGACAAGTAAGATGATGCATGCGTCGGATGGGCATAAAAGTCGGTCCTGCGCTTGATCTCTCGCCACGCCAATCGTGTCGGTCTTCCGTCCCACTGGGTTATGAGAGTAAAGGAATACAGAGTGCTCTTGTGTACAGCGCACACACCTGGGCATTAAAAAATTACTCCTGCGTACCTGCAGCTTGGTTTCAATGAAACCGGCCACCATCACTGAAACCGGTGTGGGGAGTATCATTATTTTTTATTACTATATTCCGACCAAAATCCTGTCGGATTTTCTGATATGACGTGTTTAACATATTGTCTGTTGAACGCGTCATATCAGAATATAGACCTGCGGGACTAGCTTGTTTTGAGGTGTTAAGTTTCAAAAATTCTAAAGTTTCTGAATTTTTGCACATGGATGGAATGATGTCTTATTAGGTAATTTTTAAATTTTGTGTCATTTCTGATGATAGGTTTTTGAGAAAATCAAAATTTGGAGGTCGATTTTTTAAAATTTGTATAAAACTAGCCAGCAAAAACTTAACTTAAAAATAACATTGGCATCATATCGAGATTAGTCTTCGGATTGTAGGTACCTAATTTGAACCATTTTAGCTCATTGGAACCCGAATTATTTCCAATTATTTAAAACACTATCTAAAAAAAGTGTGTCAGCTCCGACGCACGACTGGAGTTTACTCCTTAAGGTGACGCAGCGTTAAAGTAAGAAACCGTGTTGGATATGTTTTAGATTGCTTGTTTTCTATGAGAGGCCGGCCCGGCCTCTCATAGAAAACAAGCAATGGAACAGCAAAAAATGGAAAGGGCGTAAGCGACAAAATGGTTTTTGTCGCATAATTTAAAAACCATAAATACATTTCATATAAGCTATGCACAAATTAAAGTGCATGCTTGAACCAATTTACGTACAAATTTTGGAACCTTAAATCACTCTCCTCTGTTGGAAAAATAGGAATCCCTTTTTTTACAGAGGTCTTTTCGATTGATTATTCTGTGCTATAAAAGTTGTCCAATCGTGTTATGCTATGGGCAATTCAAAGACAAAGACATGATGAATACTGACAATGAACTTCAATTTCTTAGCTTTAGTCATTGCTGAGAAAAATCGGCATCGCTACAGCCAAATTATCAAGGCGTCGCCTTAAGTACGAGTATCTTACCATACGCAAAAAGACTTTTTAATTATATTAAAAATATAATAATATAATAATATAATTATATACAATAATACACTCACAGCCAAATTAGAAAGTTGCGCACCAAAAACGTGACACATTTTCGTTACTTGTTAGTAGGTTTTACCCCTCGGATTTTTCTCATACCGGGCGCCTTATATATGAAAATCGATTCTTAAGGAGTAAACTCCAAAAAAATTAGAGTTTCTGAAATCACAATAATTGGGCTCAGCGGGCCGATTCTGTATCGTACATTTGTGAGTTAATAACTGAGTTAGTAACGAAACCGAGGAGTGAGTAACGGAAAGTGTCACTTTTTGTATTCACTTGCATACAAAAGTGAGACTTTCGGTTGCTCACTCCTCCGTTTCGTTACTAACTCAGTGATTAACTCACAAATGTACGATACAGAATCGGCCCGCGGGTCTATTAAATAAAGCCATAGAATAATTTTGTGTCAGATTCATCCACGATATTTCGAGATTTTAATAATTTTATTTTTGCAAGCTCCAAACACTATGAAAAAGATATTTTTAATTACAGGCGTTTACATATTCAACATCCTAAAGAAGTAAGAAATATATATTTTTATTTTGAGTCCTTTTCACCAATTGCTTTAAAAATTAGATACAAAAATATAAACAGTATAAAAGAACCGGACGAGTGCGAGTGTGAGACAGAACTCTGCGTAGTTCTGTCCTACCGTTTTTAGGGTTCCGTACCCAGAGGAAAACGGGACCCTATTACTGGGACTTCGATGTCTGTCTGTCTGTATGTCTGTCTCCAGGCTGTCTGAGATACAGCCTTTAGATAGGCATACAGACCCGCTATGGATAAGCTTCAAATTTTTTCAAATTGTGTATTATCTATTCCGGCAAAGCAAAATAATAATGTTTTATCCGCGCGCTACGCTGATAGTGATACTGATAGTTTTCACCCGCGCACTTAACACCCCGGCCACAATAGACATAACTACCAGTAGTTCGACTGCAAATGGACAGGTTTCAATATCTGTCAAATTCGTCGGGTTTCACTAGGATAAGTTAAAGGCTGGCGCGCTGGCTGGTTTATTTTATTTTTAAAAATAAGATTTTGAAATTGAAATCTGACAGTTTTCTTTGCATGTGTCAAAATATAAACAACAACTAAATTTGTAGGTAACGACCCTAGCGACGACTTTTGTCATAATACGTCAAGCTTAATTTTTTTTACATCAGTTCTAAGTCGGCATACTCTATCAGTCTGTCTACTCTGCCCCGGCCCCCGCACTCGCCCAACGCATTCAAAAATGTCAAAATGTTTTAATTTTGTAATAATTCGTAAGTAGGTAATCCCCTTCTCGCCCGAACATAGTACACCGCAAAAAAATAGATAAAATTAGGCGCAGTTAGAGTCAAATTGGTGGTACATATGTACCTGTCTGCTGATATTAATTTTTGCTTGCGTATGCGTATATGTAAAAATTTTGATTGTGGCAAACGAATGCGCTTTGAAACAATCAGAATTGGTTTGAAACAAATCTCGCAGGTTAGGTGGCTGAACTATGTGCTATTGAAATAAGCTACTCTTGCTACTTTCTAGCAGCTTTCCTCAATTTTGTAATGAAAATAGCCTATGTGTTAATGGAATATTTTAATTAGATGTACTGTATGAATCAAATTATCTCAATGTAATCGGCTGTTTTTGTGTACAAAAGCAATATGAATTTTGAATATAATACTATATTGAAAAAATTATACGTGGTCGGTGGTACGAGTATAATGATAGAGTTCGTCCCTAGGGTTGTTACCTACAAATTAAATAATATTATTACAAATAATATTAAGTATAAGACCTATATTTTTTCACGATTGCATTATTTTACCATTTAGAATAAAACATGTTAATTTGATATTTATTACACAGCTAGGAAACGCAAATATTTCATTGACACATGTGACCCTAGCCCTAGAACCGTACCCATCTTAAACTTTATCTAACGGTACCCTGGGGTACTAGCGCACCCCAACAATAATAACACATTTTTAAAAATATATTAAAGTTTATATTATTAAAATATCAACTTACATATACTTTTTAACAATAATCTCAGTCTTTCTGAGCATAATTAAATCGAATTAATTAGGTACTATGAAACAATTTTGGCATATTTTGTTCTGGTGAACAGAACAAATTAAAGTTTTGCACGTCTCACATTGCGTACGTGATTTGCGGTCTTTGGACCTCGGGAAGACAAAACACCTTCCAAATTTGAAATTAAGAGAAGCTATAAGGCGTTGGGCGTTTTTTTTTCTGCAGTACTTTTTACAAATTTGTAGATACGTCATACGTTGGCAAAGTTCGGTATTGAAATCTGTCTTCTAGGTGCGGTTTTATGTAATCAAAAGCGAGAGTCTTCAGGTAAGTGCGCCTATTCTTGAAAAATTGCTTATTAGCAGGATCTGAAGAATGTAACAGTATCATAGAATTGATCCCCACAATATTTAGTATTCCATAGAACATACAGAGGCTCCAGCGGCGAGTTTTGCGCGACACACTGTAAGTATGACTGCTTTTCTGTTTTTTCTGCCTCTACCACGTAAAATATCTGAAACGCTGAGGACAGTGACTGGTTATGCATTAGAATAGAACTGCAAAGATACTTCTTCTATTTCTTCGTCTGAATCAGGAAGTGACTCTACTTCTAAAGAGTGAGGACTCTGAGATAAAATTACGTCATAGTGAAAATCTTGGATAACATCATCCAGCTCTTCATCAGATGCCTCACCTTAAAACAGATCTTCACCACCGAACAATTCCTCAGGGTACTCTTCGTGATACAACCGATAGCTGTAGAGGATGCAGAGAGAAGCAACGTTACATCTCGGCGTAATTCCAAGGAGTCCAAGCTGTTTGAAACACTGTGGCAGTCAACAATTCGAGCGGCCCTTCGTTGGATATGACCCAAAAGGTGTACTTCAACATCATCATAACCAAATGAGGAGAGACAATATTTGGGATGAAATTGGGAAATAATGAATTTCGTTTTCTCTTGTTTCTCTTTTCCTCTTCTGATAAAATACAGCTAGTTACAACAATATCTTCGCCACTATCCTCTATAATGCAAATGCACGTTAACAGGCTATGACGGACTACAAATAACTAGATTGCCTATGAATTATGATGAATCCAAATGCAGTGAACGCGGGGTGCGTTCACTGCATTTGGATTGCATACGCGTACGCATCGGCATTCCGTAAATGACGAAATGCCGATGCGTACGCTCCGATCCAGTAGACGCGCAGCTCAACCGTAAAACTTAAAAGGTAAATTGCGATTTGCGGCTTTTGATTTATGACGTATTAAAAAAAATACTTATCTTTATCCAAACGCCTGATGGCAACCCTACTTGCAAAGGTACTCGAACCAATTTTAGTGTAGGAAACGAACCGATTCTTTGTATGGGGACCCCGGAATAATTCCTCAGTCGATGAAACTTTGCTGGGTTATAGAATAGTACGAGTATGAGCCAATACTATCATATAAAAATCCAAAAAAGAAAACACTAGGAAGTCAGTTATTTATACCTAAAAGGACAAATCTGTGTGTATATCGAACGCCATAATTTCTCAGTCTAAATTTATTTTACCAAATGAGTTATTTATACAAGTATGTGATACTTTATAAAAATCCAAAACTTTTTTCAAATATAAGTATTGATTTTGTATGATAATTCTTTTTTCAGACCTCATTTTCACAGCAAAATTTCTCAGTATTTTTTTTCGCATATGACTTAAGAATGTCATTTGGCGTCACGAGTAAGAAAATCCAAAAAAAAAACCATGCTAATAAAAAAATATTAAAAATTTATAAAAAACTTAATAAGCAAAATTTCTCAGCATTATTTCTTTTCAAAACTATGTTAAGTAGTCAAATATACACACAAATACAAAATATCCAAAAGAAATATCATCCAGAACACCGAAATTTTAGAAGCGAAGCTATGTATCTATCCCGTGTTTACGCAATAATGTACCGTCTTGCTTTGCTAGTTGGGCCCAGATTAGCGTTCGTGCATAATTATAGTACGACCTTGACCGCGTGACCCGCAGGGCCGCACGGTCTAGGGGTCGCGAGTCGGTGTGTGATTCTTTACATTTTACATAATATTTTATTGCATTTTTAGGGTTCCGTACCCAAAGGGTAAAAACGGAACCCTATTACTAAGACTTCTATGTCTGTCCGTCTGTCTGTCCGCTATAACTAGACTTCTGAAATTTTCACAGATTATTCATTATGTATTTCTCTTGCCGCGGCCACCATAACAAAAATACCGAAAACGAAATAAAAATAATTAAGTAATAAAAATAAAATATTAATATATTAATTATACAATTAAATTCAATTGTTATATTATGTGTACTTTAATAATTAATCATAATATTAAAATAATAATACAAAAAAAAACAAAAAATTTGGCCTATTTTTGCTTCATAACGGTACGGAAGCAGGTACTAATTATGTATTCTGTGACGGAAGTCCCCAGTACAAGCATCAAAATATTTGTTGTTGTACTTGTATATTGACGGGTGAAAGCAGAAGTGGCGTATCTCGAAAAACCCAACTTTACAGGAGAGCCAAAAATTGGCCTATTAATTTAAAAGTCATAACTTCTATATTTATTAAGATAACGCTAAAAATTGGAACGTATTTAAATTAATCTAGGGCCCATAATATGATGAGTTTGGTAAAATTTTTCTAAAGTTGATATTTCATTGATTTTTAAAAAGTTACGACAAAACATATTTCTATTTTATGCAGCAGAAATGTTATATCTTTGAGAGGAAATGTATAGATAACTTAAAAATGCATCGTTTTTTTGAGCGACGGATCTGTCGTATCTCAAATATAACACGTCCCTACACATTTAATTTCGCCGTATCTTGTTTACTTAATTAAATTGCATTACAATTTTGGTTTAAGTGCAAAATCGGCGACAAACGTGGTGAAAATTAAATGCTGTACCTTAAACTAAATGAATTGTTTGTTTTAAAAGAATGTCATTACAACAAATTAAAAGAAATAATACGACTATTTACTGATATTTGTTTATAACATAAGAAAATAAAGGAATGGGAACTTGTTTTATTAATCAACATTAAAATATAAAATTGTAATAAAATTAATGTAATAAAACATTTATTTCTCTTGATTTTTCTACTTTGTGAAGGTTTAAGCCCTAATATTATTCATGCTCAATGCTCATGAATTTAAATTTATTATTTTTATTTTACAACATATGGAGGCAAACGAGCAAACGGGTCACCTGATTGAATGTATCTACCGTTGCCCATGGACGCTAGCAACATGAGAAGAGCTGCTAGTGCGTTGCCGGCCTTACCTGGTGCTAATACTATCTTTTTGATGGTTTGCAGTTCGTATAGGTCCGAAAATACTGCTGGTGACAGTTCATTCCACAGTTTTACAGTGCGCTGCAGAAAGTTACGTGAAAAACGCACGGTGGAAGAATGCCACTCATCAAGGTGATGGGGATGGTATATTTTTCGCGTGGAACGATGGCGAAAAATTGCAGAAGGTATGATTCCGAACAATCCCTCAGAGCACTCTCCGTGATACAGCCGAAGCCAAAGTAGTGAAGCTACATCTCGGCGTAATTCCAAGGGGTCCAGCCTGTTTGAAACACTATGGCAGTCAACAATGCGAGCGGCCCTTCATTGTATACGATCCAAAGGGAGTAGTTGGTATTTGGCGCCCCTGCCCAGAGATGAGAATAGTATTCCATATGAGGCCGAACCTGCGCCTTGCAGAGTTATAGTCGTTGGTCCGGACTGAAATACTGTCTCGTTATGTTAAGGACACCAAGCTGTTTCGAGGCTAACTTGGCCTCACCCTCTAGATGACATCGGACCTGGACTTCGCTCGATATGTTTACGCCAAGTATTTCAATGCTGGGGGAGATTGTTAAAGAGGTGCCCTTAAAACGAGGAGATATAATATGAAGATATAATATGGGGTGAACGCGCAAACTTGTGTCTTAGCGCAGTTGAATTGGAATAAGTAACGTCTACCCCATTCAGAGACTTTCTCCTGTGCATTCTCTATTTTAGACACAAGTTTGTTTCGACTGTCAATGACATTTAGAAAAATATCGGGGAAGCCGGTATATATAATATAATATGCCGTTGGTCTGTTCAAAGGCCTTTGCAATGTCCAAAATAACAACCAGTGCATCTCCCTTCGACTCAGTCGCCTGAGTCCAACGTAAAGAGTTAGGTACCTAGCTCATCGTTGAGCCAAGGAGATCACCAGCCGAGCGACCCTTTCGGACCCGTACTGTTTGTCCCTGGCCGCCCAAGTATCGAAAGAGCTGGCTATTGATAATGGATTCCATAATCTTCGAGACGTCGAAGGTTATAGCGATTGGTGTGTAGTTAGAAGGATTTGAGCGGTCACCTATTTTGCCGATCGGGTACACCAACGCTGTTTTTTGAAGAAGTCTTCCAAAAAGCCAGTACAATGCCAGAAGAGTAGGAGAACCGAAAAAGACGCGTTAAGACCGGAGCCAACTCTGGAGCACACTTTTTCAACACAATAGGAGGGATTCCGTCAGGCCAACTCTGCTTTTGGATATCAAGGGAACGCAGGACTGAGCGCTGATGAAACTCCGACATGATGCTCGTGCATCGTGGTATGGTCGGCTGTTTCTATTCCCCGTCATCTAGGGTCGAGCTTGACGCAAAGAGCTTGCCCAGAAGATCGGTTTTGCATTTGCGTCGTGGGCCAGCGATCTATTTTTTACTTGTAGGGATGGTAGGGATAGCTTGCAGAAATTCCCTTCAATAGCTTTGGGGCCAGAGACCAGAATGCACGGGTTCCCGAAGGGAGTCTCAAGTCTCTCACAGACAGAGACATCTCTCTCTCTCTCTTGAAGGACCTAGAGGCAAGGTTTTGCTCTATTTTATATTATGTGTGTGTCCACGCATAGACGCGAAAGAGCTCAATATTTATTAACAACAACAATTATAGCTTAACAATATTTTTTATTGAACCATCAACAAAAAAAATATCAGCAAATTTACATTTTATATCATGCACTAATAAAGTCGTATTACATAAAAAATGAGTCGATCTTGTTTACAGAAAATATACGGGCTTTTATCTTTACAAACATGTAAAAGCAACAAAATATGATGTATACAAGAATAAGTGTGTAGATGTCCAGAGCAATGCTGAGGGAAAAATATACGTGGACAAATACATGCAACGTTTCACTATACGTCTTTAAGTCACATTTTTATTGATTTTTTTTATAAAAAGTGACATTTGTGGCTTATGTCACTTTTTATAAAAAAATCAATAAAAATGTGACTTCTGTGTGAAATAAAGTATTTTAAATATATTTCGCGGGAATGGTTTTGCAAAATAAATAGATGTGCATATAAGTTTATGTAGTAATCTGTAATAGTATGAAATTAGCTAATCAATGTCGATTGTTTTTTTTTTTGTATGGGAAACGAACCACCTTAAGCTTCATTTAAGAATAAACGTGTTCAGTTCCATTCAGAATAAACGTGCATTGATACACACAAACACGTTTTCTCAAATCGACAATATCTCGAATAACAATCAACTAAAAGGCGTTAAGAACGGTGTATATTATGGAGCGCCGGCGAAGGTATCATACAGGGGCGGGAGGGAGATGAAATGGCTCTGTACTCATAACTTAACTATATTCATTTGTTGTAAGTATAGGCTTAAGAATAAAATTATGTGTTTGAAATGTAATAACTTTCTCATACCTATGAATTTAGTATGAAATAAATTTTCGTATCTATAAAAGTACACAACATATCCCGCAGCGAAATTGTCTTATCTTTGTGAATGTTGTATTTTAGGCTATAAATTAAACTAGAGAGTTAAAAAACCAATGTCGTATCATTTATTAATTTCTCACGCATTGCCGTATCTATCTTTTATCCAGAAACTGCAGTTTTTCGTCTAGTTACGACAATTTTTTTAAGGTCTGTGCTAAAAGGTGGTCAAAATCCATGGTCGTATCTGAACAAGAAATTATCGTAGAAAGACGAGATAATTATAGACCATTCGACGCAGATTTTTTTTAAACAAGAATCAATTAAAAAGTGATTGTGCCCAAAATCCAAGTTACAACAGTCCATACGCAGCATGATTTTTGTCGGACCCACAGCTGTTTTCAAATTAACTTAACGAAACAAATTTAAAAAAATGGAAGTTTTATACAGTACGAGGAGTCATAGTGAGTTGTGACTTTATATCGACAATTCCAGGAGTCAAGCATTCACAAACCCAGCAGCGCCGAAACTTTTCGCATAGAAAAGTTTGTCGGACTCATCGCAAACAAGGCACTCACAAATAAAAAAAATAGGTCCTTGTAGTAGTCCCATACTTCGTGCGCGAGTCAGACTCGCACTAGGCCGATTTTTCTTTTCTTAGTAGTGCGTTACGTAGACAACAGAAAACTAATAGAGATAGAATATTTATCTTCGATTAAAATAAATATAGAATATTATAGATATAGCGCTTGTAGCGGTATAGTCACGGTATAGTAGCCTGGTTGACGCACGAATGAACCGAGCGGGGTCAGGGGTGGCGGGCGGCGCGGCGAGCGGCCTGTACCTCCCGCCCGCGCCCCGCGCATACACCGCGCAGCGCCCGATTGCTATATTCAAATCTGTCTATGTAAAATGTTTTTAGTTTTTAATACGCTTGATGATTTTTTTGGATATTTTTCTAGTTGAAAAGAAAGTTGACAGTGTACTTAAATCAATAAATAAAACAGATAGAGAAATTTTGCCCTGCTAGTAAAAAGGCATTTTTTTTTAAATAGTGTAAGTACATGGTTTAAGTTTTGGATTTTCATTTTGTGGCTATAAAACTTAAATATAATGTCATTCCCGTAAAAAAGTTCGACAGAGCAATTTTGGCGTCCAAGTCACGCCAAAAAACATATTTTATTAAAATTTGGTGTTTCTGCTGGGATATTTTTTTGGATATTTCATACATTGTTTCTATACGTTCCATGAATATGTCCAGTAAAAAAAGTTTCGACGGAGCATTTTTGCTAAAAAAGATATTAATTAATTACGAATTTAGGTAAAAATACCTAACTTCTATTATTATTATTTTTTTTGGATATTTATACAAAACTTTTAATTCATGATACTTTACCATGCTATAAAGTTTTTTCTGACTGAGGAATTACTCCGAGGTTCACTTGGTTCGTTTCCTACACTATTTGTCAGTTTCATTTTATAAATAGAATAAAAATCAAATCATTGAACAGTGAACACTAAACAGGATTTTATGCGGATTACGTAGCTTAAGTAGTTTTTCTTCAACAACTTAAAATAATACATAAACTTTTTAAAATCTGCTAATAAATCATGATGGTAGAATTTTTAGTAACTATTAAAATATTTACTAAGCTTTAAATTTCGAAATTAAGTTGAATATTTGTGAAAATAAGATGCAAATTTTTGATTTTGTTTTCCATCGAAAAAATTATAAAATATGGTGTTTTCTCTTACACAGGCCCTTAAAAATATGATGTTGTATCTATGTTTAAAAATAAAATAGTTTGTGGCCTATTAACAAGTATAAAAATCAATTTCGCTTTACTTGATCGTCAATTTCTCTTAAAATCGGGGCTGAAAAGGTACCAAATTTTGAAATGTGGTTTGCATAGAGCTTTTTATTGTAAATATGTAAACTCTAAAAACTTTAATTACTTTTTGTAGCTTTTACGGAATGTTGAAAGCAAAAATATAAATTTCTTCAAAACCCGTGGATGAAAATGACACAAAACTTTAGCAGTAGCAGACATCAACAAACTAAACCATATTATACGTTTTTACAAACTCTAATATTTTTTCGACGTAACTAGGCGACGTTTCTAATATTTGCTAATTACTGGGAAACCCGTGGATGAATCTGACACAAAACGTGTCTGCACATCAGTTACTGCCCTAGCAATATCCCAAAACCTAAATTTTAAACTTTAATATTTTTTTCAGCCTATAGCGACCAAAAATTAAAATCCCTAAATATGTCAAGAAGCTGTCGACCAAAATGACACAAAATCATTTTTTAGGTTTACCTAGTAGTCCTAAAACTATATGCAAAAAATTAGAAACTTTAGAATTTTTTAAACCAAAAAACCTAGTCCTATCGGTCTAATATGGACAGAGATGTTGTCAAACGTCTACTAAAACTTTTTGTTTACTATTCTGATGCTGCCACTAGCATGAAAACAGTACTATATCCTGTTCATAATTTGCTTGCGGCAAAAAAACTGCTGGATAGATTTTAATTTCCCGAAAATTATAATGTAGGTACTAATTTCTGAGAGACTAGGAGCCCAAACTAAGCCTGCATGAATATTGGTGACCACAATATTAATAATTGATTTCAAAATTTATTTTACTTTTAGAATTAACCGATCAAGCCCCGTACGAGCACTCGTCATCGCGACAACAATAGAATACAATAGCATTTCCGAGAATCCCCGATCGAAGGAATAATTTACCATAAAGAGAGTGGTTGCCTAGTAGCAGTCATGCCCTTATGACGATGTCATCCAAGTGCCACAAACCGGTTTGAAATGTCTTGACTATGTCATCTTAATAGCACAACTCACAAGGTATGTGAACAATGAACATGTTTGAAAAGCCTTGACAATGTTAGGATGACCTAACATCACAAGATCATGGGCATGTTTGAAGAGTCTTGACAATGTCATCCATGCCACAAGATCTAGTAAGTCATGTTTGACAAGCCATTTGACAGACAATATCAGCATCACATGTTTTTCTTTCAATAATATGGTAGGAGGGGTTGAAAGTGTTGAAATAATACCTATAAAATGCGACAGACGTAGGTAGTTTACATCAGCACCCTAATGCCCACTGCGGGTACAAAGGGATGAAAAATGATTGGAAGAGCGAAGACGTAGGGATAAAGGTACCTTATCTGAACGCATCACCCTAAGAAAGGGACGTTTAGGGAACGTCTAATGTAAGCTACGTTATTTTGTCATCTGTGACACTTTTAAAAATAGAACTCTCAGAACTTTGTCACAATATAACATCATACAGTAGTGTAACTCAGCCGTATTCTAGCAATATTTGGGAGCAGTGTCACAGTTTTAACTAGTACAGCTCCCAACGCTAACTACTGAATTTGTACTGAAATTAACTAAACGGTGTACTTATAAGCTTTTGAATGTTACATAATAATATTATCATGATTTGAAATAAATAAATTATTATTAAATTATTATTAATATAGCTTGCTCAACTCGGGGCAAAGCTGCACGTGTGTGTCATGATGGGTATGATCATGTATTATTCTGCTACTTTAATATTTCCACAGTCCAGTATGAATTTGGTGAATATGAAATTGGTCTACTGTTTATATATATATATATATATATATATATATATATATATATATATATATATATATATATATATATATATATATATATATATATAACTATAACAACATTATAAAATAATAATAACATTACTGAGAATATCCCCGTCGTCGTATGCCAACTTCAACTAATCGGTAAAGAGCCATGGATAATTCCGACAAAGGGTAAGACAAAATCATATTAATGGTGCCAGTGAATTTCAAATCAGATAATACACTCATCAGCTCAAAACGAAAGTCCTCGTTTCGGTCACACTCCAACAAAATATGGATTACATCCTCAACTACATCACACTGCGTACAGAGAGGTGATGGGGCTTTTCTCATCATATGTGCAAACTTATTTAGTGGAATGTGACCAGAACGAAGTCTAAAAGCTATGACGAGTGTATTCCGATTGAAAATGAAATTGTCAAACCACGGAACCCTCCATGGCTCGACCTGCATCGTCCTGTACCAGCTACCTTTTTCTACTGATCTCACATCAAAATGTTCTCGCCACAGCTTAAAACAATTTTCTTTTATTAAGGGAATGAAATCAGTAAAAAAAGGTTTCACATCGGTAGGGGCGCCGTCACAAGAAGCTTCTTTTGCCAATCTGTCGACAATATCGTTCCCCACTAACCCAGTATGTGAAGGGATCCACTGGAGAAACACCTCTTTAGAACAAGCCTTCAACTCAAATAAAGTTCTTAAAATACTGTAGGCAATCGGTGTTCCTCTCACACAAGAGGTACACCGAGCCAAGTGTTGTAGGGCACTTTTAGAGTCAGACAGAATAACAAATTTGTTAAAATTAATTAATTTAATGTAAGACAACGCCTTAAAAATAGCAATAAGTTCAATATACAAAATTGACATTTTAGCAGTAATTGACCATTTAAAAGATTTATCACATTGAGGGTCATATATAGCAGCTCCCATACGGTACGTATTATTATGAATTAGTTCTTTTGAACGATCTGTAAAATTTTTATAATGGAATTAAAATTTATCATCAATATAGATAGAACAGGTATTTTTTAGAATAGATGTATTAAAATTTCTTTTTGCTGCATCTATACCAATAATTTTATGTTTTTTCACCAACTCGTCCAGTATTCTAATCCGTACATATCGAGCCGCTCGGATTTGGACAAGCAGGGGGACTCGTTTCCGCCTCCAGTATCTACGAGATGAAAGAGCATGAAGATTATTTACAGCCTCTACTGTCTCATTGTCAGCGACAGATAACGATCTCAACCAAAATTTACCTGCAAGATATAAACGTCGGACATGTAAAGGCTGTAAACAAAGTTCAGACTCCATTACATGAATGGGCGTGCTTTTTATAAAACCCCCTACCACTCGCATAGCTTGGTTTTGTATTTTATCAAGTTTTATCAAGTTACTAGGACTACTGTTATCGTATAAAAAACTAGCAAAATCAAGTCGACTCCGAATAAGGGCAATATAAAGTTTTCGTAGATTTTTGGGATGCACTCCCCAGCCAGAACCCGTCAAAACTTTAAAAATATTAAATAAATTAAGAGTTCTCGTATATAATTCATTAATGTGTTTGTTCCAGCGTAATGAATGGTCTAGCCACATACCTAAATATTTTACGTCAGAAACAACCTGCAACGGCGCGTTATCAATATGAATAGGTCTTAATAATATATTGTTATTTCTACTGGTACCTTTCCTAAATATTGGCTTATCTTACTTTAGTATCTTACTTTTGGCAGGGGATACAGTTAAACCTAAATCAAGTAGTAACCTTACTACAATGTCCAAGGCCTCCAGAATAGAAATACAAGCACTTTCAATATTTTTCTCCAACTTATACAGAACGAAATCGTCAGCATACTGGGATAAAAGAACATTTCGCACAATATTGCAAATTTCTTTTTCGAAAAATTAAACAATAGTGGGGCCAGGGGGTCCCCCTGAGCCAAGCCAATACCTGAGCAGTGGGTAACATCATGATCCCCTCGAACTCTCAAAATTCTCAAGTGAAGAAAATTCCATAAATAATTACAGATATTACGTCCGATTCCGGTTCTGTCTAACATCAAAATTAAAGACCTGATATCTATATTGTTATAAGCGTTATCTATGTCCAGGAAACAAGCTGCAGTAATTAAATTTTGCGAGAAACCTGATTGAATTGTAGTAACCAATCTAGCCAAACCATCGTAACAAGATTTTGATCTTCTAAAGCCGACCATTTTATTTGAAAAAATATCATTTCGTTCAAAAAACCATTCAAGTTTCCTAGAAATAATTGTGTGAAATATCTTGCAAACGCAAGATAACAAACTAATTGGACGAAAAGACGAAACTAAAGATGGGTCCCGACCAGGCTTAGGGATAGGGACTATAGAAATATCTCGCCACTGCCTCGGAACAAAGTTCGTCGATAAAATTATATTAAAAATAGCTATCAAAATTTTAAATCCATTTTCTGGTAAATGCTTGATCATTGAAAATTAAATGTTATCGGTGCCTGGGGTCGTATCACTAGTCTTTATTGATTTAACTAATTCATGCAAAGTTATTGGGGATTCTAATTTCGAGTTAGAAGAACGAAAGTAAGGTTTTAAAGGGGTAACAAACGGCGGGCACAAGTTATTTAATAATAAATCATATTTATTTTTGTCTAGGTAGGAATTTTGCGTCTTATTACCTTTTAACCACTTCATTTTTGTCCAAACTTCACGCGAGGAAGAAGCAGCATTTAAAGAGTCGCAAAACTTGTGCCAATTTTCAGATGATGCCTTTCGTATTAATTTTTGCGATTCCTTAATACATGATTTTAATATTACTAAATTAGACGGGGTGGGATTTTTACGGAAATTAGACAAAGCTAATCTACGTTTTGCGACTGAGTGAGACAAACTAGGACTCCAATATGGTTTAGGGACAAATTTTTTAGTAGGATTTTGATTGATCTGTTGTTGTCTGCTGCTTCGTTAATTTTACTTATGAACTCGTCATATAAAACTTGGGGGTCCTTATTTAAATCTAAATTAGATAACGTTTTCGCAAGAGAAAGTCTGTACGCGTCCCAGTCCGCTAATTTAAAATTACGCCTTTTAATATTATTAGGTTTATAGGAAATTTCAGAGGAAATATTAATTATCATGTGGTTGCTACCCAGGGATTCATTTGTGACTTTCCAATTGAAAAAACATGAAACATCAGTCGTGGAGAATGAAATGTCTGGAGAACTCTGCTGAATATTACCGGATACTAATTTAATGCGCGTATGGCTACAATCATTTAAAGAAATAAAATTACAATCGCTAATAGCATCATAAATCTGTGCGCCTCGAGTATTAGTTTTGTAAGACCATGTTATATGATGCCCGTTAAAATCTCCTAAAATTAAACATTTATTGTTAAATTTACAAAATATTGACTCCCAATCAGATTTACGGGTACGAACCCACCGTGGACAGTAGACTCCAACTATATTTTCGATTCGATAACAGTTGAAAATTTTTAAAATTAAAACTTGAATGTCCTCGTTCGAATGGTTAATACTGCATTGTTGAGCTTTAATAGATTTATGAGTTAAAATGCAAACGCCGCCATAGTTATCCTGCCGATCGTTTCGAAACAGATTATAATTACTTACCTTTAGATGGCTACCAGAATCCAACCAGGTTTCACTTATAACGGCTATATGAATTTTATTTTTAAATTAAGTAAATCCTTAAACAAAGATAATTTGGGCCTCAGGCTTTGTGCATTCCATTGCAGAATATTAAGTACGACGATCTCAATAATGTAATTGTTATAATTAGCCATTAGTCGAGGAGAATAAGTCGAATATCTTATTAATTAATGTAGAACTATCTGATAAGCTATTCGAAATCTTCGAAATACACCAGACTATAAATGAACGAATAATTTGTTGAGTCTTATCTGCCAAAGTCAATTGCTTAGAAAAAATAATATTTAATATTTCACTAATTAAATCCTTAAATGTCTTTAACTCAGAATTTACGTTTGAATGTAATACTCGAGTACGGCTATCAAAATCGTTCCTCGAAGTTGCATTCGAATAACTTGCATTATCTGCTGTTTTAGGTGACGTCTGTAACTCGTCTTCACTGCGCCCGCGCCGCTCGCTCGATACCTGCTCCCTGATTACGTTCACCTCGGCGACGACGGTCTCAGTGTGCATAGTAGGCGGACTAATAGACTCAAGCGATAACGATAAGTTCTGATCCATACGTGTTTCAGTCTCGGGAACGATAATAATATTACTCTCGTTATTTTCATGTTTTCGCTTAGCACGCTCCTGGATAATATCCTGGTCCTAACTTGGATTTTTTACGCGCTCTTTCTGACTAGCGACCATAGCATAAGTCATGGAGTTCGAAGGCCGTATAGTACTACTAGGTAATCTAGGTATATTATGTTGCGGCGAAAAAGGAGGTACGTACATCGTTAATGCCCGGCGATATGTACAATTAAATTCGGTCATGAGAGATCTTATCTTCCTCTCTTTTATATATGTGGGACAAGATTTTACTAAAGCCATATGGGGCCCCTTGCAATTCACACATTTGTAGGAAGTGCTTTCACAATTGTTGTGGTTATCCCCGCACTTAGGACAGACGACTTTAATAGAAAGACATAACTTAATCGTGTGCCCGAATCGCCAACACCTGGAACATTGCGTCACGGGAAAGTAGAATGGTTCAACAGCAACACGTAGATTAAAAATTTTAATAAATGCAGGTAAACTATTTCCTTTAAAACATGTACGGATAGTTTCGCTTTGTGTCCATCCTGACTCAGAACTTCTACGCTTCAATCTTTTAACTCCGATAATTTCCGATGACTCATTACACTCTTGAATACATTTTAAAAGTTCTTCTTCCGACAAATCCATCTCAATATTTTTAATAATTCCGAACGATGAGTTGACTTCCCATGTTTTCTGAATACGCCATCCTTTGTCCATAAAGTTTTTACAGGAGAATAATTTTTCAGCCCTCGAAATATCATCAAAAGTTACTACAACTTTAAAGGGATTCATATATTTGACACGCTTAGTTCCCAATATATTTTCACCGTGCAGTAACTTGGCCAGCGCAAATTGTTTCGGTAATTACTCTGTACTCGAGACACATACATCAATTTTTTCTACCTTCCGTCGTTTCTCTCTTCCTACTAAAGTCCAGTCTGCATCATCATTTTCCTCTCCCAATTCTGTAATATTGTGTAAGTTCTCATCAAAATTTTGTGTTAAATCTTCACCACTAAAAACTTCCTGCTCCACAAATCTTCCCTCCAACTCATTCTCGTCTTCCAACATCATCGACTCTTGTTCACTCATCATGCAATAGTATATATCACCCGATTCGGACCGGCGCGCAGCGGCACGCGCTCGCCGGTCGCACGATAGCAAGTTACGATAAACGCAGGAATTGCAATAAGCAGTACACGTCTAACGCACTCAATAGTCTCATAGACAGTCTACTGTTTATATTAACATTGTGTCAAGTGCCAAGATAAGCTTTAAATCTATTATAAAAATATAATATAACCTTAAATCTGCATCTTACTAAAGTTGAACACAGTATTAAGTTCTAATTTATTCGAAAATACGTGTAACAACTAACACGAATTAAAAAAAACTTAACCCTTCAAGTACAGTGAACCGTCTGTTACTCGCGTGATTGTTGTGGCGTGCTCGGCCGCTCATTATTGAATATAATAACCTGTAACACATTTTCCCCGGTTACACTTGTATACGGTCTAATTTACCCCCTGCTGGAACAAAAAATAAGTGCAATCAACCTTGTAGAGAAAAGGTGCAATTATGGAGCCTTGTGGGACTCTAAATTTTTACCACTTTTGATAAGGTACTTCAGGGACATCTGGTTCACATGCGGTGTCTTATCAAATATATTTTTCTGTTACTATTATCTTTCTTGGCTAAGATTAAAAAAAAAAAAAGTTCGCATGCACACTCTCATGGTAAGTTGAAGCAGCAGTCAATCAAATAACTCCAGTGTTAGTTTTCTTTTCTGCCCATCTATATTTATAACATGGCGTATTCTGATTTTAGCGACATGTTAAAAAGTCTGTAATTTTTTATTTATGATTCTAAAATACCATCAAAAAAATTGATTCATTGGCAGATGGCGGACCTACCTAATTTGGTTGGGATATGTCATGTAAATTTTAGTTGTGATCTGTCAGCTCCGTTTTGATAAACCTGACATATATTACGTAGACCCTCTATTTACCTATGAATCAATTTCTCTGATAGTACATTTTAGTTCTATATCGAGGAATGTTTGAATCTAAATATATATAACTCAAAGATGACTAACTGACATAGTGATCTATCAACGCACAGCCCAAACCACTGGACGGATCGGGCTGAAATTTGGCATGCAGGTAGATGTTATGACGTAGGCATCCGCTAAGAAAGGATTTTGATTAATTCCACCCCTAAGGGGATAAAATAGGGGATGAAAGATTGTATTACTACTTATTAACGCTAGCGAAGCCACGGGCAAAAGCCAGTGAAAGATAAAATCAAACTTTCCACACGAAATGACTTTACTCACACATTTAATTAAATTAATTCGAATCCGTGAAGTTTTATATCTGATTTATCAATACGTCCATTAGCTACCCCCGCGCGGTCTTAAGGGAATAATTCTTTAATTTGGTTACGAATCGAAAACCTGAAAGCTAATGTTTATTTTTCATGAAAGGACATTTTGGGGATAAATTAAGAAATGTTACTTACATTAAGATGTTAAAAATACTTTTTGGACGAGCTAAATATACTTATGATTTGAAGTTATGTAGCTTTATTTAGCTCAATAAACTATGTGGAAGTGTTTCCCATAGTTTTTTGATTCAATTCTTATCTTTTAGTTACTTATGCAAAATACTACTTTATATATTTTGTTTCTAACAGATGGTAGAAGCATTGCTTTACAAATCCACAAAAATTCAAGTTCCAAGTACCTAGTTAGTGCTGCACATAAAATAAATCAATAATTTAAAAACTTCGCATGTAACTTCTAAAAATATAAAAGTCCTTTATAATAACGTCAGAATATGCGGACTTTCTAGATAAATGACCGTCAGGAATAGCGTAGAGAAATTGGCTAGCGCAATTTCGGTAATGCACGACTTGGCCACCTAAATACGGACCATTTTGATTGAACGTCTGCTATGAGGATATTTTTACGCTATTACAATTTTCTGCATTCCTTTTATACTGGTTTGGACCGGTTAAGAACCGGTTTAGAGCTGTTCCATGTTGGTTTTAACCGGTTTAAAGCGGTTCGAACTGGTTAGCGCTGGATAACAGATTTGAGTTATTTGAAAACTGTACATTAAGTAGATTATAGTTGTTACGACCGTAGTCAGAGACATTTAATGATGATTAAACTTCAATTTATGAAGTTTGACAGATAATATTATATGGGGCTTATGTCAAAATCTTCATTTAATTACAGTTGAGTAATTAGTGTTTAATTAATGATTATTATTTGGAGACATCTTTTGAGCTACCTACTTCATTTGATTCGATAATTTATTATATTTTATTGCATAACTATTGGCAGATCAATCTCAAACTTTGGGTAATAATTGTTGCTTAACTCAAAACTTCTGTGGCTTTAACTTACTAAAATAAATGCTAAAATAACAGTTGCTTCTTTCTAACAAATAATTATTTTATTTTCTTGATTAGTTCAGTACCATGATTCTGTTATCACATTCTCTAAAAGACACGTACTCGGCTTAATGTACCTTTTCGCTCTCTGAGTCGCTTACGACTTCCTCTAAATAATTACTGTGTTATTTAGAAAGAAAATATAATTTGTTAACATAATAACATTATCAAAGTACTTCTGGGAAATGAAGTTACGGGCAACATTATATAAAGCGGCTTCTTTACGTTGGCCTATGATGGACTACTGCAAGATAGTTTACGTGTAGAGTCGAGGCTTATTCGCCCATAGTCAACATTGTTCATGCCAATCCAATACATCCAATCGTTATATTTTGTATTTTATGTCGGCACTACATATAGGCGAACGCGTTGGCCTACGCGTTGGCCAACGCGTCGGCCCAATGTGTAGAACGGGCGACTCGCGCGTTGGCGGTAGGTATTTAGACGTTGGCCGACGCGTTTTGTCGGCACTACATATAGGCGAACGCGTTGGCCGATGCGTTGGCCAACGCGTAGGCCAACGCGTTCGCCTATATGTAGTGCCGACCTTAGCTGGAATAATTTCACTAGAATTTTAGGTGTAAGAACTTTTAATGTATATAGTATGTAAATTGGATTTTTTATAGTGAATAAACTTAAAAGAACATAATATTACTGTACAAATAAAATTAGATAACAACCAGCTCCAACAGCCTGACACCGTTAGGGGGATGAGAAATAAAAAAAATAAACATTGTCCATGATAATAATATTATCGAGAGCTTCGTAATCATAGTTTCACATCATGGTCCAACATAAAGAGGACACAATTTTTAAACACATATTACATAACATTTAAAAACAATTTTCAGATCCAGCCAATCCAGAAAGTAATAAAATATAAAAGCGTACATAAATAGCGTTTGTTGGATACCTCCATTCTCAAAATTTATCGCACGCCGCCTGTTATCTATTAAAGGAGAAAAATTATGGTCATCATAATAAATTCCTTGCATAAAATTGGGGAAAAATCCTCTACCACGAGGGAGATT
Source organism: Polyommatus iphigenia (assembly GCA_963422495.1). Classification (NCBI taxonomy): domain Eukaryota; kingdom Metazoa; phylum Arthropoda; class Insecta; order Lepidoptera; family Lycaenidae; genus Polyommatus; species Polyommatus iphigenia. The sequence continues at coordinate 1,683,441 of OY730184.1, read as the reverse complement.
AGATTAACTCTAATCCATCAATTAAATGTTGTTACCCTGATTGTATTTGTTGCTAACTTTGTCCATTAAGTCTTTGATTAACCTTGTTTTAGATGCAGGCTTCTTTAACTGGACTCAGACTGAATTATTGTAAAGACAGCTTTGTCAAAGTACTGTAAAAGTTACGCTGAAATTATTATTACACAGGCAATCCATACTAATTCCTGTTACCTGTTCACGCCCAAACCGCTGAACCGATTTTGCTGAAATGTAGTATGAAGATACTTTGAGTCCCGGGAAGGGACATAGGATGTGAGTAGCAAGAGATCGGCCATCTTGGCGTTCAATGTGACAGACCTTGTATGTCCATAAGTGGGCGAGTACAAGTTGTAATATAGGACCCCCTATATGGAGTCCGCAGTGAAAGTAGCAGCGCTGGAAGAATAACTCTTTGTAAACTTTCGTATGGGAGAATTAAAGACGCTGGAAAATTAAAAAAACGCTCTTTCAGCGCTGCTACTTTCACAATGAACATACATACACCCCCTAAAGTACACCCCCTAAAATATTTTCACTATGTTTTGTTACATCTTGTAGATAGTGTATGTGTGTGTGGTTCTGTTGTTTCTACATGACGTGTAAACTGAAGAAATCACCCTATTTTTATGAAAAAATGTGTTTTCACTTCTACCAACCGCCCCCAAATTGTAACTCGTACTTTTTAAAACAATAGTATCAAATTCCTTTTATGTAAACATTAAAAAATGTTAACTTTGCTTTTAGCGTACCATCGTAAATTTAAACTACTATTTTACTATCACCTGGTAATATAAAATCATATATTGCCAGTAACAGGAAGACGTGACTATAAATTGAGGGGAATAAAAGCGCTTTCGAACATCAGAAAATGCCATGAAAATACAGACTGTAAAAACTATGGACTGACGTGAGTTTTAACGCTTGTTTTCATTAAATTAAAGTGAAATTCAATTGGAAACGGGTTAGGTTAAAACTTTAGGGTTAAAATTGTGGATGAATTGTTAAGTATCATTGGGTAGGAAAACAAACTTCTTCATGAGGACAATAATTAGGTATTTTCATTTATGTAATGAGCCGTAATAAGTAATTATTTTGTAGTTTTTTATATTAAACCTAATAGAACTAAGCTTATTCAAATTACAAGGGAAAAATGAGTAAAATTACTCTTAATATTATGTTGTAAAATGTTAGGGCCTTATCACACTGGCGATTAACAGTACGCTGTCGCGGCGTGCGCGCTGCGCTGTCGTGTCGCTTTCAAATCACTCGCTAATCGCCAGTGTGATAAGGCCCTTATAGTTACCCGGTTCATCCACTCATGTCTTCAATTAAAAATACATCGCATAGCCTCATCGTTGCAACTAGCCCAAAGTCAGTCAAACTGAGACAAAAAAACAACCCAGACTACACGACAAGTGGAATCCAAAAAACAAAATGGCCGCGTTCATATCGTCCGCGTGTCAATTAGCGATCGTGTCAGGAGAATCGTTGACCGAAGTAACCACAGCTGAATTTAAATGGACTACTATTTTTGCTTCCAAAAAGGAAGATTCTTTACGATCTGTCCGTATTCTATATTTATATTTTTCATTTTATAGGAATAAAAGCAATCGATTGTTTAAAAACTGTAACCACAAAGAAACATCAAGTGTTTTTACGTGGGCCTTTATTATTATTATGTCTATTTATTATTAATTTATTAAAATGAAATAATTGCCTTCGGCGCTGTGATGGAATATAAAACTTGTTACGTATAACCTACACTGTCATAGATTTCCTACTACATAATTATAGCCAAAGTCCAAAAAGGCAAAATTTAAGACACCTTGTTCTCTAGCGTAGAAGAAAACAATTTGACACCCACTTAAGTAGGTACCTAAACTGAGTTCATGAATAGTATAAGACAAGATACAGCTATAGCGAAAGATCCACAATAGATCCAAAATGTGCTTATAATTTAGGTCATACTAATATAACACACAACAGGCGTTTACTTTGGGTTAGGTTTATGAAAGAAAATTGAAAATTGTCTTCTGTACTTTGGCTCGAAGTCGGGCTTCATAAAATATTTGCTAGCATAAAACGTAGAGGCCAAATCGTGGAATAATTTTGAATGGATTATACAAAAATATTGAAAAGGGCTTAGGCTTCTTCCATATTAATTTTATCATCCTCCTGTACTGATTTACCTACAGAAAATAATATGATATTATGCAGACATCTAACCTGAGATTTTTAGACCTAATACACCTAATATAATATTATCGTCTAGCGTCGTTTCAGTTCGGCAGACTTTGGCACGGTGTTTGTGCGTGTGCGACTAGACGATGCGTGTAGACTAGCTACTCGTATTGCTATGCAATTGCTTTACCGCTACAGTCCCGGAGTGCCAGGCGAATCTTTTTGATTAATATTACGTTAAAGGTTTGTTCTTTGATTATAATATTTTGATGCGTTTTATTTTTTGTTATACTAAGGGTGGTTTGCACCAGAGGCGTGGTTAAAGTTAAAGTTATGGTTAAAGTTAAGGTTATTTAACTATAACCTTAACTTTAACCATAACTTTGACCACAGAATTTGACAGACAAATTTCGATATAAGTATGAGCGGTTATGGTTTTCGTTAAATATGGCATCCTTAACCAAATATTTGACATTTTGCACTGTACTTGTAGTTAAAGTTACAGTTATAGTTAAAGTAAGTTGGTGCAACCCACCCTTAGACTGTTTAAAAACTGCTGTATAATATTATAACAATCGATTGGAATAGCAAAACATACCGCTGCTTGATATTTAGGTACTTAATAATGAAATTCAATAATATCGCAAGAAAGGCAATTAATATCTGATTATAATGGCAATACCGTCTTGCTGATGCCGCTTCTTACTTTTCCCGATTCCCAATTGCCAAGATTAAATGCCGTCAAAGATTTGCAATTGTATTATCGACTTGATTACATTACAGCCCCGTGGACTTAACGAATGCTTCATTATCCCCATTCCTACCCCATTCTACCCCATCACCACCCCGTTCTTGTACCGTCTGCGGAATTTCTGATAAAAATTGCGGTAATAAAAGGGAAGATAAACAAACTGCGCTGTTTAGATTAAAAAAGAACAAATTGAAAGTGACTGAGATAAGAGTGATTTGTTTTTGTTGATAATTAACTTAACTTTAAGTTTGATTACAATAAAATTAATAGTGATTTAAGATACGAAAGCCAAACATTAGTTAACTTTTGATATACTCCAACTAGATATACGCTGAGATTCCACCCGAAAAAATACTATTTTTCTTATAAAACAAATTAAGATTATAATATTTTTATTTATAACAGTTTTTCTGCGATAAAATCTAGCCTATATCACCGTGGTCTTCTCTGATTCTGTGTCGAAATAATACCATAGAATAACTAACCACCATGGCGATAGAAAACGTGCATGTTCTTACCTGATAACATTTAATTCTTACACAATAGTTCCACTTGGTTCCCGGCCAAAATATTGTTGGTATCTCCAGGAACTTACGCTTCAAATCTGTAATCTGCTACTCGTGTCACGTACGCGTTGTAAAATACAGCATTGTTCTATTAAATTTACGTCTCTACCATATATTTTAAACTCTAAAATGAAGGACATTTTAAAATAATATGTATTTCAATTTTTTCTTCGTACTATGTCTTATGCCTGGTTTTTAAGGTTTTTTGACATGATTTATCTATTCACTGGTGATCAGCAGTATCCCATTATCCCAACCGTTATCAACCAATCAACAACACTGTAGAGTAGATAAAATACAGCCAAACAACTCTTATAAATTAGGCATTAGAGTAAAAAAAAAACTTTTTATATTGTGCTGTGTCGCTCTTGGTATAGTTTCACTCGATACAACATTTTGTTCATTATTTTCTCAAATGGAATAAAGTCGATATCTGACAGTTTGTAAAGGACACACCATCAATTTCCATTATTTGATGTGTCCAACCGATTCATATCAATTTGAGGCGCCAGCCATGTTTTGAATGTGTTTACAGATCTGTACACTGAATAACAATTCATGCATTACGTCAACGACTTACAACGTCTAAAATAAGTTTGTGAAAAATGTTATACTAAGGATGGCTTATCTAAGTTATAACGAAAAGAGTATTTTAAATTTTTAAACTGTCACAGCCTCACGTGCCAAAGCATTTTTAAAAGTTATGACTCACAGTCTCTTATATCGAAATCAATAGAAGAGTAGCTGAATTAAAAAAAGTTCTTACGAAATGCGTACTGGCCTAGTTTTAGTTGGATAGCATACTCGGTCGGTCGGTTATGCAATTTAGATTGCCTGAGCTATGTTTCTTCAATAAGCGAGAGTTCATAATTCATTCCTATATATAATCGATACTAGCTCTCAGTCCTTTATAAATTATAATACTGATGACTAAAATAAAACAGAAAAACGACTTACCCCAAATCCGGGGCTGACCGCAGACGTAGGCCCGCAACGACCGCAGACGTAAGCACGCAACGACCGCAGGCGAAACACGCAGCGACCGCAGTCGCACCAACTGCGACGATTCCACCTGAAAAAAGTTTTACGCAAAATTTTATAATTAAGTACTGGTAAAATATAATGTTTTTTGCTTCAAACAGAAATGGGCTTGGGTTGGACATCTTTCCCGCGCTAAATGGCAGTGAACAAAAGGCAAAAGGAATATAGGAAGGTCAAAGAAAAGATGGACAGATGACATCACAAAAATAGCAGGGAAAAGCTGGTTGCAAACTGCTAAAAACAGAGACAGGTGGCAAGAAATGGAGGAGGCTTTTATCCAGAATGGGGCCACGTATCAACTAGCAACGGAACAAATAAACAATCAAGTAAAAGATCATGAATAACAGTCTGCACTGCTAAGTGGAATTATCTTATATATAAAATTCTCGTGTCACAATGTTAGTTACCGTACTCCTCCGAAACGGCTTTACTGATTTTTACTAAATTTTATATGCATATTCAGTCGGTCTGAGAATCGGCTACTGGGTACTTTTTATATTGTTAAGTGCATTTGTTGAATAAATAATAGTAAATTATTATACAACTCGATACTGACGGCGACCATTGTTTGTGCGACGGGACAGCGATGGACGTTGCCATGGCGACATACTTATTTAGTCACTTTAATAAAATAATGTGGGCGAAATACTTTATATGGCAAAACAACATGTGCCGGGACAGCTAGTAGCTATATAAATAAATAAAAAAATATAACGTGCATGTGCTACGTATGGGTGACAACGCGTAATGAACAACGTAATAATGATATAATAAAACATGTTAATTTCCTTTCTTTAGAGTGCCCGCCTATGACCCATGCAGGTGACTGATTTTGTAGGAGAAAAAGAAAACACACTGATTGCAATATTATTCGCAATACTGCAATGCACACATAATACAAAATGTCGATCGGAAATAAAATTTTCCAATCATGGATGATTATCAGTTCTACAAAAATTAGGATGTGGACCATAAAATATGGTCATTGAAATGAGAACTTAGATCAAGCAAGCCCTCAGCAAGCAATCCCTTAGAGCTTTTAACTTTATCCACCCATTCACAGTCAGATCTTAGTGTGTCATAACAACTTGTAAACTCATTAATGTTCAAATCAAAGGAACTAAATGTTAAGATAGTAACGTTGCTTGCTGATGCACGAATCGGAAACTTGTGAGCTGCGGTCAGGGAGCAATCAGCTTCGAAGGCAATGACCGCTTTGAATTTAACTTACTCTGTGCAGTAATGTGTAACTTACATTCGCTAGTAGCACGGTAAATATATTTTAAGTTTATTACCTAAATTGCACACCCAAGTTCTTAAAGTTTATTGGCAATCATAGTAAAGTTTTGAAATAAAACAACCAAACTCACTACCCACTTTATTCCTTTGTTCAATTATTCACACTTTATAATTCACAATAATATTACAATTCACTATTTCCACTTGTACACGCTATTAAACACTATTTAATTTCACTAGTACACTGAAGTCACGACTTCCATAAATTTCCGAGCGAAATAAACCCGGCTTGTGGTGAAGCAGGAACTTTTATAGTATTTCCCCCTCACTTTTCCCACCAAAGATCTGTCACCGGATATGATATTCCAATATCATTTAAATTTAATATTTCCCAACACTTGTTACAAAAATCATTACTCATGTCAAAATAACTTTAAAGAATAAAATATGATTTATAATAAACACGCATAAACAGTTAAAACATTCTTTAATTCAATTTTAATAAGTATAGCTTCCTGTTAAATTATTTAAATAATAATTAATAACCAACAAATCTTTATTGAATCAATAAAATAATAATTAATGCAAATTATTTGTTATAAGAATGAGATTAAATATTTATTTTAGAATGTCAAGAAAATATAAATTAATAGTAAAACTCATGTTACTTAAAACTATAAAAATGTCAATTGTTAAAATAAATAACTTTCATAAAAACAGTTAAATTATGAAAATATAAATTAACAGTAATTAAGCTCTGAATGTTACTTGAAATCATGAAAATATTATAAAATGTCGGTTGATAAAATAAATAAATTACATAAATCTAACAGTTTAGTCTTGTATAGTGAAACTAGCTGACCCGACAAACGTTGTTTTGCCATATAAATTATTTCTAGTATCAATATAAAATTAGATACAAACCTATTCTCAGGCCTAACGTACATACAAAATTTCATTAAAATCGGTTGAGCCGTTTTGGAGGAGTTCACGCAATTTAAACACAATGACACGAGAATTTTATATATTACCTCTGGATAAATGCGTCTGCAGTTGCTTCATGTTCTACTAATATAATATTAGTACGAAGTACGAACCATAAAAAATCTCTCCTCCTTTTTTGGAGTCGGTTAAAAATAACTGTATATTGTAGAAACCTCCCACCACAACCACACAATATATTGTAGAAACCTGTATTGGAACAGTATAGGCTCTCCAGGTTCTCAAGGAAACAAAGCCTTAGCAAACAGCTTGAGCCTCCTATAATAGTATTCTGACAGCTTTCACAGTCTGTTTCCTGTTTACAGGAGACAGTGTAAAGTTTTGATTGCTGTTTCTTAAAATGTACTAAGAAGTTGATTTATAGGCAGATGGTGGACCTACGTAATTTGGTTACGTTATGTCAAACCCCGCAAACAAGACTAAACACTGGATAGACATAGCCCGAACAAATGATGTGGGTCAGCCATCTGCAAATGAATCAATTTCTTTAACCCATTAAGCCCCATAAGGACACCAGTGACCGCGATAGCAATAGAATAACAATAGATTTCCAAGAATCCGCGATCGAAGGATTAATGGTAGATAGATCACGCATATTAACTTTAAGATCGCTCGGAGAAACTTGAGGGGAGAGGGGTACAGTAACGTACAACAGCTTCTTATAAAAAATATCAGGGTGCCGATTCTGTATCGTACACTCGAGGAAGTTGATTCCTATGCAAGTAGCGGGTCAGCCCAATTTCGCGATTATGTTGGTCGGGAAAAAGAAAAGGACATAATCGTATTTCTATACTTCCGTCCTAGTCGTTTTGTTTTTGCCAAAATATCAACACAGCGATCTCCTTAGCGACGATAAGTTTATTGGTCGCTATCTGTCGGTTAATCGGTTATACTCGTAAGACACGACATAATCTTATTTTATTGGTCACTTTACTTTTACCATATACCGAGAAATATAAACATACGCCGGCTACTTAGCAACTGCCTTAGCAACGAAAGTTTTTACGTTTTGAAGGTTTAGACAGGATTATTAATTTAAGTTTTGCAAATATGGTCCTGAATTTTTTAGGTTCTCAACATGTTCTGAATTATTGGTGTGAACATTTATTTTCCCTATCTGAACTTAATATTATGCACTTCAAACGTGGCTTATCTAAGCATTTATGTGCTTCAAATCATCAACTAACCTAACTGTTCAAAATGTGCTATAAGAACAATGAAGTCATACACAGGTTATAATTAAGCAGATCAACCCAGTCTATATCAACAGCACACCCTCATTCTACAATCTTCGTTGATGGTCATGGTAAGAGTCGGAACATTAACGTAACGTTTTGTCTTCAAATCCGTTTCGTGTTGCTGATCGTTTTAAGATCCCAAAGATTTTTTAAATGACCAGAATTGTAAATTATTAAGTACTGTTTTACTGTGAAATAAAATATTGTCACTTTTTACTTGTGTTGTGATTTTTGTTAAAATATGTTCTTGTAGATTAGAAAGATGCTGATCTTTAGAGCGTTTTTACGTTAAGCAGTAGATAAAAATGGGTAGGTAGTAAGTTGTTTTGGAATAATAGCATTCTTTGATTAATCATTGTGGCCTGTGGGTGGGAGTTTTGGCCTGTGGGCTTAGTTTCATATCATAATTATACGGATTCCGATAGGCTTTGAGGGAATACATTTTACAGTCTCTTATTTAAAGAAATACCTAAATTACTTAAATTGCGACAATTTAAATTAAATGTTAGCCTAAAACACCGATTTCATTTTGTCCTATTTTGGATTGTCACAATTTAAGTAACATTAGGTATAAATTGTCTTTTCCATTGTTATGGTCCAAAAATGCCATTAAAGTAAGGCAGGAGCAGTTCAAATCGCATCACTTCGTTTTGTGTTTTTGCCTTGGAGTTTCTATGAAAATGATCTTTAAGACGAGGTGAATAAGGTATGACCCTAATGACCACGTGTTACGGATCATTATTTGGTAGAACAACGAACTGAGTCAAGGACACGATATTACTAATTTAGTGTCAATTATTTCAAATTTTAAAATGAAAAATATCAAACAAGAAACAATGATTTCGAATGTAAGGACGAAGCCGGAGTCCCTCGAAATATTTACAAACGAGTGTCTATTCTAAAAGCTAATATTATTTTAGGCCGACTACTTAAAGAGCTTCACTTAAGTTTTAACGGCCTCTCTAGTGTCCGGAAAACATCTAAATTCTTAGCTAACTAAAAGTTTCGGAGCTCTTAGTGAAGTATTCTGATACTTAATAATTATAAAAATGCGTAGTTTCTGAATCGGCCGAAAGTCTTGTCACTACTGGGCGCAGTGTAGCTTATTAGGTTATTAGGTGCCAAAAACGTATTTTTCAGATCTCGTGAACCTTATGCTGGCTTCTCACGAGCGAGCACGAGCCGATAGGTGAGTTCGCGCTACCCGTTCTCACGGCGCGTAATATCACGAGCCGCGCCGAGCCACGTCTTTGAAGTTATCGACATAAATCGGATCGGACGCGCCTGCTCGAGCCAGCCCGCGCCACCTTGAGCCACCCCCTACACATGGCGAGTGGCTAGAGCTGGCGCGGCGCGGCGCGTGATATTACGTACCGAGAGAAGTGAGCATTATACTGCTGATAGAGTCGTTCCATCGGGGCAATCACGTCAAAATATTTAAATAAGTAGATAAGACCTTTCCTTACTTCAATAATACCTATACCAGTTGACAAAATAGACATAATATTATAATTCTGTCTACTCTGCATCAAAATGTATCAATATGCCTGTTCTGCAACGCGAGGTTGCCAGATTTACAGAGGAACGTCACATGTACCGTGCGGAGAGGCAACAGCGCGCTGCTCGCAAATTTTTTGAAACAATAATAATTTATTGCAAGTACGGATAGTCTCGATTCAATGTGTAAAGGTGCTCCCTCGCCGGGAGCGTTTGCGTGTAATGTAACATATTTATAGATTCGCATGGGCGTAGCCAGGATTTTACAATTATAGGAGGGAAAATAAGAAAATCCTAAACTTCGAATTCTAATTAAAACCGACTTCCAAGTGAAAACAATAACATTACTTATTCAAATAAATAGTATATTAAATAATTCTTACACCTTAGTACTCTAATATTTCTATAATATACACTCTTCATTACATAGAGAAATATAAGACAGTACTTCATCATTTTGAAGTCGGTCGGTACCAGCTCAGAATCGTGAATTCTATGACAAAATATATTTAATTTTTGGGACTAGTACCGACTTTCACTCTTTTTAAAGCCTTATATTTTATAAGGCTTTCTGTATAAAGACTGTGTTCTGCGTAGTGATGATGATGATGGATGTAATTTGCATAGTATGTAAGTACCTAGTATAAATTATTTCAGTTATTAAAACAGCGCCCCAACCCCCATAATTGTATCTTTAATTATATAAACGAACTTGTGTCTAAGGTGGAGAATTCACTGGAGAAGGTCTACGAATGGGGTGGACGTAACTTGGTCCAATTCAACCCCCCAAGACACAAGTCTGCGCGTTCACCACTAAAAAGTCACCAATGGTCGTATATCCTCGTTTAGAGGGCACATCTTTAATCATCTCCCCTAGCATTGAAATACTTGGCGTTAACATATCGAGCGAAGTCCAGTTTCGATACCATCTCGAGGGTAAGGCCAAGTTAGCCTCGAAGAAGCTTGGTGTTCTGAACAGAGCGAGACAGTTCTTCAGTCCGTACCAGCGCCTACAACTCTACAAGGCGCAGGTTCGGCCTCATATGGAATATTGTTCTCATCTCTGGGCATGGGCGTCAAAATACCAACTGCTCCCTCTGGATCGTATTCAACGAAGAGCCGCTCGAATTGTTGACTGCCATAGTGTTTCAAACAGCTTGAACCCCCTGGAATTACGCCGAGATGTAGCTTCACTCTGCATCCTCTATGTATCGGCTGTATCACGGGGAGTGCTCTGAGGATTTGTTCGGAATCATACCACCTGCAACTTTTCGCCATCGTCCCACGCGAAAAATATACCATCCTCATCACCTTGATGAGTGGCAGTCTTCCACCGTGCGTTTCTCGCGTAACTTTCTGCCGCGCACTGTAAAACTCTGGTACAAACTGTCACCAGCAGCATTTCCGGACCTACACGACCTACAAACCTTTAAGAATAGAGCGTATTCCCATTTCCCTGTTAAAAGGCCGGCAACGCACCTGCAGCTCTTTTGATGTTGCGAGTGTCCATGGGCGACGGTAGTTGCTTTCCATCAGGTGATCCGTTTGCTCGTTTGCCCCCGTTTTATTTCATAAAAAAAATTGAATCCGGAGTTCTCTTAGTATTTTCGGAACCATCTAGCATACCTTGGTGCAAAATTTTACTTTTTGATAGCATATAATATATGCTTGGGATACTTCTTATAAAGCCAAAATCGCCCTCTTGTGCTTTCATAAATTTTTGAGAAGTTACCTCGATTACTCATGAAATTAACTTTAATACGTGGTAATAAAGGTTGACCTTATTGACCACATCTTAAAGATCATTTTCACAGATACTCCGAGGCGTACTTAGGTGACATACAGGCGAAAAAGATCGTCGAGCCATAAGTCCGCGTACTTCTACGCACGTCTGTCACCCCTTTTACACCCCTTTTAGGGTTCTGTAATTAACAAGACGTCCTCGTTGACCATGGAACCCTAAAACATCTAACCAGCAGATTTTTTTGTATACTGAGAGGTATACAAAAAACTAGCTACTATAGTTATATAATTTAACAATAACATTTTCCTACAAATAGAACAATCATATTTTAGGACCATCAAATCGAAATACTTATTAACTTTCGAGAATTTTTGCACAGGAAATTGTTGTTCGTCTAATCAAAAAAAAAAAAGAAGCTACTCACTAATCACTATGCTACCCACGAAAAATTTTCTTGATAGCAATCAATATCCTAGGCCCTAGGGAATCTGAACCTACTACTTACTATTCATTTTTATGTTTTGCGTAATGTAATAAAAACGCTCTAGAATTATAGATCAACATCTTTCTAATCTACAAGAAACCATAAAAATTTGAACAAACTTGTATAATATCGTGATAATATTTTATTTGAGCGTTAAAACAATATCGAAAAACGTAAAACTTATAAAATCATTATGAACTCTTAGGTATTCTTCTTGAGGTATTATTATGAACTCTGGGTTGTTATAATAATCAGCAACGAGAATATAATTCAAAAACATAACTTCAGTTTTACTTAATCCTTCGGGGTAGCCTTTTCCAAGTAACCAACTCATGATAATATTTATTGACGAAGATATTGGGAGTAGAATTAGGGTGGCCAGTTTGATCTGCTCAACGATTTGCTGTTAATAAGTCCATTGTTTTGTTGCACATATTGGATGGGTTATAATGTTTCAATAAACACATTTTATATAATATTAAGTATATATAGTACTTAATAATTTTTTCAAAGATTGTTCGGATGAGAGAAATAAAATAGTATATTACTTATTTAAATCAATTCCCAATATTTGCAAAACATTTTTCAAGATGACCGTGTCAAAAACTTCAAAATGCAAATACTTTCGTTGCTAAGACGGTCGCTAAGTAGATTATATTTTGTCAAAAGCAATGCGACCAATAAAATACGATTCTATCGTGAACGAGCATAGCCGACAGATAGCGACCAATAAACCTATCGTTGCCAAGGAGATCGCAATGTTGATATTTTGGTAAACACAAAATGACCAAGATGGAAATATAGAAATACGATTCTGTCCTGTTCTTTTTCCCGATCAACACTGACCACTGACCAGTTTAAGTTGACCCGCGACATGCATAGGAATCAACTTCCTCGAGTGTACATTTGTGAGTTAATCACTGAGTTAGTAACGAAACGGAGGAGTGAGCAATTACGGAAAGTCTCACTTTTGTATGCAAGTGAATACAAAAAGTGGCACTTTCCGTTACTCACTCCTCCGTTTCGTTACTAACCCAGTTATTAACTCACAAATGTACGATACAGAATCGGCCAGCTGATCACTGGTTACTTACACTACCACCGGTCTGGTTGGCGAAACAGGCAGTCCCAAGAAAACTTGGCGCGACAAACTAGACGATGTTGGTAAAAAGTGGCCAAATACAGCAAGGCAGAGAGATGGAAGGAGATATGCCTTTGCATAGCTAGTGAACTACTTATAAAAATGAATTAAAGAATTAGTCTCACTAAAACTAGAAAAGACTGAACTGATTTGGCTGATTTTATTCTTGAAATATTCTTGGAAGTCCAGGGAAAGTTCGTATTAGGATTGAGGAGGGAAGCGGAGTAAGTACACTGGGTCATCACTCATCTAGTAATAAAAAAATCGTTGAAGTATTTGGCAAATTCTGTAAAATTAACTAGTGTTAGTGCAACTAAATCACCACCAACTGTATTTGAGCGTATGACATAAATATTGATTCGAATGTCCAAATTATGATAATCCTGATAGCTGACCAATCGAATTTGTAATCATTGGATTAATATGATACTGCATAGATGTACAATATGTAAGGATATCGCATTTACACATAACGTTAAAAACGTTAATTCTAGAGAAATTATGATATATTTTATTCGAATCTAATAAACGAGGTGTCAAAGGATTCGTAACAATAGCTCACGTAGGCAGTGACGCGTAGTCGAGGTCGAGGTCGAGGTCGAGGTCGAGGTCGAGGTCGAGGTCGAGGTCGAGGTCGAGGTCGAGGTCGAGGTCGAGGTCGAGGTCGAGGTCGAGGTCGAGGTCGAGGTCGAGTTCGAGTTCGAGGTCGAGGTCGAGGTCGAGGTCGAGGTCGAGGTCGAGGTCGAGGTCGAGGTCGAGGTCGAGGTCGAGGTCGAGGTCGAGGTCGAGGTCGAGGTCGAGGTCGAGGTCGAGGTCGAGGTCCCACAAAAGTGGGATGGGTAAAAACTGTGAAACTCGCTCGAGTCAACGCCGCTAAAGAAGATTTCACTTCAAAAATCTTTAACCATGACAATATTATTATAATATTAATAATATATTGCCTTTATAGCATAATGCAAGTTAAACCCGTAAAAATTGATAAATATTCACATAGTGGAAAAGATGTAATTCTGATTTATTAGTATGTAATGCAAGGTATGAGTATAGTTTATCGATGTACATAACATGTGTCAACTGTCTAGGTATAAGCCGCGAAATGACGCGGTGCATGATCGACCACTTTCGTGGTCCACTGATCATATTCACCGTCGTATTCAATGGGAATGGCCAATCACTTAATCAAACCCATCTGCATTAGTAATCAGATATTGTTCATTAATAACGGCATCTACAAATTGGTATAACTAAATTAATACCACATTAAGGAGAGAACAACGTCAGAGTCAATTCAGACCGCAACGCGATTTTATGTATGGATTTAGGCCGCAAAAGCGTGAATTCTACGAATTCTTTTTACAGACGAACGGTACTTGTCTACTTGTAGAATCTAGCTAGGAATATTTATTAGCTAGATTTTGGCGTGAAGAGGTAATAGACAGCGACACAGAGAGACATACAATTTTGCATTTATAATATAGATTCGAGATTGAAGGTACGAGAATTGGAAACGTATGTCTACTCACATTCAATATTCGAGCATATTAGCTTTCCGGATGACCAAGCAGCTGTCGTAGATGATTTATAGCTTACGAGTTACGACGTACAGCTATCCGCACTCAATAATTACCCTTGATTCTGCAATGTGTTATACTATATTATATGGTACGAGCTGACCCGTCAACGTTATTTTGCCATATAAATTATTCCTAGTTTCAATGTTAAAAATATACAAAAACCTATTCTCAGACCTAACGAAAGTGCATACAAAATCTCATTAAAATCGGTTCAGCCGTTTTGGAGGAGTACGCGGCACAAAGACTGTGAACACGAGAATTTAATATATTAGAAGACTTGACGTACGCAGCTCCGTTGCGCCAGAATACGTTTATCACGCGGGAACCGTGCATTTTTTTGCTATAAAATGTATCCTATGTGTTATCCCGGGACTCAAATTATCTTCATACCAAATTTCAGCCAAATCAATTCAGCGGTCTGGGCGTGAAGAGGTAACTAAAGGATGTTATTTGGCCTAAATATGTGTACTCGTCAACATAAGAAATAAGTGTATATTACACTCGTATGGATAAATATTTTTCATTTATTCAGTAACTTAATACTGCCGGATATGGTGGCACATAACGCAGAATTATTGTCGAGACAATATTTCTTTCATTCACAACATTCTGATCTTCTGAATAAAGTAATACAATTATTCATGCTTAAACCCGAAAGCTGATCAACTGATTTCACTAATTTCAGTCTTGAAATATTTCGTGGAAGTGCAGGGAAGGTTTATGTTAGGATGGAAGTGATACAAAGTTCACCCGCGGGTCATCTAGTTTTTTTTTAATTCTATGTAATAATTTTAAGTAGGGGAAGTACGGACAAAATGACAGGGTGTTTTGTTTTTCAATCATATTTTTTTATTTAATGACATTATAATTAGTCTCAACGGTTTAACATTATCTTAGGTTCATTGACTATCAGTAATACAGTCTTTTAATTCAATAGAAACTATAATAAAACATACAAAAAGAAAAAAATATGACTAATCACAAAAACCATGTCCATATAGTATGGACAAAATGACATACACATTTTTAAGAACAAAGTTCACAATAATTAAATCGTTTGAGATTCTTTCTAGCCATTTAGATTTAGAATTCTTGGCTCCACGACTGCCGATTAGTTTTTCTTTCGTAGTTTCGCGGCATATCCCCTTAAAAAAATTATAAATGTTAACAGAAATACTGTACAGTGTACAATGGTATGTCATTTTGTCCAAATGTAACCAAAACAAAAAAAATATCAAAATTCCACCAAATAATCTAATGATTGCAATAAAGTTCATAGAAATCACTGGCTAATAGCATAGTTCATCGATTTTAATACAAATAATAACAAATGACAGCAAATAACTCGCCAGAAAACAGGAGAAAACCATCTGTTAAATAAACTTTTGAAGGCGAGAAACACGTTTGATCTGCTTACTGCGGCGCAACTGTGAGAATAGCGCTCAAAGTCTGGCAGGATTGTTAATATGACTGCCGTCACGTGATACAATCGCGGAAATGTGTCTAAATCCCCCCAATTTTGAAATAAGGGCACTATGTCATTTTGTCCGTATATGTCATTTTGTACGTATTTCCCTTACCTACTGTGTTACAACAAGTCATTATTCCCAAGTCTTTGATAGTTATTTGCAGGCTATCCATGCTACACAGAGATCTAAAGCATCCTTAGGCCGTGTTTCCACCTGCAAGACCACTGTCGTGAGACTCGCGAGAAGTGACTGACAGTCTGTCTGACAGCAGCTTGGAAGTGTTTAAGCCGCGTAGCAAGTGCTGTCGCGACAATTTGTCAAGCGCTTCCTGCGAGTAGTTGCGAAAGCATGTCTAAACACGTCTGCGTGGACTCGCGACAGATCTCGCTGCTATATTATCTCGCAGCAAGTAATCGCACGGCTTGTGTTTTTGGTTCAAAATAATGATATAGTTCCTATTGCGACATTCGTAAAATCTCGTGTGTAAATACCTCCGCGATAAGTTGCGATAGTATTATCCGCGAGCTTCTCGCAAGACATTTATTGCGGCAATAAATTGTAGGAATTAGTACCAAATGTAAACAATATTGCAAGAAACTCACACAAGACTTCCGCGAGTTTCCTTACAGGTGGAAACAGGGCCTTAGACCAAAATAATTAAGGTTAAAGCGTAGCTATTTGATACAACATATCTTATTTCAATCATGAAAGACATCACAGACCGCAATCAGATCAAAGATATCATCATCATTTCTGTAATGTATGTGTCTATGAGGTTTGGTTGCTTAGGGTGTTCTAGGCTTCCCGCGTTGGAAGAAAATTGTGATTTTATGACGCGTCACGCGATATAAATTATTTAACAGTGATTTTGATTGGCTAATGTTTTTCTAGGTCTCAAAGTATCTCTTTTCTAAATTTTATCACAATCGGTGGCTAAAATATAAAGACGTGTAAGACAGACAGTTATAAAGATCAGCAGCAGCAGATGATCAGGGCGAGCGAAGCGCGAGCTCTAGTAAAAATATATCCCAAAACCTTCACATTTTGTGGTACACTTTACGGAAAAAACATATGATTTAACATAGCAATTCTTATTTATTTTACATGTAGGTGTGTTATCATCAGTCAGCCAAGGTGTGACAACGCGAGCCCTCACAAAGCTCGGTTTTAAGCTAGCTAACCGACTTCCAAAAAACGAGGAGGTTATTTATAACTAGTTGTCCATTGCATCAAAATTCGTTTATCGTGCGGAAACCACACATTTTTGCGGGATAAAAATTATTCTTTCTTGAGACCTAATTAAGTATCTCCATACCAAATTCCATCACAATGGGTTAAGCCCGGGGTTCCCAAGCTGTGCGCCGCAGCGCCCTGGTGCGCCGTGGAAAGGCAAGAGGGGCGCCGTGAGTCGATCCTCCATCATTATCCATAACCACAAAATATTAATATATAAAATAAAATTATAATATGATTTATAGGTACAAAGCAGGCAGATAATTAAATACTTGTTTTCTTGCTTAACCTAACTATAATCATTAAAGGTGTTTATTTATGCATCTTTTTGTAATTTAGCTAAGCAGAGTAGGGCGCCGTGATAAAATATTGACTTGAAAATGTGCCGCAGGCTGAAAAAGATTGGGAATTCCTGGGTTAAGCGGTTTACGCGTATTAAACGTATCAGACAAACAAACTTTCGTATTTATAATACTAAGATTGGCGCTTTATACAATTTAAAGCGAAAATTGGTCGTATGTTACATGAGACTAAGCCGGGATTAATTATATAAGGGCGAATTCGATAAACGCGGTTTGTACATAATATTGTAGAATGTAGAGGGTGGATTACTATTATCTGTTTCTATTGTTACATAACAACATAATGGTGAAACTGGCAAGACTAGTAACCCAAGATCCAGCGACAGTCAGACTTTCGTCCTAAATATTAGACTTTGAGGTGGTCTGGCAGTGGAAAGCAATATGTCATTATTATTTTTTAATAAAAAATTAAAACCGACTTCCAAGGTAAAAACAAAAGTAATACTTAATCTTAATCTAAAAAGAATTCAAATAATTCTTATTCCGTATTATAGTGGCTTCTTCAGACTTCGCCTAAACCTCAACTATTTCTGTACTCAATCTTCATGCTTTTGAAGTCGGTACCAGCCCGGAAAAGTTCTGAGATCCTTGACATAGCAATTACGCTAAGGTAAGCTGGTACCGACTTTAAAAGCATGAAGATTGAGTACAGAAATAGTTGAGGTTTAGGCGAAGTCTGAAGACGCCACTATAATAAGGAATAAGAATTATTTGATTCTTTTTAGATTAAGATTAAGTATTACGTTTGTTTTTACCTTGGAAGTTGGTTTTAATTTTTTGTTAAAAAATAATAATTTTACCCTTTTTAGTTACATAATATGAGACGACAAGGCAATAATATTATATAGCTTGTTGTCTTAGAGTTGTACATATTACTAGCGGTCGCCTGCGGCTCTGCCCGCGTGGATGTCGGTTACGGCTGCAAAAAGCCTACCCAGGAAAGACTCGGTCAGCAAAATGATTCCCAGGTCAATTCACAGACTCCGACACTGACATCGACGACGCGGACGCAGTCATTATCCGCAAGCGCATCCCGCTTGGTGACGCCCACTATCGTAATATTTTAATTTCGCCATAATTTCAAAACCAAACGTCCAATTTTAATCATTCAAAGACCAAATTTTATCTACATAAACTGTACTTAGTGATAAAATAATTTATTTTGATAAGGATTAATGGCATAAGTAAAATAAACGCGTTTAAATGTTGTCCAAAAAAAATTCAAGATTTTTAAATAAAAAAATGGTTATTGTGCCTCACTCGACATAGATAAGTATAGTGTGTCGCGGACTTTTTTGTAGATATTTATAAGATCTACAATACTTAGAACATTTTATGGTTCTATCTTTTATAGTTTCGGCAACGTACGCAAAATAAGTAACTTTTCTGGTTGATTTTTTCACCTGGCGTCCGAAAAACCCAAATATCTAACGAAACCCTATTTTGTCCAAAATAAAATTTAGCCTATGTTCAGGACAAATAATGTAGGATTTGCTTGGAGTAGTTTAAATAAAGCCAAAATCTTCAAACTTGTATCTATAAGGATTCAAAAGTTCTGTTGGGTACCTTCAGAACCAGGATATATCCTGGTGCAAAATCTTACTTTTTGGTAGTATATGCCTGAAATACTTCAGAAAAAATCGAAATCACTATATGTTCTCATATAAATTTCAAGGAGTCCCCTCGATTCCTAATGGATCCCATCATCAGATCACCACTTTTGTGAACATGGTACCAACCTCGGATTCAACCCTGTACAACAACAAAAAAATCATGAAAATCAGTCCAGAAACGGCGAAGTTATGGTTGAACATACAAAAAAAAATAATATATATATATATATATATATATATATATATATATATATATATATATATATATATATATATATATATATATATATATATATATATATATATATATATATATATATATATAAACAGACGAACATATAACCTCCTCCTTTTTGGAAGTCGGTTAAAAAATTACTGGCAGTGAAAAATGAGATTTCTACAGCTATCCCGATGAATTGAGCTTTGCTCTTTATAGAAGGTCAGGTAAACCTTCAGAACTGGATACCTTTTGCAGTAAAAAAGGAACCGCGACGAAACTCCATGGTCGTTCTTACCAGAAGGGGGTCATGAACAAGTAAACTTTCAACTTTTATAAAACGATGAAAGTCTGGCTGCCGCTGGCTCTTGGGTTATAGACTATAGTACTAACTACTAGTGTTGGTATCTCTAGTTCAATAGTTTGATACTATTATCCCAAATTCACATACGTTCCGATGAGTTTCTGAATGTTATATAGGGTGTAATAAAACAAAGTTATAATATTTTAGGGTCTGTTCAGCTGCATGGGCGTACCCAGCTGCCCCCAAATGACAATTTTCCTTGTAAGTGGGAATTAAAAACGTGTTACCTACTCAGCGAAAAATGAAGTGTTGGAAACAAAGTAACTTATTAGTCAGATATATCAAAGTCAATTTTGATGATTTTTTGTTTCAATATGACCGACCACCTTCTCGAAACAAGTATGCTGCCCCCCCTAGCTAAAATCCTGGGTACGTCCATGAAATTGTACAGCTGTGTATATTGTGTTTGTTTTGGCACATGCTCTTGCATCGAGTTCGCTGTACAAGTAGCAGCACTGAAAGAGTATTTTTTATTATGGTATGAGCACATTCATAACGTTAAAGCATGTTTTATAGAAGCACAGAAGTCATAAAAGTTCGTATCCAACGAAGGGCCGCTCGAATTGTTGACTGCCATAGTGTTTCAAACAGCTTGGACCCCTTGGAATTACGCCGAGATGTAGCTCATTCACTCTGCATCCTCTATCGGTTGTATCACGGGGAGTGCTCTGAGGAATTGTTCGGAATCATACCACCTGCAACTTTACGCCATCGTTCCACGCGAAAAACATACCATCCTCATCACCTTGATGAGTGGCAGTCTTCCACAGTGTGTTTTTCGCGTAACTTTCTGCCGTGCACTGTAAAACTCTGGAACGAACTGTCACCAGCAGTATTTCCGGACCTATACGACCTGCAAACCTTCAAGAAAAGAGCGTATTCCCTCTTAAAAGGCCGGCAACGCACCTGCAGCTCTTCTGATGTTGCGAGTGTCCATGGGCGACGGTAGTTGCTTACCATCAGGTGACCCGTTTGCTCGTTTGCAGGGGGCAAATTTATTTAATAAAAAAAAAGACGGGTTGCACTCCGGGAGTGCCGGCTGAAGTGAAAACTTGATTATTAACGTTGTGCATTTTTTTTAACCCATTTTTTATGAAAATCGATTATTAAGAAACATTTTTTTTTATTAATCGAAACCCTTACAATTCGAGTTCGAGTTCAAGTTTTCGAGTTCGAGATTTCGAGTTCGAGTTTTCGAGTTTTCGTGTTTTCGAGTTTTCGAGTTTTGGAGTTTTCGAGTTTTCGAGTTTTGGAGTTTTCGAGTTTTCGAGTTCGAGTTCGACACAAAACACTACTCTCCAACCGTCTTACGGTTTTTCTATGGTTTTTCGATCAACACGAAAATCTGACGCGAGTTTCACAGTTTTTACCCATCCCACAAAAGTGCTCAACGCCGCTAAAGAAGTTTTCACTTCAAAAAAAGTAACATTGTCAGCGTTGATAGTTACAGTGAACTATACAAAGTGTAACAAAACTAAGTGATAATACTTTAGGCTTTAGGGTGTGTATGTGTTTCTTGTAGAGAGTTCACTGTGAAAGTAGCAGCGCTGAAAGACCAATTTTTTTCTCACTTTTGTATGACGATGAATCCTCTACAAGGAAAACATACACACCCTAAAGTATTATCACTTAGTTTTGTTACACTCTGTATAATATGGACTCATATAAAACCCTAAAGTATTATTACTTTTTTTTTTCACCCTATAAAATACTACTAGATACTTGCCACGATTTTGCACATAAGAAAAGCCGTGCCAAACATTTTTCCGTGGTAAGAAATATGTTACTACCCACAGACATCGTCTTTCACAAATCACATTAAAATCATTAAATAGCATAAAACAATCAGTATCAAATAACACATGTAAATAGCTTTTTTTGCATTTACTGAATTGAAACCGAGGCCAAGGATGTTGTAAATCTATTCTGTTACAACTAAGGCCTGCATTGTAATTAGATGAGAGGCCTCGTCTTCGGTTAGCATGTGCTGCGTCACCCATGAATATTCATACATCCTTTGGCTATTACGTAACATGACGTTCTCTAAGGAAGCCCATAATATCCAGGAAATCTATTAAGCGACTAGGTAGTTAAATAAAAAGATAATCTTAAAAATAGACTTCAATTATCTCAAAAACTACAGACCCGATTCTGACAAAACTTGCAGCATTCCGCTAAGTTGAACATTACCTAGAACAACAAAAAAAGAATCGCCTAAATCGGACTTGTAGTTCTGGAGATATGCGAACCTAAATATAAAACATAAGTACATACATACTTACAGTCATACATACATACATTTTTGAAATTTGATACATTTGTTTAGATGTTGATATAGACTAAAATAAACGATTTTTGGGCAATTAGGAAAATATTCCATGCACACGTGTCGAATTGTGAACTTCCTTTTTTTAAGCCAGTTTAATCTTAATACCTCGATTGTGGGAATCGCAGACACAATAGATATTCAATTGTGGTGCCGCTTGAGAGTTGATGGGTTAATGGACATACGTTATCCGGTCGGGATATGTCAGGCCCACCTAGATTACAGCCAATATCACATTATTTTCACCCCTACCAAATATAACGTAAGTATACCTTCCCAAATTCCTAACCCTCTTTCAGCATTACAAAGTCAGAATGTAAGTTTCCATCATCGGAATGGTGTTTAATTTTTGTATTCTATGCTGCCGGGAACCCCAATCCCAATAAGTGCACTCCGTCAAATTAATCGATTTACTTAAGTACGCCTTCCGATGTTAGTACAGTCAGCTGAAACGGTTGACTGGATGTTTCCAACGGGGCCCTTGGATAAGTATATTAATTATATTAAAGGCCTTAAGAATAAAAAGGTTTGGATTATATTATACTAGCAACCCGCCCCGGCGTCGCACGGGTATAAAATAGATAGCCACTGAAAAAATGATTAAAATCGATAGCCTATGATCCTTTACGTGGTCTATTTCTTATCTGTGAAAAATAAATAAAAATTGCTCCGCTAGTTCGCGAGATAAGCCCTTTCAAATAATTTCCCCCGTTTTTTTCAAATTCTCCTATTAGTCTTAGCGTGATAAAATATAGCCTATAGCGTTCCTCAATAAATGGGCTATCTAACACTGAAATAATTTTTCAAATCGGACCAGTAGTTCCTGAGATTAGCGCGTTCAAGTTTTGAACGTTGCGTAGTTTTAAAGAATAAAGGGAACAAAGAACATGAGGGAAAAAACTACTTTATTTTATAATATTACTAGCTGTCCCGGCAAACGTTTCTTTGCCATATTATTATATAAAGTATATCGCCCGTATTATTTTATTGAATTAGTGACTAAATAAGTATGTCACCATGGTAACGTCCATCGCTATCCCGTGACCCGCGTCGCATAAACAATGGTCGCTCTTTATAGACAAATAATTTGCAATAAAATAAAATTGCGACTATAATTAAAGATCTAAGCTATCCTATCTCTCAAGTTGGAAAAAAGCACACATAAAAAAAAACATCAAAATCGGTTAAGTAGTTTAGGAATCCATCGCGGACAAACATCGTGACAGGAGATTTATACATATTAGATGTATAGATACAGAAGTTGAATTTAAATATAGTGTTCTATCCTTCTCTGATACGTTTGATAGTGCCTTAGTGTTTGCGCAGTTTGCAAGAGCGCTGTCTCTTTCTTTACTCTTAAGGGCGAAACCAAACGAGCGTAATTTGTGAGTTGTGAGTCGCAGAATTTCGGTTCGGCAGAATTCTGCTGCATTCAGTTTTATCATTCATACAAAAGTCCTGTTTGATTCACACGAGCGTAATTTTGTGAGTCACGATTTGTATGAAAAGGTAATTACGCGGCAGAAATTCTGCGACTCACAACCCACAAATTACGCTCGTTTGACTTTTTTTTTTTATTTCTTCGGAAAACTTACAGCTATTAAATAACAAATTAACTTAACTAAATTGTAACTATAAGCCATTTAAAAGTTTTCACAAATAGTAACAAATGAAAGTGCAAAAAAAAAATTATTGTGAAGTTAATCAGGATAAAAAACAAACTGAGAAAACTTAAAAACATTTTTTCTTTCAAAAACACATTGCATCTACTAATCATGGTTTAAGCAATTTAATAAAAAATAGTCAATATTAGTGTAAGTATGTATAATAGTGCCCTATAGTAATAGTGCCCTAACATTCGGACGACGACGACTGGCGAGAGATTAAGCGCAAGATAAATGCATATCGGACGCATAGATCTTCTTTTTTGTCAGGCAATCGGCTATTCAGCGTGTACTATAGTCCTGAGTCCTGACCAAACTTAGAAAAAATATTTTTCCAAATCGGAAATGAGCCCGCAACCTCCAAAAGCCATGTTCGAAACTACCAAACCACGCTTTAAAAGTGAAGTGATGCACAAAATCCCTAATAAACAAATATAAAATTGAACGAGTAATATGAGCTTATTAATTTTGAATATTCCATTTAGAGAAGATTACCGATACACGGTATTGGCCGGGTTAGCAATATCGTATTCCATTAAAATGTTGTATTTTAGACATGTCGGACGAACGCGGAAATTACTGTTTCATGAAATATTGTACTCCATATTTCATATTCTGTTTTTAAACTTAATAAAAATTGGTCAAGTGTGAGTTGGATTTGTGCACGGAGCTACTTGAGATATAGCCTGTCGACAGTCAGACTGACAGCTTTGAAAACCCTAACCCTAGTAAGAAGTATTGTCAAAAAATATCCACAGACGAACATAATATTAAATAACCTCCTCCTTTTTAGAAGTCGGTTAAAAACTGCTGAGGTGGTTTTTATGTGATGCGTAAATTATGGTCGAGCCTACTACACGCAATTACACATCGACTAAACTTCTTCTCTCTATTGAAACAACTCACTCTTTTGAGTTTCATTAAATCTGAATCAGCATCAATTTTTCTACGGAAATAATGTTAGTTAAAAATAATCAATCGATTATTCCGATATAGTTTTGCTGGTATAATCGATTTTTTATTTAGCTATCTAACTACAATGTTGTATAAACAATAACTAACCTACTAAAAAGAGTGCAATATGATAAAATCTGACAAACATTTAGTGCAGTAGCCAAAAATATTTAGACACCGTATAATACAATTTTATTGTCTCTATCTATCTCTATTTATTTATTCTATCTTATAAATTTATTTATTCTATCTATTTATTCTATCTTATAAAATTATTTCTGTTGTAAAATTCACTTGCCAGACAACTATACAAGTACATAATACTCTATCTGAGAATATTTAGAAACAAACAATAAGAGTTACACTTTTCACCTTGTGTGTACTAAAAATATGACGTATAACTGTTTTTCAGTCAATGATAGTACAAGGGACGCAGGTGTCGGCTTTCCAATTTAGAGCTGTTCGGGGGATGAGCGCCGATTTTCATTTCCCGAGCAAGCCGCGCGATTATGTTCGACATTGTACTTTGTCGCCTATTGTTGCTTGCCTGGTATGAGAGAATACAATTTTTATGTGGGCCTGGTTGGTCAGATTGAAAGTATACATTTTTTGACAAACTTTTCAGTAGCACCTCCATCGTGGGTATCGCAGACACGATAGATTTTCAATTGTAATGCGGCAGCCGAGTGTCGCTTGGGGATTGATGGGTTAAAGTAATGTTAAGGAATATTTATAGGTCCATGAGTGTGGCCGTAAGTTACGACATAAGCAAGAAAGCGGAGATCTCGGGTTCCGCGGAGGCCTTAATTTATAAATGGCTTATCTATATTATGATACATAAACCAATAGATCTTAATAATAATAATTGTGTAAAAGCCACTAGAGACACATAATAGTTTATAAACACAACCTACCACTGAAATATTTTTCAAGTTTACCCGGTCAAAGTGTTTATCGCGTCTAGACTTTCAATAACTTACTGTCTTTCAGGTGTCGTAACATTTACTTTAGTCTTCGATAAGCTTAATTAATTACAGCTAGACGAACTTTATTGATTTATATAGACTAGAAGACGCCCGCAACTTCGTTGCGACAAATTTTGTTTATCGCGCGGGAGCCGTACATTCTTCCGGGATAAAAAGTATCCTATGTCCTTTCCCGGGACTCAAAGTATACCAAATTTCAGCAAAATTGGTTCAGCGGTTTGGGCCTGAAGAGGCAACAGAGAGACAGACAGACAGACACACTTTTGCATTTATAATGTTATATTAGTATGGATTGTCATTTTCGAAGCCGAATTAGACTTAGATTGGAACATTGATAATTAAAAATGCCTGATTGAGCTTCAAAACGTATCACGTAATTTTTTAATTCCGTACTAAAATTAATGAGAAAGTGAGTCCGTATTTCTCTCGTCACGCTTAAGGGTCAATTCAGACCGCAACGCGACGAGGCGAGGCGAGGCGAGGCGAGGCGCGGCATGTATGGATTTGATACTTGACAGATCTCAATTGTGTGAGACGTCTTGCGAATCTATCAAATCCATATAAATTTAGAAATGCATCTACGCGTCGCGTTGCTGTCTGAATCAACTGTAATTTTTATGGTTCTTGGGTAAGAAACAAACTGCTCAGCGAATTAGCGGACAATATCATAATATGTTTTATATAATTTTTTATGATTCAACAATTCATTCAAAACATTCAATTTGACGACCTCTGTGGCTCAGTTGGTGGGCTGTAGGCAGCTCGAGCCGGGGGTCGCGGGTTCGAATACCGCCGACGCAACAAAAAGTTTTTCAAGTTCCTGGGTCATGGATGTGTATTAAAATATATGTTTATCATATAATAAAAATCTTAAATATATTATATGTATAATATAAAAGTATTAAATATATTTCTGTTGTCTGGTACCCGTAACACAAGTCCTTCAGGACCTGTGTTACGGGTACCAGACAACGGAAATAGCCCCAGTGGACGGGGCCAGACTGACGTGGTGTAATGCGTCCATAGATATTATTATTATTATTATTATAGATATTATAGAGTTTTCTAACTCGTGATTTGTATAAAGACAGTAAAATATTATTTTACTTATTAACCCTTAATTCACTTCCTGAGTCCCAGGGACTCACATCAAAATGTTAAACGGCCATAATTCAAAAGTCTTAGCAGCTAGTTTCCCCCACGTCTCAGTACCTTCATGTAGTGACGCGTGCGACATGGTGCCGAGAGGATGAGTGCGTACATACCATATTTGGTGAGTTATTACGCCGAGTGAGTCCCAGGGACTCATACCAGTGAATTACGTTATGGTTATTTTTATATATTAAAGTTTTAATATGTTGATTTTTCACCGTTATTATAATTTAAATTATGTATGCATTATTTTTCTGTTGTGCAATTGTAAAATGGCTCTAAAAATCATGACTTTATCAATCTAAGAGAAGATTGAGCAGATTCCATTCTGGAAGCCTGGCTTCAACAAGATTTGGATGAAAAAATGACATTCCTGAAGATGTGAGCCACCCTGAAACGAGTTAGCTAGGAGGGAAAGTATTACTATTTATGCCACTACAAAAAGAGAAGAAAAATTGCTCATCTGTGCCCAAAATGTCTGAAGCCGAAATGTTTTACTTGCTTAAAAAAAGATATTCCAACATAGCTTTTAGATAGTGGTAGAAACCCACTGCACGTTTTTTTTCTTTGTATAGAAGCATACATTAATGTTTATTTTATTTTATTTTGTATACCTTTATTGATTTAAAAACGTTAAGTTCTTTTTAATTTTTAGAATATTTGTTAATTTAGAGAAACCTTAACAATATCATGGTTTTAAAAGACTGACAAGTGCTTTTTCTTTAATTTTCAAGATGATATTATCAGAAGTTTGGTTGGTTTTGTTATTAATTCTTATAATTTACTAAGTACTTAAGAAGATTGTTAAACAAAATGTTGATGAAATTTGTTTCATTTCATAAGAACATACATTTAAAATATGTGAGTCCCAGGGACTCATAGAAGGTATTTAAGTGAGTAAATTTCACCTAGTGAATTGAGAGTTAATACAAGACCCAATAATAATTAATTTAAAATCTTGCTATAACGTTAAATGTGTAAAATATGTTACGTGCACCGCAAAACCACGATGTATACCATTAATTTTAATTGAGCTCACCTTGGTTTGACATAAAAAAATGGTTTTCAACATGCTGAAATTATAATATTATAATATTGCAATAAAACCATTTCAACACACAATTCAAAATAATTGGAAAGGTATTGCATTATAAAATTACCACTAGCAACCAGCTAGCAACACTAGAACGTCAACCCACTTTACTTCAATCGCCCGCGCCATGGGCGCTACATCTATTCTTCTATAAACGTAATAACTTCACCTTTATTTTATAATTCACATCAATATACAGTCCACAAGTTCAAGTGATTAACACAAACATGCAGTGTATAATTATTGCATTATAGAATTACCTACTGCTTTCTTTGAGTCCGGTACTGAAAATTTGGGTGAAAAAGTTTCATATTATGTGCAATCTGCATAAACGTAAAAACAACAGCTGTAGACGTAAGTGGGTGAAGTGACTAACAATTTTAAATGAGTAATTGACAATTGCCCTTTAGAAAATGAGTATTTTATTGTTTGTGTGTCACTCAACTTATCACTTAAACTTGTGGACTGTATTGAAGTTAGATGTAAGTAAAAATATATAAGATGAACAAAATTATTACGTTTTTAGAAGATAGATGTTGCGTCCCCTGGCCAGGGTCCGATATGAAGTGAATATTCGGTGTTGCTAGCGCTTCTGTAATGCCAGCTGACGCAACCGGAAGACGTCTTGATACTTTGCGTTTTGCCCATTAAAAAAGTAATAACCGTGTATGGTTATTCTAAATCGCGGAATCGCGTACAGTAATTATTGTCCTTATGTAATAAAATCATACTTATCCAGTACCCTCTTCATGCATTTATATCTTCAACTATGTCTGAACTGACTATCATTTATTCAAAATATAATAAGCGGTCTCTGTAGATGAAAATTTTATCAGCAATAGCTACGACAAGTTTGAACATAGTTAACAGTACGTATATATTATCGGTTATAAGTTTGAGTAGTTAGAAACTATTTTATATATTCAAAAACGCAACTCGCCAATCTCTTAGTTGCGAAGTTTCGAAGTTCCGAAGTCGGGTAACGTACATACTGAGCGGAGCGACAATGGACCCAACGAAAAAGTTTCAAACAAAGGAATTATCAGTCTCTACTTTGACCGATAAAGGAGGACAGAGCTGTTTATTATTGTCAACTTTTGATGAATATTTCGCATAGTTTTTTCCTGTTATACATAATAATATTATAAAGACGTGTGAAATGGATACCGTACGTAGGGTACCGTAGTCAACCAAGTTTTGTTGATTACAGAACCCTAAAACGGAACCCTAACCAGCTGATTTTTTGTATATTGGTAGGTTAATAATATATAATTTAAGAGTAACCTTGTCCTACAAATAAAACAATCCATATTTTAGGACCATCAAGTCAAAGTATGAAATCCTTTCTATCTCTGTTAGCTACCACTTTCGAGATTTTTCGAAAATAAAAATGTTGTTCGTCTTATCAAGATGTAAGCTACTCACAAAAAATAGCTTGATAGTAATCACAAAAAAAATTGTTCTACGGTTCCCGCACTATTAGTTTTTACGTGCTACGAAAAAGTTTGTTTAAATTGTAAAATTGGTTTGAAAGTTTTGTGGTTTTTATATTTTAGTAAATAGTTAATCTGGGGTGCTCTCGTAAAGTTGCAACACGCGCCAGCTTCGGTCGTAAAGGCACCATCTCGTCTTTAGTTTTATTTCCAGGCAAGATTAGTTTGGAATGGAATATGTTGCTGGGTATATATAATGTAAGCGCATGCAACGATACTATTGTTTCTTTATGGAGGATAGGAAAATTGCATAATTTTATTACACACAAGATGACCCGGTAAACTGTCCTTCTAATATAAACCTTCCCTGGACTTCCACGAGCATTTCAAGACTAAAATTAGCCAAATCGGTTCTGCCGTTCTCGAATTTGAACGAGACTAACAAAATTGTAAATTATTTTTATTTTATAAAATTAACGTTTATGACGTTCGACAATTCATCGGTAAACGATTTTTGTAGGAGAAAAATTGAACAGTGTGTTGAGTGTTCAACTTGCAATAGAGCAACGTCATACAAATAGACGTCATCTTAATTATAAAATTCAATTATGACGGATTAATAATTGTTATTCTTAATGGTTCTACTAAAGAGGAATATATTATAAACCCTAGAGAAAAATATAACGCAATTATAATTGTAATTACAGATTTATAACAGTGATGTAAATATTTGACTAAAATTACCACCAGTTAAATAGGGTATAGATAGATCCTCGCGGGTAGGACTCCTGGGAATATATGGCTTCCCAGGAGTCCTACCCGCGAGCCAAGCATTAAATCTAGTCCATACTAATATTATAAATGCAAAAGTGTGTCTATCTGTCTGTCCATGTGTTACCTCTTAACGCTCCAACAGCTGAGCCAATATTGCTGTTTCGTATGGAATTACTTTGAATTCCAGAAAAGGACAAAGGATACTTTTTTCCCGGAAAAATGTACGGCTCCCTCGCGATAAACGAATTTTGGCGCAACGGAGTTGCGGATGTCATGTAGTAGGGAATAAAAGTTTACTTCCTTGGAGTCCTTCCCGCAAACGAATCCGCCAGTCAAAACTAGCTATAATTTGCAACATTTTTTACAAGTCTGAAATACTCCAGCAGGTATTTGAACTATTTACCGGCGTCTTCACAAAGCTCTATCGAGAGGGAACTGAGTCAAGCGGCCCTCAGCGCCGGACAAAGGAAGGTGAGAACCGGGTCAAAGCTAATCTCCACTTAGGCTGTAAGGTGACTTATACCCGACTGCTAAAGAGGTATGTCTTTATACATATATTTACTTAACAAGGTTTGAATGTAAAGATATAGCCAATTTGAGTTTAGTTTTAAATCTTGCAGTTTCCAATAATGTCATGATATTATAAATTACTAGCTGTCCCGGCAAACGTTGCTTTGCCATAATAATTATAAAGTATTTCGCCCATATTATTTTATGGAAGTGACTAAATAAGTATGTCGCCATGGCAACGTCGATCGCTATCCTGTCGCACAAACAATGATCGCCGTCAGTCTCAGGTTATAATAATATTCAACAAATGCACTTATCAATATAGGTATATAAAGTACCCAGTGGCCGATTCTCAGACCTACCGAATATGCATATAAAATATGGTAAAAATCAGTAAAGCCGTTTCGGAGGAGTTCGTGGACTAACGTTGTGACACGAGAATTTTATATATAAGATTATTTTACTTGAGTCTAGAAGATGCTATCAACTTCGTTGCGCCAAAATTAGTTTAAAGCGCGGAAACCGTACGTTTTTCCAGGATAAAAAGTATCCTATATTTCCCGGAACTCAAGGTATCTCCATACTCAGGAAAATCGGTTCAACGGCTTGGGCGTGAAGAGGTAACAGACAGACAGAAAGATAGACACACTTTCGCATTTTTTTTATTAGCCTATAGTGTCCCACTGCTGGGCAAAGGCCTCCCCCAGGATCTTCCACTGTTCTCGCTCCTGCGCCAGCGCTGGCCAGCCTGGCTGGTATGCCTCCAGCTCGTCACGCCACCTTTTCCTAGGCCGGCCTCGGCTGCGGCGTCCATCTTCGGGTGCCCACTCTGTTGAGACCCTTGCCCAGCGGTCGGGATGCATGCGGCTAACATGTCCCGCCCACTCCCACTTCAGCTTGGCCGACTTGACACCTACGTCCTTGATGCCCGTTTGGGACCGCAGTATGGTGTTTCTTATTTTATCGAGAAGCTTTACTCCTAACATACTGCGCTCCATTGCTCTTTGGCATACCCCGAGTTGAGACCTTTGAGAATCGGTCAATGACCATGTTTGCGCACCGTAGGTTAGGACGGGCAGAATGCACATGTCGACGAGTCTTCGCTTCAGGGAGATTGGTAAATCCCCCTTCATCAGCGTCTTCATAGACCAGTAGCTCTTCCAGGCGTTCTCGATTCTGCGATCGACTTCCTTGCCTTGTCTATTTCCAAAAGAAACTATCTGGCCCAAGTAGATGTACTCGTCGACATATTGCATTGCTTGCTGGTCTACCTCGACCCTACGCTTCGTGCTATTGGTCATTATTTTAGTTTTGGACCTATTCATAACTAGTCCCACCTCGAGGCTTGCCGTGCTCAGGTCTTGGAGCATTTTTTGCAGTTCTGAGTTCGCATATTTTAATTTATTAGTATGGAGTATGGATGTAGAACATGAAATAATATGGCTATTAATTCTCTCATTCTATTGCTTTAAGATAAGAATTAATAAAAAATGCTTTTTTTTAAGTTATCTAAATATATAAAACTCAAAGGTGACTGACTGACATGGTGATCTATCAACGCACAGCCCAAACCACTGGACGGATCGGGCTGAAATTTGGCATGCAGGTAGATGTTATGACGTAGGCATCCGCTAAGAAAGGATTTTGATCAATTCTACCCCCAAGGGTTTAAAATAGGGGATGAAAGTTTGTATATAATAATACTTCTTAACGCGAGCGAAGCCGCGGGCAATAGCTCGTGTTACTATAAAGTAACAGTGGTAGAAGTTAGTAGATACAAATCTATACTTGTATTAATAAAAATTAAAAAATAATGAATAAGCGCTTGTTCAGTGAAAAATATTCAAGAAACCGTTTCATGTATGGAAATAGGCCTACGCGTTTTCAAAGAGTGCGTATTTCGTTAAGATTTCTCTGGAGACTATTAGAAAGGGTGTGACTAAATTTAACGTAAATACCATTGGGAGTTACGATAAACGTGTGCTATTATGGTTGATCGCTTGAGATGTACCATAGAAGAAGTTGATTCATAGGCAATTGACGGTCCTTTCCTCATTTGGTCGGATTACCTCAATTTAATTTTAGCTGTGATCTGTAGGCTGGGTTTGACATAACGCGACCAAATTATGCAGGTCCGTCATGTGTCTATGAATCAACTTCTCTGATAGTACCTACTGAATTATTCTGGGTATATCACCAGGGTGATAAGATCTTGCCACTGAAATTCTAAAGGTAGCCTTTCGAAGCGAGCGTCTACAGCGTCAGGCTTCAGTCTCGAAATCAGTGGGCAGCGGAGCGGGAGCGGTGGCGGCGCGGGAGCGGCACGTTCCGATGTATGGATTTACATGGAACTGGCCCCGGAAGCAGCGGCGCGGCAAGCGGCGCGCGGCGTACTGGACGGTTTCCCGCGCCGCCATCGCTCCCGCCCCGCTGCCCGCTATTTTCGAGACTGAAGCCTCAGTGACGCCGCGTATGACGTTTCCTAGAATTTCTGTAAAGAACATCAATCTGTCGCGGAGACACAGTCACGGCGTCACTGAGGCTACTGAGGACGCTATAGATGCTCGCTACGAAAGGCTACCTTAGGGGTCAATTCAGACCGCAACGCGACCGCAATATGACTGGCAGCAGATCACCTGTTGAATTATTATGGTCGATTTACACGGGTGACTATAGTTGGTCGATCTTATTCAACCGGCAAGTCACCAGTCGAATCGCCTGTCCAAGTCGAATCGCCACCCCATTTACACGGGTGACTAACGGGTCGATTTTAGTCACCCGGCAAGTCAACAGTCGAATCGCCTGTCCAAGTCGAATCGCCACCCCATTTACACGGGTGACTTACGGGTCGATTTTGGTCACCCGGCAAGTCACCAGTAGAATCGCCTATCCAAGTCGAATCGCCACCCCATTTACACGGGTGACTAACGGGTCGATTTTAGTCACCCGGCAAGTCACCAGTCGAATCGCCTGTCCAAGTCGAATCGCCACCCCATTTACAAAAATCGCCTGTGACTAGTTTATAATTATCGACACAATATGTCTTGTATATTGGCGAGTCAGTGCACTCGGCCAAGCACTCGGTATGTTTATCATCGACACCTACCGAGTAGAATAGCGAGACAGTACACTCGGTCAAGCAATCGGTATGTTTATTATCGACACAATATATCTAGTATATTGGCGAGTCAGTGCACTCGGCCAAGCACTCAGTATGTTTATCATGGACACCTACCGAGTAGAGTGGCGAGACAGTACACTCGGTCAAGCACTCGGTGTGTTTATCATCGACACCTACCGAGTAGAGTAGTTTATCATCGATACCTACCAAGTAGAGTGGCGAGACAGTTCACTCGGCCAAGCACTCGGTATGTTTATCATCGACACCTACCGAGTAGAGTAGTTTATCATCGACACCTACCGAGTAGAGTGGCGAGTCAGTGCACTAGGTCAAGCACTCGGTATGTTTATCATTGACACCTAACGAGTAGAGTGGCGAGTTAGTACACTCGGCCAAGCACTCGGTATGTTTATTATCGACGCCTACCGAGTAAAATAGCGTGACAGTACAATCGGCCAAGCACTCGGTGTGTTTATTATCGACACCTACCGAGTAGAGTGGCGAGACAGTTCACTCGGTCAAGCACTCGGTATGTTTATTATCGACACCTACCATGTACATTGGTGAGTCAATGCACTCGGTCAAGCACTCAATATGTTTATTATCGACACCTATCGAGTATATTGGCGAGTCAGTGCAAGAGTGGCGACACAGTACACTCGGTCAAGCACTTGGTATGTTTATCATCGACACCTACCGAGTAGAGTGGCGAGACAGTACACTCGGCCAAGCACTCGGTATGTTTATCGTCGACACCTACCGAGTAGAGTGGCGAGACAGTACACTCGGCCAAGCACTCGGTATGTTTATTATCGACACCTACCGAGTAGAATAGTGAGACAGTACACTCGGCCAAGCACTCGTGCGACAAATTCTGCGTGAAAATGTCGCGTCTGCGCTCGCTACAGTAGTATTCGCAGCAAGCGATCGCTTGCGACTGAGCGTTTATACGGTCGATTTTAGTCACCAGCCGCATGCGGCCATTGGCCGCACGACTTTGGGGCTTGCGACTTTAGCCGCATGCGGCGTAGTTGGCCGATTTACACGGTGACTAAAGCCGCACGATTTTCGCCGCACGGTGTAAATCGACCGTGCAAATGGCAAGTCGACTACGCCGCATGCGGCTAAGGTCGCAAGCCCCAAAGTCGTGCGACCAGCGGCCGCATGCGGCTGGTGACTAAAATCGACCGTGCAAACGCTCAGTCGCAAGCGATCGCTTGCTGCGAATACTACTCGACTGGTGACTTGGCGGGCGACTAAAATCGACCCGTTAGTCACCCGTGTAAATGAGGTGGCGATTCGACTTGGACAGGCGATTCGACTGGTGACTTGGCGGGTGACTAAAATCGACCCGTTAGTCACCCGTGTAAATGAGGTGGCGATTCGACTTGGACAGGCGATTCGACTGGTGACTTGGCGGGTGACTAAAATCGACCCGTTAGTCACCCATGTAAATCGAGCTTTACTGTCAAAAGACAAGCAATCACCGTCCTGATTTTTGTTAAGTTGGGGAGACTTTGCAATCGGACGAAGGTTATTTGGTGAGGTCAATTTAATACGGACGTGCCTTTGCTCTAGACTTGGCTGGGGCACTGCCGTGCCCCCAGATCTGTCGCCTGGACTTGACATAGCCTGACCAAAAGGTCTGCCATCTGTTGATGAATTAATTCCTCTGATAGACCATCAATGAGTATTTCGAATTTAATAATACCTAGTGCTGAATTACTTTAAAATGGTTGTGCAACTGTGGTTGTGCGATTTGGAACCTCAATGGGAGGCAAACTCTAAAGGGACTAAACAGACAATAGGCTGGAAATCAATAATTATCAAGCTTGCTACGTCTTGGGGTCGCATCGTGTCTTGCTATTACACAACACAAATACGTATAGTAGTGTAACTCAGCTGTGCTACCAAAATTAAGTTAGTGCAAGATAAAGACAAGTCATGAACATAATATTTAAATCACATAAAAAGTATACAAAACCAGTTTATTAAATTAAATAAAAATTGTCAGATTTATTACCCTGGCTTCATAATGCAATTACGAAGCCGAAACCAAAAAAAAACCGTGATCGTAACAATGTGTAGAAAATTTCGGTCTCTAAAGTTATATGAGAGTACACGTATGTATGTATGCGCTCTCAGGCAGTCTCGTACGAAGTTGGTGTACTGTAACTATTAATACTATGCTATTTACGAGACCGCAGCGACCCGCCAGCGTTCCATTACTGAATAGTTCTCAGCTATATCGATCAAACTGTTTATTAATAACCATGTTCTCAAGATGTTCAGAAACACTTTGTTTAAACCAAGGGTTCCCAACCTTTTCTTGGTCAGGGACCTTTAAAATATTTTCCTTGGTTACAGATACTACTTTGAAGACGTAATAAAAATAAACTGTAACAATTTCCAATTTTAAACTATAATAAAAACTCAATAGGAAATTACACACAAAAGGTTTCGTAAGATATTGATATCGAGCAAAACCAACGTCAAAGGCACTCCGATATGTCAAAATATTTTAATGTTTGTTATAGAGTACTTAATCACTCTTAACTTTTTTAGCGCTGCACTTTCACAGTGAATTCTAAATAATGGACACATACGTCATAATATTATGACGTATGTGTCCGTTATTTAGAATTCTAATTGATAATACTGTAGTGTGTATATTATACACACTACAGTATTATTTAGTTACA
Organism: Polyommatus iphigenia; assembly: GCA_963422495.1. Lineage (NCBI taxonomy): Eukaryota > Metazoa > Arthropoda > Insecta > Lepidoptera > Lycaenidae > Polyommatus > Polyommatus iphigenia. The sequence goes on along the minus strand of OY730184.1, from coordinate 1,646,992 downwards.
CCCTACCTCTATAATTTCTATAAATAGTAAAAACTAGTGAATATGCTAAAAGAAGTTCGCCGGGTCAGCTTTATCGGAAGATTGAACAAACAATGGCCCAAAACTCCGAAACCCAAATTCAATCCAAACAGAGTCATAAACCATTCGTTTGATAAATACGTCTCCGATCGAATATAAATTAAATAAGTCCCTGGATCTCCGAGATTTTTATTGATGGCCGTAATTTATTTGAGCAGCACCCACAGTGGAGAAATATTAAAGGCATTACAGCAAAAAGGCCTCCCGATTTATGATCCGATGTTTGATAACGTTTTCATGACGTTCGTTCGATTCTCAATTGGCTGAAAGCTTCTTTAAAACCGCTAAGTGATATTAAAAGTGGTTTAAAAATGGTTAATATGGTTGAGTGATTGGGAAATCTGTTGATTGTATTTCCAATAATACCTAATATTAATCTATACTCATTTTATAAAAGTGAAAGTATCAAGTAATATGTCATGGTTGTTTTGGTGCAATAAAGGATTTTCATTAATTCATTCATTCAAAGTGTGTCAGTCTGTTAACTCTTCACCCCTAAATCACTTAGAGTGGGTTGCACCAACTTTTACTATAACTGTAACTTTAACTATAACTTTAACTACAGTGCAAAATGTCAAATCTTTGGTTACCGTTAAATATGGCGTCAGACGCCATGTTTAACCATAACCGCTCATGCTTATATCAAATTTTTTTCTTGAAAATTTACTGTTTCACAGTGTTATATTTTTCTGTCGATTTTTACGGATAATTCAATTTTTATACTCTCAACCCCATTACCTGTAGCTTTTATAAAAAAATAAACGCAACAAACATATGTCAATTTCTGTGGTCAAAGTTAAGGTTAAAGCTAAGTTAGCCTTAACTATAACCATAATTTTAACTTTAACCACGCCACTGGTGCAACCCACCCTTAAGAGTTTCTTAACTTGACTGTCGAAATTACTGTATGTTTGTAAATATCTACTATCTACTAGATGACGCCCGCAACTCCGTTGCGTCACAATAAGTTTATCACGCGGGAGCCGTACATTTTCCGGAATAAAAAGTACAACCTATGTCCTTTCCCGAGATTCAAAGTATTTCCGTACCAAACAGCAAAATCGGTTTAGTGGTTTGGGCATGAAAAGGTAACAGACAGACACATTCGCATTTTCACTAATATATTAGTATGGATTACGAATGTTAAAGTGTACTGTATGTCACTAAAGCATTTTTAACTGTCGACATTAAATATCTTTCGAAGTTTAAATCTTAGTACAGGTAGAAAGCTGGATCGGATGTGAAAACGCAACTGCCTGGCACTACACGCACGTTGGAGCCCCGCTTGTAACTGTCACGGACAAATAAAACTGAGTTAATTAAAAACAATTGTGTAATGAAATTACTTTTATACTTCCCTTTGTTGTGCTCGTTTATAAAACGTCATTGATAGAATGCTGATGTGAAACAGAAAAACCTATTGCTCGAAATCATGTGCAGCGAGAAAAAATATTTTTAACGGTCTTTGACGCCCTGTCAAAAACTTGTCATTTTCTATATAAACCGCGATTGACAATGAAGACGTGTCAGATGTTATCAATCGCGGCTTTGTAGTCGGAGTCGGAGCGTGCGAAGTAGGTGGAGGGGGTAAAGAAAGCGATTGCCGCGCTTGCCGCGGCAAAAATATGCAAAAAAAGAGGCTCAGCTAATAGTCGAACAAACTTGTCAATCTTGTTTCGAAATTTTTAGAAATTGGTCTTAATTGTTTTTGTATCGTAGACTGCAAAAATAACAGTAGAAATAGGTAGTCAGTATACAAATTTAATGTTTTTCCTAAATCCACTAGGAATTAGATCAGATATAAATGGATAGCTGCTGTAAAAATGAAAAAGTATGTGATTCGATATTGCATAATGCATGCAGTCAAGTCAATTTTATTTGAGTTGCATTTTATAAAGATATTAATTGAGTACCTAACTATTATTTTAGTGTTGATGAATGATGGATCACCATGGTCTCCAAAACCCGACGGCAAAACTTGCAGTGATAGTTTCATAGAATATTTAATTTAAATCCAAAGTATTAGGTGGAAGAAATAGTGACTCACAAAATATGACGATAAACCAGATACTTATACATACTGGTTTAACTGATTTTAGAAGCTGGAGATAGAGTTTTGAATCAAAAAGGTTTTTCAAGTAAGCAAGTTTTAAATGAAAGGGGTAAAAAAGTAAAAATTATTATGCCCCCATTTTGAGCAAAACAAGACGAGTACTCTCAAGAGGAAACCGAAAGGACTTATGATATTGCTCGAGTAAGAATCCATATTGAAGGCAATGATATTCTATGTTACTATCTTAGGAACTCATTGATTGAAAGTGTATTAATGCAAAGACTCAGAAACATCAAGAATGTTTGCAGTGTTTTACATATAGTAAATTTATAGACTCCGATTTTCTTCAAGAGTATTAATGTTGTAAAAAATAAATAAAAACAAGATTTTTAAAAACATTATATTTATTTTTTTTCAAGTATAAAGTATTGCTCGTATTTTTGTTACTGATTAAAGCAGCAATATGTTTGCACTTGCCGTTTTGGTTATAAACGCAGCTGCATTTTACTCCAGCAACAACCCGATCATTATTACCTATCTGTAAGAATGAATAAAAATGTTTAGACTTGCTTTATGCAAATGTTTAGTTACGTTTTTTGGTTGGTTGAGTACTTACGTTTGAACTTGTTTTATAGGGTGCTAAAGTCACCGATGTTCGGCGAATTATATTGGCTCGTATTAAATAACATTGCCATTAGTTCTTAGCTCTTCTACATCTCTTACATGTCCTGCTAACACCAATTTATTTCCGTTTAGCATAGATTGGGCCTTGAAATTTATTGAGTGTTTTACACTCTCAAAACCAGGTTTTTATGATTATATTCATTTTCCACAAATACCATTAATTATTGTTCTAAGTATACTTTATTTGCTATAATATTTACAAAATAAACAAACTCTTGTTGTTTATTTTTTGACACATGCCCACAAAACTTCGTTTGAAATATGTCACTACTGACGTGCAAGTTCCGAATAAAAAAATGGCAAGTTTTTGACAGGGAGACAATGACCGCTACCGCCATGTTTCGCCGAGTACAGTATAGTTGCAATTAAAATTCACTTGTCTAATTAAATAATAAATATTGATATGTCTGGATGGTCATTGATAATAATTATTACAGTATTCAAAAGCGTAAAAATGAAAGAAATTATAAAATATACTAGCGACCCGCCCCGGCGTCGCACGGGTATAAAATATTTATAGCCACTGAAAAAATGGTAAAAATCGATAGCCTATGATCCTTCACGTGGTCTACTTCTTATCTGTGCCAAATAACATAAAAATTGCTCCAGTAGTTCGCGAGATAAGCCCTTTCAAATAATTTCCCCCGTTTTTTCCACATTCTCCTATAAGTCTTAGCGCGATAAAATATAGCCTTCCTCAATAAATGGGCTATCTAACACTGAAATTATTTTTCAAATCGGACCAGTAGCTCCTGAGATTAGCGCGTTCAAGTTAGCCCTTTCCAATAATTTTCCCCGTTTTTTCCACATTTTCCTCTATTTCTTCGCTCCTATTAGTCTTAGCGTGATAAAATATAGCCTTTCTCGATAAATGGACTATCTAACACTGAAAGAATCATCAAAATCCGTTTCGTAGTTTTAGAGATTAAAGTGAACAAAGGGACATGAGGGAAAAAAAGCGACTTTGTCAAAACTAAGATAAATCATAACATAATATTATTAGGAGTATTAAATAATGAGAGTATATTTTATCAAGTCGAAACTTCTTAGAGCAGCAGCGAAGTGCAAAGTTAGTGAATTTAATCATAATTTTATCTTTAAATATTCAATGATGGCTGAAATGTGCCAAGTTTTTATTACTTTTATACAAGGAGATGGAGATCCCTTAAAATATTAACATTAATCGAGATAACGAGGACAACTAATTTGGGATTCCGAGTAAAATTGGCCTGAAACGTGTTTTTTAAATTAGTTCAAAGGATTCTCTTTAACATATTATGAAATAACCCAAGAGCCAGTGACGGTCAGACTTGCTATTTTATAAGAGCTAAAAGTTTTCCTGTATGACGTGACCCCCATAGGTAAAAACTAAAAAGTAAAAACGATCAGAGACTATAAAGTTTTTAGTTCTGAAGCACCTGTGTATAGTGCCTTCGATAAAGTATAGCACAATTTTTAACTTATTTTCTTCATGATAACTGTAGGAATCTCATCTTCTACTACTGGACATTTTTGACAGTTGCTTCCAAGAGTTTCAAGACATGTTTAGAGTTTCCTAAGACTTTGAGGTCAAGTAGACTTTCAGAACAGGATACCTCCTAAAGTAACCGCAACTGAAACTCCATAATATTTTCTGATAGTTCTTACCTCTATAGGGGTCACATACAGGAAAACGTTCAGCTTTTATAAAATGACGAAATTCTGGCTGTCTCTGGCTCCTGGGTTAAAAGGAAAGCCGCCAATTTGTATTCCCTTCATATTGTATCTTCCTCATAACGTATGTAAATAAGCGAGAATATTAAAACGTTTTTAATTTATGGAAATTCCAGGTGTTTATTATGAGATTCTAAGAACGTTTCATGCATTTTGTGTTGAATGAAAAAGCGAAAATGCCTCGCGAATGTAACTAAATTAACACAGAACTACTTTTCATATTCTTTCGTATTCATTTTATTGTTCATTCTCTTTCCTCTTCATTCTTTATATGAAAAATAAAATACTTGTCCCTATTGAAATATTTTAAATGTGAAAATGTTTCTGTTGTGTTATCTCTTCACTCCCAAGCCTCTGAACCGATTTTGCTGAAATTAGTGCCTAAAAATTTGCCCTGTATACAAGTACGACACCTTTTATACAAGTTTTGGTACTTAAAAGCCGTCTAAGTAACATGACTCGACCAAGAAATTCACGAGCAATATTTGTGTCATTATAATCTATTATTTCAGGCATTCTTAAGGTGCTCCCAGACAGAAGTTATAATATAACGTTATAAAACTTGTATAACACGATAACATTAATTTTATAACATCGTATAACATACGCTACAACATGTCAAAAAATAAACGTGTATTTTGTTATAAATTGTTAAAAAAGTTATATAACGTTATAAAACTTCTGTCAGGGAAGCACCTTAATACAAAATATATCTATAATATAAAAATCAATCGTTAAAATCTTAAGAACAGCTGAACCGATTTCCCTAATTCTTTTTTTTTTTGTGTTTACTTATTTTGGAGGAAAGTTTTTACGCAGAGAAAAATATTAAAAATTATTGAACTTCATACATATTATGACGGGATTACGTCCGTCGGGCCCGCTAGAATTATAAATATTATACTTTCTGCTCATTGGACAATGGCGGAATTTACAATACATTGTAAATATAACGACAACAAACCAAAAATCTCTTCACATACAACGTTTCCTGCAAAATACACTTCACTTATTTTCTTTTGTATCAGACTTAGGTGTACATTCATATGAGTTAACGCTCGATGCGTCGTAAATTCGAGTTCTAGTACATTATCTGCGAAATATGTTGAGTCTCTCTCTCCCCAAAATAAATCAATGTAACCCTCTGGGGTGTCAATGGCGTTAGGGCTTATGATTTGAGTGGTCCAAATGAAAATAATATTTCAAAGACGTTGAAGAAAGAAAGAATGATGTTACCCATATGTTCATCTATCGTGCAGAAATCATATATTATTTGGGTAAAACTATACTATGTTCTTCCACAAAAATGAAAGTATATTCATACCAAATGGCATCAAAATCAATTCAGTAGTTCAAGCGTGAAGAGTAACAGACAAACATACGCATTACCGAATTAAATATACTGGCACGAATATTTTCGAATGTTTAAAGGGTGATGCCAAACGAGCGTAATTTGTGAGCTGTGAGTCGCAGAATTTCGGTCGCGTAATAGTACATCACGCACATAGGGCAGGAAAATAAGAAATGCCTCAGATTACATGTAATTGTTGGCCGAGGCGAAGCCGACGTCAACAAACATGACGTGATCTGAGGTATGTATTAAGTATATTATGTATTGCTACTTACGTAATAGACTCCTGCATTTTAGTTGCGTCAAAATTCATTAATCGCGTGGGAACCGTACGTTATTCCGGGATAAAAGTATTCTATCTCCATACCCAGCAAAATTAAATTAGCGGTTTGGACTTGAAAAGGTAACAAACAAGCTGACTTTCACATTTATAATACCAGTCAGGCTGTCTTTCCACCTGAGCTGAGCGGAGCTGTGTTGCGATGAATGTGTTTTTGAAAACCAATAAAATTGCATCATTAATATTATGATTTTGCCATGACATCGCTCAGCGCGGCGATGCTATTGGTTCTCAAAAACACATTCCTCGCAACACAGCTCCGCTCAACTCTGGTGGAAACTGGAAACACAGCCTAAGGATCGTTTTATCTGAAAAAAGTTTGCACATATTACTCAGGGCGCTGAAACCCTCAGTCCTAATTAATATAGTTTATTAGCGTAAATAATGTAACATCTGTTGGCAACAAGCAAACAACTCCAAGAATATTAAACTTTATAGGAGGTAAACATAAGGGATTGTTCACACTAAGCGATTTTTTTCAAGCGCTACAATTATGTTGGTAGTTTATAAATTATACACAACACTGCTGTGTATAATTAAGGCCGAATTTTACCAAAGTCTGTTAGTGTTAACGGCTTGTTAAAATGATATGTCTTGTCTTTCGTTCATACGAAAAACGAAAGAGGTAAAATTATATTCATTCGATCGTTAACTTTAACAGTAGTTGGTGAAATTGGGACTAATTAGTCTGTGTTACTTCTATAGATCTCGTAGAAAGTATGTCTATCTAAATTTTATCTGTTTATAACGTCTATACGTCATAACCGTTCAACCGATTTTTATGACTGTGCAGATACCTTGAGTTTCAGGAAAGGACATAAATTAGTTTTTAACTCAAAAATGTATGACTACCTGCGAGAAATGAGCAACAAAAAGTAAGCAACATAATACCAACGTTATTTTGCCACGCGTTCTAGTCGCAAAGTCAATAAAAAGACGCGTAGTTTGAACGCACCCTTATATTTAGTATTCAGGTAGTGCAAAGGGACTCAAACGTTAACCTTTAAAAAGGGGCAATGCGTGAAGTTCGGACCCCTTTATTCTGGATGTATATTTGTCAGTAGGATTTAGTCATCTGAATTCGAAATTAGAAGACCCTAATTGCTTGGGTCTTTAGTTGACCCGAACGGTCAGCCATGTTAGCTACGTAGTTTTGGTTACTATGAGTATAAAATATTAGACAAACGAAGAAGTTACCTGCGAACAAACGTATTTATAAACCTTCTCCTTTTTTGAAGTCAGTTGAAATATTTATTAAGATTGTATGAGAAGGTTTGAATGAACCGAAAACTTAAAATTAATACAATCAAATGACATACCTTGATAACGCAAAACAAACTTAAAATACCTAATAAAAACGCAAATTGGATCCCTCTTTTCATATTTTGTTAAGTGATTATTCCAATGTATTAAACAAGAACACGATAATATTTTCATTATAAGTTGTGTAAACTATATCCTCACTGTAGACCTTTTTATTAGCAAAGCAATAGTTTTTAGGGTTCCGTACCCAAAGGGTAAAATTGGGACCCCATTACTAAGACTTCGTTGTCTGTCCGTCTGTCTGTATCTCTGTCTGTCTGTCTGTCGCCAGGCTGGATCTCAAGAACCGCTACAGATAGAATTCCCAAATTTTCGCAGATTGTGTATAATATCTGTTGCCGCAATATCTATACATATTATAAAACAAAGTAGCTTTTTTTTCCCTCATATCCCTTTGTTCCCTTTGATATTTTAAACTACGCAACGGATTTTGACGATTCTTTCAGTGTTAGATAACCCATTTATTGAGGAAGGCTATAGGCTATATTTTATCACGCTAAGATTAATAGGAGCGAAAAAATAGAGGAAAATGTGGAAAAAATGGGGAAAATTATTTAAAAGGGCTAACTTAAACGCGCTAATCTCAGGAACTACTGGTCCGATTTGAAAAATTATTTCAGTGTTAGATAACCCATTTATTGAAGAAGGCTATATTTTATCACGCTAAGACTAATAGGAGAATGTGAAAAAAACGGAGGAAATTATTTAAAAGGGCTTATCTCACGAACTACTGGAGCAATTCTTATGTTATTTGGCACAGATAAGAAGTAGACCACGTGAAGGATCATAGGCTATCCATTTTAATCATTTTTTCAGTGGCTGTATATTTTATACCCGTGCGACGCCGGGACGGGTCGCTAGTATAATATAAATAATAACAACAAATACTAAAAACAAAATAATATTAATATTTAAGGGGGCTCCCATACAACAAACGTGATTTTTTGGCCTTTTTGCTCAATATCAATAATGGCAACAGGTAGGCACTTGAAATTTTCACAAAGGCCTTAAATATATGTCCTTTAACAATTAATAATAATATTTAAATAGAATAAAATTTTAGGGGGGGGGGCTACCATACAAAAAACACATTTTTTGGCCTATTTTTGCTCTATAACGATACGGAACCCTTCGTGCGCGAGTCCCACTCACACTTAGTCGATTATTTGTGTTTCGCTCTTTGTGTACAACGCCTAAGTTTTTGTGTATTTTTAAACGATGATAAATACATAAACCGGCGTTCATACTAACAACATTCCATCACTCCTTTGTACAGTTCGTGTAGGTACATACACAATATACACAGATTAATGATCTACAAAGTACCCTACTCTAATTAATTGGTTTCTTTTGATAGCTTCTTTTGATAGGAAATTGTTCGGAAATAATTAAAAGTCACAAAGAAAGTTCTTTTCGGGGCTCAGCATTTGAAGGGTGAAAAAATCAGTAAGTGATTGAATCGATGCTAAACACATACATTAATCTTTTGTTATAAATTGTAAAGAAATCTAAATACTTTTTGAGTTTTTCACAAGGCTCAGAACCGGTATTTTTTAATGTTAAAACGCTCTTTAACCAGGTTTTTGGATAAGTGTTTGCTCGGAGAGAAACCAAGATGTGAGCGGTATTGTTTCTGAAATTAACCTGTTTAATTCCTTCTTTGAACAAAACCAGGAATAATTTCGGTCAGTTCAGAGTGGAATTGAAATGATACCGCTCTTTTGGAAATGTATATCGTTTCTTACGAACAGAATCGCGAAGATTAACCAGGTTTCCAAGCCTTACTTTTTCACGAAAAAACTGATATACGCGGCTTAAAAATTTTGCATAACATACCATGAACTTCTTTCTAATTAGCACCAAGTGTGTGATCGATAACTTGGAAAATTGGGAAAGTCCGTTTGCACGATTTTTGTGAGCACCGGTGATCCGAATCCGCGATCGAAGGATTAATTAAAAAATATATATATCTAAATGGATTTAGAATAAACGTTGTTAATAATCTCTTGGTATCAACAGTTCGCGAACTAACCTGGTTAAAGTGGGAAAATATGAGTAGGATTCTATTATATTATATCTTACATAAACTCCACATAAAGTCGCAACACTAATATAAGTATTTCAACCATCAAAATATTCAAGGAAATTGATATGAAAGTCCTCCCGGATCCATCAACCGGTGAAGGAGACAGGTGTCTCGCTCAGGAGTGTCACTTCTAATGTTATTTTTGCAAAATATAAAATATTTTTTTGCCATTCCGCCCATTATTCAAATGTTCCGAGCATTTTCAAGTGTTGCGTTACACCTGAGTAGATTCCGATGAGAAATCTTGAGCATTACCGAATTGGAAGAAAGAATATCCATATAATATTGCTTTTGCTGAAATAAAGAATTTTTAATTATTTTTTTTAATATACTTACTAATATTATAAAAGTAAAAGTGTGTCTATCTGTCTGTTACCTATTTACGCTAAACGCTGAACTGATTTTACTGTTTGGTATGGTAATACTTTGAGTCTCGGGAAAGGGCATAAAATACTTTTTATCCTGACAGAATGTACGGTTCCCGCGCGATATACACATTTTGGCGCAACAGAGTTGCAGGCGTCAACTAGCCTTATAATAAAAATGTTATTATCATAATTTTTGTTCTAGTGTCGTAGTTGTATAACGTATTTCTAAGTAATACTTTTAACGAAGATCCGCGGGTCGTGGTATTTATTGCCACACTGCTCCAAATCTCGACCGATTCTGATGATATTTTATTTTGTGCTTCGATTAAAATATCGTCTAAGAATCATTCAACGTCTGTTTTTCATATAATGAGAAAACTTTTGTCTGATCAGAAAAACTTGATTGTTCATTAATAACAAAAATTTGCTTAAAAATTTGCTACAATGTTACAAAATGCTTTGACAATATCAATTTAAAAAATTACTTTGTAAAAAACATGTTCCACAAAGTTTTAATGTAAATTTCTCGTCACCCGAAAGCCTAATTACTTTATTAGGTTGTAAGGCCTATGAAACGGAAAACTTCTCTCACATTCTCCTTAATTTCATTCCTCTACCAACTTTCGTTTAAACATTTCTGTGGCAATATAAACAAGTTTAGTTAACTCATTTTCGCACTTTATAAACTCGGCTTTATACGGAACTCGGTAATAAAATAGAAATTTCAAGGCTTTTTCGAGACGAATGAGAATTTTCGGAGAATTTCGCTTAACCCTTTTTTTGCAACCCTTTTTTATGTTACATAAGAGAAGGTTTATTGTTCTAGGGACTGAAAAATATCAAGATTTTCGTTTGATTGTCAAACCTTCTAAATTCGGCTGAAACTTTTGAATGGGTTGCATTATAATTGACCACACGTATAAAGTATTCGTTATTTTTGTCTTTTACATACCACTGACCAGAAATTTAAAAATAATATAGAAGCAAAACTAAAATAGTTGGAGAAAGTTGAAGTGTCTCGAATGTAAGTAGAAAAATAATAGAAGCATAAAATGACTGATAATATCACGTCGCTAGAGAATAGAATAATATGATATTATGTTTTAAAATAATATAAAATATATTTTCCATATTATTTAATATAGGTACTGAGTACTGACGTCCCTCTAGGGGACTGACGAAACGCATATTGTAGTAATAATTTTTGATTTCTGTATTAGGTATATTAATTTCAATTCATAAGAATTAGTTTTATGCATTCGGTATTAGAAACGTTTTCTTTTTGTTTACTATGTGCAATAAATAATACCTAAAGAAATGTTATTTTATTGAAATAATAATTATTTCAATAAAATGACAGAAAATACAATATGGTGTCATTAAGGTAACGCCGGGTTAAAGTATAAAACCGTGTTGGATATTATGTTTTAGATTGCTTGTTTTCTATGATAGGCCGGGCCGGCCTCTCATAGAAAACAAGCAATGGAACGCCAAAAAATGGAAACGGCGTAGCGACAAAATGGTCGCGTAATTTAAAAACCATAAATACATTTCATATAAGCTGTGGGCAAATTAAAGTGTATGCTTGAACCAATCTATATACAAATTTTGGAAGCTTAAATCACTCTCCTCTGTTGGCAAAATAGGAATCCCTTTTTTACAGAGGTCTTTTTGATTATTCTGTGTTATAAAAGTTGACCAATCGTGTTATGTTATGGGTAATTCAAAGACAAAGACATGATGAATACTGATAATGAACTTTAATTTCTTAGTTTTAGTCATTGCTGTGAAAAATCGATATCGCTACAGCCAAATTATCATGGCGTCGTCGTCGCCTTAAAAATTGTTTCTGATTTTTTAACAATGCCTACCCGTTTAAAGGTTAAAACCAAAGCCTATAGTTTATTGTACTCTAGCTAGCCTATTACAATATGAATAATTATCTATCAGTCATTTTCCTGATCATCAAGGCCACTGTTAATATCCATTTGAGTGTAAAAGCGATGTTTTATTTATCTACCATCCATCAGACGATGTTATCGTAAATATTCATAATTATAATGGTCATTCCCTAGATTGCAAAGGCTGCGTTCAGACTGGTCGATAATTTACAAAAAAAAAAAATTAAACCGGATAAAAAAAGTAAACATTAAAAATTATCATCGAATTCGAATTATAATAATTTAACACACACACACACACACACACACACACACACACACACACACACACACACACACACACACACACACACACACACACACACACATAAATACATTATAATATTATTATAATTGTCTTCACAGCATGTCGGTAATCAGACAATTTAAGTATCCTGTTTTCTATCCGAAGAAAATGTAAACAGCTTTCCAAGATATTTATAAAAATGTTAACGCTAGGGCTTCACACGAGGCAAGAGTAAGCGAGAGTAAGAAAAATCTCGTCTCGGTCTCGTCAATCCTCAAAAAATTGAGTCTCGTTCAAGTCTCGGTCTCGTCTCGTTACCAGTTGTCTCGTCTCGTCTCGCTTAGTTGTAATTAATGATTTATTTCTATAATATAATAAAGAGAATAAGGAATATTTTATGACTAAAGTATTTATATGATAAAATGCAGTTTGGATGGTTACCAGATTTTATATTTTGTAAAATATATTGTTTTCTAAGTAGACCTTTTCTGATTTTTTGAATAAAAACTTCATTAAAAAAATTAACGAGACCCAAAACGAGACTCTCGGGTTGCCCTGTATGTGGTCTCGGTATTGCCGATAATATTTTCCAAAACGTCTCGTCTCGTTCTCGTCTCGTAAAAGCGAGACGAGAACGAGACGAGACGAGAAAAATTTCGCTCTCGCATGATGTCTAGTTAACGCGCGTTTTGTTGCACTCTGTAGTTATTCACTGTGTGACGTTAATACGCATTGGTATCCACGGTACTATGAATATTTGGTGTATGGCTATTCACACAAAACACCACAACTCTAGTTGTCTGCACATGATTTTTTCACATAAAGATAACAATCGTAGCCTGGCTCATCGCATTACGTCTGCTCGGGCAAACTCTTTGTCATTGAAATCAATCGTTTGTCAAAGTTTATCCGTTACATCCCAAATCTAATAATAAAATGGCTGAGGGGCCGAAAAGGGTCTTATTTGTATCCGACGTAATCATAATGTTATATATACGAGAGCTCTTAGATTTCTCTTTCTCTCAGATATTGAAGAAAAATAATTTTATGTATACTCTGTTGTCTTAATATTGACTCGGGAAAATATTTTTGAAGTGAAAACTTCTTCAGCGGCGTTGAGCACTTTTGTGGGATGGGTAAAAACTGTAAAACTCGCGTCAGATTCTTGTGCTGATCGAAAAACCGTAAGACGGTTGGAGAGTAGTGTTGTAACATCGAAATCGATTAATCGAACAATCGATTGTTTTTTTTCGATTGTCGATATTTTTTAATCGATAATTCGATCGGTTTCGATTAATTAAAAAAAACGATTTTTTAAAAATCGATTTTCATAAAAAATGGGTTAAAAATTTAATCTATTGTAAGGGTTTCGATTAATTAAAAAAAAATGATTTTTTTTAAATCAATTTTCATAAAATATGGGTTAAAAAATTGTAATTAATTAAAAAAATCGATTTTTTAAAAATCGATTTTCATAAAAAAAATAATGCACAACGTTAATAATCAAGTTTTCACTTCTGCCGGCACTCCCGGAGTGCAACCCGTCTTTTTTTTCGTATTTAAGAGGGTGACTAACCCAAAAATCAAACATCGTCCTTCTCTCTTCACACTCACACCCGTCTTTCATATGACATGGACGACGCGGATTCATCGCCAAATTAGTTTTTTCTCAGTAACTCGATAAATATACAATATTTTAAAAATCTGCTAGGTCAGTTTTTCAATGACAGAATTTTATACAATGTGTTAAAATATTAACTTAGTTCAATGCACGGTTATGGCAATAAATGAAAAATTCATGAAAATTAGATGCATCTTTGTGATATTTTTCTATCGAGAAAATTTTAAGATATAGTGTTTTTGCTCAGATCGAATTCTCGGAAATATGATGTAGTAGCTAATTTTAGAAAATGAAACTATTTGGGGCTTATTTTCAAGTATAAAAATGAATAATTATAAAATCGAAAATTTTGGGTTAGTTGCCCCCTTACACAACTTAAAGAAGTATTTAAAATTATCTTACTTTATCTTATAGTAATAGTTATTATAATAATCAACTCGCTCAAATTAAATTAGTACCGTGTAATAATTGTACGTACATTTTATACATAGCAAAATCTGTAATAATATTCGCTCTCCATGGTTAAAAATAGTATATTAATTATTAATTCAATCTTCATAAAGAGATAACAAATTATCATACACTTTCCCAGCTACAAAATAATTATGGATCAATTGCTTCCCGAAATACATTTTTACTACATTGTACTTACATTTTATACACAACAAAATCTGTAATATGCTCTTTCCATGACTTAAAATACCTCAATTGAAGCTTCATAATTGTCATACACTTTCACAGCTACAAAATAATTATGGACTAATGGCTTCCCAAAATACATTTTCACTATAAAACATCGTAGTTTTTTCTATCAAAAAACGCACTCGAAAAACTCTCGCGATAGACCCGGGCTCCCAGCTTTTATTTGTAATCCCTGTTTCGGTGATGGCGTCAAAGGCGGACGTGCCTTTGATACGGAAGATGTATTAATGTTGACTTTCTAAAACAAAAATAGATTTGCAGGTACGAGTAAACTTTGAATTTTTATGGGTGTAACGTCTAGGTTTGTTGATAATAATGTATGGTTTTAGACTGTCAATAAAGAACTAAGGTCTGGATTTAATTAATCTTTCAGGCCCCGCGCGAGCACCGGTGATCGCGAGAACAAAAGAATACAATGGGAATTCCTAGAACCTCCGATCGAAGGATTAAGGATAAAATAAAACTTGAGAGGTATCAAGGGACACCTGGATGGAACGTAGTTGCTTTCTATGAGAGAGAGAGAGTCAGAGACAGAGAAACACGCGCAAGCCTCACGGTTTGCAAGTTTAGCAAAAAGTGTCGTTACAACTTTTGGTCTTAATTTTTTTCGACTAGTCCACTTTGGCAACGCGCGATAATGAACTTCATTCCAAAACTTCATTCCAATAAGTATCGTATTGTTAGTTGCCTCTTTAGAGATGACGTATAATAGACGTACCACAATTATTATTCTACTGCTATTGAATTGGTAACATACTGAATTAAACTATCATTCATTTTCTTATCTTAAAATTATATCATGACGTTATTACGCATGATAAGCTTGATTGAGTTTACTCAAATTTAGCTTAGCACTCACATTCGTTTTTATTATTCGTAGACACACACATACTATTGGAAAGGATTTTTCACATGCTATTGGAAGGCTTTTCTTCTTTTTGTACACAAAATTTCACTTGTCACGAGGAAAACCATAGTATAATAACGAAATATTAATTTCATGTCGTTAATAACCCATCAAGCCCCGTTAGGACATCAGTGACTGCGACAACAATAGAATACAATAGCATTTCCAAGAATCCCCGATCGAAGGATTAAAAAATATTCACAACAAAAACAAATCCGAAAATCATCACCGTATGTCACGTTTACAGTCTTTATAAAATCAAGAACGAATCTCCATGATTTAGCGAAGGTAAAATCAAAGATTTTTCGTACACAAATCCGTAAAATTTCCATATCTAAATGGAAAACCGACCGCAATCAATCCCCTGTACCTGTACAATAAATATTTTCCTTTTGTAACTTCTTTGAATGGAATTCGAAGATATGCCATATACAATTTGTATGGTTAATCAGTGCAGTCTGGGTTTAATCTTAAAAAATGTACTGTACGTAAAATTAATTAAATAAATAAAAAATATAAAATAAGAAACACCATACTGCGCTCCCAAACGGGCATCGAAGACGTAGGTGTCAAAGCGGCCAAGCTGAAGTGGGAGTGATCGGGTCACGTTAGCCGCATGCATCCCGACCGCTGGGCAAGGGTCTCAACAGAGTGGGCACCCGAAGATGGACGCCGCCGCCGAGGCCGGCCTAGAAAAAGGTGGCGTGACGAGCTGGAGACATACCAGCCAGGCTGGCAATCGGTGGCGCAGGAGCGAGAACAGTGGAGGATCCTGGGGGAGACCGTTGCCCAGCAGTGGTACACTTTAGGCTAATACAAAAAAGGGAATTTCGGTCACTAACCTATTCGACTTGTTTCTTCTACTCAAATGTACTGCTATCTCGTTCTTATCGAGTTTGCTGTTTCATATTCACTTCTATTTAAAATGTTATATCATTAAAAATAGTTATGTCGTTCACGCCGCCATGAAAATGTTCAAGACATTTTCATGGCGGCGCGACGTGCGGAGGGGCCTGTTTCACCACTTCCTGATAAGTGCCGGATAGGCTATCCACCACTTAACTTGATAGATAGAGTATGGAGAATCTGTCAAAAAGGTGGCGATAGCCTGTCTGGCACTTTATCAGGAAGTGATGAAACTTACTGATAAAGTGCCAGATAAAGTGAAAGTGCCAGGTAAAGGTCACTTGCTCTTAAAAAAAAAACTTTATTAAGATATAAAACATCATTGTGATGTAATATGTCCGATATGCTAAAAGGATTTTTGTAGAAATGTAATAATTAATAATAATTTGTAAGATATATTTTCATATAACATTTTTATTTTTTTCATGAATCTCAATATCTCATCAAGCATATTTTTATTTTTCAGGTATTAAATATGTTTCAGTATAAGTCGGCTTGACTAAATATAGCCTAAGCCTAAAATGCAAAATACATAAATGCTGCAAAATACTTTACACTGTAAAGTATTTTGCATATTTTCTGACTACTAATCCCCATAAGAGGGATACATACCCTTATCATAAATGTGTCACAGTTCGAACCGCCCAATTCTTGCCGATCTCCATGATTTACACTCAACAGTACAAGGTACATTGTAAGGCAGTATTTTAACCGTTTCAGAGTCGGTTTCAATTCTGTGGGCGGCCATGAATCAAGGTCCTATTTCATCTCGGGCCATTAAAGTGACGCAGAAACTCCATTTGGTTGAGAAAAACTGTCCTACGTGCTGCACTAATTTCTTGTACCTTGCTGGCATTTTTTGTCCCTTTAAGTTTAGGGTATTCGGAAAATCTTTGTACCTTATCGGTTTTGGTACTTGGATTGCTTTAAGACTAGAAAAGAGGAAGATAACGATTATGATTATTATTATAACAAAAAAATATTATCGAAAAATCTCGGAAATTCCTAGTACGTCTTCAATTTCCATGTACTTATTATTAAATTTTAATAACTTTAGGTACAGTTTTATACCCTTTATTAGATACCTAATACACTTTCAAAAACAAAAATAGGTACTTCTCACAAAATTATTGTTTCCCATCACCAGAACATAAG
Organism: Polyommatus iphigenia; assembly: GCA_963422495.1. Taxonomy (NCBI): domain Eukaryota; kingdom Metazoa; phylum Arthropoda; class Insecta; order Lepidoptera; family Lycaenidae; genus Polyommatus; species Polyommatus iphigenia. Next base: position 1,629,518 of record OY730184.1, on the reverse strand, counting down.
AAACAATAACACATCTCGACAAAAATAAAGGAAAAATAAAACGTAATGTGAGTGATCCTATTTTATTTTTATTTACATCAGCCCGCGTTTCACACATAAAGGTGTGTGAGAATTTATTAGCGTTTTACAGGGCGTGAATAGGCAAGTACTAAAGTGTATGGTAAAGGGGCAATAAATAAGTAACGTTAAATTGACTGTGAAGGTCTTATGGCCCTTAGCGGATCCCTAAGTTATGTGGCTAAATATTTCTTAACTATTTTTGTTTGGTGCTTTAGTGAAAAAGTATTACCTATTTTATTTTCCTGTTGTTGGTTATTTCTCACATTGAGACTAATGGTCTATATATAACAAAGAAATATATTTTAACTAGATGACTCGGTGAACTTCGTATCACATCTATCTTACTACCTTCCCTGGACTGCCACGAACAATTAATGATTAAAATTAACCAAATCGGTTCAGCCATTCTTGAGTTTTAGCGAGACTCATAAACTTTAAAAATATTATATAGATAAAAAAAAATGTTTATTTATTTACTGAAGTAGGTAAATTATATTTAAAAACACTAGCTATTTGACCGATCTTTGCTCGGTATTCGATAAAACACGAATAAAATGACATTTTCTAAAAATGATTCCTAGCTAGACAGATTTATCGACCCCAAAACCCCCTATATACTAAATTTCATGAAAATCGTTGGAGCCGATTCCGAGATTCCAATTATATAGGTATTAGGTATATATATACAAAAACTGCTCGTTTAAAGATATAAGATATATTATAATCCCAAAATATTACAGTATAAAAAGTATTTCTGTGGAGTTGCAGACTAGTCTAGTTCTCTGTATATTAGATACAAACCAACTTGGTTGATATTCGAGTAGATAACTAGTTCAATAACTTGAGTGGTTCAATATTAATATAACTTGTATTATAGTTACCGATACTTAATGTACAATAACCTTGTTCATATCGAAGAAGTTTGGAATAAAAGTTGGTTGAATGGAATGTTGGTTGAAAAAAATTAATGCAACTATGCTGAATGTTAATTTATATAATATTATGTTGACTAGATTAGTACCTACAGAAATACTATCTGTATGTCATTTTCAGGACCTCATTTTATCAAAATGTTTACTCTGAATTCAGAGTTTACTCTTCGAATCGATTTATTTATTTATCGATTTATTCAAATTTTATTTTAATACAGGAATACCGTAATTTACAACTCACATTTAAATAAATACGTGAATTAAAATTAATTTAAAAAAGTTTTATTAAAAAATAATAAAATAATTTTTTATTTAATTTACATCGCAAAACTGCATGCGATGTAATAATTTAATATGGTAGATATTGATATAGATTTTCTAATTTATTTATGTTGAAATCATTATATTATAGCCAGAGAAAATCTCTAGCTCCCACCAAACACAATTCAGTCTGCGACAGTAATGGAGACGAAAAATGGACGAAGCACTGACAGGGGGAATGATTGTAACATAATCACAGATCTCCATTATTATTCAGGCTAATTTCGCATTCGAATCCCTTGTCAACCATTAGACTGACACTTTGTTTAGTTGGCCGCAAGTGGTCAGGTCAGTGGCGTCGCTAGGGGGACCAAGGGGCCTAGAGCCTACAGTACCTGTTAAGGGGCGTCCACAAATTACGTGAGGTGTTTTTTTGAATTTTTTGACCCCCCCTCCCCCTCTGGTGAGATTTCGTGAGATTTTATTCAACCCCCCCTCCCCCTCACAAATCTCACGTGAGATTTTTCAAAATGTGGGTGTCTTACGTAAAAGTTTGGTTTGACAGTCAGTAGATTTTTTTTTCGAACGACTTTGTGAATATTTTTATTTTGTTAAGAAAAAAATTACGTGAGATTTGCCGAGACCCCCCCCCTCTCCCCAACGTGAGATTAGATGAGATTTGACTCGACCCCCTCCCCCCCCTAAACACCTCACGTAATTTGTGGACGAACCCTAAGGCTGCGTTCCACTGAAGCGGAGCGGAGTTTAGCGGTACCCGAATTGACCAATCGTGCTATTCCAGCGGAATGACAGCGAAGCGGAGCGAAGATTTCGAGCATGGTGATTGGTCAATTCGGCACTGCTAAGCTCCCCTCCGCTTCAATGGAAACGCAGCCTAAAGCTTAGATATTAATTACAACCGATTAATTGTAGAATATGTTATATAGCTGTTAATTTTTCTGAGGTATATTTAAATATCTATATGAAGTATATTTTAATATCTTAAGATAGAAAAATAATATTGGCACAGAACGTCAAATTTCTTAGTCTCAGATCGAAACCCACATAAAATGTAGGTCTTGTGAGTGGCGCCGCTACTGGTCGGGGCCCAACTTTTTTGCCCCGAGGTCCTCAGCTACTTAGCTACGCCACTGGGTCAGGTAGGACGGTGGGGCGGTGGGATTGTGGGGTATTAATCCCGTGGGCCTGTAGTTAACAACTGGTCGAGTTCTTGCGGTACTCCCTACTCAATTTGGGCGACACTGATAAGGAGTGTTGCACACGGTTTAGTACTGTTATTGACTAAGTATGTTGTAAACTAAGATGTTAAACTTCAAATAACTGGGTCACAATCTAATGATTGCCATGAAGAACAGATTACCGAGTAGTGTTGGTAAAAATAGCATTAGCAATAATAATAAATATTTGCTCATTAGCAAAAATTAATGTATCGTATTGCTAAAAACACGATTGCTAATATAGTATCGTGCACGGCAATAGTATGTGATGCGAACCGATAATAATTCACGATGCCGCGGTTTTACCATGATGTGACATCAAAATTAGCATGATAATGAAATTAAGAGAAAATAGCATTAATTCCCTTTACTATTACCGAGTCCCTATACTAAAGTGAGCACAAAAAACGCAAATTATAATAAACTAGCTGTCCCGGTGAACTTCGTGTCACTTTGAAACCTTCCTTGGACTTCTACGAATATTTTAAGACTAAAATCAGCCCAATCCGTTCAGTAGTTTTCGAGCTTTAGCGCGACTAACACATTTGAAAATCCATTTTTATATATAAGAAGATAAATAAATCATAGGATCTTCTAATCACTTACGGATTCCCGACGATTTTAAGTTCTCTTTACATTTTAGGTGGATATAAGGAAGAAGAGAAGATTTTGTATAAGGCTGTTTTAGCATCTTTGTCTTTGCAATGTTTTACGCTAGCGGCAGTACCAGAACAGATAGTAAACAAAATTTTTGTTGGCCGTTTGACAAAGCTTCTGACAATATTATGACATGAGCCATGACGTGTGCATTATGCCGGATTTTAGTTAGATTACTGTATGTTCTAGTAGCGACTTCTGCTCCTATCTTTGCGTAATATTCCCTACTAGCTATTGCCCGCGACTTCGTCCGCGTCTTGGGACGTGATCTACTATGCTAATTATTTTTCAAATTTTAATATTCAATGTATAGAATAGAGTTTCCTTCGATTTTATTATATGTATAGATTATTGTACGGTGACTTTAAACATCTATCAACTAATAATTTATCTTATCTCATAAAGTGAAGTTAATAAGGCCTCAAAATACCAGAAACATAAAAACAACGCTCCTGTAAGTTAATATTTCGTTGTCACCGACCTGTCTCGTGAAGGTAAGGTCCTATTATTATAATAACACTTTTAATCTTGCCCTGGCATGAAAAATTACTCTTTTAATATCTTGGCCATTATGTGGAAAATACATAATGTTTTATTATTGTCTCAGGGGCAAACCTTTTGTTTCGTGAAAAATATAACTCACGTTTTTTTAGAAGCTAGGAAAAAGTACCATGGGAGGTCCCGAACGTATTTATGAATACGAAAATAATTTAATTAATGTTGCTTCATATTGTATGAAGAATGTGACTCGCTTTTATTTATTACTTTGCAGCCTTAAATTATTACGTGTATCATCAAGTAGGAGTGCCACAATCACTACATACGTAAAACCAGGTAAAACTAAGGGTCAATTCAGACCGCAATGTGACAAGGCGAGGCGCGGCGCGGCATAAATTTGTGTGGATTTGACAGATTTCAATTGCGTGAGACGTCTTGCGAATCTGTCAAATCCATATAAATTTAGAAATGCATCTACGCGTCGCGTTGCGATCTGAATCAACCCTGTCGCTTCGCGCTGTCTGTGCTTTTACTAGATTTATATTATAGTTGGGGAGGGGAAGAGAGAATTTCGGGACTAGCTCGAGCGTGTCAGATTAAGCTCGTATAGGCTTCTGACATGTGTCTAGTTATCATGGTATAGAAATCAGATTTCTCACGTGGTGGGTAATTTTTTTTTAATATTGAAATGTCATCGGATCTGTCAGACTAAGATAGGGGGGGGGGGGATGTTTAGTATACCCCAAAGAAGCTTCTATATAAAGCACTGACGATTCAAAGGTTAGGTAAGCCTGTAGGGACATTTTAAAATATAAAAAACTGAAGCTACATATTTTCCTAACTAAGCTGCGCAGATATTTTATTTTGCACTAAACTAAATTAATTAATCCTTGTTGTCGTAAATATATTTATAATTTATCCAAATAAGCAATTTTCTGAATATATTTTCTTTTTCAAAACTTTAAAATGGCTGCAGTTTCTGAACCCACCGCTATAATAAAAAACGCATACCTAATGTAAAAAGCCCACTAGGTCTCCATTACGCTCGAGTGACTACACAATTAGCACCCTCCCCTCCCCTACTATTATGCGTCCGCCCAAACGCGCGGTTTAGTGGCTACATAGCGAGATCACAAGCAAATGTATATGTCCCAGCCGACTAGTTAAAATAGCCGTTCAATCAAACAGCTAGCCCTTTGACTGAACAACGCTATTCAATCACACGGCTATACGTCGTTTAGCCGACTAGTTGACTGCAACGTTCAACACTACAGCTAGACGACGCTTAGCTAACTGGTTAAATGGCAAATTACTGACCATTAGTTTTATGTGACCATTAGTTTTATGTGACCATTAGTTTTATATTATTATTACACAATCATAATGATAAAAAGAAGAGTTAATTGTATTCTAACTCATTTTGAACACAATTGCAATAAATACCTTGGTGATGCATTTCATAATCCCGTAATTTTTCCTCGAATTATTTGTTTAAATTTTGATTGTGCCCCCATAATTTCTGTCTTTTTATTAACACTTGTAATGTATATTTACGAAAAATATCTTAATATAACCACAAAACACCGGCTAGTTGACGCCATATTACAAACAAAACGCACCTAGCGCCGCGGTGGTGAGCATTGAACTAATTCAATTATGCGGCGGCTTTTGAATCAGCTGTAGTGTTGAACGTTTGGAGCGACTAAAAGATTCAATTAAAAAGCTAGATGTATGATTGAATGGCGTTGTTTAGTAAAATGGCTAGCTGTTTGATTGAACGGCTATTTTAACCATATACGTAACGATTTATTTTACTAGCGGCGCAGCTGCACTGTAATTTACATACAATTGTACAAAATCTTTAAAACTATGCTACGGATTTTGATGCATTTTTAATAAATATTAATTGTAATAAATACACGGGGATAATATAGTTATACTATAACGTATATAGCAAAATAATTGTCAGGTCAGAATTCTCTTCGTAAAATTTTAATAAAGTTTTTAAGCCTACATGGAAAATATTAAAACGGTGGTTAAAAAATGCTTGCAAAGTGAACTTTTAAAATATTGCATACGTATCTGATTTCATTCGCGTTTCGCAGTTATTCGCATATCATGAAAAGTTATTGACAAGTACAATTGATACGGGCACAATACAAAATGTGAAAATAATACTTTAAAAATCGGCCAAGTGCGAGTTGGACTCGCGCACGAAGGGTTCCGTACCACAATAGAGCAAAAATAGGCTGAAATTGTGTTTTTTTGTATGGAAGCTTCCCTTCTTTATTTAATTTATTTAAATTTTATTAAAAAATATGAAATTATTAAATTACACATAAAACGGAGTATTTCGTGAATATTTCAAGTGCCTATATGTATTACCGGTATTGTTATCGAGCAAAAAAATGCAAAAAAATAGCGTTCGTTGTATGGGAGCCCCGTTTAAATATTCAATTTATTTTGTTTTTAGTATTTGTTGTTATAGTGGCAACAGATATACACAATCTGTGAAAATTTCAGAAGTCTAGCTATAGCGGTTCTTGAGTTACAGTCTGGAGACCCACAGACAGACAGACAGACGGACAGAGGGACAGACATCGAAGTCCTAATAATATGGCCCCGTTTTTACCCTTTGGGTACGCAACCCTAAAAACTAAATGACTCCCGCAACTCCATTGCAATTTGCACCAAAAATCGTTCATCGCACGAGAACCGTACAGGCGTTCATTTTTCAGGGATAAAAAGGTATCCTATTCTTATGTCCTTTCCCGGGATACAAAGTATCTCAATACCAAATTTTGAAAAATGATCGATTCTGCAGCTTGGGCGTGAAGAGGTAACAGACAGACAGACAGATAGACAGGCAGAGAGACACAATTTCGCATTTATGACTGCAACCTCGTGAAGCTTTTAGATGCAGCAAGTTTGTTAATTATTCAATGTGTGTCTTATTTTGTGTTGGACAAAGTTGAGTTTTGAGAAGTTGCAATGAAAAGTGACCCTTAATAATCATGCATTTCCCTTATGAAATGGCACTTTTATAATTTTAGCGCTGCTAACTAATAAAGGAACGATTAATAGAAAACTAGGGCAAAAAGCTGGATTTAATAAAAATTTATAGTAATCGTTAAATACTACTATTTAATGATACTACTATTTAACGGTAGATACTCTACATACTCATATTGTCAGATTGTCATAATGTTTTCTGCGTGTGAAAATGTAAATGCACATTTAACATTGTTAGCTCAGCATTTCGAAATGGCGTATTTAATGAGCAATAAAACCGTGGTTTCAAAATTGGAACAACATTTTAATAAGTTTGTTTTCATTTACATATTATTTTATTGTTAAATAAGTGTAATGATGGTAATAAGAACATAACGCGCTGGTTTATGAAAACAAACTGGTTTAATTAAACTGGCAGTAACTAACACGGTTAAAATTAACTGAGCTAAAATTAATGTGATGTTTGTTTGGTATGGCGAATTCTCGATAATTTGAGTTAAATCTACATTATTAACGAAATCATTGAATGTGATGACGAAAATTTAGCAAGGCAAGGCTGATTAATCAATAATACATTAGGTTCGATTTATATATTGCGTTCGCGCAAACGAGCGGCTAAGCCGCTATACCGCGAGAGAGACAAGCAAGACAGCTTTTGTGGTTCAATTTTTTTCTGACTCATTTCGTTCAAGACAGTTTTAGTGTCTAAGCACACCCTGCTGAAGTTCCGCGGCGGAAGTTCGGCATGATTACGCCTGCAATGTATTTTAAATCACCGATGACACACCATGCCCAAATTCCGTCGCGTTATATTGTATGCGTTTGACATTACTGACGTAATTATGCTGAACTTCCGCCGCGGAACTTCGGCATGGTGTGTTTAGACACTTAGTATATACCTCGGGCTGCTCAAGATAATGCTAAAGAGTTTTCGTGGTCGGTTGCCGCTGACGATCTTAACTTACAGGAGTTTAGGATCGTGAGAATCCTGCTTTAGTTAGGTGGTCATAGTTTGTTTATTTTAGTTATAAGTTGTCACTGTTTATGACGTGAATACATTGGTGATCGATCCGACTGCGTTTCCATTACCCAACACCTTTTAGTATTATCCACCATCCTCTAATATACTGCGAGTTACGAGAGTTACAGAGGTAGTGGGCCGATGATCGTTACAAAAATATCTTGGCAATGAATTTTTCCAATATACAATGCGTGGCAAACTTTCATGAAAATTCCCTAATACACGGCCAGCTCTAACTGGCTTAGTCGACAGTACGCCGATTGGTATGGCAGGATAGCATTAACGTATTACTCTTTGATCCTCTAATCCAGCTGATATTGCATTTCGGATAAAAATAACAATCGTAATATTTTTTTCGTCATATATTCATAGCTATCTCAATTTGAGTTTTTTGTGCGAACAACATACGTTGGCTTGAGTTGACGATATTGATTATAATTATTGGATTTTTAAAATTGATTCATTAATATCCGAACTATTGTAATACTTGTTAGAAATTTTATATGACAATATTTCCACGCCCATGTGGCAGAAATTGTGATCAAACTAAATTGTAAGACCTTTATGTACGAATTTCTTGAAAATAAATAAATAAATGTAAAAAAAATCTGTAGAATCGTCGATCAAAATGTATGGAATTGACTTATGAGTTCGTGAATATGACGTTGACATTCCACTCATCTAATAGCTATGTCCACACTATGCGCTTTCGTCTTCAATTTTCGTCATCTTCTTTCATTCACTGTTCCTCACGTTCACTGTTGACTGCGCTATAACGCATGCCCTTAACGAACAGAAAAAGGCACAGCTATTATCAATTCTATACATTTTGATCGACGATTCTATAAAAAAGCGATAAAGACAAAGTCTTGGCTACAGGCTCTGGTTTCACTGAAACCGACCACCGTCACCGAATCCGTATGGGAGGCTATTCGCAAGAAAAGCGCTTTTAGACGAGTACCTACTAACATTATTATAAATGCGAAAGTGTGTCTGTCTGTCTGTTGCCTCTTAACCAAACCGCTGAACCGATTTTGCTGAAATTCGGCGTGGTTACTTTGAAAGGAAAGGTAGGAAAAGACGTAGCATATATAAATTCTAAACCGGAATATAAATTCTAAACCGGAAAATGTACGGTTTCGTAGCTATAAACGAGCGCGACCGTGTTGAGAGCTTCATCTAGTAGATTCTTCTTTTTCTTCTTTTTTGGCAACTTGACACAAAGGATGTGTATGTTGTGCCACAGACAAGGTAAAAAGGTAAGGAATATGGCGGGAAAACCATATTCCTCCTATTATAATTTTCATCATCGTTTTCATGTATCGTCAGGTCTAAAGTCTAGTCAAAGTCTAAGTAAAAGTCAATACAGTCACAGGAGTCAAGTCGGTCGATTCAGTAAAGTGGTAGACGCTTTACTGAAACTTTCGATGGAGTTTTGGAGGGAACACAAAATAGCACGTTTCTGGATGTTACATCACTTTCCTACACTTGTGAATGAACACGAATATCTAATGGTTAATATTCTACCAATATTACACATTAAAAATCCAGCTAACACAATTTTAGGAAAATAATACAAAAACACAACAGCACTCTTTCACATGCCCGCCAAAACTCCCATCTAGTAGATTAATCCGTATTCAAATGATTCCAAATTCAAATAATTCTAAATTTAAAAAAAATTCAAAGAAAAACTTTAATATTGCGCTAGTGTTGTGGATTTACCCGTGAGACGTCGACAAATCCAAGACTCGATAACGGATTGATACTGCATTACCGCACGGGGACCGTAGTGTTGTGCAATGTGTATAGGGTATCTATTCCAGTCATTTGGTTAAATCTGCTATTTGACTGAATGACTAGCGAATCATTGAAATATGTAACCATATTATTTTAATTCACAGTTAAAGATTTGACGAGTTCGCCTTTAGTCATTCAATTGAATGAATTCGCTAGTCATTTTATCAAATAGCAGATTCAGCCAGCTGATGACTGAGACATATCGATTGTTTGTTGATCGTAGTCGATGTTCGAGTTGGAATAGGAAGGACTACGTAATTTTCAATAAAATGCGTTCTTCTCGTTATATACTGATATAAGAGCACAGACGCTTGCCCATTTATATACCAAAAATAGCTTTTTACCGCTGCTATTTTTACAGTGAACTATATATTATTATTATAAAGACACATACACACCCTAAAGTATTATCACTCTTGTTACACCCTGTAGATTCAAGATTGCAAGTAAAGCTTAATTTCTGGCAAAGTTATTTATTTAATTTGAGTAAAATATCACTATCACTTGTAATTAATATAACTCTCGACCTTCTTCTCACTTGCTCTAAATTTTCGCGAGCTCTCAAACTGATATAAAATTATTCAAACACTATTTTAATGAGTCTGCCCTTTCATAACTAGAGACGCTAGTGAGACACATTCAGATTAAGTATTTATTTAATTTACTTATACAGATAATAATATCTATGGACGCTTCTCACCACGTCAGTCTGGCCCCGTAATTTTTTTAAATAATAAATACAGATATTATTATACACTAGATGACGCGCGCAATGGAGTTGTTTATTGCGCGGGAACCGTGTATTTTTCCGGGATAAAACTAATCCAATGTCGGTTCCCGACACACAAACTATCTTTATACCAAATTTCAGCAAAATCGGTTCAGCGGTTGGGGTGTCAGGAAGTAACAGATAGATAGACACTTTTTCACATATTTTATAATAATTATTTTGTATGAATTATAAATAACCATATTATGCAAAGTAAAAGTGTTTGGTACATATTCTATTTAGTATTATTACTATTTAGTATACTAGCTGTCCCGATGAACTTCGTGTCACTTTAAAACCTTCCCTGGACTTCTACGAATATTTAGGACTAAAATTAGCCCAATCCGTTCAGCCGTTTTCGAGTTTTAGCGTTACTAACACAATTGAAAATCCACTTTTATATAAATATAGATAATTATTATTATTCTAGAGGTCATTTAGCGTACAGAAAAATATAAAATAAGAAAAGCGTCAAAAATAACCATTTAGGAGTCCATCCAACTAAGTAATAAAAATTACAATAATAACTAACACATACAAACACAGTACAACATAACACACACATGCGTAAACACACAATGCCAAAACTTCTTTGACATAACCACTAAAATCGATATCTAGTGATGCTATCGATATTTTTTCGATTCACCTTTGTTTTACAAAGACGATACGTAGCGTCTGAGAGCGGCGCCTGACACCGGGCGAGTTGCCAACGGTGTACCGCTCACACTTGCCAATACTAAAATTACATCTTTTGTCCAACAGCATAAACTTACAAATGTACTGATAGATGTCTCATGTCATATTTTTCATGTCTACACTTAATACATTCGATGCATCGAAATACGATACTATAGAAACGTAACTGTCACACGTTTTCATTTTCATTTTATTTCCTTTTAGGGTCAATTCAGACCGCAACGCGACGAGGCGAGGCGAGGCGCGGCGCGGCCCATCAAGCCCCGTACGAGCACCGATGATCGCGACAACAATAGATACTGCAGTCGCCAGAGGTTTTAACCTCCGAAAATTGTAATAGTGAATGGATTTTTGTTTTTGAGGTGTCATTTTCTTTTTTACACTATAATTTGCAAAGTTTACCAAAAATTTTTTTGTGCTTTTAATTTTTTAGTTACTTAATTAAAAATTAATATTTCACCATATAAAACCCGTCCCGAAAAAAATTTTTTTTCTTGTTCCTGTTATTTAATGACTCTTATCCGATTGCTAACGTTGAAAATTAACCAAATACACAATTTTTGAAAAAGAAAGTTTGCTTTGCTAAGCTAAATACAACTATAAGGTTTTTGCAAAGTTTTTAGAGATTAACGCTCGTCGTAACCAAAGGGTTTGGGTGGATTTAAAGGTTGTAACTAAAAGTGTGTTAAACTTACTTGTTGTGCGTATTTAATTTTTAGAGAAATGATAACTTTTAAGTACTTAAAAACGTTTAAATATCTCCAAAAATGTGTAAAATAGACCGCAAATATTTTTATATATTTGTTGAGAATTTATTTAGGTGAGAGCTAAAACATTAAATGCATCGACAAATTAAAGACTTTTTCTAGTCTTTGAAATATATTTAAGCTTCCTACTTAAAGCCAGAAAAAAAATTGGGTGCTACAAATCTCACGTACATACTAAAGACGCATGCTGCGACCTATATTTGGAAAAAGCTTACCTGAATGCAAAAAATATCAGTTCTTAACGTAATTTGTATTTTTTTCCTTTAAGTATGTTTTAGCAAATATAATTAATAAAAAAAATAAATAAAAAATTAATTTTATTCTGTAAAAACCTAGCCAACAGAAATAAAATACAGATTTTCTTCGAAATATCCGTGAAAAGTTTGTGCTACATTTTCAGAAAATTTAATAAAGTAAGAGCTAAAAAGTTATACACATTAAGAAATAGAAGGCTTTGTTAAGCCTTAAAAATAATTTTAAACTTCCTATTTAAAACCAAAGAAAAATTGGAACGCCATTTACCTGGCGAGGCACACAACAAGCACATTTGGAGGTATGCTCATCTACATACAAAAATATTAATTTTAAATATAAATTATATATTTTTTTCAACTTATTTTCTTTCTTTGGAATATAAGCAACGATAAAAATCAAAAAAATAATGATACATTTTATTATTTTGCTATATATTTAAAAGAAAGAAATATGAAAATTTTCTTCAAAATTTTACAGTTTATGAGTTTACTTGAAGTGGAAGAGAATAATTTAAATATCAAAAACACAACTTTTCAATAGGTACACTTTATTATTTATGTTATCAGCTACACGTTACTTTTTTTCTTTTCAATTTTCATCCACTATTGCAAAAATCGGAGGTTTGCACGATTTTTACACTCTGGGAACTCCACTAAGAATACAATGGCAATTCTGAGAATCTCCGATCGAACTGTATGGATTTGACAGATTTTAATTGCGTGAGATGTTTTGCGAATCTGTCAAATCCATATAAATTTAGAAATGCATCTACGCGTCACGTTGCAGTCTGAATCAACCCACACGTGCAAGAAAATATGCTGCCCAAAAATACGCTGGCCACATTTCATTCAATTTTCGAATATGTTTTCCGTATTCGGAATTCCGTAAGACTAGCGTTTGTTTTTTTCACGCACAAACGCGCCGCCTTGTACTTGAAACCTACGTGCGAAATTCGTTCCGTACGGAGAAAAACGAACGTGTGGGGCAGTTAATGTACTTGCTACTTATTCCGTGCATCCAGCTTTACTAATATGGAAAACGAATTCGGAAGTCGCATACGGAAAACGTGTGTATGCGGCCGGCATTGGTGTGTGTTTGAGGCTGGACGCATACATAGGTTTTCCGATATGATTTCCGAATTTATTCGGTCTGACCGTGTATAGAACCAGCTCGCTCAGTCGAAATATCTTCCTTTGCGGTCACCTCGCGTATTCTCACACTGATGAGTGATGAGTGATGACCCTCGACAGAACACGCCTCATCAACAACACATCATGTCTAAAATACATTAGGATTATTCTACAATAAAATGATTCAAAATATTTATAGCCCACAAATGAGCTTTATTAAAATATAATTAAAACAAACAAACCATTTAAAAGAGTGAAATGAAAATGTTTAAAAATATAAACTGCTGTTGGTACAAAATTAATGTTCGTTCACTGAGTAATGAGTATGGGAGTGAAAAATGCCTAAGGCAGGTAACGCTTCATAAAAATACAGTGCTTTTTACAATTTGCACTGGATGTATTTAGAGGTTTTTATTTTTTTTATTGAGAACGGTATTCCATCTTCTATTAAAAAATCTATATTGGTTCTCAAACTTTTTTTGGTGGCGGAAGGCTTTTGAGAACTGAAATAACTATAGTTAACGCACTAAAAATAGTACTTTGTCTTTGAATGAATAATAATTGTATCCATGATGGTGTCTTATGTCATTTCTTAAAGAAAATTCGTCATTTCTAAAATCTCTCGCGGAGCAAGGCACACTTTGCGCATCACACTCGTAGCACGACTACGGCTCGTAGCACGACTGCTCATAGCACGGCTACGGCTCGTAGTACGACTACGGTTAGAACGGCGCTACGGTACGGTCACTAGAACGTTGTCTATGTAAGCAAAATGGCGCGGTTTCCTAGAGCACGGTAATTGGTACCGTTCCCTAAGGCCGTGTCCCCATCAGACACGACGCGGCGCCGCCACCGTGTTACGGCACGACGCCGCCACCGTGATACGGTACGGCGCCGCACCGTGACACGATGCCGCGTACGGTGCGCTGACCCATGTCCCTATTCAGTCGATATTTGCGCTCGAACGAAAGTGCTTGTCTGGATCGCGAAAGAATTATTTTTTTGTTGTTACTAAGACGAAGATTGGAAAAGAAACAGAAACATTTAATTGATTTTTGCAATTTTTTGCTCTATACCAATTATTACAACAGATAGGCACTTGAAATGTTCACAAACTACTCAATTGTACTTATACTTTAAAAATTTAAACTAAAATTAAAATAAACTTAATAATTAAGGGGGCTCCCATACAAAAAACATAATTTTCTGGTTATTTTTCTCTATAATAACGGTACGGAACCCTTCGTGCGCGAGCCTAACTCGCACTTGGCCGATTTTTATCTGTTCCAAATAAGTGCCTCTTTTTAGTTTCGACACAATTTTTGTTGTGAAGTTTCATCCAGAATAGGGGCGCGCAGTGCACCGTACTCGGCACCGTGTCACGGTGCGGCACCGTACCGTATCACGGTGGCGGCGTCGTGCCGTAACACGGTGGCGGCGCCGCGCCGTGTCTGATGGGGACGCGGCCTAAGAAACCGCGCCATAATATTGCTTACATAGAGAACGGTTATTGACACCGTTCTCTAGGAAACCGCGCCATATTGCTTACATAGACAACGTTCTAGTGACTTCATTCACCGCTGTATTACGGCCGCTACGCTACGGCATCACTTTTGGAGGAAACTAGAGCTTAAGGTCCGATTAACATTTTCTTAGTGTTATGAAAACACTAGCACTATAACTTGAAGAACTAAAGCAAGTAGTGTTTACATAATGTTTCAACTGAAGTACTATCTCCTAAAGCACTTTGGTAAACACTAAGTAAATCGTCCGTTAGATCTCGAGACAGTACGCATGAGTCAATATAGGCTTTCGAATAAGATCTAAATAATATTATAATCTAATTGATAAAACCATTAACTGTGATACTGCCAAAATATTTTACACAAACGACGCTGAAAACATCTCGTGCAAGTAAAACGGTTAAAATGAAGCAACTTTGAAGTTGAACAACAGAAATATGGAGTGTTAATAGTTGCGCAACTTATTTCAAAGCTACCCTCATTGTGCTGCGAGTTGGAAGCCGGGGAGTAAGAATGCGTGCACACTAGGCGATTACAGACTATGACACATTTTCTAATTGATAAACTCGTAAGAATCTAAAACAGATTATAAAATATTTATTTGCATACTAGACGACACCCGTAATTTCGTTGTGTCAAAATTCGTTTATCGTGGAGGGGCCGTGCATTTTTTGGATAAAAAGTATCTTATATCCTATCCCGGGACTTAGATAAAGTATCTCCATACCAAATTTCATTCAAATCGGGTCAGCGATTTAAGCGTGGAGAGGCAACAGAGTGGCAGATATTAGGGAAAAATAGGATTATGAAAAAGACGCCTAGCAACACCTTTAGGAGGAGCGGCCTAAACCCTCTTTTTGCCTTTTGCAAAGTCTGGGAAAACCACCAAAATTGGCTCGTTTTGATTGACACTTCGTTGCGAAGAATATGTTTTTAAGAACAAAATATAAATGGCTTTATTTGCTGACTCAGCGTAGCGACTTTCATTTTCCAGTGACAATACAGACTTCTTAACGGCTTCAAAAACGCGGTCAATATACCGCCAAGTGTGAACGCACCATAGCGGGGCATCCCCTTGGGAGGGGAATACCCGGCATAGCCGTGAATGGCCGCCGGTCTGTTTGACCTTGTCATATTGTGCTAAACGTCAGTGTGGTTTGAGACCAGGGACATTAAAATACTTGCCTTTGATTTAACATGATGTGAGCGAGTAGTGGTAAGAACAGAAGAATAGTATAGAAAATTAAGAGAATATAATATAATATATTATGATAAGACTAAATTCTGCTACTTTAATCTAATATAGCTTCAATATATTATTCAATATATTATAGTTATTGTCAAATCGTATTAAAAATAGAAACAAACGTCAAAGAACTTACCTTAGTTATAAGTTATAACCAATCAGAACACTTTGATCAGTTTTGGGTGCTAAATACCTCTCACAAATACTTAATCTCCTTTTTAAGCGCGTCCAACTAAATGTTTATAAGAACATAATATACCACACACCCTACGTCGCTTCTTACACCTCCGTGGTCTTGTGCAAAAGTTTAGTAAGGACAATGCAGGCTAATCACTTTATAGATACTCCATGCGTCAGATGAGTACCTATGTAAAAATACGGTTCTGCGACATACTCTCGGTAGTCGTGTCGATCATCCGTCCCAGTGAGTTATAAAAAGTAAGAGAGAGTCACGCTTTTGGGAACAATAAAATCACTCCGAACTAGTAAGGTCCTAGCAAACTTACTTTTAATAATGCTTACCGTCACTGAAACCGTGTTCGCATTAACCCATCAGTCGCGGCAAAACGAGACACAATAGCTTTTTCATTATTATCGCGGCCGGATGTGGCCGCTTGGGGCTTCATGAATTAATATGAAACTCAATACCTAAACATTTATTTCCTAACGCATGACGGGGTGAAATACAAAGTTACCCCATCTCATGTAACAAACAAAGTCAATTACGGACAAACCGCAAATTACTAGAGATCGCTTACTGTACTCACGTTCTGTTGTTAATTACACTAAGTTATTACAGATCCTTTATTTATTTAATAGAACACTGTTTTTTGAAGCTGGTTTCAGACTACGCTATAATATAATAGCATAATATAGTATATAGCTCATAGCACAAGAATATCGCACACCATGATATATTGTTATGGACATGTTCACCCTGCACTGTACTATAATATATTGTTGGCTTGGTAAACGCTATGTATGGTGCGCGATATTCTTGTGCTATGAGCTATATACTATATGCTATTATATTATAGCGTAGTCTGAAACCAGCTTAACCGCCAACAAAAAAGGGGGTGATAGCACAGACAGATAGACACGTCAAATGTATAGACATTTGACGTGTCTATATGTCTGTGTGAGTGTCTGTCCGTGGCATCGTAGCATTCAAACGGGTGTACCGAATTCGATCTTTTTTTTTTGTTTGAAAGCTAAAATTATCGAGCGTGCTATAGTTCATCATCATGAGCCACTCAGTGTTAAAAAAATGGGTTTGATCTTCTTATTTTTTTAATCGGAATTTGTTTTTAAATTTCTTAATTTAACGTTATGTAATACTGTAGTTAATTGCTCCAAATGAATAGATCTATTTGTCAGTGTCGTTGATTTTAGTCATAAGTGTTAAGGCCTGTTTCACCACTTATTAGTTAGTGCCGGATAGGATATCCACAACTAATCTGACAGATAGAGTATAGACTAAGGAGCATGGACGTGCGTACCATAAAGGCATAAAAGCACTGCTTACCTAATGATAAATACTTGCTATACACATATTTTAATTTGACTTTCGTACGTTTTAGATGACTTTAATTATTATTAATAGTAAAAATATGAATACACATTAACGCCTACATTTATAAAATAGCACCAATTGATTTGCAAAACTACATAAACATAAGTCGGTAAGTGGTAACTAGGCGCGCCGCGCGAAGGTACGCACCAATATTATACTACATATCTGTGGTTACAGGCACTCGATGTCTCGCAGACCCCGCCTATATGTGTGAGTTAAGATTTTCGTATTCGTACACTGTTCGCAAACGTGTGTGCGTGTGCGATTTACTTGGCCAGGTCCTGCCGCATGGTTTCCGAGCTTAGCCGAGCGCTTCGGAAGTAATCGGATATGTTCGTTGCCTATAATCCGAGTAAAAATAATAGACGGAAATCTAATTAATCACATATGCACATAATGCATTTTTGTTTAGTACGGTTTATATTTGTTTACATTACAGAAGTGTTTTGTATTTTGGGAGGCCATTTTTTCATGTGATGAGCACTGTAACATATTATTTTTGTTTGCGCCAGTATATTTATAGTTTTCTTAGAAGATTTTTATTATTTTAACATTTAAAAGTTTGTACATTTAACAGTTTATTAGATATTAGTTATTACTGAGTTTCTAATTTCTATATTAAGTGCGTTTTTGATTTCTCAAAAATGTTATTTGACTGTGAGGTTTGTGTTGAAAATGTGTGTTTATTAAAAATTAAAAAAAACAAGTTTTCACAATTGTCATTCAGTGAAAAGATTCTAATTGTGATTTGTGTCGAAAGGTAGGTACGTGTACCTGAGTTACAACAATTAAACCAGCAACAAAAATGAAATGTAAGTAACTCGAAAGTTTCATGTTATTCATATTCATGTACTTATTTATTTTATCATTTTATAATATTATATACTTTATATTAAATGCGAAATTATCTCTGTCTGTCTGTCTCGCTTTCACGCCAAAACTAATGAACCGATTGTAATAAAATTTTGTACACAGTTAGTCTAGAGCCTGAGAAAGGACATAGGCTACATTTTTATAAGACAAAAATATACTATGTATCTAATTTCCATGGAAATATCGATGAAAATGAATTCACATTGCATTTCTAATATATAACAATCTATATTACGCCATACGCCATACGCCATCTATGGCGTTTTTATTTATTTTAGCTTAGCACACATGTGAACGCAAATGAACTTTCATTGTAGTTCCAACACGTGACAACAGATGGCGTTTTTTTGTTTCTTCATAACAGAACGTACTCATATATTATAATAGCTTAGAAAACATAGTTTTTAATTTATATCCACACTAATATTACAATTTATGCGAAAATATCTCTTTTTGTCCGTTTGTCTGTCTGTTTTGCTTTCACGCCAAAACTACTAAACCGATACCGCTGCTTACCCTATCTCAAAAACCTCTGCACGCCTCTGCTATGGAGTATCTGTCAGATAAGTTGTAGATAGCCTATCCGGCACTTATCAGTAAGTGGTGAAGCAGGCCTTTAGTCTATCAAAAGCGCTACTGAATTGACATACTTTATTCAAAAAATCTCCAAGGAACCGGGAATTCTCAAGAAACTGGGCAACAATGAGCGATTTAAAATTGGAATAGACAGCTCAACATTGCAATGCTATGCGGGCAACAAGACTGGCAATTCAAGAAAATACTTTTCGTGTTGTAAATAATGTACAGTTTGAATAACTCATTTATGCCTCGTATCGATTCAATACGATGCTACGTGTATTCATCCTAACACTGTATTTTCTAAATGCAAATAGGATTTTAACATTACTGGATGTTGCACGTAACATCATTTACGCGGTAATATGTTTATCGAGAACCTTATATTTTCCGGGTGTTCTTTCAAATTAGGATGAAATAAAGTTAAAAGTAACTTCATCAGCTCAGCTGTGAACTTAAAGCCGCCAGTCCACCGCAGCGCAAGGAGAGACTACGCACGTACGTAAAGCTTCGCTTTGCAAGAAAATATTATATTTTTCTCACCTCCGGGCGGAAAGCGTCAACATTCTTCCCGCTGCGCTTACCGATGTTGCCGTTTTCCGCCTGCGTCGATGAGAAAAAATAGTATACGCACCATGGGCAGTAAATAAGAAAGCCTCAGATCACATGTTTGTGATCTGAGACATTTCTTATTTTCTTGCCCTAGATGCGTAATGTACTAATGTGACTGTGTCCACTGCAACCCACGGATACGCTACGCACGAATTGACGTAGTCAAAGTAATAAATCCGTGCGCCGCGTGGCCGTGCACAGCGTACGCTGCGGTGGAATGACGGCTTAAAGGACACATTATCACTTTGTTCGTTTGTTTACTGTATTATGTTTAGCCTAGATTCAATGACTAAAAGTAGCTCCTACCTACATCATTAATTTACAACAAAATATAACGTAGTATCAGCGAGTTTGTTATAAATATCATAAGAAGCTTCCAAGAAATCGTGCCCATCGCAGGCCCTTTGCTAATATTTTCGAATAGAACATCTAGATATAGGAATTTGTAGAAATTTCGCTTGCAAGAAAACGTACTATAAGAGAAGTTGATTTATAAGCAGATGGTGGACCTACTTATTTTGGTCGTGTTTTGTAAAACCCAGCCGACAGATGACGACTTACATTAAGTTGACATAATCCGACCAAATATATAGGTCTCTCCACTGCCTGTGAATCAATTTCTTCGATGGTACTACAGACTTACAAGGATATTATAGATATTAATAATATTAAAGTACCAAGGCATTAAGATATTGTAACCCAATGTGACTTACTCGCGACAAGTGACTGCGACCGGCATAAATTCAAATAAAATTACTACGAACTAAGCTAAAAGTTTCAATTAGGGCCCTTCCACAAGACGTTTTTTACGCTCGTTTGTATCGATACAAACGCAATTTGATCGCTCAGCAAACGCAAGAAAGCCGACACGCCGACACTTTATATCTACCAAAACGTGATGAAAACACGCAGAAGACGAGCGCATCAGAAACGCGCGTCGTCAGTGCGCAAAAAATACGTCGTACGAAAAGGCCCTTACCGACATAAGTCTAGCGACCGATGCCGCCGCTGCTTTGTAGTAGCGTAGAGCAAAACGAAACCTATAACCTAGGTAATAAAGTCGTTTTACTTTTTATATTTTATATTTAGTGATCGCGTTTTACGTTTTATAATTTAGTGATCGCTCAACGGGTTTAATTTTTGTTGGTAGCAATCTCTTGCTGTGAGAATCGAAATCGCCACGTCGGTAGTTCAGATTTAAGCTACGCGCTAAAGAAGCCTTGAAGAGTCAGATTGAGATTTACTGAGTCAATCAGAACTCATTAGTCCGGTCCACAGTGTCTTGGAGTCCCTTGCGACATTTTTCTTTTGAGCTTTATCGTTGTCGCTTTTGTTTGACTAATAAATGGACCACGAAATTTTGTTAGTCACTTAGTTTGTATTTTTATTTATATTTTCAAGATAAAATTCTGGATTGGACTACCTACTATGATAATATCATGACTTAACAAGTGAGTTCTTTATATTCTTAGCTCTATATCTTCACCGAACCGTAAGGTAGCTCATATCTTTTTCATTAGTGTACACTGTGTACTAATAAGGGAAGCTTGGGCCGTGGATCATTTTAATATCAAGATCAAGGCGAAGCTACTATGATTATGAACATCGATGTCACGAATATGAAAAACTATGACGAAGATAAATTATCTTATGAGACATAATATAATATTATGAAGGCGATGCGAGGCGATGTTAATATAAGTGCTTAAAACTCCTAAGCAAATTTTGATAGTAAAGATACAACGCACAGACAGACACCTCTTATTTAAGTATGAACCATACTAATATAATAAATTTGAAGGCGTGTCTGTCTGTCTGTATTATCACCTAGTATAAAATATAAATTAATGTTTATTATAAATAATTTCATGATTTTCGACGGAAGACAAAAATCATAGTTTTATACCACAGAATCTCGAATATAGTAAACTTATAAATTGCCAATAAGTGATGTAACTTTTAAGCCCCGGGCTAGAAAAATGAAAGACCCTAGCGTCCGGAGAATAAGGAAAATCTGGAATAAATATCGGAGTAGAAGCGAAAATTCAGCTTACTAACAATACACTATACTTTTTCAGCAGTTTCAAGACAAAATTGTCAATAAAGTTAAAATCATCATAATATTATTCAGAGCCTGTCATGTTTTAAAACTTACAAAACACGTCACAACATATTATTAAATCTGTGTTGGTCTGTCTGTCTGTTAACTTTTAACCCATCAAGCCCCGTACGAGTACCGGTGATCACGACAACAATTACAGAATACAATAGAATTTCCGAGAATCCCCGATCGAAGGATTAATGCCCAAACCGCGAAACCAATTTTGATGAAATTTGGGTATGTGCTATGGAGACACTTTGAGAACCGAGAAAGGGCTTCCACTTCTTCCGCTTCCTTTATGGTTACCCGCGATAAACGAATTTTGGCACAATAAAGTTGCGGGTAGTAAAAAGAAAGAAATCAATCTTAACATCTTCGCCGTTGTCAAATTTTTGTCAAGATTGTGTGTAACTAAGAGTCAATTCAGACCGCAACGCGACGCGTAGATTCAATTCTAAATTTGTCTGAATTTGACAGATTTGCAAGACGTTAACGCAATTTAAATCTGTCAAATCCATACAAATTTTGAAATGCATCTACGCGTCGCGTAGCGGTCTGAATTTGACCCTTATTTGAAGTGTGTAGTGTAAAATATAGGATTGCCATAAACAAAAACAAAATTAGGCGTTTGTTTTAAATTGTACCTCTGTTCGGGTATTATTTCAAAGTACCTTCGACCAAGTAAATGTTCCATGAAATTACCTGGACTCGACCAACAAAATTTTCTCCGATAAAGCCTTGATTTTAATTTTGTTTCCGAATCGAATGTTTTGTGTTTCCTATTGTGATTTCCTTTATGTTTAATATTTATGCCTCGCTTCGTAGACCCTCTACGGCGTAGATGCACTACGCCGTAGACGGTCTACGAGATTACAAGACAATAATAATAATTATAATATTATTATTCATTGATTTCATACATGATAAAAATATATTATGAATATTATTTTGTCTATATAATAAGTTTTAATATGCTAATTATAGTCTACGAGGCGCTTAGATGCACAGTCTACGACATTATTATAATCCATACTTAATATTATAAATGCAAAAGTGTGTCTGTCCGTCTGTCTGTCTGTCTGTCTGTTACCTCTTCACGCCCAAACCCCTGAACCGATTTCGCTTAATTTTGGCATGGAGATACTTTGAGTCCCGGGAAAGGACATAGGATACTGTTGAAAAATGTACGGTTCCTGCGCGATAAACGAGTTTTAGCGCAACAAAGTTGCGGGCGTTATCTAGTATAAAATAGTTTCTGTTCCTTTTTCATTTGATATTTATGAAAGACAAGGAACATGTTATGCTTATATAGCATTACATGTTCGTGTCATCAAGGTTATTCATACCAAGACACAACAGAATGTGACAACGAATTCCATGACCCACCATGTTCTCTTACGTTCTCATCCAAAAGAGTATCTTAATGGTGTCGTGAATTAAGTTCAATTTTGAATGGTTTATTTAATGCCACGTCGCGTCGTTTCTTGTTACAAAAGGTAGTGGAGTTCCCAGAGCGTAAAAATCGTGCAAACCTCCGATTTTTGCAATAGTAGATGAAAAATGAAAAGAAAAAAAGGAATGTATAGATGATAACATAAATAATATAGTTTTCTTATTGAAAAGTTGTGCTTTTGATTTTTAAATTATTCTCTTCCACTTCAAGTAAACTCATAAACTGTAAAATTTTTAAGAAAATTTGCATATTTCTTTCTTTTAAAGGTATAGCAAAATAATAAAATATATTATTATTTTTTTGATTTGTATCGTTGATTATATTCCAAAAAAAGAAAATAAGTTCAAAAAATATATAATTTAGATTTAAAAATAATATTTTTGTATGTAGATGAGCAAACCTCCAAATGTGCTTGTTGTGTGCCTCGCCAGGTAAATGGCGTTCCTATTTTTCTTTGGTTTTAAATAGGAAGTTTAAAATTATTTTTTAGGCTTAACAAAGCCTTCTATTTTTTAATGTGTATAAGTTTTTTGCTCTTACTTTATTAAATTTTCTGAAAATGTAGCACAAACTTTTCACGGATATTTCGAAGAAAATCTGTATTTTATTTATTTTGGTTAGGTTTTTACAGAATAAAATTGATTTTTTAATATTTTTTTTCATTAATTATATTTGCTAAAACATACTTAAAGGAAAAAAATACAAATTAGGTTAATAACTGATATTTTTTGTATTCAGGTAAGCATTTTCCAAACATAGGTCGCAGCATGCGTCTTTAGTATGTACGTGAGATTTGTAGCACCCAATTTCTTATCTGACTTTAAGTAGGAAGTTTAAAACATATTCCAAAGACTAGAAAAAGTCTTTCATTTGTAGATGCATTTAATATTTTAGCTCTCACTTAAACAAATTCTCAAGAAATATAGAAAAATATTTTTGGTCTATTTTACACATTTTTAGAGATATTTAAACGTTTTTAAGTACTTAAAAGTTATCATTTCTCTAAAAATGAAATACGGAGAACAAGTAAGCTTAACACACTTTTTGTTACAACCCTTAAATCCACCCAAACCCTTTTATCTTGGTTACGACGAGCGTTAATCTCTAAAAACTTTGCAAAAACCTTATAGTTGTATTTAGCTTAGCAAAGCAAACTTTCTTTTTTAAAAATTGTGTATTTGGTTAATTCTCAACGTAAACAATCGGATAAGAGTCATTAAATAACAGGAACAAGAAAAAAAAAATTTTTCTGAACCGGTTTTATATGGTGAAATATTAATTTTTAATTAAGTAACTAAAAAATTAAAAGCACAAAAAATTTTTTGGTAATCTTTGCAAGTTATAGTGTAAAAAAGAAAATGACACCTCAAAAACAAAAATCCATTCATTATTACAATTTTCGGAGGTTAAAACCTCTGGCGACTGCACTAAGGACACTTTGCGCAATCTATACTAATAAAATGTGAAAGTATGCATATCTGTCTGTCTGGGTAATACCTCTATACGCCCAAACCACTGAACCGATTTTACTGTTAAGTATGATGATACTTTGAGTCCCGAAAAAGGACATAGGGTCTTTTTTCCCGGAAAATGTACGGTTCCCGCGTGATATACAAAATTTGGCGCAACGGAGTTGCGGGCGTTATATAATAGGTATACTTTTATACAACAATACCTTATTATTATTTTAAGATTATTATATTTTCTGATTTCTATTTCAATTCTATGAACCACCATAATTTTTTGTCCTTTTATAAAACAGCTGACGGTATATTGTAGCAACCATTAATTAATATACAAGACTCACAATGCATAGTTAATGCTGTTCTTTATGCTTTTCACTTTAACCAGCGCTTACGCTAGACAGAGCAAAATTACATGCACTTAGCAATTTTCTAGAACATGCTTTTATTTCAGAAAACTATTTTCAAACTATTTTTTGCTTTAATGCTTTAGTACCTAATTATAAAAGCCATATTATAATACTTTTGCACCGAAGTACTATCAGAGAAGTTCATTCCTAGGCAGATGGGGGACCTACGTAGTTTGGTCGCGTTACGTCAAACCCAGCCGAAATATCACAATTAACATTGAATTGAATTCTTGAAATTGAATAAGCTGACCAAGTGACGCTGGTATGTCAATTGCCTACGAATCAATTTCCTCAATGGTACAGAACTATATGACGCCCGCAACTCCGTTGCGCCAAAATTCGTTTATCGCGCGGGAACCGTACATTTGTACATACCGTACATGTCCTTCCTCGGGACTCGAAGTATCTCCATACCGAATTTCAGCAAAATCGGTTCAGCGGTTTGGGCGTGAAGAGGTTACAGACAGACAGACAGACACACTTTCGCATTTATAATATTAGTATAGTTAATAACTTACAAAATATAACATACTTTAGTCATTGTCATAAAATCGTAGATTGGCAACGAAAATTGTATGACCGACTTTTTTTGTGTACATTTTAGCCTTCTTACATACCTACGATATAATCATACAAATCACAGGCCAGTAACAAGCTTTTGGTCTATTGAAATCTGTATTTACTTACAATTAGGTGGTACGTGAGCTTGTTTACTTCCTGTACAAGGAAGAGGCTCCGGTATTTAAAACTCCTGAATAATGGCTCCATCGATCGCACAGAAGACACGGTATATGCGTTAGAGCAATTTAAACTATCCGATACGACCAGACACCTAACAGACCAAGTAGAAGGACTAGTTTAAAGAGGGAAAAAAATGAAAGAGGCTGTACACTGTACAATTGGATTATAAGTGTCCAAGCACACTATGCCGAATTTCCGCGATGGAAGTTCAGCTTGATTCCGCCTGCAATGTATTTTAAATTACCTTTGACACACCATGCCCATATTCCGTCGCGTTATATTGTATGCGTTTGACATTGCTGACGTTATCAAGCGGAATTTCCGCCGCGAATCCGCGGCATAGTATGTTTAGACACGTGTCAATTTTCTTTTTTATTTGTTAGTTCGCTGACTTAGTCATTACACTTCTTCTATGTCATTTTCTTTTTCATTAATAAGTTCGCTAACATAATAATATGTTGTAACACTTATTATCCGTAAGAAAAATTCAAGAACACCTTGTATAATATATCGCTGTGTCCTGCTTTACCGAAAAAAAAAGAATTAAATAAAATATATCACAAATGTCAAGAAAACGGGAAATCAAAAAGTAAGTTGGACAACAATGGGTTTTCTGTTGGCATAGGCGAGTACAACTTAACGTAAGCAGGCCACCAGACGAGCAATTTTATTGCGCAATATCACTTATTGCGTATTATCATTAACCGTCTAAGGTTGATATTGAACATCGCACGCCTCTGATTGTCAAATGAACTGTTCAATAAAATTGAAGCGTGATATTTCACAATATAATTGATAACGCTGGCTAATACATCGGCGTCCGATATCGGATCGTCTACTATAAAAGCGAGCTGTTGTATATTGATGACGTGTTATTTATTAGGCTCGGCGCACTCAGCCGGATGATTCATCTGGCGAGCCCATAAATTCACCTTAGCCTTAGCCTTAGTCGCTAAATAAATAAAGATTTTATGGAAATTCTGCTATGTACACTCTTGGGGATGTGTGGGTATAAATGGAAGTACTGTATACTTTAATAATAAACAAAATGGATTATTAGATTTAAAACTAAATACCAACTTTTAAGTCAGCTCGCGACATGACTAGGTGATGCAGTGCATTTTTAAAGATTAATAATGCACTGCATCATCTTTTTAAAATCTGAACTTTATTTACTATACAAGAAAATACACATTGAATTGACAAACTTGCCGTCCACGAGCTGTCTTCAATTTAACATGGCTTATTAAAAACGCCTCGCATAGTCACGTTGTAATATGAACTAAGCCTTATTATCTAAGAGCCAGCGACAGCCAGACTTTCGTCAAAATTGAGCTTAATACGTTATCGAAGGTTAAGGGCCAACCCACACGTACCACAACCACACGACAACCACAACCACACCACGTGGTCGGGCGTATATTTCGTATTGTAAATGAACTGGACCATTCACACGTACCACATTTTGCAGTCGTTGTCGACCACTTGTCAGATGACGACCACATCGCAACCACGGTCGACCACATTGCAACCACATCGCAACCACAACGTTGCGTCGATGCAACGACAGTGCGCGCACACCGCCCGCGCTCTTCCGCCCCCCTCCGTTTCATTGACTTTCGTACGTAACCACATCGCAACCACTAACGACAACGCAACCACGTCGCATTTTGTTGGTACCACAACGCAACTACAAAAAGCTGCAGCGACACCATTCACACGTAACCACTGCTCGACGAAAAATTTTTGTCGTTGCGATATCGTATGGTTGTGGTACGTGTGGGTTGGCCCTAAGTAGATATTCAGAACTGGATACCCCCGAAAGTACCCGCGACTGAACTCCATAGATGATCGTATTCTTCTACAGGGATGATAAAACATCAGCTTTTATAAAATAGCGAAAATGTAGCTGTCACTGGCTCTGACTCGAATTTAAAATAGACACAATATGTTAACAATAACAATTTAAACTGAACTTTAGCTATAATATTTTATGCAGATTTTGTATCATTATCCTACTAACCATGTTTTCACGTAAATCTATAGCTATCGATAGCAATAATCATAATATAATAGGATTATTTGATTACCGTTATCCGTGTATTACACAATAATTATCAGTTTCGTAATTATATATTCAATTACAGCAGATTACTTGGTATAATCAAATACAACATACTAAGCTCTTATTATACGATCGAATCACGTGTTTGTGATCTGAGGTTGGTATAGAAAACAAAGATTGCTGTCAAAACAATTAAATTTTGTTCGTATGTGTCTATAGTTATTGTTACTCTTACTAAAATCTATTAACGGCTAAACTGATTACGACTAATTTTAGTCTTGAAATGTTCGTGGAAGTCCATGGAAGGTTTAAATTAGGAGGAAGGTGATAGAAACTTCACCGATATTCAAGTCATCTAGTTACATAATACATTTACGTATAATAATTATGGCTTAAAAATACCCCACTATTATACTTACCAACACACTTATTATATTCATTACAGTTGAGTGTTATTTTACATATTATTACGTTAATTAAATAATAAAAAGAATAAAATTAAGAAAATAGTACGGGCCACCTTCTAGCAAAAATCACCAAAATAATAATATTGTCTTTATATTTAACTAACTAGCTGTCCCGGTGAACTTCGTGTCACAGGTCATTTCAAAACCTTCCCTGGACTTCTACGAATGTTTTAAGACTAAAATCAGCCCAATCCGTTCAGCCGTTTTGGAGTTTTAGCGCGACTAACACATTTGTAAATCCATTTTTATATATAAGACTAATTAAAATATCTATATTTACAATTTGACTGTATAATGTAATTATTCAGAAGGATTAATTAATCTTTTAATCTATATTTATGTTTATTGTACCATAAAATCTCAGGAACAATAACACAAAGTGTCCTCAAAAGACAAAAGATAAAAGATGTATTCGATGATAAAAACTTTCCAAGTCGAGGTATCTTTCGTTATTTATTTTTCTTCTTAATACCTTACTTTTTCAACGATAAAGGCGGGCTTAGCTAAGTCGCTAGTTTTATACTTTTCCTCTTCCATTTGTAAGGATTTATGTTTTAAAAATAATAAGAATTTTGTGGCTAGCTTAAGAAAATAATAAGTTAGAGAAAATAATAAGTTAAGTACAGATGAATAACTTAACCATTAAATTAAGATTTTGATGAAAAACCCCATACATTATTTGCACATTATTTGTCAAACTCTAAATTAATCCTTCGATCGTGAATTCTTGGAAATCTATTGTTATTCTATTGTGTCTCGTTCACCGGTGAGGTTATGGGGCTTGATGGGTTAAATTGAAGTTTAATTATCAATTTATCACTAATTCGTCTCGTAGGCCCATATTTTTGGTCAGTACTCAAGATGCATCTCGGTCTGAAGACACGATTCAGGCTCTGTGATTGGTTGGCTGTCAAAATTTGGACCAATCACAGAGCCGAACCGCGTCTTGAGACCGGGTCGCATCTTAAGTACTGACCAAAAATACGGGCCTAAGTGCGGCAGTTGGTCCATTTCAGTGAGTACATAATATATTATTGTCTAATAAAACTAAACTGACAAGATTCAACAATACATTTATTTATTAATAAAATATGTTGTAATAACGTCCTTCATTAACTTCGATTTAATGAAGAGTTTGACACATAATTTATGGGGCTTATGTGAAAATCTTCATATTTAATTACAGTTAAGTAATTAATATTTGTGTCTGAGTGCGGTAGTTAACTTGTACTGTGTTGTCGCGCGTCATCGCAACGCTTTGGAATGTGATGTGTTATTCCGTTGCGGAAAACTACATAGGCTGCTATTTATGTATCCGGAACTGGCCACTTACAAGAACAATATTTAAAAAGTAATTACAACATTTGAAAATAGAACTCTTTGGTTGAAGAATACATTTTGTTTCATGTGACTGTCAATTATTTTTCCATTGTGGCGTCATTTTGAAAATTGCGTGTCTTCATTTGCCATGGATTTAACGCGTGAACATTTTCGTGCAATGATTTACTACGATTTTCGGCGTGGGCTAAATCAACAACAGTGCTTTATTCAACTCACCGCAACTTTTGGAGATGAAGCACCATCAAAAACCACTGTTTATCACTGGTACAGTGAGTTTAATCGTGGGCGGTCTATGTTCACGGATGAAAATAAAGAAGGTCGCCCAAAAACAGCTGTTGTCCCACAAAATATAGATGCTGTGCGGGAACTAATAATGCGTGATCGTCATGTTACATATCGCGAGATAGAGGCGTCCTTAGGCATAAGTATGACGAGCATACATAAGATATTACACGAACATTTGGCTGCAAAAAAAATATGTTCGCGTTGGATTCCGCACAACTTGACAATCGATCAAAAACGGGCTCGTGTCGATTGGTGCAAAAAAATGATAAAAAAATACAACCGTGGTACGTCAAAAGCCGTTTATAATATCTACACAGGTGATGAATCTTGGATCTATGCATATGACCCCGAAACTAAACAACAGTCAACGGTGTGGGTGTTCCAAGATGAGCCGAAACTAACAAAAGTTACTCGTGCAAAAAGTACTTTGAAGCAAATGGTCGCCTGTTTTTTTGGAATTAAGAATCGTAAAACGGTTAATTCTGAATGGTATACGACTATTTGTTTACCAGAAGTCTTTGGAGAAATAAGAAAGGACAACCGACAACGCAGAATCATATTACATCACGACAATGCTAGCTGTCACACCTCAGCTGAAACAACTCAGTTTTTGGAGGGTCAAAAGATCGAATTGACTGGTCATCCGCCGTACAGCCCTGATTTGGCACCTAACGATTTCTTTTTATTTCCATACGCGAAGAACAAATTACGTGGTCAACGTTTTTCGAGCCGCGAAGAGGCTGTTGATGCGTTCAAAATGCACGTTTTGGAGATACCTCAATCAGAATGGAAAAAGTGCTATGAAAATTGGTTCCAGCGTATGCAAAAGTGTGTCGATCATCGCGGCGAATATTTTGAAAAGCAATAAAACCATATTAAATGATATATGTTTGTTTCTTATTTTAATTCCGGATACATAAATAGCAGCCTACCGCAAACCTAAGGGCCGGGACACAAAAACACGGCACGACGTCGTACGGCGCCGTGTCGTGGGAATCCACGACGCGCGTCGTAAAAAACTACGACACGGCACCGTACGGCGTCGTACGACGTCGCGTCGTAGAAACTCATCTTGAATTTCTACGTGAATTTCTACGACGCGACGTCGTACGACGTCGTATGACGCCGTACGGCGCCGTGTCGTAGTTTTTTACAACGCGCGTCGTGGATTCCCACGACACGGCGCCGTACGACGTCGTACGACGTCGTGCCGTGTTTTTGTGTCCCGGCCCTAAGGACTATTCCACAACACTGCGTGGCAGTGTCGTATCGTGAAAACAACATCGCACAGAAATGCGATGCGATGTCGCAACACAAAAATGACTTTAGAAACGACATTGTTTACATAGTAACTATTTAGTAGTCTGTGGCAGTGTTGTGGCTTGGCCCTAAGGCCACGTTTCCACTGATGCGGAGTGAAGCTTAGCGGTGCCGAATTGACCAATCACCTTCGCTCCGCTTCGCTGTCATTCCGCTGGAATAGCACGATTGGCAAAGATTCGAAGATTTCGAGCATGGTGATTGGTCAATTCGGCACCGCTAAGCTCAGCTCCGCTCCGCTCCGCGTCAGTGGAAACATGGCCTAAAGGTGGCTTTCCGATCTTTGCCGCATTGAAATTTTGTCGATCCCGATCTGTAGCAAATATCAGAAAGCCACCTGAAGAAACGTAACCACGCTCGAAAGAATATTATCTTTACAAACAACAAAAAGAAAGTTAAAAGAGAAGTATAATAAGATTAAGAATAAATATTTATTGAACGGCATTAGAAATGGGTCAGTCGAAGCCATTGTCAACACTTCTTTGTAATTTTATGTACTTTTAGCACAACGTAAATTTCTTACAGTAGAGTGAGTAAATAGGTTCTTTGCTTCAAACTATTTGAGCATATCGACAAGTTTTTAAGTTAACTGAAATCGCACTCATTTGTGATCGAGTTTGATTTTGTCCCTTTAGAGCGGCCATTAGAGTATGCTCCGCGGAGCCTCCGCAAAGGATTGGGGGGGGGGGGCTCTGCGAGATGTCTAGAAATAGTGAGAAAAAGTTATTTTGCTAACAATCACTGTTCCAATTTGGTTTTAAGAATTCGATTCCACTTAAATATCTACGCAAATATTCATTTAAGATTTCTCAAAACTTAAATGAATATTTTTCTATAATTTTGGGGTTCCATCAGAAAAAACTTTACAAAAGGATCCCGCCACCAAAAAAGTTTGAGAACAGCTGGTCTAGAGTCTAGTATTAAGGTGATGTACTGTAAATTGTTACACTGTGTTTATACTCGGAAAGAAATAATTCTGCGAATAAATAGGGCGACCACATCAAGTGACTTCAAAAGATATTAAATGTCAAAGTGAGGGAAGCAGGTTAGTAGGTTTTCGACGAGCTTTCAACATTTTTATCTCTGAAAGTGATACTTTTTGACACACAAGGTGTAACATTTTAAAATGTGCAGTATTCCTTTGTAAAATACACGTATTTATTGTATGATATTTTGTTTCTCAGGTGTCTAAACACACTAGGCCGAAAATACGCGGCCGAAGTTCAGCGTAATTATGCCAACAATGCGCTACGTATAACGGGACGTAATTTTGGCATGGTGTGTCATCACTCATCAGTAATTTAAAATACACTGCAGGCGTAATCATGCCGAACTTCGGCCGTGTTTTTTCGGTGTTTAGACACTTAAAAAAAAATTACAATTATTGTTCTGACTGAGTAATAAATTGTATTATTTCATTGCACACTGTTTTCCGATTTCAAATAGCAAGTATCATTAATTTTGTGACTAGTTTCGTGATTTGAACCATAACATCAAAAATCCTATGTGCGAAAGTTTACTCATGTACAAAATAAAAAGCAAAATAAACATGACATTTTTCCGACAAAAAATTCCCATTTAAAAATTAAAAGTGCTCTCCATAGCATTTAAATATTGGAAAAAAGCAAATTCTCATTACTCAGCAAAAATAAAACGGCAAAGTTTGTTTATGGTTTCAAATGAAAATCAAATATAACTTATTTTATTCGTCTGTTAGAATTCTGAGCGCCTGGACATTGTTGCTTTGTTGTTTAGATTATTATTTTTATTTCACGTGGCCTTAATAAACACTTTAAAGTGCAATGCAATTTTTTAAAAGATAAACCGAATAAATACCCTGTAACTCCCTAGTCAAGTAGTAATAAAGTAAAAAGCACATGGAAAGGTGGAAACTTAATAGCATCAGCGTCGGTGCTATGCCGACCGGCTAGCAAAACTCGTCGAAATAAGTCTTAGTGTCTAAACACACTAGGCTGAATTACGCCGGCGTAAATTCCGCCGCAAACCTCAAACGCATACAAAATACGGACGGAACGCGACGGAATAGTGTGTCGTCTCTCGCGTTCCGCCCGTATTTTGTATAAGTTTGAAACGCGGCGTAAACGCGACGGAACTTACGCCGGCGTAATTCAGCCTAGTGCGTTTCGACACTAACATAAGGGTTGATTCAGACCGCAACGCGACGCGTTGATGCATTTCTAAATTTGTACTGAACTGACAGATTAGGATGTCGCCTCATGCAGTTGAAATCTGTCAAATCCATACTTTATGCCGCGCCGCGCCTCGCCTCGCCTCGTCGCGTTGTGGTCTGAATTGACCCTTGCAGGGAATGTTACACAAAGGTCGGAGCAGAGGGTGCTACTAGCACATATACAGTAAATTGCACACTTCATAATATCAGAATATTGACAGAAACGTTATCAAACGTCAAACAAAACTTTTTGTTTACTATCCATGCTGGTTCTGCCTCTAGCCTGAAAACGTTGTTTCACCACTTCCTGACAAGGGACGAATAGGCTATCCACCAATTAACTTAACAGATAAAGTATGGAGAATCTGTCAAAAAAGTTGTGAATAGCCTATTTGGCACTTTATAAGGAAGTGGTGAAACAGGCCCTTACAGTTTTGAAATATTCTCTCATCATCATCATGCACACGCGAAGCACTTCAGGTGCAATCTTTTTGGAACGAAGTTCCTTATCCCGCGTTCGGCGTAGATCTGAAGGCTAGACAGAACGATATTTGACCTTGATTTGACCTCGACACTTTTTTATTAGTACCTGCATGTTAGGGACAGATGGCGTTGATAGTAAGTATTCCTGTGCGTCAACTAGATGGCGTTTTTTTTTTAAATAAACAGCGACGTGTTGTTAGTATTCCTGGGCGTCAATAGATGGCGTATTTTAAATTTTTTTGAGTGTATAATATAATTTGTATACAGGTTTTTCGAACATAAAGAAATAACTTCGTTCCATTCGGGTGTCCCTTGACACCTCTCAAGATTTTTTCTTTGGTTCCGTCATTTTGATTGGTTAGCGGGCGGATGGACGCAATGGCATGAATATTTGAATATGGAAGGACAGGGGGTGTAAAGATGGGCTCATATCTATCCATGGTCCAATCAAAAACTTCACATCACATCCCTCATAATGTAACTCTTCCCTGGCCTTCCAAAAATATTTCGAGATTAAAATTGGCCAAATCAGTTCAGCCATTCTCGAGTTGTAGGGAGATTAAGAAAATTAATAAATTATTTTGTTTACTAGCTGTTGCCCGCGACTTCGTCCGCTTTAGCATATGTCCCTTCACGTGGTCTATTCTTCATGTTTGACAAATAACATAAATATTGCTCCAGTAGTTCTTAAGATAATAAGCAATTTCATATAATTTCCCCCGTTTTTCCACATTTTCCTCTATTTCTTCGCTCTCATTAGTCTTAGTGTATTAAATATAGCCTTTAGCCTTTCTCGATAAATGGGCTATCTAACACTGAAAGAATTTTTTAAATCGGACCAGTAGTTCCTGAGATTAGTGTGTTCAAATAAGCCCTTTCAAATAATTTCCCCCCGTTTTTCCACATTTTCCTCTATTTATTCGCTCCTATTAGTATTAGCATGGTAATATAGCCTATAGCCTTCCTCGATAAATGGGCTATCTACTACTGAAAAAAATTTTCAAATCGGACCAGTAGTTCCTGAGATTAGCGCGTTCAAATAAGCCCTTTCACATAATTTCCCCCGTTTTTTCCACATTTTCCTCTATTTCTTCGCTCTTATAAGTCTTAGCGTGATAAAATATAGCCTTCCTCGATAAATGGTCCATCTAACACTGATAGAATTTTTCAAATCGGACCAGTAGTTCCTGAGATTAGCGCGTTCAAACTATTACTAAATAAGCATTTCATATAATTTTCCCCGTTTTTTCCACATTTTCCTCTATTTCTTCCTTCCTATTAGTTTTAGCGTGATATAACATAATTTATAGCCTTTCTCGATAAATGGGCTATCTAACACTGAAAGAATTTTTCAAATCAGACCAGTAGTTCCTGAGATTAGCGCGTTCAAACTATTACTAAATAAGCATTTCATATAATTTTCACCGTTTTTTCCACATTTTCCTCTATTTCTTCGCTCCTATTAGTTTTAGCGTAATAAAATATAACCTGTAGCCTTCCTCGATAAATGGGCTATCTGACACTGAAAGAATTTTTCAAATCGGACCCGTAGTTCCTGAGATTAGTGCGTTCAAACAAACAAACTAACAAACTCTTCCGATTTATAATATTAATTCATGAAGCCCCAAGCGGCCACATCCGGCCGCGATAACAATGAAAAAGCTATTGTGTCTCGTTTTGCCACGACTGATGGGTAATATAGATAAAGATAACGAGCAATTGAGTAATTTCAAGCAAAAACTCTTCATAATATTTAATAGTGATGAAAGAATATTTATGTTCACACAAATAGAAAATAATTCGGAACGCCACTTCGCAGAATGAAATGCTAAAATTGTACTAAAAATATTTGCAACTTGAAAATTTAAGTTAGTTTTTAATGGTTGAACTACTTTTGTTTGTTTATTAGCGCTTGCTCCTGACTGATGAAAATTGTAGTTCGGGAGTTTTTGTAATTACTTAATTACTTTTCATGATTTTTAGTAGTAGTAATTTTTGGTGTTAAATAGTTTAGGTCTCAGATTGATTTGAATTCTAAGCTCATTTTAAAAATATCTGACAACTGTAAGTAATAAAATATGGTTATTGATTCAAAACTAGAAAGATGTTTTGAAAGACAGAAGAAGACCTAAGAAATAATGTAACACACACGAAACTAATGACTGTACGTGGAGAGGTTTAATATAAGATAGACAGACATAAAATCAAACACACTTTTGAATTAAATAATCGGCCAAGTGCGAGTCGGACTCGCGCGCGAAGGGTTCCGTACCATTATAGAGCAAAATCAGGCCAAAAATTGTGTTTTTTGTATGGGAGCCGGCCTTAATTTTTTATTTTATTTTAATATTATTATTAAATATTAAAGAAGACATATAACTAAGGATTTCGAGAAAAAATCAAGTACCTACCTGTTGCCATTGCCAAAAAAAGCCAAAAAAAATCACGTTTCTTGTATGGGAGCCACCCTTAAATATTGATTTTCTTTTGTTTTTAGTATTTGTTGTTATAGCGGCAACAGATATACATAATCTCTGAAAATTTCAACTCCCTAGCTATTACCGTTATTGAGTTACAGCCTGGAGACAGACGGACAGACAAACGGACAGACAGACAGACGGACAGACAACGAAGTCTTAGTAATAGGGTCCCGTTTTTACCCTTTGGGTACGGAACCCTCAAAACTAATAAAGCCTATTGTCTAACAACTTCTCCTTTAATGTAAAGTTAAAATATCTCTAAGTGCGACTCTACGTCTCAAATTACAAACTTTATCATGATTGTCGGTAACAGTAAAACAAAACCTCCATCTTACGGAAACCTGACAACTGACAAAACAAAGAGACGTCTTCGGAATCGGAATAAATTATGCGATCATAAAATGCAAAACAATCCTTATCTGAAACGAGTCTTGTAGACGGAGTCGCGTGACAAGACAGTCCCGCGGTGCAGCGCGTGCATTACTCCAAGTTCTTTTGTTTCCTAAATTTCAAGCGCAGACGAGCGTATATTTTGGGATAAATAAAATTATACCGCATCAAACAAAATATTGTAACATTTTATATTGGGAGTTTTTTATATATTTGGCATTGAAATATCTTAAATATGCCTTATTTATAAGCTTTTGAATGTATATTATGATTTGAAATAAATAAATAATTACTATTATATTAGCTGAGTATGAATTTTATTTATTAAGGGCCTGTTTCACCACTTGCTGGTAAGTGACGGATAGGCATTAGTATATATCCGTCACTTGCTGGTAAGTGACGGATAGGCATAGATTATCAACCACATAACTTGACAGCTGATAGAGTATGGAGAATCTGTCAAAAAAGTTGTGAATAGCCTATCCGGCACTTTATCAGGTAGTGGTGAAACAGGCCCTGTCGGTCGGGAAACAACATGAGGCGCTCGAGCGTCCAGTATAATATTATATTACTTCGTCTAATCTATGCTAAGTTAAACTTTTATTGTTGCTATTTAGCGACAAAACCCTTGCTTTACTACATTAAATCCAAAATGAAGACAATATTATTAAATTACATATTATTTTGATTACAATTATTATTACATGAAAATAATAGACCGCAAGTCTTTGTCAACTTTTTTTAACCCCGACTAAAGACTGAGATGCGTTGTTAGTTTAATGTGATAGTCAGTCCGTCTGACTCTCTCTACGTGTCTGTCCTTAGTTCCTCATCGTCAGCTCATTTTATTCTAGAAATTTTTCTGAAGTTTTATTAATTTTAGAATATTTTATTTTTAGACTAGATGACGCCTGCAACTCCGTTGCGCCAAAATTCCGCGCAGGAATCGGACATTTTACCGGGATAAAAGTATCTATGTCCTTTCCTGGGACTCACAGTATCTCCATACCAAATTTCAGCAAAATCGGTTCAGCGGTTTGGGCGTGAAGAGGTGACAGACAGACAGACACACTTTCGCATTTATAATATTTATATGTAATATTATTAGTATAGATATCCACCAACGCTTTTAGAAAATTGTGTTCAAAACGCCCGTCTGCGCTATTATTTGCTCGTGAATAAATCATAGCCCACGGGACAGAGATAGTGCGTGTTACTTTGGCAAATTTGCTTTTATACATTTTATAAAATACCGAATTTGTGATCGTATATTTTTATATGGCGCTCTAGGTAAATGATGCCAAAAATATTTGATATTGCCTTTAAAACCATTCGTTGCACTTGTAAAGGTCTTATATCTAAGTAAATCGTCAGTCGTCACTATGGTTCAAACCAGAGTATGGTTCAAACAAGAGTATGCTGTAAAATTTAATACAAATATTGAGATTAAATACGAAGTTTCGTGGCTTGTCTTGTGCAACATAGTTTATAAAAAAGTCCTGTCTTAATACTATAATATTACACTATACTAGCTGACCCGGCAAAGGTTGTTTTGTAAAATGCCTGATGGGAATAGTCCCATAAGAATACGCTTGAGAGCAAAAAGACGTTGTATGTCATGACAACTCCTTTCATAACCTACCAGAAAAAAGTCGATAGCGCGATTCAATTATACATTGACGAAAAATAGATGTTTGGTGATTCTCAGACCTTGCAAGCATGCAAAATTACATCAAAAATTTCGTCTACAAACAACGCGACATAATCATTTTATATTTAAGAATTATTAAAAGTGCCGGAATGAATAAAATGTGTTTTTACCGTGAAATGTTTAAAATTATTATAATAGAAGAAATCGAATCGTTCATTGTTCGTTGCGCTTCACTAATTAAAACTCGCTGGGTTATTACGTAAATATATTGGCGAATAAACTCTATTGAATTACGGTGGCATTCGCCAGACCTTTATTTTTAGTACTGAATGTTCCAGGAACCTTTAATTTTTTAAACCCCGACGAAAAAGGAGAAAAACTAATTATTTTAAATAAATAAATAAATAAGTAAACCAGGTTTTTAACCCTTTTTTTAAATAATTATAAGTTTGATGTGTTCGTCTGATTGTGTATGTGTCCGTGGCCTTGCGGGCTGCGGCATTCAAACGGATGTACCAATTTTGATCTAGTTTTTTGTTTGAAACCTATGACAATATGGTCACGAGTATTCTTGGCGATAGTTCATTATCATAATCACACGCGCTAATGTAAAATGTAGGAACTTCGAGTGGTGATTCTACCAATTTTTTGCTAAGACTTCACTACTATTCTATGCCCTTAACTTTAAAAAATTCAGTTTAGTCATTTAAGCGTGATTTTCTTTCAGGCAGACTGTTTGCATTTTATTAGTTTGTACTAGTCCATTCTAATATTAAAAATGCGAAAGCGTCTGTCTGTCTGTTACCTCTTCACGCCCAAACCGCTAGACCGATTTTGCTGAAATTTGGCATGGAGATACTTTGAGTCCCGGGAAAGGACATAGGATACTTTCATCCCGGAAAAATGCACGGTTCCTGTAAGATAAACTAATTTTGGCACAACGGAGTTGCGGGCGTCATCTAGTATGGATATAAATCAGAGCTATTTGCAAGTTAATTAATAATAAGATTCTGATTGTTACGTAATAGCCCCGCAGCTCGTTTGGTTTTGCTCATTCGGAGCCAACCAATGTGAATAATATGAATGATTCGATGGCTCGGGAGTACGTGACTTTTGTTGTAAAGGTAATATATTATGTACCCGGTACAGACAGCAATAAATATGTAAAGTGTTTAATATTTAACGTGACAAGATATACCACGGTATTGATGAAATAAATTATTGTGCTTTAGTTATTTACATACGCAGAGTATAATTTACTCTGCTGGTGTATTCATAAAAAACATATTGAGAATTCTGTAACCGAAATAAATAGGATGATGAATTATTTGGCCCTCTAAAGTCTAAAGTCACGAATTTAAAAAATCTTTTTTCAGTTACAGTCAATAAGAGGAACTAGTGTGAGAAATTTATAGCTAGCAGGTTTACAACTCTAAGGTTTCGCCTGTGCATTTGATGTGAGTAAATTAGTTTTGCCTAATTAGTAATTAGTGTCTAAACACACTAGGCCGAAGTTACGCCGGCGTAAATTCCGCATGATTACGCCCGCAATGTATTTTAAATTACCGATGACACACTATTCCGTCGCGTTCCGTCCGTATTTTGTATGCGTTTGACATTGCGGACGTAATTTACGCCGCGTAACTTCAGCCTAGTGTGCTTAGACACTTACTGTAGAGTGTAGACAAACATA
Source organism: Polyommatus iphigenia (assembly GCA_963422495.1). Taxonomy (NCBI): domain Eukaryota; kingdom Metazoa; phylum Arthropoda; class Insecta; order Lepidoptera; family Lycaenidae; genus Polyommatus; species Polyommatus iphigenia. Next base: position 1,589,482 of record OY730184.1, on the reverse strand, counting down.
GGTTTCAGGTCTGTTTCAGGCAAATTTCTCACTATTTATCTACATTTATTGCGAACTGTACTTTTATATTCTAACGTGAACATCTAAAGTTACAGGTAGATGCCATATTTACTTAGCATTCATTGTTTTCACAAACAAAGGTTTTTAATTTACATTTGATATTACTTTTAGGGTTCCGAACCCAAAGGGTAAAAACGGGACCCTATTACTAAGACTTCGTTGTCTGTCTGTCTGTCTGTCTCCAAGGCTGTATCTCAAGAACCGCTATAGCTGGACTTCTGAAATTTTCAAAGAATATGTATATCTGTTGCCGTTATAACAACAAATACTAAAAACAAAATAAAATTAATATTAAAGGGGTTTACATACCCATACAAGAAACATGTTTTTTTTTTTTTAATTTTATACTCGAGATTTTTTTTTAAATAGTTTACATACTGGGGAGAAAAAATTACGTTTTCCGTGCGACACACGAATTTTGGCACAACGAAGTCCAGGAAATTTCTAGCACTAGATGACGCCCGCAACTCCGTAGCGCCTAAATTAGTTTATTGCGTGAGCACCGTAAATTTTTTTGGGATGAAAAGTAACCTATATCCTTTCGCGGGACTCAAAGTATCACCAAACAAAAATTCAGCAAAAACGGTTCAGTGGTTTGGGCGTGAAGAGGTAACAGACAGACACATAGATAGATACAAAACACAAATTGATACATGTTACTGTAATATTTATCTGTAAAAACTTTAATGGCTCATAATATGTGCTACTTTACTATTTACAGTAATTGTAATATGTTAAAATGCTGTTTGTTTTCCAATAAATAAATAAAATAACATTAGTATGAATTAAAATTTCTCTCAAGAACTTTGAGAATAAAACCTCTAGATTACAACCGTTCTATTGGAATCAATAACAATTCAGGAATCGAACGGTTATGGCCAAGTGCGGACGACGTTTGTATGATAATGGCAGATATCCACTCGGGGAGTGCAATTTTGCAAAAAACTTCATGGAACATTAAAAATCATATAAGAGTTTCATGGATTTCTTTTATGGCAACGAGTATTAGAGAGCCCTACGAAATGCAATTTATTATCCTAATTGCTTCGATTTGTTTGGTCGCATAACCCCAGTTAATTTACTGAGATGAGATGATGAGATGTCACTATCAGTAACATTGCGTAGTAAAAAGAGACGTGTGATATATGACAGCAGAACTCTTTTTACGTCCAGTCGGCACTTATCGGCACGTTGGCAATTTAGGGTTGGACCTCATCTGGCAGCACGGAATCGCATTTGTTCCGCCTGTGCTACCACGTGCTGCAGTGTGCTGCCGCATGCGAACGCGCGCTGTCGCATTCCGCAGACAAAAAGATAGCAAGTGATCGGCGGTGAAAGGATGCGTTAGCATGCTATCGCGCGCTTCAGCGTTCCGGAGTCTCCCTGCCGACCATTGCATTTTGTCCGTGATGCCGATCGCCTCGAGGATTCCGCCGCGTGCTATCGCATTATGCTTTCTGTCTCGGTCTAGCAAATGGCAGTTCTAAGCGACAGAAAGAGATAGGGCGACGGAAAAAGGCGATTCCGTGCTGCCAGATGAGGTCCAACCCTTAATCTCATAGAAAGATGCTTGTGTAATACGTACACATATTTTTACACACAGATGTAAATCAATTTCGGTTTCGTTAGACAGCTTGAGATTGTTGCTCTATTCCGCTTGGTATATTAACTTTATGCTTAACTATACCACACATACATACAATAATACAATAAGATTATTTTAACTAGACTTATGGTCGCATTAAGAAACATTATATGATTACTTATATATAAATTTAATTGAGTAAATGACTAAAATTATTATTTTTCGAACCCTTCAATCTTCATTTAAGTTAAGATTTTATTAAGTTTCTGAGTGCGGCCGCAGTGTGACACTGTGAGAGCCAGCTCACACTGCCGTAATGCTAATTTTCTAGCTCAGCTCACGTGTAACCCTGGCTCTAGGCTACCTAAACTCAAACCTAAACATAAACCTGGATAGCAAAAAAGTAACACTCCATCGAACAGTGGTCTAAGTAATGTAATCGCCACTATTTCCCGTGGAATGTGCGAGAAGAAATATGACGCAATTTTGGTAATGCTTAGTTGTGCCAGGGGAATGAAAAATTCAGGGACCCGTACATTACCGCCATTTCTGGGCTCGCTTTGTTTCTATAAATATGTTTGTTTTAACTAATGTTACGTTGAGTGACGTTGCTGTTGATATTTAAAGGGTGTTCTTTTAAAACATGTATTTTTAAATGGTTGCAACTTGCAAGTGTACAAGGACAAATGGATGTATAAAGTGTGTTAAAATCAACTGTGATATTTTGGGAATATGGTCTATTAGCTATGTCCACATTATGCGCTTTCTTCTTCAATCTTCTTTCGTCATCTTCTTTCTTTCAACTTTCGTTTTGGTGCATTCAATAATTGAATGCGTCAAAGAACGCAACGCCAACTGTCATTTTTAAGGGCCCTCTCTCCCTAAATTAGCAGGTCGATTGTCTGTCAGTGCGAATATCGACGTAAATGACATTAAAATAACTTTCATAACAGCGCGCCTTGTACGGTGGCGGTTACGACGCTCGCCGCGTCCATGATAGGGCGAAATAGGAGAAAAAACCTTTTTAAGGCTTAATATAATACATGTTTCAAAAAAGTAAAAACACCAAATTATTAACTTATGTATTGCAAAGCAGTAGATATTTTTTTATATATTCTATTGATAAATAATGAAGGAGTAAAGTGGTTTCATTCAACGATTTGGAGGTGATTTGGTTTTTTATTTCTGTATTATGTGATACCGATAGAAAAAAATATGGCAAAACCAAATTACGCATCATATCATGTAGATTACTAATTTTTTTTTTCGGATATAATTTCTATGTTAATGCCGATGAAAAGTTGTTTCATCTGCACGCTTTTTTCGAAAGAGCAGCCTTAATAACAAAGCGAAAGTTTTTGACGGTCAGAGGGCATGCGTCGCGGGCATGCCTCACGTTTGCTGTTGACTGCCAATAACGCATGTCCTTGACGAACAGAAAAAGGTATAGTGTGGACAAAGCTATTGGTTATGTTGTGTAAAATTTTGACTTTAGAGCAATTGCGTTGATTAATTATTATTAGTTCAAAAATATCTCGCAACTCCTTGCTAACGCAAACTAGTAAATTAAAATAATATATGAAGGAAGATTTTTTCTGAACACGTCAATAATTTTTCAAAGGGAAGGTCTTTACATAATGGACCTTATATATTATCTAGAATTACAGATATACCTTGAATAAAATCTATAATAATTGTTGATATTATGACATTGTGTGAGTAACTCTTTTAAATATTACTAAGGACATGGTCTGTATTGTGATACGAGGGTTAGGACTTAGGATCTGCTCTTAAACTTCCGTTAAAGGGGTGACAGACGTGCGAGTAAGTACGCGGACTTATAGCTCGACGATCTTAATCGCCTGTGTGTCAGCAAAGAGCCGCGAGCCGCGAGCCTGGGGGCATGGTAATCCAGTGTGAGCGATTCTCGTGTGTCACCGACGCGAGCCGAGTAAGCTCGCGAACTTAAAACCCGCGTTCTTTAAGTTCGTACGTCTGTCAGGCCTTTTATAGCAACACCATCGAATTGAGAATGTGTATTTCAAAGTCTAAGTAAGTATAGGTAACCTATAAAAATATATCTTTATCTCGATACGTGTCCCGCGGAATCGATTAAGCCCCCACAGCAGGTCAAGGGTTATTTATGAAGATAATTTTTATTTATGACCTCTATATACTTACGGTTTTATGATTCTATCGCCATTAAAAGTTTTCCGCTGACCGTACGTGCGGGAAAATATTTATTGCTAATTCGAGATTAGAAATTCGAACAGCTGAATGTAAGCTTGGGAAAAACTTTACCTTGTGTTATGGAATAGACGACCTCTGTGGCTCAGTTGGTGGGCTGTTGGTAGCTCAAGCCGGGGGTCGCGGGTTCGAATTCCGCCGACGGAACAAAAAGTTTTCAAAGTTCCTGGGTCATGGATGTGTATTAATATTATGTGTATCATATAATAAAAAACTTGAATATATTATGTATAGTATAAAAGTATTAAATATATTTCCGTTGTCTGGTACCCGTAACACAAGTCCTTCAGGTACTTACCATGGAGCCAGACTGAAGTGGTGTGAAGCGTCCATAGATATTATTATTATTAATCTTACAATGCAATGATAAGAGTGGTTATGTTGTGTTTAAAAAAAACAGGTTTTTCAATCAGAAATTGGTACTAAACGACTTTATCAGTGAAAATTAACTAGGTTTTAAACGACTAATTCTATTACAATACAAAATGATAAATTTTTATTAGATGACACCCGCAACTCCGTTGCGCAAATATTCGTTAATCGCACGGGAACCGCACATTTTTGCAGGATAAAAAGTATTCTTTGTTCTTACCCAGGTCTAGTATCTCCATACCAAATATCATCAAAATTGGTTCAGCGGTTTGGACGTGAAGAGGTATAGACACACTTTTTCAATTATAATATTAGTATAATAGATTTTCCATTCTCGTAATAACCAAATCTTGAATATTTTTTCCATGATTACCTGTAAGCCATTTTTCGCCACACATAGAACTAAAACTATTTCTCACCCATTTGCAAATAACCCGAATATAATTCGTCAACAAATGCGGTAACTATTGAAACTCCGGTTCGGAACGTGTGCAGAATGCGGGAGACGCTGTGGTTACTTCGATTGAACCCTGAAAGGGCCTCTCTAAAAATTTCAAGCCATTCTTCCTCGTTATACATAAAGGTATTCGGAAAGGTATTCGAAAAAGGTTCTATGTTCGGAATAAGTAAACGGGTGATTTCGGATAACTTTAGGGTCGGAGTTTTTGTACGTAAATCACTATACAATCGGAAATGCGGTATTGTTCGGTCGCGGTAAGCAGTTTCGATATTTAATTTGCTTTGTTATTCTATTGAGGATTTCATGCTAGTTTACCTTAGATATTCTAAAAGACTGGTGATTCACAAGCAGTGAGACCTCGTTCAAAAAGTGTGACTTATGAGATATGACCGTACTCAGATAAAATAAAACATTACGGTACTTGCCTTATAGTCAACTTTAAATGGGTCGGTGAACTCATTTGTCTCACATATCTCCTAATCTATATTATCCATTCATACTAGTCGTAACTAATATTAAGATTCTAAATTTAGGGCCCTGAATGTGGGATCCTGAATAAAGGATCCTAGCTTTAAGAATTTAGGAACCTGAATGTAGGATTCTAAAATTAAGGATTAAAAATGTAGGATCCTGAAATTAGGTAACTGAATTGACGATCATAAAATAAGGTTCCTAAATTCAGGACCCTCCATTAAGATTTTTTAAGCAAAATAAGTAAATTGAAAATCCATTTTTATTTTTTTAGACTTTGACAAAAACTCCATACTCCGTTACTAAATCCTTCATTTTCCGTCAAACTCTCCACTAAATCAAAGTTAAGTAATTTCTAACTTTTGAAATTGAAAGATTTCATGTATCCAGCCCAGTCAAGGTATTGAAAATCGACAAAATTTCGTGTATTTTCTGCGTTGATAATCGAGCGGCGTCATCAACTGGAGCATGTGTTGTCTCGACCAGCCCTCAGACCTCAAAGCTCCAATTACCGCGCCCAATCGACTGAACTCGCCTGTGATATCAATACGAGCTAAGTGAATTATAGCTGCGTGGTATAAGGAACATGAAAAAACAGTTAGCACCCTAAGAGTGCCGAAGTAAAAAATAGCAGAAGAGTTTTCGCAAGAAAAACGATTTCAAAAATCCAGGCTAATTAAATTTTATAATGTTGAATGATGCCAATGGTTGACCCAAACATATAACAGCTATACGCAAGCAAGCTCACTGCATAATTTTTTTCGGTTCGCACCCGTGCTGTCAGAAGTAAAAAATAGCAGAAGAATTATTGCCGAAGCATAGAAGTATTTCACAGAAGAAAAACGATTACAAAAACCTATGCTTATAAGTTTTTAATGTTGTGTGATGCCAAAGGTTGACCCAAACACAGCTGTACGCTAGCAAGATTATTATGCAGGACCATTCAATATCACGATCTTTCTGAATGCGTATAACGTGTTTCTTCTTTCTGAAGTTATATTTTCTTTGTAATGTGTTGCCATTGCAGGACCAATGAGCAATTTCAGTGATTTCAACAACACGATCTTTCTGAGCGCGTATGTACTTCTTCACAAAGATGACCTGGCGAAGACATATGGCAATATTACCACTGTTTACCATATTGCTATACTTTAATCCCATACAAATAGCCTCGTCCTTCCAGTGAGAAGTAACAAAAGCCAGTTTACTGGCCTCCAAAATCACCCCTGGCTGTCAAAACCCAATCATCGCATCGGACACAGACGTAGCCAATTTCTCGCCGTAGATGTGAGCTAAACACGTAATTTCACGGCACGTTACGTTTTAAACTGTTTACGTGGTGTTTGATTTTCAACGCTTTCCGTAAGTAGGCTTACGGGAACATTATAGCACTGTGAGCGAAATTTTCTTTGTTGGGTTCCGTCCGTTTTGCGTTGGACTCTACAGGTCTGCATGCATGCAAATTCTTACTATCAACAACGTACTGTCAACAAAACAATATTTTATGTTACTTGACGACACGATGCCACGGTTGCATTATTTACTTTCACAAAATTAAAAAAAAGATACATCTAATTCTTATATGTATCTACTATCTATTACAGGAATCGGCACATTTAACCACTTATGTTTTTTTTTTCTTCAAAGTTCGGGCAAAAGTCTTTTTAGTTTTTGCCAGTTATTTTCTATTAAAAAAAAACTAAATTAAGATTCAAACCTCGAACGTAGAAACACTAACAACTCCTTTCCTTCTGACAAAACATCCCTCAGGGAAACAATTACTTTCGCGTTATATATTTATATTTTGGACCGTTTTTTTACGTTTTAGAACAAATTGGTAGCGAAATCCCAGGGCGGGCAATCGCAACGAACTCTTGACGCGTGGCGAAACGACGCAAGAATATAGATGACTGTTTAATACCTGCCACACAAATTTAACGCCTATTCCCGGGGGTTAATTATCAATTTCGTTTGTTAACTAATCAACTGAAGTATTGAACTGTTGTTAAGTTAAGAAAACGACTTGCAATTAGAATGGACTAAATCCATTTTAGATTTTGTCAACATGCTTTGTTTTTTCCATTCGCTTTAAGAATACTCTGAGTATTAAGTAAGATCGAATATCTTACTCATTGTACAGTAGAGGAAAACTAACAATGATCAAAATGTTCTTTGAATATACTCAGTATGGAAGAAATAAAGGTCAATAATAATTAATTAATGTTTTATTGCAAAAGCTTGAACGCGCTACTTTGCGGGATGCTGTCCTAACTTTTACAACAAAATTTGTATCTTCATATGTTGTAAATATACTTCAATTTGAAATAACTAGGCCTTTACATCCGTTGTGGATAATTTTAAATACAGTATTTTCAGAGCGAAGTAACCACTCCTCAAATACTGTAGTGCCTGGGACAAGATTTTTTAAATGTCCGTATGGTTGCCCAAGCACATACGGCATTCTCGCAACATAGTCGGCCTAATCCAGAGGAAAGAACTAGTCAATACGTCTGGGACCAACCATGTGCGGGTTTCCTTACGATATTTTCCTTCACTGTACGAGTGTCCGTATAATGTACTTGAGATCAGAAAATATCTCATTGGTATCCTCCCTACCCGGGATCGAACCTGCACCCTCTACGAGTGTGAACCAAAGGTCTACCCATTAGGAATTTGAAATAAAAAAGCGTCAAAATAATGTCGTATCCGGTGTGCCAAGACCCTAATACATCAATCGAAATAAAAAGGCTATATTCCTTATTTCGGACACAATAATTTCGTGTATCGGTCGAGAACTTACCGAGTATCGTGCCCGTAAAATAATGTGGAGCATGCCAAGGTTGTTGAGAAGACATTACATAATTTTCTTAAAACACGCGAAGGCTTTTAGCAAGTTTTTGATAGACACATCCCAAGGCCCGCTTCATACTTGTCCGAAAAACGCAAGTAAATTTAACATCTTTCTTAGGGGCTGTTTCACCACTTACAGATAAGTGCCGGATAGGCTATCCACATTATCTGACAGATACTCCATACTCCTTCACTCATAATAATTATAAGTTGTGGACAGCCTATTCGGCACTTATCAGCAAGTGGTGAAACAGACCCTTAATCTTGTTTCAAGATTAATATTCTGAGTTCTGTATGTCTGAATGTGTCTTCTCATCTTTAAACTAAATTAAAAATTCAATAAATTATTTCTGTTATAGCTGTAATAAACCAAGTGTAAAAGGACAGTAACAATGTTTTTTTCTTCTGTCAGTGCTTTCAAATTGCTTCTGTGCTTGTTAAAATGAAGAACTTTCTGCAGAAAAGTAAGGTATTTTTTAGAAAAAAGCATCTTATGTACGCCAATACAATACATCCAGAAGAAGACGACACTGCGCCTGAGGGTTGAGCGTCTGCAGTCTCGCCACAAGGTTAACTTTAGCTCCTTTGTGGTGAGAGTACCGACGAATCTTCTGTCGACTTTCGAGGCGCCGGAGTTCTGGCCGATGGATGTAGTCTATCGGAGGTTCCGGAGGAGACTCAGGAACGAAGCGAGTCACGTCGCCGGCAAAACGTGACAGTGTTAGTTTTTTAAGTATATATAAAATATGTATGTTAGTTTTTTAAGGTATTTATTATATAATTATATGTATGTTAGATTTTAAGGTATTTGATCTATGGGCCTCTGATGCCCGAAATAAATGATTTGATTTGATTTGAATACGAGGTTCGGATTGAAGAAGTTATTTGCTGTTACATTGCGTTTATTCTATGTACTATCAGAGAAGTTGATTTATAGGCAGATGGTGGACCTGTCAAACCCATTAAACCGATCACAGCTAACATTGAATTGACATAAGCCGACCACGTCATGACGTAGGTCCGCCAACTGCCTATAGGCAGTTGGTACCTATTTCTTTCCACAAAAGGAGGAGGTGTTATGTTCGGCTGATAATGTTTTTTCAGTCGAATTACTTCGCCATAATATTAAAAAAGTGTTTATCATTACATCTTCCCGCATACATTTACAGTTTTTGTAGACTGTTTAGTGTGAGGCGGTGCCTAATGTAATACAAAATCCAGGCCACATTATGAGAATTTCAATTTAAAAACTACGAAACGAAGGAGGACTTTCAAGTACGTTCATTACTCACTGCGAGCTCGACATACACTGTTTCTTTGTCTTCAACTTTCTGCATAAATGTTAGCTTCCCCTAAACGCGTGTACGGACTTGGCGATAAAAGACGATGTAATTATATTTTTGTGTAACATTTTAAAAAAATGTTACTTGGTGACGAACGACGATATTAGGAGGGAAGTGATACGACGACGTGAACTTCGTATCACTTCCCTCCTAATAATCCTTCGCTGGACTTCCACGATTATTTCAAGACTAAAATCAGCCAAATCGGTTCAACCATTCTTGAGTTTTAGCACGACTAACAAAATTTTAAATTCTAACTTAAAATATTTTTAATTTATTTGTTTCTTTACTTCCTGAAAAAAATGTAAAAAAACAAATTAGTATGTGACCTAATCACAGACTAATTTGTTTTTTTTTTTACATTTGCTATTTCGACAAGCATTAGCTAACTTTTTAATGCTAAGAAGTTACAAAAACTCACACTTGGTACAGGTTTGTAGCCTAGTGCGTAAACACATTTTTATTATAAGCATCGTTTTGAAGATTTTTCATCTTATGAACGTTTATTATATGGGGTGCATTCTAATAGTTCACTTTATACTGCGACTTAGTGTCCTGCTGTTTCACCTGCATTAGGGATATATCGGAACGAAACGCAAAGACGCTGCGATAATATCATCTATACAATACAATCTATACTTACGAGTATTATAAAAAAAGTAGCTTTTTTTCCCTCATGTCCCTTTGTTTCCTTTAATCTTTAAAACTACGCAACGGATTTTGATGATTCTTTCAGTGTTAGATAGCCCATTTATCGAGGAAGGCTATAGGCTATATTTTATCATGTTAAGACTAATAGGAGCGAAGAAATAGAGGAAAATGTGGAAAAAACGGGGAAAATTATTTGAAAGGGCTAACTTGAACGCGCTCATCTCAGGAACTACTGGTCTGATTTGAAAAATTATTTCAGTGTTAGATAGCCCATTTATTGAGGAAGGCTATAGGCTATATTTTATCACGCTAAGACTAATAGGAGAATGTGGAAAAAACGGGGGAAATTATTTGAAATGGCTTATCTCGCGAACTACTGGAGCAATTTTTATGTTATTTGGCACAGATAAGAAGTAGATCACGTGAAGGATCATAGGCTATCGATTTAAATCATTTTTCAGTGGCTACATATTTTATACCCGTGCGACGCCGGGGCGGGTCGCTAGTTATTATTATATACGAGATTTCTTAGTAGTCACAGAGACTAATAGGTGCAGTACGTATCTATATAAATAAAAAGTCTCATTAAAACTCGAGAACGGCAGAGCTGATTTGGCTAATTTTAGTCATAAAATATTTATGAAGTCCAGGCAAGGAACCTTCCCTAGACTTCTAAGAATATTTTCAGAGGAAAGTAATACGCGTGTCATATGGTGTTGAATAGATACACCGTAATTACCCAGATATTGGGTAAAATCCTACTCTTAGTACCACGCATGGCTATCATCAAATTAATCAAAAGTACACTAAAATCATGACTAAACTAAAAAAAAAAACTTAAATATATTCTTAAAGTATTCTTATTCTTACTATTTTTGTTTATTTTAATTCTAATGCATTGCCTAAATGAGGTTACTGGAAAACAAAAAGCGTTGGCATAATATGAGGTATGTTAATGGCTCGCGTGGCTTTGCGACCTGGAATAGCCTACAGCCTAAAGTACTAGAATCTAGAACACTTAGGCACGTCAAGCCCTCCTTGCAATATAAATTATATGCCATTTGATGCCTTGTAAGGTTTTGAGTTTTATGTGAAAAAGCCACTTAAGTTGCCTAATTATTGTAATTGTGTAGGTAAGCAAAAAAAAACTTTATTCACAACCTGTTTGTTCGTTACCACATTGTTAGCTATTTTAGTATAAGTATAAATTATTACTAATTACTATTTCTCAACTCACTAAATTAATTTTCATAGAAATACTTGGAATCCGTTTCCAAGAAACCAATTGCATTGCAATACTATACAATACTGTCTAGTTTACAGTATAAAATAATGTTATTGTTGGTTTTAATTATTATACTCAAGAACGCCTTATAATGAACTGAATACTAGATAACAAATTATTATGCTGTTGACACAATGTTTAGTACGACGACAGTCTCCGTTTAGTTGCATGTTGGATGCGAGTAGCAGGAGATCGGTCATCTTGGCGTTCATTGAGTGTACAGACGTCAATACGCCTGAAATAGGTCTTATGGTTCTGTAGGGTTACCCTGGGACGTAAATCCCTCTGGCGTATTATCAAATGAAACAACCAGTGAGTGTGAGCGAGAAGACCCAAATTTATTGTAGCGAATTACTTATATCAAATGCCGTCGAGCAAGCGATACCGCGATGCAGAGGCTTAAAAACGACATCTATTGTTGAATTGCGGAACTAAATTTAATTAGAAAATATGAAGTTTACAATCTTAACATTGAGAGAGGCCTATGTCCAGCAGTGGACGAATATAGGCTGATTTGATTAATTGATACAATGTTTATCTAGCTGTCCAGCGTTACTGGGTTCCTCTACTGCAGTGCTCCGCAAAGTTTTTGTGTTCGAGGTACATCTAGGAAAATGAAAATTTTTGAAAGTACACCACAAAATAATCAGTGTGTATAGGCGTGATTTGAGTTCCCATCCGCTCGTCGATCATACTGAGATGTTCCCATTTTGGTTCTCATAAACTAGAAACAAGAGCGATGACTTTTTGCGAGGCACACAAACTACTGACCACGGTACACCAGCGGCACACAGTTGCGAAACACTTCTCTACGTGACTGTACCAATGTAAAGCTGTCTTCACACGGCGTGTGATATTATCACAAGCCGCGCCGCGCCGAGCCAGCTTGTACGAGCAAGCACGAGCGAACAAGCGAGCACGCGCCAACCCTTCACACGGCGCGTGGATCGAGCGGGCGCGGTGCGGCTTGTGATATTACACGCCGTGAGAAAGGACCTTAAGTTACCACGTGACGGTTGTTATCACCTTGGGGTTTGGACTCTCGCAACAACAGAGGACTTTTTGCCGCATCTGGCAAGTTTATAGCATGTTTTTCGGACTGTCGCTGACTTTTTGCCAAAATTGTCAGGTTTATACACAGCCTTTTTCGGTTTCCTATTTGTCATTTGGGTCACCTCCATCAAAAGCTAAAAAGATAAGCTCAAAGCGTAATAGATCCTTTGTGCATAGGCAAAAACATATAAAACTTTTTCGTTGTATGAAAAATATCCCCAATACATACGTTCGAAAACATCGAACGCTATGTAAGCTTCAAACGAAATGGTTTTTACAGTTTTCGTGAAAAATAGTTTATAAATAAATTTTGGAGTTTTTTTCCTAACGGGAACAAATGATTGATATATCATTTTAGAATCGGAAAACAAAGAACACAACAACAAGCGAACCCTAATATATCCCACAACCTTTACATTTTGTAAACACTTTACGTAAATTTTTCTAAAGTTATTTTTGTAAAGTACACTTTACGGAAAACCTACATATCACGCCTATTGATTTGTGCTTTAACATAGTAATTTTTATTTATATAATATGCAGATGTGTTATTGTCGATTCGTCAAGGTTTGGTTACTATTAAAATATAAAAAAAAACTGCCATAAAGATTATTAACAAGCAGAAAAACGACGAGAGCCCTCACAAAGCTCGGATTTTAGCTAGTTCATATCAGAGATAGTCAGTTTTGTTATTAATATTTACAGAAATGATAAAGATACTTGTAGATCATATCATACGAAAAGTCATGGAAAATACTAGTGTTTTCTTAGCATTTTTAGGATGACTTGTTAGTCCCAAATCATAAATCTATACCGTATTAAACTATAAATTAGGAAATTAAATCAAAATTCTTTTAACACTTTTTTACAAAATATAATAAAGTTCACAAGAATCTTAAAAGGGTACAAAATTTCCGTCTACTAAATTAATTCTATCGACATTTATGTACTTCGCCATTTTGGGACGCCCATGGAATACTTAGTAGGTGGTAAAAACCCCGGTCACGTGGTGAAAAAGTGGTGAAAAACTGACAGGTTTATACGGCTTAGAAAGTTCTTGAACGAGTTACAAGTTGGGGCACTTATGTATTAAGAGTCCGGGTGCCATCGCAATTCTCATACAAACGTATTTACCAAGACAATTTTCCAAAAATATGAACGATTACAATATTTACATACAAAATTTTAATCGTTCATATTTTTTGGTATGTAAATATTTTGCAGTGGATCTTTCTATCGGAATCTAGGTAATTACTATCTTAAGCTGAATAATTACTAAAATATGGTAATTATATCTCGTATGGGAAATTATCTTGGTATAACGTTTGTATGAGAACTGCCCAAGTAAACAAATTTCTCCTAGTTCTCCAAGTAACAAAGTACTGCAAGCCTATAAACTCTGCAGAGTTTATAGGCTTGCAGTACTAGTAACTCTCTCTTAGTGGTTCCAGGTTTTACTACCAAGCTCATAACAGGTTACACGGAGTTCGTTTGGGTTTGTAGTAGACCCGTTCTTATAAGTTGACTTAAAGTCGTGTATAGAACGATATTATAGGCGCAGTAAAGGCAAAGATGGCCTATACAAGTGTTTTAAAGGTGTAAATATACTTGAGAAAATTTGCTCCAGTAAGTTACACTTGTAATAGACTACAAGAAGTAATTATAAATCCGCTATAAGGTCATACGCCAGTAATAGTAATTTATAGAACGAAATGCACTTGGAAACATTTGACCTTGTTACTTGACCTTATAGTGGTATATAAGTCAAATTTATGTGCCAATTATAAGTGAATTTGTCCTACAGTGGTTTCTTATCAGAGTAAGTGTACTTGGTATTATTGTGGGCTCTCGAATGCTGTTATAGTCTTAATTTTTTTATAAAGATTTGTTGAAAACTATTAGTGTCCAAAATATTCTTCGTGAAGTCCATCTAAGCTTTTAAAAATTTATCGCACCTTCACAGCCATTTTGAATGCTGTTAGGACAAATATTATTTTTAAACACAACTTAGTAAATACGCCGTGTTCAATGGGCGAACAAAAATTGAGATGTAAAACACAATATACTTCACTGGAAATACTTACGCGTTTGCCGTTCAAACATGTTTGCACGTATAATATTACGTGCGAAATACTTGTTAATACATTTCATTTAGTATAGATTAAATTACATTTTATTTTTATTTTCTTTCATCATACCAACCTCACAACACAATTTACAAAATATGTTTGAAGTAGCTAGTAATAGAAGCGCGGAGTACGTAACAGGCCTGCCTGGTTCTGTCAAATGCTCATAGTGAGCTTCGCGGGAGCAAATAGTTCTGCGTAGTCCAACAATAAGTGTATTATTGGTCTAAGTAGTCTAGGCAAGTCTACTATGAGTGTTGTAGTAGCAAAAGTACGCGTATAAAATGGGCCCTTTTCCGAGGTTATAACGTTTACTAGCCTGTTATAGTCCTGGCCCCGGAACCACTACAAGACCAGATTTTGTTACTTGGGTGTGATGGCACACGGACTCTTAAGTTATGCGAATAAATGCTTTCTCCGTTATGTAAAACTAGATGACACCTGCATCTCCGTTGTGCCAAAATTCGTTTATCGCCTGGGAACCGTACATTTTTGCGGGATAAAAAGTATCTTATGTACTTTCCCGGGACTCTTAAGTATTTCCATCAAATTTCAGCATAATTTGTTCATCGGTACGTGTGTGAAGAGGTAATTCAGACAGACAGACAGACAGACGGACAGACAATTCACATTTATAATATTAGTATGGATTATTATTATTGGTGTATAGATAAGTCCCCATTGATAAATCTTATTTTAAAAGGTTGTTGACAGCACGCATCGACTCTAAAGTTTTTTGTCTCATTTTCATGTCGCAATATGTAGCTGATTAAGTTTTTAAGAATTTAAAAATCATCGTCAGTTATAATTTTTTCGATTCATGAATTTTAAGAGTTTTGAATTAAAATAATCATAACTCTCATCTACATTATATTAATATTATGCATGAAATTGCTAGGATTACACGAAATTCAATGTAGTAGCTTTGGTGTCCATTTTATGAAGAAACAAACTGTCCTTTCATTTTAATATTGAATAAGGAATAGATAATAAGGATTTATATGATGATGATCCAGTGCTGGCCTATATAATATGAATGTAAGTAGTTCACACACAGGAAAGTAAGTACATAGTAAAACAGTAAACAGAAGGGGGAGTTTGTATTTATTGCACTTTTTCATGACACCTCACCGTCGATTCCCACATTCCCACTTAAGTGTTTTGGGGTGTAAATGAGTGCATTTTCAAGTTGGTCATTTATAAAGAAGTAAACCGTATGTTACTCAGGCTCTTATGACAGTTTTGTTGCTACACAGTAAATATACCTTCTTGAGTGACAATAGTACACACACACTTTCAGCACAAGAGACATAATATAACATTGTGTGTTTGTGTGTGTGTTTATTGTGCAGGGTAGTTTAGGCTCTACATTCATATCACACTAGATGATGCCCACAACCCCGTTGCGTCAAATTTTATTTATCGCGAGGAACCGTTCATTTTTTCCGGGATAAAAGTATCCTCTGATCTTTCCCGGGACTCAACGTATCTCCGTAATAAATTTCAGAAAAATCGGTTCAGTGGCTTGGTCGTAAACAGGTAACAGGTTTATAAAATATTATAAACCTGTTACCTGTTTACGACCAAGCCACTGAACCGATAGAGGTAGTATGGATTTTATTCGCAAAGCAGATACGCAGGCTAGTAGAAAAACAATCCTGAAGGTCACTTTCAGAGAGTTTTGATGATTACATATTGTGTATTATTCTTATTAATTATTAGTATAGTAATCCTTGTAAATTATATATCTGGGTGTGGCCATATTTTAATCTCCATAATCACACTTATTTCTTTACTTCATAATGGGCAAGGGGCAATTGTCGTGGGACGTGCCGAGTACGCCCCTGATTACATTTGCCCTGTCATGGGGGACCAGCCCAGCGCCGGCGGAATTATAATGCACCAAATCAATAATTTACACTTTCCGTGAAAATTTAAGAGTTGGATTCCTAGAAAATTTGACTTTTTCTGGGGTGTTTGGCAGGATTCTATATTATATTTTCCTAGTTTTGATTGACCTTAAAAATTTACATCGTGGGAAAGAAGTTGCAGGCAAAATTATGTTGCCCAAAACATCGCTACGCCCTTATAACCCTACATTTTTCCGTGATGAAAACTTCTCTACTCGCTTACAGATCTTTACCAAGGAAATGAGTTCTGCAATTTTTTGATACCAAAAACTTCACCTAAGCACAAAGAATTGTCAGACAGACATGCGAGCTTTATCATTCATAAGTATGATTGATATTATAATTTAAATTATAAGAAGCCAAAAATGACGAAGTTCAGAAGATAACTTCGTCATTTTTTGGCTTTTATTTCTGTTGTATCCAATCAATGCTATTCTTATTTTTCAACTGTAACAAACTATTGACGTCGAAAACGGAAAGCTAATAAATTGATACATAGTTGGCAATAGCTGCTGATATATTTCAGCGTATAAATAACACTGTCATCCACGAATCTTATAAATAAAGGAATTGTTGATAAAATCGTCAATATATCAGTTTTTCGTATTCAGCCGGCGTTTCCATATCAATTTTGTTGGCGATCGGTGTCGGCCTCCCCTTATTTCCGTAAATCGGTTCCGGCCAGGCCATTCCGGTCGGGCCATTCCGGTAGGCCAGGCCATAGTGGCCGTAAATAAGGCCAGTGGAAACACGACA
This sequence comes from Polyommatus iphigenia, assembly GCA_963422495.1. Lineage (NCBI taxonomy): Eukaryota > Metazoa > Arthropoda > Insecta > Lepidoptera > Lycaenidae > Polyommatus > Polyommatus iphigenia. The sequence continues at coordinate 1,572,313 of OY730184.1, read as the reverse complement.
AACAATTGCGTTGTAAAAATGGCCGAAAAGGACGAGGCCTGCGACCGAAATGCGAACACTATTTTAATAAAAAAAATCTTTTGTCCAACCGACCGCGTACATATTTAAGTGCAACAAAGAGCGGAGGCTATGGATTACATTTTGAATTTTCGGTGTGCTTAGAGTTTTTTAGTAATGTGGATTGTCGAGTTGGAAATATAAAGAATGTAGTTCTATTTTCTTTATTTAGAATACTGAACGATGCAAATTCGTGATGTAGAATTTTATTTCCAACACAGGGACTGCAAATTTTTCGGCGAAAAAAACTATCTGATAATCATTTACCAAGAACGAGACCAAAATTCAAAATGTCTTCTTAATCGATTCAGCAACTTGAGCGTTATCAGACGGACAGAAAGAACATCAAGAGTAAGAACACAATATACTACAAACAAGTTAGTGACAAAAGTCTATAATAATTCAATAACACTAACCATTTTTATCAAAGTCTTGGCCACATTTTACATGATGATTTCCCCTGAGCCCCTGCAAACAATAAACTGTGGAAAGTTTTTATTATGACAAACTTGAACAACTTAAAGAACATAAATCTTGAGTTCTTAGATCGAAGGAATTTTAGAAATTTGGTAGAGCATTAGTTTAGGTCATTGAAATATTGACCTAGATGAGTAGATTACTTTCATCCCGGGTGGGTGGAGCCGTGGGCATCCATACTAGTTTTATAAATACAAAAGTTTGTCTGCCTGTCTGTTTATTACCTCTTTACGCTTAAACCAGTGAACCAATTTTGATGAATCCATACTAATATTATTTATAAAATATGTGAAAGTGAGTCTATCGATATGTATGTCTGTTTGTCTGTTACCGTAAATGCGTAAACCGTTGAACTGATTTTAATGAAATTTGGCGTGGAGACAATTTGAGTCCCGGGAAATGTACGGTTTCTGCTCGATAAACAAATTTTGGCGCAACGGAGTTGCACTAGGCGTCATCAGTAGCCATCTAGTATAATTATTTCATTATTATAATAATATTTATTTAATCTTGATGTACTAAAATATATTTTTAGATGCGTGGGATGTCGCTTCTACCTACAAGAAGGTAAAACACAAGTCCCAAACGACGACCCTTAATTATTATCACTTAGTTTTGTTACACCCTGTATATGTACAAAATATGCTAGCTGTAGTCCCAGAGTTTCTTCTCCAATTGATGTATAACATTTTGATGTTTGCATCGATGTTTCTGAATATTATTCACTGCATAAGACTATTCTCAAACATTGATTTACCCGAATGAAAAATTTACTGCGGCGAAAGCATTTTGGCAGCTCATGTAATATTATGTATTTGCTCGTAATGGCTAATCTTTTTTTTTTTTGACGCAGGGGAAATCTTCAAAAAGATTCCTGGGTTGGATATGTGGGATTTTTACCCACTAAAACCACTGCGATGGACAGACTTCCGCACATAGAAGAGCAACCGGTACTCTGTCGAACAACTTCCGCTGCTCTCCTAGCACATTGCTCTAACAGAGCTCTTCACGGAATTACACTCGGAAGCTTTCCCGGGGTACTAATGTCCCCTTATTATAGTGTGCAGGGAGCAAAACACTCTGTTGACTTATGGCATTGCCACGATGTCGACGGGAACGTCGAGCAGGATCTGATCTCTCTCGATCACGTTCAGCAGCCTCCTTTCGTGCCACGGTTGACTCACAAAAGGAGACTACAGCCGACCAAGCAGACTCTCTATTCAGCGTTGCGGAAAAAACAGCTGAAAGAGAAAGGTCTGTCCCAATTTCGTCAACAAGGTTGCGCCGCTCTGTATCCCAAGCAGGACACTCTTCTAAAGTATGTTGAGCAGAGTCTGTAGGAGCCCCACAATGATGACACACTGAAGTAGGTTCGCGCCTGATCTTACACAAATATTCACCATAACAACCATGGCCTGTAAATACTTGTGTAAGTCGATACGTCATTTTATGATTACTTCTCAACCAGACATCAAATGACGGCAAGACGGCCTCTACAACGCGTTTGTGAGCTAAGCGCTCCTCCATTAGAAGTGACCACCATTTATCTAAGGCTCTGGCACGTTCTTGTCTTTTAATCGCGTTAGGAACAACGATATCATTGACATCCCGAAAAGAATGTAAGCGATCGTAAACATTTGCATCCATCTCCGCTAAAATATCTAAGGGTGGAAAGCGCGCTAGTATAGTCGCTGTTTCGAACGATATCGTTCGATAGCCCCTTATTATTCTTATAGCGACTCTTCTTTGAAGTCTGCGAACTCTGTTTCTGTTACGGCGAACACTTGACAGTTTCTGATACCAAACTGGTGCACCATAGAGAACCATGGACCTTATTACTCCAGCGTAAAGACGCCGAACTTCTTCCCTAGGACCACCAATATTAGGCAGTAATCTATGCAAGGCACCCACCACCTTCTCAGTTTTGGGGATTAGAATATTAAAGTGTTCCTCAAAAAGGCAATGGCTGTCAAGCGTAATTCCAAGGTACTTCATGTATCTTCCAATGGGGATAAGAGAGTCTCCAACTTGAATATGCATCTCAGGAAGAATTCTACTACTAGGCAGCTTGTGAAACCACATAGCCTCTGATTTATGGGACGCTATACGTAGACCAAGACTCTCTATCCTACCTTTTACAATAGCCACTGTGATTTCAGCCAGTCTTTTAGCCACGTTAAAGGAGTTTCCAACTACCAATATAAAGGTATCATCGGCAAAGCAAATGATACAAACGCCAAAGGGAAGTGCCACTCGCAAAACTGGATCATAAGCTAAATTCCACAATAAAAGGCCCAGCACAGATCCCTGAGGAACTCCGCAAAATACCTCACGTTGACATTTTTGTTGGTTCTGATCTGTATAGCTTATGAACCTATCTCGCAAGTAGTCTCTTATAATGGCTTGTAAATATAACGGAAAGTAATGGTAAGCAAGGGCTTCTTTAATAGCATCCCAACTAGTCGAATTGTAGGCATTAACAATGTCAATGCTAACAGCAAGCGCCACTCGTCCTCTGCTTACAGCTTGTTCTGTTAAAGACTTGACGAGCTTTATAGCATCCACTTTCTTTCTGATCCGCTTTCACATTCCACTTTCCGTCGAGGTCGTAGAACGACCAAATTGATTATCCGAAATGTTAGGACCAAATCGAAGGAGGTGTTCATTAATACGATCAGCAAGAATCCGCTCAAAAAGTTTGCTTATGTCATTTAACAAGCATATTGGTCTAAAAGCAGAAGGAGAATCCTCAATCCTGCTGTTTTTCCTTATAAGAACCAAATTTGCTTCCTTCCAAGCAGTAAGAAATCTTCCCGTACGTAGACATACATTAAATACTCCCTTAATATCATGTGCAAGAGCTGAAGATGCCAAAACCCAAGCCTTTCCTGGAATTCTATCAGGACCAGGAGCAGTATTTCGTCTCCTCAAGCGTAATGCAGTTCGTTATCTGCCCTATGCAGTTCGTTATCTGAAATATTCAAATCTTCATTCCAAACTGTTACAGGCGACACTGTCATCGGTGTAGTCAAAGTCGTCGGGAAAAGCGTGTCGATTGTTCTTCGAAGAAGACATGGATCTAAAGTCTCCCTCAAAGGTGGGGTCCACGGACGCAGCTTACCCAAAACTCTAGAAGCTCAGACCATGATCTAGCCTTAGAGGCAGAAATAGCTTTTGAAGGGCCTTAGTGGCCTCGCGAAAGACTCTATAGGTGTCTGCAACTTCTTGAGGGGTCGAACGTCTTCTTCTTCTTCTTGTAGTAAATTGGCGACGAGCGCGTAGACAGTCCTCGCGAAGTTCGGCAATTTCAGAATTCCACCAATAGTGTTCTATGTTTATATTGTCCAACCTGAAGCATAGCGACCGAACAAACAGAAACCATTTTGTCACACAGTAGAGCAGCTGCCGAATCTGGATCACTATTGGTCTCGCTAAAATTTTGCAACCAAGACACAACTTCAGCGGCAGCTTTTAGCATATTATCTATATTCATGTGCTTAGTGGACCACCGACGAGAATTATTTTTCGCTCTTTGTTGATAAAGTCGCCTTAAGTCAGCACAATTTACATCAAATAGAATATCGATGATCAGAAAGAGTAACAATTTCTTCCGCAACACGCCAACCTTCCAGCATTCGAAAGGCATTAGCGGATGCCCACGTGAGGTCAACGATTGACTCTCCCTGCCACCGAACACATGTGCTTGTGGTTCCATGATTGACAAGTCTTAAATATAATGATGCAGCCCACCCAAGCAAAGAAGTTCATCTAGGACTGTCTCTAGAGCCTCCCCAAACTCTAGAGTGAGCATTGAAGTCACCGAGCACAATCAAGGGACATGAAGAATTACTGCGAACGCAAAGAGCTAGATCGTCCAAGTATAGTTGATAATCCGATAAAGGCCGATTAGGCGAAATATAGCATCCTACGATGACAAGAGACCCACATATAACTGCCACAAAGCCATGCCCACGTTGCAGCAAAGAACAAGAAGGAGTTCTTCTTGCTCATGTCCAGTAAATTGCTATCTTAGAGCCTTCGTCTCTAAACCATCGAGGATTATCTGGAACAATGTAAGGTTCTGCAACAACTGCAAGGCTAATAGACCACTCCGCAAGAGTCTGCATGAGGAGGTGCTGAGCATTCCGACAGTGGTTAATATTAGCCTGCAACAATTTTAGACGCGCGAATTTGAAATAATATCCATTTCTTCCAGAGGGCCAGGACCCTGAACATCATCAGTGACTACATCAAACAAATTTTGGGTAGTTCTACTCCTTTTCTTATTCTGCTTTGGCGGACAGCATTGTTTTGATCCTAATCGATGATTCGCTTGACGTCCCAAATCGAAGCATAATGGACACTTAAACACAGTTGCCGTGCAAGTACTTGCTTTATGTCCAACCTATCCGCATGCGAAACAGCAATTGCTTCGGATCTTATCACTGGTGCACCTTCTTCCAACGTGACCTTTTTCGAGTCATCTAAAACATTGAAGGGGCCTAGGTTCCAGGAAATCTATCTTTGCTGTACTCCAGCCGATACGAAGACTTGACGTCGGTCTTAGCTTGTTAATCATCTTACCCAGATCGTACCTAAAGAGGTTGGTGAACGGCGAATTTCTCCTGTTTTAATATCCTCAACTGAACAACCTCCCGAATCTGCAATCGCCGCTGCAACTTCTGCTGGCGTAACGGCATCATCTAAATTTTTAATGCGCATTTCGCCCATTTTCATAGGACGAGCAATGTTAACACCAAATTCAGCAAGAGCTTCCCGCAAACGCGTAGCTAGAATATTCGCTTTTTCTATGCATTCATCACCCACTAGTTTTGACAAGAGCCCTCCAGTCACAGTCCTCTTTATATCAACCTTCTCTATCCCGATTTCAGAAAGGCGGATTCGGGTTTTAGCAGCTAACATAACATCAGCGTATGACGTGATAGAACCTTCTGGCACCGTTATAGTAATAGCAGCTGCTGGAAGGGGCAAAGATTTTGCAGGTCTAGCCATCGTATCATTATTGGATACCTTCGATGGAGAACAACCCAATTGCAGATTAGGGGTTGCATTTGAAGCAACTATAGACGACCAATTTGATGAGTTTGTCGACACTTCTGCTAATTGAGAACTTAAGGGCACCGGTGGCAACTTTTCTACCGGGGGATGAACAGGACGTCTACCCCTGCGATTTTTATTCTTGTTTTTGTTCCGTACCTGCACTAAATCTGCATTACCTGTAGCTAGCGTTGACGAATACATGTTACTCTTACTAAGAGGCGGCCTAATGGCTCTATCTGGAAAGAGTTCCATTTTAAAGGCTGCCAGCTTATCTTCTATAAGAGCACCAATCCGCGCCATTGAGTCGACTTCAATTGAGCTAGAAACCGCTCGGGTTGGAGCTGGAGCAGGTGGAGCTCTAGATGAAGCTACCACTGAATGGCGTAAGTTTGAAGAACGCATGACCGTCAACTCTGCAGCAAGTTTGTCAATTTTTTGAGTAAGAATTGAGACTTGACTACGTAATTCTTTCTACGTAATTAAAAACTCAAGTCGAGCAGCGTTTGCGTCTACCATGTTACGTCTAGCAATTTCATCCATCGCCACATTTACAAATCGGACTGCTGCACGAAGATCGCGAGCAGAACTGCCCTTCAAATTTTTAGAGCGGTCTGCTATACTCTCAACAGTCACCAAATGACTTTTAATACTTGCGCCAAGAGCATGCGGCGAAAGCGACTGCACTTCCTGGGACAAATTAATGGCACCAGAGGCACTACTAATATTATTGCTGCATGTTTCGAGACTAAGCTCAATATCGTCAGTATCCGTAAAATCTTCCGAATGTGCAGAAATAGAATAATCTGACTGATTCATCCCGGCTTTATCTTTATTAGCAACTGAGCTCGATTTGGGTCTTCGCCGCCCACGTCCATCTTTAGTTACCTTTGATGCAGGTAGTTTATCACTTGATGCCGAATCTGACCCAACAATTCTTGATTTCTTAGATCTCGACCTTTTGTTGGTACGTTTGTCATTACCTATTACTGATTCTGGTCTAACAAATTCATCAGTAATTACTTGAGAATCGAGGCGAGGCTCAACGATAGAGTGGCAATTGGTGCCCCCCCAGAATATGTGGGGCAGACGGATCCCGAGGGATCCGTGAGGGATTCTCCAGCCGCAGAGCGACTGGTACCCTCCTGGGGTAATAATGATTCTTTTCCACTTGCCATAGTTCCTTTGAAAGGGTTCGGTCCCTCCTTTTCTAAGGGTGAGGTCCCTCCTTTTTAGGGTAAGTTCCCTTTATCTCTTCCCAGAGCGCTTACATAGCCGAGAAAAACAGACATGTTAATCTCGGTCGTGCATCCCTTCGGTACGCTAGACCTAAGGATGTAGATTATTTTTAACGAGGATTTTATTTTTCCTCTTCTACCTCGGAATAAAACTATGCACAAAACAGAAACATAGGCGGGTCCCCAATGAAGAGTAAACGAACTGAGAAATAATCACCAAAGAAGACACCACCCCAGCCCAGCTATCTGCACTATTTTACCATAATATAAAACAGCACAGAAACAAAGACCGGGAAGTTGACTTCAACAGTGACCATACCCAGTATGAATACTCTCCACTAGCGATCCACGAAATCTCCATAAGCACAAAGTTACCTTCTATTATTCCAGACTGTTCCTTTAAAAGGAGTTCTGATAGGAGTCTTAAAATCTCACGTGCCTTCTTTATAAGAAGTGTACTGAGAGAAGTCTTCGCGTCTCTTGTACTCTCTTCTATAAGAGAGGAACTGAGAGCGGTCGTCGCATCTCCTGTCCTTTCAAGAAAGATACAGGAAGCTACCTTCTTATTTCAAATTCGCAACAGCCTGAGGTGCAAGTACACAAAGTACTTACACCTCAGACTATTGAGCCCCTCCGCCACGACAAGGCTTGAATCAATGGGGGCTCGTAATGGCTAATCTACTGGTCCGATTTTAACATAATATGAAGTGTCATAACTTGTGACAGAGGATTCATTTTATTTTCATATTTTTAACTAGTTGGGCTAAAGTTTTTTAAACTTATGTATTTGAGAATAGAAGAACATAGTCGTACAGCTACGCTTTTAAATTATGGCACAAAATACTTTTATTTTAAAATCCTAGACTTTATAGATTCATCCCCTCAAGTCTCGCATAAAATGGTAATGTAATAATTACAAGTGCACTTTCAGCGTTTTCTCCGCCATTTTGTTTTGATTCGAAACCATTCGAACGCTCGAATAAGGTTTTTATAGTATTAATGAATGAATAAAATTGCTAAGTTGTATATTTTACGTTTTTACAGTCTTCGTAGACGATTGTCTCTCTAAAGGAGCGTAAGCTACTCAACTCAAAAATGTGCAGTTTTCTAGGAATAAAATCTAGCTTTTTTTCACCCCAAAACAATTCAAGGTAAAGGAGCCGTTGTTAAAATACTATATTATCTCGTTTACTGTCTGAAATTGATGAAATTGTATGCTTACAAAAAGAGTGCAAATTTTAACATACTTTATAGGTACCTTTCACGGGGTGAATTCGTTAAATATTTTTTAAAGAAAATCTGCAAAATAATGAGGGCTAACACTTCAGCTGTGAAATGCAAAGAACGAATTGAACATAATGTAATTTTCTGGGATATAAGAAATCGGGGCGTGACGTCGGGCTTTCGAGTTGAAGCGTTCTCAAGTTGAGCGTTACAAAGGGAATTACCGTGGGACGTTTCACGTTATAATTTAAGAAGTTTTCAGAAAGGTCGCGACGGGTGACAAAGTTTTATTAAATGCTAAAATGAGCAAGCTATTTGAAGAATGAGTGTAGTGTAGGTATCTCTGATCTCTATCAGCTTTACAGTATGAATAAGATTTTTTAAATGCAGCAATCAAAGTATAATTTCAATAATACATTTCATTGTTTCTTTGCTTTTAATTTAGTTTTGAGCTGTGCCTCATAGTATAGTATAAATTGCTACTGATCATACAATTTTCGCACAGTATTAAGGGCCTTTATCAGGAAGTGGTGAAACAGGCCCTAAATGTTAGTCTATAATGTTCCAAACGTAAAGGAATTGACGTCTCAAAGATATATTTTAAATGATGCTATTAAAACTTCGAATAAATATTTCCTAAAAGAGCTGTATTTAAATTTAATGCCCTCGGTTAAAAAGGATTCATCAAACGTTAGAAAATTCATTAAAAACGTTAAGCAGCTAATTTAAAGGTTCAAAATTTTCAGCATTTTTAAGGGTAAAAGATTTTAATTATTATCGTACGTTTTATAGTAGATAGAATCAAGAATGTTGAAAAATACAGAAATATTTAAGAATTTTAGGCATGTCCCTCGGAAAGTATTTGAATAAAAAATCACTTGAAACATTATTGCATTTTTAAACGATGTCCGCTGGGCTCGAGTGCGCGCGAAAAATATTTCACATACCCTCAATTTTTTTGCCTAACGCAAGCGAATATTGAAAAAAAAATTGTCCTTGCAAGCAGGTATTTTGCTAAATATTATGTTCTTTACTTTGCTAAATATTTTGTTCTTTACACATACATTATTTTGTTAATATTTATTTAAATGTAAGCTTTTATTTTCATTTAATTAATCAGCAAATAAACTAGAGTAATTTTCAGTAGAAGAAAAAAATTGAAATAGGGTTTGCTCTTTATAAGCCTGAAAATACACAAATCTCAATTCATCTCTGGTGCTTCTAACTTACCACTAGTTGGTCATATAGTTCTTTTAGACATTCCAAAAATAAGTGAATTCCATGCCTAAATCATGCTTCTAACTCACCACTAGACGATCTTTTAGCTCTTTAAGACATTTAAAAATATGCGAATTTCATGGCGAAATCATAAGCTGTTAATTTGTAAAGTTTAAGATGTCTAATTACAGCTCAATCCCGCTTTGAGATAGTTCGGTGTAAACTTAATTATGTAGTTGCTAAACACTGCATTGTAACTGAGAATTTAATAGCAAATTACCCAAGTTATATTTTTGAGTTAAAATGGCTGAATTATTAAAATTTTGAAAGCACCTAAACCTCGACTACTACATCGTAGTAGTGGAGGTGTATATCCATAATATCTATATTATAATGTGTCCCGACACCAGTGCACGATCCTTTAATGTTATGAAATATGTCATTTTTATTGACGAATTGGCTCTTATGTTTGTTCTCTCTCTCACGGTTGTAAAACAGCAGCCATTTATTTTTCTCGTCATTTTATATTAATTTGAGTACAATAATTATACTAATTGACTGGTGTCGGGACGCATTGTACTCGAGTATAATAATAGTGCATTGAAATTATTACAATCAATGACTTATTTTGCACTGAAACACTTATTTACTTTCCTTCAGAATAAAATATGTTATAATTGTGTGTTTTTTTTTTCTTTTCCTTTTATCTCTTGTAAATAATAATTGCGACCTCTTTTCAAGCTGTATAAATTCGTGTAACAGAAAACGGAATGTGCCTAGCATGTATCAGATAGTAACGATTGCTTGTCACAAAGCAAACATGGCTTGGAGTGTGTGGAGGAGTGTGGACTGTGGAGCTAAATCAACACGCCTGACCCCTGACAATTCACTTACATGACTAAAATTCCAGTAAAAACATCGATATACGATTCGATTTTTTTTCTGGTGCATTGACAATACATCCATCCACTTAGTTTTGAAAATTTTCAATTTCAATTGTTACAAATGTACGGAAATTCTAGTCCATATCATTATTATGAGAACGATAGCATGTCTGTCTGTCTATTACCTCATCACGCCCAAACCACTAAACCGATTTAGCTGAAATTTGAATGAAGATACTTTGAGTCCCGGGAAAGTAAATAGGATACTTTTTATCCCAAAAAAAATTGAAGGTGGTGGGTGGGATTGGGTGGTCCCGCGCGATAAACGAATTTTGGCGCAACGGAGTTGCGGGCGTCATCTAGTTTTACAATATTTGTGTGTTAATTACATCTTCGCGCCTAAACCGCAAAAGAAAATGAATCGTCTTTTGTGGTTTAGACGCGAAGATGAAGTTAAAACCGATCGAGGTTTTTGGTGTGAAGATTGACGCTTTGAGGTCCGAGTCTAAGGATAGTTTTTGTCATGTAAATTTACGAGCCACAAACGAATTTCTTTGCGAAAGAAATAAACATAATCCACTATTAATATATTAATATATTTCTTGTTGTATTTAAGGACAGAACAATCCAATGTGTTGTATCGATGCATACAATGTATTTTTAAATTAGCTATTCCAAACTGAAATTTATTTACTACACAAGAAGAATATACACATTGAAATTACAGAATTGCTTGAGGTATTCAGTATTATGGTCTTATGAAAATATGCGTCGAGGCCGCGAAGGAAGATTTTCTGACCAAGCGACTCGGTCAGGCCGAAGCCCACGTGATTGTTTTCAGCTGTCATTTATATACCAACGCACTTAGAAAACTTCGATATCGCGATGCAGGAATGTGGCGCTAATTGTGGGTACTGCCATAGACTCATTTAAAAATGGAATCCTGGTGACAGAGCGCTTTCGCACTACGTCCGATCCGAATCCGATCAAAACCCGAGATTCACGGATGACGGAGAAAAGTTAGGTATCCGAAGTCGGATTTAGTGCGTAAGCTATCATAAAAACAGTTCTACGCATGTACGTCCGCTCCGGAGCGTAATTCCACTGATCGGATGCGGATCGGACGTAGTGCGAAAGCGCTCTTAGCAATGTAGACCGACCCTTACATCTACCAATTCTTTGCTGTATTTACTCTTATAATCTGCTAACCCATCGATACATCGATATATCGATATAATATATTATCGATATCGGTATCGCCTGCACCGGATGTTACAGACAAGATGTTGAAATAAACACTCGATATCCGCCGCCTCCATCCGCTCCACTTTAGATAATGTACGGCTGGATTTATTGTTTATACATTATTTTATTGTGAATCGGCGTTATTTTTATATAAATAAGCGTTTTTGCGATTTACGATTGGAGATTAGCGTTTGATGTAGCGGGCGACAGCGTTCTGTTGTGGTGTCGCATCAATGATGAATAATAACAGTTAGGACCTGTTTCACCACTTCCTGATAAGTGCCGGATAGGCTATCCACCACTTAACTTGACAGATGAAGTATGGAGAATCTGTCAAAAAAGCTGTGAATAGCCTATTCGGCACTTTATTAGAAAGTGGTGAAACAGGCCCTAAGGATTTATATCTACAGCTTTTTAATGCATAAATAAATATACGAGATAAGGCCCGCAATTCCGTTGCGATAAAATTCGTTTATCGCGCGGGAACCGTACATTTTACCGGGATAAAAAGTATCCTATGTCCTTTCTCGGAACTCAAAGTATCTCCATTCAAAATTGTGTATTTGTCTGTCCGTCCTTCTGTTACCTCTTCACGCCTAAACCACTGAAGTAAATTTTATTATCCGGGGAAGGACATAGGATACTTTTATCCCGGAAAAATGTACGGTTCCCGCGATAAACAAATTTAGGCGCAACGGAGTTGCGGGCGTCATCTAGTATTAATTAATATATCGCCGCCTAGGTAAATTAAAAGCAATATAACCCCTAAAAAACTCGTTTGAATTTTCACAGAATTTTCCGAAATGATCTTTGTTTTGCATTTTACAGTAGATCTGTTTCCTTGGCGACTGTTTGAATAAGGCACGTGGCGGCCGCTGGGAAATCAATGCCGGCTCAGCTGACCTCTCCACCCAAATTAATAAAAAAATTAAAACATACAAGATTCATTCGAATTCATCAAATACTTGGGGCTTTGTTTTATGGAGTTGAATATTTTTGGAATGAAAACTTCTTTAGCGTATCCATTTTTCTGGGATTGTACTCTGGTCCCATCAAGCCCCGTACGAGCACCGGTGGTCGCGACAACAATAGAATACAATAGCAATTCTTGGAATCCCCGATCGAAGGATTAAATAATTAAGATTTTGACGTAAGCTCCCTACATTTTCGATCAAACTCTTCAGCTACAGTAAACTAGTGTCAGGACACGTAACCCGTCACGCTATTTGACATTTATTTTGTTTCTAGATGACTTCCGCAACTCCGTTGCGCTAAAACTCATTTGTCGTGCGGAAACCGTAAATTTTTCCGGGATAAAAAGCATATTATGTCCTTTCCTAAGACTCAAAGTATATCCATACAAAATTTCAGAAAAATCGGTTCAGAGGTTTGGGCGTGAAGAGGTTACATACACTTTCGCATTATAATATTAGTATGCATTGTAATTTGTCCTGCAATATAATACGCCACACTGGCATTTTTGCCAGTGTGGCAAAAATGCCAGTGTGGCGTGGCCTCTTAAGTAAGCAACGTGGCACCACGTCGCTTACTTAAGAGGCCGGGTACACTTGGGATTTCTCATACATACGTAATTCCAAAATCATTTTCTCATACGAAAATATTTAACATGTTTGAGTTGTTTTTCAGTTTAAAATAGTAATTACCTAGGTTCCTGCACAAAAATTTACTTCAAAATATTTAAACACAATTTTTTTTTTGCTTTAAATTTTTTTTTAGTAAATTTACTACTTAATATTTAAACACTAAAAAATAGAGTAAAAAACTAAAAAATATATAAATAAATAGTTAATTTACTACAAAATATTTAAACTCAAAAAATATTTTTTAGTATTTAAATATTTTGTAGTAAATTTACTATTTATTTTTATATTTTTTAGTGTTTTACTCTGTTTTTTAGTGTTTATATATTAAGTACTAAATTTACAAAAAAAAATTAAAAACAAAAAAAATAAATTAATGTTTAAATATTTTGAAGTATATTTTTGTGCAGGAACCTAGACAATTATTATTTTAAAATGAAAAACAACTCAAACATGTTAAATATTTTCGTATGAGAAAATGATTTTGGAATAACGTATGAATGAGAATTTCGAGGGTACCCGGCCCCTTAAAGCACGTAACACGTACAAAAATAATCGGCCAAGTGCGAGTCGGACTCGCGCACGAAGGGTTCCGTACCGTTATAGAGAAAAAATTGGCCAAAAATTGTGTTTTTTGTATGGAAGCCCCCTTAAATTTTTATTTTAATTAAATTTTATTATGAATTATTAAATAACACATATATTTAAGGCCTTTGTAAGAATTTCAAGTGCCTACCGGTTGCCATTATTGATATCGAGCAGAAAAAGGCTAAAAAATAATGTTTGTTGTATGGGAGCCCCCCTTAAATATTAATATTATTTTGTTTTTAGTATTTGTTGTTATAGCGGCAACAGATATACACAATCTGTGAAAATTTCAGAAGTCTAGCTATAGCGGTTCTTGAGATACTGCCTGGCGACAGACAGACAGACAGACAGACGGACGGACGGACGGACGGACGGACGGACGGACGGACGGACGGACGGACGGACGGACGGACGGACGGACGGACGGACGGACGGACGGACGGACGGACGGACGGACGGACGGACGGACGGACGGACAGACAGACAGACAGACAGACAGACAGACAGACAGACAGACAGACAGACAGACAGACAGACAGACAGACAGACAGACAGACAGACAGACAGACAGACAGACAGACAGACAGACAGACAGACAGACAGACAGACAGACAGACAGACAGACAGACAGACAGACGGACAGACGGACAGGCAACGAAGTCTTAGTAATAGGGTTCCGTTTTTACCCTTTGGGTACGGAACCCTAAAAAGACTGGTTGCACTCCGGGAGTGCCGGCAGAAGTGAAAACTTGATTATTAACGTTGTGCATTTTTTTAACCCATTTTTTGTGAAAATCGATTATTAAAAAAATGATGTTTTTAATTAATCGAAACCCTTACAATCGATTAAATTTTTAACCCATTTTTTATGAAAATCGATAAAAAAAAACAATCGATTGTTCGATTAATCAATTTCGATGTTACAACACTACTCTCCAACCGTCTTACGGTTTTTCCAAGGTTTTTCGATCAACACGATAATCTGACGCGAGTTTCACAGTTTTTACCCATCCCACAAAAGTGCTCAACGCCGCTAAAGAATTTTTCACTTCAAAAATATACAATCAATTTAATTCATTAAGCCTTCCATAAGAAAATTCACAGGTATTTTGAGTAAGTTTTTCAAGAAATACTGCATAGACCCAGTTTTCAGTGTCTTATCATTGTAGTAAAATTTTATGTTCTATGCCGCTAAGGCTTGGTCGCTCGCCAAGAGCCATCAGTAACGAACGTTGCACAACATAAGGTGACTTTTATCAAATTCTATTCGTAAGGCCAACCGCGCGACAAAATTGTCTTCCATTTGCATTCCGATTATTGATCTTAAAAGGCTCTGAGACACTGAAAGGCCGAACGACCCATTCGGATTGCTCGCAGGCCGAACTGACCGGATACACACAATATAAAAATGCACCATCACTGTACGCAAAATAATATTATATAGTCTATGTGGTCTTTGGTAGTATACTCCGCTCGGGCCTGGCTCGGGCTAACTTGTCGCTAGCGGTCATTGACTCCGTGTCAAAAACTTGTCATTTTTCATAATACAAAACCACGATTGACAATATCTGACACTTCGTTGTCAATCGCGGTTTATATGGAAAATGACAAGTTTTTGACAGGGAGTCAATGACCGGTAGCGACAAGTTAGCCCGAGTGGAGTACAGTTTGTTTTTCTATACTAATATTATAAAGAGGTAAACTTTGTTTGTTTGTTTGTTTAATTGTAATGAATAGGCTCAAAAACTACTAGACCGATTTTAAAAATTCTTTCACCATTCGAAAGCTACATTATTTACGAGTAACATAGGCTACTTTTATTTTGGAAAATGTAGGGTTCCGTAAGATATTTCGGTTTTTCTGACGCAAGGTGAAAAAAATCATCTAGAAAAGTTACTTATTTTGCGTACGCTGCCTAAACTATAAAAGATAGAACCATACAATGTTCTAAGTAAATGTAGATCTTATAAATATCTACAAAAATGTCCGCGACACACTATACCTAGTTATGTCAAGTGAGGCACAACAACCATTTTTTTTTATTAAAAAATCTTGATTTTTTTTGGACTACATTTAAACGCATTTATTTTACTCATGCTGATAATCCTTATCAAAATAAATTATTTCATCACTAAGTACAGTTTGTTAAGATAATATTTGGTCTGTGAATTATTAAAATTGGACGTTTGGTTTAGGAGTTATGGCGAAATTAAAAATTGCGATTTACGCCCGTTCCGAAGTGGGCGCTAGGCGCTACCAAGGCGGGGTGCGCAGTAGCAAAGATTATGACCGGCACTGCAGCTGGTGAATTAGCTTGATCCCTACTGATTTGCCTATACTCTTCAGAAGGCTCCAATTTCCTGTAAAAATTTCTTTTGGGGGTTAAGATTTTGTATCGGCTAATGAAGTAGAAATACTTTAAATGGCAAAACGACGTTTGCCGGGACAGCTAGTACCGGATAAGCAAACAAGATTAGTCAAAATCTTGTTTTCGGAGTTAGGTATATAACGATATTTGTAGTTTAAAAAATCGCAATACAAATAATTATTTTGTTGGATAATAATGAATAAAAATCAGTATTTAACAATAAATATTACTTCATTTTATCAGAGATATTTAATTAACAGACAGACACTAATCTTTAGATAATAATACAATGGACGCCCACTATTGTTCTCGGGTTTATTCGTCTGTAAAAAGATAATAAACTCCGAGATATATTCGATATCAGACAGAGACTTGATTAAATAAACAGAGCGAGCTATTTCCAGGTATTTCGGGAAATCTATGAATGAAATATAATGAAATGAAATCTTTGGATGATGATTTCGTAATGAAGTGAAAGAACAACGAAGATTCTACGATTCTAAACACCATAGATGTCAGAAACAAAAACACCATT
The DNA here is from genome assembly GCA_963422495.1 of Polyommatus iphigenia. NCBI lineage: Eukaryota > Metazoa > Arthropoda > Insecta > Lepidoptera > Lycaenidae > Polyommatus > Polyommatus iphigenia. Next base: position 1,555,820 of record OY730184.1, on the reverse strand, counting down.
CCCGATAAGACCATGATTAGCTTTGCCTTGCCTTTTACACTGTACCTTTTTCTGTTCGTCAAGGGCATGCGTTATAGCGCAGTCAACAGCGAACGTGAGGCATGCCCGCGACGCTCCGTACCGTCTGACTGACCGTATCCAAAACTTCAAAAATGACAATGTTGGCGTTGCGTTCGTTGACGCATTCAATTATTGAATGCGCCAAAACGGAAGATGAATGAAAGAAGATGACGAAAATTGGAGACGAATGCGCCTAGTGTGGACATAGCTATAATTGTCACAGTGATTATGAAGTTATTACAAAAATGATGAGCAACAATAAATCAAACAACAAATAAAAATGTCTACTCTATAATATTTTCTTACCTCACAAACCTTTCCTTTACGAATATTTTATGCCTAAAGTAAGCCCAATCGATTCAGCTGTTCTTTTATTTTTAGTTAAAGACCTACGAATAATAAAAACTAAGGAAGAGTAACTGTAACAGGTAACTTCTACAAAATGTGACCCGAATATATGCATACTTTATACAAAAAGAGACCCGAATACATGCAAGAATTTTGTATAATAATTAGGTATAGAAGTGACAATCATTGTCAACAGCTTTATTTTGTCAATTTGAATGTAGTTTTTCGTAGCTATTGCCATATTATTTTAGTGTCCAAAAAGAACCTTGAGAACCAAATTCAAAACGATTGAAGTATAGGAGTTACATTTCCTTAGTTTTTATTATTCGTAGTACAGGACTAACAAAATAGAAAAACCATTTTTATTTATATAGATTATAATATTATGATGTTGAAATATATGCGAAAATCTAATGATTAGAAAAACAACATTGACACTATCTTGACCGCAAAGAAAAATATTTCTATTCAATTCAGAAAACGGCACTCCAAAAGAAACTTTTTGAAAAAGCAATTGTAAAAATGGCGTTTTTGTAATAAAACGTCGGTTTCACAGTCGAAGTGTCCCATTGAAGTACGAAATAGGATCCCGAGGAGACCCACGAGGAATGAGTTCCACTTTTTATGCAAATAGGGGTAGTGTTGTGTGAAAGGGGTTTTGAGGCAGGTAAGGGTAGTTAAAGGTCCAGGCCCTTTAGGTAAGACGTTTTCCATATCGCTTTTTTATAGAATCGCTGCGCCGATCAAAATGTATCCAGCCCCCGTAGACAAGTGGCAAAACGCTAACGCTACAAAATGTATGGATTTGACATTAGTATTCGCTAGCGAAGCGATGACTTATGTCAAATTGCATACATTTTGTAGCGCTAGCATTAGCGGCGCTTTGCCACTTGTCTACAGGCCCAGGATTTGACATAAGCGTTCGATATTATGCAGTTGACGTTCGACTCGTCTGATGTCAATTCCATACGTTTTGATCGGCGATTCTATAAAGAATCAATAAATAAAATGTCTTGGCTAGGGGCTCAAATGTTTTACTAAAGCAGGTAGAGGTAAAAGTTGGTCCAGTTAAGGGCGTTCCTTACGGAGATACCGTAATTTACCGTATTTCAAGCCTTATAAACTCATAATTTGAAAGCTACATAGTTATAATAAAAATACAGCAATAATCTTCAGTATATCAACATTCCTTTCCCCGTTTTAAATTTTCTATTTTTGTTTATTATACTCATGATATCAGCTTCCAAAGTAAAACCAATTTATTAAAAACTAGCTGTTATTTTGCCATTTAAAGTATTTCTACTTCATCAGCATACAAAATCTTACCCCCTCTTTTGTCCCCTAAGAGGGGTGGGGGGAAAAATGTTATGTAACACCAGATTTTAAGTTGGAAAAACAGTTAATAATATAAAGTCCATTAAAGAAAAAAGTTTACTTAATACAAAATCTGACCCTCTCTTTGGTGGGGGAGGGGGGGGTGATTTTTATACACCAGATGTTGAGTTGGAAGAAGGCAAATATATCTGCGAAAACCGTATGAAAATCGGATCAGTAGTTTTCGTGTTAAAGCAAAAGTCTTATACAAAATCTGACCCCCTCTTTTGTCCCTTTAGAGGGGTGAGGGGAAATTCTTTTATACACCAGATGTTAAGTTGGAAGAAGACAAATATATCTGCGAAAACGGCATTCAAATCGGATTAGTGGTTTTCGTGTGATAGTGGAACAAACATACAGACAGACAGACAGACAGACAGACAGACAGACAGACAGACAGACAGACAGACAAAAAAACTGACCACATTTTTGGCTTGTATAGCGATGTAGTGACACCCTCCGCTTATTATTTTTTGAATATCTTTAATGTACAGAATCGTCATTTCTACATACAGTTTTATTATATGTATAGATGAAGCATACATTCAGCATCTTCTTAGGATTTACAAATTACTTTTATTTGAAACACACGCCAATAGATCGACAATAATATCATAAACTAGATATTCGCCGTTTTAAACTTTTTTTTAGGACAATTTTGAACTAAGATAAGTAAAAAAATAGGGTTTTGGTGCGATCTCGGCAACGCGGTAAATGTATGGCCAAGGTCGTTTGCTCGGGGGACGGCCTTAAGACGTGGCACTTGGCAATAAGCGTTTATCTCTATATAATTGGATGAATTGTATGACATGATAACTATGTATACACCTAATTACACCTAATTTAAAAAGTCTAATTTAAAAGTCTTTTCTTTAGCTGCAACTAAATATATTTTATAAAATATACTTTATTCGCCGTTTTTGCTGACCAACAAATCATTACAGCAATAAAATAAAATTCTAAAACTATGTTTTGCCGTGTGAAAGAAAAAATAGCTACCACCATCTTTCTTACTGTCAGTTCAGAGACATTTGTTAAAAACCTACGCCCTCCTCCCAATGTCTCCCAAATTTTTGACCGACTTCCAAAAAGGAGGAGGTAATACGTTCGGCTTTATGTATTTTTTTTTATGTATGTTCAACGATTATTCACAAAAGTGGTGATCTGATGATGGGATCCCTGAGGAATCTAGGGGACTCCTGGAAATTTGTATGGAAACATATAGTGATTTTGATTTTTTCTGAAGCATTCGAGGTAAATGCTACCAAAAAGTAAGACTTCGCACCAGGTTATACCCTGGTTCCGAAGGTACCGAACAGAACTTTTGAATTTGACGGACGGACGGACGGACGGACGGACGGACGGACGGACGGACGGACGGACGGACGGACGGACGGACGGACGGACGGACAGACAGACAGACAGACAGACAGACAGACAGACAGACAGACAGACAGACAGACAGACAGACAGACAGACAGACAGACAGACAGACAGACAGACAGACAGACAGACAGACAGACAGACAGACAGACAGACAGACAGACAGACAGACAGACAGACAGACAGACAGACAGACAGACAGACAGACAGACAGACAGACAGACAGACAGACAGACAGACAGACAGACAGACAGACAGACAGACAGACAGACAGACAGACAGACAGACAGACAGACAGACAGACAGACAGACAGACAGACAGACAGACAGACAGACAGACAGACAGACAGACAGACAGACAGACAGACAGACAGACGGACAGACGGACAGGCAACGAAGTCTTAGTAATAGGGTTCCGTTTTTACCCTTTGGGTACGGAACCCTAAAAAGACTGGTTGCACTCCGGGAGTGCCGGCAGAAGTGAAAACTTGATTATTAACGTTGTGCATTTTTTTAACCCATTTTTTGTGAAAATCGATTATTAAAAAAATGATGTTTTTAATTAATCGAAACCCTTACAATCGATTAAATTTTTAACCCATTTTTTATGAAAATCGATAAAAAAAAACAATCGATTGTTCGATTAATCAATTTCGATGTTACAACACTACTCTCCAACCGTCTTACGGTTTTTCCAAGGTTTTTCGATCAACACGATAATCTGACGCGAGTTTCACAGTTTTTACCCATCCCACAAAAGTGCTCAACGCCGCTAAAGAATTTTTCACTTCAAAAATATACAATCAATTTAATTCATTAAGCCTTCCATAAGAAAATTCACAGGTATTTTGAGTAAGTTTTTCAAGAAATACTGCATAGACCCAGTTTTCAGTGTCTTATCATTGTAGTAAAATTTTATGTTCTATGCCGCTAAGGCTTGGTCGCTCGCCAAGAGCCATCAGTAACGAACGTTGCACAACATAAGGTGACTTTTATCAAATTCTATTCGTAAGGCCAACCGCGCGACAAAATTGTCTTCCATTTGCATTCCGATTATTGATCTTAAAAGGCTCTGAGACACTGAAAGGCCGAACGACCCATTCGGATTGCTCGCAGGCCGAACTGACCGGATACACACAATATAAAAATGCACCATCACTGTACGCAAAATAATATTATATAGTCTATGTGGTCTTTGGTAGTATACTCCGCTCGGGCCTGGCTCGGGCTAACTTGTCGCTAGCGGTCATTGACTCCGTGTCAAAAACTTGTCATTTTTCATAATACAAAACCACGATTGACAATATCTGACACTTCGTTGTCAATCGCGGTTTATATGGAAAATGACAAGTTTTTGACAGGGAGTCAATGACCGGTAGCGACAAGTTAGCCCGAGTGGAGTACAGTTTGTTTTTCTATACTAATATTATAAAGAGGTAAACTTTGTTTGTTTGTTTGTTTAATTGTAATGAATAGGCTCAAAAAATACTAGACCGATTTTAAAAATTCTTTCACCATTCGAAAGCTACATTATTTACGAGTAACATAGGCTACTTTTATTTTGGAAAATGTAGGGTTCCGTAAGATATTTCGGTTTTTCTGACGCAAGGTGAAAAAAATCATCTAGAAAAGTTACTTATTTTGCGTACGCTGCCTAAACTATAAAAGATAGAACCATACAATGTTCTAAGTAAATGTAGATCTTATAAATATCTACAAAAATGTCCGCGACACACTATACCTAGTTATGTCAAGTGAGGCACAACAACCATTTTTTTTTATTAAAAAATCTTGATTTTTTTTTGGACTACATTTAAACGCATTTATTTTACTCATGCTGATAATCCTTATCAAAATAAATTATTTCATCACTAAGTACAGTTTGTTAAGATAATATTTGGTCTGTGAATTATTAAAATTGGACGTTTGGTTTAGGAGTTATGGCGAAATTAAAAATTGCGATTTACGCCCGTTCCGAAGTGGGCGCTAGGCGCTACCAAGGCGGGGTGCGCAGTAGCAAAGATTATGACCGGCACTGCAGCTGGTGAATTAGCTTGATCCCTACTGATTTGCCTATACTCTTCAGAAGGCTCCAATTTCCTGTAAAAATTTCTTTTGGGGGTTAAGATTTTGTATCGGCTAATGAAGTAGAAATACTTTAAATGGCAAAACGACGTTTGCCGGGACAGCTAGTACCGGATAAGCAAACAAGATTAGTCAAAATCTTGTTTTCGGAGTTAGGTATATAACGATATTTGTAGTTTAAAAAATCGCAATACAAATAATTATTTTGTTGGATAATAATGAATAAAAATCAGTATTTAACAATAAATATTACTTCATTTTATCAGAGATATTTAATTAACAGACAGACACTAATCTTTAGATAATAATACAATGGACGCCCACTATTGTTCTCGGGTTTATTCGTCTGTAAAAAGATAATAAACTCCGAGATATATTCGATATCAGACAGAGACTTGATTAAATAAACAGAGCGAGCTATTTCCAGGTATTTCGGGAAATCTATGAATGAAATATAATGAAATGAAATCTTTGGATGATGATTTCGTAATGAAGTGAAAGAACAACGAAGATTCTACGATTCTAAACACCATAGATGTCAGAAACAAAAACACCATTCCCGATAAGACCATGATTAGCTTTGCCTTGCCTTTTACACTGTACCTTTTTCTGTTCGTCAAGGGCATGCGTTATAGCGCAGTCAACAGCGAACGTGAGGCATGCCCGCGACGCTCCGTACCGTCTGACTGACCGTATCCAAAACTTCAAAAATGACAATGTTGGCGTTGCGTTCGTTGACGCATTCAATTATTGAATGCGCCAAAACGGAAGATGAATGAAAGAAGATGACGAAAATTGGAGACGAATGCGCCTAGTGTGGACATAGCTATAATTGTCACAGTGATTATGAAGTTATTACAAAAATGATGAGCAACAATAAATCAAACAACAAATAAAAATGTCTACTCTATAATATTTTCTTACCTCACAAACCTTTCCTTTACGAATATTTTATGCCTAAAGTAAGCCCAATCGATTCAGCTGTTCTTTTATTTTTAGTTAAAGACCTACGAATAATAAAAACTAAGGAAGAGTAACTGTAACAGGTAACTTCTACAAAATGTGACCCGAATATATGCATACTTTATACAAAAAGAGACCCGAATACATGCAAGAATTTTGTATAATAATTAGGTATAGAAGTGACAATCATTGTCAACAGCTTTATTTTGTCAATTTGAATGTAGTTTTTCGTAGCTATTGCCATATTATTTTAGTGTCCAAAAAGAACCTTGAGAACCAAATTCAAAACGATTGAAGTATAGGAGTTACATTTCCTTAGTTTTTATTATTCGTAGTACAGGACTAACAAAATAGAAAAACCATTTTTATTTATATAGATTATAATATTATGATGTTGAAATATATGCGAAAATCTAATGATTAGAAAAACAACATTGACACTATCTTGACCGCAAAGAAAAATATTTCTATTCAATTCAGAAAACGGCATTCCAAAAGAAACTTTTTGAAAAAGCAATTGTAAAAATGGCGTTTTTGTAATAAAACGTCGGTTTCACAGTCGAAGTGTCCCATTGAAGTACGAAATAGGATCCCGAGGAGACCCACGAGGAATGAGTTTCACTTTTTATGCAAATAGGGGTAGTGTTGTGTGAAAGGGGTTTTGAGGCAGGTAAGGGTAGTTAAAGGTCCAGGCCCTTTAGGTAAGACGTTTTCCATATCGCTTTTTTATAGAATCGCTGCGCCGATCAAAATGTATCCAGCCCCCGTAGACAAGTGGCAAAACGCTAACGCTACAAAATGTATGGATTTGACATTAGTATTCGCTAGCGAAGCGATGACTTATGTCAAATTGCATACATTTTGTAGCGCTAGCATTAGCGGCGCTTTGCCACTTGTCTACAGGCCCAGGATTTGACATAAGCGTTCGATATTATGCAGTTGACGTTCGACTCGTCTGATGTCAATTCCATACGTTTTGATCGGCGATTCTATAAAGAATCAATAAATAAAATGTCTTGGCTAGGGGCTCAAATGTTTTACTAAAGCAGGTAGAGGTAAAAGTTGGTCCAGTTAAGGGCGTTCCTTACGGAGATACCGTAATTTACCGTATTTCAAGCCTTATAAACTCATAATTTGAAAGCTACATAGTTATAATAAAAATACAGCAATAATCTTCAGTATATCAACATTCCTTTCCCCGTTTTAAATTTTCTATTTTTGTTTATTATACTCATGATATCAGCTTCCAAAGTAAAACCAATTTATTAAAAACTAGCTGTTATTTTGCCATTTAAAGTATTTCTACTTCATCAGCATACAAAATCTTACCCCCTCTTTTGTCCCCTAAGAGGGGTGGGGGGAAAAATGTTATGTAACACCAGATTTTAAGTTGGAAAAACAGTTAATAATATAAAGTCCATTAAAGAAAAAAGTTTACTTAATACAAAATCTGACCCTCTCTTTGGTGGGAGAGGGGGGGGTGATTTTTATACACCAGATGTTGAGTTGGAAGAAGGCAAATATATCTGCGAAAACCGTATGAAAATCGGATCAGTAGTTTTCGTGTTAAAGCAAAAGTCTTATACAAAATCTGACCCCCTCTTTTGTCCCTTTAGAGGGGTGAGGGGAAATTCTTTTATACACCAGATGTTAAGTTGGAAGAAGACAAATATATCTGCGAAAACGGCATTCAAATCGGATTAGTGGTTTTCGTGTGATAGTGGAACAAACATACAGACAGACAGACAGACAGACAGACAAAAAAACTGACCACATTTTTGGCTTGTATAGCGATGTAGTGACACCCTCCGCTTATTATTTTTTGAATATCTTTAATGTACAGAATCGTCATTTCTACAGTTTTATTATATGTATAGATGAAGCATACATTCAGCATCTTCTTAGGATTTACAAATTACTTTTATTTGAAACACACGCCAATAGATCGACAATAATATCATAAACTAGATATTCGCCGTTTTAAACTTTTTTTTAGGACAATTTTGAACTAAGATAAGTAAAAAAATAGGGTTTTGGTGCGATCTCGGCAACGCGGTAAATGTATGGCCAAGGTCGTTTGCTCGGGGGACGGCCTTAAGACGTGGCACTTGGCAATAAGCGTTTATCTCTATATAATTGGATGAATTGTATGACATGATAACTATGTATACACCTAATTACACCTAATTTAAAAAGTCTAATTTAAAAGTCTTTTCTTTAGCTGCAACTAAATATATTTTATAAAATATACTTTATTCGCCGTTTTTGCTGACCAACAAATCATTACAGCAATAAAATAAAATTCTAAAACTATGTTTTGCCGTGTGAAAGAAAAAATAGCTACCACCATCTTTCTTACTGTCAGTTCAGAGACATTTGTTAAAAACCTACGCCCTCCTCCCAATGTCTCCCAAATTTTTGACCGACTTCCAAAAAGGAGGAGGTAATACGTTCGGCTGTATGTATTTTTTTTTATGTATGTTCAACGATTATTCACAAAAGTGGTGATCTGATGATGGGATCCCTGAGGAATCTAGGGGACTCCTGGAAATTTGTATGGAAACATATAGTGATTTTGATTTTTTCTGAAGCATTCGAGGTAAATGCTACCAAAAAGTAAGACTTCGCACCAGGTTATACCCTGGTTCCGAAGGTACCGAACAGAACTTTTGAATTCCTATAGGTACAGGTTCGGGGATTTTGGCGTTGTTTAAACAACTGAAAGCATAAGCCAACACATCAATTTGATTGATCATCATCATCACAACCATAATTATACCATGGGTCATCACACTATGACCCAATTATTGGTACTTTTCGTGATATTTTGCATCGAAGCAGATGTTTTTGATGATGATTTCGCTGTTTGTGGACCGATTTTCAAAATTCTCATGTTGTTGTATAGTATATAATCTTATTTTTGTATAACAATTATGAAAGTGATGAGCTGATGATGGGATCTATGAGCAATCGAGGGAAATCCTTGAAATTTATCAAAACACTCATAGCGGTTAAAATGTTGTTTCTAGTAAGTTAAACATATGTTATGAATAAGAGAAATTTCATACGAAGGTATCTCTTGGTCCAAAGGCACTGAACAGAACTCCTGAACCTTTAAAGATAAAAGTTTGGAAATTGCAGCATCGCTTAGATAACTGCAAGCATTTACCACAATTTCGCTTACAGTAACATAATGTGAATGATTAACATTCGTATTGGTTATTTACACATAAAGCCTTATTTTGTAGATATAACTAAAAAGAGTGAATTTATTATTTTTAACAAAAAAATTAAAACCGACTTCCAAGGTAAAAACAATAGTAATAGAACTAAAAATATTAAATAACTCTTACTCTTTAATAGTGCCTTTTTCAGAATTCGTCTAAATCTCAACTATTTCTGTACATACTACAGTCTTCATTACTTTAGTTGCGTGTGTACGGTAAATTATACGGCTATTGCTGAACCAAAGATTTCCTTTGGTAGGATTGGTCCTTATGGCCCAAGGATGGATTTAAGATGTGGAGCCACCGCGATTTTTGATGTTAATTTTTTAAAATTTTAGCAGCTTCTGCTCTGGAGGAAAGTAGAGTCTCAATCTGTATAGAGGCAATAAATATGGTACTATTCCAAGTTCGGTACCATATTCGGATGACTTAAGAATGCTTAATTCATTTTAGGACTCATATTTGCACGATAAAGATGTTAAAAAACGTAAAAAGAAGACGAAGAAGAAGCATTATTTAAACGCGCTAATCTTAATATGAGTCAGTAATTACTGGTCCGATTTAAAAAATTCTTTCAGTGTTATTTATTTATTATTTATTTATTTCGTTACATGTAAAGTTTACAGTTCCGATAAGATATTGTCTTTAACCCGTAACCGAGTTGTGTAGACAATATACAGGTTCTCTTATTTTAAAAAAATAAATGAGCTACAAAAGGAAGACAAACATTAAAGCTACATACTAACGTATTTAACAAAATTATTAACTAAATTATATATTATGTTAGATAGCCCGTTTATCAAGGAAGGCTATAGGCTAAATTTTTATTACGCTAAGACTAATATAAGTGAAGAAATAGAGGAAAATGTGGAAAAAACGGGGGAAATTATTTGAAAGGGCTTATTTCACGAACTACTGGAGTAATTTTTCTGTTATTTGGCACAGATAAAAAGTAGGAACGTGAAGGATCACAGGTTATTTATTGTGGACTAATTTTTCTGTGAAATATCTAAGTTATGCGGGCGAAGCAGCGCGGAACGTCTAGTAAATAGTATAATAATAAAGCTAAAGAGTTTGTTTGTTTGAACGCGCTAATCTCAGGAGCTACTCATCCGATTTGAAAGAATCTTTCAGTGTTTGATAGCCTATTTATTGAGAAAAGCTAAAATCTATACTTTATTACGCTAAGACTAATAGGAGCAAAGATACAGAGGAAAATGTGAAAATAAAGCTGAAGAGTTTGTTGGTTAGTTTGTTTGTTTGAACGCGCTAATCTCAAGAACTACTGGCCCAATTTGAAAAAATCTTTCAGTTTTTGATAGCCTATTTATCGAGGAAGGCTATAAGCTATATTTTATCACGCTAAGACCAGTAAGAGCAAAGATACAGATGAAAATGTAAAAAAACGGGGAAAGTTATTTGAAAGGGCTAATATCTCACAGACTACTGGAGCAATTTTTATGTTATTTGACACGAATATATAGTAGACTACGTGAGACATGGGTTATTGATTTTTGAAAAATATACGGTTTCCGTGAAATTTCAGATTTACGCGGACGAAGCCGCGCGGAACGTTTAGTATTATTAATATGTTTATTGCTCCATTCATCACCATGTCTTTGGCATGCAGAATAGGGTGGGTCACTTTTGTATGGAGAAAAAAAAATTGTCAGTTTTCTTTGCAGCACACCGACAAAAAGGTGCCAAATTATGAATGTAAATAGACTACAAAGTTTGACAGCAATCGGAATTCATCTTCTGCCTCCGGTTTCCTGTGAAACCTGACAAAAAATGTGTTTGAAAACAACTTATGAGCAGGGCATTCAAAGTTATACTAATCAATGTTATTTATAAATAAAAATCTTAAATCAATAGTAACTACGTTTCTTGAATAGAAAACAACATTATAAGTTGTTTTTTGAATAACAATTTGATAAAGAATAATCATGAAAGGGCAGGGTTTATTTTGAGGCAAAATTCTTTTTGCTGTCGAATTTCAGCATTGCTTTTCGAGAGTCTCCTCCCTTTCTCTTGGTCTTTTTGTACATAATATATTAGCCGAAGCTTCAGTCTCAGCCTTGACTGCTCTTTCTACTTGTTATGTGTATGACAAGGAAGGCGTAATAAACCCAAATCGTTGAATGAACAATCGCAAATTTTCTTCGGTTACAGATTTGAATATCGATGGCTTAGTGATATTTTCTCTCCAGTTCAAAAGGTATAATATTATATAGATTACAGGAAACCATACAGGAGCGTAAATATTAACAATATAATATGTTGCAAGGTGATAGGTTTGCAAAGAGAGTTTCTTTTGAAACTTACGAACGGTGAATGTTGGCACGAGTTAGCCATCGGACAATTTGCTAAATATCTAGGAAATACGCCTAATATAACTGATTCAACTATTCTGTACAAATAATTTTCATTCGTACTATAATATCTTCAGCAGAAACCTGTGATAAGTTTGTTGGAATAGGTTGAAACTGAGATAATAGGTCTTTTTTCACAGTTTTCAGAAAATATATATTCAAATTGCCAGAAAATGTCTGTGGTCCAGATGTACTGCCATCAATATGTTGAAACAGATGTCTAAATTGCAGTTCGTTCATATTATTATGTAATAAACATAATATAATCCACTGCAATGGTTTGTTCAGACTTTTTTCTAGCATCCGTATAATACTGCCATATTTGCCAACATTTACGTTACTGGCTATTAATTGATCTATTAAAATATTTGCTTCTAAGAAAAAAACAATGAATATTTCTTGTTCTAAATACTTTGCAGTGCTTGAAGGAGGTCTAACATAGCCTAAAAACTCGTAATCTGTTTGGTTGCGCCGAAGTCTATACCACCCACAATCGTTTTCCTAGTTGTTCGTTGGTCTGTTATGAAGCTTTGTTTTCTTGCAGGTATTTTTCTTTATTTTTAAAGCAAGTACATATTTTAAGAATATCACGACACTCGCAAGCCAAAATATCAAGCCAAACTTTAGCTTGAAGACGAAACTCTTCCAACTTGTTTTCTGGTATTTAAGGTTGAGACTTCAGAAGGTTTATTTTATTTTAAATGATAAGTTTTTAACATTCGTTTTGGTTTTTGTAAACAATAGTCTTATTTGTCGTTAGTTAAAGCTAATTACACATAAATTAAATGAATAACTTGAAAAAAATATGGTAGCAACTTGAGAACAAAAATCAGCATTTTTTAAAATTTCTATCAAAATCCGGAGGCAGTGAAACTTAAAAGAAAGTAATAAAACTTTACGTACTAATTAAATACACCATTTGGCACCTTTTTATCACTGAGCACTTTAAAAAAAGCAGAAATTTTTTTTTTGACCCACCCTAATGCAGAATAATGCGGCTATCAGCCTCCTTATATTAATTAAGCCCTGTCAACAACGTTTTCGTTGGTTGAAAAACATATATTCTACATTTTTTATTCTATTTTATTTTTACTATCTTTTATCTAAATATTATTCCAAAATTGGCATTTAAATATTCGATTCAATCGAAACAGTTATTGACATCATACCTTGTTAAAGCTAAACCCCCCCCCCCCCCCTCCCCCACCTGCATGAAATATTCAGGTGGCTCCACATCGTAAACCCATCTTAGGGATATAATGATCAATCCTACCAAAGGAAATCTTTGGTTCAGCAAAAGCCGTATTCCTCGTTTTTTTGTCTTGTACGCTCACGACTACTTTGAAGTCGGTACCAGTCCCAAAAGTTTCAGAAAGTCTGACATTACTGAACTCACGATTAAATTAGCTGGTACCGACTTCAAAATAATGAAGACTGTAGTATGTACAGAAATAGTTGAGATTTAGACGAATTCTGAAAAAGGCACTATTAAAGAGTAAGAGTTATTTAATACTTTTTAGTTCTATTACTATTGTTTTTACCTTGAAAGTCGGTTTTAATTTTTTTGTTAAAAATATTATTTTTCATGGATTCGAATTCGTAGAATGGTGTCAATTTGAGTAACAAGGTCGCATCTTCAAATAATGTCATCCATGTACTAAAACATCCTATAAACCATTAAATAACGCCCGCAACTAATTTACCGCACAGGAACCGTACATTCGTCAGTGTTAAAAAGTATCCTACGTCCTTTCCTGGGACTTTTGAGTCCCGTATCAAACAGCAAAATCGGTCCAGTGATTTCAGCGTGAAGAAGTAACCGACTGACAGACAAACTTTCAAATTTTTAATATTAGTATGAAAAAAAGTGATGAAATATTTGACTATTTCGTAGTCGCCATATTTAACAAATAGAACAAAAACAAAAGAACCCCGCAGCCGTATTGAAGATATTTAAAATGGATGTGTCCTCAAGATTTTCTCTTTGTAAAAAATGTACCGCTCGAGGGAACTCGCTGACAGTTCGGAACAAAGACTTTTCCGTGTTCGTAATAACATCATTACATCAACTGTAAGGGTGAGACCACATTGAGCTGCGTTGCTTCGAATGAAAATACTGGAACCTTATGATCACATGATAATAATACAAGATACTTTGGGCAGGCCTGTCCCACTCGCGCCTGTAGGCATCGAACTGTAAGTACCCCTCTAGGGGGGCACTTCAGTAGGGTCTCACAGGCGAGCGGTGACGCGCGCGCACGAGTTTTTAGTTAGTTGATCGTTGCATGCCTACCTGCGTACTTATTCATTCGCTGTCACAGAATTGATAAATTAATCTGATCACAATGGACAGTAAAAAAAAGGGCAAAGAAATATTGCGCAGTGTTTAACTGTCTTAACACGGAATGTGAACCAAATTTAACTTTCTTTAAGCTCCATATGGACGATGAGAGTTAAGAACTTTTTAAAATTGTTTTATTATTATTTACTATAGATTTAAATTTTGTACAATTTATTATAGAGTCAAATTACGATTACTTATGATTTAAATAGTTTTAAATACTAGTTGAAGTAGAATATATTAGTTGGGTTACCTTCGTAGACGTATAATTAATAAAGGTATTTCAGTGTCAAAAAACACATTAATTAATAAGGTTAGGTAATAATTATTATTTATTACTAATAGTAAGCATCGTAGGTTGGTGTCGCGTCTTTGCTATTATATTTCGTGATGCGTACTATTCGAAACCTCATTTGTTTACAAAAATAACTAAGTTATACAAACACTTTAAGTAGGTTATATAAGACCGGTTTTAATAATTAAGATACGGTACCTATCGAATCTATAATACGCGTAACTAGTTACACGCGAATTTATGATAATTAAATCTACATAGTACTAAGACAATTTTTAATATCTTAGATTATTTCGAGTTAAATAAAATGTAGTTAATTAAATATCAAGATTATAATATTAATTTTAAAAACAGACAACCCTGATTTCTTCAGAAAAGGTACGAGTTATGCGATAGAAAGAGAGCGGAGATGTAGGCAAATATAATTGTTGGCACCTAGCACTGCGCGGTCGGAACTTGAACTTTATAGTATCGTGGCATGAGTCGTTAATTCTTTAAACGGGTTTCGCCAGTGGGAATTCTGTTGGTACAACTATGAACTAATATAATATATTCTGTGCTTTGGGTTACAATATGTTTACTCTGCCACAATCGTTTAAATCTATTCCGGGTTTCTTATCCATATTTAGGCATTATTTTTTTATATTAGGCATACTTTTTGCAACGAAACTGTACATAACACAATGAACTTTATGTCAACAGTATAGCACACAAATTAAATACGAGCATCGTATCGCATCGTTTTTAATTTGGGTGTTATACTGTTGACATATTAATTATAATATTATAGATCACTAGCTATTTGACCGAGCTTAGCTCGGTATTCGATAAAACACGAATAAAATTACATTTTCTAAAAATTATTCCTAGCTAGATCGATTTGTCGCCCCCGAAACCCCCTATATACTAAATTTCATGAAAATCGTTGGAGCCGATTCCGAGATTCCAATTATATTATATATACCAGAATTGCTCGTTTAAAGATAAAGCATTGTGCTATGTGCAGATCCTTGCAAAAAGTCGCTTCCATTCCATTCCTCGGCGGTGTAAATTGAGCCTTTATAATTTTGGAGCCTTATTAAAACAAATACAGACGACGCCAGACAATAGTTTTTACTATTTTTATAAACAGTTTTTTTAATAAATAGCGTGAACAAACGTATAACTCTTAATTTAACAGATGATTCTATGATTCCCATTGGAAGTATAACATTTAACTCTTAAATTAATTGTGAGTTTTCAGCGTTTCGTCAACTCCGCGATCTAATCCACGTCGAGTTTCTCGAAGGTTTAACATTTTATCGAAACTGTCAAGTTCGTGACGCTCCGGGCGACTGTGCGGTGTCAGCGACCTGTCACATTCGCCGGAAAATGATATAAAATGTATTACAGGCATCGAAATACTATACTAACGAAGAGTAATTTGTCAAAAAATGGTTTAACGAAATGAACATAAAGAAAATGATATAAAATATATAACATACACGAAAATAATCAAGGGAGACCAGGAACAGCGGCGACTGTCACTGTCAAAACCTGAGTGGTCCCCTTTTTCTTATTTTTGGCATTGCATTGCCATTAAACATTTATTTTATACAATATTTGTTATTTTTATTTAGGGATAGCAAGTGTTTTTTTTTCTTTATTGTGGTTTTGTATTTGGGTAATGTTTAAAAATTGGAAAAATATTTTTTTTATATATTTATTTAAATACTATACTAAGGAAGAGTTGAGTATGTAAGAGAGAGTGGGCAAAAAATGGTTTCACGAATTGAGCACCAAAAAAAAGATATATTTTTTTATTATTCATAGTATGAAATGTATTACAGGCATCGAAATACTATATGTATAGAAGAGTAACGAAGTTAAAAAATGGTTCCTCGAAATGCACACCAAGATGAACTTTTAATTAGTTGAGAATATATTTTTGTCGGTCATATTAGATAATTATAATTTTTGATGTACTAGCAATGTTTTGAAAATAATAACTCAAGCCATATTCGAGTTGCCCAATTGATGAGTTCTTTAGTGTGGCAGAAGGTGCCAGGTATATAAAATGTACAATGTTATCGCATTCCATATCTATATATACTAATATAATAAATTCGTAAGTGTGTATGTCTGTCTGTTACCTATTCGCGCTCAGACTGCCATTCCATCAAGTTATATGAAAGTACAATCAATAGACATAAAAATATAGATAAGAGTCTTCCATCGCACTTACAACATCTCTGGTGTATCATAATATAAGCGCACATAAATGAAGACGTAAGTGGATAAAATGGGTAACTCACAATTTGAAAATGTTCGTTTTTCTGAATAAATGATGGCTTTAGGACCAGTAAATTACTTGAAATAAAAAAAATGTGATTTCTATGTATAGCCAGATGGTATATTAATTCATTAGCCAGATGATGAAGTAGGTAAGATACAAGGTTTGTTCCAACGTTAAGTATGATTATGACGCCTTACACACTACGCCTACACTACGCAAGTTAATAGAATAAATATGATCAATGTAATTATAATAATTTGTATTTATTTTGAAATGTGAAACGATGGCTCATGGTAAAACTTGTGTAAGCTTATATTGCGCCGTATAACATTGTTTTTGTAATTTTTTTATTAATAAAATATAAAGGTTTAAAATGAAAATAGGGGAAACATGGTAGTAAGAGATATGACTGCAGAACTGTGCAGGTATCGAGTACACGCTTAAAACCACCTTTTTACTAATATTTATGATCAGTAGAACATATTTCTACTGGGGTGCCAGTCCAAATGTGGCCGCAACTATTTTTAAAATTTTTTTTAAAAATTGAGTTTGCGGGATAAAATGTTTTCATCAAGTATTGAAAGCAAACATGGTTCATTTCACGGCAATGAGTATAGAGACTTAGAAAAATCCGGTGTGCCGTTGGGCACCCGGCCGCAACTCTATTGTAACCAGGTGTGAACAGGTACGATTCCGATACATTTTTGCATCCATAACGTATATTGATCTTTTATATATCAAATGGAAGCTTATTTTCCTCTTATTATTACAATATAGGCGTGCCTAATTAAATCTGGCTGCAAATAAGGGGTGCCGGCTGTCAAAGATGGCAAACTATCGAAGGTTGAGGGAAAGGGAGATAGCGCGTAACATTACGGGTCTAACGAGGATAGTGATTGTACATCATGTGAGTGTACTTAACCATCGGTTCAAACAATAGTAATAATCGGCCAAGTGCGAGTCGGACTCGCGCACGAAGGGTTCCGTACCATAAACTATTATAGAGCAAAATTAGGCCAAAATTTGTTTGTTTACATGGGGGACACCCTTATATTTTAATTTTATTATTAGTAATTAAATTGCACATTTAATTAAAGATTTCGAAAAATGTTGCCGCTATAACAACAAAATACTAAGTGATTTTTTGGCCTTTTTTGCTGTATGTCGGTAATGGATAGGCACTTTAAAATTTCATGAAATCTTCAATTAAATGTGCAATTTAATTACTAATAATCAAATTAAAGTAAAATTAAAAAATAAGGGCGGCCCCCATACAAAAAGACAAATTTAATATTAAAAATACGAGTCCGACTCGCACTTGGCCGATTGTTACTATTGTTTGAACCGATGATTAAGTACACTAACATGATGTACAATCACTATCCTCTTTAGACCCGTAATGTTACGCGCTAGCTCCCTTTCCCTCAACCGTCGATAGTTTGCCATCTTTGACAGCCGGCACCCCTTATTTGCAGCCAGATTAAATTAGGCACACCTATATTATAATAATAAGAGGAAAATAAGCTTCCATATGATATATAAAAGATCAATATACGTTATGGATGCAAAATTATATCGGAATCGTACCTGTTCACGCCTGGTGACAATAGAGTTGCGGCCGGGTGCCCAATGGCACACCGGATTTTTCTAAGTCTCTATACTCATTGCCGTGAAATGAACCATGTTTGCTTTCAATACCTGATGAAAACATTTTATCCCAAACCTGAGTGGCCCCCTTTTTCTTAAATTCAAACTCAAATTTGTTAAATTTTTTTTAAAATAGTTGCGGCCACATTTGGACTGGCACCCCAGTAGAAATATTATGTTCTCCTTGTCATAAATATTTGTAAAAATGTGGTTTTAAGCGTGTACTCGATACCTGCACAATTTTGCAGTGGGATCTTAGACTATGAGTAATTGTCCGTATTTTATAAAATGTAAGTTATCCACTTCATCTAGTTACGTCATACGGTATGGTTCCGTAATAATATGTTATCGGAGTACACGTAATTTGAACTGTTCTATTCTGTAACACCCGCATCACCGCATGCTGGCTATGATTTCTTTTTTGGACTAGGTAATGCTAGAGCACTATTTATTTTTTAAATATTATAAGCTATTATTTATAGGTATAGAAAATAATCAATTAAAATAAAGTTTGCAGATTGTTATTATCTACTTTTTTTTTTTTTGTTATCTACTTATTTAAGTGATCGTAGAAATATCATATAAATTAATTAAAATCTTTATTTTAACTAATTAATGTTACATTCTTATGATGATGATTATTATTATAATCATCATAAGCTAAATTCTTTATATAATTTAATATTAAATTTATAGTACCACTTCCAATTTAATAATTACGCTGCTAGAATGTTGTAATATTCTAATGCACACTTTTTACAACATTCCATTCTAATGTACGGTCTTACTCTTATCAAAATTTTCCTCTTTTAAGTGCTATTTTTTGCATAAACCCGTCCAAAGATAACAGATATGAAACAACCTTTTTAAGTGCTTCATTTGGAAACACAACATGTCTGCGGGAAAACGTTGTGTTTTAATATTTTCATTCCTTTTAATTTATTTCGTCGGTAAGTGGAAAACTTTTAATAGAATTTTTATATTACCTAAACTTACTTCATAGCCCGAAATTCTTGTGAATTTCATAAGTCTCGCTAATGGTGATTTAAAATAATATAATTTTATTATATGAATACTTTCATAGCTTACTTTATTCAAAATTTTAAGATTATTAGTTTGTATGGTATCTCGTTTGACGTGCGGTTAATATAACTTATTTTAATTAAATTACGTACTTAAAATAAATTCAATAAATAATTATTTATTTTCAGGAAAAACAGAACAGAATGAAAAATCATCGAAACGGAAGGAGCGCCATTTTTTCCCACTGCTGGGATATATTCATGGGTACAGAACTGCTCAGAACTATTTACAGTTCTCCCCATATTTCTTCTCACCCATTATAGTACTTCCATCTGTGACACAACAGCAAGCAGTAAGCATACAAAAATCGCAAGCAGAAGAAAATTATCAAGAAAATATTTCAATACATACAGTCTGGTAAACTTATTTTAAAAACTAATCCAGAAAATAAACCAAAAGCCAAGGACTTTAGTCCTTTTGAAAAAAATTTCAATGATGACAAGGATATTGCAAGACAAGCAATTGAAGATGGTGCAAACAAAAATGACAATATTAAAATACTTTCAAATCAAACTAGCCACACGAATGAAACCAAACATGAAAACGCTACAGTGAATGAAGCTGTAATAACCAATAGTGACAAGTCATCGACACAAAATATAAGCAAGGATAGTATTGGTATATTATCAGAACTTATGGTTCCTAGTGACAAAAATCACAATTTTACCACAACAAGCAACACAACTTATGAAAGTATTACCAACATTGAAGCAACTACAGTAAACTACAATGAAACTTACAACTCCGATGATTATTCAAATGAAACATACCCGAACGCTTGGTACGATAATGGTTTAGTTGATAAAATAAGACTAACAACTCCGTACGAGGAATCTTCGTCCAACAATGATGGATGGCATTCAGAGACAAGTATAAATTCCGTGTCGGGATTTCGTCCTTTGGCCGGGCTGTACTATGATGGATTCTTAGATAAACCTGTCACGAAAAGATCAGGATTCGCACCCATTAAAAGTAAAGTGGATTCGCATTTTTGACGTTGAAATAAAGTTATATTTCTGCTTTTTCTGGGTTTTGTTACGATGTGGTTACGTAGCCCTTGCATTATTCCAGGTATGTTAATTTGCAATTTTAGTATTTACCACACAACTTCTCATTATAATTATTATGGTACAAATATTAGCATGTTTTATAGCCAATAGCCATAGTATATTAAGTTGCATAAACAAAAGCTAGAGACTTACAGTTTGTACGCATTGAGATAAAGTTTTAATATCTATTAGTTTTTAGGGTTCCGTACCCAAAGGGTAAAAACGGGACCCTATTACTGAGACTTCGATATCTGTCCGTCTGTCCGTCTGTCTGTCCGTCTGTCTCCAGGCTGTAACTCAAGAACGGTAATAGCTAGAGAGTTGAAATTTTCACAGATTATGTATTTCTGTTGCCGCTATAACAACAAATACTAAAAACAAAATAAATTAAATATTTAAGGGGGGCTCCCATACAACAAACGTGATTTTTCAAACATTGTTTGCTCGGTATCAATGATGACAACAGGTAGGTACTTGAAATTTTCACAAAGGCCTTAATTATATATGTTCTTTAATAATTAGTAATAATATTTAAATAAAATAAAAAATTAAGGGGGGCTCCCATAAAAAAACACAATTTTTGGCCTATTTTTGCTCTATAACGGAACCCTTCGTGCGCGAGTCCGACTCGCACTTGGCCGATTATTATTATTCGTAGATCTATTTCTATTTTCTCGGAAAGATTTGAAAACGGAACGAGTTTATGTCTATCGATCACATTTATAATGTTCCACGCAGCCGTAAATCTGAACAATATCTGTTATAGAACTAGCACTGATCTGGAGATATTTATCAGGATGGATATAATATTATTATAAATATTTCTATAACATTAAGGGCCTGTTTCGCCACTTCCTGATAAGTGTCGGATAACCTATCCACAACTTATCTGACAGATACTCTTTACTCCATCTGTCACATAAGGTGTAGATAGCCTTTTCGTGCACTTATCGGTAAGTGGTGAAACAGGCCCTAAATCTTGTAAGGTAAACTAGCTTATAATTTTAAAGTTTCCTATTATGGTGCTCCCACACCGCAGTTAAAAAATGTTTGGTAACGTTAGTAAACATTTGTTAGCAAACATTTAATCACAAATGTTAAAAATGGTTTTCATGTTAGAAAATGTTTAGTAAACGTAAGTTTACAAATTATAGCAAAACAAATGATAACAAAATAAAACATATTGTGTTACCTTTTGTTTGTAAACATTTTTTATAGGACGACGGGGTATGCGGTGAGCCAATACCAGATTTAAATGTTATAAAATGTTACTAAACATTAGTAAACATTTTCTATAGTGTAGGAGCACTTATAACAGTTCCTAACAAAATGTAACAATTGACAACATTTGTTAGTAAATGTTTTTATGTTAGAAAATGTTTACAAATATTTTCTAACGGCGGTGAGCACCAGATAAACTTATCAAAACATTTTAAATGGTTATTAACATATTATTATATTATGTTTAAGACCTATTAATTACATTTTGATGTTTCTTTGAATAGCCAGATATTATGATCATTTTCTTTCGCACCCATTTTATCGTGTTTTTGGACCAAACTTTTTATTTTAATATGAAAATAAATTAAGTGTCTAGACTCTATAATGTGTCAAAGAGATATGGCTGCTATATTATAGAATACTAAAATATACTCAAATACGCACACTCGGAAAACATAGCCCTCTTAGCATAGTTGGTAAAAGACTTCTTTTATCTTTTTCAATACGAATAACCATCCAGTTTTACATAGATCAGTGGGAGGCGTAACTTTGTATAAGCTCTTCAACTCTTCAATTGTCAGTATTCTCGTTAACCAGACGCGCTTTGTGTGTCATACGCGTACAATGTGGATCACATAGAGTAGGCTGTTGAGTAGAGGACCGGTTTTAAACCTATGCATGGATAAAATATATCTACAAAACAAAAAACACGACAAACCATTTTGAATTGGAAGATGTATGCTAGTTGATAAGACGAAATTCTAAAGATTATAAGAGGTTTTCCGATGAATTTATAATAGCCTGTGTCTTTATAAGGGTTCTATTTTTTTCTCATGTTATAATACAGTTCGAGAATCGTAATCTTGAGATAAGGTCATCTGTTTTCTGGTGTTTATGTGTTACTTACTTACTAGGGAGTGCCTCCGTACCTACAAAACAAACACAATCCAGAAAGTCCAAAAGTTGGTTAGGTTAGGTTAGAACTTAGACCACAACACAGAGGGAGCCGAGCGAGCGCAGAGAGCGTGCTGCGGGCTGCGGCAGCAGCCAGCGTCGACCGTCATCAAATAAAAGGGGGGCTCGGGGGGCGCAGCCCCCCGCCAAAACAAAAACAAGCACAATCCAGAAAGTCCAAAAGTAGGTTAGGTTAGAACTGTGACTGTGCTGCGGCAGCAGCCGGTCGCGACCGTCACAAAACACGCCTCAGAGTTCCGAAAATTTCAAATGTGAGTAGCTCCAAAACTGGGGGGTTTCTCAATGTGGATTTGGTACGGGGGAGTGTTTACCCCTCCTCCCCACTCCCCACTCACCCCCGCTCCCCATCATTCTTGGGGTATGTTTTCGAACCTTTACCTTCATCTATTTTATAATAATTGTAATAATTATACTTCGGAGTACCCATAACAATGTGATTTTAGCTTGCAGTTATAATCTAAATGCAGAGCCGGAGTTATTAGTGGACATAGATTAATTAATCTAAGGGTGTATATACACTTTCATAATACAATTATTATAAACGTTTAGTAAAGTTTCAGAGAAAAAGTTTTAAAGAGCAAAAAAAAAATAGATTAACTGCCCTATAGTCCTTAAGCTCGTGCCACCTAATAAGTGGCAAATAACTATCGGACCGTAAACACGCACAGAAAAAAATAAAATTTTCTCGCTGGAGAGGCAACTACATTTTCCTGAAGATTGCCTGACCCTGTGACTCCGTAGTGGTAAAAAAGTACAAACACTCACCTGGTAACGGGAACTGGAGCAATCACCAACATCAGAGCTTCGCCGGCCGGCTGGCAAAACTCTTCGAAGAACACCTTTGTGGCACAAAAACTTTAGATAGTAAGATTGAGCACAATTCAGTAACTAAAACACTAGCAAGGTTATTAGATTCATAGCATTGATAAATAACAATCTTCTTGCACTATTTTCACTATAATTACTAGTAAGTCCCGTACGAGCACCGGTGATCGCGACAACAATAGAATACAATTAGTGGAGTTCACAGAGCGTAAAAATCGTGCAAACCTCCGATTTTTGCAATAGTGGATGAAAATTGAAAAGAAAAAAAGGAATGTGTAGCTGATAACATAAATAATAAAGTTTACCTATTGAAAAGTTGTGCTTTTGATTTTTAAATTATTCTCTTCCACTTCAAGTAAACTCATAAACTGTAAAATTTTGATGAAAATTTGCATATTCCTTTCTTTCAAATATATAGCAAAATAATACAATATATGTTTTTTTTTTTATTTGTATCGTTGCTTATATTCCAAAAAAAAAACAAGATAAAAAAAATATATGATTTAGATTTAAAATTAATATTTTTGTATGTAGATGAGCATACCTCCAAATGTGCTTGTTGTGTGCCTCGCCAGGTAAATGGCATTCCTATTTTTCTTTGGTTTTAAATAGGAAGTTTTAAATTATTTTTTAGGCATAACAAAGCCTTCTATTTGCAACTGCTATCTAGAATTGCTATATATTATAACATTATGTATATATGTACCGTGTTTGTAGTGGCAAATAAAGCTTATTATTATTATTATTATTCTATTTTTTAATGTGTATAACTTTTTTGCTCTTACTTTATTAAATTTTCTGAAAATGTAGCACAAACTTTTCACGGATATTTCAAAGAAAATCTGTATTTTATTTCATTTGGTTAGGTTTTTACAGAATAAAATTGATTATTTATTTTTTTTTTTCATTAATTAAATTTGCTAAAACATACTTAAAGGAAAAAAATACAAATTAGGTTTAGAACTGATATTTTTTGTATTCAGGTAAGCATTTTCCAAACATAGGTCGCAGCATGCGTCTTTAGTATGCACGTGAGATTTGTAGCACCCAATTTTTTTCTGGCTTTAAGTAGGAAGTTTAAATATATTTCAAAGACTACAAAAAGTCTTTCATTTGTCGATGCATTTAATGTCTTAGCTCACACTTAAATAAATTCTCAACAAATATAGAAAAATATTTTCGGTCTATTTTACACATTTTTGGAGATATTTAAACGTTTTTAAGTACTTAAAAGTTATCATTTCTCTAAAAATTAAATACGCACAACAAGTAAGTTTAATACACTTTTCGTTACAATCCTCAAATCCACCCAAATCCTTTTATCTTGTTTACGACGAGCGTTAATCTCTAAAAACTTTGCAAAAACCTTATACTCGTAGTTGTATTTAACTTAGCAAAGCAAACTTTCTTTTTTAAAAATTGTGTATTTGGTTAATTTTCAACGTAAACAATCGGATAAGAGTCATTAAATAACAGGAACAAGAAAAAATGTTTTTTTCTGGACCGGTTTTACATGGTGAAATATTAATTTTTAATTATGTAACTAAAAAATTACAAGCACAAAAAAATTTTGGTAAACTTTGCAAGTTATAAGTGTAAAAAAGAAAATGATACCTCAAAAACAAAAATCCATTCACTATTACAATTTTCGGAGGTTAAAACCTCTGGCGACTGCACTAAATAGCATTTCAAAGAATCCCCGATCGAAGGATTAAAATAATTATACCAAAAAAATACACGAGTTTGACACGACCGGTTTCGAATAAAATTATCACCGATGTTTTAAATTTATATTTTTTTTTACAAAATATGACAAGCTTAGGATAAGGAACAAATTGCAATCCGTTAATAACTTTGTTCCAAATGTGACTTACGTAGATAATTATTCTTAATAAGTAATTATTTTTTGAAAAATTAAGTTAATATATTATACCGTATTTTAAAATTAATATTATGTTTTTAACTTACCGTTGGTATTAAACCAACGGTAAGTTAAAAACACGTTAAAAACATAATATTCATAATTTGTTTTGAAAATAAATTTTCATATTATTATACCGTAAACTACCAGTCATTGGACAGCTAAGGATTTTTTTTACAGAAAAAGCATTAAAACATTAAATACTTTGTGTTCATAAATTATCTAACTTTAGATATGCAAACATAAAAATGCGATGGTTTTTCAGTTTAAATTGATTTTTTGGTAAAAACTGAGTAGTAGGTAAACACAGTCATGGGACGGAATTACAGTAGTTGGGACACCCAAAACCAGTAGTTGGACAAGCAAAGTTTGATTGAAATTTGGTTAAAATTGGTATTGTAAGTAGGAAACATTATAAACAAGTGTTGTTTTCACATATATTTTTATTAGTTATTGTAAAATAAGGTATTTTAATTAAATATTTAACAAAAAATGACTCCAAAAAATTAAAAATCTTACCAATATTTTCTAGTACTATTGAAACAACTAATATTATAACTTTATAAGTATGAAAGTCTGTTCGTCTGTCTGTCTATCAATTACTTCTTCACGCTTAAACCACTGAACGGATTTTGCAAAAATTTGGTATGGAGACACTGAGTCCCGGGAAAGGAAAAATAGTACTTTTGGTCCCGGGAAAATGTACGGTATCCACCCGATAAACGGACTTTGACGCAATGGAGTTACGGCCGCCATCTATTAATATTATAGATGTGAAAGGATGTTCGTCTCTTTATCTGTACTATGTCTGTATATTACATTGTTCAGGTAAAACGTAACTCAAATAGTTCGAGATTTCAGATTGTCCTCATCGAGCCTATCGGCATACTCAGACAATATTTCAATATGGAGCACAATGCATAGCAGCTCATTTGCCTGTCGCTGTGGCCGTACTCTACTTTCAGGAGGAAGTTGGGCTTCTCTAATAGATCCCACAGGTTGCACATGTTCTTGAGTCTGGATTATACTGATGGGTAGCAAAAATTGTATGGCATTTGTTTAATTTAATTCATCATACCTACACAAAGTCGAGAGATTTCATGAAAATATATTATAAACTAAAGGCTTGTCATTTGCCTACTTCAGCGACAAAAATAATAGGAACGTACTACACAATCCAGGGATTTCCTAATAAAACATAAACAAAAAGTGTAGCTGATTTTGAAAATTCTTATTCCTCTATAAAACCGAAAAAAAATAACGCGTTGTTTAAATATCAGCCCTTGTGCAACGCACCGTAGCAATATTTCCAAGGCCCCCAAATTGCGTTACGTTCCCTTATTCATTCCATACAATACAACTAACGGCAACAAGTAGGTTCTTGAAGTATTCAGAAGTCACACTTCATTGAAATATTCAGAAGACACGAGTCAGCTGTAAATTAATTAACTTTTGTTGTGCTTTCGTATTGAATAATACTCTCATCTTTCGAATATTATATATCAAGTAGATCAGTATTATTTCATCTAATAACGTCCAATAACTGTTTTTCAGCACTTTTACAATACCAGTAGTAGGACAGGCCAAAAAAACCTTTAAATGAGATAAAAGGTTATTAAGAATGTACAAAAAATACATAATAGATTGTTATTTATACAATAACACGTTTTTAATAACATACACAATGTGTATCATAAAAAATATTATTAAAAACTTTAGCATGTTTCTAAAATTTTTCTTTTCATTTGCAAAACCAAGGCGCATGTGATGACCATGGCGACAAAAAGATGTTTTATTTTGGTTACACCGCAACCTGATAAAAAATCCTCTATTTTTATTGTAGCGTAAAACATAAAAAATAAAAAAATAAAAAAATAAAAAATAAAAAAGCTAGCTGCAACATTATAATCTAATGTTGCAGCTAGCTTTTTTATTTTTTTTAAGTATCTTTAAATAATCCAACTCAAACCTGCGACAGTTTTGTGATTTTTGCTGTAAAAGGTTTAGAATATCACCTTTTTATGGATTGTATTGACGTGTTAACGGTATGAATAAAATACAATGTACTGTAGAGAAAGTCGTCTATACAATGTTGGAATTACTTCTTACCACTTTCATATAAAATACCTTTTAAAAAACAGAATATCTATAACTGCCCGCTAACTTGGCGATCGTCCTTTTTCACCTGGCATATGAAAGACGGGCGTGAGTGTGAAGAGAGCAGTAGAAAAGATAGTACGGGCTCTTAAGTGTTAAGTGTAAAAAGTTGAAGAAGATTGTGTTTTATTAATGTGATAAATCTAATAATCTTACAATTTAGAGGTTTGTTAACTTTTTTTTCAATTATACATGTTCTTGTGCCACCAAAGTGTACTTTCAAGGAGTTTTGCTTGCGGCCAGCGAAGCCCCGACGTTGGCGATATTCCTTCAGTTCCCACATATCAAGGTAAGTGATTGTACTTTTCTACAACTAAGTAGTCAGGGTAGTGCCAATCATTTTATTAGCTATTGTTAAACCGAAATATTATAGTAAGCGAGCGAGGATCATACAAGAAGTGATGTGGGAAGTGCTCGAATCTTATTATGTTATCCTTTTAAAATATCTGAACCCTTATCCAGAAATAATTTATTTTATACATTAATAATATATTATAGAACTAATTCAAAGGCATTCCTTTACGTAACCATGTTGTATTAACATAACTACCTTTAGAACGTAACATAATGAGTTCTATTTATTTTATTGCATTGTCAGTAATTCTTAACTTCTAACCGATTACGAAAAAGACTACAAAAAGTTGCCACTTTATTGTTAATTGTGGTTTGCATAAAAAAACGATGAAATAAAGTCTTGTGACATAAAATAAACTTTTTTGCGCCAAGAGATGTTCATAAGGAATTAACTTAATATTCATGTCGACCTTTAATTATTGTTGAAAATTATAACATGCTACTTCTGTTACCATCTTTATTCTGTGGCCGAATCGTTACTAAATGAAGAAAGGTTCAATACGACGCCCCATTGATATAACATTATATTTGACATTTGACATGAGCTCAGCAGGAAATCTGATCATACACCATTTAATTAATAGGATCATACACCATTTAATTAATATAACAAAATACACATTTAATACGTTACACAATATAATAATTGCTGTATCGGATAATCGTGTGATATTTTGGTGCTTTTTACAATTCTTTAAACATTTTGTGTACTTACTGCACTATCTCGATATTATCATGATAACTATTATTTTTAATTTAATTTAACTTCTGAAACATTTATGTTTTAAAGCTAGTTTGTTTACATTTTTATTGTAAAAATGCGTAGATAGCTCGTATTCTTGCCTACACTATCCTAGATTTTTTACTTATTTAACTACATTGATTTACTTAACTTTACTTACTAGAATAATTCTCGTCCATTGGACTTCTCGGCGTAAAAAAAATTCCATTGGACCCACTTACCATCTTCAAATGTCCATCAAAAGTTGCTCAATTGCTCATTACTCAACTCTGAATAATTCTATAACGACTTATTTCGTTTGCTACTTAAGCGTATTGCATTTGGCCAGGTCTAACTGATCAACGTCTATAAATACATACATTTTTCCACTATCGTTACAGGTTAGGTTCAAAACCTATAAAACCCTAAAATTGTCCATTCATAGCACCATAAAACCCATCTCAAGTACCTGGAACTCCTGGAAGCTAGACTTCTAACACACGAGCCCCATAATGTATAGATCTCCAGACCAGTTTAGCGAACTCGTAACAAGTTACCGAAGTTAGTCCGTCTTGGCGCTGCGGTGTGTCTAGTTATCCGAGCTTCTTCGGCCATTGATTGACTTCATTTTCTATGTTCTGATTGTGATGAAAAGGATTGAACTTTGATTGGAAATGTTGAATAGAGTGATGCGAGTTTAGATAAAAGAAGAAATAATGTAAAAGTAGAAATCTAATATATTTTATCTTCTTCTTTTTCTTATATATAAAAATGGATTTTCAAATGTGTTAGTCGCGCTAAAACTCGAAAACGGCTGAACGGATTGGGCTGATTTTAGTCTTAAAATATTCGTAGTAGTCCAGGGAAGGTTTTAAAGTGACACGAAGTTCACCGGGACAGCTAATAATAATTATAAATGCGAAAGTGTGTCTGCCCGTCTGTCTGTTACCTTTTCGCGCCCAAACCACTGAATTGATTTTGATGAAATTTGCCATGGAGATACTTGTTATCCCGAAAAATGTACGGTTGCCACTAAATAAACGAATTTTGGCGCAACGGAGTTTCAGGCGTCATCAGCTAGTAATATAACAAAATTTTGACTAACTAGATAACGCCTGCAGGCTGCAAGTCTATTGCGCCAAAATTCGTTTATCGCGTGGGAACCGTGCATTTCTCCGGGATAGATCCTTCTTTCTATAGTATTATGTTAAATAACTTCATCAAAACTAGGACAGAAACCATGATTGCACTGACTCTACAATGCTGTATAAGCACAAGCATCAGGCTATCAGACAAAATATATACTGACAAGGAATGTAACACATAGTGCAATATATTATTTGTCCATCATGGTTAACGTATGGTAACGTTAATGGTCAATTTAGACCGCACGCGTAGATGCATTTCAAAATTTTGACGTGATAACGTCTTATAATTCGATATGGGGTGCGCGCCCGAAAAACATGACAGTTCATGCGGCGTTACCTCGCTGACAGCTCTGAGGCGTTCCATTTACACTCTCAAGTCTCTCAACAACCGTAAGGCCCACCTGGGCCGCGCTCTTTGTTTCGATTATATTACGTATTTCGATGACTTAGAGAATACTTTTGCATGAAGAAGTTTGGTTAGTTATGACCTTTGATACATTGACCAATCAACACAACACAACACAAAACAATCTGTGAGCTATTAGTATTATTTCGGCTATTCAAAATTGTGCTTTATTTCCTACGTGTCAAGGTATGACTTAATTTAAGAAGAATAAAGTATTCGTTTATTTCTTCTGAACAAGTCACTAATTATATTTTCGAAAGTTTATAATTGAGAAACTAATATCACATCGGACTAAATACTATATTATGATGGCTTGATAGATAGAAATTTTAACATATATTATAATGTAGTTCACACAAACATAAAATATGGATTGTATGTAAGGATATTACATTAATTTTACAAAGAGGGTAGGCCGGGCGCCATTTTTTTTGCACATTGACCTGCCAACTTTTTTGCATAGATTTTTCCCGGAACTGAGGGGTTAAGGCTATGACGTTGTCACGTTCAACTATCGTCAGTAAACCGACTTTACAGACAACCGATTTTTTACTGAATTGACAGATTTCCTGAGCGTGAGACGTCTTGCAAATCTGTCAAATTCATAGAAATTTAGAAATGCATCTACGCGTCGCGTTGCGGTCTGAATCAACCCGAGGCCTTATTGTATTGCTTACAATATTGTGACTTTAATTTTTATTGAATATCACAATAGCCCACGAGCCAGACAGACTTTCGTCATTAGGAGGTATCAAGTTCTGAACGTATATTATGTAACCGCAACCGAAACTTTATAGTTCCCAGTCGTTCTTACCTCTAGCTCTATAGGGGTCATATACATAATACATGACATTATTTACTGTCGATGGCAATTATTGAGTTACAATAAATAATTAATGTATTATCTTATGAAAGTGTATTTTATAGCCATATAGTTATTCAATAAATAATACGCACGAAGAATTAAATAAAGGCCATTTTCCTAATCCCATAATCTCATTGTCATTTTTACATTTCTGTTATCATAAAAATGAAATCGGACCCAAAACTGGACCGGAAACGGATATTAACGGCCATTTTGACTTCGATTCGCATGAACAGTTCCTAATAGAAATGGCCCAAAGGATTATAATGTAATATTAGGCGTATCTTACGACAGTAGACGGTCACCCTAATTAGTAGGTTGCAAATAGAATCGAAAAGCTTCTATGGCCGAATAGTTAGTACCTTTGGTTCGCACTCGCAGGGTGTGCAGGTTCGATCCTGGGTGGGCGTGTACCAATGAGACATTTTCTGATCTCAAGTACATAACACAGACGCTCGTACGGCGAAGGAGAACAGTCCCAGAGGTTTTGACCTGTTCATTCCTCTGCTCTAGGCCGACTATGTTACGAGAATGCCGTAATATTATGTGCTTGGGCAATCTTAATTTCAATTCATATCCTACAGTATTTGATGAGTGGTTACTTTACTCAGAAGATACTGCATAAAACATCCACAACGGATGCAAAGGCTTTATTTTTTTATGGAGTCGATACCCATAATCAAAATGCATTCGCAAATTTCGATAACGGAGATACATCGCGTCGCAATCATGTGATGCGTTTAAATATCAGATACCATATTATATTATTTTTGTATCAATTATTTTCGCTAACGTAACGGTAACGGGTCACATGGTTCTTTAATAATCGGCCAAGTGCGAGTCGGACTCGCGCACGAAGGGTTCCGTACCATTATAGAGCAAAATTAGGCCAAAATTTGTGTTTTGTATATAGGAGCCCCTCTTAATTTTTTACTTTATAATAATATTATTATTAAATATTAAATAACACATAAAATTAAGGATTGTTTAAAAAATTCAAGTACCTACCTATTGCTATTATTGATATACAGCAAAAAAGGCCAAAAAAATCACGTTTGTTGTATGGGAGCCCCCCTTAAATATTAACTGTATTTTGTTTTTTGTATTTTTTGTTCTAGCGGCAACAGATATACATAATCTCTGAAAAATTCAATTCTCTAGCTATAACCGTTCTCGAGTTACAGCCTGGAGACATACAGACGGACAGACGGACAGACGGACAGAAAACGAAGTCTTAGTAATAGGGTCCCGTTTTTACCCTTTGGGTACGGAACCCTAAAAAATCGTTATTTGAAATTCCAATCTGACTACAACAACCTAGATCCAACTTTACAAAGGCATTCATACTTTCAATAAAACTTTTAATAACAAAGAAAGTATTGCAACAAAATGGGAACTATAAAAAACGGCTTCGCGGTCCGGACTTATTTCTGTACGGTGAAAATCGAGTTTAGACTGTAGCGTCAGCATATTGCCACTGATCACAGACATAAATAAGATGATGAAGCATTTTTTTCAGAAACAGTCACAATTATTATTATTACAGTATTCTACATGCAAAGCATTACAAATGAATGGGGAAAAGTACTTAATCTACTAACTCATGAAATATTTGAACTAATTAAAAATATATTAAATATTTCTTTCGAGAATTTTATATATAAGATTATCTTATATATAAAATTCTCGTGTCACAATGTTAGTCCACGAACTCCTCCGAAACGGCTTTACTGATTTTTACCAAATTTTATATGCATATTCAGTAGGTCTGAGAATCCGCTACTCGGTACTTTTTAAATTGATAAGTGCATTTGTTGAATAAATAATAGTAAATTATTACAACCTGAGACTGACGGCGACCATTGTTTGTGCGACGGGATAGCGATCGACGTTGCCATGGTGACATACTTATTTAGTCACTTCAATAAAATAATATGGCAAATATATTATGGCAAAGCAACGTTTGCCGGGACAGCTTGTTTATTATCTAAACTTTGCCTGTTTCGACGTATATGATATCTGCAGGGTTCTTATTTTAATGTACTTAATTACTATTTTTCAACAAAACATTGAACCCGACTGCCAAGGAAAAAACAATATTCTTAAAATTACCTAAAAATTATGAAATAATTCTTATCATTCATTAGTGCCTTTTTCAAAATTCGACTAAATCTCAACGAATTCTGTAATCAATTTTTATTCTTTTGAAGTCGGTACCAGCCCAGAACTGAGATACTTGACATAGAACTTAGCCAGTACCGACTTCAAAAGAATAAAAATTGATTACAGAATTCGTTGAAATTTAGTCGAATTTTGAAAAAGGCACTAATGAATGATAAGAATTATTTCATAATTTTTAGGTCATTTTAAGAATATTGTTTTTTCCTTGGAAGTCGGGTTCAATTTTTTGTTAAAAAATAATAATTTTACTCTTTTTATTTATCTACAAGACAAGGCTTCGTATGAAATTTCTCTTATTCGTAAAATATGTTTAAGCTAAGTTACTAGAAACAACATTTTAAAATGTTTCGTAATTGTTATACAAAATTAAGATCATATTATCCTATACAACAACACAAGAATTTTGAAAATCGGTTCACAAATAGCGAAATAATCATCAAAACATCAGCTGCTTCGATTCAAAATATCACGAAAAGTACCAATAATTGGGTTATAATGTGATGACTGATGAGTGATGACCCATGGTATAATTATGTTTTTTTTTTAATATCCTCCCCCTAACATTATCAGGACTCGTTAATTCACAATTTGTTTTTTTTTGGTTTTCCACATGATGTCTAATACAATTTTTTCCAAATACATTTCCTGTTCACAATATGCATCTATGAATAATTTAAAAAAGCCAATAATAGTACAGTATTCAAATTGGTATAATTATGGTGGTGATGATGATGATGATCAATCAAATTAATGTGTTGGCTTATGATTTCAGTTGTTTAAACAACGCCGAAATCCCCGAACCTGTATCTATAAGGATTCAAAAGTTCTGTTCGGTACCTTCGGATCCAGTTTTTCGAGTTTTCGAGTTCGAGTTCGAGTTCGACACAAAACACTACTCTCCAACCGTCTTACGGTTTTCGAGTTTTCGAGTTTTCGAGTTGTCGAGTTTTCGAGTTTTCGAGTTTTCGAGTTCGAGTTTTCGAGTTCGAGTTTTCGAGTGGTTGTTTTATCATTCAAACACTCACACTCTGTAATACACTGTTTTATTATTACGGAAGAGCACTTTTACTCAAAAGAAATTATTGTAAATCGAATCACAACTTTTACAAAAATATAACCTTTGTGCATAACCTCAAAAAGCAGATGTGAAAACCAATGACATAAACAATCTGACATTGACATATATATTTTTTTTAACTTAAGGCAATATTTTAACTGTTGTAGTGCATTTAAAAACTAACGTAAACATCCCGCCGGCCAAGGACGACTCAAGTCCTTAAAATCTGACAAACCAGCAAACTAACAAAGGACAACAAAAAAATCAAACAATAATAATTAATCATTAACTTATTCATTAGTCACTAGAAACATCCAGGGGCAGAGGGCATAATTTTACGACGGGTCGCTTAAATAAACTATCCTTGTACTTTAATGTTACTACTCGAGTTATGCCATCAGCACCAGGGTGTTTCTCTACAATCCGACCCAAAAGCCACTTACCCGGAGGAAGTGTGTCATCTTTGACAAGAACTATAGTACCGAGTTGAATTTCTGGACGTTTGGTATTCCACCTGTAACGGTGTTGTAAATTAGTTAAGTACTCGTTTTGCCAACGACGCCACAAACATTGCACCATTCGTTGAATTATATGCCAACGATTTAAAGGACTTAAAGTTACATCAGTCAAAGATGGCTCAGGAACTCCAATTAAAGCTTCTCCAATGAGAAAATGACCGGGTGTTAATGGAGGCTCGTCAAGAGTTGAATTAATGATAGTGAGTGGGCGTGAATTGACACAAGCTTCAACTTGGGTCGCTAAAGTAGCAAGCTTTTCATAAGTGAGAAAAGTTTGGCCGATAACCCTTTTTATGTGTCCTTTAATACTTTTCACTCCTGACTCCCAAATACCACCGAAGTGTGGAGCGCGAGGAGGAATGAAGCTCCACTGAGTGTTATCGTTAGCGAGTAGTTCACTAATTTCAGCTACTAATTGAGATTTAGAACTCCTGAAAGCAATATCTAATTCACGAGACGCTCCCACAAAATTCGTTCCGTGATCACTCCAAATCTCTTTGCAAAGACCACGTCGAGCGGTGAAGCGCCTAAAAGCAGCAATAAAAGCCGCAGAAGAAAGGTCAGTTACGAGTTCCAAATGAATGGCTTTTGTGACGGTACATATAAACAAACAAATGTAAACTTTGCTGAGCTTCTTACATCTACCTGGGTACAATTTCATTGTGAATGGTCCACAAAAGTCTACTCCACTCGTAAGAAAAGGACGACTAGGTTTTATCCAAAACTTGGGCAAATCAGACATAAAAGGTGAAAGTGGATTAGCCTTTTGTTTAAAACACGGTAAACATTTGTGTATTACAGTTTTAACAAGATTTTTAACACGAATGATCCAAAATTTTTGTCTTACAACATTTAAAGTAAGTTGATGGCCTCCATGCAGACAATTCAAATGAGCGTTTAACACAATAAGCTTAGATAAAGCACAATTATTACTCAACAGAATAGGATATTTCATGTCGTTTGGAATTTCTGCATTCGCGAGTCTGCCACCAACACGAATCAGACCTTTATCGTCGATAAAAGGATTTAAGACATAAATTGTACTTGATTTGAGAACCTGTTTACCTAGCGCCAAACGAGATATCTCGTTACAGAATGACAAAGATTGTGAGAGTTTAATACAACGATTCAAAGCATCGTCTAGGTCATTAGCGCTCAAATAATCAGGTATAGCAAATTTTTCCTTATTTAATCTAGATTTACACAAATTATAATAACGCCAACAATAAGCAGTAACTCGAATTAATTTTGATAATGATGAGAATCGATTTAATAATGAAGTTACATCATTATTATCAATAACATTAACATTACATATTATTTTAGAGGTCGGTTTCATTTCTAAATTAGTTACAGGAATCTCGAAACAAGAATTATCAAATTCATGTGCTTTGTATAGAAATAGAGGTCCACTCCACCATAGCTTTGACTGTTGCAAGTCAGATGGAAAACATCCACGAGAAGCTAGATCACTGGGATTGTCTGCAGAACTAACATGATGCCATTGATTCATATTCGTGAGTGTCAAGATTTCAGATGTGCGGTTTGCAACAAAAGTAGTCCAAGTGGCAGGTATCTTACGCAGCCAAGCCAAGACTATCGTGGAATCTGTCCAATTGTAAATATCATTATCATCTATTTTTAAAACAGTTTTAACATGATTAATCATTTTTGCTAGAAGTAATGCACCACAGAGTTCCAGACGAGGGAGAGAAATTTGTTTCACCGGAGCAACTTTGGATTTGGCAAGCACAAGGTAAACATTAATACTACCATCGCATCCCAAAACTCTGAGGTATACCACTCCCGCATAAGCAGCACAAGAAGCATCACTGAAACCATGCAGCTCCCGTTTAATTGTATCATTCGACACGCCTAGCCATCGTGGGAACTGAATATTTTCATTGTGCGTGAAACGATCAAGGTAAGTAGTCCATTCCTCTTTCAGGTCAAGTGTCAACTCTTCGTCCCAATCTAAGCCCGCTAACCAGATCTTTTGCATAAAAATCTTGAGTTTTATAATTGCAGGTGTTAGCCAACCTAGAGGGTCGAAAGATTTAGCTATTGTGGATAATACATTTCTTTTAATAATAGCGTTATCACCTTGATTTAAATTACAATTAAGTTAAAATTTATCAGAGTCTGAGTTCCAGATAATGCCTAATGTTTTAATTGTGTCTTCAACTTTAATATTCACTGCACTTTGTGAGTCTTTATCAACACTGGGGATTTGGGATAGCACTAATTTACTGTTAGAAGACCACTTGTGTAAAGGGAATCCACCACGAGATAAAAGTTCAGTTAATCTTTTTTGTAGTTTCACAGCATCATCAACAGTTGAAACACCAGTAAGCAGATCGTCCATATATAAATCATTTTTCAGGATTTCAGCTTCATCAGGGAAATCACGCTTCTCATCCTCAGCCAATTGGCGAAGAGTACGTATGGCCAGAAAAGGTGCACAAGAAGTTCCATACGTAACGGTAAGTAGTCTGTATTCCTTTATTGGTTCTGTTAGAGATTCTCGCCATAAAATTCTTTGGTAGTCAACATCATCTTTGGAAACTAAAATCTGACGGTACATCTGTCGAATATCACAGACTAAACAAATCTGGTGTTGTCGCCATCGAGTTATGAGATCTCTGACGTCTTGTTGAAGAGGACAACCAATAAGTAGTTCAACATTTAACGATTTTCCTTTTGCAGGTGCAGCGCTCCCGTCGAAGACTGCACGCAGCTTCGTGCTTAAGCTCGTCGGCCTAAGAACAGCGTGATGAGGTAAGTAATTAACTTTATCTGTTACTTTTTCTTTTTCAGGTACCATCATCATATGACCTTGGGACTCGTATTGCTTCATAAATTTGTGATATTCTTCTTTGAAATTAGGCTTATGTGTAAAACGCTTTTCCATATGATGTAAGCGACTGATTGCAAGTGGTTTAGTATCACCAAGGTTTGTGGGTGGATCATTTTTGAAAGGTAGTCGGACAATGTAACGACCGACATCATTGCGAGTGTGAGTTCGTTTGAAGTGCTCTTCACATTGTAATTCTAACTCGTTCATAGGTTTTTTGTGGGGTAAACTCTCTTCAATCTCCCAAAATTCTCTAAGTAACTGATCGATCTCAATCTTGGTTTGCATAAGAACTGTATTGTGTTCGTATACTGTCGAATCAGTTTGTGAAACTCTACCTGAGATAAGCCAACCTAGGCGAGAGTTTTGTGCAATTAGAGAGTTACACTTGTGTAATCCATTAAGTAGTATGTAGGCGTGCACGTCGGCACCCAACAAAACATCAATAGACCCTGGCTTGTGATAGTTGGGATCAGCAAGATCCAACTGCATAGAGGAAGGCCAAGTATCTTGTGAAAACTCACGTGAAGGTAACAATGAAGTGAGTTTCTTCAAAACTTATGCATTAACAGTAAAGGTTGAAGCATTATCTTTTGTTGAGTGGACTGTGTGACCATCGATTTTGTAGTGACCACTGATGTGCTAGAAATTCCAGAGATTTTGCCAGTAATAGGAGTGCGATCAAGATTTAGTAACTGCACAGCTGCTTCGGAGATGAAAGAACCCTGGGAACCCTGATCAACAAGAGCTCTCAACGTGTAAGTACCACTGGACTTTGAGTTTACTTTAATCACAGCAGTAGCTAAAATAACATGATCGTCTTTTGTTTCAGCTTTCAGATTCACAGACAAATTACAAGAAGATATAGGTGCATTCTTAGTTAAATCAACTTTCTCCTGGTCTGTTTCTTTAGCAGCAGTCAGATGCAGCAATGTGTGCTGACGACGTCCGCACTTTTTGCAGACGGTACTCTGTCTACAGTTAAAAACAGCATGACCCTTTGCGAGGCAATTAAAGCATATATTTTTTTTTTTCTAACAAAATCTTGGCGTTCAGGAACATTCTTCGAGGAAAAATCCTTACAGTGGCAGAGATAATGATTTTGTGAGCAGTAAGTACAAGTGTTATCAATCTTAGTAGTGAAGGTTTTTATGTGAGTTACTTTTTGTGGTTGTGAGACAGTCTTTGTTTTTAGTGCATACATTTCCATGGCTCGGAATTGTTTTTCAAGAAAACTTTGGAGATCATCATAAGTAGGTATGGTAGAAGAATCTTCTAAAGATTGTTCCCAAAGCTTTCGCGTCTCCATATCCAACTTGGAAACAAGGATATTGTGCACGACAGACAATAAATAGTGCATATAGAACAATATTGAATGGACTGTATCGTGAAAAAGTGTATGGGCAATAATAGTGCGTGAATATAGTGAAAATAGTGCCTTGTAAATTAATGGGTTGTAAACCTATGTGGTAGTGCCGAATTCCGTAACGGAAAAAGTAAGGGAGATAGAGTACATCTCGAGTGAGCTATCCTTGTCCCAGACAAGGAATACCCGCTCGAGAGGGACAACCAGAGACGACCGTTAGA
Source organism: Polyommatus iphigenia (assembly GCA_963422495.1). Lineage (NCBI taxonomy): Eukaryota > Metazoa > Arthropoda > Insecta > Lepidoptera > Lycaenidae > Polyommatus > Polyommatus iphigenia. The sequence continues at coordinate 1,516,528 of OY730184.1, read as the reverse complement.
TCGGGGGGCGGCGAGGTTGTATAAATATAGGAGAAATAGAATTTTGCATTTATTTCTGTTACGGAGGTCGGCACTAACTTGTAAAATAGCGAATTATGTAGAATTAACGAGTATGTAAATGAAACAAATGATTATTTTGTAAAAAATTGTAATTTTATTAACGTTTGAATAAAAACTTCATCTGAGGGGGTGAGGCATAGAATGTTCTGGAAGCTGGGTACCAGGACCCATATAAATATGGGTCGACCTAGACCTAGTACTGCGGCACTCGCTCTACAACATTACCCAGCTTCGGAACAACTTGTGTGCTTGACCTCTGAAACAAAAGTGAAAGTGTGGTTTAATTTAACTTCATCACCTACAGTTCTACATCTTCATCGCTGACCTAGGCGATCTAGGGGAATTGGCGCAAGCTGGTCCCCCACAGATATGTACCATAATAGCATTCCATGCATCAATATTTAGATTTCCTAAAGATGTTATGCACTGACTTGATGTATCTAGCAAATCCTTTATACCATTCGCAGATTCTGTAGTTAAAGTTTTTTAACTAAGGAAACGAGTAAGTATATTATTCACGATCATTCTTTTATTGTCATATCTTTCATTTAATTTTTTCCAGGCGTCATCATAGTTAGCTTCTGTCAACGAATAATTCCTTAACAACTGTTCAGCTTCACCACATAAACTAGTCTTCAGATAATGATGTTTCTCAATTTTAGTCAGACGATCATCCTTATGTATCAAGGAATTGAACAAATCTCGAAAACTCATCCATTGACTTTTTCAAACTCATATAATCTGTCTTTAATCCAAGCTTTAAGCTCCAAATAATATTCCTCAGCTTGCTCGAAATGCTTGTCCAAATCAATCTCGGAAGTCTGAAAGTCAATCAGTCCATAAACCGTATCATAAATATTTGTATAACTCGCCCAATACTCTTGTAAAATTTCCATACGTGAATCTAAAAATCCTCGTGTTCGTTTGTCCTTTGCGCTTTTCTTTGTATTCATATACAACTTAGCTATTTTAGTTGAATTCGTAACTAATTTTGTTACATATTGTTTAATCTCTTTGTCTGCCATGGTAAATTTTCGCAATCAATAATGAACAATAATTGACGTATTTTGTTGGTGTATATTGTTATCCGGCTCGAAGGACCAAATGGTTGTTTTATCATTTAAACACTCACACTCTGTAATACACTGTTTCGAGTTTTCGAGTTTTCGAGTCCGAGTTCGACACAAAACACTACTTCCAACCGTCTTACGTTTTTTCTATGGTTTTTCGATCAACACAAAAATCTGACGCGAGTTTCACAGTTTTTACCCATCCCACAAAAGTGCTCAACGCCGCTAAAGAAGTTTTCACTTCAAAAAATATAAACAGACGAACATAATAAAACCTCCTCCTTTTTGGAAGTCGGTTAAAAAGTAACGGCTGCTTTATGCTATGAGCATAAGTAGGTATTTTTAAGCGAAAACTTTAACAGCGTTAAACACTTTTTGAAGTGGTTAAATTTTTTTACGACTCATATCCAGATTCGAGATGATATTATATAATATTATCATCTCTTTCTACCGTCCGCCGATAATATATTAGGCTATAGCCTAGACTCACTGTTTGCAAGTTCACTCCCGGAGTGCAACCTGTTTTTTTTTTTGAGTAAATTATTAGTAAAATATTTTTCGTGCGCTAGGCGTAGGTGAATCCGCTTTGATATGTATCTGCGGCTGCTCCACTTATATTATGAAGTTCTGTTCCACTGACATTTTTCGTTCACGGCCAACGATTGGATTTTTGAGATTTGTAAATTCGATAGAGGACATCGCACAGTATAGAGTCAGTTTGTACAGTCAGGGAATTGTTTAGCAGTTTATTTTCAGATTCGATGGTTCGAATTAATAGCTATCATCAATTATCATCAGCCTACCGACATCCACTGAATATACCTAGGTACAGATGTCTATGAAAACCTAAGTCAAGTGTCTAAACACACTAGGCCGAAAATACGCGGCCGAAGTTCGGCATAATTACGCCTGCAATGTATTTTAAATTATTGATGACACACCATGCCGAAATTACGTCGCGTTATATTGTATGTGTCGCAGCCGACTGGTTAAAATAGCCGTTCAATCAAACAGCTAGCCCTTTGACTGAACAACGCCATTCAATCTCACGGCTAGCTTTTTAATCGAATATTTTAGTCACTCGAAACGTTCAACACTACATCTGATTCAAGCCGCCGCCGTTTGATTTAATTAGTTCAGCGCTCACCACCGCGGCGCTAGGTGCGTTTTGTTTACAATATGGCGTCAACTAGCCAGTGTTTTGTGATTGTATTAAGGTATTTTTCGTAAATATACGTTACAAGTGTTATTAAAGTGACAGAAATTATGGTGCCCCCATAATACAAGTGAATCAAAATTTAAACAAATATTCGAATTTCGAGGAGAAATTACGGGATTATGAAATGCATCACGAAGGTATCAATTGCAATTGTGGTCAAAATGAGTTGGAATATAATTTATTCTGCTTATTATCATTGCGCTTGTGTAATAATAAAACTAAACTAATGGTCAGCTTAGTTAATTTGCCATTTAAACAGTTAGCTAAGCGTCGTCTAGCTGTAGTGTTGAACGTTGCAGTCAACAAGTCGGCTAAACGACGTATAGCCGTGTGATTGAATGGCGTTGTTCAGTCAAAGGGCTAGCTGTTTGATTGATCGGCTATTTAAACCAGTTGGCCGCGACAATAATGTAAGTCCGCACGAACGAGCGGTTTGGCCGTAAATGCCAACGCGACGTCGCCGCTAAATAATCCTTCGATCGCGGATTCTTGGAAATCTATTGTTATTCTATTGTTGTCGCGGTCACCGGTGTACTTATGGGGCTTGATGGGTTAAATAAAATATAGTTACATACAATTTTTTGTGATCTCGCAATGTAGCGGCCAAACCGCTTGTTCGCGCGGACGCATATTATAAATCGAACGTAAGGCCGTGTTTCCACCCGCAAGACAACTGTCACAAGAAGTGTCTGACAGTCTGTCTGACAGCAGCTTGCAAGTGCGTAGCAAGTGCTGTCGCAACGATTTGTCAAGCGCTTTCTGCGAGTAGTTGCGACAGCATGTCTAAACACGTCTGCATGGACTCGCGACAGATCTCGCTGCTATATCTCGCAGCAAGTTTAATCGCACGGCTTGTGTTTTGTTTAAAATAATGGTATAGTTGCTATCGCGACATTCGTAAGCTCTCGTGCGTCTTGCGATAAGTTGCGATAGTACTATCCGCGAGCTTCTCGCAAGATATCTATTGCAGCAATAAATTGCAGGAATTAGTACCAAATGTAAGCAATATTGCAAGAAAGTAAGAAACTCACGCAAGACTTCCGCGAGTTTGCTTGCAGGTGGAAACACGGCCTAAGGCTCTACACTACTGTACTACTGTCTGTCCGTTTGTCTGTATGTCGCCAGGTTGTATCTCAAAAACCGCTATAGCTAGCTACTTCTGAAATTTTCACAGATTGTGTATATCTGTTGCCGCTATAAGAACAAATACTATAAATAAAATAAAGTTAATATTTAAGGGGGGCTCCCATACAAGAAACGTGATTTTTTGGCCTTTTTTGCTCATAATCAATAATGGTAACAGCTAGGCACTTGAAAATTTCACAAAATCCTTAATTTTATTTGTACTTTAATAATTAAGAATAAAATTAAAATAAAGTAAGTGTCTAAGGGGGGCTCCCATACAAAAAACACAATTTTTTGTCTACTTTTGCTAAGATAAAAAAAGATATAAACAATGATTTTTTTTTAAATCTCTATTACCGATATTATTAACTATTGTATAGAGAATTTAAAAAAATATATAACTTGGACATTATTATTTTTTTAAATATATTTTTCATGGGTGAAAAGTACCCAAATTTGAGATTTTTCGAACCTTTAAAAATTTAAACGCCATTTTTCGGGATCCGTAGTCAACATTATTAAAAATTTCATTAAAAAATAACCTTATTATCATTTTACATACAGTATTTGTATGTATGGATATATGGATTCTTTTAACAGTGACCAACAATTTATATTATTTTTATTATTATTTCAAGCCTAAACTGTCCCACTGCTGGGCAAAGGCCTCCCCCAAAGACTTCCATCTATCTTTCTCCTGCGCCACCGCTGGCCAGCCTGGCTGGTATGCCTCCAGCTCGTCACGCCATCTTTTTCCAGGCCGGCCTCGGCGGCGCCGTCCGTCCTCGGGTGCCCACTCTGTTGAGATCCTTGCCCAGCGGTCGAAATGCATACGGCCAATGTGAGCCGCCCAATCCCACTTCAGCTTGGCAGCCTTGACACCTACATCCTTCCTGTTTTGGAGCGCAGTGTGGTATTCCTTATTTTGTCCAGTAGTTTTACTCCTAACATACTGCGCTCCATTGCTCTCTGGCAAACCCCAAGTTGGGACTTTTGTGAATCGGTCAATGACCAAGTTTGTGCACCGTAGGTTAAGACAGGCACAATGCACATGTCGACGAGTCTGCGCTTCAGGGAGATCGGTAAATTTCCCTTCATCAGCGTCTTCATGGACCAGTAGCTCTTCCAGGCGTTTTCGATTCGACGATCGACTTCCTTCCCTTGTCTATTTTCTGTGGTGTTTGTATAGAACCTTTTTATAGTTTTACCTTTTTGATAAGTTTTGTCTTTTTAATGTCATGTGTCAACGTTCATTCTGTAAATAAATTTTCGGCGATTTATCACCCGGCCTCTAATGGTGCCGCCGAAGGGCCGGTCAGGATATGCAAGCGGGCGTTGAAGAAATCGGCCCGGGATGGCTGCGATCTAGATGCGGCTTTGCAGGCATATCTGCTGGCATATAGAAACGTAGAGCATAGCACCACGGGTGTGTCGCCAGCCATGATGTTACAACGTAGGTCGTTACGTACTAGGTTAGATCATCTGAGGCGGGGTAGGCCGATTGAGGATAAGGTGCGGACAGCTCAGGAAAAACAAATTGAATCCGCCGGGGGGCAACCACGAGCTTTTCAAGTTGGGGAGGACGTCGTGGTGCGCAATTACGCGCAAGGCGAAAAATGGGTGCAAGGGAGAGTAGAGGAAGGAGTAGGCTATCGGCACTACGTAGTAAATACGGGTCTAGGTCAATTAAAACGGCACGTGGACCAAATTAAGCCATGGGCCGTGCCGTATAAGCCGCCGGACATACCGGGGACCTCAAGCAGTAGCCCCGGTAGCAACCCAGCTGCGGGCGAGAGTGACGCACCTGTATTGGTAGTACCACCACCCCCAAGCGACGCTCCCATTGCGACAAATCCGCCTCCCTCTGTTCCACCTGTACGCTTACACCGACCCAGACGCCTTACGAAGCCCATAGACAGGCTGGGCTATTAGTAGGCTACTAAGGGTAATTAAGTACTTAGGCTAGTTGTTATTATTAGTTGTTATTAGTAAGGTTAATTTTGTAATTTAGTGTGAGAGTGTGGTGTTTGTATAGAACCTTTTTATAGTTTTACCTTTTTGATAAGTTTTGTCTTTTTAATGTCATGTGTCAACATTCATTCTGTAAATAAATATCCTTTCATCAGCATGTCCTAAGTTGTTTAATTACTAAAATACGCAGATATCTTGTCGTCAGCGAAACGGAGGTTTGTTAGCCGTTTTCCGCCAACTTCAATGCCCTTCGCCGCCCATGGACCTTTCAGTTTTCTGAAGACTTCTTCAACAATTAATAATAAATTTATATTCTAACTGGTACACTTGCATTTCCGTAAGTATCAACTGTTTCAGATATCGCATCCAAGCATGTGGGGAGACTTCCAAATCGGACACCTTCGATATTATATAATTTATAATATTAGTATGGAAGTATGGATTACAAAAAATTCTACATCAGAGTACTATATATCTACTTACATCATTATAATAATAATTGTTATAATCATCAAAGTTTTCATCATCATTGTCATTGTCATCTTCATTCTTCACCACTATCGTCGCTGCTATTGACAATACTACAATAATATTAGGAAAACTAGAAGGTTATTGAATGAGTATTAAAATGGTATGAAATTTTAATAGAGTGCCTAATATTTCTGATGAAATTTCAGATTATAAATTCATATTCGATTAAAATCCAGCCATAATCGTCAGGCGTTACTTCCGACGAATTGCGAATAATATGTGAATTTCACCGTATTATGCTGCTTAAGTATAATTGTATCCTCTTAATATGCTGCAAAAGTTCTTGCTTAATGGGTTGACGTATCGCAGGACTAAATTATCTTTTTTAAAACTTTTTCCGAATCGTTGCAAGATTTATTCTATGATTTTTCAAACTTTTTGTTGACGTCGTCTTTGGTTTTGAACGAGTACATTCTACAGACGAGCTCTTCAATAACTTTAAAAACTGTGGATGTGGTGTTGGTTTGAAAATCTCTTGAATTTTGGCATTTTTTAGGGTTCCGTACGCAAAGGGTAAAAACGGAACCCTATTACTAAGACTTCGTTGTATGTCCGTCTGTCCGTCTGTGTGTCTCCAGGCTGTAACTCAAGAACGGTAATAGCTAGAGATTTGAAATTTTCACAAATTATGTACATCTGTTGCCGCTATAACAACAAGTAAGATAAACAAATAAAAAATAATATTAAACAAATAAAAGATAATAAATAAAAATAATCAATTATTTAATGAGGGCTCCCATACCACAAATGTGATTTTTTTGGCCTTTTTTGCTCTATACTAATAATGACAACAGGTAGGTACTTGAATTTTCCACAAAATCCTAAATTATGTGTTTAATTTAATACTTAATAATAATATTTATATAAAATAAAAAATTAAGGGGGGCTCCCATACAAAAAACACAATTTATGGTCTAATTTTTATAATATTTATGGTCGAACCCTTCGTACGCGAGTCCGACTCGCACTTGGCCAATTAATTAAATATTGAAGGGCTTTCTCTTTCCCTTCCTCTTATTAATGTTGCTTAAAACTGCCTGTTTTTCTTTAAAATCAGGCGTTCTATTACTTTGAAAACAGGCAGTTTTTAAAGCAACCTTAATAAATATTATGTTTTTGTATTTTTTCCAATGACTGGCACTGTCCAATCACTAGTCATTTACCCTACTTTATTGTAAATCGAAAACTACTAAATTTTAAGTTGTATTTACGGGCAGACATAATGACGTCACATCAGCATTTTTGTGGTGGTGGAAACTCCAATATGCAGCGTGATTCTTGTCGGACAAGTTGACCACAGTTTTTAAATTAGCTTTATTAAACAAATTCCAAAAAATGAAAGTTGTATGTACGAAGAGCCATAGTGACGTAATAGCTACATCTTTAGGGTGTCGGGCACTCCAAACGCTGCGTGATTCTTGTCGGACAAGTTGACCACAGTTTTTAAATTAACTTTATTAAACAAATTCCAAAAAATAAAAGTTGTATGTACGAAGAGCCATGGTGACGTCATATCGACAATTCCAGGAGTCAAGCATTCGAAAACGCAGCAGCGCCGAAATTTTTCGCATAGAAAAGTTTGTCGGACTCATCATAAACAAGGCACTCACAAAGTGGTAAATTTGTATGTATCAGAAAAAAGTTCGTTCCTTGTACTGGGGACTATTAATTTTATGTAAATAAATATTTTTGAAGTAAATACGGTATGACATTATAAAGGATAAGAATGTAGAAATCTAGAAGACTAGAAATTCAAATGTCTTTTCTATCGCATGCATGCAACGTAACACGTGAACGTGCCCGCTTTACAGGCTTACGGCACAATATAAATAGCACACAGTAGGGTAACTCAGCCGCATCCTTAAAATGATTTTTTCTCATCTCGGAAAGAGGTCTACGGTTGCGACGTGATAACTCATTTTAGACTTGGCATTAAAAAAATGTAAAATGTCAACTATGAATTAGGACATTTAAAATGTACAATAATTTATCATACACGTAAAAAGGCATTCAATTGAATGATCTTTTTAGTTTTGACTAATCAAAATGCTATTGACGTTGGTTTGCAATTTCATGAGAATATCATTTTGTTGAGCGACGAATTGAACTAGATCAAACAAGACACGAAACCGCATTAATGTTGCATTATTAGTAGAAAGGGGTACCAAAATGCGTCAGCCGACGGATGAATGACATACTACTTATAAACTTGGACTACTGTATTTATATTCATATTATTATGTATATCGGATGCGATTTGTAGAAAACCGTTTTCGAATAATCAAACGCGCCTCAAACGGATTACAGGCTATGTAATAGAATATGCAGATTCCAAGTGTTTTTTGTTTGTAGCAAATATAAAGGACGCTTCGGGAATTCTGAATATTATTTTTAGTGAAGAGTATTGGATGTTTTGATGAACGCACGGATCAATTTAAAACAAGATAGCACGCGGCCTTTGTTGTAAGTTGTAACTGTAGTCGTAACTTTCCACCTTTTTGGTAAAACTAAAATAAACAATAATATTATGGTACTATATGGTACTCGTATGTATGAAATAAAAGCGTGTTTTTAAGATACGTCCAAAAACCACTTTTGACAACTTGAAAACTATTTTTTTAGTGGAACACATGATTATTTTAAATTGTCAGTGGTAATATATTTTCGCCTGCTCAATTTAAATATAGGTAGGTACGAGTAGGTATACTTACTCGTAATTCTGAAAACAATCATCCCGAGTTACACATGAGTTTAAAAAAACAAAACTCACGATTATGCAAAATATAATCCATAAGTAAACAATAATAATGATTAACATAATTGTTTTTACGAAAAACGCGGTTACCTCATTTCGTATTCACCTAATTCTTTACGGGCGAAGAATTATAACGGCTTTTTCCCTTTTTCCCGTAACTCAAAACAGCCTCAAATTGGCTTAAAATTAGAGCCAATTCATAATTTTCTTTGCCACACACAATGATATCAACGAAATAATAATTGGTTAGCAAAATCCGTAATTAAATTTAAATTTTGAAGTTGAACAGGTATTATGACACAAAGCGATTTAAATTATTTCATTGCTGCATTAATTGCATGAAATGAAATGCCAATTTTACTATTTTAATTCCACATTAATGCAGCTTTTTGCTTGAGCAAGAAGCGAGAGCGGAAGTAGGAGCGGGAGCGATAGCGACAGCTGGAGCGGTAGCGGTAGCGGTAGCGGTAGCGGTAGCGAAAGCGGGACTGGGAGCGGAGAGAATATTATAATATTCTCAGAGATTTTAGTATGTTCCTAAAAATTTATTGCTTCGGAAATGTATAATATTATGTTCCTGGGATAAACTGTCCTGTCACGTTTTCCGGCCTACCAAACATCAAAATAAAGACAGACGCGTTTTGGGATTTTGCAAGTTATATAAATGTAAAAGACATGTCTTCACACAATCTTACCTCATATAGAAAAATACGCTGGCGATAACGAAAAATCCAACGCAAAAAACACTCTAAAAGGTAGAAAATGTTTCCCCACTTTGTGAAGGTAGACTTAACATTGCTTTTAGTGAAAATTTAACTAGAGCATCTACTGTCAATAGTGAAATGTCTTTCTAAGCAGCACTCCGAGCTAATGAGCTGGTTCCATTAAGCTATTTCGTAATTAGGTGCCACGATCGTGGAATAACCGCAGCCAGGAAAAACTTTCTTTTTTGATTTACCTTTTTATGGTACTTTGTCGTCGTGTTAGAATATCTACAAGTTGCGCTCGAATAAATTTGCTTTTGCTTACCCAAAAGATAGGAACCGCAATGACTGCAACGTGTTTGCAGGTGTATGTATGTGTTAAGGGATGAGAGAAGATAGGAGGAGAAGATGTATCATCGAAGGACCAAATGACACAGGTCATTCATTGGCAAATGACCTGTGTCATTTGGTCGGGTTATGTCAATTCAATGATAGGCGTGATCTGTTGGCTGGGTTTGACCTGGTTGGACGTAAGGGTCAATTCAGGCCGCAACGCGACGAGGCGAGGCGAGGCGCGGCGCGGCATAAATTTGTATGGATTTGATATTATATTTCAATTGCGTGAGACGTCTTGCGAATCTGTCAAATCTATATACTTATTATAAAACAAAGTCGCTTTTTTTCCCTCATGCCCCTTTGTTCCCTTTAATCTTTAAAACTACGCAACGGATTTTGATGATTCTTTCAGTGTTAGATAGCCTATTTATCGAGGAAGGTTATAGGCTATATTTTGAACGCGCTAATCTCAGGAACTACTGGTCTGATTTAAAAAATTCTTTCAGTGTTAGATAGCCCATTTATTGAGGAAGGCTATAGGCTATATTTTATCGCGCTAAGACTAATAGGAGAATGTGGAAAAAACGGGGGAAATTATTTGAAAGGGCTTATCTCGCGAACTACTGGAGCAATTTTTATGTTATTTGGCACAGATAAGAAGTAGACCACGTGAAGGTTCATAGGCTATCGATTTTACTTAATCATCTTTTTAGTGGCTATATATTTTATACCCGTGCGACGCCGGGGCGGGTCGCTAGTCCATACTATTTTAGAAATGCATCTACGCGTCGCGGTCTGAATCAACCCTAATGTGACAATGCTACCAAATTACGTTGGTCCGCCATTTGCCTATAAATCAGCTTCTCTGATAGTATCTACAGTCTGTCGGCGTTAAGATTTCCAAAATGATAATTTTATGACTATAATGAAATATTATATTAGACAATAGTTACAAAATAAACATAGCTAACACACACGACATTTTAATTTATAAACAAACTGCACACGGTGATTAATCAAAACAGTTTACAACAAAAACTTTCAATTTACAAAGGCCATGCAGAAAATCAATGCCGTCCAGAGGACATCAAAACTCCATCAAGTAGAAAAGGGGTCCAGCATTGCTCGTGCAAAATAAAACGACCGCTTTTTGTGAAGTTTCGATGGATTTTGCGATCGATCGCAACTATAAATAGGAGATTTTATCGCGAATTTCGCTTTGAAGGGAACGGAGAAATAGGAAAAGTCTGTCTTTCGCCTTTGTAGCTCCTACGAACTTAATACTTATTCAATACTCAGTATGTGGTCAGTTAGTTTCATAGAAATTATACGAATCTTAATTAAAGTATTAATATGATGTAATTAATTATTATTATTTATGTTTAGAACAATATGTCGAAAACCCTACATTTTTCCACTGTAAAAACAATCGGATATATTTTAGGACTAAAAGTATTTCTGTATCAAATAGACTAAATAGGTTCAGACCCAATTTCTATAATATTATGTAGAATTCAACTAGATAAATTGATGATAAATTAAATGAAAATGCAAGAAAGTACACAATAATAAAATCGGCATAATAGTAGTTGGGTACTTAATATGAAGTACAAATCCATATAAATATAAATACATTTTAAAGTTTCGCTAAAGCTTGAGAACGGCTGAACCGATTTGAGTTCTTGTAGTCTTGAAATGTTCGTGGAAGTATAGGGAAGGTGATTAGAAGTCAAGTAATACAAAGTTGACCGGGTCATCAAGTAATTTAATATTATGTACTTTAATTACTATAATATAATTTAAATATCACAATAAAAACTATATTCTAAAGTATCGTCAAGATGATGATGATAAACGGAGAACATTTCTTGAAACATACACGGAGTTAATTGTAAATTACGACCTTCCAAGGAATTGTGAAGGTCTCAGAACTGCCAGGAGTAGTCTAATGCCTCCCTATCACGCTACTTTACCGCTATAAAATATTATGGTTACTTGAACAGTTATATAAAATTAATTAGAGAACAATGATCATCATCATGACTGCTTAGGGCCTGACAGTGCTCTCTGCCAAGCACTCGGTATGCTTATTATGGATGTGCTCGGCCGAGATCACTGTCTCGGATTCTTGGAAATGCTATTGTATTCTATTGTTGTCGCGATCACTTGAAGGATTAATCTGGTACGGTACTTAGGATTAGGCTCATGACCAGGCGATGCTATATATTTTGAATGAGTCATTAAAATCTGAACTTTATTCACTACATAATTAGGATATTGAATTCATAGACTTGCGTTGGGCGTTAGGCTGCATAATGCATAATCGATTTTATAATGGCTTGAATAGTAAAAAAATCTCTTTGTATGGCCAATTTATTTCTAAAAAAAAAAAAGTCGCACTCCAGGAAGGCAGAAGTGAAAACGAAACAGCAGGGCAGGCAGGTAAAAATATGAAATATTACAAAGCCTTAAGGCTAGTGGTATACACCTTACGGATTCTCGGTCAGCAGGCGTAGCATTGTCACCATAGAAACGTTTTTTTTTCTATGGAAAGTGACAGTTGGACAATGGAAATCCGCCATTTCGTAGATAAAATCTGTCAGTATGTCGATTCTTCCTTAGAAAGAAACCGTTTCTATGGTGACCGCCGCTAAAGAAGTATTTACTTCGAAAAATCCATACTATAATAATTCGATTTAGCTTAAATTTAGTACGGATTCTGATCCGTACTTTGATACGTAGAATACTTTTTATCCCGAAAAGAGGTTCTTTATTTCTATATCTATTTTTAAATCTGTTTACAACATGTCACACAATACTCTCAAATACACGTTTGTATATTCCAAACTTCTATATTTCGCGTTGTTCAAACTTCTTTAAATTTATGAGGTGCGCCAAACTTTAGACATTTAAGTGTATCAACAAAATTTTGCGGTACAGTGGAGTAACGCTAGTTATGAATAAACAACGCTGCTAACTCAGAAATATCCTTAGAAATTACTTCTAAACTTTGAAAAAGCAATGTGGTAACTTACCTTGTATCTTCACGGTAGGAGATGATTGTAAAGTAAAATTTGAGTATACAAACTTATATCTAGTAATAGCTTAGTATATATATATATATATATATATATATATATATATATATATATATATACTAAGCTATTACTAGATATAAGTATATATATATATATATATATATATATATATATATATATATATATATATATATATATATATACATACTAAGCTATTATATATATACTATATATATATATATATATATATATATATATATATATATATATATCCTTAATCTGTGATTAAGGATATATATATATATATATATCCTTAATCTGTGGGCGGATTACCTTTATCAATCTGTCACTTTGTTTATTCTTCCGTAGAAAGAAACCGTTTCTATGGACTATGCTAAGCCTGATACGACTTTAACAATTTTAGTCATCTATAAAAACGTGAACGCCACTTTTTACTTCAGAAATTAAATTAATGTACACCAAAAAGCAATTTATCTACCCGCGGAATGTGAATAAAGTATAAAGTAGAGCACAGCGAAGTTTGTAGTTTGTTGCCGGGAATGTTCGTTTACATACAACCGATTAACTATTAGCTTTGTGTAATTGAGTATTTTATACTTGAATCAGATACTTATACAGTGTGTTAGTGTGAACACCGTTATCCTTGAAACCATCAAATGAGCCCGTCAAAATGACCAACTTTTTCTATGAGAACGATGCTGGGAACTCAAAAAAATCCGTCTTCATACCCATACAAATTGCCGATCCGGGGATCCGTATGGGTATGAAGACGGCATTATTTTTTTTTTTTGAGTTTCCAGCATTGTTCTCATAGAAAAAGTTGTTCATTTTGACGGGCTCATATTTTGATGGTTTCAAGGATAACGGTGTTCACACTAACATCTTATAGTATGTATAAGGGTTATAATATATTGAATGCGATGCGTAGGAGTGTACTCTGTTTGTCTATCTGTCCTGTGTACCTCTTATCACCTAAATGACTAAACTGATTTTGCTGAAATTCGGTACGTAGGTTCTTCTTATCTACATGTATACATACATACTTTATAAGCCGGAAAAATTTGCGTTTATTGGCGCAACGGATACGTGGGCGTCATCTTGTTATTTATTTGAGATTTTTTTTATATAAGCTTATTTCGTAAATGTTTTATCGACTGCCGAAATGGTCTTCATTTTGGCTTTAACGGGTAAAAAATTAAATCCCAAAGCCATATAACACTTCGTCGAACTATAAATCAAACTATATCACGCCGAGGAATCCGCGATTCATCATTTTTCTTCCCCCAATAAGTCCATTCTCCCCGAATCTCAAACAGTCATCTAAACTTTTATAATAAAAAGATGGGTGAGGCTGCTATTAAGATTTAGAATAATGTGCCTCCTCACGTTTTGTGGTTTTTGTTATGAAGTGGGTTTTATTTGAATACGTATAAAAAGCTCTTTAGGGCGCGTATAAAGGATGGTCAAAATGCTTGTAAAAATATATAATACGATGGAAGTTTTAAGCTGAGTGCGCCAGAAGAGTTATGTTTTTAGAACATATCATATACAGGATGTAACAAAACAAAGTGATAATACTAGAGTGTACAGAATGTAACAAAAAAGACGTGATAATTTTAGAGTGTGTTTGAATCCCCAGTACAGAGTTGACTGAAAAGAAACAGACTTGAAATTGTTTTTTCTTAGTTTTTTCGTAACCAGCTGCAGGCTAAGCACAAAAATAATTTACAAAAGCGGAAAAATAGAAATACTAAAATGTTAGTGACAAGTAATAATAATTATTTTTAATTCTCTTTTCGAATTTAATTTAATCGAAATCTATTGTTATTCTATTATTGTCGTGATCACCGGTAATCTTATGGGGCTTGATGGGTTAATGGCTCAATGCAATGAGTGATTGACAGCTGTCATTGTGTCATAGAATCAGTAAATTCGAAATTGGAACTTCTTTTAAAAATAGCATGATACCATTACGAAGTGGATAACAAGGGTGGTGTTTCGCTGACATTTCGAATGCTGTGCGCTCGGCTAAGCGATTACGTAATTGGAATATACCCCCTGATTTTAACGGATTACTGGCTAGGGGTAGTCACCCCAAGACGCGGGTACAGGGTGTCCAGAACAAATAACAATACTAGTAATTATTCAGTAGCTGGTAGCAACCCTTTGTTATTGGAACGCATCAGGTTTCAAATGGTAAAATGAAGTTTTTGACTGGAATTTGGTTAAAACGAACACAATTTTCTTTACGTTGCATAATTTGTTAGGTAACGTATTTTTACAAGGAATGCAGTAAAAAAGGTTCATAATAGTACACTTTATATTATATTATTATTAATAACTTTTATATTTTATATTATTATAACTTTTTGTCGCTATAAAATGCATGGCTGCGGCGGGATACTGTTTTTAAGGTGTAGCAGTATTGTTTATTGTAATAATTTGACAGTATTATATAGATTTTTGAAATCTTACTTCGAATCTATCATGACTGTGATGCTATATTGCAGCTGAAAGCCATAGCTTTTCGCTGCTACATAAGTAGCAATCATTCGTCATAAAAAAATCATCCTCTTTTTTTGCCCACCCTGTACTTGATATTTGGTAATGTGACATGAACATTTGAGGACGCTAACAGGATAATTGATACTTTTGCCCACTCTTTGCCCACTCCTGTCCTCTGGGACGTAATTATACTCGTCACGTTCCTTCCGCTGGGCCACTCGACCGTATAAAGATCAAAAGTCACGGGCATAGGTAAAGGAAATTGCTTAGTACTTGGGTATTCGATTATTTTTAGCTTTCAGATTATCGTTGAAGGAGTTATCTAGTTTTGTGCGATAACATTAAAGGATTTTAGCTTGTGTATACTATGATTCGCGTTGTCGGTTACATTATTTTAAATGATTTTTGACATTACACCCCAATATACTTGTAGTCAATGCTGATGTATGTTTATAATTATTATTATCATTCCTCTATAGGTAGTTAATATACAGTTCAGCCATTCTCGAGTTTCAACTCTATGACGGCTGAACCGATTTGGCTGATTTAAGTTAATATATTAATGTGGAAGTCCAGAAAAGGTTTAAATTAGGAGAAAAGTGACACGAATTTTACCAGGTCATCTTGATCATTGGTCATTGGCCGTCCAGTCACCAGGTCATTGACGACCTCCGTGGCTCAATGGTTAGAGTGTGTGACAACTCAAGCCGGGGGTCGCGGGTTCGAATCCCGCCGACGGAACAAAAAGTTTTTCAATGTTCCTGGGTCATGGATGTGTATTAAATATGTGTATGATCTAATAAAAATCTTAAATATATGTACAGTATAAAAGTATTAAATATATTTCCGTTGTCTGGTACCTGTAACACAAGTCCTTCGGGTACTTAGCTCGAGGCCAGACTGACGTGGTGTGAAGCGTCCATAGATATTATTATTATTATTATTATCTAGTAAGGAATCAAACTTTGCACCAACGAAACAATAAATTGGCAATACGAGTTTAACTTTTCGCAATTTGTTTTCAAATTAAGTAATTTATTACGGATGGGTCAAAACTGCCAAACAGTACCCTAAAATTTCCGCACCCAAAGTAGTCATTTATCACAATTCTAAAACAAACAGTCAACTTAAATATGCACCCTTAAAATATTGGCAAAGTAAAAATTTGCTACACGATTCCCCCATCTGCGCACATCTGAAACTTTTCAAGAAAACCACAATTTTTCTCCAATAAATTGATTCCTCTTGGCAGCTAAAATATCGTTAAAGCGGCTTAAAAAATGACTAGCCGAACGTAAAAAATGATTTCAACTAGACCAAGAAAGTGCCTGATTTATTCGCCTCCCTCATCGTCTAACTTTACTAATTAAGAACAAGAGTAATTTCCTTTTTCGCAAGAATAATGCCCGACCTTTACGAATTCGATATATTTTTATTGAACTGGATCGGAATGATATATGGCCTCCGTTGTTAAAATTAAGAGCTTTATATATTTTGACGACCTCTGTGGCTCAGTGGGTGGGCTGTTGGAAGCACAAGCCGGGGGTCGCGGGTTCGAATCCCGCCGACGGAACAAAAAGTTTTCAAAGTTCCTGGGTCATGGATGTGTATTAAATATGTGTATAATATAATAAAAATCTTAAATATATGTATAGTATAAAAGTATTAAATATATTTCCGGTGTCTGGTACCCGTAACACAAGTCCTTCAGGTACTTACCACGGGACCAGACTGACGTGGTGTGAAGCGTCCGTAGATATTTATATTTCAATCTCTTGATGAGTTATGTTATGTTTTATATATTTTAATTGAAATTAAATCATGATCAATTTATGTAAGCTTTTATTATTTTTTTAAACTTGGCTTTATTATTCACTAGATGGTGCCCGCAACTCCGTTGCGCCAAAATTAGTTTATCGCGTGGGAACCATACATTTTTCCAGAGTGAAAAGTATCCTATGTCCTTTCCCGGGACTCAAAGTATCTTCATGCCAAATTTCAGAAAAATCGGTTCAGCGGTTTGGGCGTGACAGACAGACAGACAGACACACTTTCGCATTTATAATATTAGTATGGATTGTAACCGCATCGTTATTGTTACAATATGAATTGCAACTATTCGTTTGTTTACAATTTTAAATGCAAAAGTTTGTTTGCATAAATAAAAGCGAAATAAAATACAAATATATTTTTACGATGTTGTTTTTATAAAATCGCTATTTTACAGACTTGAAGTTTAAACTAAGTACAGACAGTTAAAACTTACGATTTATCGATAAAATAATATCATGAATTCTATGCCACTTTTACAATCTTGGCATGGCAGTCCTTTTTTTTATAAAGGCTGTCACAGACAGAGCAGGTACTGTAAAGATGTACATTATAGCACGATACATCTTTCTATAGAAACAGCCATAATGTAAAAATGTACATTATAGCTGTTGTGTGTGGTCTCCTGACGATTTCTATAGAAAGATGTATCGAGATGTATCGTGCTGTAATATACATCTTTACATTACCTGCTCTGTCTGTGATAGCCTTTATATTATATCATATATGGCAGTGACATCATCGAGTATATAATATAACCTTTTTTTCTAAACCTTCTTTTGGTTTTTGTCTAAATTCCTGCATAGCTCAGTTTTTTTTTTCAATTTACTTTTGAAGATTTTTCTATACACGCCAGCCCTATTATAAGCTTACCATAAATAATAAAGAATCTTGTGTAAATCTTTTGCTGCTCCGCATGCAGCCTGCAGGTAAGGTACAAACATAACTGCATTGTTCAACTTTGCACCCATAAACTGCAGGAGGGTTAAATTATATTTATCTCAACACTATCAGGGTTAAAATATATTTAGCTTAAAGGTATATTATGTTTAGCTTAATACGATCAAGTATTCGAATTTGGCGGTAAATTATCACGCCATAAGCTCATTTGGAGCCAAACATAAGCCCCGCTGTAGTTAGTTTCTCATTAAATACTGCCGTCTCTAAACAAAGCGCAGTTTAGTGAGTTGTACATTGATGGTTTGAATATTATCTGAAACTCTGCTATTCATGTTAAGTCTGCTTATTATCTGGCAACGCTAAAACCACTGAGCTAATGAACATGACAATAAATATTATGGAATGTTATAAACTTGCAATTATTACGATAATGTCAGGTTAATTATTATCGATAAACAAATTTCCACACAAAGGAATTTGCGGAAAACATTTGCAGCCTGAAAATGAAGAACCAAACTAGTCTATTGTGAAAACCAAACCCTATTAAAAATTATGAAGTCGGTAATTTTGGTAATAATCAGATTATTACTCAGATAGAAGCAGTTTATTTCTATTGTTTCTTTGTTTTCTTTTAATAAAGTAACTATATTATCAATTTGTCGCGCTTTTACACTTACGCCGGTGACCAATTTAGATGATTTTTTTGAGTCTAAGCGGGCCCCTAGACGAACAATTTTATTGTGCAATAATATCACGTATTGTGTAATATTTTTGTAGATATATGGGCTATCTAAAGAGGAATTAGTATATAATCTATACTAATATTATAAAGCGGAAAAGTTTGTTTGTTTGTTTGAACGCGCTAATCTTATTTTAAGTAATAATTTGTTTGAACACTGAAAAATTTTTTCAAATCTGACCAATAGTTCCTAAGAACTACTGGTCCGATTTGAAAACTTTTTTCAGTGTTAGATAGTCCATTTATCGAGGAAGGCTTTAAGCTATATTTTATCACGCTAAGACTAATAGGATCGAAATTATTTGAAAGGGATTATCACACGAACTACTGGAGCAATTTTTCTGTTATTTGGTTCAGATATGAAGTAGACTACGCGAAAGATCATAGGCTATTTTTTGTGGACTAATTTGTCTGTGAAATATCTAATTTACGCGAGCGAAGCCGCGCGGAATTTCTAGTTATTTTATAGTTTTTATCCCTTAAATACTAACACAACATCTTTTATAATGAATATAATATGGATCCCGCAATGTACAGCAATCGATTTAGTAAGACGGAACGAACTTGCACTAAGAATTATGGTGGTGCTACATAGAGATTGTGCTCCCCCTTGTAACAGTTTGATTTTATGTTATATTAGTTACTTAGTATGTGGTATGGAAATAGTTTTCTATAACAATGTATTAGATATTGTTTAATTAAGATATTAATAAATAGAAAAATATGTGTGGCACTCGGGACTGCAGCGGTAAAGCATAATATTATTATAACAGCATTTTTTTTGCAATATAATTTGTGAACACACAAAACACACAAATAGTACCGTGCCGAAGTCTGCAGAACTGAAACGACGGACGACGACGCACGGCAAAGCCACAGCGTCGAAGTAGGGGTGTTAGATTTATTTTCGTTACGGAAACTCTTGATTCGGTCGCCGCACTCAAAGCTCGCGATAAAAAATATATGCAATAGTTTAAAAGTAAAAAAAAACTGGTTGCACTCCGGGAGTGCCGGCAGAAGTGAAAACTTGATTATTAACGTTGTGCATTTTTTTAACCCATTTTTTATGAAAATTGATTTTAAAAAAATCGTCAATCAAGTTGTTTCGATCAAGTTTCGATCAAGGTTTCGATCAAGGTTTCGATCAAGTTTCGATCAAGTTTCGATCAAGTTTTGAACAAGTTTCGATCAAGTTTCGATCAAGGTTTCGATCAAGGTTTCGATCAAGTTTCGATCAAGTTTCGATCAAGTTTCGATCAAGTTTCGATCAAGTTTCGACCAAGGTTTCGATCAAGGTTTCGATCAAGTTTCGATCAAATTTCGATCAAGTTTCGATCAAGTTTCGATCAAGTTTCGATCAAGTTTCAATCAAGTTTCGATCAAGGTTTCGATCAAATTTCGATCAAGTTTCGATCAAGTTTCGATCAAGTTTCGATCAAGGTTTCGATCAAGTTTCGATCAAGTTTAGATCAAGTTTCGATCAAGTTTCGATCAAGTTTCAATAAAGTTTCGATAAAGTTTCGATCAAGTTTCGATCAAGTTTCGATCAAGTTTCGATCAAGTTTCGATCAAGTTTCGATCAAGTTTCGATGAAGTTTCGATCAAGTTTCGATCAAGGTTTCGATCAAGTTTCGATCAAGTTTCGATCAAGTTTCGATCAAGTTTCGATCAAGTTTCGATAAAGTTTCGATCAAGTTTCGATCAAGTTTCGATCAAGTTTCGATCAAGTTTCGATCAAGTTTCGATCAAGTTTCGATCAAGTTTCGATCAAGTTTCAATCAAGTTTCGGTCAAGTTTCAAATCGAGTTCGAGTTCGAGTTCGAGTTCGAGTTCGAGTTCGACACAAAACACTACTCTCCAACCGTCTTACGCGTTTTGTATGGGTTTTCGATCAACACGAAAATCTATCGCGAGTTTCACAGTTTTTACCCATCCCACAAGTGCTCAACGCCGCTAAAGAAGTTTTCACTTCAAAAATAAAAATAAAGTAATACAAAAACTTATAAAGCAACTATTTATGACTTACTTTTGTTGTATTAATGTAGTAATAATTCAGTCACAATAAGCTCTAACATAATGAAAGTTCGCTTTAGATGGACCGATACGGTCTCCATTGTGGAGCAATTTCGGTACTTCCTTGATGTTTCAATCCATCATTTTAGTTGTAATCATCTAAAGTGGCATAACGTATTGTACAGCCACACAGAAGGTATTTTTTATTTACTTAATTGTGAGGGTAAAAAGGACAGTTTTGGCAGTATCCATTTGATTAAGTATCCGTTTGATTATTATTATGAGTATTGCGTAGGTATGTGCCCGACGGTCACGCTCACGAGCACTTGCCGAGTTCATTAAAATGAATAGTAGATTTGTGATAACGTCTTGATTAAAATCTAAATATATAAAACTCAAAGGACTGACTGACTGACATAGTGATCTATCAATGCACAGCCCAAACCACTGGACGGATCGGGCTGAAATTTGGCATGCAGGAAGATGTTGAGTGTGTGTTATGACGTAGGTATCCGGTAAGAAAGGATTTTGATCAATTCTACCCCCAAGGGGTTAAAATAGGGGATTAAAGATTGTATATAATAATACTTCTTAACGCGAGCGAAGACGCGGTCAAAAACTCGTAGTCTTTAATAATATTAGGTATAACTTCGTGCTTAAATTGACTAGAAATATAGTCAAATATATACGCCCGGAAACCGCGTACGTTTTATTCTGTTAAAAGTAAAATGTACGAAATTTCTTCCAATCCATTTTATATTCGTAATACATCTGTTATTCTCTATTTCTACATCCACAAAAGACATTCAGTAAACGTTTTTCAATCTAAACTTTTCGTTTGTGAATAATTTACTTGACGTAATGCACAATACGTGTTCACTTTGGGCTTAATTGGGGGATCGCAGACGGGAATCAGGTACATTATTGATTTCTCATTAAAATGCCATAGACGCACCGAGTAGTCTCTTTTGTTCGCAAGTTTTACAAAATGTTTAATTTCATAGCATCTGTATGGAACGAAATATATTTTGTCTACTTTTATTGATAAATTCTAATAACTTATCAGATAAAATAGATATTACATGATAAAGGACACGCAAAGATTTAAGATTGCTAGCGCCTTACAAGTATATTTTGTATGAAATTCGTTTATCGCGCGGGAAAGCTAGGTGCTATTTCGGAATAGGTAACAAATATAATAATAATAATTTTATTTATTCTCTCACCACAATAATAATATTACATTTATTTCATAACAATAAAATAAGATATTTAGTTCAGTATTTGTGGGGAGACTGGAGTCTCAAACTAATATTTTTATTATTATTATGTTTTTTAGAGCTTCAAATATTATCATTCATGGTGGACGAATAGCTATGTTTACATTATTCAATTTCGTCTTCAATTTTCGTCGCCTTCTTTTTATTCAACTTTCGTTTGGCATATTCAATAATTGAATGCGTCAAAATCCACCCGCGTTGAAAGAAAAGTAGCCCAGTAGAGTTAGTTCAGCCTTGTACGGCAATCTGAAATTAATTATAGTCAGAATTTTTTTTACACCTGTGTTTAGGGGGGGTCATGAATAGCTTAAATTTAAAAAACTCGACCAACCCCGACGTGTTCGTTAGCCGGCAGCCGCCATATTTGTTTGAAGATCAAATCATTTTTTTATAGACATATCTCCTTTATTTTTTATTTTTTTACGAAAATGATAAGAACTAAATTTATTGTAAAATTAATTTTGTACATTTTGAGTTCTTATGATTTTCATTGTAAAATCAATATTTACGGAGATAAATGCAAAAAACAAGTCAAAGTATAATTTCGCTTGTATGTCAATTATTATCGAATTTAGCGAAAATAATTGCAGAAACAAAGTTGTACGTGATTGATCATTAAATTTCCTACAAATTTAGTCCTTATGAATTTTTTTAGAAATCAATATTTAAGCTCCTACAGCTATGGTTAATGTACCGGGACCCAAGCGACTGGATAAAACTGAATATTTCTGATCATGAATTAGACCTTTAAAGTTTAAACAATTACGGCACAACCTACACCTGAATAACTATTTAAAAAATGGCCAAGTGCGAGTCGGACTCGCTCATGAGGGTTCCGTACCATTATAAGGCGAAGATAGATAAAAATATGTGCTTTTTGTATGGGAGCCCCCCTTAAATATTTATTTTATTTTAATTTTATTATTAATTATTAAAGTACAAATACAATTAAATATTTTATGCATATTTTAATTGTCTTAGTGCTGCTATTTTTGATAAAGAGCAAAAAAGGCCACTGAAATCCTGTTTGTTATAAGGGAGCCCCATCAAATATTAAATATAATATATTTTTTAGTATTTGTTGTTATAGAGGGAAACAAACTACATAATATCTGAAAATTTCAAGTATCTACCTATCACCGTTCTTGAAGCCTGGAGACAGACACACGGACAGACAGCGAAGTCTTAATTTTAATTGTGGTTAATGTAAATGATAAATGATAAATAATTAAGAGCTACAAGTTTATTTCTGTTTTTTTTTCTGTATTTGACAATAATCGCGATACAGGTCGAACAGGTCGAAATCATACTTTGACTTGTTTTTTGCAGTTATTTCCGTAAATATTGATCTTACAATAAAAATTGTAAGGACTAAAGTTGTAGAAAATCAAATTTCGACAAATTTGATCCTTATCATTTTCTTACAAAAATAAATAATAAAGGAGATATAGCTAAAAAAAGATTGGACCTTCAAACCAATATGGCGGCTAACGCACACGTCGTGGTTGGTCGAGTTTTCGAATTTAAGCTATTTGTGACCTCCTCTAAACACTGGTGCAAAAAAAATCTGACTATAATAATTAATTTTAAAAAAAATCTAACTCTACTGGGGTAAAGTGTCATAGCGAGCGCTACGATTTCAACGCGCGTCACGGGCATGCCTCACGTTCGCTGTTGACTGCGCTATAACGCATGCCCTTGATGAACAAAAAAAGGCCCAGTGTGGACAAAGCTAATGATATTTAATTTTAGAAATTTTTACAGTAACATTCATGTTAAAAAAACTCTATTCCACACCAAAATAGTATAAAAATCTAGTTTTCCAAGCAAACAACAACGAGTAAACTCACAATTAGAGACAATAACATTTATTACCGCGAGAGTCTTGAGCAAAAGCACATCCAGGGAATGAAGATAATCAATACTTTCAATTAATACTGGTACAAGTGCAATTTGTAGACGTAGCTTCATAAAGAGATAACGGAAAAGACTCAAGTTCTCACCCAACTGAAATATTAAATTGGAATTGAAGTTTTTTCACTTATAATTTTAGATTTGATATAAAAACAACTTTTAGAAGCTTTCTAACTTCGTTGCGTTGAAATTGCTTTAACCCATCAGTCGTGGCAAAACGAGACACAATAGCTTTTTCATTGTTATCGCGGCCGGATGTGGCCGCTTGGGGCTTCATGAATTAATATGATAGTAAGCGCCCTTTACTCCGACTTTTGCTTAATGTTCCCTATTTAATTAATGTGTATAAGATATAATATTATAAAATACAAATACTAGCCTCTTAGGGCTATACTATACCTCACCGGGACGCCATAGCGACGTGGCCAGCGACGTCGCCAACTACTTTTATTGAGATGTGTGACGGGTAACTCACCTGGCGACTGACTGACGACGTTGCCAAGTAGCCAGCGTAGCCAGAGTCGACCGCTCCGCATGCGGCAACTGGCGACGTTGCCAGTTGTTTGCACGTCTTTGTATGCTTCGTCACTCACTCAGTCGCCAACCTGTCGCTGATTTAAGTGATATCCTTAGTTAATTGAACATTTTTTCAGGGTATTTTCTAAAATCTTCTTAGAATTTAAGAAAATCACCGCTTTGCGGCGACGCAGAGACGCCAGACGTAGCCATGGCGATGTCATTGGCCACGTCGCCATGGCGTCCCGGTGATGTGTGGCTCTTATAGCGACACTTGTCTTTATTTATGCGTTATAATTATTTTCATCAAGATAAAAATTCCAAACTTTCACATACGATAGCGCGACCGAAAACATCCGAACTGAGAAGATTAAACGCCCATAATACGTTACAGATGTTCTCAATTTAAATTACATCAGTAACATACATTAAACTCTTTCGATGCGATAAACCAGCCCCTGATTTCCTGACGAAAGTTCCCTTATCTGAGTAAGGTCGTTACGTTAGGGTTGTCGTGCGTCAGATAGATAGTTTTAACCAGGTATAAATAATCGGAATGACGAGCCTAGGTACAGAATTCCTTGCTGCGGTCGTGCATCACGCGTTTCCCGTAGTCCCACCTTCAGGAGCAGGAACACCGTTGGGGTTTTTGTGGGTAGTCCCGGGTGCGGATATTACATCCGCCCCAGGGAGTCCCACATACCTCGGTGGTCCTCTCCAGGCCCCGGGGATGCGTAAACGCATTCCCCCAACAAAAAAAAATCTTTCATAAAATCTTTGACGTTTTTAAACTGCTACTCCTGTAAACCAGCATCGATAGCGTTAGCTATTCATATAAAACCTTTGATGATATCTCAGTGTGCCCAAGACATGTGCTAAAACTATCTTGGACCCGCAAAGATATTAATAAGAAGAAAGGTAGAATTAGGAAGTGTTTCAATTTGTTCCCCAAGCAAAGCGGGAAATAGTACAAAGATAAAGAGCAATGTCCAAAAATTCAAATAACTAAAGGAGGAGGAACGAAAAGATAAGTAGCACCGTAACCAGCTGACCATTTCAGATTTGTTTCACAACGTGGGCAATGATGACGTCTTGTCCACCATTCTATATGTAAATAACGGCCGCACTCAGCCATTTAATGATTAAGGGTTGATTCAGACCGTAACGCGACGCGTAGATGCATTTCTAAATTTATATGGATTTCACAGATTCGCAAGACGTCTCACTGAATCTGTCGAATCCATACAAAATGTTGCGCCGCGCCTCGCCTCGCCTCGTCGCGTTGCGGTCTGAATTGACCCTAAGCTTCAAGAAGAGTTTAACAGATTGGATCTTATTACTGTTAAGTAATTAATATTCGTATAGATAAATGAGGCAGTTACCTGTGTCCGTTTTTAGGTGGCAGCCCTACCTGGAGTTATGGCGGCGGTTACATATGCCGCATTACCGAAAGTTCGCGTCACGGTCGAACAACACTTAATGTGCAGGGTGTCGAGATAAATTACACGAGAAAAATTAATGAAGCTTAGTTTAGTTTGACGAGAAATATCTTCCCAAACCTACTAGTGGGGTTCCAGTGGTCATCATTCATTTAACTCGTGTAGGGAATATTCGAGACTGTATTCGCCCATAGGTTTTCGCCGCTGGCTCAGATCGGACTCGAAGACCGAGGCTACACCGGTAATCTTGCAGAGCGGGGGCGTAAATAAAACACACGAGAGTCGAGGAGAACATTGCTCCCGAAACGCACCTCGCTTACCTGGCTCGGGCGAATGCCATATAGTAAGCCGCTCCGATTCGCAAGTTTTCTGTCTCACTTTTGCTATCGGAGACGGCTACTTTTCCCCTATTTTCGCCATTTTCCGTGAGCCAGGTAATTAAAACGCGTTTCGGGAGATTATTTATTCATCGTTCCACAATATGTACCTTAATCTAAGTATCACCACTTATATTTTAACGTAATTATAGCTAAGTAAACATAAAAGTTAATAGAATTTACACATTTTTACACACAATTTTCCTAATATTTTCCAAACTACATATGTTACACAACTAATTTTTCCTGTATTTATTAGATAACTTATTAACTTATTAAATTAACTATATTTTATCTCTTAGGGAGCCACAGATTTAACGTAATTCACTTTTAAAGTTTGTTTGTAAAAACACTGATTTGCACTGAGTCTATTTCTCACATTTCACTTTAATTAGTTTATGTGCACTCACTATACGTTTTTCGGGAGCGAGGCCGCTGTCCTCAACAGGGAATATTATGCAAAGGTCGTACACGGTACAATACATACAATAAATATTACGACCAAAATCCGACATGTTGCGCACGTCATATCAGAATATCGACAAAAACGTTGTCAAACGTCAAACAAAACTTTTTGTTTACTGTCTATGCTAGTGCTGCACTCAAGCGTGAAAATATTGCAGTGATTATCCTAAAAGTGATAATAAATCATTCTAGTCCGGGTTCACTACAACATTTTTATTACTATCAAGCAAAATTTCGACCAAGATAGGGGCAAAATAGAGGCAAAATATCGGGAAAATTGTGCTAAGCAGAAATGTACAGTCGGGGAAATGAGTTGTTTAGCAGAAATGTATAGTCGAGGAAAATTGTGTTAAGCAGAAATGTACAGTCGAGGAAATGAGTTGTTTACCAGAAATGTACAGTCGGGGAAAATTGTGCTAAGCAGAAATGTACAGTCGGGGAAAATTGTGCTTAGCAGAAATGTACAGTCGGGGAAATGAGTTGTTTAGCAGAAATGTACAGTCGGGGAAATGAGTTCTTTAGCAGACGCGCTGATTAAGGCCGTGTTTCCACCTGCAAGACAACTGTCGCGAGAAGTGTCTGACAGTCTGTCTGACAGCAGCTTTTTTTTTCGATTGTCGATATTTTTTAATCGATTGTAAGGGTTTCGATTAATTAATTAAAACGATCGTTTTTTTTTTATTATTTTTTTTAAATCGATTTTCATAAAAAATGGGTTAAAAAAATAATGCCCAACGTTAATAATCAAGTTTTCACTTCTACCGGCACTCCCGGAGTGCAACCCGTCTTTTTTTTCTCTCGACTTTTCCCTCCTATAAGACCCTAGTAAAGACTCAATTTTTTTCTTTAATTCAGCTATTGGAAGGTTCATTTCCTGGCTTATTTCGCAGGGAATATGCATGCATGCAGGAAAGCCTTAGTCCCCTATTTGTGTAATCAGGACATTGCGCATCCCAAAGTCGTCTATAATCACCATATAGTTGTACTAGCTGTCCCGGCAAACGTTTTGCCATTTAAAGTATTTCTACTTCATCAGCATACAAAATCTGGGTAAGATTTTGTATGCTGAGGGGACTCTTTTGTCCCCTAAGACGGGTGGGGGGAAAAATGTTATGTAGCACCAGATGTTAAGTTGGAAAAACAGTTAATAATATAAAGTAAGTCCATTAAAGAAAAAACTTTACTTTATACAAAATCTAACCCTCTCTTTGGTGGGGGGGGAGGGGTGATTTTTATACACCAGATGTTGAGTTGGAAGAAGTCAAATATATCTGCGAAAACCGTATGCAAATCAGATCAGTAGTTTTCGTGTTAAAGCAAAAGTCTTATACAAAATCTGACCCCATCTTTCGTCCCTTTAGAGGGGTGGGGGGAAATTTTTTTATACACCAGATGTTAAGTTGGAAGATGACAAATATATCTGCGAAAACCGCATTCAAATTGGATCAGTAGTTTTCGTGTTAAAGCAAAAGTCTTATACAAAATCTGACCCCCTCTTTTGTCCCTTTAGAGGGGTGAGGGGAAATTCTTTTATACACCAGATGTTAAGTTGGAAGAAGACAAATATATCTGCGAAAACCGCATTCAAATCGGATCAGTAGTTTTCGTAAGATAGTGGAACAAACATACAGACAGACAGACAAAAAAACTGACCAAATTTTTGGCTTGTATAGCGATGTAGTGACACCCTCCGCTTATTATTTTTTGAATATCTTTAATGTACAGAATCGTCATTTCTACAGTTTTATTATATGTATAGATTAGTTTAAAACACTGTTCTTTATCCATGACGCAAAGTCCTAACACGCAACGAATAAGCGAGGCAAAACACTCCCGTCTTGAGTGAGCGCGGCAAACGTACTGAGGCGCCTTTGAGCATCGACAAAAACCGACAACGCTCGGCTTGGGCCGCGGCACGCTCGGGCGAGGCAACGCATGCCTTTGCTTCGGGCGAGCCACGTCCTGACCGACCGAGCAACTGCCGCGCACGACTGCCGCGCAAGATGGCTCGCTTGGTCAGTACGCGGCTAAGTCGATGCTCAAAGGCGCCTCGGTACGTTTGCCGCGCACTAACACGTCCTGACCGACCGAGCAACTGCCGCGCACGACTGCCGCGCGAGACGGCTCGCTTGGTCAGTACGCGGCTAATGGCAGACGTCCGCGGATGCAAAAACATCCTGCCAGCCAGATTATATGCGGACGTCCGAACGCACAAGGTCGCGTCCGCGACTTATGTCAGACAATGTGCACAGTTTACTGTATTTTGTATTGATCAGATAGAAACAAGCCGTATCCGATGAAAACGTCCACGGACGTTCGTCCGATAATAATTTGTTCCCAGCTTAATCATGTCAATGGCAGACGTCCGCGGATGCAAAAATATCCGGCCAGCCAGATTCTGTTCGGACGTCCGAACGCTCAAGGTCGCGTCCGCGACTCATGTCAGACAATGTGCACAGTTTAGTGTATTTTGTATTGATCAGATAGAAACAAAACGCATCGGATGAAAACGTCCGCGGACGTTCGTCCGATAATTTGTTCCCAGCTTATAGCCTATTAACCTATTAATTATACAAAAATCAGCTGGTTCGTGTTCCGTTTCAGGGTTCTATAATCAACAAGGCCTCGTTCACTACGGAACCCTAAAACCGAACCAGCTGATTTTTTGTAATTTTTTTGCTTCATAGTAATAAAAAAAATGATAGTAATAATTATTACTATTCGAGTTAAAGAACACGAGAAACGAATGTTGCTAACAAGTTCTACATCCAGCTTCAGTTCGGCGCCATTTAAATCAATTATTCAAATATCATTAGATTTCGCATCGGATTCACCTGAAAGGTTGCGGCGGGGTATTGTTTGGCTACCTATAGGGAATAGTTATAGACGAATAGTTTCCGTAAATACCCATGGTATTGAAAAGTTTATAATGAAATACCTCGTAACGTTAAGAATTTCAATTTTACCGCGTCCATTTCGGATCTAGATAATTAAATTTGATGGGATAGATTCAAACATTTTGCTATGTTTCACTATGTAAGACTCCAAAGTATTTTTAGCGGGCTCACCGCACATGCCCACTACGGCAATTCCTGTAAGTCAAGATCTATAGCAGTATACCACGACAGAAACCGGAGTCCGAGGGAAATGTTAAAGCCATCTTTGGACCCGCAATAAAATTAATTACAAGAAAGACCTAGGCTTAACACAACATAAGGAATTAGACAATATAAAAATAACTGAATAAAAGTTATATACAAATATACAAAAAGATTTCATTAGTGCAAATTGTTAAAGTTCAGGAATTGCCAATTTTGATAAAATTTGACAAACGAATAAAGTAGGTCTCGTGGGGAACCGAACAGGTGGTAGGCACCATAGTCTCGACGTTCAGAAAAGATTTTGTATTAAATTTACTCTGAATAAAATTATTTGATTTGAACCTTCTTGGCATTAAAACATTTTTGGAGATTTCTTTCAACGCACACGAAATAACAGGCAACATCTTTCTTGAAAAAGAACAATGGCCAAATCGTACCAGGTGGGCGGTGGCGTCCCGATATGCCATTAGTAGCAAAAATTCCCTAATATTTTAAGGCATCGAAAATCATTAGAAATGTGAAAAAAAAAGATCAATATATTTTAGTTTCGTTATGTTCTGACAGCCGGCAATCATTCGCATTCGTTCTATTTTTTGTTTAATACTCTAGGAAAAATTGAAATAATTAGAAACTAGATCGCCGAATATACACTTGTAGGCTAAACCGCAGTCGGGAAAAAGGTAGTTCTTAAGTCTAACCTCAAAATAATTGTAAACGTTATTAATTATTATAAAAAATCGTGGCTATATAAACATAATTCTCAAACGGAATTATGTTTAGAGAATAAGAACAACCAAATCTAACTATAGTTTATTGGGACATCAAAAATAAAAGTCGAGTCCAGCTCCTATACAAATTTGGCCATGATTCTTTCTTCACAAGCGACCTGATTCTCGAAAGTATTTTAAAATACTTCTTCCTTCACAAATGCTATGTGAGAGGGTAAGCTGAACTCATGAATTACTACACGCGGTGTCAGGAACGCTTTTGTGAGACAAAGTAGAGCTAGGATCGAGCAAAAAACTGCTTGAAGTTAGGTAAGATCTCGAGAGGATAAAGTTCGAGGTTTCCAAGATCTTAGCCCATTCGTGTTGGGAAGGCAGTGAATTCCATATGTCATGATTACAATAAGTAAAATAATTAAGAGTGGGCTGTGCAATTTTGCTGTGTTTTCTAATAAGTATTACGATCCCAAAAGACGATTGACTCAAATTAAATTAAGATTTATTTAATCTTTGTATATTTATCTGATATTTAGCTAACGGAAAACACGATTCACTTATTTTGACTCGATAGTTTTATTTTTCGAAACTATGAATCTTTTTGGGCATTTCAACAAATATCTGTTACACTTATTGAGTTACTATCATTAAGTAACTACTACAATCACACACTATATAAAATAATAGTTTAAGGAAATATTAGTATTGTATTTAGTTTTTAAGTAATCACCATAAAACAGTTTTGGGACTTACGACCTTTGCTTTCGTGCTATAATGCGGGAACCGTTGTTACGCGATATTGTTCACTATTAGCTACAGCCGAAAGCACATTGCTCGGCATTACGATTAATGGAATTATTGTATCACGATTGGAGGATAGCGTTGTGTGTAGGCGGGGCTATGCGTTTTCACAGTAGGCTCTTAATGAGGATAGAATTTATGAATCACTGACTTATTTAACTAATATTATAATAATTATCAAAGTGTGACTGTCTATCTGACTATTTCTTATTTAAGTCTTAAGGCTTGTATTCACTTTGATTAGTGATAAGTGCAGGTGATTAGTGATTAGGCGAAAGTAAGTGTGGACAGTGACTGATTAGTGCAAGGCTTTTAATACGTGGGAGAGCCATGCTTCGGCACGAATGGGCCGGCTCGACCGGAGAAATACCACGTTCTCACAGAAAACCAGCGTGAAACAGCGCTGTGTTTCGTCGAGTGAGTGAGTTTACCGGAGGCCCAATCCCCTACCCTATTTCCCTTCCCTACCCTCCCCTATTCCCTTCCCTTCCCATCCCTACCCTCCCCTATTACCCTATTCGCTCTTAAAAGGCCGGCAACGCACCTGCAGCTCTTCTGATGCTGCGAGTGTCCATGGGCGACGGCTCGTTTGCCCCCTTATTACATTAAAAAAAAATCTCGTTATCACACTCGCACTATTCAAAGTGAATACAGGCCCTTAGCTACTAAATTGATCTAGATGAAACAAGTTGTATCGACAAACTAATTTTGGCTCAACGAAGTTGTGTGCCACATCTACTCTATTTACAATTAGATGACAGGGTATATTTGTCTTACAATAGATCAGTATCTTGTGATCTTACAATACATTGAAAGTTTGAAGGTTAATATATTAATATAAATTATCTCATGTAGGCGTTATATTATTAATTAATGTGAGTGTGATGCGTAGGCGAAAGTTCAATGAATTTCCTTCGTCTGTTGTGTCTATTAGTTATACAAAACATTGTCGCCCTGATGCTCAATTCCGGGATGGAATCTTGACGTAAAATGGTATAGATTTTCTTTATTTAGTATAACTATAGTATGAAAATGATTCCTGAGGTAACTGCGTTTAAACAAACAATCAAACAAACTAACTCTACATAATATTTTTAATAATAGTATAGTTTGATATACCAACCAAGTCTTTGCCATCCTGATGATATTTTTTCACTTGTTTATAACATCATAATATTAAAATAAACAAACAAATAAAATCTACTAAAACTAGATTAACCAATCTCCTCAATTTCCATCACTTACTAAAAATAGCTGATGATAACCTCTGGGACATCTTAACTAAGCCCCGGCTCAATCCGTTAAATCCATTCTAACAATGGGAGATCAAAATTCAAAGAAATCTAATTAATGTCCGTTAAAATCGTTACGGCGTTCCAATTTGGGAACGTATAAAAAAGAGAAGGTACAGGTGCAGTTTTCAAATGGAATGCTACAGCAGAATTGATTGTGTAGGGCCGTTTTCCATTTAGATATGGAAATTCAGGTCGTGTTCGCGGCCACTGCTCCATTTAATATATTGGTTTTTGAGGACAATAAATATCTAGTATCGACGATCTTGGACCAATATGCATTAATCATAAAAAAGGGTGCGCGAAGAGTAATTGCTTAGTCTTTTGTGCAGTTTTTTAGCATGTTATGTTTGAAGGTATATTTATTGATGTTACGAATAATACTAAGAAATAAAAGTACGGATAGGTCGAACAGTCTAAAAATTATAATCTATCTTAATAAAATATGGTAGATTTAGCAAAATTCACAAGTTTTTTTTACTGTAAGGACGAAAATTATTTTTACTCTATCGTCTATTTATAAGCAATTTAATATTATCCTATTCGAAAAATATTATAAATCAGTTAATAATTATTACTAGAAAAAAATCTAATTTTACTTTGTATATTTTCAATTTTAACATATTATACC
The DNA here is from genome assembly GCA_963422495.1 of Polyommatus iphigenia. NCBI lineage: Eukaryota > Metazoa > Arthropoda > Insecta > Lepidoptera > Lycaenidae > Polyommatus > Polyommatus iphigenia. Next base: position 1,483,173 of record OY730184.1, on the reverse strand, counting down.
TTTAAACATAATACATAACATCTGCACTACAACACGATGCATCACTTGCAAAATCCATTACACGAAAACTGAGACGTCTAATACTAATTCCATTTCTCCAAATTAGATTACTGCTGGTCGCTCCTTGACGTCGCAAACTAAATTATCAGATGTACTAATTAAGGCTCTGATGGCACAGAACTTGGAAACAAGGGCCCTGCTAACATTGTTTGGAACGGATTTAAATTACCTTATCTCCTGAATCCATACAAAGCAATTTTGGTTTTCCAGTAACGAGCAACAAGGTGACAGATAATCTTTGGAATTTTGAGATTGCAATTGTACAATGTGACTGAAACTTTGTATCTTAACATTTCCATTTGTAACATTTGATGTAATATCTTCAACTATTTTACTAACCGACTTCCAAAAAGGATATATATAGGTTGAACATACAAATATATATATATATATATATATTTGTATGTTCAACCATAACTTCGCCGTTTCTGGACCGATTTTCATGATTCTTTTGTTGTTGTACAGGGTTGAATTCGAGATTGGTACCATGTTCACAAAAATGGTGATCTGATGATAGAATCCATGAGGAATCGAGGGGGCTCTTTGAAATTTGTATGAAAACATATAGTGATTTTAATTTTTTCTGAAGCATTCAAGGTAAATGCTACCAAAAAGTAAGACTTCGCATCAGGTTATACCCTGGATCCGAAGGTACCGAGCAGAACTTTTGAATCCTTATAAATACAGGATCGGGGATTTCGGCGTTGTTTTAACAACTGAAAGCATAAGCCAACACATCAATTTGATTGATCATCATCATCACAACCATAACATCACACTATGACCCAATTATTGGTACTCATCTTGATATTTTGCATCGAAGCAGATGTTTTCGATGATTATTTCGCTGTTTGTGGACCGATTTTCCAAATTTTCGTGTTGTCGTATAGGACATAATCTTAATTTTGTATAACAATCACGAAAGTGGTGAGCTGATGATGGGATCTATGGGCAATCGAGGGAAATTATTGAAATTTATCAAAACACTCATAGTGGTTAAAATGTTGTTTCTAGTAACTTAAACATGTATTACGAATAAGATAAATTTCATACGAAGGTGTCTCTTGGTCCAAGGGCACTGAACAGAACTCCTGAACCTTTGAAAATAAAAGTTTGAAAATTGCAGCATTGCTTAGATAACTCCAAGCATTTGCCACAATTTCGCTTACAGTAATATAATAATATGGATAATTAATATTCGTAGTGGTTATCTATGTAAAAAGCCTTGTCTTGTAGATAACTAAAAAGAGTAAAATTATTATTTATTAACAAAAAATTGAACCCGACTTCCAAGGAAAAAACAATATTCTTAAAATAACCAAAAAAGTATGAAATAATTCTTATTCTTCATTAGTGCCTTTTCAAAATTCGACTAAATCTCAACGAATTCTGTACTCAATTTTCATTCTTTTGAAGTCGGTACTGGCTAAGTTCTATGTCAAGTATCTCAGTTCTGGGCTGGTACCGACTTCAAACGAATGAAAATTGAGTACAGAATTCGTTGAGATTTAGTCGAATTTTGAAAGGGCACTAATGAAGAATAAGAATTATTTCATACTTATTAGGTTATTTTAAGAATATTGTTTTTTCCTTGGAAGTCGGGTTCAATTTTTTGTTAAAAAATAATTAAAATCAGGAATGTCTACTTTATTGTCTATTGTTTTAAATATAAAAACTTGAATGGTATAAATAATAAAACATATTTTGAAAAATGATTTTATTCTTCCATTTTGGAAATTAGGTACTTACAGATTTTAAAAATCATTATTCTATAATTTATTTACAGGGATTATTTATTGGTACTTACGTTATACATTTACTCACATTGAAATTAACATCATTAATTGTAAACCTTCGAGATACATTGTTATCGGTAACTTATCTACATTTTTACAACCTATATCACATTTTGATTTTATGTCTAGATCAGAACGCTCTTTACAGTATACGTAACATATATGGCGTAATGCATATTGTATGTGTTTGAAACATAATAGTACGAAAAATCAGAAGCATTTAAAGGATCAATATATTAAATCGTATTGTCAAGCATTTTATTTACAATCAGATATGTTATTTTGATGAATCGCTAATAGTTACTAGTTACACGTTACAAAACAAAATCTTATACGAAGGCAGTATCAAAGATTACACTTAGATGAGTCACTTAGACTTTTATATACAATCAAAGTTTACCTACGTGTAAGTCAAGAATGAATAATTTCGCTAATGTTGGCTTCACTACTCGAGGGAAAACGCTAAACAACATCTTTGAACAGTTCAAAGTTTTCCGTAATAGATTTGCGCTTATATTTTTATCTTACAGTGTTCTTACATCATTTCCAACAAGTAGTGAAGCCATTTTTACTATCAACAATACATTAAAAGCTGACGGTGATTTTATAGGAGGCGTCAAACTTACCGTTGGCAGTTCTGCCATTTCAGTCTTCATTATAATGTACAAAAACTCGTATCAAGACTAAAAACAATTATGTTATACCGTCGTTTCTATGAGGTCCGGGGCGGGTCAACAGAAGCCGTCCTTCAGGTCGGGATACCCGATATCGGGCATAGGTCGTCTGGAACCGCTACTCCTATTATTTTCACTGCGAATGCTTCGGCCTGCTCGACCTAAGCTAGCGTACCTGGTATCGGCGAGTTTATCCCGTTGAGCTACTTCGTCATAGTATCTGGCGTCGTTAATACCGGCACTATACTTTTGACTAAGACTGTATTTATCTATAGTGGCATACTTCTGGACAGTGGCATATTGCCGCCCCGTCTCAGTTACGCCGTTAGTTTTAGCTCTATCGTAGGGTCTATCTTCGGGTTGCAACGCGCCGTCCAGCCGTGCTTTAAATTCTTTGTCCTTTTTCCTGCGTTTGCGACATGCACATAGAGCTATGGCTATAGCGCATATAAGAAGACCTACACCGGCTATTACTGCAACGTATTGTGGAGGTAAAGACAGACGGAACGAACAGTTGGAGTCGTCCTCGTCGTATCCCGATGGACAGTGCGCGCTCCCGTCACACCAAAGCGAAATCGGAATGCAAGCGTTCAATTCCGGGCAGCTGTAAAAAATGTAACGATTAAAAATGTGAAATTAAAAGCGAGACAATAATGGAAAAATTATACAATATACGTACTGGTAGCGGCAGTCTAGCGTGAATGTAGGTGGAATTATATTCGACTCCACGTCTGAATTCAAAGTAGGCTTTTTCATTATTTCAATCCACTTTATTGCATAATCAGCCTGCTCGTGCTGAAGGAAATCTATAACGTAGCTGCGGGCGTGAGGTTTCAATGAGGACTCTAATGACGTTTGCGCTGATTTCCAGCCGGGCGAATATAGTTCTAACGAGTTGGTGAGGTCAGGGCAAATCTCTTTGTATTTACTCGTATCTCGCGCCTCGTATAAAAAGAAACGATTCGGCGTTACACAAAACGGCGAAACTGGGGTTATTTCGCGCCCTGGAATTCTTAGATATAAATATCTTCCTTGCAATGGAGTAACATCGTCCCCTCCAGGTTCAATAAGCCACGGTCTATGAACACACGCCACTTCTGCTTTGACGCTTTCCGATATAATGTTCCTGTCATTTAGTATCTCCGGCGCTATAGAGGCCTCTCTCTTATCGTAAAGTCTTATTTCCCCGCTGCTGGCTCTCAGCCTCCTCTCCCCCCATCCCGAGGAGCAGACGGTTTCGTCGGTCGGGCCGGTCGGGACAAATTTGTATTCGCCCTCGAATGCAAAGTCATCGTAGTCCTCCGTGATATTCATCATGGTCACAGTAAAGTTAATTTCCACAACGGGAGCCGTCAGGGTGTGAATAGTCAAAGGCTCCGATCTGTTTGTACAGAGACAATCTCTGTGTATCGGAATTCCATCCCACGGATACTCTGTGATTACGAGCTGAGCGAAGCCCTCGCCCCCGATCGTTCTTTTCGCTGGACGATCGCATTTCCATCGATTGGTTCTAAAATCTTTATGCGAGCTACAAATTTTATTTCCAAAGTAGGTGTTCGTGAACGTCAACTGTATTCTTTCGCCGGCTTTCGCTTCGAATCTGTAATAAAATATACCATTAACAAACTTCACTGGAAAAGATCTCCAGCTTCGAATAAATATTATTTCAATTACCTTAAAAGGCAGGTGAGATTCTGTGCCCCGCCCCTTCCGTAATAAAAGATCGCTCGAGGCGCTTGAAATCTTCCGGAGTATGTGAGAGCCGATTTGAAAACTCTATCGCACGCCGACGTCGACGTCGTCAAAGGCTGCCCCTGCTCGCTGACGTCGACGAACTCGTATCGGAGCAGAAACGAAACCGGATACAAAGCCGAACCCTGCCGGAGCTCCTGTCAAAGAACAAATTAATATTACACGCGGAACTCGAACGACGTAAGTTATTAACCGCTTATAATAATGCACGAACGAACATAATGTTGATTATATCGTAAATTATCCCCGAGACGTAGTAAAACTTCAAATATTTAGTTATGAAACTCGCTCGCGTCATTCCTCCGTTGAATTTAATACTGAATAATAAAGCAGTACTCAAGTTGTGACTTTAACTACTCGCTTAAGAGCAGGTTTCCTGAACTGGGGCACGGCCTGCTCAATAAGGTTCAATGGCGTAATCATAACTTATTCAATCAATACTTCAGGGAGATAATCTGTTTGCATCAAGGTTGACGTCTACCTGAAGCCTGCGGCCGACTAGATTTATTGGTTATTACATCGACTAAGCGAACTAATTTCAGTACAACTATTTATGTATTATGAATCAAGATTTTTTATGAAGTGGCATCTTGGCCCATATTATAAATACCTTATAGACTAACATACATACAATTATATTAAAACTAACACTAAAACACTATGCACGTATTGTCTGCGACATGGGGCGCGGTTTTTTTGACTACGTATTCTTACTCTACTGGTGCTTAAAATAAACTTTACGTTAAATTTATTGATTCAATTATTTATTCATATTCTTATAGTATGTTAGATACAAATAAAAAATACAAACTAAAGTTACAAGACAAACAATTCTTATATTTTTAAACGCAAACACTTTTTTAAAAGGACTAGAATTGATCACGGGAACAACGGCGTTGCTCTAAAATTAATGACTTTCGGCTTGTTGTGCTTTTATAAAGCAAAGTCAAGGCTCTATGCATAGCGGGGAGGGTGTTTGCTCTGAAAAAACCTTACAAAGGAAGCCTTCAGCTACGAGTACACGCGGACGTAATGAGCTAGTTATCTATTTTGTACACAACGTAGGGTTCAGCCCTAATTTTTTAGATTTTACTTTGATGTTTTTTGCCTTAATTATGTTCGTGTTTGGGGCTTTGATTTGAGTATTTTAAATAACGTGTTACCTTAGGAATGTAATCATTTAATATCCACATTATTATAATAGCAAAAGTGTGTCTAACTCTTTTCTGTATGTTAAACTTATTTACTCTCAGACCTATTTATAGGAAACTCGGTTCGAATGAAATATTAGCGATGATTTAAATTCCGTACATAGATTATCCGATAAAATAATTAAAGCTAGAATACCAAACGTAATGCACAAAATTATTAGTAACGAGCTTTTGCCCGCGGCTTCGCTCGCGTTTGGAAGTATTATTATATACAAACTTTCATCCACTATTTTAATCCCTTGGGGGTAGAATTGATCAAAATACTTTCTTATCGGATGTCTACGTCATAACATCTACCTGCATGGCAAATTTCAGCCCGATCCGTCCAGTGTTTTGGGCTGTGCGTTGATAGATCACCATATCAGTCAGTCACCTTTGAGTTTTATATATTTAGATACTCTGCAAGGGTTTTTAAATGTTTACAATTTTCACCACTTCATTTCTCATTTTCAAATTAGATGTTGCTAGAAGTGATGATGATGAATTTAATAGATAAGCGAGCTATGTATCGTGCGATATAAAGACGTTGTAATGAACGCAAGATGGATGCGCTACGGATCATCGGATCGGGCGGGAATCTCATAAATCATAGAGATCCAGGATGTTCCAGATATTGATGCTTGCGGTTACTAAACCGTATTGCAATTAGTGATATCTCTTAACTTACTTCAGTTATTATGCCAAATGTTGCCCGCAACTTTACGCTAAAAGTTGCGGGGACATATTTTTTATTTATTTATTGCTTGCGGTAACTAAGCCGTATTGCAATTACTAATAATTTCTTTCAACATAATATGTACTCGTAGTTCCGTTACTCTAGATAGAGCAACTTTATGGCATAAGTTAAGCATAACCTTACTTTATTTATTTATTTATTTATTTAATAATTTATTGTGCTCTAGAAACCTTTAAAATATAACAATTCATACAGTAAGACGACACAAAGGATCCGCTTTTTTCTAATAAGAAATCTCTTCCAGCATCCCTACAGAGAGAGATAATATTAAGATTTTTCCGGTCCAAAAACTATTCCCTGCCTCTTCCAGTCTCTTTTAAAATATATCTATACCAAAAAAGTCTGAATCGAAAAAAGAGGAAACATTTTCAATTACTACCCAACATATTATTACTAAGTTACAACTTACTTCAGTTGCGTCAAAATTCATGGAGGTACGGCGTTTTTTTTTTGGAACGTAGTTCCTTATCGTTCGTTGTGCATTGGGCTAGACTGAAAAAGTTGTAACGACACTTTTTTATTAGTATCTGCATGGTAGGGGCAGAGGGCGTTGATAGTATTCCTGTGCGTGTACTAGATGGCGTTTTTTGAGAATAAACAGCGACGCGTTGTTAGTATTCCTGGGCGTCAGTAGATGGCGTTTTTTTAACAATTTTTTTTAATGGATATTATATTGTATACAGGTTTTTTTTAATATAATAAATAACTTCGTTCCATTCGGGTGTCCCTTGACACCTCTCAAGTTTTTTTAAAGTAATTTTTGAGTATGATTTAGAGTTTTGGCCGTTTGGTTTCTGTATTTACTGCACAGAAATGCTCTAGAACATACCACGCTGAAACCATATGCAATTAAGCTAAGATTAATTCGCCGTTGTGATTGTATCGACCGCGAATTTGTCAGATTAAACTACTGCGGCTGTAATTTATGATAATGGCCTCTAAAGCGTTTACCTACTCGATGCTGTAGATTAAATTAACCTAAGGCTTATTTAGTCTTGGAATTTACGTGGGTCATAAAATTTGGATATATTATCATAAACATGTTATGTACTCAAACTTTAGTCTTAGTATTTATTGACTATGTGAATATGAATTTGACTATAATATTAGTTTACTATTTAAGATGAGGTTTGTCGCGGCAAAGTATGCCCATACCTATGTTTAGCCCTATTTTTATTATCTATGCAGATTAAGTTAAATTTAACATTGCAACGTGAAAATATGAAAATTCCACGCATTTTTAAGCCATTAGCTATCTCCACGCTATGCGCTTTCGTCTTCAATTTTCGTCATCTTGAATGCGTTAACGAACGCAATACAACGCCAACATTGTCATTTTTATTCAGTTGCAGTATCTGTCAGCTTTGTAACATACATGTTGTGCGACGAGAACGTTTTACTGGTTGGAATTTATGTGCGGCTTATTTGGTCATAGGAAATTTCAGAAAAAATAGAACTAAGCGAAAGTTTCGGATACGGTCAGAGCGTGAGGCATGCCTGCGATGCGCGCCTCACGTACGCTGTTGACTGCGCTATAACGTATGCCCTTGACGAACAGAAAAAGGCACAGTGTGGACAAAGCTATTGAATTGACAGACTAGAGATTGCCGCCCGCGGTGCTGGGCTGCCTATTCCTATTTTCAAATGCTTCGTTTAAAAAACAAAAATGTATCGTGTTGACTCGTCATGTGAATTGATAACACGATGAAAAACACAAATTTATTTTAACGCTATGAGTGTATTGTAATGAATGTGTGTTCTTTATAAGTTTAATTAATATAACAGAAAATACAAGAAAGTATTTATTTGGCCCCAAACACAAAAATTCCCGAATCCCCCGCAACTTTATTTGATTAATTATAATTAAATACATTTCGTCCCAAAACATCAAAGCCGATGTAACAAAAATATTTGTGAGACCCGTTTAAGGGCTTATCAAATACTTGGTGGCCAAAATGTTGCAATTACGGAAATGGAACTGTCAAGTATTTAATATACCGTGAGGGACCTTATCGCCCTTAGACGATCAATTAACAGGGGGAGAGAGATGGAGATAATATTTTGATAGCGATAGTGTTGCGCGAAAGGCCTGTCTTTTCGTCGAAATGAGAGTGAAAGTTAATATGCACATTAATATTGTGTTACTGTATAATCGTAAACCAAAGACCTGTCTTTTCTTTGAAATGAGTCTGAAAGTGAATATTCGTAAAAGTAGGCTAGGCACGGTAAAACTATTGATTTTCATTATTCTGTCATTTCAATGGAAAACCAAGACTGCTAGCACAATTAGCGAAATTAGGTAATTTTAAATATTATTATAGTAATATTCCCAATACTTAAGTCAATCTAAATATGCTAAGCAGTATTTACATTTAACCAAATTAAATCAACGCCTGATATGCGGCCTGCATGCGGTCAGTTTTTTCAATTATTTCAAAAACACGTTCGCGAGTCAATATGACATGATGTAGAAATAGTACGCAACTAGGGCAGGAAAATAAGAAATGTCAATGTTTGTTGACCTCGGCTTCGCCTCGGCCAAATATTACATGTGATCTGAGGCTTTCTTATTTACTGCCCGTGGTGCGTATACTATTTTTCTCATCGACGGAGGCGGAAAATCGGTAAGCGCACCGGGAAGAAAGTTGATGTTTTCCGCCCGGAGGTGAGAAAAAGACTTTTCCGTTAAAAATTGTACCTCTATCAACTTTTTATAGTACAAAATAATGGATAATGATATCCTACACTTTTCTCACCTGCAGTATAGTAAGTGCTGGCCCCGTAGTGATGTAACTCTCAGCGGGCGCGCAGGGCCGCGTAGCGCGCGTCGCGTTGGACAGCAGCGCGTGGTCGCACAGTCGCGGCGACTCCTCGCGACAAAAAGACCCGAGTAGCGACTTCGAGTCGCTCATCTCCAACTAGACAAAATAAAAAAATAATATTTTACTAAAGAAAGTCTTGAATGTAAAAGTAGGTTGGATTACGGTTTACACTCAAACAGAAGACACAAAATAATTTAGTCTACTTCTAAATTCGAGAAATACCATGTATATTTCGACGGTCCCTATAAATATAAAGCGACATGTCAAAAGTAGTGGTTTTCAGGAGAGCGTTTTTAAGATTCAAACTTTTATTGTAGATTACCATAAAACATAAACACAATTATTTTTGTTGATCTGTAAAGCTTAATGTAGGCCGTTTGTCATGATATAACACAATTTTAAATATTTACTGTATTTTCGCCAAAATTGCAAGATGACCGTTTTTACGGTGACAATTCAATACTGCCCATAACGGTTAAGTCGTACATGTCCGTTTTTACTTTGGAAGAATTAAAATATTATATTAGGTCCTAAATTCATTCAGCACTATATAAAATGATTCGTATTGTCATAATTTATAAGTTTATAACATATAAGAAATACAAACTCTGGCTCTTCAGTGAGAAAAACTAAAAAACACAGACATATTATCTTTTTATACGCTGCTAATTTAAGTAGTTTTTTCTATGTTATAATGAACGAATTAAAGGACATGTCATCAATTACTTTAGGTCCATAATGAAAAATTGTAATAAAATGTGATTATTTGATAAATTAAACTGTTTAGTTTTAAAAAGTCTACTAAGTTTAGTATCTATATATTAATTAATTCTGTTTTACTAAAGGGTAAAGCATAAACAATAACGTTGAAGATAAAGAAGACTGACTTTATTTGTAACAAAATGCATCGTTGCTGTGATTTAGATTTTTTATATAATATTTTTGAAAATTTGTCAATGATACTTGTATTATATGGATATAATGTAGAAAAAAACTTTTAACATAATTTACATGTTGTTGAAGATAACGAATGCCCAGATACTTTGCCTTTTTCTTCTTCTTGGTCATTTCGGATACTTGAGCAAGGTCAATTCCTTTTCCAATTTTGAGACCTAGGTGACCATTCACGACCTTAGACATTTATTGCATCTTACATGAGTAAATTCTTTGAGACTTCGTTATAACTTCTACGGTGGACAAGTCTGGACAGTAAAATACATTTCTGAGTCAATTATTATATTCAGCTTTAACTGACTCTTGAGCTTTTCTGAAGGTCGTAATTTTTTGTATTACCGTTGAATACAGAGCTGCATTGATGTAATCGTCTAACACGTTCCTCGCAGGAAGAAAATAGTATTTAATCCCAATTTGCGACTGCCAAATTGACTACAGAACACCTTATCAATTTTATACTAATATTATACAGCTGAGATTTGTTTGTTTGAACGCCCTAATCTCAGGAACTACTTATCCGATTTGGAAATTCTTTCAGTGTTAGATAGCTCATTTATCATGGAAGGCTATATAGGTTATAAATTATAGCGCTCCAATTAATAGGAGCAAAGAAACAAGGGAAAATGTGAAAAAAACGGGGGAAATACTTTGAAAATGCTTATTTACAAATTCTATTGCAGCAAAAAAAATAGCCCATAAACTTTTTAATTTCTTGATTAGTCATGCACCGTTGTCACTTTAGATTTTTAATATGAGCTTTTCCGGAATTTTTTTCAAGCACTTCTCAACCCTACAACCAAGCGATACCGCGTTGTAGAGGGAGTCCAAACAAAGAACAAGGAGTGTTCTTAATAGTTTTAATTTATTTTATATAATTTATTAGCGTTTTAATACTGTTTTATATAAAATAAATAACATTCATATTCATAGTTAAATAAATACATATCACACTTCGCTTTCTATCTGTCGTCCGTTCGTCTATCACCAAGCTTTATCTCAAGAACCGCAATAGTAGAAATTTTCACAAATTACGTTTTTTTGTTGACGATATTTAAAGAAATATAGTAAAATTAAAATAAAATAAATGATTATTGTAGGGCCTCGTACAACAAACGCTATTTTTTTACTCTATATCGATAACGGTAAGGTCCAGATGGTTGTTCATCACGAAAAGAAGCCTCAGCCTCCGTTGCAACTATTATTTCACGTTGCTGATTATTTATAACACTCAGATGCTCATATTGGTTTGAAATTAATTGAATTTGTGCCACGAGTCCCACTGAAAAAGAACTAAAGCCTCATAATAACTGAACGTAAATGGTAAAAAGTATATAAATAATTCGCTACCTTGGAGGTAGAAACGGACATGTACGACATGACGCGGAATGGCGCGTAATTTCCAACGCGGTACAAGATGTTAAGTATAGATGTCCGTATATACAACAGTGAAATCTAATACAACGCCCAACTTGTCCTCATTTACGTCTTTTTATCTTTGAAATTACTTGTGATAGAAAAATAACAATAATGTAGGAATGTGCGTCTCATTATACGGAAATGCATGATGCAATAAAAAAAAATTGCTATTTTGGACATGACCTTTTATACGTAGGGACCGTCGATTTTGCTTAGGGACGATTAATAATAATAATCATAAGTTGACGGGCGTCGTCACAACTAATTTTATTCCACTCCACCTATGCAACGGCGAATTGTATGGTGAATTGTACAATAGCACTGTACTGAATTGAATGGCGACCGCAGAGGAAGATCTCTGACCGAGCGAGAAGCTGTGCTCGGTCAGGCCGAAGCCCACTAAATTGATTTCAGCTGTCGTATAATATATTATCCCTATCGCCGTACTTAAAAAACTTCGATAGCGCGATGCAAAATGTAGTGCGAGTAGGTCCGCAACTGTATCTTATATCTTTACTAGCGACCCGCCCCGGCGTCGCACGGGTATAAAATATATAGCCACTGAAAAAATGATTAAAATCGAAGAATTTTTCAAATCGGACCAGTAGTTCCTGAGATTAGCGCGTCCAAGTTAGCCCTTTCAAATAATTTTCCCCGTTTTTGCTCTATTTCTTCGCTCCTATTAGTCTTAGCGTGATAAAATATAGCATATAGCCTTCCTCGATAAATGGGCTATCTAACACTGAAAGAATCATCAAAATCCGTTGCGTAGTTTTAAAGATTAAAGGGAACAAAGGGACATGAGGGAAAAAAAAGCGACTTTGTTTTATAATATGTATAGAAACGAGCAATTCTTGTATATATTATGTAATAATTGGAATCTCGGAATCGGCTTCAACGATTTTCATGAAATTTAGTATATAGGGGGTTTCTGGGGCGATAAATCGATCTAGCTAGGAATCATATTTTTTAGAAAATGTCATTTAGAGTTTTATCGAATACCAAGCAAAGCTCAGTCAAATAGCTAGTATCTATAAACGTAGAACCTAAATGAAGAAATATCACTGACGTTTTATATATTAGTATAATTATAAAACGAGTATATAAAACGTGTACTTCAATATTTCCAATCTATCAGAGGATCGACTCATAATACCTGGAAGCTTGGAAACAACTACTTATTCCTTATTTCACTGGGGATTTCAAGCGTAAGCACGACAAAGAAATCTCCATGGAAATATCGAATAAAGACATACTCGTAATCGTCATGCGGTATGTCCACGTTGGCTTACGACAAATCCAGGCGATTGTTAACGTGGGGTGTTTCATAATATTATTTATTTAGATGACGCCCGGAACTCCGTTGCGTCAAAACTTGTTTATCACGCGGGAACCGTACATATTTCCGGGATAAAAATTATCTTATGTCCTTTCCCGGGACTCAAAGCCATGCTAAATCGTTTGAGCGGTTTGGGCGTGAAGAGGTAACAGATATACAGAAAGACGGACAGACAGACAGGTCGATACAATTATTTCACATTTATAATATAAGCGTGTATTTCCTATGCTGGACGTTAATTTTATTATATATATAATCATGAACAAATCCAGATGATAATGATTGTGTCAAGCGTATTTCAGCTATGATTGCCCATGCTTGGCATTTATTGTACCATCGAGGAAATTGATTCCTAGGCAGTAACCACATGACGTAGGTCTGTCAACTCAAACTCAAACTCACTCAAACTCAAAATTTTTTATTCAGAATAAATTCTTGCAAATATTTTCTGAAAGTCTACATGATGCCTACCACTGGTTCGGGAACTAACCCGGCGAGAAGAACCGGCGTAAGAAACTCGCACGGGGCCCACTTTATTTACCAAAAAAAAATGAGAAAAAATTAATCTTTTAAAATAAAGTTTACAATGCCGTAATTTAAAATTATACAATGTCAACATACATACATAATTGTAAGTCATAAAATAATGTAGAAGTAGCCTTGCAAGCAGCCATCCTACTCCCAAGATGTGCCGTCGTTTATGAAATCCGTTTATGAAAACCTTATAATAGGCTTTGGCACACAAACGTTCTTTGACTACTTTTTTAAATTTATTAATGGAAAGATTTTGAACGTTTTCTGGGATTTTATTGTAAAGGCGTACACATTGACCCTGTTGACAGACCTACGTCATGTGGTCGGCTTATGTCAATTCAATGTTCTGTGAATAAATTGTGATCGGTCGGATGGGTTTGACTTAACGCGACCAAATTATTTAGGTCCGCCGTCTGCCTAGGAATTAACTTCTCTGATAGTACTCTACTGAATCTCAAAAAAAAATTAGTCAGTTTTGTTCCAGCCTGTATAAATCGGACTTTATTGAAGACAAATCCACGTAGATCCAATTTAAAAACATTCTCCTCAAAACATATTCTAGAACAAACTAAAATATCGAACTCGTTACAACATGCATTTGTGTTTCTGTATTCCGAAGATTTTCTCAATAAAGCAAGACCTACTTCCGACGTAAACAAACTGGTAGGAGGTGATTTGCTCAGGTGCACTATTTACTCAGATTCTCCAGCGAACAAGAAAACTTTTCTGATTAAAGTGCCAACAAAAAGAGCGCTCATCCATTCTTAATTCTAGCGTCCAAATATAAAAAGTGTTGCCACATAATTTCCCCGAAATTCCCCGTGATAACGGAATTTCCGGTAAATATTTAACAATGCGAGTGTAAACGCCGTTACGAATTTCCGGAAATAAAATTATTAATTTAAAGTAAAATGTTTCGGAATTTCGGTCCCGCTTAAATATTTAATATTTTGACATGGTCGATTAAACCGTATCGAAAATTTCAAGAATAGTTGCACCTGCTTTAATTCCTTTTATGCACGTTGCAAATATTACTTTTAAAATTGTCCTATATATAATAATTATATTGCCCTAGCAAAGGTGTATTTTATAAAACATTTTCGCGTTTCCCACATCCCCTGGTTTAATAAACGTTATTTCATGTCAGTTTTTAAGGCTTGTATTACTTGTATTTGACGTTCTTTATCGGTAAAATACGTCATAATATTATGCAACATTTGGTACAGGAACAGGAGTCAACGAGGACTTGTTGATTACAGAACCCCGAAAACGGAACCCTAACCAGCAGATTTTTTGTATATTGATAGGTTAATAAAAGTTATATAATTGAAGAGTAACATTGTCCTACAAATAAAACAATCCATATTTTAGGACCATCAAATCGAAATATTAAATCCTTTCTATCTCTGTTAGCTACCACTTTCGAGAATTTACGCACAGGAAATTATTGTTCGTCTTATCAAAATGAAGATGCTCACGAAAAATTAGCTTAATAGTAATAAAAAACATGTTCTAGGGAATCTTTACTAATTCTAGGGAATCTTTACTAATTGTTTAATATGTTAGAAATCTGACTTGATAGATAAGGATAAAAACATAACATTACAAGGGCCGAACAGTATAATTATAGTTATGTATAACAAGGAAAAAACATAACATTACAAGGACCGAACACTATAATTATAGTTATGTATGACTATTAAAAAATAGAAAATATAGTATATTTCGCACGAGCCTTATAAACTCTCTTTTTATTCTAGATCTAGAATAAAAAGATCTTTTTATTCTAGATCTAGTGAATAAGTGTTTACGCGTAAAGACTCTGACTCTCTTTCGTTTTTTTTTCTGAGTTACCTCTAACATGACCCTTATGGCAACGAGATAAGGATCATCATAGAAGCTAAGGTAAAATTACTGTTTACTATAGACGAAGCTGTCTGCACAGTTTTCGGCACTCCCGAGGGAATCATTTCATTTCGGCTGATGGAACCTCGTCTCGCCATGTCATAAGTAGGAATATGTTAATTTGAATTTGTGATTTTAGAGTTTAACACGTCAAATATTGAAAGGGCAAACAAAACAGTTTAGGGCTGCCAATATATTTTATAAGCGTTTGTATATAAAAAGTTTTCAACTTCTTAGAAATATGAAACTCTTGAACTGATCGAAAATTAAAAATAGGAATTAAGACCGTCGGTACAGTGCAGCGTAGGGGGAGGAATTGACAAAAGGATATTCTCTGTCTACTGCACGTCGAAAATGTATGACTGCTTTTGCTGTTTCACGCCTGTCACGCCAATCGCTACCTGTTGTCTTTTTACCAAAATATTTTCACAAATTTTAAGTACCTGGCCTTATTGTATCGTTTATTATAGTTAAAATACAATACAAGTTTCATTAAAAGTGCATGTTAACTTAACCAATTACCTGTCTAAGAAATAACTAACTTATGAAGTTAGCGTGAGCTAAGAACGACTTAAAGGATAAACACAATTTGTTCATTTTTACGTTCACTATAGAAAAAAGAGTGAACAAAACTTTACTAATTTAAATGCAATTTAATGCTTCGATCGCAAATTCTTGGAAATCTTTTGCTATCGCGGTCCACTTGGGCCTTACGGGGATTGATAGGTTAAGTGAGAACTGCAATAACTAATAACTAATTAACTAATATAACTAATAACTAATTAACTAATTTAACTAATAATATTATAAATGCGAAAGTATCTCTGTCTGTCTGTCTGTCTGTCTGTCTGTCTGTCTGTCTGTCTGTCTGTCTCGCTTTCACGCCAAAACTACTGAACCGATTGTAATGAAATTTTGTACACATATAGTCTTAAGCCTGAGAAAGGACATAGGCTACTTTTTAACTGAAAAAAGGGGTTGTAAAGGGGTGAAAATGCGTAAATAGTTCCAAAAATTCATAACAGATGGCGCTAAGAGTCGCCTACATCTTGCTATCGCTTGCTCATAAGTATTTCTATAAGAGGTGACACCATATCGTGCTATGTTTTTCGATTCTTTCGATTGACATACACGTTATTGAATAAGTCACTACTCAGTACTTAATCTATGCAGTGACCTAACCTTAAACCTACTAATGATAAATAGTTTATGGGTAAAGCTCATGCTAAAGTTGTGTAATGGGGGTGCTAAATTAGCTTTAAATTTGGTATAAATAAAGTTTACTTAATTAAAAAAATTAAATATTATGTGCACACTGCACAGCTGTTTTTGGGTTTTTTGATTTACTTTAAAGCTTTTAAATTTAACACCAATTTTGTTGACACCGCGCGTTATAAACTGAAGTCCACGCGGACGAAGTCGCGGGCAACAGCTAGTAACTAATAAGTAATCAGTAATAAGAAAAGAATAAATATTCACGACGATAGTAAATTTGGTGTACAATGAAAGTAAAAGTACGTAAAAGTACGTAAAAGTACGTAAAAAATATTATAATTATTATACAAACTATGTATTTAGAAATCACTGTGGTAAATCAACTAGCACCACTAGCAAATACAATAATATTATGTTAACATTATTTTCTTTTTCAAGATGAATTCACTCCAAATAATTATAATGCTCGTAAAAGATCACTTCTAATAAAATTCCTATGCTTCTCTAGTCAGCTTTTAGCAGAATTTTGCAACAAAAACAACAATTGCTCTATTACCATTAAAAATTATTGAGGCGCAAAACATCAATATGATTTAAATGCCCGTAAGCTGGCAACACTCAACCGCAATGCAGTTGAGAAGTTAGTAAGAGTGCTCAGACACATTAAAGAAAATTAATGTTTGGCTGCCGACAGAGGGAGGTAACGTTGGCAGAGAGCGGTGAGAACCCAATTTTATATACCGCATTTGTCTTCCGTGCTAAAGTTGCGGCTAATTAAAAAAACTGCATTTGAGTTTCGAATCTCTTGTGGAATCAAAATGGCGGTCTTAAAAGTTTTTTTCGTTTTCTTACGTATTTTTTTAATTTGAAGTCCTAATAAAAGACACAAAATTATGACAGTAAACGTATTGTCGGTTAGGTGTGAACGAAAAAGTGAATAATATATTGTATGAAATACAATAAACTGCGTAACGTTCGCTCACATTCGGCGGGTGACAGCAGTCAGTTTGGTTTGAGCACGGCCTTATATTTTTTTTTTTTTCTGGAATGTAAAATGTTATATACTTATGAAAAAAAGTAAGGTGTTGCCATGTATAGGTTTTTATAACTGCGCTGTTTTATTCAATTTTTCTAACCATAAATATTAGTGGTCATTAGTAACAAGAAATTTGTAAATGAAGTTAATTTTCTCACAAAATTAAGCATTCGTTGTTTAATTGGTAGGTAAAATGAATTTCCCTTGTAAACTGCGTCGCTATTTAGTTCGTAGTAGCGGTTAAGCAATTATAAGCGATGGCTCATTACGCTACACCATCAATTAACAATTCTATTATACGTCCGCGGAGCAGGAAAAACCGCGGTAACCATACAGCTTGGTTGGAAGTACATGCTACAAGCGTGCATGTTTGATTTAAATGATTGATTTAGCTTGCAGAAAAGAAATACTATGATGCGATAATATTTATTAAACTAATTTTATTGTTTACTAGCTGTCCCGGCAAACGTTGTTTTGCTATATACAGTATTTCTGATTTCGCACATATTATTTTAATATTGAAGTGACTAAATAAGTATGCCACCATACCCGACCCGACCAGATAGTTTAATATAAAAAAATCTGTTTTATAAAACGCGTCATACGAGCGTTAGTTATAAATAGCAGATTAGGACTTTTGTATCAAACAGAATAAAGTTAAACTAGCTAAAAGCCGAGATTTGTGAGGGCTCGCGTTGTTTTTCTGCGTGGTAATAATATTAGCAGCTTTGTTGATATGATAACTGATAACACACTAACATATAAATAAAAATTACTATGTTAAGGCATATAAATCAATAGGCGTGATAGTTTTACCCTAAAGTGTACCACAAAAGTGCTCAGTTTGTGGGATATACTAGGGTTCGCTTCGCTCGTCCTGACAACAAAAACCAAGCATTGTATACTGCTATTTCATATTATGCTCTAGCCTGCATGTTTTTGTACCAACGTTACTAATATTGCCAGTATTATTATAATATTTTTTGCAAGAATCTTTCCTATTAAAATTCCTTATACCCCGAAGTGACCTCTCATCAGGTCACAATTAGCCGCATATTCAGTAGCCCATCGACCTTCGGCATTATTTGACCTCGGATAATTTATTCCTATTCAGTAGTCCACTTACCCTAATTAATCAAGCTTAAACATATTAAACCTGGCGATTTGTAAAACTTTGAGAGCGTTATAAGGCTATTGTCATAATATTATTATTATTAGTTAGATACTGTTACTATTACTTTGCACTTTGTCGTGCGAAAATCGATCGTTTTGCCACTACAAAATTTATTGTCATTTGAATATCTTTAAACGTGAAATGAGCATAAAGATTTAAACAGCCGCGCTTAGAAGTTATATTATAACTTGATTGTAATTAAATACAAAATTTTGGCGTAAACTCGCTACGATACAATTATTAATATTGTCTGTCAAACTCTTCATTAAATTTAAGTTTTGACATAATTAAATATTATGTCTGAGTGCGGCCGTTAGATTCTTACCTCTTAAATCTTAATCTTTATGATTTACGTCTCTGTGTCTCTTGAGACACACAAACAACTCCTATAGTAAGCAAGCTTATCTTATATCTTTAAACGAGCAATTCTTGTATATAAATATATTATTATATATAATTGGAATCTCGGAATCGGCTCCAACGATTTTCATGAAATTTTGTATATAGGGGGTTTCGGGGGCGATAAATCGATCTAGCTAGGAATCATTTTCATAAAATGTCATTTTATGTGTGTTTTTTTTAATTTTTTGAATACCGAGCGAAGCTTGGTCATATAGCTAGTATCTTATTATATCTCCAAAATATGTACAAAAGCTTCATCATAATTGATTGTGTAGTTTTTACGTGAAAGCCAAACAAACTTACATTCACATTTAATATCAGTATGATAAGTAGCTTTAGTCAAATGGTATTTAAGCGACAATGGACCCACCATTACAGTTTTAAAATAGCATAAGTGGATGATTAAATTATTACGCGGCATAATGAGCTCGTGTAGGCGTAGCACCATTGTAGGCTTGTAGGGTTATGAAATTTAATAAACAACGCCAAATATTTTAAATTTCATTGAACTTAATGAAAAACCTGACAACTACTTATGGTACAAACACGTAAAGCTATGTGCAAAATGGTAAAAAAAATGGCGTAAACTATAGGAATAAGGAGGTCATAATAAAGTTATAAAGATATCTTCTGATTGTTGTTATGGCATCAATATAATATGGCGGATCAATTTTTATGACAATCTATCGGTCTTATTTCTACAGCTAAAATCAAAATGTGGGCTTCAGCCTGACCGGGCCGGCCGCCCGGGAACACCAACTCGATTGGTTGGAAGATCTTCCTTTGTAGCTCCCTCGCATATTTATAATAACACTATTAGTCAAGGAGCCCTAAAATAATCAACAAAACTTGGTTGACGGTACCCTAAAACGGAACTCTAACCAGCTGATTTTTTGTATATATTAGTAGGTTAATAGTTATATAATTTAAGAGTAACATCCATATTTTAGAACCATCAAATCAAAATATCAAATCCTTTCTATCTCTGTTAGCTACCACTTTCAAGATTTTTCGCAGACAAAAAATGTTGTTCGTCTTATCAAAATGAAGCTACTCACAAAAGATTAGCTTGATAGTAATAAAAAAATATTGTTCTAGGGCTCCCTGACTATATTATGTATTTGAAAGAAAGAAACTTTATTTGGTAAAACGTTATTTGGGTAGGTACATTGTTACGTTACATTACATACATACAGTATGATGACAGACAGACGGTACATAGCCGTCGGATTAGCTGTTATATAGTCCGATTTTACCCTTTGATAAATAAGCCCTTATTATAAGTAAAATAATACAAACATAAGGACATTATTGTTACAATTGGACCAATTAAAATAATAATCCAAACGTAGGGACGACATTATGTAACAACCTCTAATCATTTAAAATATTCCGAGCGTTGGGACGGTATTATGTAACATATGACCAATTATAATGGGTATTGCGTATTTTAACAAGTAAGTAACCAAAATCAATTTAAATTTGACCTACAAGCGTAAATGATACGGCTGTACCAAATGCACAAAAGGTTTTTAGCACATACCATGTAACCGAATATTTCAGACACAAAATGGATGGTATTATGCAAACAAATACCACCATTTAAATATGGAGAGTACATGTTCACAATGCAAGTAAAACTACGATCTAAGCGACACCACACTGCAGCGGATGCGTTGCGTTGTTTTACATACAAATAACCAAGGTGTTTACACGGCGAGCTGTGTCGTCGCAACGCACACATGGCGGATAGTACGAGATACGACTGCAGAACTGTGCAAGTATCGAGTACACGCTTAAAACCACCTTTTTACTAATATTTATGATTAGGAGAACATATTTCTACTGGGGTGCCAGTCCAAA
Organism: Polyommatus iphigenia; assembly: GCA_963422495.1. Lineage (NCBI taxonomy): Eukaryota > Metazoa > Arthropoda > Insecta > Lepidoptera > Lycaenidae > Polyommatus > Polyommatus iphigenia. The sequence goes on along the minus strand of OY730184.1, from coordinate 1,462,284 downwards.
TGTGGCCGCAACTGTATTTTTATTTTTTTATTTTATTGAGTTTGCGGGATAAAATGTTTTCATCAGGTATTGAAAGCAAACATGGTTCATTTCACGGCAATGAGTATAGAGATTTAGAAAAATCTGGTGTGCCGTTGGGCACCCGGCCGCAACTCTATTGTAACCAGGCGTGAACAGGTACGATTCCTATACATTTTTGCATCCATAACGTATATTGATCTTTTATATATCAAATGGAAGCTTATTTTCCTCTTATTATTACAATATAGGTGTGCTTATTAAATCTGGCCGCAAATAAGGGGTGCCGGCTGTCAAAGATGGCAAACTATCGAAGGTTGAGGGAAAGGGAGATAGCGCGTAACATTACGGGTCTAACGAGGATAGTGATTGTACATCATGTTAGTGTACTTAACCATCTATTCAAACAATAGTAATAATCGGCCAAGTGCGAGTCGGACTCGCGCACGAAGGGTTCCGCACTATTATAGAGCAAAATTAGGCCAAAATTTGTGTGTTTATGTGGGGGCCGCCCTTATATTTTAATTTTATTATTAGTAAGTAATTAAATTGCACATTTAATTGAAGATTTCGAAAAATGTTAAAGTGCCTGTCTGTTAAAGTATCGACATAGAGCGAAAAAGGCCATTTTATTAGTGTACCTGCATGTTAGGGACAGAGGTCGTTATTAGTTAGTATTTCTGTGCGTCAATTAGATGGCGTTTTTTTAATTAAACAGCGACGCGTTGTTGGTATTCCTGGGCGTCAATAGATGGAGTTTACAGTTTTTTTGGGTTTAAATTTAAAAGAAATAACTTCGTTCCATTCGGGTGTCCCTTGACACCACTCAAGTTTTTTAATTAAATATATTTAATTTACAATAAAATCTTTTTATTAGGGTTCCGTACCCAAAGGGTAAAAACGGGACCCTATTTCTGAGAGAGCCGGTTCTTCTCGCCGGGTTAGTTCCCGAACCAGTGGTAGGCATCATGTAGATTGTAGACCAACTGCAACGGTAGGCAACAGGCGGGCCGCGAAACCGCGAAAGGTCGAATCTCGGACCGTGAAATATTGTAATGCATTTTATACCAAGTATCAATTAATACATAGATAAGGTATTCGTTATACCTTTATTTAATTAAAATAATATTTTCAAGCTACATAGGACAAGTGTTTTTTCTAGATCTCGTTAAAAATTTTCCACAGTATCCGGACCGCACCTAAAATTACTTGCCGACCCCTGATGTAGACGTTCAGAATATATTTGCAAAAAATTTTTCTGAATAAAAAAAACTTGAGTTTGTTTAAGTTTTGAGACTTCGTTGTCTGTCCGTCTGTCTGTCTATCTTCTGTCTGTCTGTTTGTCTGTCTGTCTGTCTGTCTCCAGGCTGTATCTCAAAAACCGCTATAGCTAGATTTCTGAAATTTTCACAGATTGTGTATAATATCTGTTTTTTTTTTTTTAATTTTTAAAAATAGTTGCGGCCACATTTGGACTGGCACCCCAGTAGAAATATGTTCTCCTTATCATAAATATTTGTAAAAATGTGGTTTTAATCATGTACTCGATACCTGCACAATTCTGCAGTGGGATCTTAGACTAGGACAGCAGCCCCCGAGACGAAGCGGGAGGGGGTGTTGACGTTAAGACTGCGTCGTAATAACGCTGCGATGGTGCAGCGCCCGTGTGGCTGGCTATGCGTCAAAATATTTGCGTTACGACGACGCAACGCAACGCAACGCACCGTGTGGACTGGCTCTTAGAAATGCATCTACGCGTCGCGTTGCGGTCTGAATTGACCCTCAGTCGCCGCATAGTTCGGTGTTACCTTTATGAAATATTGCAAAGGGACGGTATTATGTAAGAAGGATTAAAGGGATTACCTTTCTGTCGAGGTCCGCATCAGGTGCGGCGCCGTCCCATATGGTAAGCTGGGAAGAACAGTCCTTCTGTTGATCGAAACCGGCCGGCTCGGTGCCTGCCGCGTGGTATTTCACGAAGGACACCCACACAATCTCGTTCGGACGACCCTGGGTGAATGACCTTTTGGTGTTAATTTGTTCGTGGTTTGAGGGTTTGAGGATGTTTTGAGTTAGTTTCGTCTCGGATAATTACATTCAATAATATTATTATTTCTAATAAGCCTTTTACTTTAACTCGTTTTTTTTAAATAACGATTATTATAAATTACGAAAGTGCATATCGAAGTCATGGAAATTTTTTATCGTCTGGAAGAACTACTATATTCTTTCAAGGGACACAAGGTATATTTATACTAATCTTATGAGTGTTTTGATAAACGGACCAACACACATTTGCAAAAGCCATTACAATGAATCTTCAAAGTATTATCTGTTTTGTAATATCTATAGAATTTTTTATACTACCACGATTGTCATTTGTCATTAAACTTAAGATTTCATCTTCCTTTAGAAATAGTTGTCACTAATACAAATAACAAACTCACAGAATTTCATGCTCCAATTTCAAATTACATCTAAAGAAAATACCTCCGCACAAAATGTACCTCACGTCGAAAAATTATTTCCCACAAAGCTATTCGAAAGCAATCCTTCTCAAGTACAGAAAGCTGATATTATTGACGACCCAATATTTTCTTCGTTATTTTATAGAAAAGGGGAATAAAACAAACAATTACATAAGAAAAATATTGGAGCATCGAAACGAGTTAGCGAATTTTATGCGTTAGGCCGTATTTCCACCTACAACACAACTGTCGCGAGAAGTGTCTGACAGTCTGTCTGACAGCAGCTTGCAAGTGTAAACCCCGTAGCAAGTGCTGTTGCGACAATTTGTCAAGCGAGGACTCGCTGCGGGTCACCGCAGATATACGGTCTAGTTTCATATGGCGTTTATCCGCGAGCTTCTCGCACGACATTTATTTCATAAATTGCAGGAATTAGTGTGAAATGTAAACAATATTGCAAGAAACTCACGTACTTCTGCGAGTTTGCTTGCAGGTGGAAACACGGCCTTAGGGTTTTTTGTGGACGTTTTTGTAAGCTCAGGCGTTAATAATCTGAAGTAGATATATCCCTTCGTTTATCGCGTGGCAACCGCACATTTTTCTGGGATAAAAAGTGGTATATACTCTTTCTTTTTTTTCTTTTCCCGTATCTCCATACCAGATTTCATCAAAATTGAGCGAACTGGTAATAGACAGAGAGGTCACACTTTCGCATTTATTAAGAATCCATTTCTTAACTTTAAAACTTTTATTTGCGTTTCGACCGAGTAATATAAAAGTCCATTTCGAGTCGATGATCCAGTTTCTAGTTTTCTAACATTTTATTGCTGATGATCAAAAATATTAAATGTACAAAAATAACGAAAGTTTTACAAACTAGAAACATTGTATCGAAATAGAAAAGTAGATTTTATGAACCATTTTAACAAGTTCAGGTAAAGCTCGGAAAGGTAATATATAAAATTTTATACAACATAAAGAGCAATTTTTAGGAGAAAAGAACGAGACAGAAAATATTATTTCTCTTTGAAAAATGGCGGGTGAAAATATGTTACACACCTAATAACCTCGTAGCCGCTTCGTAGCAGTGCTACGTCGTAGTGGTGCTACGCCGTAGCATCGCTACGGGCTACAATTTTAAAATAATGAAATGAAGTTGCAATATTTTACACTTTTTCAGCCTTTTACTTTGTCGCAGTGTTTTTTTTTTTTTTTCTTTTTACAAAAAAATCTAAGATAAAATTGTTGATATCGCGTAAACAACGTTTATTAGTTCTATTGTGTTTTTGTTTCTTGTTTTAGGCAAACCTCTATTAAAGATCGTTATATGCTGATAATTTTATCTACATAGACACTTCATAACTATATTAACTTGCCCAGCTTATATTTACCGATACTTGAAGCGATATCAATAACTTTAGTTCCCGGATATGTTTGGGTATTATATCCCAAGTCCACTTACCTGGAAGTAATAATCACATAGAGGGTGGGAAGTGGTACCACTTGATTTCGGGAAGTACACTGCTTCACTTAAAATTAATACCTCTCTATTTTTAGAATTGGTACCCGGAAAAGAATTAAGAGATAACTTTTTTGCGTATGAGGATACGCGATGTTGCTGTAAGGGTTTACATTGCAATATGACGATTTTTAAAACTGACTGTTCTGTATTCACATAGCACTCCCTCGTCGCGTTGTAATGTGAACTGACCTTTACATAATACGCTGTTTCATTACGAAAAGACAGCATCTGTCCAAACTTGCATTCTTAATATTGATATTTTATGCGTATTTTGTAGTTATTTTACTTATTTGATGGTATCTGTTTATAATATTTTTAATTAACACGATATTTTTAAGAAGGTGACTAAGTCGCAATTTACAACTTATTCGATCTGAGTAGAGCTGTTCAAAGAGACATTCTTATTATGAGTAACTTATATCTAGTAAATAGGTATAGCGCTGTACATTATATACAGAACTTTATTTACTTATCTAATTATGTTTATTAGTTACACAATTTCTTACATTCTAATTATGTTAACATAATATCAATTAGCCATTCCTACTCACCTGAAAGTAGTATACACAGGACGTATTAGGCGGCAGCGAGTGTCGCGGGTTCCGCAGCACGCCGCTCGTGCGGTCGGCGGAGCGCAGCACGAAGCGACAACGCCCGTCCGAGCTCACGTACGAGTGGGACTCCTTGTCCACATATAGCACCTGACGGGTTAAGATATTGTTAGGGTTGTGCATACGAGTCCACACCTTGTGGCGGTACCCATAATCAGCGCGATATTCCTGCATCGCGCTATCGAAGTTTTCGAATTGCGTCGGTATAATTAATATACGACAGCTGAAATGTATATGACCGAGAATACCACCTCTCTCAGGAAGATATTATATCCCACAACCCTTTAAGTTAAAATTTATAAATGTAATATTTTCTTCTGGTCTAGAAGAATATAATCTTACGTATAAAGATGGAAGACCGGAAATAATTAACTTAAACAAAAGACCACTCTTTAGACGGGCGATAAATTTAGCGGGGTTAACTCAAAGGTTTGAGTTTTTCAAATAATAATATGATACATATTTTATGTTTGTTCTTTACAGAGTTGATCATACTAACATAACAGCATATTGGGCATTTGTCCCGAAAGTCGTTTACTGATTATACCACACCGTATTTAACCCGGCGAGAGTGTGGAGAAAAAATGTAACAAGGAGTACGTGGCAGGGTGTCGCGACACTACGATCATGCCACTATCCTATCCCGCACTCTTTTACCTCCAGCTACTCAAAGCAACAACATAATATTTCAAGGTTACACATGAAAAATGCACGCAAATTAGTAACATGGTGGGTATGATATGCCACACTCTCGCCGAGTTAAGATTTACTGATCATTTTCATTATCAAATCCTTATTGCTAATGAAAGACCTATTCCAAAACATCGTTTAATTGTTTGCATCACTTCTTCATATTCAATGAAAATGTACACTTACACTGCACACGAGTAATATAATTTTATCGAACATTCGAGGAAACCACACTTCTCGCCTACATTTTATTTGTTTGGTACAAATTAAGCTCCTAGCGCCGCAGCTAACGGAAAACAAGGAAAACGGGATATCATAACAATAAAACAGTTTACGACTAACAATTCATTCGCTAAAAAAAGGTTTATGCGTTTAGTACAGTGGCAACAATGGCTGTACTATTTATATTGTACTGTTTCATGTATTAACAAAGAAGGTAGATGGCAGACCTTCGTTTTTTGGTTGGGATATTACGTCAAGTCAATATATTATATATAGACGTAACCCAACCAATTTACGTACTTCATCTGCCAATGAACTTCTCTGACAGTATAGTCGCGTAGACATACAATTAAATTATTCTTTTCTGATTATTTTTTAATACTGGTTTTTGTCGTCACTTTATACGAGTAAAAAAGCTTTAAAATCTTAACTAACGTTTCATAATATTTTTGCAGTTTAAAATTTATTTTATACCACGCCAAATAACAATTGAAAATTCCACGCTCGCAAAATACAATATTTTTGCATACAACCACAGCCTATCAAACTAACTAAACTAATTTTACGATGAAATCGTGCGGAGCGTATATCTAGCAATATTCGTATCCCATTAGTTTTAGCAGTAATGCAATTCGATACTTGTATATATCACGGTACACAGAAATATCTCCGTTACCATTAGCATTCCAATTATCGACTCTAGTCTACGCAAAATAGAGTTTAATATTCCACACGTAGGTAATTGTTTAAATTAAATGTATAGTCAAGTTTTGTTAAAAGGTAGACTTTATTGAAGTAAAAACTTAGCGCACATTTTTGGTATCCAGAGTAAAAAAATTTAAAGGTGTCAGGACATGTTAACTGATCGAATATTCGTAAGACTATCTTGCTAAATTCGATCTATCAGCATGTCATTGAAGATAAGCTTATTATGATCTACTAGAATAGCATTATTTTCAGGAGGTAGCTTAAATATTTTACAAATTTTTTCTCGGTTCATATAAGACTTTAGGCTTTAAAACCAGGGCCGAATTATTATTTTATTTTTAGGACTATAAATCCAGGGCTGACCTAGACTTACTAACCTGGACTTCCAGCTCGAATCCCGGGAGGTAGCTCAACGGGACCGGATGGAAGGGGTTGTCGTACGGTGAGGTGTGAAACTCCAGCAGCATGTGAGGGCCTCTGCTGACGATGTCAGGAACAGCGTCACCTCCACACAGCCGCACGAGTACGGGCGAGTCGCGCGTAGCCCCGTCCCAGACGGTCAGATAGTCCTGGACCACGTTGCATTGGTCCCAGATTCTAAAGGAACAAGTTATGACGTTGTAAGCTTGAAGACACGAGTAGGGCAGAATGTAGGCATAAATGAACTGTGACAAATACTTAGTTGCCTTTTTGTGATAAAAAGAATGTGCTAGAAACCTTTAAAAGTACTTTTGGAAAAAATAGTAAAATGCATATTTTTTCCGGATATTAACGCTTATTAGAAAGGATTGCTCTATTTATGTGCCAAATCTTGACAAAATCGGTTCAGTAAGCTGTAAGTTTATTTGATTCAAAACACTATCATAAAATATACACTTATATTTTATGATAGTGTTTTGAATCAAATAAACTTACAGCTTACTGAACCGATTTTGTCAAGATTTGGCACAGAAATAGAGCAATCCTTTCTAATGCATATCAAAATATTTCAGCTTTAAAAATCTACGTAAGCACCAAAAAAATGAGTTATTGACACAAAAGCTTTGTTGTCTGTGAATGCGTTTATTAGCTCGACGGCCGTTAGAATTTATATTGTGTGTAACGTAGCGTTTGCCGCCGCAGTCACAAATTTTCAGCCACAATTTCATAAGTTATTCTGCGGTACAGGCACTGGGACATAACCAGGTATTACACATAGTTTAGAAGTTGGGGAATTCAACTCTCAAACTCTATAACTCATTTTTTTAAATACTTACATTTTTTGAATTTGAGCCTACAATGATGCCTACCACTGCCATATTAAATCTGCCCACCATGACTGGCATAATCGATTTTCAAAATGGCGTTTTGATTAAAGGTTACCTCTAAAGCTTAAGGTACAAAACTTGTCACTTATTTGTAACTTAAAACAATTGTGACACGTTCTAAAGTTTGGCTGCTTAAAAAAAGGCCTTTGCATACAGTTTTTCTTGAGCGAAGTCATACCTAACTACTTTTCAAATACTGTAGTGTCTGGTACATTTTTAATGTTCGAATGGTTGCCCAAGAACAAATTACGACATTCTCGCTTGCTTAGTCTGAGAAATGAACAGGTTTATATGTCTACTTTTTCGAGAAAAAAAAGATTGCCATGAATTGACGGGCTGAAAAAATAACACAAAAGTTCTTCTTACTTACTTGAGAACTCTCTGGCTCCTATCGTACTTCACGATTTGATCCTTGATATGTATTTTATGGCTGTTCGTCTGTCGCACGGCCAGCAGCACATGTTTATCCGCAGGAATCTGCAAGTTCAATCGAAATTAATCCTTCGGTGTACACATTAAAATTCAATTTCGCCGAGCCTCATACATTATGTGCATCGTATATGGGACTGCGGTATGTAGTGGTGCGAATTTTAAATTAAATATTAATATAAACAACCGCGACCGCAGACCTGTATGAAATACTCGTTTTGATGTAAATTCCTGACGCACTTAACCCATTTTACATATTTAGTGTGGGGTAGTGGGTTCGAGTGGGGGAAGTGGATTCGAGTGTAATTTCTAAAACGAGGATGTCATTAGCATTTGTGCCTATGCTCTCAACATCGATTGTTGGTATTATTTTCAAAATGGTTCTATTATGTGAGTATGCGAAAGGCAATAAATCATCGAAATACAATTTTGTAGAACGATATCGTACATTGGGCCGCTCAAATGTGACTCCAATTAGTGTCATAAATACGTAGCTAGGGCAACGTCAATTTCATGTGTACCCGAGTATGACAACCAGCTAAAAGTACGCTTTGGTGTGCATTTTGTGGAAACAGTTTTTTGACTTAGTTATTTGTCCTTAGTCTAGTCGTATTCTTTAAGATTCATGAAGAAATTAGGAATCTGTATGCGGAAGGTTCAGAGATTCTTGCTCTGATTGGCGTATTATATGCGGTAAATGCATTTGGTCTTGGGTAATGCTCCGGATAATTGGGTGAACGTGTGCGGCTGACCAGATAGCCGGATAATATGCGGTTGTAGAGTCAGTTGCTCACAACGCCATGCGTTTTATGCGAAGATACGAAGCGAAGTTGCTCGTACCAAAGTTATAAACTCAGCTCGCCTTGCGACTCGCCTCATGAATCGAGAACCACCTACCGAGTAAGGTAGCCGGACAGTGCCCTCGGCCGAGCACATCCATAACAATCTTGCCGAAAGCACTGTCTTGCCACTCCTCTCGGTAGGTGCGTTGCGTTCGGCGTAAAAGTCGTTGGAGTTTCTTTGACGCGTGCCAAAAAGTTCGTTGGAGGTTATTTGACGCGTGCCAAGAAATCTTTCTGAAAGTGAGGGCTACGAGTCGCGACGCAACCGTGCATTCACACTCTTGCCTCGTACTTTCGACTCGCACGTGAGTGTAAATCTAGTGTAGTGTACAAATAGCATTTTTAGGGTAGACGTCCGGAAAATTAGGCGACTGTATGCGGCAGGCTCTCAGGTCGCAGTCAGTCAATATGTGATGTGAGTATCTCCCTCACGTGTGATACCGTAGCGAAGTTGCACTTCGCAGCAAACTCATATTTTATAGTTACCTTGGTGTGTTCTATACGGTATGTACACGTCGCATTTCTGGGATACACCCCGGGAAGTTGGGCGACTGTATGCGGCACGCTCTCAGGTCGCAGTCAGTCAATATGCGGTCGCAGTAGCTCCCCCCTACTCGTTCGCCGCGCCACGCGCCTACAGTGATGTTGCCGTAGCGAAATTGCACTTCGAACTAAGAATCTCACATTTTATAATAATTACCTTGGTATGCTCTATGCGGTATGTACATGTTGCGTTTCTGGGGTACACCCCGGGGAAGTTAGGAGACTGTATGCGGCAGGCTCTCAGGTCGCAGTCAGTCAATATGCGGTCGCAGTAGCTCCCCCCTACTCGCTCGCCGCGCCACGCGCCTACTGTGGTGTTGCCGTAGCGAAGTCGCGCTTCGGCACGTCGGAGGAACTTGTACGCTAGTTTGAAGTCGAAGTTGTAGCCGACACCCTGTAACAATGGAGTTGATGTTAAACTTAAGCTTACTAATTATCAACATAATTATTATTACATATTTAATAAAGTGTACAAATTTGAAATCGTTAAATAAAGTAAATATTGGCCGATCCTTAAACAATTCATTATTGGGGCAAAAAAGAGGAAATTCTAAAGATTTTTCAATTCTTATGTTGAAAAACATATAATTTATAAGGCAAACTACATTAATAATCCGTTCAAGTTGTAAAATATATAAATATGTAAAACATCTTTAAAATCTTAAGATTCCATATAACACTTAATCAATAACAGCCGCCTAATTTTCATCGATTACGCTAAAATTATTTTTCAACCTGCGCAACGTCAATTCTTATTTCCAAAAATAATTGAATCAGACCCAAATTCATTATAATGATTAGGGGAGTGGCGTAATGATAGCTTAATTAATTGATCGTATCCCCCGACGCATAAAGGAAAGCCAGCCAGCCGTTAAACCATGTGAAATATGAGCAAAGTCAGGGCGAGAGCTAGCGGGGGCAGGTCTTAATGAAGATAAATACAGATCATTTGTAAAGATCGACTTGTATTTAGTTCTCGTTGCGTTGCAGGTTTTGACGGGGGCTTCCATTAATCACGTCTCAGAAAGTTTTTAGACCGTGTGGTTTTGATTTACCGGTTACCCATAAGATATTTTTCGATTGCACTATCAGAGAAGTTGATTCCTAGGCAGATGGGGGACCTACGTAGTTTCGTCGGGTTACGTAAAATCCAGCCGACAGATCACAATTAACATTGAATTGACATGATCCGACCAAATGACGTTGGTTTGTCAACTGCCTAGAAATCAATTTCCTCGATGGTACATGCTAAGTAGGTATTAGAAAAATCTTAATCTTAAAAACAGTTTAAACGAATAACATTGTGAAGAAAATGGCAAAGGCTTAAAACACAATTAACTAGCAGTTTAACTTTTAACGTAAATCTGCAATATAATAAAAATAAAATATGTACCTTTTACTAAAAATAGGTATTATACGCGATATATTTTTTTAATTGTTTGATGATTTTTTCCCATACAGAAACATTCGTGTCCCGATACAGAAACTTAAGGGTTGGACCTCATCTGGCAGCACGGAATCGCCTTTTTTCGTCGCCCTTTCTCTTTCTGTCGCTTAGAACTGCCATTTGCTAGACCGAGACAGAAAGCATAATGCGATAGCACGCGGCGGAATCCTCGAGGCTATCGCATTATGCTTTCTGTCTCGGTCTAGCAAATGGCAGTTCTAAGCGACAGAAAGATAAAGGGCGACAGAAAAGGCGATTCCGTGCCGCCAGATGAGGTCCAACCCTTACGGTCCTTACGTGATTAATGAACGGCCTCTGAAAGACATTTAAAGATACATACGCGACGGCGGAACATTTTGTTTATTGCTTTTATTTCAATATGTTACATGAAAATATTCGTAATATTATTTCAGAAGTACACAGGCATATTTGTAACCTAATATTACACATAATTATTCAGAGACACATTTTTTCACAGACAAAATGAAAATTTTATTTTAGTACTAAGTGATGAATAAGAAAAAAGTTTTATTTTAGTACTAAGTGATGCCCGCAACTTATTTATAAAATTCGTTTATAGCGAGGGAACCGTACAATGTACATTTTCCGGGATAAAAATCATACTATGTCTTTTCCCGGGACTCAAAGTATCTCCATACCTTTCAGCAAAATCGGTTTAGCGATTTGGGCGTCAAGAGGTAATATACAGTCAAAAAGACACATTTTCGCATTTTAAAAAATATTAGTATGGATATGAGTACAAACCAGTATAATAATACTAGGTATAATATATTTTCACCCTTTATATACTAAATGTAACTTCAAAGTTCAAACCACAGACAATGTCAACTGACAGCAAACTTTAATTGCGGTAATTTGGAAAGGCTTTTACAGTAAATAATAGTTTTCAGAATAATGTATGGCAGTACAGGGGCAATTAATGTCGAAAACTCTAGATATTTTAATTATACTATAGGGATGGCCTCAATTAAATCGATGAAAAAACACGTGGAATATTTATCGAGTTCATCAATTTTAAAATAAAACTTTACAAGTTATTAAAAGGTATACTAATATTTTTTTTACTTTTGAAGTTAGGTTACAGAACTGTTATTTGGTCTTGCATTATTTATAATACAAATACAAATCTTTATTGTCATAACTTAATTTTAACAAAATGTTTTAAAAAGTGGCAGTCCCCCAAACTAGGCGCAGCCTGTGCTATGGGGGAATTCTTAACGAATTACAGCAAAAAATAACAGGAAATTAAATTTAAATTTAAATTAACAAAAATATTCTGGGAATTAGTAAAAATAATAATAACACTTAATAAAATCTTAATACAGCAACAAAAAATAAAATTCTTAGGTTAAATAATTATTATATTATTTATTGTTTATTAATCATAATGAAGTGCATAGGTGTGTATGAAAGTGCGTGTGTAATTGTGTGTACGTGTGTGTGTGTGTGTGTGTGTGTGTGTGTGTGTGTGTGTGTGTGTGTGTGTGAGTATGAAGTAGAGTATGTCTTAATAAGATGTATGAGTTATTTGTACACTTTAATTAAATTTTCAGTTTCTATGTATGACCAGGTTAGTATGGATTTAGTTAGTATTTTTTTTATCTTCTGTACCGAATACTGCTTTAGATCAAATAAATTTATTAGTTTATTGTAAATGAATGGATATAAGAATGTTCCGAATCTATAGGCAAAGGATGTGTTAATGGGAGTACTGGGTATTCTGAAAAGTCGTCTGTTTAACATTTGTTTATAAGTATTTAGGAAGTATTATTATTAAACGATAGAAAATCTAGCAGGAAAGAGATAGCAAGGATAAGTAAAGAAATAAAACTAGAAATACACAAATACAGACAAAACAAAAGGGACGAAGTATTCAAAGACTTCATAGAAAATACAGGTGGAATTAAAAAAGCATGGCAAGGATTAAAGGAAAGCACAGAATGGATAGCAATTAGAATGAGTCATAGAAGGGTTATTATTATTATTGTATGCATTTTTATAATACACTTAAGATGCTTGAGGAATATGTTTTGGAATCAATTCTCTTTTTTACAGTAGTAAAACAATCATAAGCTTTAAACTATAACCCGACTACATAAAAGTATAAAATGTTGGACATAATAAATGTCACCCGCGGCAACACTACCAATCTATAGACACAATTTTACTAAAATCGGACGACTAGCTTAGCAGCTACATGGCTTAGCATACGTAGACTGCCAAATCATAACTCTTTTGGCTTGCCGTAATCGGATAAAAAAATACTACGAGTAATCACTCAATCAGATACTGGACGGTAAAAACGGACATACATGAAGTGTGTCTAAACACACTATGCCGAAGTTCCGCGGCGGAAATTCCGCATGATTACGTCAGCAATGTCAAACGCATACAATATGACGGGATTTCGGCATAGTGTGTCAGCGGAAATTTTAAAATACATTGCAGGCGGAATCATGCGGAAATTCCGCCGCGGAACTTCGGCATAGTGTGTTTAGACGCTATGACGTAATATTTCATCAAAAAATGTTATCCTTTCTGCTTTTATTTGATGGCTAACTTTATTTGGTACATACAAACAGTCGATAATAATGTCGGTCCGTCTCTATTGTGGGTGTAATTATAGACAAAGTATGGGCCATTATCTGTGTGTATTGTTTGTCTTGGCTCTTTCGAGGCCTGATCGATATTACTATTGTGTAAAAATTGCTTTTGGATCTAATGCTCTACAAATTGATGAGACGTGTGGGAATGCCGCGGTAAAGCTGTAATGTATAGCATTTTTATCAACATATTCAATTATATTTCGCATACGTTTAGTCGCACGCACACAAACACCGTGCCGAAGTCTGGCTACGCTACACTGCTGTACCGTTCGGAGTGAGGGATGTTAGGTAAGTTTCGTTACAATTTCTTGATTCGGTCGCCGCACTCAAAGCCCGCGATAAAATCTACGCAGTAACCGATCAGAAACTTATACCCAATAATTTACAGTCTGTCAAGATAGAGTAGACGCTGCACTAAATTGTCGGAAAGAATTCGTGATTGAATAGTAGATTTTCTCGTATTTTCACGGATAACGTTTGTGCACCTTTTAAAACATTATAACTCTGTATACACAAATGAAACACAATATTACTTGCACTTTTTCCAATATATTCATAAATTACAATTTAAAGACTTTAAACACGACCGGTTTCGAACTAAATCATCATCAGGTGTGATGATGATTGTTTAGACATATTTTGACACCTGACGATGATTTAGTTCGAAACCGGTCGTGTTTAAAGTCTTTAAATTGTAATTTATGAATATATTGGAAAAAGTGCAAGTAATATTGTGTTTCATTTGTGTATAAAATGAATTTCCACCAAGAACCGACAGTACAATCAATTACATAAATATTATAACTCTGACATATTATTTTTCATTTGTGTGATTTTCGTACATTTTGTATCACTTATGATTTATGTGCGTCTTCTCTTTTTTGACAATGCTTTACTTGATATGTACTGCCGACTGCCACCAATAGTTCCTGCCACAGATTTTAGACTTATTTTCCTGTACTGAGGTTCCTGATCATTCATTAATGTAATTTAGAATAATTATTATAAAATTTGCACGCTACTTATAGCAGAATGTTTGTACCACTTTATGAACTTATGACTTTATGTAAGAACTTTTGTAACCTACATTCAAGGCATATAAATGATTTTGATTATGACTTTGTATTATTGACTTTAAATTCGCAAATGTAAAATATTTAATAAGTAATATTCGCTAATAAGTGGATTATACCAATGGCGCCTGACCATTGCGTATTTCACAATTACGCGGCGAAAGCTTTTGCACTTTACCGCAAAACAATTAATTATATAATGGAATTATTGTAACTAATGGTTTAGCCATTTGCAAAATTTTCGCCGAAATATAAGAGATTAATCAAAATGTTTTATAATTAAAAAATTTATCCTTTAGATTACAATATGTAATATAAACGTATAACTTAAACATAATAATGGATCTTATTTTTCGTTATTAGTTTGGTTTCTTAAATCATTATTATAACAATCCCTCCTTTACCTCCAATGAATGAACGGACAATGAATACGCTGATTCAGTTTCAAATTCTGTAACAAAAATAACCTAACACATAGTGCAACGTCGTTTCAGTTTGGCAGACTTCAGCACGGTGTTCGTGTGGGTGCGACTAGACGTATGCGTATAGAGTAGCTATTACCATACAACAGACTTACCGCGGCAGTCCCCGAGTGTCACACGTTTTTTTTTCTAACCCGGGCGCTACACGAGACCTCAAGCAATTGTATTTAAATCGCGGCGCGATCGCATCTCTATTTAAATACGTGAGAAAGCCATGCTTCGGCACGAATGGAGAAATACCACGTTCTCACAGAAAACCGGCGTGAAACAGCGCTTGCGCTGTGTTTCATCGAGTGAGTGAGTGTACCGGAGGCCCAATCCCCTACTCTATTCCCTTCCCTTCCCATCCCTACCCTCCCCTATTACCCTATTCCCTCTTAAAATGCCGGCAACGCACCTGCAGCTCTTCTGATGCTGCGAGTGTCCATGGGCGTCGGAAGTTGCTTTCGATCAGGTGACCCGTTTGCTCGTTTGTCCCCTTATTACATTAAAAAAAAATCGTTAACTACAATAATTATTGCTTGTGATCTCACTGTGTAGCGGCTAGGCCGCTTGATCTCGCGGCTGCATATTATATTGAGCGATTTATTTTATCATTACTCAATCACAACGCGGTACTAGTGACGTCATAATATTCTACGCTTCTACGACTTGCTACGAGCTACGGTCTATGACGTAACCGAAATGCATTAAGTGTATTATTTGAGAGCTAGACATCTTTGATCTAAATGTAACTACACAATGCTTACATCCATTTTCACCCCTTTCCACCCCCTTTTTCAGCCCCTTTCCCCCTGGCACCTAGAGAACACTTAGGTTGTATAATATCGTATCGTGTCATGTGAATATGCATTTTACAATTACTGATTCTTGTTTGTTTATGTGAGTAACATTTTCATGTTAATACTCATTGTAACAATTACTTCTAGTAGAACTCAAAGATCTTAACCGATTATAAAATAAATTGCAGACGTGAGCGGAAGAACCAAATAACTAACATTTTATAACAACACTCATTTTTTTTGTTTTGCCTTCATCATCTGGCTTATATATCTGGCTATACATAAAATTACAGTTTTTTTTATATTTCAAACGGCAATTTTGTAACTGTTACTTACCTGGTTCTTCCACTCACGTCTTCAATTATTTTTAACACTCACACCACAAAACTGCCTACATGGGCCATGGCACCACTTAATCATATCTCTCATAATGGTTTCGGTTGATGCTGGAAGGTGGTTTTTATTAAAATTAGGTCAGTGTGCGAAATAATTCAGAAAAACTTTCTCTCTTTCTCTACTCTCATCATCATCATCAATCAGGCACAGAACCGACTATACATGCCTATCCGATACATGACCATCTTACTTGTCGATCAGATTGCATGGATTTTCCATAAACTTGTAAATAAAAAAAGAACTTAGTAAAAATTGTGTCGTTTTTAGTCCCAAATACGTACGAAAATAGCAACTACCTTTGTTAAATTGACATTACAGTAGGTAACAAATATTTTCGTAAATATTGTCACTCGCCAAAGAGGGACTTTCCTGTTTGCCTCGCGCAACTACAAATAATATTTTTATTTGAAGTTTAACGTCGGCCTTTGATGCACCAACACAAACACAGAAACTGCGAATGTTTGCGCACATTACAGGATAAAATGTTGTTCATTGGAGCCTATAGCGCTAGGGTATGTGGGACACTCCGAGGAACTACCTACTACGACCCATGGTGCTCCACTCCCCGCTTAGGCACAGTCACGGGCACGATTAACCCACCGCAACAGAAGCCTAGTGATACCTACGAATACATATTAAAATTATTATGTTTACTGGATGACACCCGCAACTAATTTACAAATGGTACATTTTTCGGGATAAAAATGTCTTATGTCCTTCCCGGGACACAAAGTTTCGCATGTCTATGCAAAATTTTAGTAAAATCAGTTCTGTGGTTTTGAGCGTGAAGAACTGAAGAGGGTACAGACAGATACACTTTCACATTTGTAATATAAGTATGAATTTAATATTTATTAATTACTATTTACCAGAAAAAGTGAATCTGTCTGTAATTAATAATAATATTATGTTGACTCAGCTTTTAAAGTCCATAAGACATGTAAATGTACAGTTTGTAAGAGGAATTAAATTGCAGGAAATCCATACTTAATTATTATAAATGCAAAATTGTGTCTGTCTGTCCATCTGTCTGTCTGTCTGTCTGTCTGTCTGTCTGTCTGTTACCTCTCCACGCCCAAACGGCTGAACCGATTCTGCTGAAATTTGTTATGTAGATACTTTGAGTCCCGGGAAAGGACATAGGATGCTTTTTACACCGGAAAAATGTACGGTCCCCGCGCGATAAACGAGTTTTGGCACAACGGAGTTGCGGGCGTCATCTAGTTGCACTATATTCTTGTGTGATGTATTTTTAATTGAAATATACTTTAAAAGTGATATAAATATTTTATATTCATCGTTGTTTTCCTTTCAATAACTGTTGTCAACGACATCTTAGTAATTTATTAAATATGTGTCTTAATAATATAGCGTAAACTTTATTTAATTAAATTAACACAATACATCAAAGCAACCTTTTTAGAACGCGGAGATAAAGTTTATAATTAAATTTAAGTTGATAAAAACTCGTCATGAAATAGAAATTACAGTCTCAAAGTACATCTTGTATTAAATTTACTCTTATTAAATTTTTACACAGTTCCTTAACTCAATAGAAACATTGTCTCCGAGGACGCCATGCCTGATTTAATAAAACCCGGCTCGGGATAAAAAAGTTGTCGTTGAATAAAACTGTGGAACGGAAGACGTCGTGTCTATGGCGGTACATATAAATTGAGAGGCACTACTTTATTCTATGGTTGTTCATACATTGCGACCGTCTCGCTCTTTTTTATGAAAATTATCGCTTTCTCTTTCATTCTCCTGAAAACTATGGCCTACCCGATCTCGTGACGTCATCCGCAACCAACTCGATTTACAGAATGTTCTAGAACGAAACAAAATAACACGAAGAGCGTTCTATCAAGGCGTATATTATAAGGGAAAGGCACTAATGCTAGACATGGAACTAATAGACACTTACGACAAAATTACCATAAAAATAAGAATTAGTTACTCTAATTATTTCTCAACACTGTAAATTTAATAAGCTTCTTAAGCTATCTGTTGATGTGAAAAATATATTAGGAACGCCTTCGGGAACAAAATTTTAAAATGGGATCAGTTTTCGTAAATAATGTGACTTATGCGGCTAGGAAAAAAATATTAAAAATAAAAATAAAAGGAAAGATAGTTTCAGCGTGGAAGAAGAATGGATAGAATCTGGAGACAACGTGGATAATATTTCTGATGCATGTAGTTATTATGATGAAGTAAATGAAATCTATTGAAAAACGGCAAATAAAGACCTAATAATATGAAAAATGTAAAATGTAATTTAATGTTCTATGTCAACTATTAGTTCATATTGGTGTCTACTATTAGTGATGTTTTTTGTGATGTCATCTATTAGCTCTTACGACTAAGTTTACAAAAAGACCAATAATATATATTTTTTATTGATTTGTCAGAGAATAATTATATAATAGTTTTATTTTGTAAGAGTTACTGAAGACATGGAAGAAGCTATCAATCCTTTATTTTCATAAATATAATATATTTTATAACATTCAAATGTTTCATGTTTCCTTAAAGTGTCTGCCATTAGTGCTTCTCCCTTAATTCAAAACAATTTTAATCAACAGAACTCTTTACAGTGCAGTATTGGTGTTTCAAGTAAAAACTTCTTTATAATATTAGCGGCGTGGTAAACTTTTGGGGTGGGTACTCGTAAAATGTCAAACTCGCTTTAGGACATGTGACCTAATCGAAAATTCGTAAGGTGAAGCGTAGAAGAGTAAGTGTACCCTCAGAACAAGAAAATAAGGTATAGTACCCCTTCTTTCTACCGTGTGACAAAAATGTATGCCTGCTTCTATTGTTTTGTTTTAACTTCTGATTTTTAGGGTTCCATACCCAAAGGGTAAAAACGGGACCCTATTACTGAGACATCGATGTCTGTCCGTCTGTCTGTCTCCAAGCTGTATCTCAAAAACGGCTTATAGCTAGACTTCTAAAATTTTCACAGATTGTGTATTTCTGTTGCCGCTATAACAACAAATACTAAAAACAAAATAAAATTAATAATTGAGGGGGGCTCCCATACAACAAACGTTTTTTTTTTTTGGCCTTTTTTGCTCGATTTCAATAATGGTAATTATTAGACACTTGAAATTTTCACAAAATCCTTGATTGTATGTTTTCTTTAATAATTAATAATAATATTAAAATAAAATAAAAAATTGAGGGGGCTCCCATACAAAAAACACGATTTTGGCCTGTTTTTGCTCTTTATCAGTACGGAACCCTTCGTGCGCGAGTCCGACTCGCACTTTGCCGATTATTTTATTGTGAATTAGGTTTTTACTTTTTAGGTACGTTGAATCTCGGGAAAGGATAAACATATCATTCGGGCACATACATAAAATTTTCTGCGCAGACTTTACGGGCGACATCTATGCATAAAATCGTGTGAGTGTAGAGATAAACTACGATAACATGGCGCGCCCCTTCAACATTCAAAAAGTTTGAAGTGCGTAGTCAAAACGTTTGAAGTGCGTTGTCTTTCACGGTCGGCTAGTTACGATTAGTTGACCAACAAATCTTGGCAATAAGTGACATTAGTGAAATATTACGAGTACTGGTTGATTGGTTGAATACTTACTACATACAAACTCTTTCATAAGGATGTGACTACACACATTGAAACAGTAATTTGGACGGGCGCGCCATGTTATCGTAGTTTATCTCTAACTGGCATATTTTAATAAATAAATAAATATTCTTTATTGTGCACACAATTATAAGTAGTAAAAATACAACAATTATCAATTACTTATAACTAGTGTACCACAATGGCGGCCTTATTACTAATAAGTAATTTCTTCCAGGCAACCACAGGCAAAGGACAGTATGTTATTGAAATTAGATGAGTGTGCATTACTTAGATAAAGATTTAATATTTTTAATAATACATACACAAATACATACATACATTATAATTTTTTATAAAAAGGAGAATAATAAAAATTAAATAAAAAATAAAATAAAATAAAAAGACACATACTTAATTCAGAAGTTGGAACTTGTAACTACAATAATATTTTAGCCATCATTTCTGAATTCTAACTAATACATGATTGTCAATTTTTTTAATGAGTATTACCACTAATATATAGGAAATGTTCTTTTACCAGCATTTTGAACCGATACAGTGTAGTCGCCATTCTTATATTGGTAGGTAATGAGTTCGACAGCCTTATTCCCGTAGCAGCAAAGGAAGAGTTATAGTACTTTGTATGTTGTACAGGCACGTCTAAAAAGTGATTCTTTATAGAACGTAACTCTTTATCTACTTGCCGAAACGAGAAGTTATTCTTCAAGTAAGATGGCAGATACGGATCATCTATGATGGAGAATACAAGTGACAAAATGCGAGCATCGCGACGACGACGTATTGGTAGCCACTTGAGTTTCCTTCGATATTCGGATACATGATCGAACTTCCTAAGGCCGAAAATAAAGCGTATGGCAAGATTTTGTAGCCGCTCCAATTTATTTAGCTGATCCTCAGTCAGGTTGACGGAACAAGTATCAGCATAATCGAGAGTGGATAAGAACAGAGACTCTGCTTTCTTAATTTTAGTCGGTATGGGAAGAACGTAGCGCAGTCGTGAAATGGAGTACCAAGTGGCAAATACTTTCCTGCTAAGTTCTTTAATTTGTTGTCCCCACGACATGGTTTCATCGAGAAAAACCCCAAGGCTCTTAACTGTCCGACTGAATGGTACAATCGTACCATCAACGACCACCGGTGGTAGGTTACCCCAGTCAATCCTAGATACCAGGCCAGGACTACCAATAACTATTAGCTGTATCTTGGTTGGATTGATATGTAGACCGTGACGCAAGGCCCAGTTAGAAATAATCTCAATATCCCTATTTAAGGTATTCAGGGTAACATGAAGGTTATTTAATGTCGACTGAATGTATATCTGCAGGTCGTCAGCGTAAAGATGAAAAGACGACACAATATTTTGAGTGATGTTATTGATAAAAAGAGCAAATAAAAGGGGGGATAACACACCACCCTGGGGAACACCGGCAGAGATATCAGTCCAGTCAGAGTAAGAGTTACCCAGCTTTACTCTCTGACGACGTCCAACAAGGTAACTTCGGAACAAATTGATTACAGATGATGATAAATTTAACGTCTTTAGTATTCCAATCAATACATCGTGGTCGACAATGTTAAATGCGCTGCTTAAGTCAAATAAGGCTAGAACTGTAAGTAACTTGTTATCCATGCCAAGTCGTATATCGTCAGTTACTTTTATTAGCGCAGTAGTGGTACTGTGTCCACGTCGAAAACCTGACTGGAAGGCGCTTAAAAGATTATTTTGCATTACGTAATTAGTAAGCTGTTGACAGACCAACCGTTCAAACACTTTAGAAAGAAAAGGTAATATGGAAATTGGACGGTAGTCTGAGACCAGCTTAAGTCTAACAGATTTAGGTAATGGAATTACGCTAGCATCCTTCCACGCGCTCGGATAAACTGAGGAATCAACAGCATGATTAAAAATATCAACGAGTATGGGCAAAATAATATCGAGAATGGGGATGATCATTTTTCGACTAATACCATCATCGCCAACAGCATTAGAAGATATGGATGTAACATATTTTCTGACATCATCCTCATTGAACTTATTTAGTACAAATAAAGGAAAGTCGTGTGAGGGCAAATTTTCAAGATTGTCAATAGTTTGAGACTTTAATTGCGAGCCAAGTGAAGTTAAAGGAGCAGTGAAGTGACAATTAAGGGTGTCTGGGTCTAATGTACAGGAATTATGATCCGTGCTTTTGCCGACAACCAGGGACCTCAGAAATCTCCATACTCGACTAGGATCCCCATTCTCCACAGACGAGTGAATGTAAGGGCGCTGAGCGTCTCTACAAATTCTATTACATCGATTTCTTAATTGGACGTACTTCTCTCTGTGCTCCTCACTGTTGGAGTTTTTGTATTTCGTTTTCGCAGCATGCTTTCGCTTTATTAGTAATTTGATATCCTCAGAAAGCCAAGGCGCTGGAGTATGTTTTAATTTGACGGGTCTTACTGGAGCATGTCTGTCATAAAGGCTAGTGAGAAGTGAGTTAAAAACATTCAATTTATCGTCAACGTGGTAAGCATGAAGGACCAAGGACCAGTCAATGTTTTTTGTGTCATTCCTCAAGTTCTCATAGTCAAGCGCTACAAAATTCCGCTGCATTAAAACCTTCCTCTTAACTTTAGGAGGACGCACACTATAAGAGAGATATATTAAATCTTGATAGGAGAAAATATCAGCGGAGCACTGCCCATGCCTATGAACAAGATTAGGGGAGGACACAATCATCAGGTCCAGTAAGGAGGGAGTACAACCAGGGGACATATGTGTGTTGTTCGTCGGAAGCAAGTTCAAGTTACAGCTTTCCTAAAATTGAGTTGAGTCTCCTAGATCTAGAGTCGCCCTTAACCATACAGGTATTGAAATCGCCCATAATAATAGTATGCTGGTAGTTCGGGGTATGGGATTCTAGCAGTTGCTCAAATGCTGAGAAGTAGTCCATCTGAGATGAGGGACAGTAGCATACGCCAAGGAGAACTTTATTTGTAATCGTTAGTTGAACCTCAACGAACAAATATTCTGGAGAGTTGGATGTAGGCGGCTGAGCAGACGAACTAACGAGTGTATAAGTCAGATCTGACCTTAGGTATATAGCAACACCGCCCCCGGCCCTACCCACACGATCATTTCGGAGTAACTTATATCCGGGCAAGCAGTAACTAGTGGACGGAAGGCAAGGCTTGAGCCAGGACTCCGATACAAGGATGGCATCAATGTGAGTTTGATCAGTGAAGGAAGCAAGAAAATCCGAGAAATGTGCCGGTATGCTTTGAGCGTTAATATGAACTACATTGAAGTTTTTATGGACATTCGCAAAGCTTGAGGCAAGAGCTTCATCAAGTGGAACAAAATATGTAGCGCTTAAGTAACTATCATGGCTGTCACTCGAGGAAACTGAATAGAAATCTTCAAAACTGGCATCATGTATAAGTTCCATAGCAATAGTTATTAATATAAGTACTTAAATAAATAAATATAATTCAATACAAATAAATAAATATATATTACTTTATTATTTTATTTTTATATAAGCATAATTAAACTTTATTGTCGATTAATTAACTTAATCCAATATGAACTCGTTTACAAACGTACGTGAAATTTTCATTTCATGTGCCAAAGGCTGCATATTTAAATGCACATAATTTTATTTGAATAACGATAATTAATTTATTGGAAATGTCAAACGTTAATGTATATTAAACCATTGTAGTCCCTTTAAAACCTGACCATTAAAGTTCTAATTATGAACCCAGTTATACTACTAATCTGAGCATTCTAAGCTGAAAAGCAAATCCATTTAAAGCGTGCCAAAATACCTATTCACACATACATTTATATGCGCTCAAAAATCTTAACTTTTCCATCGCAGTAAGGTTTAACTTGTGCCAAACTGACAGATTCAATAAATAAATTTCTATTTCCCGTGGCCACAACGTGGCTGGACGATTTTGATGAAACTTAGCTACTGATATAGATTATGCTACGGCAACTCTTTGTCGCGTGAAAAGAAACGGAATTTGCAGGATTTTACAAAATATTATGTAACATCTCGATAGAAACAGCTAGTTGTTAATACATTAATGTTAATTTTCTTGTAAATTTGTGATGCATTAATGATCTATTATTTGATTCTGAAAGTTAAAATTGATGTTACGTGTATTCGGAGAAATTCAGCCTGCGTATTAAATATCTTAAATTGTCAAAGTTATATTAAAATAGCGGTTTGAGACGAGACGAACAAGCACGTAAGTTTGAACATTGTCATCAACATATGTTGAAAACTTCTAAATTATAACCTTGGGTATTAAATTCTTTCACCCTTTTTATAAAGTACGACCTATAGGTAAAGCTATTACGTGAAAGTATAGAGGTATTCTAAATGTTAAAAAATGTATTTTGATCCTTAGGGTCAATTATATTTCAACGTCAAAGGCATCGTGATATATTTTTAAATGAGCCATACGATATTGGAATAGGTAGCCCAACAATGCGATTACCAAGTTTATGAATTCAATGTGTATATTTCTGAGATTTAAAGAATGTCCAGCTTTGAATGACGCATTTAAAAATGCATCGCATTGCCTAGTAATTTAATTTAATGTTAACTGACGCTTCTTCTCATAATCCTGTAATATTATATGACATGATAGGTGAAAATTTAATTTTAAACTGACTGACATCATGACTGACACAAACTCACCTGCTGACTCAATCTATCTAGTCTCAGTGTCATATTGATGTAGTCTGACTCGCTGAAGTACACCGCGTAGCCCCAGGCCGAGCCACACCAATGTCCTGTCGGTGGTGACGGTGACCGCTCCACAATAGTCATGTGACCGTCGGGGCTGACAGGATTTAATCTGACTGACATGATCTACTATAAATCACCTGCTGACTCAATCTATCCAGTCTCAGCGTCATATTGATGGAGTCTGACTCGCTGAAGTACACCGCGTAGCCCCAGGCCGAGCCACACCAATGTCCTGTCGGTGGTGACGGTGACCGCTCCACAATTGTCATGTGACCGTCGGGGCTGACAGGATTTAATCTGACTGACATGATCTACTATAACTCACCTGCTGACTCAATCTATCCAGTCTCAGCGTCATATTGATGGAGTCTGACTCGCTGAAGTACACCGCGTAGCCCCAGGCCGAGCCACACCAATGTCCTGTCGGTGGTGACGGTGACCGCTCCACAATTGTCATGTGACCGTCGGGGCTGACAGGATTTAATCTGACTGACATGATCTACTATAACTCACCTGCTGACTCAATCTATCCAGTCTCAGCGTCATATTGATGGAGTCTGACTCGCTGAAGTACACCGCGTAGCCCCAGGCCGAGCCACACCAATGTCCTGTCGGTGGTGACGGTGACCGCTCCACAATTGTCATGTGACCGTCGGGGCTGACAGGATTTAATCTGACTGACATGATCTACTATAACTCACCTGCTGACTCAATCTATCCAGTCTCAGCGTCATATTGATGGAGTCTGACTCGCTGAAGTACACCGTGTAGCCCCAGGCCGAGCCACACCACTGTCCGGTCGGCGGTGACGGTGACCGCTCCACGATGGTCATGTGACCGTCGGGGCAGCCGTCCGACGTAAAGGACACGAACTTGCCCACGGTGAACGTGTCGAATGTTAGCTGCAACAAAAGTATTGGTTTATAACGTAAAGTCAACAAGATTTCCAGAAACAAACTTGTTTTTTTTTTCGTGCGTGATCGCGACTAAAACAGTTGGGTTTTTGTCGAGACTGGGAGTAAAAAGTTCGATGCGTCTGCCGTAATCTCCTACCAAAAAAAGAAACAATTGTGATGTTCATTCATTTTGACAACAACGGATTTTTTCACGGAGCCCTCTTCTTATTCCTGTCATTTTAGTTGCTCTCCAGCAGCCGTGGTCAGGGGTGGACTGAGGTGACAGATTTGAACAAGGGTGAACTAATTTGCTCAAATTATAATATAATGATATAAGTACCCAAAGATTCATCAATTATTTGTGTTCCGTTATACGCAGAACGCACTCACGTCATAAATAAAGTACTCTCTCTACTTGGCAAAGAATTCTAGCTTTCAAACAACAACAAACACTCAACACCAGCACTCCCATAAAAGTATTGTTAAGATCAAAACTATAGATTTTAATAAATGCCAGTGCAAGGCGCCGACGTCAAAACAATATGGCGTCTTATGAGTTCATTTTGAAAATTTTAGAGCTCAGCTTCTGAAGCGCGGTCATAAAAGTGTGAAATAAGATTTCGTTCGAGAGCTTAATCCGCTCAAGCTAACGTAAGCTATATTAATTTTTTAATTATATTTTTCTGGTGTTATTGTTGTGTTTTTCTTAACAAAACTCTCTTTTTCTCTTTTCATACATTTTCATTTTTCTGTCAAACTTTCACTCTTCATTAAATTAAAGTTAAATAATCCTTTAAAATCTCTAAGTGCGGCAGTTAGCTAGCCGTTAAACAGCACTCTTATAACATATAAAAAACACTTTTATAACATTGTTGATCACGATAAACAAAATTATAATATAATCTAGCGTAGGCGGAGGGACAATTTACGAAACGCAACTCTTCAGATGTTGCGTGTCCATGGGTGACGGCAGTTGCTTTCCATCACGTGACCCGTTTGCTCGTTTGCCCCCTAATGTTATAAATATACCTATTTCCTAATTCCATCCGAAACACAAGTTATCTCTATCCAGGAGAGAGGATTAAAGGATATGGTTATTACGGATGAGAAATATTTTTACGGTAACATAAAAATATAAAATAAATATAGAATATTGATATTACGGCCCACAGTAAAGTTGTGTATTTACGGTCAATGTAATAAGCTGTATGAATATTTATCTGGCTCTAACTTAAGGGTTTAACCTTTTCGTGGACCCTCGTTATACAAATGCGTCTTATGAAAGGGACTGGTAATTGCTCTAAATATTTTAGTGTCGCCTCTATTCGAGATGAGTTAGAGTATGTCATTAAGCTAAAGATTTCAAAGCCGATGTCGTTAGCGGCAACTTAAATTATCTATTTGAATTTGTACTCAGCTGAAATGTATTTTTAAAAATTTAAACAACTGCAAATCTCGGAGGAGGATTGTATCTGGCCTATGTACGAGTAATTAATAATGCATTGTCTTTCTGTTTGTTGGTATAAAAACAATGCTATCTCTTTGGGAGATTCAAGCTATGTCAACACTCAACCTATATCTCCACATCGGATTTTATCAAGATTAGTTGAAAAGTAATCGACAGACAAAGTTTCTCGGTAATAATTTCTGAATAATTGAATTCAGGATTAATATATGGAGGAGGAAATACATCATTGCCAAATAACTTTTCCATTGCAGACAAAGGTGCCGGTTTTAGCACTACGACGCACTGGGCGAGAATTCTTTGGCGCCCTGGGTTCTAGGCGCCCCTTTTGTTTGCCTTCGATGCCCCTTTTTGGGGCCCTGGGTGGTTGCCCAGCGTTACCCCCCCCCCCCCCCTTAACGCTGCTACTGGTAACACATGGGCTAAGCGTGATTAAAATATATTTTTACTTATAAGAGGGCTGTTTTCTCACCTGTATGATATCTCCATAGTTTCCTCCGAGCGCGGTGAAGTTGAGATGGCAGAGGAAGGGCAGGTGGTCCTCCCGTGGTCTTCGTACTTCCAACTCGTAGGTTCGGCCCACATCGCCGAAGTATGTTCGGTTGCAAGCTGTAGACAATGATTATTATGTGAGTTGGGAAGTTGTACGAGGGCTGGTATTTATGTATCCGGAATTAAAAAAAGAAACAAACATATATAATTTAATATGGTTTTATTGCTTTTCAAAATATTCGCCGCGATGATCGACACACTTTTGCATACGCTGGAACCAATTTTCATAGCACTTTTTCCATTCTGATTGAGGTATCTCCAAAACGTGCATTTTGAACGCATCAACAGCCTCTTCGCGGCTCGAAAAACGTTGACCACGTAATTTGTTCTTCGCGTATGGAAATAAAAAGAAATCGTTAGGTGCCAAATCAGGGCTGTACGGCGGATGACCAGTCAATTCGATCTTTTGACCCTCCAAAAACTGAGTTGTTTCAGCTGAGGTGTGACAGCTAGCATTGTCGTGATGTAATATGATTCTGCGTTGTCGGTTGTCTTTTCTTATTTCTTCAAAGACTTCTGGTAAACAAATGGTCGTATACCATTCAGAATTAACCGTTTTACGATTCTCTAATGGCACTGTAGCCACATGTCCATTAATTCCAAAAAAAACAGGCGACCATTTGCTTCAAAGTACTTTTTGCACGAGTAACTTTTGTTGGTTTCGGCTCATCTTGGAACACCCACACCGTTGACTGTTGCTTAGTTTTGGTTTTGCGTAGTAACTTTGTGCTTAGTTACTTAGTTGCTTAGTCATATGCATAGATCCAAGATTCATCACCTGTGTAGATATTATAAACGGCTTTTGACGTACCATGGTTGTATTTTTTTATCATTTTTTTGCACCAATCGACACGAGCCCGTTTTTGATCGATTGTCAAGTTGTGCGGAATCCAACGCGAACATATTTTTTTTACAGCCAAATGTTCGTGTAATATCTTATGTATGCTCATCATACTTATGCCTAAGGACGCCCCTATCTCGCGATATGTAACATGACGATCACGCATTATTAGTTCCCGCACAGCATCTATATTTTGTGGGACAACAGCTGTTTTTGGGCGACCTTCTTTATTTTCATCCGTGAGCATAGACCGCCCACGATTAAACTCACTTTACCAGTGATAAACAGTGGTTTTTGATGGTGCTTTATCTCCAAAAGTTGCGGTGAGTTGAATAAAGCACTGTTGTTGATTTAGCCCACGCCGAAAATCGTAGTAAATCATTGCACGAAAATGTTCACGCGTTAAATCCATGGCAAATGAAGACACGCAATTTTCAAAATGACGCCACAATGGAAAAATAATTGACAGTCACATGAAACAAAATGTATTCTTCAACCAAAGAGTTCTATTTTCAAATGTTGTAATTACTTTTTAAATATTGTTCTTGTAAGTGACCAGTTCTGGATACATAAATAGCAGCCCTCGTATAAGTTTATGATGTACTAGATGACGCCCGCAACTCCGTTGCGCCAAAATTCGTTTATATATACGAAACCGTAAATTTTTTTAGATAAAAAGTAATAACATATCCTTTTCCGGGACTCAAAGTATCCCTATACCAAATATCAGCAAATGCGATTTGGGCGTAAAGAGGTAATAGACAGAT
Organism: Polyommatus iphigenia; assembly: GCA_963422495.1. Classification (NCBI taxonomy): domain Eukaryota; kingdom Metazoa; phylum Arthropoda; class Insecta; order Lepidoptera; family Lycaenidae; genus Polyommatus; species Polyommatus iphigenia. Next base: position 1,433,229 of record OY730184.1, on the reverse strand, counting down.
AGATAGATGGACAGACAGACACACATTCACAATTATTATCATAGTAGTATGGAATACAACCCACCGGATTTTGGGCGTATTTTTTTTTCACTATTACGCATAAAAGCATAAAACGAATAAAATATTTTTATTTATAGAATAATGAAGTATTTCCGTAATCCTAATCCTGTGTTAACTCAATGCAATTTGCAAAATCTTAAAAACTAATCAGGGTTCCAAAAACGATCCATATCTAATTTCTATGTAACAATCATAAGGCAGCTATTTAATGCATTATTTGTTATCATTGTTTAATTGCGTCTTAATCCTTCGATCGGAGGTTCTAGGAATTCCCATTGTATTCTTTTGTTCTCGCGATCACCGGTGCTCGCGCGGGGCCTGAAAGATTAAATTACTTTAATTACGTCACAATAAAATTATATAATGTGTCATAAAAGTATTCCTCAAGATTTATGTTGAGTGCGTCGGGCGTCGGGTCTGACCGAGCACTGAGTCCTGACAACCGTATTAATGTCACTAGCAGAATATTATGTAACTGCTGAGTGCTTGGGCTATATTCTACAGTAAACTAGCTAACCCGGCAAATGTTGTTTTACCATTTAAATTATTTCTAGTGTCAATAATATAATTAAAAAGTAGATAAAAATCTATTCCCAGACTTAACGAATGTATATACAAATTTTCATTAAAATCGGATGAGTCGTTTTGGAGGAATTCCCACACAAATACTGTGACACGAGAATTTTAAATATCAGATTATAGCAAATACTAACCTAATAAGATTTTTTTTTTAATTCTGTATTTGCCAAACTCCGCCAAAATTTAAAAACATATTCTATCGAAATTTTATGTACCTAGATAGGTCTAAAAATGTGCCAACATCTATTTTTCATGACCTTAAATATAAAGGGTGACCATCCTTAATTATTTTCGGACAAAACTTTTTGGTTTTTATTTTGTCGTGATTCAGCATACAAATTGGTAGGTACATACAATTAATAGATTTTGTTACTTTTATATTATATCTACTCCTCAACATCTTTGACTCTTTTGATATTCCCATGGCACCATAACTGGTTTCTGTTTACAATTAAAAGTTTGCTTGTGCACCTTAAATTTCTACCACAGTGAGTTTTCGTGTCTATCATGTCATCTAATGACAACCACAATAATCCAAACTCGTGACAAAATAATACTGTAACATCTATTCATAGAACAATAGCACCTGTATCCTCCACAAAACAGAGGTATGAGAGGGAAAATTTAAATAACGCTTCACAATAGGCGGCCATATTTTCACAATCTTTTTAAAAACGCCCTTTGTCTGTCCTGACAGCACATTACGGCTAAGACAAGTTGTACTGCCGCAATATTTTCCGTCCAGTTTTTTGTTTTACCGTTAGATTGAATTAATTTGTTTTTAGATATCGTTTATTTAAAAATAATTTTGCGTAAATATTATATATTTTTGTTAAAATAATTTTATTCTAAATTCTTACTTCCACATCCGTACTATATAGGATCCGTACTAGTATTGTTATTGCGTAAGTGTGTATGTCTATCTATCTATGTCTGTCTTTATGATATCTTTGTACGCTTAAGCCGCTGAAGCAATTATTTTCAAGAAATTTTGGTATTACATACTTTGAGACCCGGAAAAGGCTATGGACACGATAGTTTCTTGTCGTATAAAGGAACAGTTTAATAATAATCGAATTTTGGCGCAACGAAGTTGCGGGCCGCATATTAGGTATATAAATTATATTATTATTTTTATTGGAAATAAAGATTACCGTTTAATAAAACCATGACAGTCTTTACTCCTAGAACAATGACGAAGTAACTTTTATGCTAAATACTCACATACGGTTTTGCTCGATAGTTTTACTCCAAATCGAAGGAAATGACATATTTGACATATTTAATTCCATCGAGACGGCTCGAAGCGAGCCTTCGAGCTGTCAGTTTTGGCGGTCCACACGGTGGTTATTGCTCGATTTGGAGTAAAACTATCGAGCAAAACCGTATGTCAGTACTTAGCATTATAATGTTTTTATGACTGTACAGTGTACATTGTGCCCTGTACAGTCACGAAAAACATTATCAAAGTTATCAGATTTTAAACATAAATTTCAAAACTTGTAAGTAATTTTTACTCGTACGTTTTACAAATGGTCCATTCCACAGAGTAATGGCGTGCTCAGATACAACTTTTTACGTCGCGTCGCGTCGGACTCTTGAGGAAGGCTCTGTGTCTGCACAATCTGTATAATGAAACTTGCACAGGATATACATTAAATGTTCGGAAGTTTTTTGATTAAAAAATAAAACTTTTTATATCCCGCTTTTATGGAGCCCAAAAGTGCTGTAAACCCCTTTTTCAGAGATTTTAAAAGTTAAAATTTCATGTCGAGATTTTGTAAAGTTTTTGCTCACTTATGAGACTTGCTTACTGTATTTATATTTTGTACACTTTAATCATTATGAAATAAATTCAAATAACCATAGAAAAAAGATTAAAAGTAGAGGGTGGTTTAAAAAATCTATTGCAGTGCGGGAGTGCAGCATAAGTGAAAATTAAACAAAGCAGCAGAGCAAAGCAGAGCGCGTGGGAAAAAGAGAGAGAAATTACTTCCTCTTCTTCGCCACTTCAGCGGTCCACTCTCCTTCCGTCATCAGCAGGGCTAGCTTCTTCTTTCCCATGTCTACTGTTGTTACAACAGTAGACATGGGAAAGAATCGACATACTGACAGATTCTATCGACAAAATGACGGATTTCCATTGTCTAACTGTCACTTTGTCTTGTCTTACTGTCACTTTGTCAATTCTTCCGTAGAAAAAACCGTTTAACTATGGTTTAACCATGCTACTCCTAAAAGTTACGTGTCGTGGCGCTAGTTTCACATTTTTACCTATCGCAAAAACGTATGTACTATCAGAGAAAATGATTCCTAGGCAGACGGCGGACCTAAATAATTTGGTCGCGTTAAGTCAAACTCCGACCGATCACAGCTAACATAGAATTGACATAAGCCAGCCAAATGACGTTGGTCTGTCAACTGCCTAGGAATCAATTTCCTTGATGGTACATTGTACAACGCTGCTAAAAGTTTTTTCTTCGAAACTGCTGTTAATAGAAAAATAATTGATTTTTATATAAATTATGTAAAACCATGATATTATAATTTAATTGGATTTACGCGTATGACATTATAATAATTATACAATTCATTACGAACGTATGATATTACAGAAAGCAATTTATTCAGTGAAGTTGTATTATAATAATTATAATATAAATTATTTATATTAAATTCTTTACGCTCATTTATAATTTATGGGTATTTCTCTACGAATAATAAAAACTAAGGAAACATAACTCCCATACTATTACCGTTTTAAATTTGGCTCCTTTCGAACTGTCATGTAACGTCAGCCTTGAGGTACAATTCCGTGCATCGCGATCGATCGCGGCCGCGCACGACCTACGACTGTCGTCGGTCGCTCGCGACCATAGTCAGCGTATGAAAATGTATGGCACCGCTTCCGAGGCCCGCGACAGACGCGCGCCGTAGGCGGCAGTCGTAGGCGACTGTCGTAAGGCGCGCGCGATCGTGTCTTGAAGTTAATATATCATATTAACTTCAAGACACGGTCGCGCGCCGCCTACGACTGTCGTAGGCCATGCGCGACCGTGTCTTGAAGTTTATTATGTATTAACTTCAAGACACGATCGCGCGCGGCTTACGACAGTCGTAGGCCGCGCGCGTCTGTCGCGGGCCTCGGAAGCGGTGCCATACATTTTCATACGCTGACTATGGTCGCGAGCGACCGACGACAGTCGTAGGTCGTGCGCGGCCGCGATCGATGGCGATGCACGGAATTGTACCTTTAATACCGTTCAAGGCCACCTAAATATTGCAAATGAATTGAAATGTGTACCTAAAGTACACTTTTTTGACAAGTATTGTGGTGCATGTTTTTTGACGGAGTTACTTTTCGTTAGTTTTTATTTTTCGTAGGTATTTCTACAATTTTTTATCGTTTTTGGCTAAAATATTATTATTGTGTTAACAAAATACTATGGCAGCTTATAATGTTAGTGTACACCTACGTATTTTTTGCATATTCCTAGTATTTTTCGGGAAACAAACCTGAATAATGGTTAGTTTAAAAATGTATCGCCTTATTCGTTTCGCTGCGAACAAGCCCTAAGCAAAACGCAGTTCTGTTAACCAATCTCTTGTGTAATAAAGTTAAATGAATAGTTACTTGAAAAATGCAATATTCGTGTTTCATTTTGTTAGTAAAATATTGCGTTTGATTGGCAAAATTGCGTCTTTTTGTGTAGTTAATTGAATTATATTATCACGTTTCGTTGAGATGTAAACTAGTCCTAAGCAAAAACTTCCTACTTCTTGTGCATTAAATATTTAAAATTTTTCGTTTGTCAATAAAATGATTCTTCTTGTATATAAAAATTCAAAATGCATTGCTACGTTTTTCAATAAAATTATTCTGATTATGTATCTGAAATTTGATGACGCCCGCAACTCCGTTGCGACAAAATTCGCGAACCGTACATTTTTCCGGGATAGAAAGTATCCTTTGTCCTTTCCCGGGACTCAAAGTATCTCCATGCTAAACAACAAAATCGGTTTAGCGGTTTGAGCTTGAAGAGGTAACAGACAGACAGACAGACAGAGAGACACACTTTCGCATTTATATTATTAGTATGGATTTTAAAAACATGGCTGTGTTTCGTTGTGAACTAGCCCTAAGACGTTTTTCAAACAAGCTCGCTCGCCCGGAGGGAGCACTGTGCATTAATTATCATGTGTACATTTCTCCGTCTCGCTGAGATAGCTTATAATGAGTCTGAAAAACACACAAAAGACGCTTTCAGGTCCGCAAATACTGTCTGGTCTGACACTGGACGGGTTGAGCCTTAAAAACTAACCGTTTTTAGGGTTCCGTACCCAAAGGGTAAAAACGGGACCCTATTACCGAGACTTCGATGTCTGTCCGTCTGTCCATCTGTCCGTCTGTCTCCAGGCTGTAACTCAAGAATGGTAATAGCTAGAGTGTTGAATTTTTTACAGATTATGTATTTCTGTTGCCGCTATAACAACAAATACTACAAACAAAATAAATTAAATATTTAAGGGGGGCTTCCATACAACAAACGTGATTTTTCAAACATTTTTTGCTCGGTATCAATGATGACAACAGGTAGGCACTTGAAATTTTCACGAAAGCCTTAATTATATGTGTAATTTAATAATTAATAATATTTTTTTATTAATTATTAAATTACAAATTTAATTAATTTAATAAACACAAATTTTGGCCTATTTTTGCTCTACAACGGTACGGAACCCTTCGTGTGCGAGTCCGACTCGCACTTGGCTGATTTTTTAAAAAGACTTGTTTTTTTTTATTGTGATGTTTCTTAATAAAAGTTAAACTTATAAGTTTTACTATTGGAAAAGAGTCTGTTAATAGAAATAAATTCATGAAACCAATAGTGAAATGAATAAAGTTAAAATATAAAAGAAAAGTTAAATCAAAAACCCATTTTACATTAAAACGCAATAAAACCGAAATAAAACGAAATAAAAAAGCACCACAAAAAGCTTTAAGCGCGATAAGTTGACATCGTAAACAACGGAACTTAACACCTTATTAAAAGTGAGCTTTTTTGGTAATTGCGCCCACATTTCGTAATGAGAATACGTGAAAGCTCGCTCGCGCTTAAAGCTAATTAGAGGAGCTTTGTGCGCGTGTTTTGTGAAATGTTTAGAATACCTGGTTCATACGCGTATTGAATGCGCGTTCACAAAAGAAATATTCATTTGATAATTCCTTTGCCTTGATCATTTGCCTAATTAATATTTCTTTGTTCAATTAAAAAGGTGTGAATAAAAGAAAATGTATATTTTAATTGAGCGTTGAATTCTTTGTGCAAAGTTTTATCGTAGTTATTTTTACGTAGCTGTTTGGTTTTCATATACTTCATTTGAAAGGGGCAATATATTATTTTGACTGTACAGTATTTGCAATTTTCTAAAATATTCCGTAAAGTAGGACCAAAATATTTAAAAATAATACAATACCGCTTCAACGGCCCAAGCGGCCATATGTGGCCGCGAGAACAATAATAGATTTCCAAGAATCCGCAATCGAAGGATTAATAATAATAATTTAGTAATAAAAAGTACCCCAAGCTAAATGCAATAAACATCCTAAACAAACTTCATAATACTGATCACGGGCATTTACATCGTCGGAAGAAAAACCGTCTAGGGAGAGTCAGCTGTTCTATTATCTCTTATATAATATTCATCCCTTGAGTTAGGGAGATGCCAGAGCATATTAGCTCTTATTGTAACTGCCTTTTGCTGTTTATATTGCAATATATCAGAATTATTTAGTAGACCACTTATCTTTGGTGTTATTGAAAGTAATTGTCACGATGATTGAAATGAACGAATGAATATTGTGCTTTATTGTGCTCAAATTGTACAAACATAATAAAAGAAGTTACATGAACTCGGCATAAGCACAAAGGCGGTTTTATCGCTATGAAGCGATTTCTTCCAAGCAACCTCTGGCGCATGGAAACAAACTACAAAACAGTGCAATGATTTATTTTACGAATGTTATTGCAAATACCAAAAAGTTTTAAGAGATAATTTTTTAAGGTAGAACTTTTCCAGAATTATCAAAATATGACAACCATAAACTTAGCTTCAAATTATAAAGTGAATGAAATTGAATCTTCTTAATGTTACCTCTTTGTTCATTTTTTTTCTAAGTGCTAATATCAGTTTGCTAAAGTTGATTGTGATGTTATCTGTAACGAAACTTGGAGTCCCAGGAATAAACGTAGCGCAAATTAAATCTCAAAACAACATACAATTTCCTCGCGATGGGCCAGTTATTTTATAATCTTTTCGTGGTTAACAAAATGTTTAAACGTTACGTGTAGTAATCGTCATATTATAAACCCGCAATTTATCATCACCCATATTATTTGATCGATCGTTATGGAACGACCCTAATTACTCCCATTCAAAGGCTATTATTGGTTTTTAATCAAAATGTATTTGCTTTGCTTCGTTTTATATAACAGTTACAGAATTGAATTTAATTTAATGTTCGTTTATCAGTATCATTCTGCTTGTGTTTTGTTACTTACTTGAAAATTCAACATTTCTTTTTGTCTGTTTAATTCGATTTAATTTATAAACTATCAAGTACTATGTGGGAATAAAAATTAAAAGTTTTGAATTTTTTGACATAAAGGTGCTCCCGGACAGCAGTTATATAACGTTATAAAACATTGCGTAACACGATAATATTACATTTTATAACATCGTGTAACATACGCTACAACATGTAAAAAAATAACGTGTCATTTTTTATAATTTGTTAAAAAATATTAGACAAAAATGTTATCTAACGATATATAACTTCTGTCTGGGAGCACCTTAATCCATTTGCAATATTTTAATTACATTAAAAATGGAGTAACAGAATCACAAAGTGGTATCCAAGAAATGAGTAAAGAAAGAAGGGCACTGTCAAAAATGAGTGACAAGAAGGGCTAGAGATAGAAAGTTGCTAGAGAAGGTCTATGTCGAAAGACAAGCTACATTTTATACTGTATCAAAATGGCTTCAAATAAATAAATAAATAAATTGAATTTAAAATACTTTTCATGAAATAAATAGCTCAATGAATTTTGACCTGTGGGATCTTGGACTGTTAATATTTTCATATTATCACCGACTCTCAAGAGTTAACGCCCAAAAAATGAATCTGTAGTAAAAAAAATCTTTATCTTTCTTTTTATTTTTCAAACAAAGAGCCTAATTAAAACGGATCAGGAGCAGGCGTAACGCCTCAAATACGTTTTTAGTCCCGACGATAATTGTCTTACACAAAAGGCCCCGAGATGTCCTCACAAAGCTCCTGAACTAGATTACTCGTTCCGCGATTCCTTTAGAGGCATTATTTTCAGCGAGTTATGATTTGCAGATTTTATTTTAGATAAGTGGTTGTGTTTTTGTGAAGGCTGTGGTTATGTTGTTTTATGTGTATACTAAAAATAATACTTTAATTCAATAAAAGAATCGAAGAAAACTAGATTTTTATCCTTATATCCTAAGACTAGACTTTATTGCGCGAATGCAGTGTGTTTTGTTTTTTATAAGTGTGCAATCGTATGGTCATTTTAAATCTCAAGCCCTACAGTATTTTAAGATTGGGTACTTCACTCTGAGAGTAATGTTTAAATCACCTTAAATTTATGAAAAGCCTTATTTTAAAAATATTATCAACAGTACAACAGAATCCTCAAATTAACATTCTCAAAGCCTTGTTAAAGTATCTTAACATTAAAGCAAATAATGATCGCTACCCATTACAGAACGATCTAGAAAATTAAATATAAACTTCAATAACCCGAACAGTTCCATAATCCATGACAATAACCAATTCCAAAATAGAAGAAAGCATGAAATGATGATAGCCTATTTTAAAACAGCATTACCACGCCCATTCCAGTCGTTATCTCGGAAACGAAATCAAGTGGCCAAGCTAGGGTTATCAGGTCTTAAATATAAAGATTAGCTAAGTTAGCCGACTAGTTATTAGGTATATTTGGTACAACATGGTAAATACATTTAAAAAAATTTCTGAGATCGAATAACTTTAGGGCTAGAATGATGACGTAACCATCCAAAAAACTGATATTAAATAATGTTAAAAATTGCGTCTAATAATTTTGTACTAGTAAGCGCCGGATCTATTAAGAGTTTAAAAGATTCACAAATGGATAATTCAATTATAGATGTCTTGCATTACATAGTACAGATATCATTAGTTGGAAAAATTTACAGTTTTATAACATACATAAAAAATTGTTTAGTTTTCTATTCTTCAGCTGATTCTTTGAAGAATCTACGTTTTTTAAAACTGGATTTTATAAAGTTGGCAACCCTAGTTCCAGTTCTATTACGGTACCGTGGAAATTCGATACGACTCGTTTAAAATTCAAATATTTGTCCAATTGTGGCTTTCTTAATACGCGCCACACAATGGAGGCACGGTAGAGATTTCATTAGATATTCCTTTCATAAAATACGCTACCTTATCCGCTCTGGATGGATTTATTCACATTTCCAACAGGAAATGTGAATAAATCCATTTTTAATTAGATTCTGTAGAGATATTTAAAATGTGACAATATTAATATGTCTTACTGATCCAATATCAATATTGTGTTTTAGTGAAATTGGTTTGTTTTACGATTCTGTGCTAGTAAGTATTTTATAACTTAAATTACATCTCTTCGGAATGCAACTTCATGTCTCGTTCGTGGGGGTCCGTTTTCTACCAACGTATAAAAATATGATATTGAGACACCAATTTAAGCGTTGTGAATTGTGATTAAATTGTCAGAACTCTAAATTTCAGTGATTTGACGTATCCTAAAGTTATATTTTTCTTTTTGATAGGAAATTCACTGGACTGAACAACAAACAAAGATGCATTTTTGATTATGGGTGAAGCCAAACGAGCTTAATTTGTGAGTTGTGAGTCGCAGAATTTCTGCCGCGTAAATATAATATTTTCTCACCTCCGGGCGGAAAGCGTCAACTTTCTTCCCGCTGCGCTTACCGATGTTGCCGTTTTCCGCCTCCGTTGATGAGAAAAATAATATACGCACCACGGGCAGTAAGGTACTATTTCATACAAATCATGACTCACAAAATTACGCTCGTGTGAATTAAACAGGACTTTTGTATGAAACTGGATGCAGCAGAATTCTGCCGAACCGAAATTATGCGACTCACAACTCACAAATTACGCTCGTTTGGCTACGCCCTTAGTGTCGAAACACACTAGGCCGAATTACGCCGGCGTAAATTCCGCTGCAAATGTCATTAGCCGCATACTGACCAAGCGAGCAGCCTCGCTGCCTCGCCCGAGCGTGCCGCGGCCCGAGCCGAGAGTTGTCGGTTTTTGTCGATGCTCAAAGGCGCCTCGGTACGTTTGCCGCGCACTAACACGTACTGACCGACCGAGCAACTGCTGCGCGAGGCTGCCTCGCGAGGCGGCTCGCTTGGTCAGTACGCGGCTAAACGCATACAAAATACGGACGGAACGCGACGGAATAGTGTGTCATCCCTCGCGTTCCGTCCGTATTTTGTATGCTTTTGAAACGCGGCGTAAACGCGGCGGAATTTACGCTGGTGTAATTCGGCCTAGTGTGTTTCGACACTTTAACATTATATATTGTAATGAACTGATTATATTGCTTGATTAAATTGAATCGATGATGAAAAATAAAATTTATAAAGTATCTACTATGTACTATTCTTCATAACTTAACTAAGATTACAAAACTGACAAACTCATACTTACGCGAGCAAGACTTGGGCTCGTCGCTTTTGTCTCCGCAATCGTCTTCGCCGTTACAATATTTGTCCAAAGAAATACATTGGCCCGTGTCGCAGAGGAGTTCGCTAAGTTTACACGGTGCAGCCGATCTCACTACTTTCCTACCCATCTCATTAAACTCTTCCGTCAGATCTTGCGGGGAGCACAGCTTTAGTAATAGCACAATGATATAAATAGTTCGTACCGTGTCCCCCAAACTCTTTAGGAAACACATCTTAGTTTATTTCATGTTGGTTCGCGTATCTGTAACAAAGGAAAAGAGTGTTAATATTGATTGATATTGAGGCTATTTTTGTTGAACATTGATTTTCTATTAAATTAATTTTAGATCGAAAAATATCTAGATACTAGATATCGCCCGCCACTCCATTGCAACAGTATTCATTAATCGCGCGGGAACCGTACATTTTTCTGTATCAGAAACTATCCAATGTTCTTTCCTGTGACTCGAATTTCATACCAAATTTCAGCAAAACCGGATTAGTTTAGGCGTGTAGACAGATACACTTCACATTTAAAATATTAGTACGCATAACGTATTAAACGCAGAAACACATTTACTTAAATTGCCAAAGCAAATAGCAAGGGTAAGATTTGAGATAAGAAAGGTTAAGTATCAAAACTAAATTTGAGCAAACTTCATATCAAAATTTACGTACTCGAGCGAGAAGTTCGGAGTTTATTACACTATAACTTTAAATTTGATTAAAACTTATTATTTGTATCCGTTCCATTCCCTTCGTTTCTCCATTTTAACTTTTCTATTAGTCTCGTTGGAGTAATAGATGAGTTTGGATGGGGTTAATATATTTTAACGGGACTACCCTCGTAACTTTCAGTTTTTACTATTTGGCGGTCACTTGAGAGTTGTGATCTATCGCTTCGATCATCTATTTTCCTTACGTAGGTAGACCCAACTCACACGAAATGCCGCCTGGAAGGATGGTGTTTTCAAACGCTGTCAAAAAGAATATTCCATCATCACACTTTCTACCTACCACCTGCCACCAGAGGGAGCTATGTAGCAATAAGGTCTTATATGTCAAACAGGTGTCATGTGTCGCTAAAAATCCTTAGACTCTGCTTTTTCGGTTGAGTGCCTAAACAAGTGTTTTTTCATATTTTTGTTTTTTTAGTGTATTTTTCAATTCGTTAAAGTGTTTTTTCGTCCTGTTGAAGTTCTTTTAGTTGTGTTTGTCTAATATTGTGATTGTCTTGGTGTAAGTGTTGTTTATTGTAGTTTTTAATCGTGTAAATAACCTAGGGTAGCCGCCATGGACGCGGAACCGCCCGACCCGGGTGGTGGGAGTCCTAATAATCCTGAAGATATGGTATGTGAGACTTCTAATAATCCTAGAAAACGGGCTAATCCCGATAGTACAATAATTAATACATCCTCTAAAAGGATGATGGATAACTCTCACTCCATACCTTCCATCCAAATGAACTACGTATGTCCCGACTTTGAGAACAAAAAGCTTTACTCCACTAACGATGTCGCACCTTTTGTTGTACATGTGTCGAAACCAGAATCGGAAAATGGAGCACCATTGAGGCCTATGGAATTTGGCCAATTTTTATATAAGAATAATGTTACTAATGTTAAAATGGATGGCATTAAAAAGATAGGTCGCAATAGGATTTCGATTGAATTTGACTCTGCGGAAAATGCTAACTCCTTTTTAAATCTACCAATAATTTCAAGTGCTGGGTATACTGCTTCAATCCCATTGTTCAGTATTACCCGCATAGGTATAGTTCGTGATGTTCCCGTAAGTTGGTCCATGGAGGAACTTGTTGAAAATTTAAAAACCCCATCAGGCTATGGAGAAGTTTTGAAGGCCCGGAGACTAAGTCGGAAGAATCCTAATGACCAACAAACTTCATGGATCCCAACCCAATCAGTTGTCCTGACTTTCGCAGGACAAAAACTCCCACCCCGTGTTTATTGTTATTTTACCTCATTACCTGTCCAAACCTATCTACTTCCAGTCATACAGTGCAATAAGTGTTGTCGTTTCGGGCACATTAAAGCCCAGTGCCGTTCAAATCCCCGGTGTTACAAATGTGGTCAGTCGCATGAGGTAGACACTTGTGTGGCAATAAATCCAACCTGCTTGTTTTGTTCAGGATCACATACAGCCAATAGCCCATCTTGCCCCGAACATGCTCGCCAAAAAGAAATTAAACTTGTAATGTCGCAGGAGAGTATTCCATACATGGAAGCTTCGGCTCGATTTCCCCATGTAAGACGCTCTTTTGCTGACTCCGCCAAGACCTCTCCTTCCTCTATTTCCACTGCTTATCCTTCACTCCAATCCAGATCACAACCCAAATCTCCTGTCACGACCTCATACAGGAAAACTGTATTTACTCCCCGCCGTACACCTACTCCTGTGATCCCTGGTTATGATCACCAGGCTCACAAAAATATTATTAATGAACCCGCTTCTCAGTTACCAAATGGGTGTGCATATCCTTCCAGTACTGACATTTCTCCGAACGACAACTTTATTGACTCCCTTGTCAACACCCTTATCCATATAATCTCCCGATTTGGTGACTCCGGACTACCGAACAAAACTCGTACAAACCTGACCCAGCTCCTTAACTCAGTCCTCAATAATGGATCAGCTCCCGATGATCCAGTGGAATTGTCGGAGCATTAGGAACAAAAAACAGGACATTTGTAATTTAATTAATACTTTTAAGCCATTGCTCATTGCCGTCCAGGAAACATGGTTAAAGCCTGGTTCACGTTTTCGTATCCCCGGCTACTCATGTTTCCGGGACGACAGAGCAGATGGCAAGGCTGGAGTAGCCATTCTGGTCTTCAGCCAATGTACATATTCAGTGTTGTCCCTACCTGTACATAGTAGTTTGTTTAATATTGTGGCTGTCCGTATTGTAAATACTGTATATATATCAGTGTATATTCCTACTCCTAGTCCTTCAATCCTTTCCGAACTTTCAGCCATCCTTTCCTCTATATCTCTCCCTCGGGTTGTATTAGGTGACTTTAATGTTCACCACACATCCTGGGGATCCTATTTCAATGATTCCAATTCATCCCTATTCATGGATATCTTAGATGACAATAATCTGGTGGTGCTTAATGATGGATCTCCCTCTCGTAGGGTCTCGCCTTTGCAAAACCCTAGGAGTGTGGTGGATCTCTCATTGTGCTCACCGGCTATTGCTTCTTTGTGTTCATGGTCTGTCCTGTCAAGTTCCTATGGTAGCGATCATTTTCCTATTAGTATTATAATAACTTAGTCGACCAGACAGACAATAGCTCCTAATCCTCCCAGACTAAAATATAAAGTCCAAAAAGCAAATTGGGCGAAATTCGCCATAGCCACAGACTCTGAAACCAACCTTATCCCAAACTTAAACTCAAATGATCCTCACATTCAATATCAAAATTTAAAGCACATACTCTTGAGCGCGGCAGAGAGTTCTATACCACTTAAGAGCACAACATCTCATAGACCGTCACCTCCGTGGTGGGATGAGGATTGTACCGCAGCTTGTAGGCGTCGTAAGGATGCTGAAAGACTATACTCTAGGTCCATGACCATGACAAATTTTCTTAATTATAAAAAAATTTCGGCTGAGGTTTCCAAATTATTTTCTGAAAAAAAGAGAGAAGGCTGGCGACAGTTCTGTTTAAGTCTGTCGCCTGCGTCTAAACCCTCATTAGTTTGGAGAAATATAAAGAAATTCCGTGGATCACTTTCGGAAAGCAATTACCGTCAGTCCAATGATCCTTCTGAATGGATTAACGCATTTTCGCGAAAGTTGGCTCCTCCGACGGCTCCAACTTTCGAAGAACTTAGCGTTTGTTCCTCATTAGGATCAACTACAAACTGGCTGGACTCGCCATTTTCTCTGGAGGAATTCCGATTAGTGTTAGGTTCTTTAAAGGATACCGCTGGCTGGATACGCCTGGTGCTGATGGAATTCCATATTCCTTTATTGTCAACAGTGGACCAGACACACAACATCTGTGTCTCAAGATTTTGAATGACATCTACGAGTCGGAAGTTCCACCAGATGATTGGCGTTCACAGATAATCTTGCCTTTTATTAAACCGGGAAAACCTACTAATGATCCAAACAGTTACAGACCTATTGCTCTATCTGTTATCTTAGGAAAAATTCTGGAGCATTTAATCAAGAACAGATTGGAGTGGTTAATGGAAAGTCGGGGTGTGGTATCTAAAACACAGTTCGGTTTTCGAAAAGGCTTTAGCACCATGGATGGTGTAGCAACACTTGTAACCGATATCTGCATCGCCTTTTCGAAAATGGAACACGTGGTGGCGGTGTTCTTGGACGTATCATCTGCGTACGATAATGTCAGACTTCCACTGCTCAGGCAAAAATTGCTTCAGCTGAGCGGCTCGACAAGGATGACAAACTATATCTGTAACGCCCTTACTCCCCGTTCTGTAGTCATCTCTACCCAAAATTCCCAATTACCTCCTAGAACAGTCTATCAAGGCCTCCCTCAAGGTAACGTCCTCAGTCCTAAACTTTACACTATTTACACCAATGACGTTGACCTCGTAGTCTATAGTTTCTGTGAGTTCCTCCAGTACGCAGATGATTGGGCCTTGTACATAGCTTCAAAAGATATTGCGGAATGCTCCGCACGTCTCAACTCAGCCATTAGCTATCTTACCGAATGGATGGATAGACATGGCTTGTCCATCTCTATCGCCAAAATCTCTGTTGTTGTGTTTTCTCGTTCCAGAACCATACCAGATCTCAACATCGGCCCAGGCGAGCAAAGTTTTCCGGTAAAGGATAATGTAAAATTTTTAGGTGTATACTTAGACTCTAGGTTGACAGGTGTATACCACATCAATCACATAGCACAAAAATGCGAAAAGAATATTAACATCTTACGTTCTCTCTCAGGTGTCTGGTGGGGTTCACATCCTTGCACGCAGAAGCTTATGTACAATGCCTTAGTCCGTAGCCACCTAGACTATGGCTCCTTTCTTTTAGAGCCGTGCAGTAAAGGTTCGCTTAAGACTCTTGACAAAATTCAGAGTAAATCCCTAAGAATTGTAATTGGAGCAATGAGATCTACACCTATTAATGCTCTACAAGTTGAATGTGGGGATCCCCCGCTTAGCTTGAGAAGGCAGTACCTGTCAGACAGATTTGTGTTTAAGTTATTCCAAAACACATCCCATCCACTTCTTGGTAAACTTCACACCCTTTCGCAATTAGTTAGCTCTTCAAGCTACTGGTTGCATAAGGATCCTCCTTGCCTCCTGATTAGCTACCATAAACTCACCCGTCTACCTTGCCCTATTTTCCAATCTAGACTTAACCCTATTTTTTCCACTCCCTATAATGCACTTACCCTCCATCCAAAAGTGCTTCTAAATTTTCCAATTGCTAAGGGCTCTGTCTTTGCTAATACCCAGTTCAATCAAATTATTAATGAGCACTTTAGGGACTGGCTGCTTATTTTTACGGACGCATCTAAACTCTTGGAGGACAGCTGTGTTGGAGTGGCGGTATGGATCCCGAGAGTTAATGTTGTTCTAAATTTTAAGTTACCTCCAAATTCATCCGTATTTACAGGAGAAACCTTAGCCATTATGGAGGCACTATCATTTGTTGAATCACACCACCTCAACAAATCCATTATACTCTCGGATTCAAGAAGCGCCCTGGAGGCCATTAACTCTAATCAGTTTTGCTCCAAGTGCAGATTTCCTTTAGTCTTAAAAATAAGACAGCTTCTCCTTAGGTGTCACACACAAGATATCCAAGTTGCTCTGGCTTGGATACCAGGACATAGTGGAATAGCTGGCAATGAGAGTGTAGATGCATATGCTAAGGTCGCTATAACAACAGGTACAACTAGTCACTATAAGGTTTATTGCCAGGACTTAATTCCTCTAGCTAAAAAAGACTTGTACACTAATTGGCATAATGAGTGGTCAAGAACCAGTGAAGATAAGGGTAAATACTATTTTGAAATCCAAAATAGTATCCCCATTAAACCATGGTTTTTTAAATTTAAAGATGCAAGTAAAACAGTTTGCTCAACAGTTTGCCGAATCAGACTGGGTCACTGTTGTGCACCTGTTTTCTTAGCCAAAATTAGGGTTAGAGACAGTTCACTATGTGAGTGTGGCATAGACGAGGGCACTTTAGACCATATTTTCTTTTCCTGTCCAAAGAACCAATCCTCATTATATGATATCTTTCCTCCTACAATCCCTCGCCCTACCGATTTCAAATCTGTCCTATCCTTTGTAAATACTCCCTTTGTAAAAACTTTATGTACATTTATACATACTAACGAAATTAAATTATAAGGTGTGGTACTAACTCTTTATGTTTGTGTTTGTTCTAGGTTAAGGAATTGTCAACAGACACCGTACACGTTCGTAATTCACCGTACCCTTGTTTTTTCATAAAACCTACTCATAAGGCAGAGTTTTTGTCTACGCACTCTGACATTGGCGATTCACTAAGGAGCCATTAATAAAAAAGAAGAAGTAAAAATCCTTATTGATTTAGTATTTTCTTCTGCAAGACTAGGGCATTAAAGATGTGCCTAGTAATAAAGATTATAATATAATACTGCTATGGCAAAATGACAGTAACGTATATTGTTATACGGGCCATTTTTGAGCGAACGTGAAAATCTTATGTTACCCAGAAACAGGTTCAATTAGGATAACGATTATCCCCCCAGTAAATATCCCTGAAGCTTATCTTATAAGGGAACTACTCTTACAAACAACATTCAATATAATGGTAGATAGAGGATAAGATTTTCTTTAGATTTTCCTTACTCGATACGTCTACTTATACTATATCTGGGGGACCACATTGTGAATCATTGTCCATCACAAATTAACTGGTATAAACTGGTTTTTAGAAAGCAAATAGAACCAAAACCAACTATACTCCACTCGGGCTAGCTTGTCGCTAGCGGTCATTGACTTCCTGTCAAAAACTTGCCATTTTCCATATAAAACCACGATTGACAATATCTGACACTTCATTGTCAATCGCGATTTATATGGAAAATGACAAGTTTTTGACAGGGAGTCAATGACCGCTAGCGACAAGCTAGCCCGAGTGGAGTATAGTCAGAATTTAGAGACAATTTAATAAGTGTGGATATCTGAGTAACCACTCCTATCTTGTACATAAAGTCTCTCATGGTCCAGTGAGATGGACGACCGACACGACTGGGGAGAGTTCCAGGACCAACCGATCTTTCCATAGCCATACAATCACTTTCTTGTCAGACAGTCATCACAGGTGATCAATGATCATCCTTAACCAAACTTTGAAACAACATTTTTCCAACGCGGGATTTATAACAAAGACTCGAGAGACACGCTCTAAACAACTAGACCAGTAATTCTCAAAGTGTGCTGCCCGGAGCCCTGGGACTCAGCAAAGGGCCATGAGGGGCGAGCGATAGATTTATTTTTTTAAAATGTCATCATATACCAGCATGGAGACAATCCATTCAAAGACAAAACATTGTTTTAGGGGGGTGCGTCAAAAATGACACTTCTTAAAAGGGCTTCGTCACCGAAAAAGAGAAACTGCTGAACTAGACTAACGGAGCCATTACCTCTACGTAAAATATATAAAGGTGCTCCCTCACCAGGAGCATTTGCTTGGAATGTAATGTTAGAGAGTCGAGCATTACATCAGTGAGGGAGGACAGCCGAGCATTACATTGCGCACCTTGTAATGATACAAAACCGAGCATTACAATGCGGACCTTGTAATGATACAGTGTGTAATATCTTGATGCAATTTGTAACATCAACTATTTATGGAATGCTCAAATTCCAATGTTATATTACACGCGAATGCTCGTCAGTCAGGGAGCTATTTTTGTAATGTAATACTCAAAAACGAATATCTATAATGTTACATTACACGTGAATGCTCGTCGGTCAGGGAGGATCTTTTTGTAATGCTCAAAGTCGAATCTAGTTTAATGTTACATTACACGTGAATGCTCGCGGTGAGGGAGCACCTTTACACAGACATCAACATAAACACATAAACCCTCGTGTCGTCCGCTATAAATAGACTCGGAGACATTTACATGGGTTCTCGGGACATAAATGGAAATCCTACTTTTTTGGCACACAATTTAATACTGTGGGTTATGTCACACGTCAGGTGTTTTATAATAGGAAACCATACATACGTAAATTTTTCGGGTCGCGTTGTTTGTTGCCCTTCCGAAACAGCTGGATCGATTCGAGTGAAATTTATTTTGTGCTTTCGATAAACTTATTATTTTTTATACCGCTAAATCATCAATGATTTAGCGGTATAAAAAATATCAATATTATACTAATTAACTAGCAGTTGCCCGCGACTTCGTCCGCGTTAGCATAGTAGATCACATCCCAAGTATTATTTATTGTACAAAAATATTCAATGTATAGAATTGACTTTCCTACGATTTTATTATATGTATAATATAGATGTCCGCGCGGCTTCGCTTGCGTAATTTAGGAATTTCACGCAACCGTAAATTTTTCCGCAAAAAATAGCCTATGTCCCTTCACGCGGTCTATCCTTCATGTTTGCCAAATAACATAAAAATTGCTCCAGTAGTTCTTAAGATAATAAGCAATTTCATATAATTTCCCCCGTTTTTTCCACATTTTCCTCTATTTCTTCGCTTCTATTAGTCTCAGCGTGATAAAATATAGCCTATAGCCTTTCTCGATAAAAAGGCTATCTAACAATGAAAGAATTTTTCAAATCGGCCAGTAGTTCCTGAGATAAGCGCGTTTAAATAAGCCCTTTCATATAATTTCCCCCGTTTTTTCCACATTTTCCTCTATTTCTTCGTTCTTATTAGTCTTATCGTGATAAAATATAGCCTATAGCCTTCCTCGATATATGGGCTATCTAACATTGAAAGAATTTTTCAAATCGAATAAGTAATTCCTGAGATTAGCACGTTCAAATAAGCCCTATTATGGTATGGTTTCTGCGCGATAAACTAATTTTGGCGCAAAGAAGTTGCGGGCATCATCTAGTACTTTATTTTTTTTTTCATAAAAAAATTAATAATGAATACAATAATTATAAATATTCACCCTTACTATCAATACTGATTTTAATAACAATAATAACGTATATATGGCAAAACAAAGTTTGCCGGTTCAGCAAGTAAATCTACATTTCTTCATCAACCCAATCACGATTACAGTTGTATCACATGTGCGAAATGGACGAAGGACCCGAGCCGCTTACGTATTACATAATCTACCTTATGTTATCATTGAATTAACATAAAATCTATTCGGGTTAAATTCGACATAATATTCTGTCGAGATAAAAATATATGGATTAGATCAGTGGTTCCCAACCTTGGGGTAATTAATTACCCCCGCAGGGGTAAAATAGCTATTCTAAAGGGGTAACAGGGGTGGTACCTAAAATAAATGAATTGGCAGAAAAAAGTTATTTAAAATTCTGTACACTTTGGAGAAAAACAGCTACTAACAGCTAATACCCTATCATTGCAGACAGAGATCTGAAAATGTTGGTACCGTTAGCTACCACTTGTAAATGCGAGAGCGGCCTCTCAACTTTTTAAAAAAGGCAAGAAACCGTCTGAACGTGGAGCATGACATGAGATGCGCGTTAAGTGTAACTGAAGTCTGAACCTAATCATATTAAATAAAATCGGCCAAGTGCAAGTCGGACTCGCGCACGAAGGGTTCCGTACCGTTATTGAGCGAAAGTTGGCAAAAAATTGTGTTTTTTGTATGGGAGCCCCCCTTAAATATTTATTTTATTTTAATTTTATTATTAAATATTAAACTACAAATATAATGAAGAATATTGAGAGTATTTCAAGTGCCTACCTGCTACCATTATTAATTACGAGCAAAAAACGCCAAAAAAATCACGTTTGTTGTATGGGAGCCCCCCTTAAATATTTGTTTTATTTTGTTTTTAGTATTTGTTGTTATAGCGGCAATAGAAATACACAATCTGGAAAATTTTCAGAAGTCTAGCTGTAGCGGTTCTTGAGTTACAGCCTTCCGCCTGGAGACAGACGGACAGACGGACAGACATCGAAGTCTCAGTAATAGGGTCCCGTTTTTATTACCCTTTGGGTACGGAACCCTATAAACGAAAACTTGCGAATGTACCAATACAAATTTATAAAGTTGTTTTTAATGGGGGGGGGGGGGGGATCAGTTTCTCTAACAGGCCATAGGGGTAACAGCTCTAAAAAGGTTGGGAACCGCTGGATTAGATTAATCCTTCGATCGTGGATTCTTGGAAATCTATTGTTATTCTATTGTTTTCGCGGTCGCCGGTGTCCTTATGGGGATAGGTTAATATGAAAAAGTTTGTCCAATAAATAATTACTAATTAATAAATAGTAACGGGTGTTTTCCGGAAGTGCTAAAATGCAAACTTAAAGTTGTAAACAAAAGGAGACATTATTTTCTCTCCTGCGCCGTGCGATTATCCCTCCATCTTTCAAATTTTCGATCAGGTCACGTGCCCAACACGAGTGCAATTTTTTCACCCCATAGAAATGCACAACGCTGGGAAGTATTAATTTCAAATTCACATTTTGGCCTGTTCAAAATGATATTTGATGACATTTTACAAGATGGATAAGGAAAAGAGCTGCCGTTGTGGTTCTGTGATAACCGGTTTACATTATTCCAATCCAGTGATCCAGCGCTGGGTTACTACTGGAATAATGTAAACGAGTACTAGATTGCACCAGAATGCTATTCAGTGCATTCCAATGCATTCCATTGCCCGTTTACATCATTCCAGATTGGATTATTAGAATAATATAAACTGGCTGTAAAGATACTGTTGCCAAACTGTGCAGTTTTATCTTCTGTAGTGGGAATCATAAAAAGCGATTTCATTTAACGTACAATGTTGACTAACAGCTGCGAGTTATAATTAATGCAAAAACTTCGCCATATTGAAACGACGCAAAAACCTATCAAACTAAACCAGTCAAACTATCCGGCGGTTTCACATTTTAGCGTATTATGCGCAGGGCTGCCAAAAAGGCGGACATTTTGTATCCGGCTTTTTCAAATTTATGACTTTTTGGAGTTTTTGTAAGATGGCTTGAAGGTGTACCAGCCAACAAATTTTTGCAAGGTTGTTTATTTGGCTTTTCTTAATTGGCCACTTTATGATTCAGGTTTTTGCCGCGTGTACTTCGAATTGCAATTTTCCCCGAATCACGGCAAAACCGATTTTCGGCTCTAGCAACCCTGCATGCATTGCTTTTATGATAGAATTGCAAATTTAAACCCTTTGTAAGCGCTTCGCATTTGGACACAAATTCGCTTTTACGGTCATTACCATGTTGCTGTCACAATTGCGACTTCCGAAACGCCAAATTGCGCTTTATTAATATGAAAACAGCGCCTTACGTGCGGCTAGTGGTTATAAAATGGCCGGAATTACGACCGAGCTAATTTAGAATAAAAGCGGAGCTGGCAAACGTTGTTTTACTATTCACATTATGGAAAATCGCTTGAAAGCTTCAAAATAAGATACAATACAAGCGAGTAAGAAGTTTTTATTCCTGACGTTATCACAGAATATATATAAGTACAAGACGTTATGTACGCCGATCTTAGAGACTAGGCGCGATAGAATTGTGCGCTGTTCACTACGTTGTCAATTATAACAACGTAGTGAAAGGCTTAAATGTCCTATTTGTACATGAGCACCAACAGGACTTTTAAACCTAAAGATGGCTTTTCGATCTTTTCCGCAAGCAACCGCGTTCAACGAAAAATTCAAACAAAATACCACTTTATGACCTAGGCAACCTTAAAGATAACTCATTTTTGCTGACATTGCTTTGTAATGGCGTAGAGCAAAGGAAGGCCACCTTAACACTTTCGGGGACGCTCTCACTTGAGACTGTATTCCAAAATGACACAGTAAATGCCCATACAAATTATACGACGTATGATTACGTAGGCGCCCCATGAAAACATTGTTTTATACACATCATGACACAACCGTTTTATCACGTCATCGTATCAATACGTTCCGTCATTAAAAGTAAAATTAACTAGACGTGTACGGACACAACGTGTCATAACGTCGAACATGTAACACTCCTCCTAACCCTCTTCTTGAAAACGTGATGAGGCAGGAGCTTGAGGTGATGGTGAGTTCACAATGAGCAAATGATCACTCTCAACGGATTTCCGAATCCGAACCGAATTCTCCATCATCATCATTGTCGGAATCATCGAAAATGCTCATAGTCTTATTTTGCGCTTATTCATCTAAAACA
Source organism: Polyommatus iphigenia (assembly GCA_963422495.1). Lineage (NCBI taxonomy): Eukaryota > Metazoa > Arthropoda > Insecta > Lepidoptera > Lycaenidae > Polyommatus > Polyommatus iphigenia. The sequence continues at coordinate 1,410,421 of OY730184.1, read as the reverse complement.
CATAAAATAATCCATTTTGTCAGTATAAAATTATTAATTTATACTTAAATAATATTTTGTCTAGCAAAATAATCTATATCTATACTTATTATAAAACAAAGTCACTTTTTTTCCCTCATGTCCCTTTGTTCCCTTTAATCTTTAAAACTACGTAACGGATTTTGATGATTCTTTCAGTGTTAGATAGCCCATTTATCGAGGATAGTTATAGGAATGAAAACAATGAATGTTATTATACTCTATGACTTTCCTCTTGAATCACTCTATTTATTAAAGTAAACTGCATCAAAGTCCGTTGCGTAGTTCGGAAATCGGACCAGTATGCCTATAACTATCCTCGATAAATGGGCTATCTAACACTGAAAGAATCATCAAAATCCGTTACGTAGTTTAAAGATTAAAGGGAACAAAGGGACATGAGGAAAAAAAAGTGACTTTGTTTTATAATAAGTATAGATATAGATTATTTTGCTAGACAAAATATTATTTAACTATAAATTAATAATTTTATACTGTAAAAATGGATTATTTTATGTGTTTTAGATGAATAAGCGCAAAATAAGACTATGAGCATTTTCGATGATTCCGACAATGATGATGATGGAGAATTCGGTTCGGATAAATCCGTTGAGAGTGATCATTTGCTCATTGTGAACTCACCATCACCTCAAGCTCCTGCCTCATCACGTTTTCAAGAAGAGGGTTAGGAGGAGTGTTACATGTTCGACGTTATGACACGTTGTGTCCGTACACGTCTAGTTAATTTTACTTTTAATGACGGAACGTATTGATACGATGACGTGATAAAACGGTTGTGTCATGATGTGTATAAAACAATGTTTTCATGGGGCGCCTACTGGGGCGCATATCCATATTTTATGTTTGTGTGAACTACATTATAATATATTATGTTAAATTTTCTATCTATGATGTGATATTAGTTTCTCAATTATAAACTTTCGAAACTATAATTAGTGACTTGTTCAGAAGAAATAAACGAATACTTTATTCTTCATATATTAAGTCATACCTTGACACGTAGGAAATAGAGCACAATTTTGAATAGCCGAAATAATACTAATAGCTCACAGATTGTTTATTTATTTTTCATTCAGAGTGAGGTCAATGTATCAAAGGTCATATCTAACCAAACTTCTTCATACAAAAGTATTCTCTAAGTCATCGAAATACGTAATATAATCGAAACAAAGAGCGCGGCCCAGGTGGGCCTTACGGTTGTTGAGAGACTTGAGAGTGTAAATGGAACGCCTCAGAGCTGTCAGCGAGGTAACGCCGCATGAACTGTCATGTTTTTCGGGCGCGCACCCCATATCGAATTATAAGACGTTATCACGTCAAAAATATTTTAAGTGATTAAATATTTATATTAAGGAATAAAAAAAATTGGGTACTATGTAGAGATATCAATAAACAATAATCCGTTAACAAAAATAAATTATCACAATTTGTTTAATTATTATGCTTTTCTTAATTTGTTATTAGTCGCCATTTTAATGTTAACATAAAAGTGCTGATTATTTCAAAACAAGAAATCTAGAAATTTTTATTATTATTTTGAACTAATCTTAAAAGGGCTTAGAAGAGATATCCATTGCAAACATTCAACAATTTTGATTTTTCACTTTTTTAAGAACAGTCAAAGGCATTCATGAAATTTTCATGTAAATAAAGCAATTAGGGTTTTTTCGTCAATAAAAATGATTATTTAAATATTATTAGTTATAAATAAAAAAATTATATTGTTATCTGGCTTCCAACAATAACAAAGAAAAATAATAACAATAATTGGCTATAAAAGTACCGTAATTGCTTTATTTACATGAATAATTTTGGAATGCCTTTAAATGTTAAAAAAAAAGTGAAAAATAAAAAAAAAATGACTTTTTTTAACGGGGATCTCCTATAAGGCCTTTTAAAATCATCTCAAAATAATAATAAAAAATCTGGATTTCTTGTTTTGAAATAATCAGCGTTTTATGTTAACATTAAAATGGTGACTAATAACAAATTAAGAAAAGCATATTAATAAATAAACAAATTGTGATAATTTATTTTTGTTAACGGATTATTGTTTATTGATTACTTAGTATCCAATTTTTTTTTATTCCTTAATATTAATATTTAATCACATTTAATCACTTAAAATATTTTTTTAGTTCACGTAGCAGATTGCGGCAAATCACGCGAAATCCGAACTACGCGGTTTTACCGTTACTTTTGCCGCTCAATTAAAGCTATAAAGATTATTGGTAAGGATACAGGATCTAGGATTCTTTTTAGGAAATTTCCTGTTCTTTAAGGATCTATTTTCAAATTTTGATTATCTCAAATAGTTTTCGATATATTAAAAAAACCAAACCCTTTTTTTTATGTTTACTTAATTGTTTATAACTTTTGCATTTTTTTTTCAGCCCCTCTTGGAATTTCGATAAAATGTTCTAGATGGTATTCCAAATTGAATGAGACCAAAATCATAATTTTCGGTGCATGAGATCAGGTTTTGACGAAAATGGCACTTGTTGACGAGAGTATTTAGGAAAGAACTCCTATCAGAGAAACTATAGTTGGTCTACTCTATAATATAGAACAGAAACTTTAATCGCCATGCAAATCCGGCTTTAGTAACAATTTGTAGGTATCATTCTGTAGATTAAAGACAATTTAGACCCTTTAAATAAATTAACAAAAGATTTTTTCCACGGAGTTTTGTCCTCGATTTTAATAGACAGTGATTAATGCTCAAGCGAATAATTTGTTTGGACAGAGACAAATCGTTGGTTAAACAAGTGATAATGATCAGAAGAAAAAATGCCCAGGCGGTGACGACAAAAGTATCGTAACAAATGAATTGAGTTCGTTAGAATCTATGGAGCTTTACGCTACGTCAGTCTGGCTCCGAGGTTAGTTCTTTTAAGCTTATTATATTAAACGTACCAGTCAACGGAAATACTTTAATTAATACTACATGACGCCCGCAACTCCGTTGCGCCAAAATTCGTTTATCGCGCGGGAACCGTACATTTTTCCGGGATAAAAACTATCCTATGTCCTTTCTCGGGACTCAAAGTATCTCCATGCCAAATTTCAGCAAAATCGGTTCAGCGGTTCGAGCGTGAAGAGGTAACAGACAGACAGACACACTTTTGCATTTATAATATTAGTATGAATATGGATAATATTAGTATGGATTTTTGTTATAATTTTTTAATTATATAGTATACATATTATTATACACACAAATCATCCATCCTTAGGGCTGTGTAAATTGTAACACATTTTTGACGTGATAACGTCTTATAATTTGATGGAGCCGGCTGCACGCACGAAAAAACATGACTCATGCGGCGTTACCTCGCTCTGAGGCGTTCCATTTTCTTATGACGTTGTCACGTTCAACTATCGTCAGTAAACCGACTTTACAGACAACCGATTTTTGTCTCCTCGGCGGGATTCGAACCCGTAGCATCCTGCTTAATGTTAACGCGCTATACAACTGACCCACATAGGAATGCTGGGGAATACGCATTGTTTATTAGACCACAAAATGATTAACGTTTGTATACAACGAGATGGATTTAGGCTGTACGCATTCGTTGTCAATTTAATTTAGTCAATTCCATTTTGTCCACAGAACATAGAAAGAAGGAGAAATGTTATGAAGCGTTGATTCTAAACTTAATTACACGCACACAAAAATTTTAAGCCTCTGATTGGTTACAAAAATACAATAAAAAAGCGTATTCATTTACTGAAATCGTTGTACACAATCGCGCACTATTTGGCGACACGTGCCAGGCTCCACTAAAATATTATTTTTTGTTTCCAAAATCTATCATTTTACTCATCGACAAAACCCACTCGATATTATGATATACCCAACCAGTAACATGAATTTCGCAACAACTCTATTCCCTCAACCGTACATAAACCTCCTTAGGGAAAACGAATCGCCCGGGGCTTACAATAATCGTTAATTTCTATTGCGCGATATAACAGTTAGGACTCAGACGTGGATGGACTTAATCCGAAGATTATTCAGATCCGTAATGACTGAGCTAATTACGATTGGACTTTAATTGAAAAGAAGGTTCACAACGAGACGCGGGGAGTTTTAACTACGCCATTGATAAAGATGACACGTTGAATATTATGACACACTAGATGACGCCCGCAACTCCGTTGCGCCAAAATTCGTTTATCGCGCGGAAACCGTACATTTTTTCGAGATAAAAAGTATCCTATGTCCTTCCTCGGGACTCAAAGTATCTCCATACCGAATTTCAGCAAAATCGGTTCAGCGGTTTGGGCGTGAAGAGGTAACAGACAGACATACTGACGGACAGACAGACACACTTTCGCATTTATAATATTAGTATGGATTTTACTGGCAAAAATCGACAGACCTACAAGGGTAATTGTGGCTCCTCAAAATAAGTACTAACACCGCCATATTGTAAAACATAATCAACGTCATCCAAGTATCATTTAGCATATTATATAGTCGAAATGTAAAACTAACGCTGCCTACAATAATTTAAGTTACGGTTGTTCAGTATGAACTATACATGTATATCAGAGAAGTTGAATGATAGGCAGATGGCGGACCTACGTTATTTGGTAGCACTACGCAAAATCCAGCCGCCAGGTCAAGACTAATATTGAATTGACATAACCTGACCAAACGACGTCGGTATTCGGTCCGTCAACTGCCTATAAATCAATTTCTTCGATGGTACATTTCGATCTTGTAGGTGTACATGTACACGCAAGTAACGCATAATAAATATTAATATATACTTAGTTAAGTATCATACTCATTTGCAGATCGTTTCGATCCATCGCAAATAAACTGGTATGACCTGAAGTAGAAACCAGTTTCTTTTTCATTCTAAACGATAGTGCTTCGAGGATAAAAACCAACATTCAAAATACTAACTACCCAGTTGAGTCCAACCACTACTTTAGATCCCATTCAATTTCTAGCAAAAAAGACGAACCTCTGTAAAAGATAGTCACAATTTGAGTCGTCTAATTAATTTTAGTCTAGCACAGTCTCGCTCCTGCTTATTAATGTACTACATTATTCAAACACAGCCACAAAACATAAAACACTCTAGAATTATATTCATCTTGCCTAAGAGTTGACTTCGTAACTGGGTTTCTTTATTGCACTGGGTTTTAATAGAAAAATTTAAAAAATAGTAGGAGTGAGGAAAAAGCGTTTTAATGTCCATAATATTTTAATTTGTCGGATAGTATTTTTCTGTTCATTAGCTACGCTAAAATAATATTTAAAGTCATTCACTAATAATTATTAAGGTGAGATTTAAACACAAAAAAATGGCCATTTTAAACGTACAATAAATTCAGTATAGCTATTCAGTATTCAGTGTAAGAAGGTATCCTTATACCATACTGAATAGCTATACTGAATTCAGTCATTAAACTCTACAATGGAATTCCATTGTAAAGTTTAATGACTGAATTAAATTGAAAGAAAGAAGCAAAAGGGTGATCTAATAAAAAGTGATTTACTGTTATAGGAAGGCTACAGTTATAAGGGTCCGTAGTCGTAAATATTCCTACACCATACACTTGGAAATCTTGTCAGCGTAGTTTTGTTGTGGTTAGAAGTTACTCGAAACACATTTTACTTTATCCGCTTGAAATATTATGATTTAAATGAACATATTATTTAAGTATATTTACATAATATATAAAATATGTGATAAAAACATGTATCCAAAAAACTTCAGTTTTTTGACTACTAAGTACTAACTAGGTGATTATCTATATTATTTACAAAAATGTCACACTGAAATTCGTCGTTGAGATAACAGACAAGCAAACGCTTGCGCACAAACACTGTGACATGAGAATTTTGTATAATTATTAGAAGATATCTCGTACCAATTTATTTCAAAATCCATCAAAGAAACAGACACAAAGAAATCGCTAATGACGTTTGCTCATCCGAAGATTATCTCTAACCGCAATAGGGAAAATTAATAACTCAACTGATCTCCTTATCTCCATGTCCTGATCCTATTAATTACATGTATTACAAGTAAGATTTAATGGTGACCCAATGGCTTAGAGTGTGGCTCCTGACTTGAGTTCGTGGGTTCGATTCTAGTGTTTTAAAAATGTTATATTTTCTTACTTTCGTTTGAAGTCTAAGACAAATCTGGCTGATCTGATTGTCTGACAAGAAAGATGATACGTGCATCAGATGGGCATGTAAAAAGTCGGTCTTGGGCCTGATCTCTCTCGCCATTCGCTGGTCGTGTCGGTCATCCGTCCCATTGTGGGTATTACACATACCGAGTAGAGTGGCGAAACAATGCAGTGGCCGAGCAACGATGCCAATACTTAAGAGGCCAGGTGCCATCGAAATTCTCATACATAAGTAATACCAAAATCATTTTCTCATACGACAATATTTAACATGTTTGAGTTATTTTTCAGCTTAAAATAGTGATTACCTAGGTTCCTGCACAAAAATTTACTACAAATTAATATTTAAACACTAAAAAATATAGTAAAACACTAAAAATATATTAATAAATAGTAAATTTACTACAAAATATTTAAACACTAAAAAATATTTTTTAGTGTTTAAATATTTTGTAGTAAATTTTTGTGCAGGAACCTAGGTAATTACTATTTTAAGCTGAAAAATAACTCAAACATGTTAAGTAAATATTTTCGTATGAGAAAATGATTTTGGTATTACGTATGTATGAGAATTTCGATGGCACCCGGTCTCTTATGGTTATAATTCTATGTGGCAGAGCACATTACACGAAGGTACACGAAGTTTAAAAAAAGGTAAATAGGTAATTTAGTTATTGTTTATTTAATTTATTTGACCCATATTGTTCGCGGGCGCCTAGATTGTTAACAGGCCGCGGGCTACCAGGTGCCCGCGAACTACCGGTTGGGCACTACTGGTGTAAAAGATGAGTGAGTGTTCTTATATACCTAATCATACACTTGGTTACTTTAAAGTCAGCGTCAAGTCAAGTCCTACGTAATTTTCTTGGTTTCAATAAGCTCAGCTGCCGTCACTTAATTCGGTTTTATTACAAGTAAGGATAAGATATTCCAGAAGTTTAGATACACTCCCAGTAGTGTAGCTAAGCGCCCGGAGTCCACTCTTAACTTGTGAGCTCGGAAACCACAATTCCCAAGCGTAAAGGAACAGATTTGAATCTCATAGATTTTATTATGTTTCTACGTCTCTAGAGCTAGTATTTGAATTTAGTTACATAGAGAACATAAAGAGAGTCCGCAATCTAGTGGGTTTTACTTGATGTACTAAAAAGGGTTGTCGTTTGATGGCAACTTGACTCAAAGGAGAGATATTTTTACGCATAAAATAGTTGGTAGAATCAAGTGTTACTTTGCGGAAATCTATAATATTAATATATTATAAAACTTAGTACATTACAGTTTTATTATTATTGCCTCTAACCAGGTGGTGGCCCCATGTGAAAAAACTTGTCATATTTCATAGTTTTCTGTACGAACTGCGATTGGCAATGAAGCGACAGAATATGTTTCTAGTCTGATGATAAGGTATGATAATAATATTTATGTAACCATCATCACCATTATGATGATTATAATTAACATGATGTACACGTTCACATCACCATTTCACCATTGTAATGAGGACGCTAAGCATTTTGGTAAATGCCAGTAATCATCCACTCTCATTCAGCTTAATTACTGTTTTAAAAATCTAGGCCACAGAGTTCCGGACTTAGATTTTATATGAAATAAAATTTCCTTTGAATGTTTGTAATAAAAAGAGATTAATAGGAAAGTATTTTTCCACTAAGTTATCAAGCTTTAATTCTCAGTTATTTTATTTCTTGCGAAAAAAGGTTCTTAGTCATCATGAGCAATCGTATCGTTAGATGTTTTATTTAATTGATTTTACTATAGTAATTTACGTGCCTGAAGTTTGGTTAAACAACTTTTTTTAAGTATATTAGCGTCTATACTTAATTTATTTAAGAGAAAAATAACGCATAATAACGCATTTTAAAGCGGAATTATAATGTAAAATTGCACGTACTACACTTGGACAACCACCAGGCATATTGTATAACAGATACCTTTTAGGGTCAATTCAGACAGCAACGCGACGCGTAGATGCATTTCTAAATTTGTACTGAATTGACAGATTTCGTGAGCGTGAGACGTCTTGCAAATCTGTCAAATCCATATAAAAGAAATGCATAGCTACGCGTCGCGTTGCGGTCTGAATTGACCCTTAAATGATAAAGAGTCAGGTCGCCGGGTACAAAGAAATTTGAAAACGCTACCTACTTCACTCACATACAAAAACTATACGTATCTCGGTCTTTATGCCAACAACAGAGTTAAATTCATGACTGAAAGAGACAAGTTGCATCAGGCATTTGAAAATATTCTTCATCCGGGTGTATTCTGTATAGCAGCATATTTTCCTTCAGCAATACATTACTGCAAAAAGTGTACAAGTGGAACAAATACAAAACAACATTTAAAGCTATTTCGAGTTGCTAAGCTGACAAATCACGGGCGGGACAGGCCATACATCTTCGCCATGTGTTGGACGTACAGCGCCAGAAGTGTGAACGCAGCCATAGCGTTAAAACAGTAGACCAACTTTCTAAAACTCGGAGATAGCAGAAGATATATTTTTGTAGGACTGATAATGATCAGACATGATTCACTGACATTGCATCCAAACTAATATTATAAATGCGAAAGTGTGTCTGTCTGTCTGTTGCCTCTTCACGCCCAAACCGCTGAACCGATTTTGCTGAAAGGCATGCAGATACTTTGAGTCCCGGGAAAGGACATAGGATACTTTTTGTTCCGCAAAATGTACGGTCCCCGCGCGATAAACGAGTTTTGGCGCAACGGAGTTGCGGGTATCATGTAATTGTTATAATATATTTTTTTGAATTTCTGTCCCCCTTACAGGATGTCAGGCACAGGCATTGTATTTTCAGACTTCATTATTTTTAATTAGTTTTAAATATTTGTTTTTTTTTTTTGTTCTTCATTAAGGCATTAATAATTATTGCAATCAGTCTAAAATCTAAAATGTTTGTCCTACAAAAATCGATCACCGATATTATTATCAGGCGAAGGCGAGCACCCAAAACCGTGAATCGTGCACTAAAACCGAGCTGTTTTTATTTTCAGTTTTAAAGAAAAAAAAATACACATTTTGATAAAATCGTTGTAAACAAAATAATTTACATCTGTTGTTTAAACCAGATACAATATAAACAGTTTCTGTGTTTTTCACACAGAAATTAGAGTCACCCAGCAAAGTCCTTACAATAAAACTTTATTGTAAGGACTTTACTAGGTGACTCTACTGTATACTGCTTATACTGTACATACTGAATGGACGGAGCTGAAGCGCAACTTTCGTGGAATTTATAAAAATACTGACCAATAGAAACATAAATAGACAGTGGCCAGGGTATTAGGGATTATGGCTAAGGGTGAAGCCAAGCGAGCATAATTTGTGAGTTGTGACCTTGTGAGTCACAGAATTTCGGTCGCGTAAATATATTTTCTTACAAATCACAAAATTACGCACGTGTGAATCAAACAGGACTTTTGTATGAATCTGAATGCAGCAGAATTCTGCCGAACCGAAATTCTGCGACTCATAGCCCACAAATTACGGTCGTTTGGCTTCGCCCTTATACTTAGAATGAAAGACATATGGATCTAAGTCCAAGCCATGAGTCGAGTCAAAAAACGCAAACGCTTTTTGCCATATCCGATAATGCGGTTGTGAAAAATAGATGTTGGTTAATTTTCAAATTAAATTACAAGTCACCTGTACCGATTGTGATGAACGTTTGTTTAAATGGTATAGACTATTAATTGTAGGAATGACAGTAGAGAAACTTAGACAGACAGATTTATTTAAAATTAATAATATGGTTTTCTGCAGTAACTTACTACCTTAAATGTAAAAAGTAGTTCACGAGTAACGAAGCTTATAGCATTCCTGGAGTTAAAAACAGTTCGCATTTGCATTTAAACTACGTGGTAATATTTTTAAATTCTAAAAAGTAGCACTAACTATTAGTACTTTCGTCCTGCCTGGAATAGCTGGAATTAAATACCTAAGATTTTTGTGCGTCTATTTTTAGCTGTGACATTGTCTTAAATTCCTACATTTTTTTAAAGTCCAATGCTAATTTAATGAAACATTATTATTTAATACTGCTTCATTCCCTCTTCGATCCGTTTTCTATCAAATTACAAAATAATATGCTTATTTTGAAAAAAATAAAATTTTATATACATACAGTATACAAATACCATTTTGTCGGCGTCATTAATATTATGTGCATTCATGCCGAATTACGGCTTTGTAGGTCCTATATATAGTCTCTAAGCAAAACCGCGGACAAACAGACGGACGAACAGATTGAAACTATAAGGGTTCTTATTGACTACGGAACCCTAAAAAGGTACTTAATTTACTTAAAGGAAGAATATTAGACGCAAACTTTAAAATATCTCGGAGAGATTCAAAACAATTTATAGGCTATAAACTAAGAAATTAATTGAGATGAAATGTTCTTAGACGTAAAATTAATTAAAGGTAAAATATTAATTAAATTAGGAGGCAAATGATTAGTAATTTATAAGCAGCAGGCAGCAGCGTTTATATTCGTCATTTATATTAAGAGCTATACATTTTGTAGATAGACATCTGTAAGTGTACCCTAATGTTAATTAAGAGGATTGATTAGATGTTCGTATACTTTAAATTGCTTTTAAATTACTGAACAGATTTTAACGTTCTAAAATGCAAATTTTTTCGCTATTATAATATGATATATACCTTAAATTCCTAGGAAGAAAAGTAAGTTTTCGAATTAATAATGGACATATCGATATCAAACATAAAAATTAGAAAATGTACATAGAGAAACAAAGCGAAGATTTTCCAAACAAATAGAATATGTTGTTCATGCTTCAATTGTTCAAAACAGTATTGTGTGGGCGAGCCATTTCCACTATCCGACACGACACTCGCATTAGGTTCTGGTAGATCGATAAAGATTAGAGTTTTGCCGATATTTATTTAGAACAGAGATTGGATACCACGTCTTTGTTAAAATAAATACGAAAAGAGTCGAAAAATTTGAGCAAAAGTGTATTACACAATAAACTAAGCCTTTACATCTATTGTGGAATGTTTATACAGTATTTTCAGAGCGAAGTAACCACTCCTCAAATACTGTATAGTGCCTGGGACAAGATTTTTAAATGTCCGTACTGTTACTCAAGCGCATACGGCATTCTCGCAACATAGTCGGCCTACACTAATAAAACACACTTTTCTTGCACTTTTTCATCTATATTTAGATATTACATTATAACTTTTAACAAATTACACGACCGGTTTCGAAATAATTCATCATCAGGTGTCATGAATTTGAAAACATGAATTTCCACCAAGAACCGACAGTACAATCAATTACGTAAAGTCGGCCTAGTCCAGAGTTCCGTTCAGCCGTTTTCGAGTTTTAGCGCGATTAACACATTTGAAAATCTATTTTTATATATAAGATACTAATTAGAGTTATTTCACATAATAAGCTTTAAATGCAAATCAAAATCACTGCCGACATTCAAAAGCAACTGCGCACGACGCGTTTCCTCGACATAAGTTTAATCGTATCGGACGATGTAAAATCCCTGGAACTGCTATTATTGTGAATTCGAGCATTCGTTTCCTTACGATGCGGCAGTTAAGAATATTTATTGAGTGAACTTGCGGCGTGAGTCGCTGTTTCGATTGTCGTTGCTCTTATATTTGTGTATATTAAGGACATAAAGCCTTCAGTGGCAGTTTCGATGCAATCATTTCTCCATTTAGTCGTCGTACTCAATGATCCTTGTTCGACTAAGAAATAAAAAATGATACAGTATCGTGTTTTATTTCGAAACTTACGGCATTGGAGGGTTCGCAAAAACACTACACAGTATAAAACAAGATTTCCTCTATGTGTCTAAACGCTAGGCCGAAGTTACGTGGCGTAAATTCCGTATGATACCGCCTGCAATGTATTTTAAATTACCGATGATACACTTCGGCCTAGTGTGTTTAGACACTATCTGTCCCTGTATGTTAAAATCTAAAACCCATGCAAAGATTTTTTGGCGAGAAACATACCACTGTCTATGTCCGTCATGTGACTTTTTCCCTGTGCCAGACAAATCCAAGCACTATTTACGCTGTGTAAAAACATACGCTTTGACATGTTTTAGTAAACGGACTAAAGTATATTTTCATTTGTAAAAGTGCTCCCTCACCGCGAGCATTCACGAGTAGTGAAACATATTTTTAGAATCGACTTTGAGCATTATATTACAAAAATACCTCCCTGACCGACGAGCATTCACATAGATTCGACTTTGAGCGTTACATTACAATACATACTACCTCCCTGACTGACGAGCATTCGCGTGTAATGTAACATTCGACAGCATTCCATTGATAGTTGATGTTACAAGTTGTATCAAGATATTACACACTGTATCATTACAAGGTGCGTATTGTAATGCTCGGCTCTCCTCCCTCACTGATGTAATGCTCGACTCTGTAACGTTACATTACAAGCGAATGCTCTCAGTGAGGGAGCACCTTTAGATGTTTCATTTATTATTACTATAAACCTAATCTTGAAAAACGTTTTAGAGCGGGGTATAGACATTGGTATCGTAATAGTCCCCACATGGGCTATTATGACATAGGCTATATCGTATTCACCTATATACTCTGAGATAATGTATCTTATCCTCGAAGGTCCTTTTCGCCCCTTGGGAGACGAAAAACAACGAACGTTACACCAAGTATATTTTAGAACAGTTATGTCTTTATAAAGTTGTCGTTCATAATAATACACTGTACTACAATACTGTGTTGAATGATCATCAAACATACACAAAGTTTATCGAAATCAATTTCGTATTCATAATTTTCCTGAGGATAATTTTTTACTGAACACATTATTCTTTAATGCAGATACCATGTTAAGTATCAAATTATTATTATCCTTACTAACATAATAAATGCGAAACATATTTTGATGAAGTTGTAATGTTGGCTTTTAGTTTCAGGATAAAGCATAGGACAGTTTTTTCATAAACTAGCTGCTAAAAGCCGAGCTTTGCGAGGGCTCGCGTCGTTTTTCTGCGGCAGTTTTTTTAATATTTTAATAGTAACCAAACCTTGACCTACCCATGATAACACACATCCACATATGAATAAAAATTACTATGGTCAAGCACAAATCAATGGGCGTAATAGTTTTTCGGTGAAGTGTACCACAAAAGTGCTCATGTTGTGGGATATACTAGGACTCGCTTCGCTCGCCCTGATAATACGACACCAACATCATAACTTAGGGTCTGCACAAACGAACAAAATCTAGTGTTGATGTAAGTTTTGAGAGACACATTGCTTAAATATTTCAGTACTTAATCAAAAAAGAAGGGTCTCAAAAACATAGAACGTATTCCAAAGAAAATGTAAGCATGCTCCGAGCCATATTATAAGGTCCCATCGATCCCAAGTCAGGGACGTAACCCCGTAAAAAATGTAATAGATATTTAGGATTCCGCACTCAAAAATTAAGAACTTTATTTCTGATACTTCTCTTTCTGTTTGTCAGTCTGTTGCTAGACTGCATCTCCTTGATTGTAAGCTTAACTGTTGTTCAAACATAATGACAGTTACCGCTATAACAAGAGAAAACGTAGATTTTTTTAAAGATAAAAACTTTCCTTATTTTTTCACGGCCATACATAATCAAAATTTGTTCTGCGGTTTAAGCGTAAAGAAGTAACAAACAGATAGACAATTTTTGCATTAATAATTACTATTAGTATGAAATTATGGGTACAATACTACGACCACCTAGTTATGACTGTTTTGGGTTGGATGGAGACTTGTCTGCAGTGCAATCACACCACAATAAATAAATAATAAAAAAAAAACTTGAGAGGTGTCAAGGCACACCCGAATGGAACGAAGTTATTCATTTATGTTCAAAAAACCTGTATACATTATACACTCAAAAAAAATATTTAAAAAATCGCCATGTATTGACGCCCAGGAATACTAACAACGTGTCGCTGTTTATTTTAAAAAAACGCCATCTAGTTGACGCACAGGAATACTTACTATCAACGCCATCTGCCCCTAACATGCAGGTACTAATAAAAAAAGTTTCGAGGTCAAATCAAGGTCAAATATCGTTCTGTCTAGCCTTCAGATTTACGCCGAACATGGAATAAGGAACTTCGTTCCAAAATCTACGGAACTCTCTTTAAACATCTCGCACTTGACCGGTTTTAAATTCAAGACAGTTCCCGCCATCTGTTACGCCGACATTGCTTTTATTTACGTGTGGTCTAAAAACAGGCCGGCATAATCCGTGCACAATCTGCCCATTTACATAAGTCCCTACAAGCTGTCCTGTCCATTTGTGAGGATTCCGAAACTAATTATGAATTCAATGTCCAGTTCAGAAAAAGCCGATTACTATTCCTTTGAAGGGACTAATGTACTTATTGATTCTGATACAGGTTTTGTTGTTTTAATTATGTTTGTTGTAATATTTTGTCAAATATAAATTATAGAATGACTTAAAACACAAAAAGAACAAAACAGAGAATAAAATATAATCTCATTGTTATTTCTGAATAATAATAAATATACTTAAAAAATACTTTCATTGCATAACGTCAATTCAAACAAATAAATAACAGTTAAAACTTTGCCCGGCCGGCCAGGCCGGCCTTTGGCCGGGAAAATAATTTGAAATAAAAAAATATTGATTTTATATATGGCCAGATATTATATTATCCAGATGTTGCACTGGGTTAGTTACAAGGTTTGTTAGAAATAATCGGCCAAGTGCGAGTCGGACTCGCACACACAAAGGGTTCTGTACCGTTATAGAACAAAAATACGCCAAATTTTTCATCCACTCGTCTTCAATTCGAATTAAAACAAATAATACATTGTAATTGATTATTATGTTATCGTTGTATTATTACTAAACAATATTATTCAAGTATATCAATTTTATTATCCCCATAAACATTTACTTTGCTTTTACCGCCAATTAAATATTTAATAGCACTCAATTGTATCGTTATTAAGTTCAAAGTGTATTTTGGAAGTAACAAAAACATGTTCTATTGTCTATAAAGATTTAAAGACCGCGGCCTCATAAAATGTATAAAATGAACGTTGCTTTTACAAAATACATCGAGCTTTATGGGGTATTTTCAGGATTACTTTACAAATTTACATAAAATTAAGTGCAGACGTAAATTTATAACTGAAGCACCCGATTTTATCCGCATTTCCAAGCGTAGGTCATTTAAAGTGAATATTCTTCTGAAGAATACTATCTCCATTATGTGTTCTGGTATTTTGCCATGCTCATTTTTGTAAGTAATCGTTATATTGGGCAATACATTTACTTGGCGTCATTGAGAGAGGCCTACGTCCAGCAGTGGACGAACATAGGCTGATATGATGATGATACATTTACTTCTTTATAATTGTCGAATTCAGAATACGAAATTGGATTACCACTTGCATGGAAATAAATCAAGAAATGAAAATAAACACGTTCAATAACTAGCTAAAAGCCGAGCTTTGTGAGGGCTCGCGTCGTCACACCTTGACTGACTGGTGATAACACATCTACACATAAAAAAATCTTGACGGACTGATGATAACACATAATTGAAGACGTGAGTGGAAGAATCGAACAAGTAACATTTCGTAACATTCGGACAATAACTATTTTTTTCCCTAATTATTTTAATAAAACTTTTAACTTATCTACTTCATAACCTAGCTAATGTGTCTGGATACACATATAATCCATAGTTTTTCTATTTCAAATAATTTTTCCGGCCCTAAAGCCTCCATTTAAGCAAAAAAACGTTAAGTTTTTTCATGTTACTTACCTTATTCTTCCACTCAAGTCTTGAATTATGTAGATACATATATTATAAATGAAAATTACTGTGTTATAGCGCAAATCAATAGGCCTGATAGTTTTACCGTAAAGTGTATTACAAAATGTAAACATTGTGGAATATACTAGGACTCGCTTCGCTCGCCCTGATAAATAAAATTATGTACACAAGGTATGTTATAACTTATAAAATACAATGTTTAGTCAGCATCTGATAGGTTAAAAAAGTCAATTATATTATACTAGATGACGCCCGCAACTTCGTTGCGCCAAAACTCGTTTATCGAGGCGGAACCGTACATTTTTCCGGGATAAAAAGTATCCTATATCCTTTCCCGGGACTCAAAGTATCTCCATGCCAAATTTCAGCAAAATCTGTTCAGCGGTTTAGGCGTGAAGAGGTAACAGACAGACAGACAGACAGACAGACAGACAGACACTTTCGCATTTATAATATTAAGTATGGATTATCAGAAAAGGACTACACATTTTGTATCTTATTTAATTTTTGTTATCTAATTCAATTATAAGTATATCTATATCTGCTTCAAAATCTATTTTAGATTATGAAGAGCATATTATTATTATTAAATATGAGAACAAACAGCGGTACGTGACTATTTTATACTATGTAGTGATCACTAACGTGGAGTGGCGTTGTGGTACATTGAGCATCCTATTTACAACAGAAACTAATAGCGTATCAGAAAAAGCCCTGCCGTATAATATTCAAACGATAAAACAAGCGAAAACGTATATTAGGCTATACAAACGGCCACTTACAGCCGGCTTAATCCGCTTTAAGCCAGTTTGAGCCAGTACGAACTAAGTGCTCCTAATACGGCCACTATTTCACTGAGATAATTGCCCGGTCGGCAAATGGCGGATTAAAGTCGCAAACGAAACTATTCTTATAACGACCAGATTTTAAAATTATTTATGAGTTTCGTATGGATTTATGGTTGGGCTTAAATTTACGTATTGCGCACAAATTGCCAGAATTGAAGTTAAGGAATTTGGGCAGTAAAGTGGATATTTTGTAGAGTTTTTTAAAATACGTTTTCTCGGATCAAAAGTTGTAAATTAATAAGGTTTTGAACTCGTATGGCTCAGTTTACAATTCACAATATTTTGCACATATTAATGAAGTATTCAAAATTAGAAAAGACAGTCCAACGCCGCAATCGACTTTGTCAATTCAATGTTTTTCTCCATGCGTAGTAAATAAAGTTCAAGTTTGAATACCTAATCTTATTGATACATCGCATCGAATTTCTTCTCCAACGCAATATGGAGCGGTTGCGTAAGAATATTACGCAATGGTCGGAACAGAGGGCGCTTCTAGCACATAAAGTAAAAAATCCGACCAAAATCTGACATGCTATACACGTCATATTGTCAAACGTCGAACAAAACTTTTTGTTTACTGTCTATGCTAGTGCTGCCTCTAAGTTTGTACGAAAAAGGATCTCTAGGTATATTTGTCGTATCAAGTAATAGATACTTAACCTAAAATTAATTTTATAAAGAAATTAACAATCTTGTAGAATGAAAGATAAACGCAAAATCTTCAATTACCTAAATGTGAATTTCAACTTGGAAAATTATCGGCATTTTTAAATAGAAACCCCCGAAGACTCCATTATTAAGTACAAGGGCTCGAAATCTTAAAGACACCTGTTCAAAACACAAGCTCCCTCGAGAAATGCTCTTCGAAGCTTTTGTGTTTCGAGGGCCGTGTACATTTAAATTTAGAACATTTTTTCGGGTTCCTTTTTGAAATTGGTCTTTGGGACCCTTTGTAGGTTTAGAAGTCTTTGCTCGATTTTAAATCAAACGCTAAGAAAAAAGTGGAAAGAAGTAAATATTTCGTTCGCTCAAAATATTCTGACCAAAAAATTTGGGTTTATTACCTGTTCATCTCGAAATGACTGAAAATTTGTATTTTTATTATTTTCCTTTTGATATATTTGCCTCACGGACACACCAAATAAAGATTGCAAGGCGCAACACCAAAATATTTTCAAAGAGCGTTTATGTATTTATTTAGATTAGAAAGTAAATTAAGATTCCCAATAAAGTCTCTGTTCTTTCCAATCAGAGATAAGACTGCCAACAAAAAAACCTCCCCTGCAAGCCAATTAGTGTAAAATTATTTAATATTTAGAGATCAATGAGATCTTCAAGACGGAACGGATACGGAACCCTATATTATACACGTCAGTCTCTTGCCCGGTTTTTATTTAATTCAAAGCATCTATTCAGCTCGAGTTTAAAACTAATTTTATAAATTGATAGAATTCAGAATACGAAATTAGATTGCCAGTTGCATGGAAATAAAATAAGAAATAAATACGTGCAATAATAATATTATATTATCGCCTGTGAACCATGCTTTGGCACGAATCGGCCGGCCTTAACACCACGACTGGAAGAAACCAGCCGTAAGAATTTTCCATTGTGTGTTTCCAAATCCCAAAGGGGGATTTTAAGGAATCAGGAATGCAAAATGTGCCCTATTCATAACTCACAAGGCCTGTTACTTTTGCGTGATTGATTGTTAGTGAGCGGCAGTATTTGCTTACCATCAGCAAATCCACCTGCTCGTTTCCATTCATTAAAAACATTGTGAAAGATAACAAACGGCTGAAATTATTTTAATTAAATGTGTGTGCTTGAAATTTATTCTCAGAGTTGATTTAATACATTTGCTATAACTGAAATAAAATATAATAGAGCAAAACAACGTTTGCCGGGTCACCTAATACGCAAAATACAAACACACTCGTGTATCGAAACTAATTCCAGCCGGCAGATGGCTCACAATCGTTCGATATTGGATTAAAAACTCATCCAAACTACATACCTCCACCCCGTGTTTAAAATTCTAATAAACTTCGATTCATCCCCTTTGATTACTGTAACGGGAGAGGGGTTTAAAGGGGGTCAGAGGGAGTTGGTCACAATATACAGAACGACACAGTACTGCGACTTAATACAAACTGACGAATCGGCGCTCGAACGACAAAGCAATGCAGCGGCGTGCCGCGCGTCGGCTTATAAATTCGAAAGTGAATCTTTCCGTCTGTTATCTCTCTGTTATCACGCCAAAACCACCGAACCGATCTACGGCAGTTGTCATGATATGGAAGATGTTACTTGTCACTTCATAATTCATATTAATGAATAAATGAATATGTTATATTAATTTATTCTAACAAATGAAAAACTAGGCATTTAAAGTATTAAATTAACATAATGTTCAATTCTTCTGATGCCTAAAATTATAAGTAACGTGTTTTATAAGTAACAACCCTGGCGACGAGTTCAGTCATATTATATCAAACGTATTTTGGGACACGTCTGAATACGACTACTGTATCGTTCTGTATATTGTGGTCGGTCATCTGATCGATTATGAACACGCTGTATTCATTTGAGTGTTTTTAATGATCAAAGCGAGATACAGGATGATTTATGTTTGTTTGTATTACACGGTCTGCTGGATATACAATTAATTTTTATGTTTGTTCTGCGGATTACTCTTTTAATGACGTAGAATAATTAGCAGTTAGCAGTTGGGATTCATTAATTTTGTTAACTGGCTTTACGTGATATTACTTTTTAACTTTTCTCTAATGATAAAGAACAAACAGACTAATATTATAATGGTTAAAGTTTATGTATGTTAGTCATTTTTTCACGTTTAAATGATGGAAGCGACTATAATAAAATTTGGTATGGAGTTAGCTGATATCCTGGATCAACAGACTAGCATTTAAGTGTGGGAAAATGTTTTTTTGTTTCAATTTATTTTACCTATCAAACCATGGTTAACACCGCGGGGAACTGCTAGTTAATTATAAAGCCCACTTTAGTTATAATTTGTCTGTCACTTTCTTTATGAATATAAAAAATATGTATTTTGTAGAGTCAATAATGTTAAAATTTATAAAGTCCTAAAAATATAATTATCCAAAGGTGGTTATAATTTTCCAAAGATAAGTATCCTTCTTAATTTTAAACTTAAAAAAATAGTACCTTTGGAAAACAGATCTTTAAAACTAAAAAAGGCCGCCAACGCATCTACAGCTCTTCTGGTGTTGCGAATGTCCATGGGCGACGGTAGTTGCTTTGCATCAGGTGACCCGGTTGCTCGTTTGCCCCTTATTTCTTCGATCGGGGATTTTCGGAAACGCTATTGTATTCTACTATTGTCGCGATCACCGGTGCTCGTACGAGGCTTGATGGGTTAAAACTAAAAAAAAATGTACTTTTCGCAAACTCTTGTATTTTTAACCTCGTGTGCACTTAACACATTCACAGAACAATAGCAGTCGGCAATAGAACGCCACGGGCGAGATTTGCATACAGATAACACATTACTGCTAACACCTACTAACACGGGGAAAGGAATTGTTTATTATGAAGAAATGGGAAGAATTTCGTGGAAAATTACCCGAAAATGGGAAAAAATGGGAAAATACTATGAATAAAGTGAAAAATTAAGTATGTTAAATGTAGATTTTTTTAAATATGTAATTTGTATTTAATTTCCATAATATACGTAATTTTTGCCATAAAAATAGATGATGACTGATTCTTAGCTTAACAGTTAATCACACAAAATTTTAACATAAATACCGAACCACGCGCGCAAAATTCGTTTATCGTGTGAGAACCTACATTTTTCCGGGATAAAAAGTATCCTATATGCTTTCCCGGGACTCAAAGTATCTTGATACCAAAATTCAGCAAAATTAGTTCAGCAGCTTGAGCGTGAAAAGGTAAGAGACAGACAATCTTGCGCATTAGCGTCGATACTATTTTAATACTGGTATTATCTCTAATAAAGGATTGTATCTTACGTTTAACTATTACTAATACAAATTTAGTTATTCCAAGCGGGTAAGTTAGATATTTGTAACATCCACATCCCCTCTCATTGGCTGGAAGTTATCAAGTATGTACACCGCGCGCTTAATATTTTATGTACATGCAGCAGCTGCAGCCAAGTGCCTTCCAACTAAATAAATCAACGGAAAAACTCCAGAATACGGCACGTTACTATGTTGCTGAATATATAGTAGTAAGAAAATGTTTTGCTACTGTTTGTGAACAACGAAGAAGTTAGAAAACCAAAAAGAAATCAACATGAACCTTCAAGTAATAAATAAAATAAGTAAAAAAAATTTATTTCTGAATAAATTTGGAACAAATATTTTCAGAAATTCTACATGGTGCCCACCACCGGTTCGGGAACTAACCCGGTGAGAACCCGGTAAGCTGTAACTCGGGGGCCCACTTTTTACCAAGATTATTTTAGTCACTCCATTATAAGAATCTTTTTACTATTGTACACTTTTTAATTAAATCAGATTCTACGTCTGCTGCTTACAAAGACGCTTGGGTAGAAAAATAATATTATGGCGACAGTAAAAAAAAAACATTATACAGGCAATGCTTGCGTTAGGCGTAGAGTCCACTCATACAACATGAGATGAAAGTTTTACTTTAAGCACTATAGTTATTTTTCTAAACAACTGTAGTTAATCATCAAAACACAAAATACCTGTACTTAATTTTTTATTATACTCAGCTTAAACTAGAACCTCATTTTTTTCGTATAGTAACAAATCCATATTTTGCCGTCTACGCACACCACTGAAAGAGTCACAAGTGTGTTTCGGAGCTTTGATAAAATCGATGGAGCGTCACACTCCCTTTGGGGAACGCAACAAAAGGACTTTGTACTTTCTGTAAGTCCTTGGTATCGTTCCAGTCGATTTGTTTCGTTTGCATGACTATATAGTCTAAGGTAAAGTTATATTAACTATTCATTGCACGCAACTCCGTTGCGCCAAAATTCGTATATTGCGCGGGAACCGTTCATTTTTCGTCCTCTTTTGGTCTCAAGTTATTTTTATACCAAATTTTACTAAAAACTATTCACAGGATTATGTGTGAATAGATAACAGACAAACAGGTCGACAGATATACTGTTATTCTGATTACAGATATTCTGTCGGCTCGACTTGGCAAACCCGACAAAATAACCTAAAATGAACCGTAATGTCTAAACACACCATGCCGAATTTCCGCGGCGGAAGTTCGGCATGATTACGTCAGTAATGTCAAACGCAAACTATATAATGCGACGGAATTTCGGCATAGTGTGTCATCGGTAATTTAAAATACATTGCAGGCGGAATCATGCCGAACTTCCGCCGCGGAACTTCGGCATGGTGTGTTTAGACACTAAGAATCAATATAACTTGGCTATGAATCAGTATAATATTATCTCATAGTACATGGATTTAAAAAATGCACACGGGAATTTCACTCCATTCTTAATAAGATAAGATGAATATAGGATCCAAAATTGCATGGAAACTGGTTGTCACTGGAAGGGCAGTAATTAAAAGTGGAGTGAAGTTTCGGGGCCGAGTCAGACAAAAGGCTTACCCAAACTAGGCTAGATTTAACAGAAGTTTAAATCAGAATAACAGTTATTTTTGTCAAGGTATTATTTAGCGATAGACAAAAGTAGTTTTAATAGTTTTCCTCATATTCTGTCTAAGTGGAATGAAAACAAACTAATAATAAAAATGAGAAAGTATCTCTGTCTGTCTGTCTGTCTGTTACCTCTTCACGCCCAAACTTCTGAACCGATTTTGCTGAAATTTGGCATGGAGATACTTTAAGTCCCGGGAAAGGACATAGGATACTTTTTGTCCCGAAAAAATGTACGGTTCCCGCGCGATAAACGAGTTTTGGCGCAACGGAGTTGCGGGCGTCATCTAGTATCTTATATTTTCTTAACTCTATCAGGTGTAACACAACAAAACAATACCCCAGTACGTATTCAAACTATTCCCATTTATCGTGGCGACGCGTTAATCTCCGCAGTTTGGATCTAAATTCATAAACAACGCACCGCTATTGCTGCAGTGTTGTCAGGGAGCTCGTGTGCTATCGGCTATGAAGCTGTTTGCGCGTCAAACATGGCCGACCGGACCGTCAGCAAAATGTGCCATCAGCAAAAAAGTCATTTTGTACACAATATATTTATTGCCTCTGTCTTTCGTGCGTCATTGC
Source organism: Polyommatus iphigenia (assembly GCA_963422495.1). NCBI lineage: Eukaryota > Metazoa > Arthropoda > Insecta > Lepidoptera > Lycaenidae > Polyommatus > Polyommatus iphigenia. The sequence goes on along the minus strand of OY730184.1, from coordinate 1,387,256 downwards.
TGCACCATGTCTAACGGCATGGCATAGAAGTGATGCTGACATTATGAAAACTATATAATATATAAAACTCAAAGGTGACTGACTGACATGGTGATCTATCAACGCACAGCCCAAACCACTGGACGGATCGGGCTGAAATTTGGCAGCAGGTACATGTTATGACGTAGGCATCCGCTAAGAAAGGATTTATATAAATACAACCCCAAGGAGTTAAAATATGAGATGAAAGTTTGTATATAATAATACTTCTTAACGCGAGCGAAGCCGCGGGCAAAAGCTCGTTATTTATAAGCTTTTTACTAACAAAAAGCAATTCAAATTCAAATCGTATTTCAGACAAAGTATAGTCCATATTATTATAAATTGAGAATTACAGCTGAAGAGTTTGTGTTACCGCACCAATCTCAAGAACTACGGGCCCGATTTACATAGGCACAAAATATATAGAATAGACCACGGGAAAGGACAATGAATATTTTTTCTGAAAATGTACGGTTCCTGATGAATCCTTTACCTACTAGTCTAGTAAAATAAAGAGAGATGTTGCCTACAAGTTACAACATCCTTGTATCGAACTGATGACGTGTTGACTGGTGCTTGGTGTGTCGAAGTTCAAGCAGAAGGTCATGAATTCGAATCCCGCTGATAGGAAACAAAATTCCTGGTAATGGTAATGGTAAAACAAGTTATTTGAGAACTTAACACAATGGCAGACTGACGAGTGCAAAGTATGTCTAATGATTTTTATTAACTTAATAAAGCTTTCGGAATTTCTGCCCAGCGCAGCGGCTTAAGCAAATCACATTATTTATAGTTACAAAATTACAATTAATATAGATAAACTATAAATAATGTTACAACATTATTTGTAGTTTATCTATATGCGAAAACAACGTAATTGTGTATCTTCTTTCTATGTATTTATTCATATTGTTACTTAATTACTGTTTTGTTTTCCTGGTAAAATAAAATAAATTTTACTAATATTCAGATCAATATAAATCATAATGAAACATTATATTTATACAATGCCATCTCGCATAACCACAATACACCAAAGATTAAGTCAATTCGATACACACAAACATAGACAGTAACATACATATATTATCTAATATAATATATAAATCTCCTGTCACCATTCCTAAACTACTTAACCGATTTTAATGTTTTTTTTTTTTTTAATATGTGCTTTTTTCCAACTTGAGAGATAGGATAGCTTAGATCTTTTATTATAGTCGCAATTTTATTTTATTGCAAATTATTTGTCTATAAAGAGCGACCATTGTTTATGCGACGCGGGTCACGGGATAGAGATGGACGTTGCCATGGTGACATACTTATTTAGTCACTAATTCAATAAAATAATACGGGCGATATACTATATATAATATGGCAAAGAAACGTTTGCCGGGACAGCTAGTTATATTATATACATTATACATACTCGTTTCACAAGTTCACTGAATAATACATAAAACAATTCCCATGGAAACATTGTTACTTTAGTTGAATAAGCATTGCCAAATTTCAATATTATTATGGCCGGATCGCCGCCAAGAAAATCTCTTAACCGCCATCTTAGGTATATTGGCAGCCGCCCATAGCAGACCAATAACTTTCATCATAATATTGAAAATAATTATCTTTTATCAACATGACCACAAAATAGCATAAAGGAGACTAAATTCATGGAACCAGCTAATGCAATCGGTAAATGTAAAGGGTGCCTGTTTGTTACTTCGTCACGCCGAAACAGCTTTACCGATTTAGATGATTTTCGTATATTTTTTTTATGAAATAAGGGGGCTAACGAGCAAACAGGTCACCTGATGGAAAGCAACTTCCGTCGCCCATGGACACTCGCAGCATCAGAAGAGCTGCAGGTGCGTTGCCAGCCTTTTAAGAGGGAATAGGGTGACAGGGGAGGGTAGGGAAGGGAATAGGAGAGGGTAGGGAATGAAATAGGGGAGGGTAGAGAAGGGAAAAGGGTAAGGGATTGGGCCTCCGGTAAACTCATTCACTCGGCGAAACACAACGCAAGCGCTGTTTCACGCCGGTTTTCTGTGATATTTCTCCGGTATTTCGCCCGTGGTATTTCTCCGGTCGAGCCGACCCATTCGTGCCGAAGCATGGCTCTCCCACGTCAGAGTATGGAGATATTGTAAACAACGCGGTAATTGTTGTTCACAATATCTCAAAGCTTTAATCAATAGAGCACGGAGGCTTTCAATAATACCGATGATACCATCAGAAACATTGATTCATAGATACCTACGTACGGTCATGCTATGTCAACCCCGCAACATAATATTATTATCTTGACTAGCATTGACTTGACATAACCTGAATAATTAATGAAGGTCTTATCTGTCCAGGAATCAATTTCTCTGAATGTACTGTCTTTTTAGGTAATAAGTAATAACCATTAACAAAATTAATTGTTGACATAACCTGAATAATTAATGAAGGTCTTATCTGCCCAGGAATCAATTTCTCTGAATGTACTGTCTTTCTAGGTAATAAGTAATAACCATTAACAAAATTAATTGTTAATAATAAATGAAAAGCTATGGAAGAAATTTATTTTTAAATGTCATTATTGTAATGTACGGACGAATAATTTAATAGTAATTTTGTATACCACTTTACATTGAGCTCTCGGATGATATGAATAGCTGTGCTTAAGAGACCCACTTACAGTGGTTCTTTTACCAATGGAATATCACACAATAATTAAGCCTTTACGGGTAAAAGTTTTATTTTATTGTATTGTGAAGTGTGGCATGGTAATTTGTACCAAAATGTATGTAATTTGTACCAAAAAGTATGTCTGCTTGTCTGTCCTCTTCACGCTTAAACCACTAAACCGATTTCGATAAAATTCGGTACGCAGATACTTTAATTCTCGGAAAAGGACATAATATACTTTCTATTTTGAAAATATGTACGGCTAACTAACAGATAGATTAGACAGACAATAAATGTTAAGTAAGAATTCAGTCTTCTTTTAAGTTAGCATGTGCCTGGTTTCTGGGGATTTTGAATGGAGTTTATCTATTCAATAGCACCTACGATTGGCTAATTTCAAAACATAAAATATTAATTTTAAGAGTCAATTTATAATATTAGCGCAGAGTTGAAGCACACCGAAGTAAATTACCAAAACTGAACACAACAAGTTCAAACTTCACTCCAAAGCGTTAACGCACACATTACTTCTGAGAATTTAAGAAGGTGCGCGAATTTGCGCGAATGCGCCCGACCAACGCTGATTGGCCTCGCAGAAGTAATATTATGCGCGTTACGCTCTTTTTCTATGTTCAGTTTTTGGGAATTCGACGTTTCGATGCGCTTCGACTCTACGCTAGTATAAATAATTATTGACCCTTAGTTTTACTTTGTTAGATAGTAGACTACATATTTTCTTATTGTACTTTACACATAGAATTATAAATTAACTTTATAAGACTACCCTTTTATCGATAAAAGTAAATAGTACTTGCATAATAAAAACTAATCTGATTTCACTTGACTTCTTAGCTTAAAAGCTTCCCTGTTACGTCTTTTGAATATTTATAATCTCTACTTACTGCACTTTTATAAAAGTGAATAATACTGTATGCGAAATAATAAATATAAAAGAAAAATCCATAATAATCACTAGAGCATGCGCGCGGTTCCACCCGGGTAATACAAGAATCGTACTTTTTTCCGAAATGAAAGTAGCTTATGTGCCCTGTGACTTTTTCCGCATCTGTGCCAAATTTCATTAAAATCGGTCCAGCGTTCACACCGTTCGGTAAGAATTTGATGTGGAACTGGCAGTCCGACACCGCGAGCGCCAATTTCGTCAATTTAATATGTATCTTCTTGTGTACTAAAAAAGTTCAATTTTGAATAGTTCATTAAAATCGCATTGAATCGACACGTTGTGAACTAACACGCGCAAAAAAACGCTCACGTCTGAACGCGCCCTGTTGGTATTTAACGAAAGCGGACGATATGAAGCTTCAGCAAAGTGTCTCAGGTTTCTATGAATTTCTATAAAACTCCCTCTATTAATAGAATCATGAAACGACAAGCTAGCGAGAGAATTTCATCGGAATTCGCAGAATGGTTGTGTCGGTACAGTTTGCAGTAGCATGTTCAACTTGGACCTTTAAGCTACTGTACTTATAATATTATGACGAAGTTAACGCCTCTATGGTCCAGCGGCTTTGAGCGTGGCTCTCGACCGGCGCGGAGGTAGTGGGTTTAATTTCCGCGATGTTTCCAACTTTGGCTAGAACATAGTCCTGTCGTTAGTCGTGCCAGTCATTCACTGGGTTTCGATAGTTAAGGAATCGAGAGAGCTCTTATGTATTGCGTACACACTTGGGCACTATAAGTTACCCCTGCGTAGCTTGCCTTACCAATGAAACAGCTACCGTAACCGAAATTGATGTGGAACTTGGAAGCCATTATGCCCAGAGCATAATAGCCCATGGTAACATTTTCCCAGTATTTTTCACAAATTGTAATGTTCCAGCGTCTATTGTGAGTTTACATAATTGAATCTGTAGCGGCCATGAGTAATAGCGGCTATTCGTTACCGCCGGCTGAAACATTGATTTTAAATAATGGGTTCCAAAGTTATTTTATTGAAAAATGGGTTTCGAAATTATTTTATTTAAAAATGGGTTTCAAAATTATTTAATTTTTATGTAACGAATTTTTAAAGGAATTGATAAGTTAGTTTCATAATATTTTGAATAAAAGTACCTAAGTGTTACTTGAATTAAACTTTAAAGGTAGACACTAGACATATTCAGAATATAAAATAAAATCTTAATATTAAAATAATTTGTAATATTTTCTATAATATAAAAGCGAAATAACAATCCGTGATTAATCACGAAATCTCAGAAACTTTATGAACTTGAAATTAGTATTATTTACTTGTTTATGCTTATAAAACTTACTGATTGGTTTTTATTAGGCTTTTGATATCTGTTCAAAATTGATTTTATTAAATTCCATTGCTAACAGGGTAAAATGGGTTTGAAATTTTGAAAATTGAATTAACGCGGCCGGAACTACGCGCAACAGCTAGTTATAAAACAACAACGCTTATAATTCAACAAATTAAAACAAGCTTTTACAAAAACCCCAAAAAAAAACGGCATAATTTTATTCAAAGTGAGGTATTTAATTTTCTATGTGATCATTTCTGCCAAACTTTCAAAATATAAATGTTACACTCAATGTAAAAGTAACTGTGACTCGCACTTGACCACTTTTTTCTATCAACTATGATAAAATACGCGACAATATTCGGTGTTCAATGTGAAATCCTTGCTCTTAAGTCAGATAAAAATATGCTAAATTCGTTTATGTAGTCCAAATATCTGCAATTTACTTACGATTCGTGTAAATTAATTAAATAAAAATAAGTTTTTAAGTTACATAATTAAAGTAGTAAGAAGGAAAATAAAATAAAAAATAGGAGATGTAAAATAAAGTTCACATCAAAATCCAAAACTACCGAAAAAACTTTACCTTGCATCCATGGTCTTATTCCATCACACACAAACGTCACTCACACTGTTCACAGTCAATCCGGTTCCCGGCGCTGTCAACCCGGTTCCCAGTTCAAACTTGACAGGCATAGAAACGAAGTTCGTAGCACGCGCTACGCCGTAGACTCGTCGTAGACCCGCTACGGACGGCTCGCTACTGGCGGGGGCTACTCGCCCGGACGGCGCACACTTTCGCGGTATTGCACGCACACTTACACCCTTACAAGATCCGGGAGTGTAAGCGGGAGAGTAACATTTTTGGGCTTGTAAGTACGGCACACTAGCGCGCTCTCGCTCACGCGTACGGCACACTAGCCTCCTTCCACTCACACGTGCGCTGTAAGTATAGCACACTAATGTGTTCGTTCGTGTACGAAGGAGCGATTCAAACTTGTAATCCCTAACGATGATTTGAATTTAAAGGATTTGGCTAATCACGAAACAGTGAAATAAGGAAAGTAAATTTGCATTGACTACAGGTATTTGCGTATGTTTCAAATTACTTTTTATGGTGTATTCTAATTTGCTTCAAATGTTGTCTTAGCGTAAATCTCCTCTCTCTTTTTACAAGTGAACATAATATTATGGTAAAACGTATTTTTTTTTTGTTACAACTAGATTATTTTTTGTAACAATTAATTACATTCCCTTAAACTTTTTTGAACTTTCATAATATTTTAAATATTTTCAATCAATTTGTGAATTAAACAACTATGAAAATGACTTATTAAAATAATTATTATGATAAAAATTAATAACAAATGACAAAAGTAATTGACAAACGCGGTCACGATTATTGTATTTGTCAAACACATGAACAATTTAGCGCTAAAGCAATCACGTATTGATATTAATATCATTGGCAAATCCGTATACAAACTGATTATCATAATCACCATGTTTATTATTCCTATTTCAATAACAGGTAATTCTTATTCATACATTCTCATTCATTTACCTAATATCTGTTGCTGGGTAAAATATACTCTAAGTATATAAAAACAAAATGCCCGCAACTTCTTTGAAGAAAAAAAAAACGCAGGAAAAATTCTATCCCAAAACATTCCATTTTTTAATATTTAGGTTAATGCAGCATAATATATATTGACACGTTTAATAGTACGTAATATAATAAAATCTTACTTTTTCACTTATCAGGGCAAGCGAATCGAGCTTAAGTACATCCCACAACCTGAACATTTTGTGGTATACTTTACGGAAAAACTATCACGCCTATTGATTTGTGCTATAACATAGTAAATTTTATTTACCTGTAGATGTGTTATCATCGGTCAGTCAAGGTTTGGTTACTATTAAAATATTAAAAAAAAAACTGTCTTAAAGATTATTACCACGCAGAAAAGTGACGTGAGCGCTCACGAAGCTCGCTTTTGCCCAGTTTTATGTAAAATCTTCCTTTTTACAATCGAGCTTGCCTAAAGTAGAAATTTACGTATACGATGATTTTTTTAAGTAAGAAGTAAGTAAGAATTATTATTTTCCTGGCTTAACTTATTTAAGTATGTATATCATGCGCACTAACATCTGAATATCATTTGCTTATACTAATATACTTATACTTATGCTTATACTAATATATTATAATATAATATATGGCTGCCATGTTACAACCGTGAGAGAGAGAAAAAATTCGTGAGCCAATTTGTCGATGAAATATGCCGTACGGACACTGGTGTCGGGACACATTGTATATTTCGTTGATTACTTATACAAGTGACTGTATTAAAACGCTATGGTCCTAGGCAAAGTTCGTTATGCAAGGCCGGCTGAAATGATCTGCATAAACGCCCTTTATTACTGCAGTAGCGTGAACCTGGGCTTACGTTTTACCTAGGCTTTTGCCCGCGGTTTCGCTTATGGAGTAAGTATTGTATATTTTGCAATATTTATTGAGTGTTATGCTGTGCTTTGTTGTATTGTGCTGTCTTATGTTGTGCTCTGCTCATTCATACCCTGGTTAGTAGGTCTAGTCTTCTTTTAAATGCAAAAGTGAGGTTTTTTGAGACTACGTCATTATATTTTTAAATTATAATGTTATGTTCTTTTCTTTAATTTACTCGTATTTAATATAATATTTATATTGCAACGACGAAACACTTCGAGAAAAGGAAAGTAGTGCCCTTGCGCTTCGCTTGGCTCGTCTCGGCAGGGCACTACTGTGCCCCCAGATTGTCTATAGATGATTAAACTACGCTTTTTCCCAAAAACTCCAACTTTATGTCCAATATTAAATTTAGCATAAGCTATGAGGCAAGATATCCTCAATGCATATCAATATTTACCTTGCTTTTTTTGCTTGCTATCAATATTTACCTTACTTTTGCTTTCTCTCTCAAAATAATGTGGTCTTTTTATAATTTAATTATCATGACAACCTCCATTTAATGACAATAATAATTATTGTTATTAAATCTGGGGGCACGGCAACGCCAAGACCAGACAATAACATTTCTTGTCCAAATCCTTGACAATATAAACAATTACCGTTAAAGACGCCCGAAGGCTGCATTGTCGTCCAGATAAGTCGGCAACTTTCAACGGAGTCGCAATTAATTTTCGATAAAATTTCAACTCGTTAACGCTTAGAATACTGCCTGAAACAACCTAATTGAATGTAAAGTTTATTCATTAAGGTGCTGTCTATCAAGTTGAGTGGGGCCTCGGACGAAAAATTGAATCTTCGATTGCAAACCTTGCAACATAATTAACAACAAAAATTAACAACTGTTGCAATATATTGTGTTGTGGACTGTGGTTAATTTGGTCCTACTCTGTTTGTTTGTACAGTCAGCGAGAGTGAAATAGTTATACTAATATTTTTTTATACTTTTTACTTTTAGGAAAACAATATAACTGAAATTTTCTGATTAATCTGGTTGTATTCTGTTCGGATAGTCTGACAAGAAAGAGGAACATCTGAACTTAATTTTTTAAGTTTCTTTGCCTTGTGTTTCTATATCCATCGTTTGTACACTCTAAATATTATTAGTTACTAGATGACGCCCGCAACTCCGTTGCGCCAAAACTCGTTTATCGTGTGGGAACCGTACATTTTTCCGGGATAAAAAGCATCCTTATGTCCTTTTCCCGGGACTCAAAGTATCTCCATGCCAAATTTCGTTTGGTTTTTTTTGGCAAGTTTGGGCGTGAAGAGGTAACAGACAGACAGATAGACAGACAGACAGACAGACAGACAGACAGACAGACAGACAGACAGACAGACAGACAGACAGACACACTTTCGCATTTATAATATTAGTATGGATTACATATTTTATTTGGTGTACTTTTATTATTGTCTCCCCCTTTTGACAAGCTCTATATAGAGGTAGGCGACTAGATGATGCCCGCAACTCCGTACCGTATCCATACCAAGTTTTAGCAAATATGAACTTTTAAACTTTCGCGATGCATTATATTTGAAACTTATTATTCGGAACTTAACGCGACTTATTCTAGTAATGCTACTACATATAAATATACCCTCGAATTGTCCAACATTTGGACCATTCGAGGGTAGTCGTAGATCAGACCGCCCGGTGCAAACGAAGACGTCGCGCTCCTGCGGTCCCCTCGTGACTACGGCTGTTGCAACACGGCCGAAATGTCGAGAAAAAAGTATGTAGTAGCATTACTACTAGAATAAGTCGCGTTAAGTTCCGAATAATAAGTTTCAAAGTTTTAGCAAAATCGGTTCAGCGGTTTGGGCATGAAGAAGTAGCAGGCAGACAGGCTGTAAGAACGACAGACGGCCAGACAGATAGATTGAGTCTATCTATCCGTCAAAGGTATGAAAGTCTGTCAGTGTATCTGATAAACTGACAGACTTTCACATTTATAATGTTAGTATGGATTTTTGTATGGAAGGTCAAAATTCTCTTCCAAAAACTGCGTCAAGATAATTGCTAGTTCGTTCGTCGATTTAGCGCATTGAAGGGCAATCCGTGACGCCCTCCAATTAGTGAGTTTTCCGATACAATTAAACGTATTCGCGCCCGACAGGACAGGGGGAGATTTTTACTTATTAATTACTAGCTAATTCCTAAAAATACTACGTAGCCCACTCAGGGACATTTGATAATTAATCCTTCGATCGTGGATTCTTGGAAATCTATTATTATTCTATTGTGTCTCGCTCATCGGTGAGCTTATGGGGCTTGATGGGTTAATAATTATGAATGAATAGGTAGTTTGACGGTAAAAATCTACATGTCCAAAACCTCCTTCATCAAGCCCCAAGCGGCCACATCCGGCCGCGATAACAATGAAAAAGCTATTGTGTCTCGTTTTGCCACGACTGATGGGTTAAAATTAAAATTGAGTATGATCGTTAAATACTCCGTTCTACTATTTTTTTAACATAATATGTTTATATTAATAGAAAGTAAAATGTTAATATTTTATTATTCCGACTTTTATCCGAATTGGTTGTGTTTTAAAATTTAACTTATAAAATTAATTTCTACTTGCATTGTAAAGGAGCTAATAGTACAGTTAGCTTAACGACGAGCTGTTATTTTAGTCCTAAATCGATTCATAAAATCGATTTCAGTGCAATTAAATGCACTACTACTGCAGGATATAAGACGTCTTTAACATGGTAAAATGTACGGTTACCGAGCGATAAACGAATGCTTTGCTCAGTAAAAGTCACGGTCTGATCTTGTTTAAAAAAAATTGTCGTTTTATGGATCCTTAATGAACCTAAGTTTATTAGTAAACATACGACACTTATAATCAGCTGCACTGTATGCTTATTTGCATATTCTCAGAATTTCGTACAAATTAATGTCACGCCTAACACAAGCAGACGCGTGTAAGTTGTGCATACGAGACAACTGCAACTCTGTGTATTTTATACTTAAACGTATGAATTTAAGCTATGTTTTTGTATTTCTTGAATACAAAACTAGTTTGCTTTGTTAAGTAGTTACAAAAATCATAAAAGTATCGTAAAAATAGGGGACAAAGCAACTACAGTAGTCCATAGACCGTCGCAACATCAGAAGAGTTGCAAGTGTGTTGCCGACCTTCTAAGAGGGAATACGCTCTGTTCTTGGTGATTTGCAGGTCGTATTGGTCTGGAAATACTGCTGGCGTCATGTTTTACTGTGTGTGGCAAAAAGTTACGCGTAGAACGCACAGTGGTGGTAAAGGTACAATTCCGTGCATCGCGACAGTCGTAAGCCGCGCGCGACCGACGACTGTCGTAGGCCCCGCGCGACCGTGTTTGAGTTATATGACACGGCCGCGCGCGGCTTACAACAGTCGTCGGTCGCGCGCGGCTTACGACTGTCGCGATGCACGGAATTGTACCTTTATATTTTAATAATTTCGCTAAGATCGTATCCACTCTTTATAATCTTCTTATATATAAAACGAGAATTTTATATATAAGATTCTCGTGTCACAATGTTAGTTACCATACTCCTCCGAAACGGCTTTACTGATTTTCACCAAATTTTATATGCATATTCAGTAGGTCTGAGAATCTGCTACTGGCTACTTTTTATATTGATAATGTGCATTTGTTGAATAAATAATAGTAAATTACTACAACTCGAGACTGACGGCGACCATTGTTTGTGCGACGGGATAGCGATCGACGTTGCCATGGTGCCATACTCATTTAGTCACTTCAATCAAATAATATGGGCGAAATACTTTATATGGCAAAACAACATTTGCCGGGACAGCTAATTTAATTACATACTATCTTTAATTTTGTTGAGTCAATAATTGTTTACATTTCGATCACAACTTTAAGCGGAGTGCAAACGCCTCAAGTAACTTTACTTTTCCTAGTTCGTGTGTACTTAAAGATATTTTAGTTATCTCAATAAAGTGCCTTATTATTATTTCATGAGGTATCCTGGGCCGTTTCGAGCGAGGGAGCTCCCCTGGGTGAAGTTAAGCAGTCTTACGTCTTAAAACGATTATGACGTCAGAGGCAATCGAAGCGATTAAATGTGGACAGTTAGAAGGGTACTGAGACAAATTGCATTCAATAATTTCGTTGGCAGAGTTATAACATACAGGGTTTAACAGAATAAAGTGATAATTAATAAATTAGGCTGTACATAATATAATATGAGTTTCTGGACTCTCCAGTGTTAAAGTAGCATGTCTGATAGAGTAACATTTTTTTTAAATTTTGTATGGGTGAAGTCATGACGCTGGGATGCTTAACTATACAAATCACAAAAAAATACTCTTTCAGCGCTGCTACTTTCACAGTGAACTAGTGGGCACTTACATACCTTAAAATATTATAAAAAAAGATTAATGGAATTTGACATAACGCTGATATGACCTATTTGACTAGATCGAAAAAGGAAGGAAGCTGCATAGATATCGCATTAAAATAGCAAAACTAGAATTATAACAAAGTATAAAAACTAGAATCAGGGTACCGAAATGATACCATTGTTGATTACGTGTCTTTAAGATAATTTCAAAGTAAAATAAAAAATAATAGCTATTTCTATATTTGTATGTGTTTTATTTTAGTCAAATCAATAACACAAATTGAAAAAACGTGAAACACGGCAGCCACTTTAACAATCCAATATCTGTTATTTTGTATTCGGTGCCAAATACCCAAAAAGGCTAAACTTCGGTTTCCCGAAATAGAATTTGTAAATGGATTATATTTTTAGTGATACGCCTAATAGCTTATTTGATTTTTAAAGGAACTATCGTTAGTGGATTGTTAACAAAGTAATAGTACTGCATACAAAAATAACTGAAGTTAATCAAACAACGCACAATCCTGCATCGCACTATCAAAGTTTCTGAGATCAGCAAGACACAATACCTGTGAAATAATGTCAACTTGGATGTCAGTGGGCTTTGAACTGACCGAGCATGCCTTCTCACTCGGTCTGAGGATCTTCCTTTGGCAGCCACGCAATATCAGGTATCCACATAACTCTTATAAAAAAACTAATAATACAATTGCATTCCTCATGTTCTATAGGCGATGGTGATTATATTTTGTGCTTTTTAAGGGGCATAGGCCATTCATTCCCACCACTATATTTCCTGTGTCGCAAGGACCAACAGCGGTATCCAAACCACGAAAACCTTTTGATATGATCTCAGGAAGCCTGAGTGACTTAAGCTGTATTTTCAGTGCTTTTATTTAAGCATTAAACAACAACGCAAAATACAAGCAAAACTTTGCAATACCTTCTCGGTACCACTGTTTTAATTCTAATCATATCATTTAAGTACCTACTTTAATAATAATATTCTTCTGTTTGTTCCAGGCAATCAGCGAAATAAAGGTAAGTGAACGTTTTATGATCTCAAATTTCTATTTAAGTGGGTTCTTAGAAAGTCCCCACCCTCGCTCCCAGTTAAGGGGCTGTTAAACGATTGCTTTAAATAACAATGATGGACACTTACATTTAATTGTATGTCTTATATTGCTACGATACTCTTGAGTGCCAATTATCAGTGGATTCAAAGTGTTTATGGAAATTCAAGAATAAAGAGTGATCGTTATCATAATTGTATATTTTTGATTTTACATTGCAATGACCAAAAAGATTTCGAGCATAACTTAGAAAAATTGTTACACTGTAATATTAACGAAAGAAAACGTATTTTTTTAGATATTAGGTGGAAAAATTGCTTATAATTAGTAGTCCTCTGTTAAAATTAGATAGCCAAAAAATCTATCGAGCTAGCCCGTGAATGCCAATGGATGTTCTTTAGGTGTCCTCACATAATATAATTTTTGATAGTGATTCAATTCTAAGTTCTAACCATAAACAGCTAATCTGAATGATATGAGTGATAAAAGTTTAATTAACTACTAGCTGTCCCGGCAAACGTTGTTTTGCCATAATATGAAGTATTTCGCCCATATTATTTTACTAGCTGTGCCCCGCGGTGTTACCCGCGATTTATTAGGTGTTATTAGGTACACTAAATTGTGTTGTAATAGGTAAATAGTATTAGAGACAAAATAGGAGACGGTGAAATTTTGAAAATCGGTTCACGAACGGCGGAGTCATCGTTGAACATAAGTAATTAAAAAAAATGAACATTACACCTCCATTCCGGGAGTCGGTTAAAAATGTAGTCTTTGTGTTAATCCAGGATGTCAGCTACCTCCTTGTAAAATTTAGTCGAAATCGCTCCAGCCGTTTAAGCGTGAAGAAGTAACAAACATACAAACTCACAAACTCACATACTGCAACTGAACTGCAATCCGACTGCGCGATTGGTTTGCAGTTCTGTTGCAGTCGCATTGCAGTCGTGTCAACTGCATTCAAACTGCACTTGAACTGTAATTTGCAGTTGGATTGCAGTTGAAATACAGTCCGTCTGTGTAGACCCTTATAGTGAGATAATAAACAATGGGTGCTACTGCGGGCCGAGGTACCAACAAAAGTGAAAATTAAACATCAGGAACAAGCACACAGTTTTACCGAGTAGAAGAAAGAGGAAGATATCACTTCCTCTGCTGTGCCACGGTGGTGGTTAACTCTCTGCCTCTCCTTCGATCAAGGAACAATTCTAAAAAAAATTGGCGAGATACCAAAATTACACCTAACCATCCACTTGTACTGGGGAGATAGCTTTTTCTTACGCCCCCTGATGTTGTTCCACAAGTCAAATTATTGATATAATATTATAACGACGTTTTGTACCTACCAGCTACCACCTGCACAAAAGACAGAATAAACAGTAGGCCAACTGTAAACAAACTGACGAATCGGCGCTGGTAATGCTGTAAGCATGATATGAACGGCTTAGCAACACAGTGTCCAGCGCCGGTCAATATGTTAATACTCCGTCAAACATATAAACGAGACCATTCGAAGTTAGCCTACTGGTTCGTTCTACCCATTTTACCACCTGCCTGTCGTTTATTGTTTGTACATCGCAATTTGATCGTAATCGAGCATAAAACCAAATATTTTTAGATGAGACCAGTAAAGTGGTATATTGTTCAATGTATCATCGCTGGTACAATATTATTGTATAATATTGACGCATGTTGTGTTTGTCTGTCCGACCAGAGATATACGAAGGAGTAGACATGCCACGGGTATTTTAAAGCGGGTCGAGTTGGCAAGTTGGAAATATAAAAAATAAAGTTCTGCAAGAGTAATAATATTTGTGGCGGTCGAGAATCGACGTCATTCCGCCAATTTGCTCTTAAATATACGCCAGTGCATAGACGTTACACATTATTATGACATAGTTGTAAAGTCATCAAAGGTTAAATATTTAATACAGTATTATTTACCATCAGTATTTCCGGACCAATACGACCTGCAAACCTTCAAGAAGAGAGCGTATTCCCTCTTAAAAGGCCGGCAACGCATCTGCAGCTCTTCTAATGTTGCGAGTGTCCATGGGCGATGGTAGTTGCTTTCCACCAGGTGACCCGTTTGGTCGTTTGCCCCCTTATTTTATAGAAAAAACGTCACACTTGTCACACCAGCGGCACACCAGTAGGTACGATATGGCGGCGGCTTCAAAACGTCACTAGCTCTGGCCAGTATACTGGGTTAAATTTCGGAACTCGCGCAACATGTTGCCATTAAAAAATTTAATTTTAATGACAATTATTTCACATCCATCGCATCCCTTTATGATAACTTCATCCAAGCATAAACATTCTAGAGTGTTCTCATCTTTGTGGTAGCCATATTTATTTTACGACCATGTCTGCGCGTTTCGTAGATCGCGCTTGATGATATTATCTATTCAATACCTCCATATCGTAGTTATTCAGACCGCATTCAAAGCAAACGGTAATCCAGCAACAATGCCGTACAATTATTTCAACTAAATCAAATCACTAAAAACAAATCAAATCCATCGTAGCTTTCAAATAAATCGTCTATAAAAAGAAAACCAAATGAATGAATTTTGTTTGGAACCAGAAACTTTTCAACGCAATTAATCGGAAATATTTTTTATATATTTATTATTTTTTATTATTATTATATCCTATGACTCAAAATATCCTAAGACCTAATTATACACAACTTAGATGAAATCGGTTCTACGGTTTTAGATAAAAAAGTATACGACATAATATTACTTTCACATTAAAAATATTAGCATTAATTAATGCGCCTACCTCTTCAATAAAATGCTGTGTCCCTACCACATTAAGATACGAATAATAATTTCTTAAATATACTGTTACTAAACGAAGATTTTGTGACGTAAACCCCGTGCGTTATATTTATCAAACTCTTCATTTAATTACAGTTCAGCTACGAATAATAAAAACTAAGGAAACGTAATTCTCAATCGTTATGAATTTGGTTCTCAAGGTTCTTTTCGCACACTAAAATAATATGGCAATAGCTACGAAACCCTACATAGACCGATAGGACTAGGTTTTTTGGTTTAAAAAATTCTAAAGTTTCTAATTTTTTGCGTATAGTTTTGGGACCACTAGGTAAACCTCAAAAATGATTTTGTGTCATTTTGGTCGACAGCTTCCTGAGATATTTAGGGATTTTGATTTTTGGTCGCTATAGGCTGAAAAAAATATTTAAGTTTAAAATTTAGGTTTTGGGATATTGCTAAGGCAGTAACTGATGTGCAGACACGTTTTGTGTCAGATTCATCCACGGGTTTCCCAGTAATTAGCAAATATTAGAAACGTCGCCTAATTGCGTCGAAAAAATATTAGAGTTTGTAAAAACGGTATAATATGGTTTAGTTTGTTGATGTCTGATACTGTTAAAGTTTTGTGTCATTTTCATCCACGGGTTTTGAAGAAATTTATATTTTTGCTTTCAACATCCCGTAAAAGCTACAAAAAGAACTTAAAGTTTTTAGAGTTAACATATTTACGATTAAAAGGTCTATGCAAACCACATTTCAAAATTTAGTTCCATTTCAGCCCCGATTTTAAGAGAAATTGACGGATCAAGTAAAGCGAAATTGATTTTTATACTTGTTAATAGGCCACAAATTATTTTATTTTTAAACATAGATACAACATCATATCTTGAAGGGCCTGTGTAAGAGAAAATACGATATTTTATAATTTTTTCGATGGAAAAGAAATATAAAAAAATTGCATCTTATTTTCATAAATATTCAACTAAATTTCGAAACTTAAAGCTTAGTCAATATTTAAAAACTTACTAAAATTTCTACCATTATGATTTTAATTAAGTACAGCAAATTTTTAAAAGTTTATGTATTATTTTAAGTTGTTGAAGAAAAACTACTTACTACGTAATCCGCATAAAAATCTTTTTAGTGTTCACTGTTCAATGATTTGAATTTTATTCTATTTGTAAAATGAAACTGACAAATTGGTTGGAGTACCTTTGCAAGTAGGGTTGCCATCAGGCGTTTGGACAAAGATAAGTAGTTTTTTTAAGACGTCATGAATCATAAGCCGCAAATCGCAATTTACCTATTAAGTTTTACGGTCAAAGCTGCGCGTCCAGTGGATCGGAGCGTACGCATCGGCATTTCGTCATTTACGAAATGCATCGGCATTTCGTAAACGACGAAATGCCGGGGTGCGTTGCACTGCATTCGGATTCATCATAGGCAATTTAGTTATTTTTAGTCCGTCATAGCCTGTTAACGTGCATTTGCGTTATAGAGGATAGTGGCGAGGATATTGTTGTAACTAGCTGTATTTTATCAGAAGAGGAAAAGAGAAACAATAGAAAACGAAATTCATTATTTCCCAATTTCATCCCAAATATTGTCTCTCCTCAGTTGGTTATGATGATGTTGAAGTTTTAGAGTTTAGACTATAAAGTTCTTCATATTTTTCTACAAAAGTAATTAAAATAAGTATCGTCATTCATCGTGAATAAATATCAGCTATGTATAGCCGTCGCGTCGTCGCAAACACGCCAGAATTTGAAACCTTCGGAGTCCGAATGACGCGTTCTCTGCGGAAGACGTCTTCGTCATAAATACCGGTAAGTATAGTGGACGCAGTACCATATAAATCAATACAAAGTAACAAATCCGTACGCTGCGTACGCTCCGATTCCGATCCAGTGGACGCGCAGCTTAAATTAGACCTCAACGCGACGCGTAGATGCATACTTCTAAATTTGTATGGTTTTGACAGATCAACTACGTGAGACTTTTTTTATAAAATAAGGAGGCGAACGAGCAAATGGGTCATCTGATGAAAAGCAACTTTCATCGCCCATTGACACTCGCAACATCAGAAGCGCTGCAGGTGTGTTAGCGGCCTTTTAAGAGGGAATAGGGTTAGGGGTCCCTCCCCTAACCTATAACCCTATTCCCTCTAGGGTTGTAGGGCCTCCGGTAAACTCACTCTTTCGGCGAAACACAGCGCCTGTTTACTCTGTTTTTAATTTTTAAAATCAGTCAAACTATTTAAACGTGGAACCCAAACACGTTGGTGGAATTGACACGCTTTGTTTTGTCCCACTAACTACCCCTGGCACTTCACACATGGTCACTTTATGGAGGACATGGGTCTGGTGACTCCACTGGCTGGCAGCTGGTAAGTTCATCACAAAATGATATCTTCTTAACATCCTCGAAAGATCACCCAACTTGAGTAACACCAATTGTCATTGTTGTCCTTATAGCTTCTACAGACGGAGAGATCCAGTCCAAAGTGAAGATAGGCGTGGAATGTGGATTACTTTGACAGCTGTCAAAATTGTCCACAGCTATGTATTATTAACTTTGTACAAATAAGACAGTTTTGATGGTTCACCTGGACCATCAAATTTGACACTTGGGCATTCGAAGCTTCCATCAAACGGGCTGCCCGAGAAATTACGCAAGTGGGTCCCAAGTTTCTTAGCATATAGAAGCATAAAGGTCGTAGTTGACGGCGAATGCTCGGAAACTCAGTCTGTTGATGTTGGTGTCCCTCAGGGCTGTGTGCTATCGCCTACCCTATTCATACTGCATATCAGTGACATGTTACAGACCAACGACATTCATTGCTATGCGGATGATAGTACAGGTGATGCTGTATATACCGGCTTCCCCAATATTTCTCGGCTAAATGTAATTGAGAGTCGAAACGAACTTGTGTCCAAAATCCAAAATATATAATTCATTGGAGAAAGTCTCTGAATATGGTAGTCGTAACTTAGTCTAATTTAATCCCGCCGTGACACAAGTCTGCGCGTTCACCGCTAAAAGCCACTTATGGTCGTATATCCTCGTAGGCTCGTTTTGAGGGCACATCTTTAATCATCTCCCCTAGCATTGAAATAATTGGCGTTAGCATATCGTGTGAAGTCCAAGCGCCAAAATACCAACTGCTCCCTCTGGGTCGTATCCAACGAAGGGCCGTTCGAATTGTTGACTGCCACAGTGTTTCAAACAGCTTGGACTCCTTGGAATTACGCCGAGATGTAGCTTCACTCTGCATCCTCTATCGGTTGTATCACGGGGAGTACTCTGAGGAATTATTCGGAATCATACCACCTGCAACTTTTCGCCATTGCCCCACGCGAAAAATATACCATCCTCATCACATTGATGAGTGGCAGTCTTCCAGCGTGTGTTTCTCGCGTAACTTTCTGCCGCGCACTGTAAAACTCTGGAACGAACTGTCACCAGCAGTAGGTATTGCCGGACCTATACGACCTGCAAACCTTCAATGAAAAGGATGCTTTTTGGCATTTGGAACTATTGCAATCTCATAGAATTTAAACTCCGAAAACAATTATTTTACAAATATCATTCCGGTTTGACATATTTTGGTTGGACGGACGGGGTTCGTTCGCGTCAGGGATCTGTAAAGTGTGTATAGTGCTCCAAGGATTTAAATAAATGAGAACGAGGCGCTGCTTGTATAAGAGAACCGTCAAACACATGTCAAAAATGAAATTGTTGTATGATAGAAGCACGGAATATATAACACTAGTGTTATATATTCCGTGGATAGAAGCGTTAGTTTCTTTTCTCGCCACGTTCATTGTCGAACGGAAGCTGGACGACGAACATCAAAAATGACAAATTTGTACAACCTGAACACGAGGCACATGTCAAACTTGCGAAAACCAACTTCACTTGATGGACCGGGTTTGCGCAATCTGTAGAAGCCTTTAGACCAGATATCCTAAATTCGCCGCTAGGGGCACATGAGTATTGTCAATGAAATTTTTGCGTTTCCTAGCTGTTAGGGTGTGTAATAAATATCAAATTAACATGTTTTATTCTATATGGTAAAATAATGCAATCATGAAAAAACATAGGTCTTATACTTAATAATATTTGTAATAATATTATTTAATTTGTAGGTAACAACCGAAAGAACGAACGAAAATGACTATTGGGTCTAAAGAATATAGGGATATAGACAAAAAAATTAAACGTAGCGTTAGGAAAGATTTAAGAGACCTCAACACTCATTTAGTTTAAGTAGCTCTAGAAAATAATTCATCGCTGAGAATCTTAAAACAAGGCATAACAAAAGGGAAATCATGGATCAATAGTCTTAAAGATGAAGAAGGAAAAAAGCACAACAATAGAGAAAAAATAAAGAACATAGCCACGAACTTTTACAAATCGCTCTATTATGATAACCCACAGCCAGTTAACCAAAATTTTCATTATGTTTGCCCAGAATCTATTCCCAATATAACTTCAGAAGAAATAAAGAAAGCCCTGATTAGTATGCCTAATAACCGAAGTCCCGGAGAGGATGGAATCAGCACTGAAATGTTAAAAATCGGTCTATCTTATTTATTGCCACATATCACAACCTTTTTCAATATCATTCTAAAATCCGGTAAGCTTCCAAATAAGATGTGCCATTCAAATATTGTCTTGCTTCACAAAAAAGGGGATAAAAGTGACATTACAAACTACCGTCCTATCAGCCTAACTTCGCACCTTTACAAGATATTAATTAAAGTTATACTAAACCGTATCGACTATAAATTAGACAAACAATCGCCACCAGAGCAAGCCGGATTCCGACACAGTTTTTCCACTACAGATCACCTCCAGACAGCTAACCAAATACTTGAGAAGTACTCGGAATTTAGGAAACCTCTTTACCTAGCCTTTGTCGATTATGCAAAAGCCTTCGACAGTATTAAACACTCTGCTATATTTACATCCCTTTATAACCAAGATATAGAGCCTACTTATATAGAACTTCTAAGAATAATTTATGAAAATAGCACCGCTGACATGAAACTCGACAGTATTGACCCTAAATTCCGAGTACTCAAAGGCGTCAAGCAGGGTGACCCGCTCTCTCCCAAACTTTTTACCTGCGTGCTTGAAGAGGTTTTCAGAAAATTGGATGGTCCTTGGGAGGCACTGGGCATTGAAGTTGGCAAAAAAAGGCTCACCAACCTTCGTTTTGCTGACGACATTGTTCGAAGCGTTTCTGACAAAATCTTTGACATTCAGTAAGTATGTGGGTAATTGTTTGTGGGGTTTCTTCGTCACAGGAGCAAAAAGGGTTATCAATTAGTTTAAATCTATGCAGATAGCTCTTGATACCGCCATGACCTGTATAAATTTGAGTTCTTACGTTGGTGGTGGCGTCTGACCTTAGAATCTTATATGCTCTAGTGAGGATTGGGAATATCGATATTGTGTACTTTCCCGTTTCAGATTAAGTATATCTTGCCTGCCAAGTCTCTATGGTTGCGGCTCTGATAGAGTTTCTTGCGTAAGATATTGGAAAACTGTCATATATAGGAATCAGTTCATTGCTTAGGGCTCCTTCCTTGGCAAGTTCATCTGCACGTTCATTCCCTAGTATACTGTTGTGCGCCTTGACCCAGTAAAATTTTATATTTTGGTTGCATCGCTTTATCTCCTTAATATTTTCGTGTATTTTATATACTATGGGGTGTTCCGTCCTTGAGTTGGATATTTCTTCTAGAGATGATCTAGAGTCGCTGTAGATTGAGCTGTTTAGGTCTTTTTCATGTATAATAATTTCAGTAGCCTTAAAAATTGCTATCAATTCAGCTTGATATACAGAGCAGTAGTGGGCCAGTTTAAAACTATTTCCGCTAATTTCGACACCATTTTTCCAGCGTGAAACTCCGCAGCCAACCCCTCCATTTAGCTTGCTGCCGTCTGTGTAATAGTTAAAGCTCTCTAAATCGTCCCTAATTTCTTCTTGAGAAGTGATCCAGCTAAACTGGATGTTTACTCTTTCAGCCGGATGTGGTAGCGTGAAAGGGCTTACTTTTCCTTCTATCTGTTGGTCATTTGGTAAACCTAAAGTTTTACCTCTTTTTATCTCGTATAGATGCGCGTGTTCTTTAATTCGCAAATCTAGCGGTATAATTCCAGCCAAAACAACAGACGCAGTTAGTGAGGTTGTTCTGTGAGCTCTGCAAATTTTTATAGCAAACATCCGAGTGAGTGTGTTAAGTCGAGATATTGCATACTTTTTTGCCACTACAGGTGCCCACACGCTACTAGCATAGAGTACTTTTGGTTCTAGAACTGCAGTGTAGATGAGTCTTGTTATTTCTGGGTTCAAGCCCCATTGGCATTTGACAGCTCTAGATAACATGTTGAATGTGTTCGCACATTTTGCATAGACTTCATCAAGATGCTTACGAAAATTTAGTTTTTTATCAAGCGTAAGTCCAAGCACTTTAAGATCGTTAGTAATGGCTAGTTGTGTACCATTTAGTAAAAAATTTGGCTGATCATATTTTCTTTTATTGGTGAAGATAGTGGCCTGGGTTTTTCTGGGGCGAATTTCAATTTGTGCAGCTGGCCCCACTTTGAAATTGTTTCCAGAGCTGTATTTATTTTCCTATTTAAGGTGATGGTATCTTTCGCAGATGCTATCACAAAGATGTCGTCCGCAAATGCTTGGATATAGGCTTCAAGTTCCTCTGCCGATTCCAAAAGTGGATCCAATTGTATGTTCCACATCATTGGACCACTTGTTGAGCCTTGGACACATCCTATATCTGTAGATCTTTCAATAGTTTCTCCTGCGTATGTGAATTCTATGTATCTATCGTTAAGATAACTAGACATTAGTTTAACCATTTTAGCAGATATTCTTTTCTTTTTTAGTTGATGGATTATGCCTGGCCACCAAGCGTTGTCAAAAGCACCTTGTATGTCCAATGATATGGCGGCAACGATATGTTTTTTGTTTATACCCTCTCTAATCAAGGCAACTGCGTCATAAAGGGCATCCTCTGTGCTTTTTTGGGGTGTGAAGCCGTATTGGCGGGTGCTTATATTTTTTTGAGATCCTAATTGCCACATGATTCTGTTTGCGCATAGTTTTTCTAAAATTTTGCCCAGAGATGGTAGAAGACCTATCGGCCTATAAGACTTTGGTTGAGAATAATCTTCTTTGCCGGGTTTAGGGATTATAATTACTTTGGCCTTTTTCCAGATTGCAGGGAAGTAACCCATCTCAAGACATTTGTTAAATAGCGATATCTGAACCTCTTTTGATGTTTTATAAGCAGCTTCACAGATATCGGAGGAGAGACCATCACTACCTGGCGCTTTGTTTGGGTTCAAGCTTGAATAGACAGATTCAATTTCGACATCCGTAAAGCTTGGTTCATTTGTTTGACAGTATATTCCTTCTGCTGTGGTTTGAGCCGAGTTAAGACGTATTGTTTTCTGGTCGTTAGTGTCGGTGTCTGGATTATCTGTAGGGTAAAATGTTTCAGCCAGAAGTAAGGCGGAGCCTGCGGGTGTAAGGATGCTTCCATCAACAGGTGAGCGAAGAAGTTTGTCATTGTTTGTGCGATTGCAGATTTTTAAGACTCTGTATGCACGCTGCCAGATATACTCCTTGGTCTGTTTTGAGCAGAAGTCACGCCAGCTAGCTGTTATAGTGATTTCTAGATTTTTCTTGTATGTCTCCTTGGCCGATTTATAATCTTCAATGACATATGGACGCCTGGTAGGATTGGCGTTTTTTATTCTCCTTCTGAGTCTTATCATGTTTTGTTTAAGATCAGTCAGCTCTCTTGTCCACCAAGATGACTTCTTTTGTTTAATGCTCTTTGACTTTAGAGGAATGGCTTCCTTGCAAGCGTTACTAATGGCTGTTGTGTATTTTTGAACAAATTCTTCAATTTCATCGATCGTCTTTATCTCCTCGATATGTCTTGTGGTAATTTCTTTGTTGTCAAGTTCTTTTATTAGCTCGTCTTTAAACTTAATCCAATTTGCTTTCTTTGTGTTGTATATGCGGGTGCTGTTACTTTGTGAGATTGTAGGTACATCTTTTTTGCAATACTTAAATGTTGAAAATCTATGATCAGAAAGCGTTATGGTATCTTCCTCCACTTTCCAGTCTCGAATGTGATTCATGAGGCTGTTTGAGCATAGTGTAATATCAATGATGCTAGAGTATAGGGTTTCACTCCGGTAGATGTATATATATATATATATATATATATATATATATATATATATATATATATAGCTATCTCAAGGCATTCTTTAGTAGCAGCATATCCTCTACCCAAGTTTATTTGCCCAAAGCTGAAATTGATTTGCCCACTCATGCCTTGGCTGTTTTCTGCGTTATCCTTGGTTTTAACTTTAGCAATAATTTATTGCTCTTCGAGCTATAGCGTCCCACTTTTGCCTTATTCTGCAAGATGAGCTATATGCAGCGTGTTCGATATCATGAGAGTTCTTAGTGTTAGCACAATTTACACACCTTGGTGGCTTGTCTTTGTTAGGGCAAGTGAGGGTGTCGTGCTGAAGAGAGCAGTGACCGCAAGATAGTGTACCATAGCATTCTTTCGCCAGGTGACCGAACCCTAAGCACCTAAAGCACTGCATTAATGGTGACTGGTCGGTTGCTAGAATAACTTGATAACCAACTCTTATTTTTTGATTTTTCAAGGCGGTCCAGATGGATGTAGAAACTTTTATAATGACGTTCATTAGGTTTTTAGTTCGTTCTTTTGTTCTTCTAACTACTTTAACCATTCTTTTGCTTACGTCGATGTTCACAAGATGTTTAAAATTTTGATTAATTATTGCTTCCTCTATCTCCGTGTCATTAAGGTCGTTAATTACCCCCGTTAAACGGAGAAGTGGGTTCTTGTTTTCAATTT
Organism: Polyommatus iphigenia; assembly: GCA_963422495.1. Lineage (NCBI taxonomy): Eukaryota > Metazoa > Arthropoda > Insecta > Lepidoptera > Lycaenidae > Polyommatus > Polyommatus iphigenia. Next base: position 1,362,628 of record OY730184.1, on the reverse strand, counting down.
TGGACACTGTGAGTTTGCTGTTGTTTTTTTTTTTATTTCAGATTCGAGTGTCGCGCGGTTTTCATCTGTATCACAATTTAATCCTATTTTCTGATTTCTTATTTTCTTCAGTGAGTTTACCCCAACTCCTAGTTTAATAACGTTAACATCAGTTTTCAGTTGTTTTATGATGTCGTCACAAGTATCTTTTGGGTTGGTTGGTTTGGTTGACTTAATAACTAGTGAGAAGTTAGGTGTTATATTTATTTCTTTTTCTGTGTTTTGGAAGTTGTGTTGTGGCTTTGCAGGAAGTGGGGGCCACGTACTATTTTGTGCTATGTCTAGACTAGGGTCTTTTACTGAGCCAGCACAACATTCTCTGCGTAGGTCTTCAATCGCTGTTCTGAGCGGCACCATCGCTGCTATGGTGGAGTCTTGTATATCTTCCGTACCCTTTTATATGCTGTTTATGCTTGTGACTGTTGATTTCATGTCTTCCTCTATGGAACCATCACGATTTTGATTGGATGTTTGATTTTTTATGTCGTTTAGAGTATTTAATATTTGGCGCAACATGTTTTCTGTTTCTTGTGGGTCGTATATATTATGAGCACTGCGAATCGTGTCTTTGCTTTGTTTAGTTTCAAGATCAGCTGCTACTCCCTTAATTAGACCCTGCAGTCTTTCAAAGTCGTCGCGGAAACTTGCTGATGGTAACATTCCTTCTAGTTCCGTTTTGAGTTGTAGCATGGAACCGTGAACCAGAGCTAGCTCTGTTTTGACGCAGTCTTTCAGTCCTGATTTCTCGTTAGGGGAGTTGTAAGTAGAGTTTGCTCTTTTTATATCGGAGTGCACTTCAGTCAATTGTTTTATTAGCTGGTTAAATTGGTTTTCCATATTTTTTGACAGCTCCCATTGTTTTTCTTCCATCTCTCCAAGTAGCCATTTGACTGATTCCGCTTCTTTGAAGGTTTAAACTATTTCTGTAAATAACCTTTCTTCCCGTTCAACACTTTCTTTATGTGCCTGTGACAAATCTTCGGCGTATTTCTTTTCTAAAGAAAACAGTAAATGCTCGTAGTAACATTTTTGTTTCTCTTTTTCTAAAATATGTCTGTTTCTTGATTCAGTTAAACTTATAATCATAGTATAGAGGCCGTGAAGTCCATCAGATACGTCTTCTCTTATCTCCTTACTAAGGTTGCGAGATTCTTCTAGTCTGCTCTTGGTTTTCTTTAACATTTCGTTCGCCATCTTAGCCATGTCTTGCAATGCACCTCCGTCTTTCCCGGACAAGTCGGTGGCGGCTGATATGTCAGAAAAACTGCCCGCCGTGTAAAATCTGCTTGGAGTTAAGTCATGAGCTGATTCAAGAAGTTTAGCTCTAATTTTCCTGCCTTTACCACCTCCTGTATAAATAGGGGCGTCAGATCTTGTCTCTATATTCTGGCTTAGCTCCTCGATACTCCCTCTCTCACTATGCGGTGAGGTTACAAAGATTAGAGGGTTCTCTACTTCGATGCAATCAATTTCAGGTTTCTTTGTGTTTTTGCACTGCTTTGCTCGCTTTGTACTCGAAGCAGTTGTAAAACTTCCACTCAGGGTCGACATGTTTCAGTCGAACTAAATAAATAAGAAAGATGAAAAGACAACAAATTTTGTAGTTCAGCTGAGCGAGCAACAGATGGCGTTACTAGTATTTCACTTTGTAGTAATAACTGTATATTCGACGTTGATAGTGATTGTAAAATTAGCGGCGGCGGCTCACGTCCTCGTGGTCGAGCGGCCCGGCCGGCGGATCAACGCGCCACATGGTCATTGACCGATTCTCAAAGGTCTCAACTCGGGGTATGCCAAAGAGCAATGGAGCGCAGTATGTTAGGAGTAAAGCTTCTCGATAAAATAAGAAACACCATACTGCGGTCCCAAACGGGCATCAAGGACGTAGGTGTCAAGTCGGCCAAGCTGAAGTGGGAGTGGGCGGGACATGTTAGCCGCATGCATCCCGACCGCTGGGCAAGGGTCTCAACAGAGTGGGCACCCGAAGATGGACGCCGCAGCCGAGGCCGGCCTAGGAAAAGGTGGCGTGACGAGCTGGAGGCATACCAGCCAGGCTGGCCAGCGCTGGCGCAGGAGCGAGAACAGTGGAAGATCCTGGGGGAGGCCTTTGCCCAGCAGTGGGACACTATAGGCTAATTAAAAAAAAAAAGGTAACAACCCTAGGGACGAACTTACCACCGACCATGTATAATTTTTTCAAGATAGTATTATATTCAAAATTCATATTGCTTTTGTACACAAAAACTGCCGATTAGATTGAGATAATTTGATTCCTACAGTACATCTAATTAAAGTATTCCATTAACACATAGGCTATTTTTATTACAAAATGTGAGGCGGTCTATGGTATTCAACGAAATTTACGTGAGGAAAGCTGCTAGAAAGTAGCAAGAGTAGCTTATTTCAATAGCACATAGTTCAGCCACCTAAACTGCGAGATTTGTTTCAATCCAATTCTGATTGTTTCAAAGCGCATTCGTTTGCCACAATCAAAATTTTTACATATATACGCATACGCAAGCAAAAATTAATATCAGCAGACAGGTACAGATTTACCTACAATTTGACTCTAACTGCGCCTAATTTTATCTATTTTTTTGCGGTTTACTATGTTCGGGCGAGACGGGGATTACGAATTATTACAAAATTGAAAAATTTTGACATTTTTGAATGCGTTGGGCGAGTGCGGGGGCCGGGGTGTGAAGTGCGCGGGTGAAAACTATCAGTATCACTATCAGCGTAGCGCGCGGATAAAACATTATTATTTTGCTTTTCCGAAATAGATAATACACAATTTAAAAAAATCAGAAGTTTATCCATAGCGGGTCTGTATGTCTAAAGGCTGTATCTCAGACAGCCTGAAGACAGACAGACATCGAAGTCCCAGTAATAGGGTCCCATTTTACCCTCTGGGTACGGAACCCTAAAAACGGTAGGACAGAACTACGCAGAGTTCTGTCTCACACTTGCACTCGTCCGGTTCTTTCATACTGTTCATATTTTTGTATCTAATTTTTAAATCAATTGGTGAAAAGGACTCAAATTGAAAATATATATTTCTTACTTCTTTAGGATGTTGAATATGTAAACGCCTTTAATTAAAAATATATTTTGCGTAGTGTTTGAATCTTGCAAAAATAAAAATTATTAAAATCTCGAAATATCGTGGATGAATCTGACACAAATTTATTCTATGGCTTTATTTAATAGACCTGAGCCCATTTATTGCGATTTCAGAAACTCTAATTTTTTTTAGATAGTGTTTTAAATAACTGGCAATATTTCGGGTTCCAATGGGCTAAAATGGTTCAAATTAGGTACCTACAATCCGAAGCCTAATCTTGATATGATGCTATTGTTATTTTTAAGTTAAGTTTTTGCTGGCTAGTTTTATACAAATTTTAAAAAATCGACTACTAAATTTTGATTTTCTCAAAAACCTATTATCAGAAATGACACAAAATTTAAAAATAACCTAATAAGACATCACTACATCCATGTGCAAAAATTCAGAAACTTTAGAATTTTTGAAACTTAACACCTCAAAACAAGCTATAGTCCCGCAGGTCTAACATTCAAATTGACAAAATAAAGCCGTTAACAATAATTGTCACTTCTATAATGACACAAAATTGTTGCATGTATTCGGGTCATATTTTGTAGAATCACAACAATTTTTTTGACACAGCTTTACTCGACTTTCTTAGTTTATTCGTAGCAGTTAAGTAATTGATATTCGTCTTTTGCGGCAGCACTATCTTGCTCGACAAAACTGCAGCTATTTGATAAATTCTAATTCGTTGCAATCGCTTCAAAAGTCAATAAAACACAATTTAACTAGAATCTAGATTCATCTTAGCGCCAAGGAATACCGAACAGTGTAGACTCGTTTAGAGAAAATACGTTTAAATTAAATTTCCGCTAGCAGTCTCAAAGGGCTTTTCGATGGCCGCAATTTCTTAGCCTCTGCAAGGTCCGATCTATACGATTTTATTAAAAATAGTTTTAAACTTTCCTCCTTTATATTTCCTACTTACGGTTGCTTGCTGGTTTGTGCTTTGTACTGACCGAAACAGAATTTGCTGATAAGAATGGACGGTAAGTAATTATACCCAACATGAATATTGAATATATTTTATGTATCTAAATCAGAGTTTCCCAAACGCTTTTGCTTTATGAACCACTTTAAACATTTTGTTGGATCCAGTGGCGTAATGATATTTTTATAAGAGTACAAAAAACAATTATTAAGGTTTATGTACTACTCTATATCGTCGTACTGACACGTATATTAATCCTTCACGCCTCATAAGGACACCGGTGACCGCGACAACAGTAGAATACATTTCCAAGAATCCCCGATCGAAAGATTAAAGTAAATTTTGTAAGACAAGATATTTCTTGTACAGCTTCATAATAAATATTCTTCTAAACGGATCTGAAAATATTTGCAAATTCCTTAACAATCAGATAAAAACTATAAATGAAATAAGATCAGACATTGGACAGATTAACTAATAGTCCTTTATCTGTAAGTGCAGTCTCCTAAATCGCTGAATCTCTCCCCAACTCTCATTGACTCTCTTAAACTTTCCCTAACAATAAATCACTCGACCCGTTGTTTTGCGGTTTGCGATAAAGATACTTTATTTCATTATTTTAAGTATTTGAGTAAGCATGCTTGTGAGGATAAGTCTACTGATGATTTTAATCCCCATTCTTAATGACTAACAACACATTTTTTTTATAATGTTACTAACAACTTGTTACCCAACCTTATAATGGCAACAAGTAAAATATTTTTAAATAATAAAAAACATACATGCTGAAGGCACCTTTTTAAAAACTATGGAAGGTGTTGCCAAGCCTGACATGAGTTTAACATTTTCAATTGTCTCGAAAAAAGCGTAAAATGCCGCTAAAGAAGATTCTTGTCACTTAAAATTTGGAAAAAGTTCTTAGTTCAAATAAAAAAAAAAGTGAAAAAAACTTTACTTCTATGTATTTAAATATTCGATACGATTAACAATTCCAGCTTAAATGTCAATTTGTTCGAAAAATGTAATATGCGCCCCCGACTCCGTGCGATAATTGGACGTCTGAGTTTTCGATGCAAATTCGGTATTTTGAATAGCAATTTTAACTGCGTTCTTTTAAGCCATCCCTGGCTTACGCCCGCTTACAGAGTGCTTTTCGTATCTGTTATTCCGAAAATAATTGCGAAAATACCAGCCCGCTCGGTACGTTCTTAATTACTAGTAGGTCAAGATGGTTTAAAATATTTGCGGATATGAATGAATTGCATATTGCAACATAAGTTGTAGTTTTATCTAAGGGAACTTTGTGGCAGTACTTGTTTAATAAAGATTTGGTTTAGATTTGTGACGTGTGTCTGTTGTCGTCTTTCTTTGTGAAAGGGAGTAGAGGACATAATATCAAGTAAATAATTAATATTAGGGGCTCCCGCACACGGACCACCGGCCACAACCACAAAACGCCGCTACCGGCATATTTCCTGTAGTTTTCATACTTTTTTTTGACGCCGGTGGCCGCCACACGCTACAAAGATTCACTTTACGACCAATAGACTAGCTTAAAACGGCGTTTGTGGCTGTGGCATGTGGCCCGTGTGCGGCGACACTAATATCGTTGCGCATGTACCTAATATAGAGGCGAAAGTCTTCTGTATTCGGAAATCCGAATGCATGGAATCAGTAGAAAATACGTTTACTGCCGCACGCGTTACTTTTCTCCGTGCGAACGAATTCCGCAACGTGTACGCTAGTCTCACGGAATTCCAAATATACGGAAAACATGAGTTTGCGGCCAGCCTTAGGGCGTTTTCACATTATCCGATCCAATATCGGTGTCGGACGCCGATCCGATATCGAGGTAAGTAAAATGTATGAACCGATATCCGATATCGGGCCGGACAATATGAAAGACAGGTACATATTTCATACATTTTACTTACTTCGATATTGGATCCTCGTCCGACACCGATATCGGATCGGATAATGTGGAAACGCTCTTAAGATGTCATCGAATTAAAAACGCTGGCGACATTTTGATTGACAGCTGCATCCACACTCCCCTAACAATTTCATCAAAGTGCTAAATGTCCTTATCGGTCTGTGTCATCAACATCTATGAATTAATGTAATAGATTTACTAAACATCTCATTTCAGGCCTTTGCATCATTATCTCATTTTAGTACACTGCGATGACTGAGGTTATTTTTAGTTTGGTCGACATTTTTATAGGGCTTGTTTTGAATTTAAAAATAATTCGGGAAAAAAGCCTGTGTTTGTAAAACCATTTTTATGCACATATTTATATTCGATTTCTTTTATGTATAGACTGTTTTTTGTGGGTCTACAAATAAATACTGTACATAATGTACATTATTTGTAGACCCACAAAAAAAATGAAGGACGACCCAGCCTTCTAAATCTGTTTTCAACAAACATCACGTACATGACGTGATACAACACATTTAAAGTATCATAAAAATATAAGAAAAATTGTCTCTACGCACATCTTATATTTGCGTTAGGCGGCAGACCACATGACCTGATCAACGAATCGAGAATCGACTGAACAGACGGAAGAAGTACCTATACTTAATTAGTAGTAGTAAACCGCCGGCGGAGCGTAGGAGAGGAAGTAGAACTCTCTTTTAGGTTTATAAGATAAATGTAATATTTAATTACCACTAATATCACGTTTTAGGCGAATGCTGCATAACATTATCGAGTCAAAAGTCCTCAAAAAAGAGCTCGGGCGATGACCTCGCCCATATTCCAATGATAAAAAAATCACAGATCAGTTACACTACATTAAATTTTAATTTCCTCAAACCGTTCGGGGAAATTCCTTGGCATTCTCGAAACTTTTTCATACCATTAAGCGAAGTCATTTCGGAGGAGTGAAAAGTCGGGACAGCTCCGCTTCCATTAACAAAGCAAGAAATAACTGGCAAGTGACCTCTGTAGATCAAACTCATAGAAATATCTCGTCTCTTATTTATTTTAGGGTTCTGTATTCAAAGATCAAAATCCCTACTCTGATGGCCTGATGTGTGTACTAATTATAAAACAGCTATAGACAGTTATTTTAATTTAAAGCCTGTTTTCAAAATGTAGGTACCTAACCTTAAAATTGCAAGAAAATTTTATCTACGTACTCAATTGTTGGTTTCAACCAATGGTTTCAACCATCGAAAAATTTATGGAGTTTGGTGTAACATTTCGCTATGTGTCATGGCACTTGCAATGCGTCAAATTCCATAGGTACATTTTTGACATCTAACATCGCAAAAACTATAAGATGCAACATGAGTCATGAGTCATGACTGACTGTCGCACTCAGAGACAAATATTTATTACCTGTAATTAAATGAAGATTTTGACATAAGCCCCATACATTATTATCTGTCAAACTCATCATAAAATTGAAGTTTAAAATCATTAAAATATGAATATATATTAAACGGCAGTAAGTATTCTGAAAACTTCATAGTGTTGCTGATGACAGTTAATAATATTCGAGATGTCACCGTTAATTGAAAAATTTCAACAAAAATATAGAGTGTACTTGGAATCCCCGTCATAAAAGAATATGAGATGAAACTAAGCTTTGATTAAATTTAAATTTGAGATGAAAAATGCGATATAATGTTTAATTTCATCCCGGGATCGAGACAAGAAGTCGTAAACCTTTCTATAAAATTCAATACAACTACATTAAAGTACAGTCGGGCTGAGAAATGTTACATGACAATGATTAGGTATATTAAATTAGTATGATAATTGTAAATTCTGGAAGACGTATTTAAGATAATATTATAGCGCAATAATAACATATTAACATCTATTGTATTATATACTTAAATAATATAATATTATTTTAGTAAAAAAAGACTTTCTTTACACAAAAAAACTACAAGTTGATCATTTTCAAGACTAACAAACAAAGTTTCATGTTTTCTTCTACTTGTGAGACATTTTAAAATAAAGGATATTATATAATCAAATAATCCTTAAGAAATAAGAAAACACAACATCTATACTTATTATAAAACAAAGTCGCTTTTTTTTCCCTCATGTCCCTTTGTTCCATTTAATCTTTAAAACTACGCAACGAATTTTGGTGATTCTTTCAGTGGTAGATAGCCCATTTATCGAGGAAGGTTATAGGCTATATTTTATCACGCTAAGACTAATAGGAGCGAAGAAATAGAGGAATATGTGGAAAAAACGGGGAAAATTATTTGAAAGGGCTAACTTGAATACGCTAATCTCAAGAACTACAGGTCCGATTTGAAAAATTCTTTCAGTGTTAGATAGCCTATTTATTGAGGAAGGCTATAGGCATAATTTTTTCAGTGCCTATATATTTTATGTGTGTACGCATAGGCAGTGTGGGAGGAGGGAGGTGCTGTACGCATGCCTATGCGTACACTCACTCATTTACTTAAAGGTGGAAGTTTATTTCGCGGAATATTGCTAAAAATAATAACAAACTAAATTTTAAGCTATGGATTTCCGCAAAGTAACGCCTGATTCCATTAACTATATATTTTATGCCCGTGCGACGCCGGGGCGGGTCGCTAGTATGATATAAATTATAATCAAATAATCCTTTAGAAAACATAACAAAAAGTCCATGGAGGACGCAATTTAGCTTAACAGAACTAACACCTGTAAGCCGGGCGCTAACAACTAAAACAAATCGACGTGTGCTTGTTTAAGCTGACGATTTATAAACGTAACAGAGGGGTTTTATGCAAAAACTGTTGGGAACACAAGAAAACTAAATAATGTATGCTTTTAAAGACAAACACAAAGACAGACAAAGACAAACGTGTAGGGTATCCTTACTAATATTATAAATAGCGAAAGGGTGTCTGTCTGTCTGTCTGTTACCTCTTCACGCTCAGACCGCTGAATCGATTTTGCTGAAATTTGGCATGGAGATACTTTGAGTACCGGGAAAGGACATAGGATACTTTTTATTCCGGTAAAATTTACGGTTCCCGCGCGATAAACGAGTTTTGGCGCAACGGAGTTGCGGGCATCATCTAGTACTGAATAAAACTAACTTTACTGCTTACATTTTGTCACTAAAAGTCTCATGCACACACGAAAATACACAATGACCGTACCGAGACTTACTCACTTACTAAAGACAGAACCAATTAAATACCATGAAGTTTTCGCTCACTGCGCTAACCGCCGTACTCAGAGACATTAAATTATGATTAACCTTCAGTTAAATAAAGTGTTTGACAGATTATGTATGGGGCTTATGTCAAAATTTTGAATTAATTACATATAAGTAATAAATTTTCCACTCTGAGTGCGGCAGTGAGTGCTATATTATGCGGAGAGGCTAGTCGTTTGACTGGCGCAAGCTGATTCCGTATGTGTGCACAAGTCGGCATGCATCAGTCCGACTTCGACCGGCCTTCTCGCACCCATATGCGTAGCCTTAAGGCCTATACTATCCCACAGCTGGGCAAAGGCCTCCCCTTTGTTGGAGTGTGACCGAAACGCGGACTGTCGTTTTGAGATGATGAGTGTATCATCTGATTTGAAATGCACTGGCACCATTAATACGATTTTGCCTTACCCTTTGTCGGATTTATCCATGGCTCTATACCGATTAGTTGAAGTTGGCATACGACGACGGGGATGTTCTCAGTAATGTATACTTATTATATTTACTTATAGTTAATCTTTTATCAGTTTTTTGAAGTGGACATTTTTGTTATATTTAGAGATTAGTCCAATGAAGCGACATCGTCATGTTCGACAAAGCTTCTAAATAAAGAAAAAAAAAAAAAAAGGTCTCGTTCTAACGTCACTGCAGGCCAGCCTGGCTTGTAGACATCCAGTTCATCTCGCCATCTTTTTCGAGATTTTTAAGGTATTTCATAGCTTTTAACGCGATAAAAGCGCGCGACCGAATCAAGAAATTCCTTAACAAAAATAAACCTGACGTACGATGCGGCGTTGCCAGACTTCGGCATGGTGTTTGTGTGCGTGCCACTAGACAAATGCAAATTATAATTATTGCATATGTAAATAAAAAATGATATGTTATAGCTTCACCGCGGCAGTCGCACCGTGGCAGAGTGCCATACTTTTTTTTAAACTTTATTAACAGAAATATCAGTCCGACTGTACTTTCTCCTGTGATTCGCTCGCCGGTCACGTCTCACGATACTTGTAGCGCCCGATCGTCGACAATGTCTGGGACGGGAATACTTTAAACATCTACTTATCGATATTAAACATTTTCCATCAAGTGATACGACAGATTAGGGTGTCCATTGACGGTATGTCAATCTTCAATTCTTTTTTAACCCCCGACGAAAAGGAGGGGTGTTATAAAAACGCGTATGTTTGCCTGAGTGTCTAAACACACTCGGCCGAGGCGAAAGTTCCGAATGATTACGACCGCAATGTATTTTAAATTGCCGACGACACTACTCCGTCACGTTCCGTCCGTATTTTGTATGCGTTTGACATTGCGGACGTAATTTACGCCGCGTAACTTCGGCTTAGTGTGTTTAGACACTTACAGTGTGTCTTTCCCTGACATCATATTATTTCACGGTCACGGGTGTTCCGATTTTATTATTAATTTTATTAATAATCCTTATTACAAAAGCTATCAGGACCGAAAGTATTATTATCAATAGTTCATCATGATCAGCCCGCACAGTGCCTAAATATTTGGGTTTATCCATTTCATGGAAAGTAGTAATTATTTAGTGACTTCCAGTGATATTTTTGAAGTGAAAACTTCTTAAGCGGCGTTGAGCACTTTTGTGGGATGGGTAAAAACTGTGAAACTCGCGTCAGATTCTCGTGCTGATCGAAAAAACCTTAGAAAAACCATAAGACGGTTGGAGAGTAGTGTTGTGTCGAACTCGAACTCGAACTCGAACTCGAATTGTTGTAAGGGTTTCGATTAAATAAAAAAATAGGTTAAAAATTTAATCGATTGTAAGGGTTTCGATTAATTAAAAAAATCGATTTTTTAATAATCGATTTTCATAAAAAATGGGTTAAAAAAATGCTCAACGTTAATAATCAAGTTTTCACTTCTGCCGGCACTCCCGGAGTGCAACCCGTCTTTTTTGTGCATTCTGATTCCTGACACTTATTAGATTTATCTTTTTAGATTTTCAATTTGCGGGATGCTTATAAGATTCCTAATTTAACATAATATTTTGATCTGTCACTGTAAATCACAATTGTGCTAAAATACTTAATTTTACAATGGTTTATAAATTATTGCCTTATAAATTGCGTATTAATTTTTTTTATCAATCAATACTTGGTTTGAGAGCTTTTTCGACAGCAGTTTATAGATCCAACAGACAGGGCCCCCGCTACCATATGTGCAATGTGTGCAATGCACACGGGCGCCATCCTCTAGGGGTGCCAAATCGCCATCTTTAGGGACGCCAAAACCAAGCACCCAAAAAATTTGCCTAAAGGGGCGCCAAAATACTTTTTTTGCACACAGGCGCCAGTAGTCCTTACGGGGGCCCTACCAACAGAGTTATTTATTGGTTAATATTTTGACGTTAGCCAATCATAGTTGCTTGTGAATGGATAACCTTCTGTCAAAAAACTCAGAAACCGGAGATAAATGAACTCGAACTTGCAATAGATATATATTATAAGAATTAAGAACTTCTCTCTTTTATAAGAGCTGTAGTTACATACGCATTAAATCTATTAGCGAGGCTTCGTCGAGCAAAACGTCGTAACTCGAATAACATTAAAATGTACGAATAAAGTTATAATAACCGTCTCCGACAAAACTTGTTGCATAAATGTCATAAACTTTGCATACAAACTCGCATAAATTGTGAAATCCGTTAAATTGAGTCGCTATCATAATTAAGTAACTTCTTATAAAGTTCTTATTTATTATAAAAATATTTGCAATAAAAAAGAGAAGTTACGCGCCAAGTTTTACCTTATAAAAGGGCTTTTGAAACTTTTTCTTCGGTATATGGTTTCCTAACAATGGGTTCTTGGGTGAGCCTCGACAATACCTTTATCATTTTGCTTGTTTATTACGGCTTATAAGGTCGACGGTCGAATTTTATAACTTGTGATATTAAAAGGTGTATTTTGGTACCCAAAATTAGAGCCATAAAAATATTAGTTGTAGTAAGCTTTACATTTTGATTATGTCACTTTTTTTTAGTATCTGGGATATTTGTATTGCGAAAAAGATTACGGTTCAGCTGAGTCACTACGAATTAACAAAGGTTGTTAAAGAATAAGGATAACGAAAAGTAATTAATTATCAAAATCTATAATATTAACAAGTAATAAATGTGTTTTCTTTTTATCAAACAAGCTTTTACTGAGGAGTAATGCTTATCCTTACACATCAATAGCCGCGTACTGACCAAGCGAGCAGCCTCGCTGCCTCGCCCGAGCGTGCCGCGGCCCGAGCCGAGAGTTGTCGGTTTTTGTCGATGCTCAAAGGCGCCTCGGTACGTTTGCCGCGCACTAAGGGCCAGCGCTAAAACTCGCGCGGGCGCACGCGCGCGTGTGAATAATTGAAAAATAGTATGGGCAGCGTCGTCGCCCGCGTCCGCGCTCCGTCGCACGCGCCTGCGCTGCTCATACTATTTTTCGTTTGCACACACGCCAGCGTGCGCCCGCGCGAGTTTTAGCGTTGGCACTAACACGTACTGACCGACCGAGCAACTGCCGCGCGAGGCTGCCGCGCGAGGCGGCTCGCTCGGTCAGTACGCGGCTAATTGAGCCGATAGTTGATGGGTTATCATTTTGTTTTATTACGGAGTTCCTATGACCACCTACTAGCTAAATACAACTAATAAAAGCTTGTAAAACAGCATGGTTCAAAAAACGTTACACGTGTTTGCGGTATAAAACAATTTCGCTTGTCAACGCCGGAAATTCAAACTACAAAACGCCCGCAAACTATTCCGGATACAATTCCTTTTGATACCTCCGCAGATTAAGACCCAAACTTGAGCACAGATTAAAAACAAAAGTATCAAATCGAGAGCAGCCCTGAAAGAACAGATTTGGAATGAAAAAACTTCGGACTGTTCGCAGATTATTGCGCCGCCGAAAATTGTGAATTCCAAACTTCGGTACAAGACTACATTATGAGACTAAAATTATTCGTCCGAAAGTCAGTTCGGTTAATACGACGTTCTGAAATTGGCTTAGTTATAGACTAAGCAAGTTTCAGAAAGTCATGTCCCCTCTCTTGTCCATTGGTTTGGATTTTAGAACGTGGCTCCCACAGACATAGATCAAAATCTATGTCTGTGGTGGCTCCTGAATAGGTCGTACTTCATAGGTTCGATTGCTACGTTGGAAAACTATTACCTCCAATGGTTAGGACAAATTTTGATGATCATCTGATTGACCTAGCAAGATTCTACATGCGGCAGATGGGTATGTGAAAAATTGGTCCAGCGCCTGCACTCTCGTCAGTCGTGCTATGAGTCATATCCGCAGGGTTATCACGTAAAAATAGCGATCAACAATCCACTACCAATAATCGCGCGAGCGATTGCTGGTTGTCAAACACAATGGTGTCATGTAAGCGATTTCGTATTGTTTTGGCTGTTACGTGATACGAAATTGCTATTTTGGAGCAATTATCGCGCAATAATTGCTATCGCATTGCTCTCGCATGATACATGATACGGTGGCGGATTATGTGAGTTAAGAAAGAGAGAGTGTTCTAGTGTACTGCGCACACACTAATTCAGCCATATAAAATTACTCCTGCTTAACTAGCTTTGTATCGACACCTATCAACGAAACCCAAATTGGTATAAAGTTCTTACTCCATTTTGGCGATTTAGCCAGCCAGCCATTTTAGAATAAGCAATAATTAGTCACTACAAAGAGGTGATGTAGTACTAAAGTAGTGAGGTTAATTGTAAAGATTTAAAGGTTAAAATTTAATCTGTTTTTCAATAAACCAAAGCAGTAAAAACTGGACGGTTGCCAGTGAGTGAGTGTCCTATCTTAATTTCCACTGGACCATATTGAGCCCAAACGGCAGTCATGTTTTCATATTCGGGATATTGTCATCATCACCATGCAGCAGCAAAGTGATAATAATTATTATCATCACTTTGTTTTGTTATACTTTGTATAAATATATTATTACTCTTGCCGCATACCAATCTTTAGTCAATGATATTCTATCGACGGGTGCAAAGTAAAAAGAGTCATCTACAAAACAGCAACTTTTCAGGAGAGCGCATAATAGGAAAAAATGCTCCCATTTTGTCAATTTCCAATCAAATTTATTGAAATTTTCACCATTGCTTCATTATTTATTAATGAATCCACATGTTTATTTAATTTTTTCCAATTATATTTAATTTACGAGATATTGTAGTTGTCTGCATCTACATTGCGCTTAAAAATATGATAACTGAGTTAACTACCACTTGGTCGTTTCTACGTGGGAATTAAAACTTAAATTTATTAAAGTATTTTTACCGATTACGAGTACGATTATCGGTAAATACATAAAGTGTAACACTTTATATTATTAAAATATGTGGTTAATGACCGTTTTACATCTTAAACACACCGAGTTCAGAACATAATTGTGTAGATATATTTTTCTACGTTGTCGATTCGGTACAAGGTGCACGATTTAGAAGGAAGTTAATGTATAAAATACTAGCTTTTGCCCGCGGCTTCGCTCGCGTGGAATTTGAAAATCGCGTAAAATGCAAATATTCCTGTAAGCTCCTTTAGAAACATGATGTTTTCCCAAGACCAAATGTTACTCTTCATCCTTTCAACTAAGTCTATGCCAAAAAACAATACGATTAGTTTCTTCGTTAGAGCGTGCAGGAAGGACAAACAAATAAAATATAAACAAACACACTTTCCCTTTTATAATATTAATATGAATAAATTCCTAAGTAAACTTAGGAATCATTAATTTACTTTCGTAAAAATCGTAATTTCTCACAAGAAAAATGAATCTCTGTGTCAATGCTTTAATTACTTTAAAACTACATAATTTAAACAGTATTCAGTATCATTATCAGTACAGGAACTATGTTTTAAATTATTATAATTTAGGCAGAGGCTTAATATTAAGTCTTTGTACTTGCCACTTGTAATCATGATGGGTTCATTATAACATCATAAGCATCGCCGGACGTTTTACACCATCGGAGGAGTGTATACGATTCTTCATAACAAGAAATGAATTTTTGTTTTAACGATTTTTCAATTATTGCTTTTCGTGATAACAAAGATCCCAAAACCGGTTAAAGATAAGTAAATAGGAAAACTTCGCGAGATATTTTTGCGCTACAGTTAAACTTGCAAATGCCGGAATATGATATTTCGCAGGTTGCAATTTCCCATTTCTGGACTGATGTAATTGTTTACCTAAATTATGTCGTAATTTACGTCTCGTATCAATACATGTGTCTTTATTTATCAATCGATTTTCTTTGGATCAATACTGAACTGATGTCTTTTTCTACCGTTTAACGAGGAAGACTCTAGGTCTTCCTCGTTAAACGGTAGAAAAAGATTCGGCATGGTGTTTGTGCGACTAGACATATACGAAAAGTTGATAAAATGCTATGCAATAGCTTTACCACGGCAGTGCCCGAGTACACACACAGAACAGCCACAAGTATTTTTTTTTTTTTGTAAAATGAATAAAGTTTCTACAGTTGAATACAGAGTGAACTACACACATTACTCAAACAATGACAATTCCAATTTCGCTCATGTGATTTTAAATATCTACTAATACGATTTGCGACAGACGGACAGATGGGGCCCAGACGGGGTGGCTGTAACCGAGTTACACGTACAATACCCTCATTTACCCTACTGCACAAAAGGGGATTGTTTTCTTTTGTTGAAAGTGTACGTGTTTTTTACTTGTTAAATGCATAAAGCATTTGAAAAATAACATTCAAAAATTTGTTAAAGTTTGCCATTCTGATATTATAAAATATGCCAAAATATGTCTTTCTGTTACCTACTACATAGTTCATTTTTAAGCCACTGAACTTAAACCCCTCACCAGTGGCGAACCCCGCTAAGGGGCGCACTTCAAAAGTCCGCTACTGTGGCGCACCCCTTTCCGGGGCGCTGTGTTCAAGTGTGCAAACACAGCGATAAAACTACTTGTAGCGTCCTTGATTGACTACTACTCCTTTTACTTGATAAATAAAACGATAGTCTTGATATACCGTTACTTGATTTATTGATACACTTGATGATCAAATGACCCGGGTGTGCGAGCACGCGCGATCGCCTTGATTGATCGATGCGAACTGAACTTAATAAAACAATTAAATAATTACGCGAGCGCGTCCAAAACGCTTACTCCTTAAAAACTTTAAAATGCTTGATGTACGATATGGATCGTACATGCTCCCACACCGAAAAGTAGAGAAGTTAGTAGTGATGAGATGATACAAGGTGATTCCATTTTGTCCTTAACCTACACTTGTTAGTAAGTAAAGTACAAATTGATGATTTACAATTACAAAGAATTAAATTTAACACTATCGTCACCGATTACGTATACAGAACCAAAGGTCGGTGACGTGCCTCTGTTTTGCTTAGGTACGTTCGAACACGACACCCGTTTAAAGTCTTGCACTTGTTTGCACGAATCACTATAACCTGGATTAATAATATAGCTCATATGACGCGGAGCTTTTTTAACGCACTTGTCACTCTCACTGCACTCACACTGATTGTCAATCACCGCCGTGGAGGAGGAGGGCGGCTGCCGCCTCGCCACCTCCGGAGTGGACGGCGCCGCCCGCTCCGCGCGCTGCGCCACCTGCTCCGCCGCTGCCCGCAACGACCGCCGGCGCCGGAACCTACGCGCTCCCCAGACACCTGCTCCAACAGCAGCCACTATGACGATGATATACGTCGCTGTATAGTGATGAATATCGTGGCTGCTGACGCTATCGTACAGCGGCACGGTCTGCTTCATCTCCTCTATCTGCTTTTGCAGATGTATCAGCTGCCTTGAATGCTCGCTAACGTCCTCGTCCCCTGCGCTACTAGTGCCGTTGTTCGGTACCGATATGTTGATAAGATAGTTGATCGGCGATAACTTTGGAGCAGTAACATCTGCCTTGATGTTCAGATCACTCACCTCCTGCTTGTGAGTATACACAGTGAAGTCCTTGAACTTTAGTTGACAACCTTGATTTGTCATCAATAAGCCAGCTTGAAACAGCTGTAGCGATGAAACTTGATCGTCGCAGAGTACTTTCACATTCTGTTCTTGACAGTAGAAGTAAAAGTATGTGTTTACTTGATGCAGCTCATGCCACTGTGATCGGCATGGCTCCTGATAGACCCTGCATCTCCCTGAGGCTGCATCCTTTTCGCAGAGACTCTCGTCGTCCTTTAGGGAGTACACTGGTGACCTGCTTCTACATAATAGAGTGCCTGATTCCTGCTGCAGACACGATTTTAGGTCACTTTCAGTCATAGGCAACAGAGCGTCCTTTTTAAGGTTAATCGCTAGGTAACTTGATACGGGTTTTATGTGAATCATTATGCTATTGTTTACTAAACGTGGTACAGCAATGATTTTATGAATTTCGAAACTATCTCGGTGAACTAGAGGTATTTTAGTTTCAAACAGTAAGTAATTTTTAGACATTCTAGCTTTAACTTTTAATAAATGATAAATATTAGGTAAGCTTATATTCTCAAATGGTAAACATAAGTCCTTAGATATTTTTCCTGATATAGTGTTTAATTCTTGTCGAAGCTGGTCTGGTGTCAATAGGTGTAAGCTAAGCTGTCCGTTGTATATATTAGTCATAGTGTCTAACAGGGTATTCTGCATTTCTTTTAGATGACTAAGTAAATTGCTGGCGACTATTGCGGAAAGTATAAAATCATTATTTTCCAAGCTTTCCTTCTTAGCGGCATTCAACTGTTGTTCCGCCTGATTTAAACGTAGATTGATAATCTTGTGCTGCTTGTTCATGATATCCTCTGTACGCTTCAACAGATTAAATTCGGCTTCAACGACGGAGGTCTGATTTTTCCAGAGTACGGCGAGATGATCCTGATTCTTCTTGATAAGCTCAATATCTTGTTCATATTTTTCAGCGAAATTACTATCCAGAATTCCGAATAAGGAATTTGCTATATTACCGACTCCATTTATCAGTCCTCGTCGCGTGCGCGAATTTTGCTTGTGCATCAAAACATTGTTATAGTGACTTAATTGTTCGTAGCCGTGACGTAGTTGTAACATGATCGCTGCACATTGTGAATGGTCTTGTTTACTATCACATATGTTTTGTAAATAATCTAAGTACTTGGTAGCTGTTAATGAGCCCTCCCAGTAGGGACTCAGGTCGTAGTAGACGACTAGGCGCCACTCGTCCTTGATTAGAGCCATATTTGTCACCTTGTCGAAGTATAAACTTTGATTTTGTAGCGGTGAAACATAAAATGAACCTTCTGAGCTTGATATAAAGGTCATTACGAATAATAAAATTGTGAATACTAATTTAGAAAAGCTGTAATTATTATTTCTCTTGATAGGTTTAGTACCGTGATATACTTGCTTTACATCGTCCTGATTCTTGATATTTTGATCTGAGTGTTTTTGATTAACAGGCAATATGGACAGTTTTACTATGGGGCGTTTCATGATGCCGCTTTTTGTTTTTAGCGTAACAACCCTCACAAAACCGTCGCTTCCGGGATGTAACTCCAGAACGCGGCCTAGTGGCCACCTCCCGGCCGGCAAATTGCTATCTTGTATAAGCACTATGTCGTTGATCTTGATGGTCTCCTGCGGTAGTCTCCACTTGCTGCGGACTGACAGCTGCGTAAGATATTCTTGGCGCCACTTCTTCCAGATATCTTCGAACAATTTCTGTGTATGATGCCAACGAGTACGTAAGTCTGTTTCGGTGTCGAAAAATGCGAGATGAGGACCGCTAGTTAAAAAATGTGATGGTGTAAGACAGTTTAAGTCATCAGGATCTTCGGTCATAGCACATAAAGGCCTCTGATTGATGCAGGCTTCGAGCTGAGAGAGCAATGTAGAGTACTCCTCAAAGGTAAGACGTTGTTCGCCTATCACCCGCTTCATGTGATATTTTAGACTTTTGACCGAAGCTTCCCACAGTCCACCTGCTGACGGCCAAGAGGGGGCATTGAAATGCCACTTGATACCCATGCGCGTCACTTCGTTGATGAATTCTGTGTTTTCAAATGTACATAAAATTTGCTGATATTCTTCCTGCAGAACCTTGTTTGCTCCGATGAAAGTTGTACCTTGATCGCTGTACATATTTTTCGGCACTCCTCGCCTGGCTGACATTCGACGCAAAGCTGCTAAAAATGCTGACGTCGTCAAATCCGAAACCAGCTCCAAATGTATGGCTTTCGTTACCATACAAACAAACACAGCAACGTAGCCCTTTGTTGTAAGAATTCCTCGGCCCTTGTTGGCCTTGACGAACACGTGGCCTGTATAATCAACCCCTGTATTGTAGAATGGCCGCGACGGGTTCACCCTTGATGTTGGTAAATCTCCCATGATTTGATAGTGCTGGCTGGGACTGTGCTTTCTGCACTTAACACATTGATAGATGCGCTTTTTCGTAGCCTTGAGTCCTCCTACCAACCAGTACTTCTGTCGAATGAACCCCGAAGTGAGCTTAGCGCCACCGTGGAAGGTAAGTTCATGACACTGATCTATTATTAACTCAGACAAGCGACTACTTTTTGGGATGATAATAGGATGTTTCATGTCTAAGTTAATTTTTGCATGTTTTAAACGACCTCCAACTCTTAAAACTTGATCCTGATCCAGAATAGGGTTGAGAATGCAAATCTTGCTTTTTGCTGCTACGCTTTTTCCTTTCTGTAATGCTTCTATTTCTTCGCTAAAATATTCTTGCTGACACTGCTTAATAATTTTTATATTTGCTTGCTTTATTTCACATAGCGTTAAGTATTTATTTGCAACTTGTTTTTTGCTTATAAATCTATATATCCATGCTAAAATTCTCGCAATCTTGCTTAGCGAGCTATATTTATGCAGTAAGAATTTTATGATACTTTCTTCTTGATTTTGAGTTACAGATGCAACTACCTTTTTTGTTTTTCTCACTTCTTGATCTGTGGAAAATGTTTTTTGAATATTATTACGTGATAAATTTTCAGTTTTCAGCCAAGTCGGCCCCTTAAACCAAAGTTCATGATCTTTTAACTGGGATGCTGACAAACCGCGACTAGCGCAATCAGCCGGGTTTTCCTCCGACTTGACGTAATTCCAGCTGCTGGGCGGCACCACGTCGACAATCTGCTTAACTCTATTAGCCACGAATGGCTTCCAGCGTTCCGGTACACCATTGATCCATCCTAATACTACCATAGAATCGACCCAGCAGTAAGTATTAATTTGATATGTTTCCAAGCAACTCTTGATTTTTGATAATAGTTTAATAAGTAATAGAGCACCGCATAACTCTAGTTTAGGTAACGTAAGTTTATTATTTACAGGTACCAGTCTTGATTTTCCTGCTATCATGGTTACCGACGTCTGGCCGTGTGTGCTTACCTTGCAATAAACAACACAGGCGTAACATTTTGTTGATGCATCGGAAAAGCCGTGAAGTTCGATGACATTATTTTCCGTTATACCTAACCATCTCGGCATGTAAAAATTATTTATATTTTCTAAATCTATTTTCATGCTTTCCCATTCCTTAATAATATTTTCCGGTAAGGGTTCATCCCATTTTAATTCCAATTGCCACACTTGTTGAAATAATAGTTTTATTTTAGTCGAAATCGGAGAAAGCCAACCTAATGGATCGAATAATTTTGAAATATTTGAAAGTAAAATACGTTTTGTGGGAATTTTTGTCTTAAAGTCTAATTTTGATGTGAATGTAAATTGATCTCGCTGTGGATTCCAACTAAGCCCCAATGTTTTGGATGACTCAGTATTTTTAAAATCATAATTTAATTGCTCATTACTGCTTTTATTACTTATGGGAATTATATCTTGATTATTTGCCTTCCATTTACGTAAATTAAATCCTCCGGACTTTAAAATTGCTACAATATCCTGTATCAAACGCTTTGCTGATTCGACAGAATGACTTCCGTATACGAGATCGTCCATGTAAAAAGCTGACTCAATCACCTTTGGAGCAGAACTGTCTTGATAATTCTTTCTCTCATCTTGAGCTAAACGTCGGAGAGTCATCATCGCCAGAAACGGCGCGGCCTTGGTGCCGTACGTCACTGTCGTCAGCTGAAAAATGCTTAATTCATCAGAAACTGAATCTCGCCATATAATTTTCTGATATTTTTGGTCATCCGGATGTAACCGTACTACTCTAAACATTTTCTCCACATCAGATGTAAAACCGAATCTGAATTGTCTCCACTTGATAAGAAGACTCTGCAGATCTTGCTGTAAATTTGGACCTCTTTCCATTAAATCATTCAGGCTCAAACCAGTCGAAGAAGGCGAAGAAGCATTAAAAACAACTCGTAATTTAGTTGTAGTTGATTCATTCCGAATAACACAATGATGCGGTAAGTAGTAATCTGATGAGTCGGAGTTATTCGAGTGTATCATGTGTCCTAATTGTTTGTATTCATTGATAAATAATTTATATTCTTGTGCTATATTTTGATTTCTATTAAATTTACGTTCTAACTGTTTAAACTGTGCAATAGCTTTTGATTTTGATTGGCCTAATTTATCTTCTATTTCTTGCTTAAGGGGGAGGCGCACTTGATACTTGCCATCCGCCAGACGAATAGTAGTCTTGTTATAAAAATCTACGACCTGTTGGTCGGCCAGGGACATCGAAGATGACTCAGATATATCTTCCGAATGCCAAAATTGACTGATGTCGTTGATATCATGCACAATTATGTTACACTTAAAGCTTCTCTTTACGTAACCGCTCAAAATCCAACCTAAGCGCGTTTTTTGCGCCATAGGTAGAGTCGGTCCAGCCTTGTAAATTCCATCCAACAATAAATTGCTAAAAACATCCACTCCAAGGAGAAGGTCTACTGGTCTTCTCACATTGAAGAAAGGATCTGCTAGAGGCAAATTTTCTAATGCGGGCCAATCTGGTTTAGGGAAGCTGTAGGAGGGCAGATTCTTGATTAAAGTTTTCATGATATAAGCATCCGTTTCGAACGAGAAGTCTTCTTGATTAGACCTACACTTGATTTTAATGATTCCCTTGCAGTTGCTCTCCTTTTCGCCTATACCAGTTATGGTTCCCTGGCAATGTTTGCGCGGTAAACCTAAAATATGAGCTACTCTCTCTGATATGAGCGTGGTCTCTGATCCTTGATCTAACAATGCCCTAATATTATGATAGGTGCCATCCCGAGCCTGAACCCGCACCATGGCTGTTGCCAACAGAATTTCGGGGTCCTTGCCCTCTACTGACACATGAGTGTTACCAACCCCCGCTTTCGAAATCTTCGACTCTGCATTTTTCGGCGTGAATGAACTGTTGCAAAATGCATCGTGCAAAATTGAATTATGGTTGCCGTTGCATTCTCGACAACGTGATTCGGAATAACAACCTTTACCTTCATGATCGTAGAGACAATTTTTGCATAAATTCTTGTCAATAATTAATTTTCGCTTCAAATGATTAGGTAGTTCTAGAAATTTTGCGCAATAATATAAGCCATGTCCGCGGTTTGAACAAAAATAACAAGCTGTTTTTACCGGATATGCAGGTTTATTGACTCGGTTACTTGATACTTTCGATTGCGAAAAATATGTTGGTTTCTTGTAATTAAAACGATTGTCCGAATTAGAGTTATGATTAAAATTATATGTATGTTTTGCACTAGGCTTTGCCGTCGGATTTTCTTGCTTTTTCCGTGAAGTCTCTAGCGCTGTAAATTTTGTTTCGAGAAAATCTAGAAATTCCTTTAGACTAGGCAATTCCCTCGGCTGCTTTAATGATGATACGTACTCGTTGTATGTGTCGGCGTCAAGTTTTTGGCTCAAAATATGTACTAGTAGAGGATCCCATGTACTTATATCTACACCTAAATTTTTGATAGCGTTTAATGATTCCAGTGACGTATCGTGGATTCTCTTGATATGTCCTAACGATGCTTGCTGCGACACTGGAAGGTTCATTAACGTATTGATATGCGACGTAAAAATAAGTTTCCTATTATTATACCTATTATTTAATATCTCCCAGCAGGTGATGTAGTTGTCTGAGCTAATCTGCAGATGTTGAACTAAACGCTCAGCTTCACCTCGGAGCTTGCCCTTTAAAAATTGCATCTTCTGTGCGCCTGATAGAGATGCGTTGGTATGAATAGTCTCCGTGAATAAGTCCTTGAATGACGTCCACTGCTGGAAACTTCCGCTAAAAGTAGGCAGCTCCATCTGCGGAGTCGACTTCTCCCTATGACACATGGACCTGATTTTCCTATTGATAGACTTCTTGATGTCTTCGTACAATTGCTCGTAATGATAAAATGCTGAATCGTATTCTTTATTTTTACCCTCTAGCTCACTATCTATTTCGAGATGTAAGGAATCAATTACCGACCAACGAGAATGTAATGTTTTCAGTATGTCTTCTAGCTCCCATTTATCTAACTCCGTATCTAAGTTAACCCTAGTTACCTTTCTCTGTAGAGCTCTAAAGTTGCTCGCTTGCTTCCTGAGCAACTCGTCCGTCCTGCTGTTGACGCCCTGAGCCCTGAAAGTTACCTGATTTTCTCCCTCGTGCGCGCTGTCTTGCCTTGCTGCTGGAGACGAGGTGCGCGCGGGTGGTTGCGGCGTCGCCGCGCCGCCCAACGGAGTCGCCGGCCGCAGCAGCGGTGTACTCGGCTTGCCGTCCCGTGCTTGATAGTTCATGATGACCGACCGGATGTGTGTTTTCTCTTTGTTTATCATTTTGAAACGCGTTTATGTAGAGCAAGACAGCTAGCAAGCGTCGTTTGATTTCTCGGTAGAGAAGGAATATGTAATCCCTCAGTTGTGGCGAACCCCGTAATGGGTCGCACCCATTTTGTTCTGTACTTAAAACGTTGATTATTTATAATAATTGTATGAGAGTCATGACTTGTGTGATATTATTTTTATGAATAGTATTATAAGGTTATAAATAAATACTCTTGACTCGCTAAATAGTCGTTATTTATTAAAATATGACCCAAAATCTATTGAGCATAGGTACCTCAGTAATTAAACCAGCTGTTTATCATTATTACCGACAAATATATTACAAAAGTACTATTTTCTAGGTAGAAAATTTAATTTAAAAATGATTCAGATCGTTATAAGGGCTTCCGCAAGACCAAGGAACATGAAATTGCAGTTTTAGTGTACAGTGGGTGTGTCTGTGTCTTTGTCTGTGGCGAACCCCGCTCGGGGGTCCACAGTCACGACAAATCGGCCATTTTGGATGCCACTGGTGAGGGGTTAAGAAAAATTCTAAATTGATGATGTATCCCTGTATACCACAAAAGAATATACTAAACTCGTTACGCGCGGCTTCGCCCGCGTAAATTAGATATTTCACACACAAATTAGTCCACAAAAATAGCCTATGATCTAATTGTTATGTGTGCCAAATAACAGAGAAATTGCTCCAGTAGTTCGTGAGATATGGTTTTTATCTCAGAAAAGATAACACAAAAATTGTAGCCAACATCTAGTAAGCATTTCTTTTATCCAACCTCTTGTAATATTACTGGATTATTACGCACAAAACACTCATTTTACAGCATAAAAACTCTTTAATTACGAGTCAAAACTGCCCAATCCAGCGTTCGTTGACTGCATAGTGATTGAGGTAGTTTTTATTCGTTTAACCGTGCACCATAATTACCACTATTAATTTGCGCGGTGGCCCGGGGCCGATAAAAGCCGGCTTATTGCCGGACGAGGAGGGGGTGAGGTGACGTTCGGGGGGAAGGGGGGAGGCTGTCAAATTTCATGCACTAAAGCTGCGGCAACGCTCTTCTATTCGATGCGATATTTCGACAATATGTACAGTTATGGAAGTATTGTATATTCAAATTGAAGTTTTTTAAAGTGGGAAAAACTATTGTATCGATTGTAATTGAGAGAGGGCGAACAAAGGATTTGACAGAAGGATCGTTACAATACTACAAGGATGTTTTTTAGTTTGGCACCTGAAATCCTAACTAAAGCTATCGTAAAGGGTCATTTAAAACTGCTGTTTCCACCACGCTCTTCAATAGATGTCATTCGAGTTACATTTTGCGTGTGACCAATTTGTTGTTGGTGTCACGTCACGACTCACGGATGTCATATTATAATATGTCCACTACTCCATGACAATGTCACAAACACAATATAATTATTGCAAGTCTGTTCTCTGTACACTGTTTGCATATTATTAGACACGGCGGCCAAAAAAACTTAAGTCAATTTTTGGTCAAAATCTGATAAAGTCACAGGCATCTTGTTTTTGTTCGATACACCGGCTGGGATAAGCACGTAAGTCATCGGGGCTTAATTCAAATATAAAAAGTGCCTGCACCATATAACTTATGTTTGAATTGTAACAGCGAGCGGCGATAATAAGAACTTAACTTGACTTGAGTGGTTATTACCGCTGCATTATGATTTCTTTTTCAGCGGCTCAGCTCGTAAATCGGACATAAGTGGTTCGTTGATAAGTACCTTTTTTTGTTGCGAGTGGCATTTTGATAAATGAAGTACCCTGAACCCATTTTTTATAATTTTTTAAGACGACAACCAACATTCCGAGTGGCAGTTTAAGAAATTTCTTCATTAGTCGTGATTTGTAATTTTGTGTGACGGTTGTGTTGTATTTAAGTTTGGCGAAATGAATACCAGAGGGAGGAAATTAGTGAATCTAGCCCTAAATACTGAAAATGAAGGTGTGTTCTCTCGTTCTATGTTATATTCCTGTATAATTAACCATACTATAACATTTTAATTACTAAGTTTCATTATGTAGCTCGTCCCGTCAAAGTGCCATTAGTAAACAATTTTATAACTTTTTTTCTATTTTTTTTAGGTGATGAAAATCCATTTAATAACCCACAGCCAAGTGCATCTGGCACTCAAAAACCGGCCATTGATGAAACTTTAGGCGACTTTTCTAGCGACGATTCTGTTACTGATCCCACCTACTCTCCAGGCAGTCCGAGCTTACTCACACAGCTAGGTGACTCTGTTCTTGAGACATCAATAGATAATATACCGTTATCGGCACAAAATATTTCAATTGAAAATATCGAAGATGCCCCAGTGCAACAACAAGTTCAATCAGTGCACAGCAGAAAAAGAAAGCGAGAAAATAAACAAAAAAGAAATCTTGGTCAAGCTTATGTCACAGTTTCGGGGAAAAAAATTTAAAAGCGCCAAATTCAAGAATTACCTGCTTGTCGAAATAAGTGTCGAGACAAAATAAGTGACGAGCAGCGTGCAATTATTCATAAAGAGGTTTGGGATCTCGGTTCGTATAATTTAAGGGCTGCATTTATTATTCATCATTGATGACCATACAAGAAAAAAAAACTGAACGACGTCGAACTGAAGATGTAGAAAAGCAAAAATCTAGACAGTATACATACAAGTATCATTTTAATATAAATAATGAAAAGATATCCGTATGTCAAGGTTGCTTCAGAAAAACACTATCAGTAAGTGATAATTTTATAAAATTAATTGGTTTAAAAAAAAACGTAACAGCATGAGTGGCATTGTGAAAACTGATGAACGTGGAAAGGCAAATTCAAACAAACATTCTGAAGAAAAAATTCAGGAGGTTATTAATCATGTCAACTCTTTTCCATTGTATGAAAGTCATCATACTAGACGCAAAAGCAACCGAAAATATTTACCATCGCACTTGACCATTTCGAAAATGTATTCACTGTATACAGCGTCTCATCAAAACCCTGTTAGTGATAAAATATACCGCAGAGAATTAATTCCATCTATTGAATTTAAGTTTTAAAAAACCAAAAGTCGACACGTATCACAACTGCGACGTTTTTAAAATGAAGCTCAACATTGCCACTGACGAAGCAACTATATTAAAAATTCAAACAGAACGCGACTCACACCTCCTGGCTGCTGATATGGCGTATAAAGAGAAACAAGTCGATAAACAAAATGCATCTGCAAACGATAGAGTTAAGTATATGTCTTTTGACTTACAACAATGTTTGCCAACCCCAGCATTACAATCGTCTGTAGCTTTTTATAAAAGGCAGCTATGGACATTTAACTTAACTGTACACGACAATGCAACTGGGAACTCAACGCACCACATGTGGCATGAGGCCATTTCAGGTTGAGGTGCTAATCAAATCGCATCTTGTTTATTTGCATATTTACAAAATCTACCTGAGCACATTACCGATATTACTTTATACTCGGATACTTGTGGCGGACAGAATAAGAACTCCCACGTGGCTGCAATGTTTACTCATTTATTGAAATTAAAATGTATACATCACAAGTTTATGGTACCAGGTCATACATACATGGAGGTAGATTTAGACCATGCTATTATAGAAAAAAAGAAGAAAAAGACAGAATTACAAATTTATCACCCACATGATTGGCTGCAATTAGTTCGCTCAAGCAGCAAAAAATTTACTGTAAAAGAAGTGGGTCAGACATATTTTTTTGGCCAAAGGCCCACTGATTCCTCGAAAAAAAGATACTGAGGGCAATAATTTAAAATGGCATGATATGAAGTGGCTATGTTATGACGCCGACTACGGTGTTATAAAATACAAAACATCGCTTTCAAGAGATGAGGATTTTAAAACCATAAACTTTAAACGAGTTACGAGACAAGAGAAAAGCTTTACCTTATTACCTATTACCACAATGCCTGTACCGATAAGTGTGGGAAAAAAACGCGACATATTATCGCTATTACCTTTGATACCAGAATGTTTTCACAGTTTTTACCAAAATTTGGTCACTACATCTGATACATTAGACATTGATCCAGATTTACAAGATTCTGAAGAGAGTGAGTGAGTGTTAAATAAGTAACTAGGTATATCTAATAATATAAGGTTTCTTTTTATGATTAATTTTATATTTAGATAAATAAATGCAAGCTACATTAGGTTAGGGCTACAAAAGGCATGTTCATATTACGCGGTAAAAACCAGTTATGTAGCATTTTCATTGTGTTCGATACAACTTAAGTCCGATAATTATAGTAATAATAATAATAGGCTAAAAATAATTATTGTAATATCTGTGCACTTCCTAATTATGTGTTTTTATTTTATAATTAGAAAAATAAATGTAAGCTACATTAGGTTTAGGGCTACAAAAGGCATGTTCATATTACGCGGTAAAAACCAGTTATGTAGCATTTTCATTGTGTTCGATACAACTTAAGTCCGATAATTATAGTAATAATAATAATAGACTAAAAATAATGATTGTAATATCTGTGCACTTCTTAATTATACACTAAATAATAATAAAAACAAAATCTCTAGTATATTTTTTTACACCAAACAATTAAAACCTTGCCGTGTAAAATTTTTATTTGTATAAACAGTTGACTTAAGTGCTTTAACCTTCCGTGTCTAGTTAAATAAATAAATAAAATTAATATGCTAGTGGTTAGGGAGGCGAGGTAGCTAAATGGCGTAATTCAACGGCGCCGTCGAGACCTATCAAAATCGAAAGATAAAATAATTTCGAAAAGAAAAGCTCGTATGGTAAAAACCATTTTAGCGGTGGGTTTGGCGTGTACGGTTTTTCAAAAATGTTAAAAAAAAACAGTTACTTGGGCATTCTCGAGCGCGTCAGATATTCAAACTACGTATGCCTCAAGTGCCTCTGATGACATCGGTATACTAATCTGCCGGTTTGCGTGGTGGGGGTAGGCATATAAAGTAGTCAAAAATGCAAAAAAAAAGAAATTACTCGAGCGCGTCAGATTTTCGGAAGGGGTGTTAAGTAGGCCCCAAGGAAGCTCCCTTTAAAAAAACTGACGATTTCGGCGTGACGATAAGTTACGATGAATTTTTGAAAATGCAAAAAAAAAGTTTTTTTGAAATACTCGAGCGCGTCAGATTTTCATAGGGGAGGTTTATCTCGGTATCCTGAAAGCATATTTTCGTAATCTGACAAAAATGTAGGTGGGTTCTCTTAATCTGACCGGATTCCCTTCTACCGCTTGTTTCCCCACCATTAATGTCGCGAAATAAAGGAAAAATACTGGTAGGACGGCATATTTCCGCAAAGCGCTCAGTCTGTATTACATGTTTATGGCAAATTCCTCTTTTTTGCTTCAATTCTTTACTTTGTTTTACTTACGGTACGTCCGAAAAACAATTTGAGGATCAACATGCTATTGAATAATATACCTACATACATGAAACTGTACATGTTAATAATACTTTTATACAGATACGCGTAACTTTTTCCGAGTCCACGAAAATTGTCGAGAAGCTTTAGAAAAAAAAATTGAGATATAACAAAAGTCACATAATTTAATCATCGTTATTTCATATCAATTTTTTTAACACCCTCAGTTTTCGAGATATACTCAAAAAACCGGGAGTTTGAGTTTTTATGATGCTTCAAGTCAAAAAGTTTTAACTTTGGACAAAAATGTAAAGAAACCTTTTTTGTGTAAAATGAAATTACCTTTTTTGTTCATTTAAACTTTTTTTTTTGTAAAATGTATCGTTCGCGACTTGGCGAAGACGAAATGGCTCCTCCACACTTCCGGTCATGAGGAAACCGGCAGATTTTGTATTTTTAGTAAGTTTTAGATTATATTCTTCAAAATAAAAAATAAAAAAGTCGCGCTCGAGAATGCCGGATTAACGTTTTTTTTACAAGTTTGCGACCCTATAACTCGGCGGCGTCAAGGACTTATCATCAGATTAGTTAAATTTAGTCTTAAAACACTAAAATCAACCCCCAATATCTTAATCTGACGCGCTCGAGTATTTCAGACTATCGATTTTTTTTTACTAATCTGATCGTCTATCCTAGGCGCGCGTCACTACATATAGAGCTAAATACTTTACAAGTTTGTTCTATTAGGTCCAAGGTATCTCTCATATCTTAAACTGCCACGCTCGAGTATTACCGAAAATTCCCCTATTCGCCTCCCTAACTATAGCTGACGATACTTCTTTAAAATGCAGATAACTAGCTAATACTGATGAGTTGTAGCAAAAAGTTAGTACTTTTTGCTCGCTCAGATCAATCTAAATTTAAACAAACTGGATCGAAATAAAATGTTTGTATTATGCCGCCTGTCCACATAGGCAAGCGCATTCGCCAACGCGCTTGCGACAAGACGTGTCCTTTGATGCTACCGACACCGCGCGGCAAGCTCGCAAGCGCACCGGCGAACGTTCAAATACCTACCGCCAATGCGCCAACGCCCGTTCTACAAATCTACACATTGGGCCAGTGGCTGGGCCAGCGAGCTTGCCAACGCGTTTGCCTATGTGAAGTGCCGGCATTAAGAGCTACAATGCGAAACACAGACAGACACGAAAACCTATTTTAGTAAGTGATTAAAACTAAGGACACACACATAAACAGAACAAGCTTACATAATTATTAAGTACTTGCGAACGTAAACTACGAAATAATAGCAGCTCCACTTAACTTGCAAGCTATGTGCTACTTAACATAGCTTTAGTTTAAGCACCCAAAGCTAACAGCAACTAGAAACAAACATGTCCAGTTAATTGTCTTATAAAGGACTAGATGACGCTCGCAACTCCGTTTATTCGCTTATCGCGCGAGAACCGTACATTTTTCCGGGATGAAAAGTATCCTATGTCCTTTCCCGGGACTCAAAGTATCTCCATACCAAATTTCAGCCAAATCGGCTCAGCTGTTTGGGCGTGAAGAACAGAACAGTATTCTCCACGCCCAGAACTATAAAACAAAACAAGTGAATAGATAAACAGACAGACACAATTTCGTATTTTTAATATTAGTAAGGATTTTCGCCATTTTGTATGCAGAATTCGCGCGCGACTGTACAGAGTGCATTCCGCTGGACCCATCGGTGCGTTGGCCGTTTTATCTTCCCCGTACACTTCTGATAAGAAGCTTACCGGGCGAGTTAATAAGAGTTGACGTATCGGCAAAAGAAAATAGCTCCTATGCGTCGGTAATAGGAGCTACGCGAATGTAGGGCATGCCCCGAGCCCCGGGTCAGTTGCTACTATTTTTGGGCATCAAGTGTACAATAGGGATGTTATTATGCGACGTGCGCTATCAGGAGCCAGCTTTAAACAAAAGTGAACCACGTAGAAAATGTGTGATATTTTTATCCGACATAAAGCTACGTGTTTTTTCTAAGGTTTTATGAAAATCATAATTAACGCTGGTTTATTTTGCGGTGCATAATGCAGATGGTGCTTATGAGTCGAAAAGACGTCAAGGCATTCCGTAGCTTAGCTGCACAGGAGTGGTTTTATAGTGCCCAACCCAAGTGTATGCGCTGTACGCAAGAGCACCAGCTTTATGACCTCACCTGACATAATTGGCGAGGGATCAGGCGCAGAATCGACTTTTAATGTGCCCGTCCGACGCATAGATCATCTTTCTTCTTTCTTCTTATGTGATGATAATCAGATTGCGTTGTCCTGTAGCACACAACAACGCGGGAATCGAACCCACGACCTTCGTGTCAAGTTAAAGAGTGTTCTAAGCCAATGGACCACAATTGGCGTGTCTCGATTAACAAAACACCTAGTGTTATAATTCAAAAATTTCGCCCGCCCGCCTGCGGTTTTAATATGCTCAGAATTAGGACGAGCGTGAAATTGGCTTTGTTCGATGTTCATGTTTATTATTTCGCGAGCACTATTTCATCTTAATACGGTTAGGTTTGTGCTGGAATTGGGTCGCTATTTCACCCGTTAGCTTGTTCATTTGAGACACTTTTCATTAATGATTCGTACGCATATGGAGGATTAGTTAACTACAAAGAAATAGTGCATATTCAACTAGCTTCCCGTTGACTGACGTTTTTCCATATTATATTCACTTTGGGTATGATTCTTATTGGTTCCAAATACCCTATTACCCTATTTGTGTTTGTTGGGTAGGTACCGAACAAACACTTTCGTCAAAATAGGTTCAGCCGTTTCGGTGAAGTTTGACAATAAACAGCGTGACACGAGAATGCATATTAATATGTTAGAATTAATGTGATTTGTCTAAGAAATTGTGACCACACAGCTAAGACATAGAATTTATTTTGTGACAACATAAGGGGGCTAAGTTTATTTCGCCAGTTCTTCTCACTGGACTAGTTCCGAATCAAGCAACATGTAACAGCTGTTCTAATTCTGAAAACTTTTAATTCAGAATAAAATATTTTGTAATCACGTTTAACAATATTTTAATGAAAGAATATACTATAAATAATTGGTAATAATATTTTATTACCAATTATTTATTATAACCCATGTAAATACACAATACGTAACTCAAGCAAAAGTTCCAATTGGGGATAAAATCATACCCACCCTAACCTTTTATTCAATCTAACTTCGGTAATAAGACGTTATATCCTCATTAACAGCAGTTCACGGTCACATTAAAACCCCCTGGGCTCACGCCCACACAATTTCGATTGCGACGTCACTAATTGAGAAATTGGTCAAAGTTTTATGCTCGGGGGAAGTCGAATTTTTGTTTTCCGCAAATATGTGAAATGGAGTAGGTTATTATGGGTTTTTAAGCTTTATTTAAAGTTCACACTTTCATTTATATACTTTTTACGACGATACTTTACAAAACAATAATTTAATGTATTTGAATATGAATTCAATCTGCGATGTAAGAGTGATTATAAATCGTCGCTGCATCCTCGAGACTTTATAATTAGCATGGTAGTCCGCCTCTAGCTTCCGGCATCGAACACTTTTCAGAGCTTCCTGAAAAAATAAAATAGATGGCGCGGCAATGGCGCCATTTCTGTGGCGGGATTTTCACCCCGCCGCCACCGGTTTCTCCCACCAGTTTACCTCTGAGGTTCCCTTCAGATCGGTCCTCATTCGTTTTTAGTGTTCGGGCATCGAAACATCTCTGAGTTATAGTGCTTTAATTTTGTGAAGTGAACAGTGAAATAACTTAATAATTTATTAAAGTGTTTTTATGTGAATATAAGTGCATAGTAATTTTAAATATCAAGGGTAAGCGAAAACTCCGTAAATCGGAGGAAGAAATGAGAAAAATTCGTTCGACGTTGCTTTGTCGAACGTCGTTCGAAAAAACGAATGGATCGGAAGTTAGTGAAGAAGGTTAGTCACTTATTTTTCAGATCTGTTTTTATACAGTTTTATTTTTAGGATGTTTATCTTTACCTACTACAATTATTATTGTTATAAGAACTAAAAATCGGAATTCATCCGGAATATTAAAGTGAATATGGGCAACTTTTCGAAAATATCCTAAACTAAAATACAAAATAATATAAATAAAAACAAAATATGTACGAGTATGTTTAGAGAGTCATGATGCGATCATGGCCACACATACTCTTTTCAAAGGTATGTTTAGAGAGTCATGATGCGATCATGGCCGCACATACCCTTTTCAAAGGTATATTTAAAGAGTCTTGATGCGATCTTGACCATATATACCAATTGGCTACCCCTTTTTAGGGGATGATGAAAGTTTTATTGTTCAGTCTTTCAGACTGATAGTGAATGCGAGTATTTAATTTCATCCGATCGGAGTGTTCCATCCGTTGTGCGTATACCTTTTGAAACTGATGCAACCGGAAGTGATTGCATTAACATGACGCTCTACCGGAGCTACTAAATAATAATTCATCTGTCTCAACCTCTCAAGGTGACAGACTCAGTGCCCAATACGGTCGAACCCATCCCATCTTTATCAAATGATATTTTAAAAGCTTTGGGTTCTTTGAAAAACAAAGTGGGGGTTTTTGCGCCGAAAATTAGGGATGAGATCTCTGAACGTTGGGGACCAGTTTATTGTGGACTCCTAAGTAAGGAGTTTATGCAAAAATGAATGGGAAACATCCATATACCTGAAAATTTTACCGATTCAGTTTGAAATGGACAAACGATTGGAAAAAGGCACAAAGTCATTTTGGACAGTGCTTTGCGGCGATTGCTGGTCTTACATTAACTCGTTACCGCAATGGTAATCTTGCATCAAGGCTACTAAAATGGCAGAACGTTCGGGTCTACAGATTAAGTTTAAAAAGCCTTATAATCCACAACAACTTTCTACATCGTCATGTCAGCATGATCAACCGCTGCCTAACAGGCCAGTAGGCTCTCGGGGCCTACCCAAATAACAGGGGGCGGAAGGAGTGGGCCAGGGAATACGGAGTCATCTCGTAAGCAAGCGTAGCAAGCGGCTGCGCACTGCGACGACGCACACCGATCGAAGCGGGCCATACAGACGGAACCACAGGAGCTAGAGGTAACTGCTTTAGCAAGACTGCAACATCATTGTAATAACTTCAAACTCACTAACGATCCTGTCGTTCTCGAGTCTATCTGGATATAGCATTATGGTTCCTTTGTCTCATTGCGTAACACAGGTTTACGAGCCGCATCAATATTTTTCGGCCCATAAAGTGGTAATTCACATGAATGATGAAATCACTAGATTATTGCAATAATTGTAAGGCGCTGTTCCTGAATGTCAGGATGTTCCTGGACAATTTATTTTTGAAATCTTTCTCATTCCTAAGGACGATGGAAGTTACAGATTTTTTCTGAATTTAAAAAAAAAGCTAAATTTATTTATAAGGACTAGTCCCTTAAAATGGAGGACATTAGGACTGCTATCAAGTTAGTATCGAAACTAGACGTTACAAATGTTGATTTGAAGAAGCTTATTTTTGTATTCCCATACACAAAATATCGAGCAGAAAGTTTTTTAGATTTGGATTTCTTGACTTGCCCTTGCCCTTGCCCTTTGGTCTGGGTTCTGCTGATTTATTTCTGTATTCTGCACCATTCATGTTCGCAAAACTTATGAAACCTGTCATAACTTACTTAAGAAACCGGAGCCATCGTCTAGTATACTATTTAGATGACATATTATGTATAGACAATTCTAACAATTATTCCTGCAGTGATAACGTTAATGAAATTATAATTTTATAAAAAAAAAATAGGCTTTGTAATCAATGAACACAAAAGTGACATATTTCTGAATACAAGAAAAAGATTTTTAGGTTTCAAAATAACTATAGCTAAAATGACTTTGGAATTAGGTACCCCAAAGTAAAATACTTGAAATTTTAGGCTTAATTATACATAAATTCGATATTTATTAGAGACTTTGCAAAGTTTTTAGGCCTACTGACTTCTTATCGTTGACGGATTATGGATAACTAAATATACAAGTATTCAGGAAGCGGTTTGGAAGAGAGAAATTGTTGGCTCTTAGAACATCAAATGATAATTACTTAATTGTTGGCTCTTAGAACATCAAAAGATAATTACTTAGATGATAAAGTAATGTCATTAATAACAGTTTTGAAGAGACTTTTTATGGTGGCAAAACAATATTACTTATATTGACTACTTTCAAACCTCTTCGCTATGAGCAATATCATATTGAAATATTCTCGGATGCTTCCCTGAATTTATAAAAGTTACGGGCAGCCTTAAAATGATTTACAATGTTTTGCAAATTCCTTGTAAGTATAGTAAAGAAATTCTCTTGAGAATAATTGATAATAATATGGACTGCAATCCCCTACATCAACAGAATGGGAGGATTGTAGTACGAACATCTTAATAAACACATGAAAAATGAAGCACAGCTAATTTAGAAATGGACAATGGTGCGACGAACGCCACTTTTTATTTTTGCATCATATATCAATTCTAAAGAGAATATTGACGTTGACAGGGAGTCAAGATGCAGTAATATAGAATATACTGAATGGAGTTTGTCCATTGAAGCCTACCACAAGTTTAGTGACAAATTTGGTCTTCCAGACATTGATTTATTTGCCTCCCGTAAATGGTATATGTTATAAGTATGTCTCTTGGAAAAGACATTGTAACGCATACAATATTGACACCTTTACAATAAATTACTCCAGTAGTTACTTCTACTGTTTGCCCTCATTTTCTTTAATATTTTAGGTAGGTACGTAAAATAATCAACCTAGTCAGGCGTGGTATCCATTATTTTTAAAAATTATATTATCGTCCGAGGTTATCTATTTCAGACCAAAATATGAAATTTATTATCACCTTTGATGACCTCTGTGGCTCAATGGGTAGAGTGTGTGGCAACTCAAGCCGGGGGTTGCGGGTTCGAATCCCGCCGACTGAACAAAAAGTTTTTCAATGTTCCTGGGTCATGGATGTATATTAAATATGTGTATGATATAATAAAAATCTTAAATATATATATATATATATATATATATATATATATATATATATATATATATATATATATTGTTTTTGTAAGTGATACAATTTCATTTGGATACCAATTACTTACAAAATCCAGAACTATATTAGCGTCCCAAGTGTTCCGATGTTTAGGAAAACATGGTCAGGATTTGAAGACACTTTTTAGTAATCTACTGACATTACTATCTGTACTAAACCTTTTACCTAAGATGAGAGAAAGCACCGAGCGTATGGTATTTACTCCTGAATAACTAGATCATTAATTCCTAATATAAATTGTTCAGTTATAAATTGTGATACTATTAGATTTGAAACATTGAAACAATCAGTAAGCTTATTTTCTGTACAAAATTTCCAAATTTGTTTTTATGCCGTATCGTATTGCTTAAGCGTGTTACTAGATAAAGACGAAATCATTAGATCAATCATCGATTGAATGATTCAAGTGAAAACGCTTCCCTGATAAACGGCACGACACCAGGGTAAGGCTTTACCACAAGGGGTGTGCGTTTCTGAAATAATAATAATAATAATAAAATCTATGGACGCTTTACACCACGTCAATCTGGCCCCGTGCTAAGTACCTGAAGGACTTATGTTACGGGTACCAGACAACGGAAATATATTTAATACTTTTATACTATACATATATTTAAGATTTTTATTATATCATACACATATTTAATACACATCCATGACCCAGGAACATTGAAAAACTTTTTGTTCCGTCGGCGGGATTCGAACCCGCAACCCCCGGCTTGAGTTGCCACACACTCTACCCATTGAGCCACAGAGGTCATCAAAGGTGATAATAAATATCATATTTTGGTCTGAAATAGATAACCTCGGACGATAATATAATTTTTAAAAATAATGGATACCACGCCTGACTAGGTTGATTATTTTACGTACCTACCT
This sequence comes from Polyommatus iphigenia, assembly GCA_963422495.1. Lineage (NCBI taxonomy): Eukaryota > Metazoa > Arthropoda > Insecta > Lepidoptera > Lycaenidae > Polyommatus > Polyommatus iphigenia. The sequence goes on along the minus strand of OY730184.1, from coordinate 1,325,182 downwards.
AAAATATTAAAGAAAATGAGGGCAAACAGTAGAAGTAACTACTGGAGTAATTTATTGTAAAGGTGTCAATATTGTATGCGTTACAATGTCTTTTCCAAGAGACATACTTATAACATATACCATTTACGGGAGGCAAATAAATCAATGTCTGGAAGACCAAATTTGTCACTAAACTTGTGGTAGGCTTCAATGGACAAACTCCATTCAGTATATTCTATATTACTGCATCTTGACTCCCTGTCAACGTCAATATTCTCTTTAGAATTGATATATGATGCAAAAATAAAAAGTGGCGTTCGTCGCACCATTGTCCATTTCTAAATTAGCTGTGCTTCATTATTAAGATGTTCGTACTACACTCCTCCTATTCTGTTGATGTAGGGGATTGCAGTCCATATTATTATCAATTATTCTCAAGAGAATTTCTTTACCATACTTACAAGGAATTTGCAAAACATTTTTAATCATTTTAAGGCTGCCCGTAACTTTTATAAATTCAGGGAAGCATCCGAGAATATTTCAATATGATATTGCTCATAGCGAAGAGGTTTGAAAGTAGTCAATATAAGTAATATTGTTTTGCCACCATAAAAAGTCTCTTTAAAACTGTTATTAATGACATTACTTTATCATCTAAGTAATTATCTTTTGATGTTGCCAACAATTAAGTAATTATCATTTGATGTTCTAAGAGCCAACAATTTCTCTCTTCCAAACCGCTTCCTGAATACTTGTATATTTAATTATCCATAATCCGTCAACCATAAGAAGTCAGTAGGCCTAAAAACTTTGCAAAGTCTCTAATAAATATCGAATTTATGTATAATTAAGCCTAAAATTTCAAGTATTTTACTTTGGGGTACCTAATTCCAAAGTCATTTTAGCTGTAGTTATTTTGAAACCTAAAAATCTTTTTCTTGTAATCAGAAATATGTCACTTTTCTGTTCATTGATTACAAAGCCTATTTTTTTTATAAAATTATAATTTCATTAACGTTATCACTGCAGGAATAATTGTAAGAATTGTCTATACATAATATGTCATCTAAATAGTATACTAGACGATGGCTCCGGTTTCTTAAGTAAGTTATGACAGGTTTCATAAGTTTTGCAAACATGAATGTTGCAGAATACAGAAATAAATCAGCAGAACCCAGACCAAAGGGCAAGGGCAAGGGCAAGTCAAGAAATCCAAATCTAAAAAACTTTCTGCTCGATATTTTGTGTATGGGAATACACAAATAAGCTTCTTCAAATCAACAGTTGTAACGTCTAAATTTGATACTAACTTGATACCAGTCCTAATGTCCTCCATTTTAAGGGACTAGTCTTTATAAATACATTAAGCTTTTTTTTAAATTCAGAAAAAATCTGTAACTTCCATCGTCCTTAGGAATGAGAAAGATTTCAGAAATAAATTGTCCAGGAACATCCTGACATTCAGGAACAGCGCCTAACAATTATTGCAATAATCTAGTGATTTCATCATTCATGTGAATTACCACTTTATGGGCCGAAAAATATTGATGCGGCTCGTAAACCTGTGTTACGCAATGAGACAAAGGAACCATAATATTATATCCAGATAGACTCGAGAACGACAGCATCGTTAGTGAGTTTGAAGTTATTACAATGATGTTGCAGTCTTGCTAAAGCAGTTACCTCTAGCTCCTGTGGTTCCGTCTGTATGGCCCGCTTCGATCGGTGTGCGTCGTCGCAGTGCGCAGCCGCTTGCTACGCTTGCTTACGAGATGACTTCGTATTCCCTGGCCCACTCCTTCCGCCCCCTGTTATTTGGGTAGGCCCCGAGAGCCTACTGGCCTGTTAGGCATCGGTTGATCATGCTGACATGACGATGTAGAAAGTTGTTGTGGATTATAAGGCCATTTTAGTAGCCTTGATGCAAGATTACCATTGCGGTAACGAGTTAATGTAAGACCATCAATCGCCGCAAAGCACTGTCCAAAATGACTTTGTGCCTTTTTCCAATCGTTTGTCCATTTCAAACTGAATCGGTAAAATTTTCAGGTATATGGATATTTCCCATTCATTTTTGCATAAACTCCTTACTTAGAAGTCCACAATAAACTGGTCCCCAACGTCCAGAGATCTCATCCCTAATTTTCGGCATAAAAACCTCCACTTTGTTTTTCAAAGAACCCAAAGCTTTTAAAATATCATTTGATAAATATGGGATGGGTTCGACCGTATTGAGCACTGAGTCTGTCACCTTGAGAGGTTGAGACAGATGAATTATTATTTAGTAGCTCCGGTAGAGCGTCATGTTAATGCAATCACTTCCGGTTGCATCAGTTTCAAAAGGTATACGCACAACGGATGAAACACTCCGATCGGATGAAATTAAATACTCGCATTCACTATCAGTCTGAAAGACTGAACAATAAAACTTTCATCATCCCCTAAAAAGGGGTAGCCAATTGGTATATATGGTCAAGATCGCATCAAGACTCTTTAAATATACCTTTGAAAAGGGTATGTGCGGCCATGATCGCATCATGACTCTCTAAACATACCTTTGAAAAGAGTATGTGTGGCCATGATCGCATGACTCTCTAAACATACTCGTACATATTTTGTTTTTATTTATATTATTTTGTATTTTAGTTTAGAATATTTTCGAAAAGTTGCCCATATTCACTTTAATATTCCGGATGAATTCCGATTTTTAGTTCTTATAACAATAATAATTGTGGTAGGTAAAGATAAACATCCTAAAAATAAAACTGTATAAAAACAGATCTGAAAAATAAGTGACTAACCTTCTTCACTAACTTCCGATCCATTCGTTTTTTCAAACGACGTTCGACAAAGCAACGTCGAACGAATTTTTCTCATTTCTTCCTCCAATTTACGGAGTTTTCGCTTACCCTTGATATTTAAAATTACAATGCACTTATATTCACATAAAAACACTTTAGTAAATTATTAAGTTGTTTCACTGTTCACTTCACAAAATTAAAGCACTATAACTTAGAGATGTTTCGATGCCCGAACACTAAAAACGAATGAGGACCGATCTGAAGGGAACCTCAGAGGTAAACTGGTGGGAGAAACCGGTGGCGGCGGGGTAAAAATCCCACCACAGAAATGGCGCCATTGCCGCGCCATCTATTTTATTTTTTCAGGAAGCTCTGAAAAGTGTTTGATGCCGGAAGCTAGAGGCGGACTACCATGCTAATTATAAAGTCTCGAGGATGCAGCGACGATTTATAATCACTCTTACATCGCAGATTGAATTCATATTCAAATACATTAAATTATTGTTTTGTAAAGTATCGTCGTAAAAAGTATATAAATGAAAGTGTGAACTTTAAAACAAAAATATTGTTTATATGCAGACTGCCGAGTGACAATGACAATCTGTCAAATCTGTAAGGCGCGTGTTGCTGTTGACTAGTGTGTTGAGCTCATTGACTTTTGCTGAGCTCCGATAAATCACAGAGTACTTTATTATATTATATCGGTAAATCTTGTTGTGTGAGAATACCTTTTATATTTATGTGTAAAACAAACTACTTACCTTAAATTTTATATTATAAGTTTTTTTTGTTTTAAATTTGTTTTTCATTTAATATTAGTTTTTATAAGAATATATACTATGGAAGTTCCAGGGTGGTGAGTATAGGGTTGCCAACATTTCTCCGGCGAAGTATAGTATTTTTTTAAAATAAACTATAAAAAATATAGTACACTTCTAAAAAATATAGTATTTTATGGAAAAATTAAAAAATGTTCAATTAAATATTTAAGTAGTATTTGTTTATATAAAAACTATATTTTTTGCACTTCTTGCATTTTTTAACAATGTTTTGTCTAAAATAAAAGTGTCCTCATAATATTATGCTTTATTACATTCAATTTTTAGATCCCTCGATCGCGGATTGTTGGAAATCTATTGTTATCGCGGTCGCATGCGACCGCTTGGGGCTTGAGGGATTCATGTAAATTAAAAGCTCTTTTTATTATTAATGAGATACTACTTCTCTTTCTCTCTTCCCGCCATTTCAAATTCATAACCGAAAATACCCTTTCTGTGAATGCCGAAGTGGCGGGAATAGAGAGCAGGAATGAGATAATTTTAGTGTTGAAAATATAGTATTTTTGCGTACTATAATATAATAGTTCAACAGTATATAGTACGCAGGTTCGAAATATAGTACAATATATTACAATATATTATAGTACGGTTGGCAACCCTAGGTGAGTATGACCTTGGAATTATTATGATAATATATACATAACTATTTAAAATTATTGTAAAAGCACAATAATGGTTTAACATAATACCTACAAAAGTATTAATTCTTCAAGCCCCATAAGGACACCGGTGACCGCGACAACAATAGAATACAATATCATTTCCAAGAATCCCCGATTGAAGGATTAATAGTTAATACAAAATTTAAAAATTATTATACTTATTTCTAAATCTTTAAGTACCGAATATTAATACATAATATACTGCATTTATAAATAAAAAATATTTATTGTTCAATGAACACTTCCTAAAGATTTAACACATAATTATTACAGTACGACATTTATTTAATATTTTAAACAAGACAGGACTAACTAAGTATTAATAATTGCTTTGTTTTATTCTTATCATTATATAATTTCATCTAACAATATCCGCCATGACACGGATCTCGTAGTGAAAAGATTTCACGAGTCTCGGAGCTGGCGGGAACATTCCGCGAAATCGACTCTAATCCTCGGATAATTTTCCGCCGTCGGATGTCAAACTCCCATCCGCGGTGAGATCTTCTCGATTCCGTGGCGGAAACTATTTCACTCATACAAAAGAAATGTCACTACTGTCAAAATGACAGCAAAATCGGAATGTATTCACTTGTCATTTGCTCGAAAGTGAAATAGTTTCCGCCAGCGGGAAGATTCCGCGCGGAATCGCTTTGTGAATCACCCCGCAGGATCTCTATTAAACACTGGATAGGCTATGCCATACAAAATGACAGCTATTTTTTGTGCCGATTTGAAGCGCCGCGGTGAGTGTACTGTGAACTAATTGTGACATAAAGTGCAGCGGCCATTTGCAAAATTCTCATTATCAATGACATTTCTGAGGGATGTCAAAATTGATATCGATAATATCATAATATTCAATTATAGCGACATTATTTTTTGTACTTAATTGAACATATTATGATATTCAATAATTAATAAATAATGTTTAACATTAAATACCATACACTATAGCACACAGACATATATCAAGATTAGATACCGCATGTGTATGTAGTTCGCGTTTTGTATTATTTTCCTAAAATTGTGTTAACTGAGTTTTTAATGCGTAATATTGGTAGGAAATTAACTATTAAATATTAATTATCATGCAAAAGTGTAGGAAAGTGATGCAATATCCAGAAACGTGCTATTTTGTAAAATATGAGAACTTTATTAATTCGAGATAAAAATGTGCAAGGTGACAATATTTAAAATGTATTAAGCGTTCTCTGTGAAAATACAAAGAAAAAAATACACTTTTTAAGCGTAATTAGTTGATTACGTTTAGAAAATTTTCCCGCCTGTCATGACTTTCTTGACAGGCTATAACACAATACAACAAAGTTTTTGTTAGAAGCTCATCAGCTTCAGTTTTGTTTTTAGTTTTTCGTAGTGTTAACTTGTAAAAATAAGTGGATTATAGATAGGTACTGCTACTTCATGTTATCTACGTATGAAATCGTTGTTAATTTATTACGCCTCTATCTATCTATCTAAATTACCGAGAGGAAGTCTGTAATACAAATAGCGTAATATTTTTGTCCTAATGGTCGACATTATCTGAATCTGGAAACATTTAATCGATAATAGAAAAGACAGTTGTACCATCGAGGAAGTTGATTCCTATGCAATTGACAGACCAACGTTACTTGGTCGAATATGTCAATTCAATGTTAATTGTGATCTGTCGGCTGGGTTTGACGTAACGCAACCAAACTACTTAGGTCCCCGATTTGCATAGGAATCAACTTCTCTGATAGTACATCACTAGTATTAGTTCCAAGTACACTCACCACTGCTGTCAGCGCCAATATGGCGACTTTCAAATAGGAACATTTTATTGAGAGCGATCGCCGGTCCAGTGTATAATAGAGTGACCTCTATTATACACTGGACCGGCGATCGCTCTCAACTAAATGTTACTCAATAAAGTGTTACTGGGGCACTCAGATACGAATACTTATCTTAATTACTTAACTGTGATTAAATGAAGTTCCGAAAATTGACTGTCAACTTCATTAAGTTACAGATAAGTCATCATTTATTGTCTCTGACCGATATACCTGTCAGGATTTTATTTATTCTGATTTCTGACTTCTGTAGCTCTGTCTGAATACTAATGAATGATAACTTAAAATTCCTGTAAGAGATCTTTACCTTTTTAATATCTTTCTTTGGCGATGAATTAAGTCTACGAATCCTTAGCGTTAATTTACGCCTTCACTTCGAATTGAGCGAGTGCTTCAATGGCATTCATCTGAGTCTAGACTTGTATTTAGTGCTAATTGTCTAACTTAGTACTTAGCACGTCTAAGTAATTTTAAGTACGTTAGGGCACTTATAGACGAGTGGTATATTACGCACATAATTTTAGTACGTTTTGAAAGTCACTTTCAAGTTTCAGAACCCTTAATAGGTACATTCCATAAATTATTTTCTTTATCCTATCTTTCTTCTCTGCATTTTTCTCTACCAACTTTGGTGAACATATTTTTTGGTTTTCTGTATTTTGCTACACACTTGGAATAATTAACGTCATAATTACTTTATTTATAATTAATACTCGTATATAACACGAGTTAATATAATATAACACGAGTATAATACAAAAGTTATACAACAATATTAACTCAAACAACATTTACAAGACTTTCTTATACGTCTTAATACTCAAAGTATTTTAGGGTTCCGTACCCAAAGAGTAGAAACGGAACCCTATTACTAAGACTTCGATATTTGTCCGTCTGTCTGTCTGTCTCCAGGCTGTAACTGTAGGCGGTAATAGCTAGAGAGTTGAAATTATCACAGATTGTGTTTTTCTGTTGCCGCTATAACAGCAAATACTAAAAGCAAGAAAAATGATATATTTAAGGTGGGCTCTTGTATCCTGGCCTTTCCACTCTCTGGGGAGATCATGTTGCTATTGCAGCTTATCAGTAGGTATCCATAGGAGTTTTTTTGTTTACAGGAAAGCTTTTATGCATATTATTTTTATTTAATTTTTTATTAGTTATGGTTACATAATAGTTATTATAATATATAATGTGATTACCTACCAGGGCGACTTCATCGCTTAGCGATAAATCCCTTTATTATATATAGGGTGGGCTCTCATACAAACGTGATTTTTTACCATTTTTTGCTCGATATCAATGATGACAGGAGGTAGGCACACGAAATGTTCATAGAATAATCTACATCATGAATAAAAAAATTATATAAAATAAATAAACAATCCTATACAAAAATACAATTTTTGTTATATTATAATTTATAATGGTACGGAACCCTGCGTGCGCGAGTCCAACTCGCACTTGACTGATTATTTTCTATTAGGAAAGGGTGCATGTCTATTCTCTCTCGTCTTTTCCTTTATTTGAAAAGTGTCTTAAAGTGACCTATTTCGTGATGATGATCATGTTGTCTCCATCAGCGCTACTCGTTTGGACTTGGGTCATTTTAGGGAAAAACTCATCTCCCCGTTCAATAGGTGTTGCCAGTCTATGCACTTTCCCTATTTTTTTGGATTAATAGAATGGATTGAGGGTTAAAATATTAGTCAAATGTGGAAAAACATTTTATAACGTTAAAAGTATGATTGATATACAATAGTGGGGAAAAGAAGTGGATTAGATGTCTTAGGGTGTTCAAATTTTATCAAATTGCCGGACCATATTTAAAAAAAACGTACGTAACTACTAACTGTACATAAGTAGGTACGTTCGCTCGTTGTTGTTTAATAAGCTAATCATAGTTAATATCATGGCCGTACCCAGGATTTCAGCTAGGGGGGGGCAGCATGAGGTCATCAAAATTTACTTTTATTAATCTGGCTTAAGGCAAGGTTGTCTCTAAAATTAGCAGGTCGATGTCTGTCAGTGTGAATATCGACGTAAAGGACATTAAAATAACATTCGCGCTCGCCGCGTCCTTGATAGGGTGAAATAGGAGAAAATTATACATTTTATTTTATTAATGATAATGACTGAATCATTTATTAAAAAAACTATTCGGTTATTTCCTTAAAACTATCAAAAAGCTATCCTTTTTGTAAAAAAAAATCATATAATTGTCATTGAAAATTACGAGATGTTCGAATTTGACGTGTATTTTAAGGTGATTCAAGATTTTTTACAGAATTACCATGCCATTTTTCAATATTATTTTCGGTTATTTTTAGGGTTCCGTACCCAAAGGGTAAAAATGGGACCCTATTACTGAGACTTCGATGTCTGTCCGTCTGTCCGTCTGTCTCCAGGCTGTAACTCAAGAACGGTAATAGCTAGAGAGTTGAAATTTCTACAGATTATGTATTTCTGTTGCCGCTATAACAACAAATACTAAAAACAAAATAAATTCAATATTTAAGGGGGGCTCCCATATAACAAACGAGATTTTTCAAACATTTTTGCTCGGTATCAATGATGACAATAAGTAGGCACTTGAAATTTTCACAAAAGCCTTAATTATAATTATAATATTTAAATAAAATATAAATTGAAGGGGCCATACAAAAAACACAATTTTTTGCCCATTTTTGCTCTATCCCTTCGTGCGCGAGTCCGCCTCGCACTTGGCCGATTATTTTACTTTGTTCCTTTTTGAGTCTACATTAATTTTGGTGTAAGAGAATTCCACATAATTTCTTCAGACTGGAAGCTTAAAAAACAGTCTTTTTGAACTGGCCTGGCCTTAAAAGATATTTTGTTTCCAACACTTCACTTTACGCAGAGTAGATAACACGTTTTGAATTCACATTTTCCAGGAAAATTGACGTTGATTTTACCTTCCAGGAGGGGTACGCCTATGGTTAATATAGTTGTTAAGAAAAGATAAAAAGTAAAAATATATCATACGAGATGACGCCCGGCCCGAAACTCCCTTGCGCCAAAATTCTTTTATCAGGGGGGAACCGTACATTTTTTTAGGATAAAAAGTCCTAAAAGGATAAATATCCTATGTAAAAATGACATATATAATACTTTTTATTCGGGACTCAAAGTATCTCCATACCAAATTTCAGCAAAATCGGTTCAGCGGTTTGGGCGTAAAGAGGTAACAGGCAGACAGAAACATATTTTATAATATTAGTATTTAAAATATATAGGAGTTCCAAGTTTACTTTAGACAGGATTGTAATTGAAAATAATTCTAAACAAAAGAACATCTTCACAAGTTCAACGTTACTCGTTTCGATGGAATGACTGGCAACACTATGTTTCAGTCACATCTTAACGCGCCATTAGGGTCAGATTGCGTGCGAAATTCAGGTTATTTGCTTAATGTTCCCGAGAAAAACCAATTTGTGTCCCGCCGTTCCGTTGATCAGATAGTTTTTAAATTGTTTTTTGTGCGCCATAATATCGTGTCAGATGGGGTATTTTTAACCCCCGACAAAAAGAAAATTCTTATGTAGGAAATATTCAAATTAAAGGTTGAAAAATATTATTTCTTTACTTTTTAGAGTTTTGTTTTGCTTTCATAGGTATAAATTGGGATTTTTTCTTACAACTTAATTAATGTTTTAAAACAAAATTATCATGATCGGAAGGGTGATTTTGTATCATATTATATTGCAATCACCTGTAGTTTCTACGCAAGATGTAGGTACTTATATATAAAATTCTCGTGTCACAATGTTAGTCCACGAACTCCTCCGAAACGGTTTTACTGATTTTTACCAAATTTTATATGCATATTCAGTTGGTCTGAGAATCGGCTACTCGGTACTTTATATTCATTGATAAGTGCATTTGGTGAATAAATAATAGTAAATTATTACATTATATAAGTATTGACCTATCAATATACAAAAAATCCGCTGGTTAGGGTTCCGTTTTAGGGTTCAGTAGTCAACCAAGTTTTGTTGATTAAAGAACCCTATAACGGAATCCTAACGAGCTGATTCTTTGTATATTGATAGGTTATTAGTTATATAATATAAGAGTGATATTGTCCTACAAATAAAACAGTCCATATATTTTCATTACCATCGATTCAAAGTATAAAATCCTTTCTATCTCTGTTAGCTACCACTTTCGAGATTTTTCGCAAATAAAAATGTTGTTTGTTTTATGAAAATGAAGCTATTCACAAAAAATTAGCTTGATAGTAATCAAAAAAAAATTTCTAGTGCTATAACTCATTTAAACTCATTTTAGGACGCTGTGAATACAACAAATTAAAATAAAAAAATAATTTAAATAAAAAGTTCTCTCCGGCGGGGAATCGAACCCCGGTCTCCCGCGTGACAGGCGGGGATACTGACCACTATACTACCGAAGACGTTGACGGCGGGCGCAAAATTGCAGTTCATACTATTTTTTTGTACTGTACTCATACCTCGAGGTATGAAGGTAGCTAGTTATTATTTTTTTATTGTAATAATATAATATTGCTTTTATTACTAGGTATTTGATAAAATAATAAAATTGTAACTCTGATATACTCTTATCTTCCCCACAGTATTACTGATAACAATATTTTGCAAGCGCACAATCATCACAATATTATTTTAAAGATTTGATTTGAATTTAAAAATAAAGTATAAATTACACTAGCTGTCCCGGCAAACGTTGTTTTGCCATATAAAGTATTTCGCCCATATTATTTTATTGGAGTGACTAAATAAGTATGGCACCATGACAACGTCCATCGCTATCCCGTCGCACTAACAATGGTCGCCGTCAGTCTCGAGTTGTAATAATTTACTATTATTGATTCAACAAATGCACTTATCAATATAAAAAGTAGCCTGTAGCCGATTCTCAGACCTATTGAATATGCATATTAAATTTGGTAAAAATCAGTAAAGCCGTTTCGGAGGAACACTTTTTATATTTATGATATTAGTTATATATATAATCAATCAATTTTCTAAGGAAAACTGATATTTTAACTATTTATTTTCAATACGTATTCTAATAGCTCAGGTGAATTAATCCAGAAACCAGTGAACTAAGCATTTCATTCCAGTAGACTTAAAGTATGAGTCGATGTATGAAATTTCCGATACACTTTATAAGTTATGATCCCGAACAAAGATGTATGTACTACTAGATAGAACAAACAGTAATTAATTTCTGAAAGATACGGAATCTATATCTACTTGAATTGTAGAGCTGTAGATTTAGTTTTTTTAACGTGGTAATCTCACGTACTACTTAATTATATATGTAATATTTAGAATTTTTAGAATTTAGAATTTTTAGAATTTATTTATTATTAATCAATTTCGTTACAATTTTTCACAATGAGAGGGACACAATATGTATTTATGCAAAGTATACTGATAGGGAAAACATTGGCAGCCGTACTAGTATGAACTGTGTCACAGCTGCCTTTGTTATAATACAAATACAAAAACAAAATATAAATAAGTACATTTAAAAATCAAATTCATTATAATAAAAATATAGAATAATATATAAGTTACAGGTAATATAGAAGTTACAGATAATATTATAATATAGAGGTTGCTTAAAATACCTGTTTGTAAATTGATACCGCTAGATGGGCGCCTTAACTAAATACTAACAACAATGCTTCTCTGGTATTAAAAAATTGGAATTCATTTGAATTGTTTGCTACACCAACCAAGGTGCCGTTTTATAAAATGAGGCTTAATCCACAACGAGAGACAAGAAAAAAATTAAAAACACTTTAATGTTTGTAACGTGGAATTCCTATATTTTAGAGAGCTCGTGTTTTTAAAAATTGTCAAAAATAATTTTCTATACCCTCCTAGTTCCTACCTACCACCTGCCACCAGGTGGAGAGCTATGTAGCCATAGAATATTTCGTATAAAACAGCAGTCATAATAAAATATCATGAACTGAAAAAGCCCTCATAAATCATATGCCTTTTCTAGATTTTACCTCGTCCGCGACCTCCACTCAGATTGGTCGTAAATTTTACGAGTACGCTTACACGGATCAGAGCTTACAAAGTTTAATTTTCCAATACAGCCCAATATCTCAAAACTTTACATATAAACATGAGGTAAACACTTATTGAGGAATTTTTGAAAGTGTGTATTTGGAGCTTTTGAGATTTGATGGCATTATTTAGCACATGTGTAAGATAATGCCTCCTACACAGATTTCGTTGAAGCACAGAATACATATTATTTTAACAAGTTGAAGCAAGATTCATAAAACCAAGTCATTTGCAGGATTCTTTCGAAATTTTTGAGGTGATCAACGTGCGTTGTTCTGACAAAAATTGGGAAACATTTTAGTTTTCCAACCCGGGAATTGAACCCACAACTACTGAGTTGCAAGCCAAGTTTTAACCCACTAGACTATGGCGTTTTGTAGCAAAAATTGCAAAGCTTAGTGAAGATATAAACAGACTGTTTACTTTACTTAGGAAGACAAAAATACGTTACCCATTTTTTTAAAGCGAATACATGACTACCTGTAGAGAATTTTATTTGTATCCGCAATACTTCCCTGAAATCAAATCATACTATACAAATAGGAATTCACTTAATATTTACTGCTCTTATTATATGAAAAATATTGCCTTTCTTCTGTAGCATTTACAATTAACATTAAAATATAACCTAAACTAGAAATTTTGCAATAAAAACTTAGTCCAACCTATTGGAACCACCGAAATGAACGCTTAAAGCCATAAACGACGGAGAGAAGCGAGGTACTCTCAGTAATGTTGTGTTTCACTCTTGACTGTGGATCTCTTTCAATTAACTAAAGGGCCCTTGAAGGTACCGACTCGATTAGAGAAAATAAGATCTACCTCGCTGGGTGGATTGCGAAAATATTTTCAATGTTTACAGTTCTTTTTTTAAGTGAAAACTTTTTAGAGCCGTTGTGCATTTTGGGATGAAAAAAAAAGTTTAACTCGTGACCTGATTGGAAATTCGTAAAAGGTAGAGTAAACCGTCAGTGCGGAAGGGAAGTATTATAGAAGAAGAAAGTAATATTATGTTACTTTCTTTTCTATTCCCACCGGCACTCTCAATGTGCACCAACCACTCATTTATTATACAAATCTGCCGCTTATTCCATACTAATATTATAAATACACTTTGTGTATGTCTGTCTGCTACCTCTACATGCCCAAACCGCTGAACCGATTTTGCTGCGATTTGGTATAGAGATACTTTGAGTCCCGGGAATTGATAAAGGATACTTTTCATCCCGGAAAATGTACGGTTCCCACGCGATAAACTAATTTTGGCGCAACGGAGTTGCGGGCGTCATCTAGTAGGTATTACATAATACTTGAAGAATTGTGCGTCTGATTAGAAGGTGAATTGTGAATTGCCCCACAGGTGAACATCAATAAGGATTAAGGCGGAAAACTCATTACAATTTAATCTGATAGAACTTAAAACGGAGACGGATTTACATACGTAAGCCGCTTTTTGTTGCACGTGCATGCAGGTGCAAATAAGGTTTACCTTTTTACGTTCAGAAATGCCTCCCTACGAGCAAGGAGTTGGTTATAAAATGTTAAATTAAGAAATTAAAACAACCCTGATTCGAAACTAATATTTTGTCAGGTATCATAACGCACTGATTAGTAGTTATATGGAAGTTGCTTAGACAACCTTTCCCGAAATTTTTCCAGCACTGAATAGGCAGACGATGACGAGCAACAGTTAGTTAAGAATACTCTCGAATCTCGATCATGTCAGCTTTTAAAAAAAACTAGATCAAAAGTTGTGTTTGTTAATGACAGAGAAAAATTACGTGGAAAATTAGATTTTAAGAATATTGCACCGTCAGGTCGTATAGAATTATTTCTGATCCGCTTCTGACTAGTGTAACTTCATAGCTGTATAATGTACGTCGGGCCCGCTAGTTATTTACACAATGTTAGAAATATTAGTTACATTTTGTACTCTGTTTCACCCAACGTTTTAGTGTTTTAACGTGTGTTTCATGCGAGTTTTTGCGCGTCTGGCAGCTTCAGCTAATCGAAACCCTTAATGAATCAAAGGCCCCGGCAGACGGTTTTGTGTTGCTCGTGCCTCGTTAACTGCTTGTTTTTTTTTACAATTCCTTCTGTGAGAAAGTGCAAAGTCAGGGGAACGTTTGTGGTATTCAAATGGAAAAATAAATTACGTCACTTTTAAATAAGAATTTAGTGATTTTTTTCTCGTACGCCTAGCCAGCAGTCTATCTTTCGTCCGTCTAATTTTCAGCCTGTCAGGTCACCATACCAACAAATAAGTGCAAAACGCCTCTATAGAGAGTTCACTGTGAAAGTAGCAACACTGAAAGACCAAAATTTTTTTTCACTTTTGTATGGGGAAACTCGTGACGCTCGGCCATACAAAAGTGAAAAAAAATATTCGTCTTTCAGAGCTACTACTTTCACAGTGAACTCTCTGCAAGGAACACGTACAAACCCTAAAGTATTATCACTTATTTTTGTTACACCCTGTAGAAGTTTTCACTTCAATAAACAATTGCGTTGGTACCTAGCATAACTATCTATATAAAATATATATAAAATTTTGTTAGACTTGCTTAAACTCGAGAACAACTGAACCGAACCGAACCGACCCGGCAACGCACCTGCAGCTCAGCTGATGTTGCGAGTGTCCATGGGCGACGGTAGTTGCTGTCCATCAGGTGACCCGTTTGCTCGTTTGCCCTCTTATTGCATTAAAAAAAGACCGCGACGTGACGCGTAGGTGCCTTAAAAGATGCATTTCTAAAGTCCCACATAACAGTTTCAGTGGCATTCGCACTAGCATCAAATTCTCTCAATATATCTATATATATAAAACTCAAAGGTGACTGACTGACATGTTGATCTATCAACGCACAGCCCAAACCACTGGACGGATCGGGCTGAAATTTGGCATGCAGTTAGATGTTATGACGTAGGCATCCGCTAAGAAAGGATTTTGATAAATTCCAACCCCAAGGGGTTAAAATAGGGGATGAAAGTTTGTATATAAAAATACTTCTTAACACGAGCGAAGCCGCGGGCAAAAGCTCGTTATGTATATAACTCAAAGGTGAGTGACTGACTGACTGACTGACTGACATAGTGATCTATCAACGCACAGCCCAAACCACTGGAGGGATCGGGCTGAAATTTTGCATGCAGGTAGATATTATTATGTAGGCATTCGTTAAGAAAGGATTTTGATCAATTCTATCCCCAAGGGGTTGAAAATTGGGGACGAAAGTTTGTATGAAACTTTGTCAATTTTAAACCGATCGGGCTGACACTTTCATGCATAAAACTACTGTGACGTAGGCGTCCCCTAAGAGAGGGAGAAAATTTTTCGAAAAATTCCATCCCTAAGGGGATAAAATAGGGGATGAAAGATTGCATATAATAATGCTTTTTCACGCGAGCGAAGCCGCGAGCAAAAGCTAGTTATATTATAAATGTGAAAGTATGTCTGTCTGTTACTTCTTCACCCCCAGATCGCTGAACCTAGGATTTTATCCCAAAAAAAATTACGATTCCCACACGATAAACGAATTTTCGTGCGACGGAGTTAAGGACATCATTTAGTATGTAAATAAATACCACTCACTGACAATGAAACAAGCCTGCATATTTTATAATAACTATGCGACTCAGCCTGTGAGTTTCATTAATATTTTATCGGGAATAACCAAACACCTGACAGTAACAAGTGTGCAATATTAATTTCTGTGTCAATACTCTGTTCAAAATTATTCAACCTCGGAGTTTATGATAGTGATACTTATATCGTTGTCATAGAGGTGATTTGAGAGGCAAAATTATTACAAACGGTTAGTATTTCGTGAGCGAAATTTAATTGCATTTAAATCTTATTTTCTTTTTTAGACTGCCTATAAAATTTCAATTAAATATTATACTTTAAAATCAACACAATGCATCTTTTAATTTTTCTTAATAATTCGTATTATATACCAACATACCAACTTTACAACAGACACAAATGAAGACATGAGTGATCACTGAAGTGGGTAACTAACATAATTACAACATGTGAGCAATGACTCATTTTTCCGTTATAATATTTTAAACAAACTTTGCAACTTACCTACTTCATAATTTTGCTAATATTTCTAGCTATAAATAGAATCCACATTTTTATTTCAATTACTTTTCCCGAACCAAAAGCCTCCATTTACGCAAAAAAACTCCAGTTTTTTAATTGTTAGCTTCTTCCTCCAATCATGTCTTAATTTCTGCCAGCACACCCGAAATGCTACCCATAAGCCATAGCATTGTAGCACCCGTAGTACCCATTTTTTTTTTACAATAACATCGCAATCGTAAAAGGCGTAGTTTTATGACGTGACAAAGCAATACACTCTGTCCCCTTGTTCAATTTAACAACTATTTAAACAGAAATGACTGAAGCCCTATCGAAGGGTTACAGCTACAAGAATAGAGGTTAGTCAAAGATTTAAAAATAGCAAGATATGTCAAACGTACGTTAGGACGGATGTATTACACACGACGATAGTAACAATAATAATTGATTGTGTATGTTTAATAAACTTTTAATTGGATGGTAACCTAACTAGTAGTTAAAAATATACTATAAACAGATTACAGCATATTATAACCTCCTCCTATTTTGGAAGTCAGTTTAAAATAAATATTTTATTCCACGGAATACTAACACTTTCGGAACATACACAGAACACGAAAAGTATTTAGATTTTTAGGATTCCGTATTCAAAAGGTAAAAATATGACCTTATTACTATAACTTTGGTATCCGTCTGCCTCTCACCAGGCTGTATCTTAAGATTTCAGCCACTCGATGACTATAGACCGACAAGGCTTTAAAATTTAAATGAACGTGGCGAAAAAAGGAACTAATGCCGCCATCATACAAAAACCCCACTTTTGACATGCTTTGACAGTTCTCCTTTACTGGCAGCGCCCACGTTCATTAGCTTTGTCCACACTGGGCCTTTTTTTGTTCATCAAGGACATGCGCCATGCGTTATAGCGCAGTCAACAGCGAACGTGAGGCATGCCCGTGACGCGCGTTGAAATCATAGCGCTCGCTATGACACTTTTCTTTCAACGCGGGTGGATTTTGACGCATTCAATTATTGAATATGCCAAACGAAAGTTGAATAAAAAGAAGATGACGAAAATTGAAGATGAAATTGCATAATGTGGACATGGCTATTTAGAACGTTGTCACATTAAAGATAATTTATTTTTATTTCTCTACAAGACACATCTCGTTATTTACATCATTGGCGTTAGCACGTAATAGAAAAAGCCGCGAGCGGTTGTTCGGGTGAGGAGTCAATTCTGTCGTATTCATTTGTGGTCTCCCATTTATTTCACATAAATTGGATCTCTCCGTTTAGGAATACAATTTGTATGGATTTGTTTGTTATGGAATATTTGTATTGTCAAAGC
The DNA here is from genome assembly GCA_963422495.1 of Polyommatus iphigenia. Taxonomy (NCBI): domain Eukaryota; kingdom Metazoa; phylum Arthropoda; class Insecta; order Lepidoptera; family Lycaenidae; genus Polyommatus; species Polyommatus iphigenia. The sequence goes on along the minus strand of OY730184.1, from coordinate 1,307,539 downwards.
TAGATATTGCCCGCAACTTTTACTTATTTCTCTCTTTGAAATCCATACCTCAATACTAATATTATCAATTTGAAAGTGTATCTGTGTGTCTGTCTATTACCTCTTCACGCCCAAGCTGCTGAACCAATTTTGCTATTATGATATTATATCTATTATGATATTTGGTATGGGGATAATTTGAGTCCAGGAAAAAATATTATGAACGATTCCCGTGCGATTAAACGAATTTTGGCGCAAATTTTGGAGTAGCGAAAAACTTAGTAAATAAGTAACAGAAATTAGTAAAAGACCCGTGTACCATGTAAACCGTATATTTTTGGGATAGAAAGTATCCTATGTGCTTTGGCCAGGACCAGGAGTCAGGACTAAAATACCTTTGTATTTCTATACCAAACTTCCTCAATCTCGTCAACAGAAACTCACATACTAGCAAGTACTCTCTATCTCCTGCGAGGTGTTTTCGAGCAACAAAATATTTTCTTTGTGACAAAATGTGTTGCACTCTGAGAGTTGTGATGGAAGAAAAAACGAAACAGCGCCATGCTGTTATACTTATTGCTGAAGGGTAAAAAGAGAGGTGTTCGATTCGACGAGTTTATTATTATATATATATATATATATATATATATATATATATATATATATATATATATATATATATATATATATATATATATATATATATATATATATATATATATATATATATATATATATATACACACATATATATATATATACATATATATATATGTATATATATATGTGTATATATATATATAATAAAATGACATTTTCTAAAAATGATTCCTAGCTAGATCGATTTATCGCCCCCGAAAGTATATAGGGGATACTAAATTTCATGAAAATCGTTGGAGCCGATTCCGAGATTCCAATTATATATATATATATATATATATATATATATAGAATCTAGGAATCTAGGAATCATTTTTAGAAAATGTCATTTTATTCATGTTTTATCGAATACCGAGCAAAGCTCGGTCAAATAGCTAGTAAGTAATTATTATTAGTCTACATGTATAAAACGTTACATACTAGTGGTATGTGGTTAATGCTTACGACATTTTTGCAGCAGCCAGCAGACAGACGGTATAACGAAGCTTTCTTCACGTGCGGACCGCGTGCCGCGAGAGCGCCCCCCGTGTATAATAAAGCTGGTAGGACAATGGCCACCGACAATATTTAACCTTTTTTTTCTTAGCCTTAACTCTCCAACTGCTGGGCAGAGGTCATTATACCCTTAGGTACTAATAAAAATTATTTAACCCTGTATCGCTTTAAACACGCTTTTAGCACTCACAACACAATTTGCCATCTTGGATGTCCGCCATGTTGGATTTAAGTCACGTGACTATTTCCTGACAGTAAACATTTTTGAAGTTATACTTCTTTAGGCGCGTTATGAAAAAATGATGAGAGTGAAATTTCAAGATGCGCGCGCACCTGTGACACAAAATTAACAGTATGAAGCCGTCTGCTTAACCGCTCATTAAGTCTCGAAAAAAAAGCTACCAACAAAATAGGAATTGAACCTCGATATTAGTCGCACATGTTGGTACGCTCGTCACCTCTGATCACTGTTTTCATATTTATAATATTTATCAACATGTCTCTAGTTTATACATTCACAACACGTGTTTGAGTTTCATACAAGTGCGAATTATATATGTGCTAATAAATTATATTCAGTAGTGATTTAAATTGAATATTTTGATTGATATTACTTACTATTTGTGAATATTAGTGAAAAAAATTGTGCTTATATACTTTTTCAAGTGCTCCAATATAATTGAGGTTAACTATCCGTATGTATTATTTATTGATATAAATTAAAATACTTTTATTTAATATAATTAACACCAAATATTATTAAATTATTAATGTTAAATACTTATTATTGGTTATTTAATATTCACAAAATAAAGAAATAAATTTAATAAAACATTTAATAAAAAGTTTGTGATAAAAATTAAAATTGAACATCAAATTATAATATTAATTTTTAATATTTGCTATTAAATTGAATAAATAATAAATATTTATAAAAATAACTAAATAAATGTAATGAAAACTTTTTGATAAAAATGAAAAGTGAATATTAAATTAAGAAATCAATAAAAATATTTAAAAAATGACCAACCTTAAATTCAATTTTTGAATTGATTATTAAATTTATTTTTTAAATATTAAATAATCAATAATAAACATTTAAAATTAAGAATCTTATAATATTTAGTACAAATTTTGTCTTATATATTTATTATTCTCAAAATTTTGTTTTTAATAATTATATATATCTATATATAATTATAGATATATATAATTATTATATTATATATATATATATATATATATATATATATATATATATATATATATATATATATATATATATATATATATATATATATATATATATATATATATATATATATATATATATATATATATATATTCATCATAATATATCAGTTTAAATTTGAAATATATATATATATATATATATATATATATATCAAATTTAAACTGAACTTTGTTGATTATCCTTTTCCAATCCTTCTATTATTTTATTGTAATTAATTATTTGCATGCAATTAAAAACTATTTTTTAATGATGCCAAAGAAGTATAACTTCTCACGCGCGTACATAAGTACACGCACCCATTTTTTTTTATTTTATACAGACCTATATCATGGGGGTGCATTTAAAATAGCCTGTCCGCCATCTTGGGGAGGCCGCCCTATTGCATTTGTAATGACGTTTCTTAGTTAGACATGTATTATCACCAAAACTCAGAAACATGCTCTGCAAAATTTTATCTTAATCGAGGACCGGGAAGTGGGTCAAATTAAGATTCCACGATTTTCTTACATACATATTATTTAGTTATAAGTGAATCTAATATTATAATGCGTGTAAAAAATCCTCTAAATGATCGCGTCAAAAATTAAATCTATACACATAATAAAACTGTAGAAATTAAAATTCTGTACATTAAAGATATTCAAAAAATAATAAGCGGGGGGTGCACTACATCGCTGTAGAAGCCAAAAATGTAGTTAGTTTTTTTGTCTGTCTGTCTGTCTGTCTGTCTATATGTTTGTTCCACTATCGCACGAACACTACTGATCCGATTTGAATGCGGTTTTCGCAGATATATTTGTCTTCTTCCAACTTAACATCTGGCGTAAAAAAAAATTCCCCCTACCCCTCTAAAGGGATGAAAGAGGGGGTCAGATTTTGTATAACATTTTTGCTTTAACACGAAAACTACTGATCCGATTTGCATACGGTTTTCACAGATATATTTGTCTTCTTCCAACTCAACATCTGGTGTATAAAAATCATCCCCCCTCACCCTTCTAAGGGGACCAAAGAGGGGGTCAGATTTTGTATCCAACTTTTTTCTTTAATGGACTTACTTCATATTATTAACTGTTTTTTCCAACTTAACATCTGGTGTATACAATTTTTCCGCCCACCCCTCTTAGGGGACAAAAGAGGGGGTAAGAATTTGTATCAACTGATGAAGTAGAAATACTTTAAATGGCAAAACAACGTTTGCCGGGACAGCTAGTATTTTAATAAAGTTAATTCCAAGCTTTTCTCTTTTTTGTCATGTCAATATTTTTAATAGCAATATAGGCTCAAAAACATTTTTGTTCTATTTCATACAGCTTTTTTCCAGCTTTATCCATCACCCACTGTACACCCAGCTTGTTCTGTACGTGACGGTCCGGTCAGGGCGGGCGGCGGACACCTAATTGAATTTGTGTCATGATATTGTCCGGGAGATTTACGCGTTAAATTGTTTAGCTGATTTATACGCAAAAGCACAAGTACTTTTTGTTAACATTTTTTGAGTAAAAAGGAAACTAAAGTGATTGTAAGGTATTTATTACCCAATTAGGTAATTTTATTTATTAACTAGATGATGCCCGCAACTCCGTTGCGCCAAAACTTGTTTATCATACATCTTTTCGGAACAAAAAGTATCCTATGTCCTTTCCCGGGACTGAAAGTATCTTCATGCCCAGCAAAATTGGTTCAGCGGTTTGGGCGTGAAGAGGTAACAGATAGACAGACAGACACATTTTCGCATTTATAATATTAGCATGGAAGTATGGATATTCTGCAATACAGAAATTCGGGCGTTCAATTCTTGAAGGCAATTTTTTGAGCAAGTCTACATATGTTTATTTTTAACTTTTAATTATTTTTTAACATGCCATTAGAAAAGTAAATTGATAGGCTGTACAATTAATTGGTTCGTTCGTTGTGTTCGTGTGCAAAATTATCTATATATATATATATATATATATATATATATATATATATATATATATATATATATATATATATATATATATATATATATATATATATATATATATATATATATATATATATATATATATATATATATATATATATATATATATATATATACATATATATTCTATCTATTTATTTATTTACTTATATTTATCTATTGTACATAAGTGTTAAATGCAAAAGTGTGTCTGTGTCCTCTTAACTTAACTAATCTTAGCACTAATTAATCTACTGAAATTATAATGGAGTTTGGTAAATGAATACTTTTAATCCTGGGATATGAAATACATAGTTTCTATTGCAAAAAATATATTAAAATAATGTTATGTTTCCCGCGCTATTTATATAACATAATTAAGTTGTACATCATACATACATTAATTTATATTCTAACTACAGCTTATTCAAATTATTATTAAAGTTTCAGTGGAAATTTTACGCTGGCTGAAGCTATAACCAAGATCTTAATAAGTTATGCTAATTTCTCTAGATAGGTGTTATCCCCATTATATCAATTCAATAGAACCACTTGGCTTAAAAAGGCGGGTTTTTGCATCGAACACAGTGCGCTTTCATTTTGCCTCTGATATAGGCTTTATGCTGATGACATAAGAATCAATTTTATAAAACCTCTGTGGTAAAATCACTCTTCAGAACGATATTCAACCACAGTAAAGATATCATACAGTAGAGTAAGAAGTCAGTATTCTTGAAATCAATGTCGCTCAACACAAAAACGCACGTGCAATGCTGTGCTGATGAGATATGTATTTGTAAAATCAAATCCATACTTACGTTGTAAACGCGCACCCGTCTTTTAATTTGTCTATCTGTTACATCTTTACAAGAATATATTTAAGAATTTAGAGGTTCACATTAGAATTAGGATCCAAATCCGACTCCACATCCACATCCTCGACCGATTCGGATACGTTTTCAATTTCATTTTCCCGTATTTATTCTAGGTGGTAGGTGGTCCAGACGTTCTAAAAGTGTTAATTTTTGGACCGATTTGGAAATAAAATATTTTTCATATTTTTCATTCATTCATTTTTAATTCGAATAATTTTGTTTATAGATGAACTACTCTATATTATTATATTGTGATACAACGGTTCACCAGTCCTGGTCGTGTTCACTAAACAAGTTTTCTATTAATTCTGTCTCCTGACATCTGCTTAAAGTTTAGGGTGACTACACACTTGCTTTAAAATATTGTACGATAAATACCAAAATAATGATCTAACTAGATGTTGGCAATTCCTTAGCTTTGATTATTGTTTTGGAGAACCGTCATTTTTGGTGAAAATCTGTCGTAAGTCCTTTTGGGGCTTGCGGGGCACTTCAGTGGTTTAAGCTCAAATTAAGCGGACATAATTTGATAGACAAATTTCGATATAAATTATTTTATTTGTGTTCCTTCTAAATGCACGACAGTAATTTTCCATACTGAAAATATTTACATTTAACATGCAAAATTTTACAAAATATGCTTAAAACAAATTAAAAAAGTAAGTAGTAGCGATGAAAGAGTTGTTTTTGACTAAATGCGAGTTTAATGCCCTAACGTCATGAATTTTCCCGCATAATAATAAAAATAAAAAACTAATTTACGCTGCTACTTTTAAAGTAAACTGTATAATACGGGGAATACAAATAAACACCCTAAAATATTTTTAATTAGTTTTGTTACACATTATACACTATACAGGATGTAACAAAACTAAGTGATAATACTTTAGGGTGTGTAGTGTGTGTTCCTTGTAGAGAGTTCACTGCAAAAGTAGCAGCGCTGAAGGACCAACATTTTTTTTACTTTTGTATGGGGAAACTCGTGACGCTTGGGCCCTTGCCCATACAAAAGTGAAAAAAAAATTCGTCTTTCAGCGCTGCAACTTTCACAGTGAACTCTCTACATGGAACACATACAAACCCTAATGAATTTTCACTAAGTTTTGTTACACATTATATAAAATATGGCACTGAATACCGCATGCATGTCTCCACCCTGACGCTTTTCTATTTATCTGCCCACAAATCGGAGCTTGTCTGGAGACATAATAGCCTCGGATAAGGCCCTTTTACGTCCAACGCCATTTTGTTGTACATCGCCATTTTGTTCAACCTGGACGTGTTCTCGTGTCGCGTATAACCATCGTTGTAATACGTTTTAATCACGGAAGGAACCTGAGCGAAATACCATAGTGAAATAGAAAGACATAACTTTGAGCTTTTAAAAAAAATCGTGGCAACGTGTGCAAAAAAATAAGCCGAATGTTTGAACCCTTCTCGTGACCTGTTGCCAACTACAAAACCGTTTTGAGACTCAAAAGCTATGTCCACATTATGCAATTTCATCTTCAATTTTTGTCATCTTCTTTTTATTCAACTTTCGTTTGGCATATTCAATAATTGAATGCGTCAAAATCCACCCGCGTTGAAAGAAAAGTGTCATAGCGAGCGCTACGATTTCAACGCGCGTCACGGGCATGCCTCGCGTTCGCTGTTGACTGCGCTATAACGCATGCCCTTGATGAACAAAAAAAAGGCCCAGTGTGGACAAAGCTAAGCAATCGAACGAGAATGCCGCGTCCTGCTCTAAAAACGTCATTTCTCGTTTGTTAGAGCGGGACGCGGCATTCCGATTCGTTCGATTGAGTCTCCAAACGGTTTTGTGGTACGACCCCTGACCGAGAATTCGTAAAACAGAGGTAGCATAGACCGCCGGTTCTGCGGAGGAAAGGAAATAATAATATTATGTTATTTCTCTCTCTCTCTGCGATTTAATTTTTACTTCTGTCGGCATTCCCGGAGTGCAACCCTTTGTATTTTTAGTTATGTTGTCGTAAAACATACAAAAACTCACAAATACCAAGAATACATTATAAATCATCTGAATACGGAAGCGACGGATGGACAAAAAGTAATTTACGATTATGAAGATCCTTTGAGCTTTCTCGAATGTTCTTCGGCATTCGAGAATACTCTATTAATCCCGTCTATTTTGTTCGCGTTAAAACTGACGCACCCTTTATTCGGTTTCCTTACACTTTTTGCGAACGTTTGCGTGACACTTCATTTATAATTCCTCTTAATCCGAGTGAGCGTAGGGTGGCCACAATTCACTTCAATTTCGGGATACGGAAGACTTATTAAAATGGTCATTTAAGGATAAGAATAAAAATGCATTTATTTTTAGCATCACATCATAATAATATATTTTTATTTTATTTTATTTTTATTTGAACGGAAAACATACAGTGATAAAGTTGCATTAAAAATTAAAGCTGATTAATATCTAAGCACTATTAACATGTTTCCACAATTAGAATTATTCTAAGCATTAACAAAATTGCTTTACATTTAGGTAGAAATATAATGCTATAATGCTTTGTTTAGTGGAGATGAGAGTGACAAAATCTAAAGCACCAGGATATTGGATAAAAATTTTACAATATCGTTATAATAACTAGTTTGTTAGCACATTATTTACATCAGAGAAATTATTTGAATACAAGATTTTACATCAAAATGAAGCTAGCTACATAGAGCATTACACAAAAACTTTCATTTTCTGCATCAGAGAAATAAATTCATATGCGCTGAAATTATATGGTCAAGATAAATCAAGTTCATTTTGCTGATCGCGACTACAACCAATTAATTAAAATATAGGCGAGTACGCGCCAAAGCGACACGACCGGGACGCAACGCGTCACCTTAGTTCCATGAAACATTCGTAAAACATCAGATTCAAGTTTGTAATTAAAACGTCAGTTCTATGGAAATTAATGGCTGTCATACACGCTACGGTCTATCGGAGAGGACCTCTCCGATAGACTGCGCAGGTTGTGCAGTTTTTTGAGCCTGCGCAGGTGATCGGCGTAAAATCGAAAATCAATTCTTTCGAGTGACACCTGCGCAGGCATAACTGTATAAGTGATCTTTCCGGTAGACCGTTTATCCCATCAAAAACATACCTGTAAAAATATGGCCTAGTTTCTTGAGGCTAATTTTTGGCCTAAAAAAGAGTTGAAATCTAATCCCATGCCAAGTTCAGATGCACTTCATCAATCATAATCATCTTGATCAACAGCCTGATCCATAATACTTCTAATTTGAACTTGGCAGGTTTCAAATTCTAATAAATATTATCGAATTATATTATAATTAATCAAGTGTTACCGTGTATGGCACAAAAACCTGTCAAGTTCAAATTTGGAAGTATTATGGATCAGGCTGTTGATCAAGATGATTATGATTGATGAAGTGCATCTGAACTTGGCATGGGATTAGATTTCAACTCATTTTTTAGGCCAAAAATTAACCTCAAGGAACTAGGCCATATTTTTACAGGTATGTTTTTGATGGGATTTCAATACTTTTTTCAAGAAATCATTCCTAATGTATGTTTTCTTTTTGTGCCACGCCCGATATAAAGTATAAACAATACTTTCGATAGATGCTGCTAGTGTTATTTGTTAAACTATCAATAGAAGCCAATTTCTTAAGCCAACAGAAGATATTTATTCAGCTATACAGTGTGCATTATACATAAAAATATTTTATATCCCCCTCTCTTCTCCTCCCACCCTCTTCATCGTATTCTCATTGTATCTCTAGTACATAAGAATTTTTATCTCAAGTTTGTAAATGAGCCGACTCACGCTTGACCGATTTCTTAATTTTTTGTTAATTTACATATAACACACGACCTGTGTGCCAAATTTCATAACGCTAGGACATTTTGAAGTAGCCTCTAAAGTTCGTATAGATGAGTCGGCTCACGCTTGACCGATTTCTAAATTTTTTTAATTTTTTTGTTAATATACGTATAACACACGACCCGTGTGCCAAATTTCAAAACGCTAGAACATTTGGAAGTAGCCTCTAAATTTCGTAGATGAGCCGACTCACGCTTGACCGATTTCTAAAATTTCTTAATTTTTTGTTAATAAACGTATAACACACGACCCACGTGCCAAATTTCATAATGCTAGAACATTTGGAAGTAGCCTCTAAAGTTCGTAGACGAGCCGACTCACGCTTGACCGATTTCCAAAATTTCTTAATTTTTTGTTAATCTACATATAACACACGACCTGTGTGCCAAATTTCATAACGCTAGGACAATTGGAAGTGGCCTAGAGGTTTTGATTACCGGTCAGTGAGTGAGTGAGTGAGTGAATGAATGAGTGAGTGAGTGCCAAAATTAGCAATTTTTACAGGGACATATCTCAGGATCTACAGAAGCTACATCTATGAAATTTGGTATACTGCGTAAGCACTAGTATATAATTACGTAGGTATAATTTTATCTTTGCACTGCCAATAGGCACTGAGCTACAGGGGGGTCAAAAGTCCGTCGAAACGGTTCGTGTAAATAGTGCACGGCATGCGCGCGGCCTGCTGGAACTAGTTCCAGCAGGCCGCGCGCAGGCCTAGGCCTGCGCACTTCCGTGCGCTTTGATGTATATGGCTATGGCCGCGTGTATATGGCTAACATAAAGTATTGCGTTGTGTCATGTCGCAAAGTGCGGTCTCACCTTTATTCTTCATTTGTTCATAATATACTCAAAATATATGTGGTAACATTTCTTCGGGTTCAAATCTGCTGAGGTTCAGGCACACACATGTCCTCCCTCGCGGATTTCATCTCGCTCACACATGTCCCTCTCAAGATCTCCCCTCTCAGTTTTTATCTCTTACATACTGTGTTATATCTTCCCTCTCAATTTTTGTCTCTTTCATATGTGTCATATTTTGTCTCTATCTTTGTGTATTATATTGTCTCACTCTAACTAATCAAATTTTGTATATATAGCCGTAAGATTTGTAAATAAATCACTCACTTCTGAACCTACAGTCGAGTATCATTTATCTCCTGTACCAAACTCTTACATATAATATACTTATTTTCAACTTGAGCGACACAAGATACATTTACTCAAAGAAGCGAGAATAAGTGCGAATACAGTCAAAGAATGTCCCCAAAAACCCGTATTCGTAGCCAGCCTAAATGAGTGAGTTCTTACCGAATAAATTTGTAATGTGAAGATTAATGTTATACAGCTCTCACAAAGGCCCTGCTAGCTATTTTCATGTCTCCACGTGGAATATTCCTTTACGAATAACGACATAATAGATATAGTATATAACAGTGTTTTTCAACCTGTGAGTCGCGACCCTTTGGGGGGTCGCGAAACTTCTAACAGAGGACGAGAGAACTATTTCAGTAAAAAAACAATTAAGATTAAACAGATTGATATATATATATATATATATAAAAAACAATTAAGATTAAACAGATTGATATATATATATATATATATATATATATATATATATATATATATATATATATATATATATATATATATATATATATCAATCTGTAATAATATTTATTCACGATAAAAAGCAGAGGGATTAGGGGTTCGCGAAATATTTTTTCACACCAGGTAGGTCGCATCATAAAAAAGGTTGAAAAATACTGGTATAGAATAATAGTGATTTCGCATACATATTTATCAGCCTTCATAAAACTAATGCTCTCAATAAGAGATTTTCCAGACAGTGAGTAATTTATTACTTATTCTTCGCCTTTAAGAATTATTTGTTAAGCCGGCAAGACATCTGCAGCCTTCTAATATTGTGAATGTCCATGGGTGACTGTAGTTGCTTTCCATCAGGTGACCCGTTTGCCTTCTTATTTTATAAAAAAATTGTATAGCAGTTGATGCCCGCAATTACGTTGCGCCAAAATTCGTTTATCGTGCGAGAATTGTACATTTTTCTGGGATTGAATCCCGGGTCCTTTCCCGGGACTCAAAGTATTACCATACAAAATCAGTTCAGCGGTTTGGGCATGAAGAGGTAATAGACAGACAGAAAGACAACGATTCGTATTAATTATATTTGTATGAATATGGATTTTCATCATTTGATATATTTTAGTAAAATTTTAAATTTAAAATCAAAGTCAGATATCAAATATCCACTATTAATTAAGCATGATTTAATTACTAAACGTCGAACGCTATCTAAAAATTAAACTCTGAAGGGCAAAATAATTATAAAAGTTTTAATTAAAGAGTCAAAAACTTGATTCATTATACGTCTAATTTATACCCGAACATAAATATATTCAAATAATTCATTAAAATACGAAAATTCAGCGATAAACCGGTACTCCAATTCTGCTATTCTAATCCTATGTTAATAATGTTTCCTTTCGATGACGTCGGCCGGTTCCATTGATATCGGGCCTATCCATAGATATAGGGATACAGGTGTAATTTTATAGCGCCTTAGAGTGCGCAGTAGGACACTTAACCCTCGTATGACGTGGGATAGATGTCTGACACAATAGTTTTTAATCTTGGTTAGAGCCGCGACACACCGGAATGGCAGCGGCGAGGCGAGCACTTTCAGTGTCATATTATGATTTTAAACTTTATCTTCATTATTGTAATACATAGTATCGCTTGAGCATTCACCGCCGCGGGCGGCTGTCAGCGGCCACGAGCGGCCACGAGCGTCCACGGGCGGCCGTAGACTTCTCAAGCGATACTATGTATTACTAAGATAAAGTTTAAAATCATATGACACTGAAAGTGCTCGCCTCGCCGCTGCCATTCCTGTGTAGCGCGGCACTTAAGGTTTTGAAGCAGTCTCGGTATTATAAACGTCGTCAATGTCAAGCCAACGTCAAATGTATTCCAAATTATGATCAGTCGGACTAGATCGAAATAGTAAAAGCCTGCGTTTCCATGATGCACAGTGAGTAATGTTCTTTAAGGTCCAATAGAATCACTTTTTTTGTTAGGAGAAACCGCTTGAAGCGGTAGGACTGCCAATTTCCATTGATCCTTTCTTTTTAGGTCCCCAATGGGTAAAAACGGGACCCTATTCATGAGACTTCGATGTCTGTCTGTCCGTCTGTCTGTCCGTCTGTCTGTCTCCAGGCTGTATCTCAAGAACCGCTATAGCTAGAGTTCTGAAATTTTCACAGATTGTGTATTTCCGGTGCCGCTATAACAACAAATACTAAAATAAAAATAAAATTAATATTTAAGGGGGGCTCCCATACAAACGTGATTTTTTTGGCCTTTTTTTGCTCGTAATCAATAATGATAAGAGGTAAGCACCTGAAACTTTCACAAAATATGCCTTAAATGTAATTTTACTTTAATAATTAATAATAATATTTAAATAAAATAAAAAAATAAGGGTTACAAAATACCCATACAAAAAACACAATTTTTGGCCTATTTTTGCTCTATAACGGTACGGAACCCTTCGTGCGCGAGTCCGACTCGCGCTTGGCCGATTATTTTGTATTATGTTTTAACGTGCAAGTAGCAAATAATGTACATATTAATATGTACATTATATACTTGCACATTAAAACTATTAAATTATTGTTATTAATCACTGAAGCAATGAGGTGTCGAGGTTCTTTCTCAAAAACACATTCCTCGCAGCAACTCCAGAAGCGCAGCCTTAATGTTGTATTAGAACATTGGAATAAGGGTACCGAAAACCAAGCGAAAGACCAACAAAACACTGATCCGGTATGCTTATTGAAATTATATTGAATCGCAGTAGCAAAATTTAATTGACGAAGTTCGGATTGAAAAAGTTGCATCATTGCCATAATTCCACCGAATTATATGTTTATTTATGTTTATCTGTTTGAAGTTCGGAGGGTCGGAATATTGTTCTGGGCGAGTTTATTCTGCGTTAAACAGAATTTTCAACCCCCATTCTTATTACAAAAGCAGAATTAGAGGACATAGAAGTGTAGATTTAATTCGTAGCTAGAGCATACCGTTTTTATGCCCCCCTTACAAATAAAAATATTTAAGCAGCGTCTGACCAAGTCTTCTTGTTTTTATCTGACACATTGGAAAAGTCACCTGATAAATAAAGACAACGAACCGATCGACAGTTAAACGTCGCGTTAATATATTTATTGGTAAAAAGGGCTGCTCAAAGTAAAAAAAATATCTATGTACATTGTATAGGTGAGAAATGACACAGAATCACTTACCTCCATTATATAAGTACGCTGGACAGATGATACCCCTAACCCAGCTTTTTTTTATGCCTATTTGAAGCGGAATCAGCGCCCCCAATGCGGGGGAAGAGAACTAATTCTGACGTAACTTGCAAATGGCCGCTCAATCGCTATTAATGGTTGTAGAAACCAAAGAGAATATGATCACTACGGTGGTAGAAACTAGTATTAGTTCCAAGTACTCAAACTAATGCTATCAGCGCCAATATGGCGACTTAAACGTCATGTTTACGTCAGATTTAGTTCTCTTCCCCCGATTTTGGGGGCGCTGATTCCGCTTCAAATAGGCACAAAAAACAGCTGTCATTTCAAAGGGTCCAGCCTTAGAAAAAGAAACCCAGTAGAATCATTCACAGCGTGCCACTGAAAGGGACAACAAGAAAAGTAGTTAGTGTTACCAGTAATAAGAGATATGAAAAAATTACCCACGGATCTAATATTATATTAATGCCAAGTTAAAAACTTTCAGTAAATATAAATGTAAATAATTTTTTACATTTATATTATGTACTTACTGAAATTTTTAAATTATTATTCGACACCAAAAATATTATAATATTATTGTGACATTTTTTCGGTCGTAACTCGTAAACTACATTATTTCAAAGTTCAAACTATTTATTTAGACATACTTAATCTATATATCATATATATAAAAATGGATTTTCAAATATGTTAGTCGCGCTAAAACTCGAAAACGGCTGAACGGATTGGGCTGATTTTAGTCTTAAAATATTCGTAGAAGTCCAGGGAAGGTTTTAAAGTGACACGAAGTTCACCGGGACAGCTAGTCTTATATATAAAAATGGATTTTCAAATGTGTTAGTCGCGCTAAAACTCGAAAACGGCTAAACGGATTGGGCTGATTTTAGTCTTAAAATATTCGTAGAAGTCCAGGGAAGGTTTTAGAGTGACACGAAGTTCACCGGGACAGCTAGTAATATATAAAAATGAATTTCCAATTGTGTTAGTAACGCTATAACTCGATAACGGCTGAACCGATTCTGCTAATTTTAGCCTTCAAATAATCCTTGAAGTCCAGGGAAGGTTTTTAAGTGACACGAAGTTCACAGGGACAGCTAGAATATTGTATTTATCATGATTTATTGCATTAAAGACCAGCAATCGATTAGAATTATACGCGGGCGAACCCGCGGGTAAAATCTGGCATTAACCATTAGTGTATTAAAAAAACACAATTCAATCATCAACATATTTATTTCACATAGTACATTAATTGATATACTCTAAGCCCCATACAATATCTGTCAAACTCTTCATTTATTTGAAGTTTAATAATCATTAAATATTTCTGAGTACGGCAGTAATTATTTAAATTTTAAAGAAGTATTTTTATCGGGCTTTGGCCCACCACACTTTCCCACCACTGTTTCTTCTGTGTCACCAGAATCGACAGCGGTATCCAACCACAAAAACCCTTTGATATGATCTCAAGGAGCCCGAGAGACATGCTAAAGCTGTCTTGACCCGCATCGAAATTAATCAAAAGAAGATAGGAGGGGCAGGAAATATTCCCATTTTCCCTCCCCATACAAAGCGGGAGGTCGCACACGATGGGTTACCTGATGCTTCGCTCTTAGAATCTAGGAGCTGTAATAAAAAATATTAATTTAATTTCTGTACACAGATAAGAAGTACCTAATTAATTATAAATAAATTACCTTGACAGGCACAGAAAAAGAAATGTTTTCTTTCCAACATTTAAGTAATACATCTTCTTTATTAAAATGTCTACTGTATATTCTTGAACCACGTGGTGGGTCCCAATTCAGTCTATTTGTTGCAGTTCTCCATAATTTACGGATTTCAGGGTCATTAGGAAATCTGAAAAAAAATTTTGGATACATATTAATTGTATTGAAATAGTACTTTAATCCATCAAGCCCCATAAGAGCACCGGTGATCGCGACAACAATTATAGAATACAATAGCATTTCCAAGAATCCGCGATCGCAGGATTAAAAATATAAAACCGACTTCAAAATAATTGTACTTAATTGAAAATTAAAATTACGTTATCTCAAAACTACTAGACCGATTTTTAATGAAACTTGCAGTATTCCTTAAGTTGAACAATTATACCAAACTGTACAACAAAAAAAGAATTACTCAAATCAGACTTATAGTTCCGGAGATATGCAAACACAAACATAAAAACATACATACATAAATACATACACTTTTGAAATTTGTTTCATTTGTTCAGACACCGATCTAGACTAACATATTATACAAAAACTGGGCAGTTCTAGAAATATTACATACATACCTACGCTTCGAATTGATAACCTCCTTTTTAGAAGTCGGTTAAAAAACAACAAAATGTTGAAAAAAACATATTTTCTTAAATTTCCCCATTAGCAGGGTAATTAACGTAAGCAACAGCTGGCAACACTGGCATTTGAGGTTACAAAAACAAAATACATAAAATACAATATATTAGATGCTAATTTTAGTAAAATATATGTTAAATGTGAACAATAATAATAATTAAAGAAAGTTAATTTATAAAAACTGTGATGCTAATAAAATAAAACGAAATCTTTGAAAACTTACGTGTGAAAAGATATTCCCTCAATTTTCCATAAAGTATTGCTTTTACAGCCCATAACACTACATCCCAACATTATTTTAATATAGTGCACATACACATCTTATAAGAAAACACAAACCACTACTTCTACGTTACAATAATTAGATAAATCAAAAAAGTAAATCACAGCTGTTTGTGTACGAAACGTCAAACTTTGTCTTACACTTAATAAGTGTATCACATTGGAAAAAATGGCCACGCGGTGAGGGACAGAAAATAGTTATTTTATCTCTTTTCTCCGCAAGCAATATGTAATTAACTATCTCTTTCTTTGTGTGAGTGAAAAGGAAATATCCAGCTGTCTATACTTTTACTCTGTCTACGGGTCCAGCGTACTTGTATAATGGAGGTCGAGGTGTTTTCGAGTGACAATTACTTAAGTAATTATTATTATTTTCCCGCCTAAGCGTATTTATGTTAGCAGTTATAAAATATCAGAAATATGTTATTCCCATTTTGTCCTATGCACCAAAAATATAACCCTCATATACGCAGTCGGATAAAAGTAGCATAACCTCACCAATAGCCGCAGGGTAAAACGAAACTGCACAGGTGAGCTTAATACATTTGTACCGCGCAATTTGGTTAATGTACAGCCGAGCTGGCTTTATACGAGTTTTCTGTACCCCTTAGGGCAAAAACACGACGCGCCGCACGCCGCAGCGTGATTGTGTAGAAGAAAATATAAAAACCGACATACCTTATTTCTTTTTAGCTCCGTGCCTTATTTACACATCTTGCATTAATAATCGGCCAAGTGCGAGTCGGACTCGCGCGCTAAGGGTTCCGTACCATTATAGAGCAAAATTAGGCAAAAATTGTGTTTTTCGTATGGGAGCCCCCCTTAATGTTTTATTTTATTTTAATATTATTATTAAATATTAAAATGCACATAAAACTAAGGACTTTCAGAAAAAATCAAGTACCTACCTGTTGCCATTATTGATATAGAGCCAAAAAGGCCAAATAATCACGTTTGTTGTATGGGAGCCCCCCTTAAATATTTATTTTATTTTAAGTATTTGTTGTTATAGCGGCAACCGATATACATAATCTGTGAAAATTTCAACTCTCTAGCTATTACCGTTCTTGAGTTACAGCCTGGAGACAGACAGACGGACAGACAGACGGACAGACAGACGGACAGACAGACGGACAGACAGATGGACAGACAGACGGACAGACAGACGGACAGACAGACGGACAGACAGACGGACAGACAGACGGACAGACAGACGGACAGACAGACGAACAGACATCGAAGTCTCAGTAATAGGGTCCCGTTTTTACCCTTTGGGTACGGAACCCTAAAAACGTAAGTAAATACTAAAAGCAATATTATAATAATATGGAGAATTGAGGAGTGCCTCATTCAAGGGCTTATTAAGACATTATCGTTTTTTTTTTATAGTAAAATATAAAAAAAAAAAAAACATACAAAGATACTTAAATTGAAAATGTTTTAAATGAACTGAAAACTTAAAGCATAAGGTTTAAAAGCATATACCTCATAAGAGGTTAATGGCAAATTTATTTCTTCAATATTTTTAATGCTCTTCCAAGTGAAATCTGCATCGCGCGACGCATGTGAGGAGACAAGACGTGTGAGGACATGAAATCCGCATCGCATGACGCGTCGCCAGTGTGAGGTGTCCTTACAGCGTACGTGCGAATTATTTCTTGTTATTTTACAACCGTGCGGTCGTATTACTCTGGCCGAGCTACTAATTTAACTTTATTATTATATTAAAATTCACCTTTCCTTCTTCGAATTCTCTCGCGTTTAAATATTTTGCGAAGATAATTTCGTTTAGGGAAGTTTTTAATAGGCCGCCTTGAATAAGATACGTGCTACGGAAAGAGACCATTAGAATCTTTTATATTGTGTGCCTCTTGTAGTCTCTTTTCTTCTTATTATTCTTATTATATTCTCATTTTTATAATCTTTAAATTGTGGTAAAACCATAATATAAATAACATCAGTTAGGCCTTCTACTTGGCTATATTTTAGATATCTTAGGGCCTGTTTCACCACTTCCTGATAAGTGTTTAAGTATAGAGAATTTGTCAAAAAAGTTGTGAATAGCCTATTCGGCACTTAAAGTAGTGAAATTGCAAAATATCACGCCTAAAACAAACTTTACTAGAAGTGTTTGATTTAAAAGATGTGGCTGAGATAATATATTACCATATTATGTTAAGCGTGATTTTGGGGGTCGCACCATAAAAAAGTTTGAAAAACACTAGTACTGGTTGGTTTTAATGAAATTGACCACCGCCACTGAAACCAGGGTGGGTTAGTATTTTAAAACATTACTGTAAAATTCTTCTGTATAAAGTATTTTCTGCTACGCTTGGTTCCATATGAACCAAGTGTAGCTGAAACACTTTCAAGTCAAACTAGAGAGTGACCAAACTAGAGTATTAGGGCATCAGAAAATACGAGGATATAGCAGTAATTGTATTCTCATTAGCATGATTTTACATCGAGAGCGCACCCAAAATGGATTATATTCGGCCAGTCCCGCTAATGGACGGTGGACTGTATTACTGTGCTGACCGAAGTTCAGCCACCCTTGGCCAAAATAATCAAGAAGCTGAAAGTCCATTTCCTAGAAAACCAGGTTTTGATACAAGCCTTAAAATAAATAAAAAAGAAAACCTTAAAATTAAACACTTTCGAAATTTGAATTTAATTAAACATAGTGTTATCCAAACTTTCGTTATTTGGAAATAATTCTTAGGGTCTACACAGACGGACTGCATTTCAACTGCAATCCAACTGCAAATTGCAGTTCAAGTGCAGCTTGAATGCAGTTGACACGACTGCAATGCGACTGCGATAGAACTGCAAACCAAACGCGCAGTCGGATTGCAGTTCAGTTGCTGTTGGCGTGCAGTCGTGCGAACTGTTTGGCTTGCAGTTCTATTGCAGTCGTATCGCAGTCGTGTCAACTGCATTCAAACTGCACTTGAACTGCAATTTGCAGTTGGATTGCAGTTGAAATGCAGTCCGTCTGTGTAGACCCTTAAGTAAAATTTGCCCGAATAAAGTACACCACTTGTGTGTGTGTAAAAATAAATTGTAATTAGTTAAAAAATAACTGCAGTGTTATAATATCTATAACATCTAAATAAATGTCTTATTTTTAACATCTTAACTAATTACAATTTATTTTTATTATATTTTGTCTTATTCTTTTATAAACATTTTAAGCAACATTTTATTCTTCATGACCCAGTACGAAAAGCAACATAAATCTCGCATTAAACTCATACAAAACATTATTCTAAATTACACTTATTGTGGTCATGTATAAAACATGAATTGTAAAAACAAAGGGAATTAAAATGCTTACAATGCACTTAGCGGACGACAGAATTAGAATGCGCGGGTTTGTATTGCAGCGTAGATATACTAAATAGTAGAGGTGGCTACTTAAAGTTTGAAATATAAAGATAACTAATACCCCTAGCTAACACATTTCCCTTATCGCTTTTTTTATACGAGTAGAACCGCCCACTATGCGGTGCTGTCTAGGAGCTCTGACTTCTGAGATTATGTATGACTCGTCTCTAAACAAAAATGCTACTCTAGGTAAGTCAGACCAATAAGTTCGAGTTGGGCGTTATATTACTCGTAATTAAAACGTTATTGACTAACCTCATAACCTGAAGTAGACACAGAGTGCACGTTTCTGAAATGTGCGTCCTTTGCGCGTAACACTTACGTAGCAACGACATATTATTAAGTTTATATATGGCAATGCACCTAGTTCCATCCACATATTCTTATTATCCTGCACCATCTAATCTTCCTACATCTATCCGCTTAGTGTGATTGCATATAACTTTCAAATGAGACAAACTATCGCGGCATGTCCGGGCAAACACCAATCGGAACTTTATAACTCGCCGACCGGATTGTGTGCTTATTCTATTGTCAGCCGAATCCGTGAGTTACAATTGATTTTGAAGTCCTATTCGGTAGGTGGTCTAAACTTGGCACAAAACTCTACGTATGTTTTGTGCCTAACCTCGTGGTTTATACCCTAGTGTTATGCCGTCACTATATTATATTATAATAATCCCTACCCCTTCCTTTCTTCTGATCAATTTTGTTGTGAATGCCAAGACAAGTACAAGATACCTTGTACCTCGGGCACTCATCATATCAAAAGGTTAAGGTACCTTGTACCTCGGGCACTCATCATATCAAAAGGTTAAGGTACCTTGTACCTCGGGCACTCATCATATCAAAAGGTTAAGGTACCTTGTACCTCGGGCACTCATCATATCAAAAGGTTAAGGTACCTTGTACCTCGGGCACTCATCATATCAAAAGGTTAAGGTACCTTGTACCTCTGGCACTCATCATATCAAAATGTTTTCTTGATTGGTTACTATTGTCGATCCGGCCAGTTATTGCCCGTCAAAAGGAATAATGCGGACTCTCCATCTTGATCTGTATATAAATACTGTATTTAATGACCCGATTATGAATGTAAAGGGCACTAGCTATTTGACCGAGCTTTGCTCGGTATTCGATAAAACACGAATAAAATGACATTTTCTAAAAATGATTCCTGGCTAGATCGATTTATCGCCCCCGAAACCCCCTATAGATATACTAAATTTCATGAAAATCGTTGGAGCCGATTCCGAGATTCCAATTATATATATACAAGAATTGCTCGTTTAAAGAAATAAGATAATTTGTTTTTCATAATCGTTCCTTCGACTATGAAAAACATAGTCGAAGGAACGACTATGTTTTTCATAGTCGTTCCTTCGACGTCAGTAGCTCATCTATGAGAAGGTTCGCATAGTAACTGTAGTGTATTGATAAATAAAGATGGACGCGCTACTAGGTAGTGGGGGGTGCTTGGAGTGGGCGCTCGACTTCGGTCTGAGAATCACTTCTTCGCCAACTGCCGCCAGTGTAGTACAGTGTTCAGTTATACAGTAATCAGCTGTGTTTGATTCATTCGCCCACCCAATGTACATACTGTACAGTAACAATCATGATAATTTATCATGGGCTATTGAAAAGGGCATTAGGTTCATGCCACGTTTACCTAATCGTGGTCTTCAACACTTTGCATGCTCCAACTGTCTATGCTTATGCAAACACGACCGGCCCACTTTCACTTTATCTTTCTAATCTTTTAAGCAATTTCAGTAACTTTAGTTTTGCCGATTACATCCTTCAGAATCGCAGACATAGATCAAGATAGATATCGCATGTGTATGTACTTCGAGTGCCATATCGCGTTCGCCTAAAAGTGCCGTATTGAGCTATAGAAATTCGAATAGAAACGTTGGCCAAGATAATGGACACGTTTCTTAACATCGGTACGCCACAGTCGGTAGGTAAAAAGTGACACGCTCGTTTTCATACAAATGGAGGGACATGCGGTATCTATCTTGATCTATGTCTGTGTTCAGAATTTTATCCGCCATTTTATGAAAGTGAGAAAATGTAAAGGAGGCTTAACCGCTAATAGGACAACAGAACCCGGTGACACGTTGCAAAATCAATTTCAGCTATCTCCGATCGCACCGCTGAATGGAGTGCGGTATCATTGTTTACGTTCGTTCGTCGTTCACTCGTTCACTCGTTCAATCAGAAGACACAAAGACCGTATCGGTCCCCGGTCGTTAATCTCCATCTATATTGTGCTGGTCACGATTGCGTACAAGATTCTATATGTTGACGTTAATATGTATTGATCGGCTGAGTCAGCACTCTATACTGTCACTTTCCACTTGGTGAAAGTCGGAGACTTTAAGATGTAACAAAACTAAGTGATAATACTTCAGGGTGTAAATGGGTTCCCTATACATGGTTCGCTGTGAAAGTAGCAGAACTGAAAGAGTAACTTTTAAAACTTTTGTATGAAAAAAATCATAACGCTCGGGTGCTTGCCCACACACATTACAAAAAAATTTTGCTCTTTCACCGCTTGTACTTTCAAAGTAAACTGTTAACACCCTAAAGTATTATCACTTTTTTTGTTACACCTTGTATAAGAGCAATTACTCATTTTTTTCTCTTATAATTCAAACATTCCTTGTAAGTTGCCTACTTCATCATCTGGGACTTTATTTATTTCAATTCATTTTCCCGGTAAAGCCTACATTTATGCAAAAAACGAAAGTTTTCAAATTGTTAGTTACGCACTACATTTTACGTCTTCAATTCTTAGTAAACGCAAACAAAGTAGACAAATGTAATTATTGAAACCATTCCCGTTCAGTACAATGTAGCTGAGATGAGAAACTTCGTCAGCTCGTTCGTGGAAAGTTGTACAAGAGCTGCAGAATTGCACGGGACTTACTCAAACCGCACATCATACATTTAAACGTCGACAATCCATACGTTGTCTAATTGCCTTCTTAATATGGGCAAAGTAGGTATGGGTTTATACCAGTGGTCCCCAATCTTTTTTTCATACGGGCCACAAACATGTTCTGGTCTGGGTGTCGCGGGCCGCAACAAAAAATTTTTAGGGCTAAAAATAACTTCCTTCAAAAACAACAATTTAAAAGTGGAGAATTTTTTACTACTTTCACGACGACTTTACATTATTTTGTCGGTGGGCGTGAATTTCAAAATGGTTTCAATCATGCGGGCCACAAATAAACTCATGGCGGGCCGCGAGTTGGGGATAGCTGGTTTAGACGTACGATGTTAATGTACCATCGTGAAAATTGATTCCTAGGCAGTTGACAGACCAAAGTCATTTGGTCGGATCATGCCAATCAAATGTAAGCTGTGATCTGTCGGCTCGGTTTGACGTAAAGCAACCAAATTACGTAGGTCCCCCATCTGCCTAGGAATCAACTTCTCAGATAGTACTCCTTTGCACTAAAATTCGTTTATCGCGCGGGAACCGTATATTTTTTCGGGATAAAAAGTAGGGAGTGCCTCCGCTGCCGGCGCCGGTTGCCGAAATGGCTGCCGGCGCCGGTTGCTGCAATGGCTGCCGGCGCCGTTTTCCGAACTCCGAAGTTCGCCGAAGTCACGCGATGTTTGCCGAATAGGCTGCCGGCGCCTATTCGGCAAACATCGCTTGTCAAATGACATAATAATTATCAAAAATATCAATCTTGAGCTAAAGGACTATGAAAAGTACAAATAATAAGGTCATAAATAGTCATATTATTGTAAGGATGCATATTTGAATCCTTCGATTGGGGATTCTTGGAAATGCTATTGTATTCTATTGTTGTCGCGATCGCCGGTGCTCGTATGGGGCTTGAATCTTGATGGATTAATGGTGGTGATGATGATGCTGATAAATGTGATCTCCATAGTAGCATAATACAATATCTTTGCTTCTTTAAACAACGCTGAAACTCTCTAACATGTATAAGGAATCTGAAGTTCTGTTCAGTACATTCGGAAGTATACCACGGGGTTTATAACTGTAGCTGTGGTACAAAATCTTACTTTTTGGTAGCTGAAAAAAGGTAGCTAAGGTAAAGCTAAGCTAAGAAAATGCATCACAAAAAACTAAAATATCTACAGCCGAACAAATAGGTACCTAACCTTCACCTTTTGAAGTCGGTAAAGTCGAATATATTTGAGATTATAATTATTTCTTTTTAAAATTTGTGTATCGGCACTGGAACCTAGCGCTTTACGAATTATCACCGGCTCCCATTTTGAGTGCCAGCGCCGGCAGCCGTTGTTTTATATCTCGGCTGCCGGCAGTATACTTACCTATCCTATGTCCCTTTTCTGGGACTCAAAGTATCTGCATACCAAAATTCAGCAAAATCGGTTCAGCAGTGTGGGCGTAAAGAGGTAACAGACAGACGGACAGATAGACATAACCCAACCAAACTAGGATGCATAAATACATCAATTTCTTTGATAGCACGTTGCCTGTTTTGTACTATTTAATTTTCATTTGTACACTAATAATTAAAAATATGTGCCTGTTTGTATGCTTGTTGTCTCTGAACGTTGTTTTGTTATCCCGTTTTGAAAACATTAGTGATTAAGTAATGTTTGGTATGGAGATACCTTGAGCCCCAAGATAGGACATAGTACAGGTTTTAACTCGAAAAAATATAAGGTTTCTTATAAGACTTATATACGATATATATAAAATGTGTGACCATGAACGTAGAAAAAAAGGCGGACGGAGTCTTGTTATAAACAAAACTGTGTCTTCACTTTTCTTCAGAGTCGGCCACGCACACATTCTGACGCCTGTCAAATGGTATGGACTAGCGCAAGAATGTGTGCGTGCGGACCGTGTACATACAGCCAGCTGGCCGACTCTGAACGACCCAGTTTTGTGTATGGTGGGACTCCGTCCGCCTTTTTTTATACGTCCATGTGTGTGACATCGTGACTGAACTTGTTTTTTGAGAAGGAGGCCCTAAAATCTCTTATCAATTTCACACAACTAAAATTCAATATTCCGATACATATTGTACAAAATTCAATTATCTGTACACTTATACGATTGTATAAATATATCAATCTACGATAGCTCCGCGGATTCCTCAAAATTGGAATCCATAAAAGTGTATACGTATCTACGTGTGCTTACTTACAATTGGCCTGCGGATTTCAAGTTTCCTATTAACCAGAATATAAGCTTTAGTTTGTAAAAAAATGTATTTTGATTATTTTGTTGCTTGACATAGTAGGCATAATTATTTATTATGGAAAATGACATAAACAAACTTAATAATAACAATCAATGATAGGTTCTTGCTGTCAAAAATAATAATGTCCAAAAATTAATAAAAATAAAATTTTTATTTTTTGTAGCGTGTATACTGTAATTAGTCTTCGTAACTATTACAGTTGTAGCATCAATATAGTTTTTGTAGCATGTGTACAGTTTTCATAGCATCAATATAGTTTTTGTAGCATGTGTACAGTTTTCATAGCATCAATATAGTTTTTGTAGCATGTGTACAGTTTTCATAGCATCAATATAGTTTTTGTAGCATGTGTACAGTTTTCATAGCATCAATATAGTTTTTGTAGCATGTGTACAGTTTTCATAGCATCAATATAGTTTTTGTAGCATGTGTACAGTTTTCGTAGCATAAGCTACAGTTGTCGTAGCATCACCGTAGCTGTTTCTGTAAAATGTTATTAACAGTTTTCGTGGCTTTTTTTTTTTAATTCTTAGGTGGTGCGCGCACGGGCAACTTAGTTGCTCGGCGATTTATTTGTCTCTCGATCAAGTTTTTGGGTATACTTTAAATTTCATATACATAGTATGAAATTTCCCGAGAAACAGCCGATCGCTCCATAATGGATGCACCCAATATTCTATTTTTCGACGCTTTCTTCGGTTTTTTATTTATTTTTCGAAAGAGACAAATAAATCGCCGAGCAACTAAGTTGCCCGTGCGCGCATACCCTTATATAAAGGGCTTTATCGCTAAGCGATGAAGTCGCTCTGGTAGGTAATCACATTATATATAATAACTATTACGTAACCATAACAAATAAAATAAAAAAAAATATG
Organism: Polyommatus iphigenia; assembly: GCA_963422495.1. Lineage (NCBI taxonomy): Eukaryota > Metazoa > Arthropoda > Insecta > Lepidoptera > Lycaenidae > Polyommatus > Polyommatus iphigenia. The sequence continues at coordinate 1,281,977 of OY730184.1, read as the reverse complement.
CATAAAAGCTTTCCTGTAACTAAGAAAACTCCTATGGATACCTATTGATAAGTATACAGATTGTTGAATTTTGTTTTACAATATGTATTATTATAATCGCGCCCGAACAGATTCAACGACATTTGGGCGCTGTTAATCATTTGTGTATCATCTCACAAAAAAATGGTGGGTTGATAATATACAAATAACAGCGACTATTTATGACACAATCTGTCTTGTTATTAATCGAATGATATTAACGACTTACGTTTCTTTTTTTAGTTGCTACTCGCTGTCATTAAGAATGAATGTCGCAAATACACGATATATTATATGAATATAATCCGTACAATTAAAGAACAAAGACAAAATATAATTGTCGTACCAACTAAGCCGGCGGCGCGGCGGTTCAGGCATGAAATTATAAAATCAAAACTACAAAGTGGACTACGGGCAGACGTGTAAAGAGGCTTCACACAGGCGTAAAATATCGCGGCGTTTTCAACTCACTAAAACTAACTCAGTTCAAATGTAACAAAGAAGATGTGACTGCTAAAAATAGATGTCATGAAACTAATTGAAAAACTGCAACGTATATCTAAGTTTGTTATGATTAAATAATATTAATATAATTAATACATTGTAAACAAATAAAACGTGATAGCCGTAAGAATCAATTGGCACAACAATAATAACTAACCCTACGTACATTTTATCTTCAACGGATTGCGTGACGTTGGTGGCCATTCGCATTATCCCTGTAATTTATGATTTAAAAAAATATTTAACGTAATTTACATAGCCGTAATAAAAACTGCAGCTGTCTGACTACGGTCGAGTAGTATGTCCTTTTGAAACAAGCTGCAACATTGCCTTACGACGTCTAAACCAGACATATTTTTGCGATGCGACGCCGCAACGCAGTTGCTTTACCTCATCCCGTATGAAACTCCCTAGCCGCCATACGGCGCATCACACATTAATCTATGTACGGGCCACTCGCGGGCGGCGGGCAGCAAATCCGCGCGCCCGCCAAAGCCCACCGAAAGCAGCTTTCAGTTCGTCCCCAAAGGATTAAAACACAAAAGTTTGTTGTGACACATTTGAATTCGCGCATAAAATATTCATTTATCGATATCAAACGGAATATTGTAACAGCTCTAATGGTTTCTAGTACTGTCACCTGTAGCGTAGGCGGGACCACACTAGCCGATACTACGTTGCAGCGGTGCGACGCAACACCACACGTTCTATCATCATCATCATATCAGCCTATATTCGTCCACTGCTGGACATAGGCCTCTCTTAATGAACGCCAAGATGACCGATGTACTGCTCACGTTCTATAGTACTGAGTTTTCGTTTCGTATAGTCCTGCTGTCGCGTAGTTCAGCTTCGCTTTAACGATTTCATCCAGAATATTGGCCGTGAGGTATCGCGTTGTTTCGATGCAGCGTAGTGTAGCCTAGTTGCAGTGTAGATAAAACCGCAATAGGCGTAAATAGACTCGCGGAGGCCTTGATGTTTCCACGGCTTTGACAAGGCGGTGCTATTTGGTTTTAGTGCGTAGGGCTGCGACCATTTACCACTTCTTCGGGCGCAGTGAACCCTATACATTCGTGGTTGGTAAGAGCCCCCAACCCCCTGCGAAACGGCGTAAAAAGACGTAAAATACACTGCATCGGAGCAATATGCGACGCTTCGCGTGATGTAGTAAAGTGTCGCGTAGTTCCGATGCCGTGCAGTTTGACTGTGCTGTGCTTTTAGAGCGCTTACAAACGAACGGCACTTGTCAACGGCAGTCGGTGGCAGTCGGCGGCATGCGTCGACGGCAGTCGTCAAGTGTCTGTAAGAAGCCTTACAGATGCAGTACAGTGTGTATTCGATGAACATTTTATTACGGCATATACAATTATTGTAAACTAGTTAACGCCCGCAATTTCGTTGAGCAGAAATTCGATTATCGCACAGGAACCGTTCATTTTCAGTATTATAAGTCCTTTCCCGGGACTCAAAGTATATCCATACCGAATTTTATTAAAATCGATTCAGCGATTTAAACGTAAAGAGGTAATATTAGTATGGATTATAATATTATGTCACACATCAAATAAAACCATTTTCTAACGTTTATCATTTTTCATACATGGTTAGCCACTTTCACAAAAAAGGGTCCATATCTTATTTGTATTGTATATTACATCTATGTGACTATGTGTATGATAATAGAGAACGTAAAAGGGTCCCTTTATTTCCTTAAGGGCTGCAGGCGAGGACTTTTCCGACAGCCCGTAGCCTAAAGCCTAAGAAATTTGAGCCCTTTCCCTTAAATATTAAAAGAAAGTTCTTTTAGATTTTTCTTTGTCCATAAACTAAACACCCTAAGGATCCCTTTACATAGCAACGTGAAAAGGCAACGCATTTTTAAATGAGGCTAAACTGAACTTTATTTACTACACAAGAAGATGCACATTGAATAAGCAGACTTTCCGCTCGCTGTGTTGTGTTGCGTGTTCTAAATTTGAATGACACATTTTAAAATGCATTTAAACTGACCACTATGCTCAAATCAAACGATGAGATGAGAGAGAAAGAGAGAAAGGGAGAAACGACATGATACGAGATTTACCCATCCCAAAAAGGTGTATTACGCCAAAGAATTGCAGTTGTTCGAAATACTGATATTGTAGATAACAATCAGAAAATAATGATAATAAGTTACGACTTAAGCCCAGGTTCCATCGGATTCGGTTAAATATAATATTACAGTATAATATCAGATTTCCGTTAGTATCAAGTCCACTTAAGGTCCGTTCAAAATTATTTCACCTCAGGGTTCACGCGAAAATAGTCCTTATATTGTCGGTATAAAGGTTATATAAAGAACAAAATAACTCCCATCGGAATGTAAGTAATATGAGGGCAATGGAGAAAATAGTTTTGCTGACGACTCCTTTCACGATAATCAAAGAAAACGATCCAATATCTATAAAGTATTACAAAATACACGGTTCCTATTAGCCGCAATGAGTTTTGTTATAGAATTGCTGTAACTTATTTGATAAGGCATCTTCAGGTTTAAGTTATGAATATAAATGACGGTATTCACACCGAAACTACACAAAGTGTGATGCGAGATGATCTTATAAAATATTTTATTAAAAAATCAAATATCGATTATACTTATATCTAAAACTAGCTGTCCCGGTGAACTTCATGTCACTTTGTCACTTTAAAACCTTCCCTGGACTTCTACGAATATTTTAAGACTAAACTCAGCCCAATCCGTTCAGCCGTTTTCGAGTTTTAGCGTGACTAACACATTTGAAAATCCATTTTTATATATAAGACTATAGCTGTCCCGGTGAACTTCGTGTCACAGGTCACTTTAAAACCTTCCCTGGACTTCTACGAATATTTTAAGACTAAACTCAGCCCAATCCGCTTAGCCATTTTCGAGTTTTAGCGTGACTAACACATTTGAAAATCCATTTTTATATTTAAGACTAGCTGTCCCGGTGAACTTCGTGTCACAGGTCACTTTAAAACCTTCCCTGGACTTGTACGAATATTTTAAGACTAAAATCAGCCCAATCCGTTCAGCCGTTTTGCAGTTTTAGCGCGACTACACATTTGAAAATCCATTTTTATATATAGTCTTAGCTGTCCCGGTGAACTTCGTGTCACAGGTTACTTTAAAACCTTCCCTGGTCTTCTACGAATATTTTAAGACTAAACTCAGCCCAATCCGTTCAGCCGTTTTCGAGTTTTAGCGTGACTAACACATTTGAAAATCCATTTTTATATTTAAGACTAGCTGTCCCGGTGAACTTCGTGTCACAGGTCACTTTAAAACCTTCCCTGGACTTCTACGAATATTTTAAGACTAAAATCAGCCCAATCCGTTCAGCCGTTTTGCAGTTTTAGCGCGACTAACACATTTGAAAATCCATTTTTATATATAGTCTTAGCTGTCCCGGTGAACTTCGTGTCACAGGTTACTTTAAAACCTTCCCTGGTCTTCTGCGAATATTTTAAGACTAAAATTAGCCCAATCCGTTCAGCCGTTTTGCAGTTTTAGCGCGACTAACACATTTGAAAATCCATTTTTATATATAAGATATATATTCTACTTAACGTCTTATTTTTGTCACTATCTAAGTCGTTTTAGGACTTAAAAATATTAAATAACAAAAATTCTGACACAGCCAAATTCTTCTCGGGTTTACCATTAGAGAGAAAGCTTCAAAAATCCTCATGTATCACATTAGTACTGAAAGTTCAATCTAGTTTAACTGTATTTATACGTTTTAATTCGTGACATTTTATGCATCTTTAATGTAATGTTGAAATTAAAAATATTATTTATAATTACTTACTAGATAAATTTCGCATGGACTTATAATATGGTGACATAAGTGAATAAAACAAATATTATAATCATACTTTTTTTGTATTGTCTTCCTATCGGAATCTAAAAAAACGCAATCGACTAAATCTAAGCTTAAATTTAACGACAACAGACTCGCTAATACTAGGATTATGGAGAAAAAGTACTTCGGCCCTGCGAACTGACGAAACTAGATTAGTCCTGGCTAGGGTTGCCACCTGCTCTTACGTTTACTTACATTGCTGCTTTAACTTTTACATTCGAGACGACTATAGGCTTTTCACATGGGTGACGGAAATGGACACTAAAACGGATATGGATCCGTCGAGTTCCGTATTTGTACCGAGAATTACATTTTTGTCGCTTAACCTTACGTCACAATATGACGAGAGTTACTATTTTTCCATATATTGAGTTTTTAGCATTATATTTTTAAAGTTAAACATTATTTAATAATTGTGTTAAACGCCGCTAAAATAGATTCCATATTCATAAAATTAAAGCGACAAAGGCATGCAAAAACTGTGAAACCCACCGGTTTTATTCAATTTCATCCAATGATTGGCAACCCTAGTCCCGGCCATTAGTTCGATACACCTGATTAGGGATGTGCTCCCGATATTAATGATCGTATTTAGAGCTACGCCTGATTGGATAGGGCTGTACCGAATATCGATTATAATAGTGATTAGTATGAAGTTACTTACTTATGTTTCATACACCCTGAAGATAGTTTTCGTTATTAGTAACTAAGATTTTGATTTCATTAATTATCTTATGAATCATGAGTTCAAAACTAACACAAAATTGTAAAGGATAAGGTCCAAATTGGGCTAATTTTAAAAGTGCCGGCCAACGCAAATAAACCCATTATTTAAATAGAACATAATCTAAGGAATAATTTTTATTATTACACCAAAGTTCTAAGTCAAGTCTCCGAGTTGTTATTCAAGGTCATTTTTTTATAATGTATGTAATAAACTTATTTTATTAATTAAAAGCAATAAGTAATCGATCCCAACGTCCCTATCCGAGTCATAGAACAGATTAGAGGCCATATACCTACCTACAAATGATTTGGAAAAATTCAAAGTAGGAGGGAAACTCTACGTGCTAGGGGCTTGCAGGGCACAACTCATTGCTTACTTGGAATACTAGGCGAATGCCGTGCGTACCCCAAGCACGTAGTGGAAAAATTAAAAAGAAGGGGGATACCCCTTCTTTTTAATTTTTCCAAATCATTTGTAGGTATTTGGCTTCTAATCTGTTCTATGACTCGGATAGGGACGTTGGGATCGATTACTTATTGCTTTTAATTAATAAAATAAGTTTTATTCCATAATATGTTATTAAAAAATTTTGACCTTGAATAACAACTCGGAGACTTGACTTAGAACTTTGGTGTTATAATAAAAATTATTCCTTAGATTATGTTCTATTTAAATAATGGGTTTATATGCGTTGGCCGGCACTTTTAAAATTAGCCCAAAATTGTATGGACGTTGGATCCTGTCCTTTTCCCTTGTATTTTAATCAATAAAATGGTCAAGGTCAAGTTTTTATTTTTGACGATAAGTGATAGCTAAAGTTGGCCAAAATATAATAATTATTTGAACTACTAGTATAAACTATTATCATTACCTACTAATATAAACTTTTAACATTACCTACTAATATAAACTATTATCATTACCTACTAATATAAACTATTATCATTACCTACTAATATAAATTACTATTATCATTACCTACTAATATAAACTATTATCATTACCTACTAATATAAACTATTATCATTACCTACTAATATAAACTATTATCATTACCTACTAATATAAACTATTATCATTACCTACTAATATAAACTATTATCATTACCTACTAATATAAACTATTATCATTCTTTTATTTTATGTGATAGTACAACGACACACTTACAATAATAATATTATTGTAGCGTTCTGTATTCCACGCACAATCGTTTATTCGATCAGGGCAAAACTCAACTAACCTATTACTTGCACTTGTGGGAATATTATGGGAATATTGCTTGGAATGCCTCCGTTAAGAGAGAGATTTATGAGTCCTTAGGAAGCCGGTTGCCTACATTCAACCAAGAAGTTAACTAATTTTGAAATATGGGTAATAATAGCCTACTCAAACTTTTCTTTTTATTTTCATTCTAATTAATAGGCAATTTCAAACTTATCGGAATGTTAATTTCATTCTAAGGCATGCTAAGTAAGCACGACTATAGGTAACAAGAGTTATATATATTATAGTTATAACAAAAAGAACGAATTCCATTAACGTCATATTTTCATATTGTATCAAAATGGCCCAAAACAATTTCGCCCGCGCTACTTAGGACCCCTGGAAAGGAAACCATGATTTCGGTTTTTTATCTTTTGTTACTTTTACTACCTCCAAAAATAATTGTACGCAGTTTCATGTTTATCCATGGAGAACTTTTTGCGCGAAAAAGTAATCAACAAACTTAAATATACGACAATTTTAGTATAATATGTATACTCTTATGTTAAAAGCACTGTAGTCTGTATTTCGTTTATATTTGGAGCAAAGTGAATTAAAATGGATTAAAGTTTAAATATTACATTCTATGAAGTGTTTCTGATGATATGCAAAACAATAATCTATTCACATAAACACTATCGAGCACAAAAGGCGGTACATAATAAATGAGTTCGTTCGAGACGGATAAGAGCCTTTGTTCTTACATCCATGTGAATTTTGGAACTAAATATATAATGTGGGATCTATTGTAAGAGGATTAATTTGAACTAAAGGACAGTGATTCCCTTCTAGCGTAGGATAATGAAATCTTTAGATGGAAAACGACGCGTTTCGTACCAAAAGATTTAACACACATCAAACTCGAATTAACTTTCTTTATAGATCTAGATCTAGATCTAGCAACAGTCAGACTTAAGGCGACGCCTTGATAATTTGGCTGTAGCGATGCCGATTTTTCTCAGCAATGACTAAAGCTAAGAAATTGAAGTTCATTGTCAGTACTCATCATGTCTTTGTCTTTGAATTGCCCATAGCATAACACGATTGGACAACTTTTATAGCACAGAATAATCAATCGAAAAGACCTCTGTAAAAAAAGGGATTCCTGCTTTTCCAACAGAGGAGAGTGATTTAAGGTTCCAAAATTTGTATATAAATTGGTTCAAGCATGCACTTTAATTTGTGCATAGCTTATATGAAATGTATTTATGGTTTTTAAATTATGCGACAAAAACCATTTTGTCGCTTACGCCCTTTCCATTTTTTGCTGTTCCATTGCTTGTTTTCTATGAGAGGCCGGGCCGGCCTCTCATAGAAAACAAGCAATCTAAAACATATCCAACACGGTTTCTTACTTTAACGCTGCGTCACCTTAAGAACGACCAGCAACTATGGAGTTTCAGTCGCGGTTACTTTAGGATGGCGTATCCAATTCTGAAGGTCTACCTGACCTTCGATAAAGTATGAAGATAAATTCGATAAATTTTTTATTGTATTTTCTTCAGGATAACTGTAGGAATCTCGTTTTCCGCTGTCTGTCGTTAACTTTTGGTCTTAATTTATTTGTAGAATAGCACTAAATGTGCACAAGAACATACATATTATGTCTTTGGCAGATTTTGAACTTCGAGCTGCAATGCGTTGCGTAGCAGTAACGCTCTTGCATGAAACGTACATCTTTTTGGATATTGAATAAAGTTCAATTTTAAAAGATGAAAAACAAGTAGGTATCTTACATGTTGAGAACAATATACTTTTTATAATATACAGGGTGCAATTAAACCTTCCTGCCAAATTTTGATATATTGATCCTTGTTAAGAACTAAAGTACACGTATTTTTTCTTTTATAATCACTCAGTACTAAAATGTTGAGAAAAAGCTTCCGAAAGTTATCCTAAAAAACACTACAATCAATGGACACGACGCGTCGCCCGCGCGTGACGTGCTGCCGCGCATTCCCCCGCGCCGCTAGTGACCGTTCTGCAACGATTTTGAATGGGATAAAATATTATGTCATAAAAAAATAACACCCAATTTTTGTTGGATGGACTCTCCTAATGATACCTAAGCCCTGGAAAAATTTTGGCAGAAAGGTTTAATTGCACCCTGTATAGGTCTATAATATTTAGCGGGATAAAATAGAATTTCAATATCATGATACCTACTTAGGACTATACGCCTACCTCAGTCTGTCAGCTACCTCCCACCGTTATTCCCACCTAATTTTATCAAAATAGATATAATATATTTAATAAAATAGATAAAGATCTACTTAAATAACAAAATTAAAAGGTATTTAAATGCTTTGAACCAAAAAGAATAGCCATTCTCAGGGCTCGAAGTACTCAAAAAAAGCACGTGTACTGAAAAAAATACAGTTACTTACCATAGTATAGCTTACCTATATTAATTACTAGATGACGCCCGCAACTCCGTTGCGCCAAAACTCGTTTATCGCGGCGAAACCGTACATTTTTCCGGGATAAAAAGTATCCTTTGTCCTTTCCCGGGACTCAAAGTATCTCCATGCCAAATTTCAGCAAAATCGGTTCAGCGGTTTGGGCGTGAAGAGGTAACAGACAGACAGACATACTGTCGCAATTATAATATTAGTATGGATACTAATTAACATCAGTGTGCCAAGTGTGAGTTTTTGTTTGACATTCGATCGTGAACGCATTTGGCGTTTACTAAGATTTTGTATGGGATTTGTACAGCGCCACCTAGCGATGCTCACGGGAGTGAGCCCAGCTCCCATACAAAATCTTAATAATACCAGGCCTGTCCCACTCGCGCGTTTAGGTATCGAACTGTAAGTACCCCTCTAGAGGGGCAGATCGCTAGGGACTCACAATCGAGCGGTGACGCACGCGCAAGATTTTTTCGTCGCATATATCTATGTACTGATTTAACCGCTGTGACAGAACCGTTATTAATCTGATAAATATGAACAATTGAAAAAAGGTCAAAGAAATATTTTAATAAAGTAATTCAAGACTTTAAAATACAAAAAAAGATTTGAAAAAATACACAAACATAGCAAATATACCAATTTGTTACAAACAAACTGCATACTACACAGAAATAAATACAAGTTACTATGTTAGGTTGTAAAAAAATCCTGACCAGCTCCTACACTATAATCGAATATTAAACTATTATAAAATATTATATTATGTATTACGTTGGGTTACTAAAATTTGATTATTACTTACTATAAAAAAGTTTGCTATTAGTAGCTATAGTAATTAAAAGAAGATTATTTTATTTTCTAAAAGGTGACAATCTTGATTTCATCAGAAAGGGTACCTCGCGATAGAAAGAGAGCGCACATGTAGGCAAATAATATAATTGTAGGTACCTAGCACTGCGCGGTCGGAATTTGAACTTTATAGTATCGTAGCATGAGTTGTTATTTCTTTAAACGGGTTTCACGAGTGGGAATTCTGTTGGTACTACTAATATAATATATTCTGTGGTAATACCCCAAATGCGTTCACGATCGAATGTGAAACAAAAAACTCACACTCGGCACACAGTTCTAAATGTAACATAACGAAAACTTTTAATCCAATTCCATACAAGCCGATCTTTCTGCGAAGGCCTTATTTAAATTTTTGATTGCGTTCCTTCCCGTTTTTCAGAGGCATGTGTCTTAAAGTCGGGCTGAAAGGGCCGAGCACTCGTGAGACCTCATTATTCCAAAGCACGCCCCTTTTGTACCTCGAAATAAGGTTCTTTAAAAATCCTCACACAGGTACACTTTTGTCTAACAAAAAACTTTCTGGGTATAAAAAGTTTCTAACATTTTCGATCGTAATTGAAGTGGAGGTAAGTACTTTTGGAATTGTTTCGGAATGGAAATATGTTTTGTTTTTTATAAAATATAGAATATTTCTTGATCTGAAATTCAATTTCTTTGATTGATAGGAAGTCTAAGCCTAGGAGTTTGATCAATCAAAGGAGCATAGCGCTGAAGCCACGAGGCTAGTTAATAAATATATTTAATCATTTGAAGGTTTGTGACTAGGCGGTACCGGGCCGTACTTGACTATATTATTAATATTTTTTCTTTTTTGCATATTTTATATTATAGACCTTTGGTGGAGACTTAGAATATTGTTACCGTTAGTTGTTGTTGTTTTGGGGGACCACTCGTATCACTAGTCGTGTCCTCGAGATTTTTCCCACTCGACTCAATCTCAACCCAAAAAAATAGGTCATTTCTTCAATATAACGTCATAATTTTTGAAGATTGAGATTGAATCGAGCGGAGAACGTCCCGAAGAAACGACTAATAGCTTTGTCCACGCTGGGCCTTTTTTTGTTCATCAAGGGCGCAGTCAACAGCGAACGTGAGGCATGCCCGTGACGCGCGTTGAAATCGTAGCGCTCGCTATGACACTTTTCTTTCAACGCGGGTGGATTTTGACGCATTCAATTATTGAATATGCCAAACGAAAGTTGAATAAAAAGAAGGTGACGAAAATTGAAGATGAAATTGCATAATGTGGACATAGCTAATGATGTGAGACTTCTCCATCAAACTAAATCTATGACTAAGCTACATAAGCACCTCTATACATCGATGTAACCTCTATAATATATAATATAATATAAGTTTATGCCCTTATACCTTTAAACTATTTATATGGTAAACACGTTTGTGTATAAATGGAAAGAATAATTCGAAAAGTTCAGCTCAACCGGATTAAGTCCACGCTGACCTATATACGGGGTGTTTGGGAAATCGAAATGTACAAACGTAGTGTTAGAGTATAAACTATACAGCGGCCCGTAGAGTTGTATATTTAGCTTATACCTACATTTACAACTTGTTAAGAACTTGACAGTATATAGTATACTAGCGACCCGACCCGGCGTCGCACAGGTATAAAATATATAGCCACTGAAAAAATGATTAAAATCGATAGCCTATGATCCTTCACGTGGTCTACTTCTTATCTGTGCCAAATAACATAAAAATTGCTCCAGTAGTTCGCAAGATTCCCTTTCAAATAATTTCTCCCGTTTTTTCCACATTCTCCTATTAGTCTTAGCGTGATAAAATATAGCCTATAGCTTTCCTCAATAAATGGGCTATCTAACACTGAAAAAAGCGACTTTGTTTTATAATATGTAATAGATATAGATACTAGACTTGAGAGTTTACTATGACCATCTATGATGGAAGCCCATGGTCACTGTTTTTCGTGAAGTAAAGATCCTATTAGTTATATCCTTCCCTTAGTGGAATGACTCCGAAACATTTTTATTAGTAATTTTAGAAGTAAAATAATAGTAATATTTTACGTTACTATATTATAATAAACTAGCACCGAATCTACAATAGCTCATCTAGTTATTCCCGTATTTCGGGATATTCAAATAGTGGCATCTCTAGTTATTACCCGGCAACACATGTACAGCGCATAAATTTACCACTGCCCGTTAAAATTAGAAATGTAAGCGGCGACCGAGAAATATGTGCTTTTAAAATTTATATCGCCCATTATATTCGCACACCCAGTCACAATTGTTTTTGTACCTGTGGACATTTATAAAAAAGGCAGAAATCCAACAGATTATTAAAGACTTTCCACGTTATGCTATGATTGATAACAATGATCGCCATGTATGAGTAGCTATTGACGTCGAATGTTGGCAAGTAGAGTGCAGACTACAAACTACTATTAGAGAGTAGAGAGATCCTGACTAGGACTTCGTCCACGCAAATGGAAATAATAATATCTATGGACGCTTCACACCACGTCAGTCTGGCACCGTGCTAAGTACCTGAAGGACTTGTGTTACAGGTACCAGATAACGGAAATATATACATTTATTTAAGATTTTTATAATATTATGATACACATATTTAATACACGTCCATGACCCAGGAAGATTGAAAACTTTTTGTTCCGTCGGCGGGATTCGAAGCCGCGACCACCGGCATGAGCGCTTGACAACGCGCTCAACCACTGAGCCATGACGGAGGTCGTGAAAATGCGAAGGAAGTGTGTACATTTTACAAAAAATATGCAGGTATCTACGAAAACTGTACATATGTCTACTAAAACTGTATAGGTGTTTACGAAAACTACGAGCTACGAGAATCGTGTAAATATCTACGATCTAGAAAGATCTACGAAAACTGTACAGCTGTAGCTATGATAACTGTATAGTTATGTATAACTGTATAGGTGTCTACAAAAACTTACAGGTAGCTAAGAAAACTGCACAAGTAGCTACGAAAACTGTTTAGGTGTCTAGGAAAACTATACAAGTGTCTACGAAAACTGTTCAGGTAGCTACGAAAACTGTTCAGGTAGCTACGTACAGGTAGCACAGGTAGGTACAAGGACTATGTAGATGTCTACGAAAACTGTGTAGGTATCTACGAGTACCTGCAGCAGTCTGACTAATTTTTCTGTAAGCTGTAAACTGACATTATAGTTCCCAGCATTGTTCTCATAGAAAAAGTTGTTCATTTTGACGGGCTCATTTGATGGCTTCAAGGATAACGGTGTTCACACTAACACACTGTATAGTGTATAGGTAGTAGTCCTAATGTCGTTGAAACTAATAGTAGGGGAGGTCGCGCTCAGTTTAAAAAGTAATTTCATACCGAGCGAAAATCGTTACAATAATAGTATTCCACTAATACATAACAGCTTTGATCGTCAGCTGCTTCAGAAGTGGTGGAATAAAAATTGAGAGTATCTCAAAGCTGTTGTTGGGAATCCTATTGAATTGACATTAAAAAGATCCCAATTCGCACCCAATAAAGGTTCATATCTAGATTATACACGTTTAGGTTTGGTAGGTGTCGTTTTAGTTTTAGTATATAACAACAGATGGCGCTTTTAAAGTAAAATTTTTATCATTCTTCTTCACAAATATTGACTTTCGAATTAATTACTTAAAATTGCTACGTGAGACAATTTTATGGTTAATTCAAATGAAAATCGCCGTCAGCTGAATATTTGCAGGTGGAAATGTCGTCTACGCGATGCCCTAGGATACATTGAGCGCGAAGTAGGGCTATATTGGTCATAACTTATATCGCTGGCTGACGGTTTTTCCACCATCGTATTAGCGACTGACGGTTTTCTTTATTATTTACAAAGTAGAAACATTCACCTGTATAAATTTTGTACGGTATAAAATGACTTTATATTCAAATTTTTTTTACATATTCAGTAACGCCACTGACGTTGAATCCCCCGTCTGCAATACGGCTGACGGTGATTTTTTGGTTAAACATGACCTCAATAATCATCCATCAAAGTTTCATTCGGTATAAAATCACTTTTCGCAACAATTTTTTTACAACTTTGAAATACTCTCAGTTAACATTCCACCACGGGTGCGGCGACTGACGCTGATTATATTGATTGATAAATATTAAGCTACCACTGGACAAAAATTTGGTCGGTATGAAATGACTTAGCAAACGATAGCACTACCTCCCCTACTATAAGGTCAAATTTCAACCACTGAGCGATCTCTAGTAATATTATTATTATGCAAGTCATGTATGCTACAACAGTTTTTTTTCATAATTTTTCGAATTTTCATTCATCATCATCAAATCATTGCGTAAAATTATTCCAATAATGTTTTCCTAAATTTTGGTTAAGCATAAAGATTATGATTGTAAACCATGGATTAAATTTCCGTAACACAATTTACCTCATTTGTTGTAACTTAATTAAAAAGCAAAGGATTAATGTTCCTTTTCCTTATGAACGCGATTTTTTAAATTACTTTTTAGATTAACTATTATTCTACGGAAATACTATTTTAGTAATAATTCGAAACATATACCTATTTTTTAATGGAACTTAACCGACTTAAACTGTCCTTGTATGTTTAATAAAGATATTTTATTTTTTATTTTAAACAATATGACAGAGCGGACAAAACAGGACATGCATCTTGTATTTTTAACCCCCGACCAAAAAGAGGGGTGTTATAAGTTTGACGTGTCTGTCTGTCGGTCTGTCTGTCTGTGGCATCGTAGCATCCAAATGGGTGGACCGATTTTGATCTAGTTTTTTTTGTTTGAAAGCTGACATGATCGAGAGTGTTCTTAGCTATAGCTCATCATCATCAGCCTGCTCATTGCTGAAATATCACGGTTTATCTGGTTCGTGATAGGACGATTAGCAACTTGCAGTCGTTTGATGGGTTTTATATTTTGCATTCTGATTCGTGACACTTCTGAATATAATATACACATTATTGGAATGTTGACCTGGTGGTGCAGTATCACCTGGTAATCAATAGGATACCCAACTCCTCACCAAATTAGAGCAGAGGTTTCGTGTTTGGGCTCATTTTAATTGCGACAACCAGTAAGACGTACATAAACAGTAAATTATGCATGCTGCTGCTGCAGCATCACCTGGATTCTATAGGAGCCCAGCTCCGTATGAAACCAAAGTGGAGTTTTCATGTTTGGGCAGTGGGCTCATATTGACGGTCTCATCCAAGAGGACATATTTTATAGATGGTATTCATTGGGATATGATCCAGTTGATAGGAATTATTCTTCACGAGCTTAAAAAGCATAAAATAAAATTAAATTAAGAAATTAAAAAAAACCCCCGCCAAAAAACTTTAAAAGTAAAGAAATAATATTTACTGACTTTAAGTTTAAATAATTCCTAAGAGTAAAGTAATATTTTAGTTCATAAATATTGTCAAGGTGTGTCGGGGGACCGCTAATGTAGATGTTTGATTTCACATAACATTATAGTTTAAGGGTCAGTTCACAACGACCCGAATCGAGAGAATCAGCGACTATTATGGCGATACAAAATGCAAAAGTCAATGTTGTGGTAGTTTACTTGGCGGTCCCCTGACACGCCTTGACAACATTTATGGACTAAAATATTACTTTACTCTTAGGAAATATTTAAACTTAAAGTCAGTTAATATTATTTCTTTACTTTTTAAAGTTTTTTGGCGGGGGTTTTTTTAAATTTCTTAATTAAATCTGTCATCATTCCAGCGTATCAGACAAAAACATGGATAAGTTTGACCCAGCACAATATTCGTTTATTTATAAGGCTCTAAATCTTTGTTTATTTTAAAACAGAATCTGACGCTAAAATAGCCTATATGTAGTTCAAGCTTTAAGAGTCCGTATACGAAATTTTGCCGATTTCGCTCATTTAACAGACGTGATTTAACAGTTAAATACAGTATTTCTATAAGTGTTAATGCACAACATGTAAGATCATTTCAATTATAATCTTGCATGTTGCAGCTAGATTTTTTATTTTTTTGAAGTATCTTTAAATAATCCAAATCAAACCCGCGACAGTTTTATGATTTTTGCTGTAAAAGGTTTAGAATATCACCTTTTTATAGATTGTATTGACGTCTTAACGGTATGAAAAAAATACAATGTACTGTTGAGAAAGTCGTCTATACAATGTTGGAATTACTTTTTACCACTTTAATATAAAAAAAACCCTTTAAAAAACAGAATACCTATAACTGCCCGCTAACTTGGCGATCGTCCTTTTTCACCTGGCATATGAAAGACGGGCGTAAGTGTGAAGAGAGCAATAGAAAAGATAGTACGGGCTCTTAACAAATAGAAATTTGAAGTCAAGTCCTTAGTTGCTAAGCTTCAGACCCCTCGTTTCATCCGCATTTTTTATCATTCACTTGTTTCTCCCTATTTATAAGCGGGACACTTGAGTGACGTCACAATAGCGTTTTGACGCGGGTCTGTAACATGTGTTTGTTGTCACTTAGGGTCAGCTCACACCGAGACGGCGTAAGAAACTCGCACGGATCCATCTTTTAGCAAAAAGGTAGAAAATAACAATGATAACTTAAACTAATTTACACTAAGTATGTATTATGTAAGTAAAGTAAGGAAGTGAAAATGTGGTACATTTATATAATATATTGTGTTTGTTGTCACCTAGGGTCAGCTCACGCCGAGACAGAGCTTGGATATCTAGAACTCAGTTGCCTATCTGAAAACGACGAATAATAGCTATTGAGACCATAATATACTATAGTTATTGCCTATATTTGTTGTTGTCTTTAAAAAAAAATAGCGTACAATGCTTCATGTTTTGTATCGCTAATCGCTATTAAGGTAAAACCGCACTATGCGATAGCGGCGCTTTGCGTAGTATCGCTTAGTACGGTCTCGCCTTTAAGAGGGCGACTAACCCAAAAAATCAAACATCGTCCTACTCTCTTCACACTCACGCCCGTCTTTCACATGCCAGGAGAAAAAGGACGACGCGGATTCATCGCCAAATTAGTTTTTTCTCAATAACTCGATAAATTGTACATTTTAAAAATCCGCTAGGTCGGTTTCTTAAAGATAGAATTTTATACAATGTGTTAAAATATTAACTTATTTCAATGCACGGTTATGGCAATAAATGAATAATTCGTGAAAATTAGACGCATCTTTGCGATTTTTTTCTATCGAGAAAATTTTAAGTATCGTGTTTTTGCTCAGACCGGATTCTTGGAAATATAATGTAGTATATAATTTTAGAAAATAAAACTATTCGGGGCTTATTTTCAAGTATAAAAATAAATTATAAAATCGAAAATTTTGGGTTAGTCGCCCCCTTAAGCATTGCCGTGCCTCGTCTGATTCCGGTGTGAACTGATCCTTAATTTTCTAATGTCTCGTAAAAATATTTCTGTGTCATAATGAATCACTATACAACCTCTATAGTCATAAAAATACAGCACTTACCTTGCCTTTATATAAACTACTTTTAGCAAATTGATCAAAATTACTAGTCGCAATGACAACACATGTTTACCTAATGCATCTAAGCTACATACTATAGTTATATAACCAACCAGACGATGTAAATCTATAATAACATAAGATATGTTAGTGTGTCTGTCTATTATCGCTTCACTCTCAAACGACTGAGCCGATTTGGGCGAGAAGTTTGATAATATTTGTTACTTCTTCACGCGAAACTAATAAACGTCGTTTATTTTTTAAATTAAAACATACGCTACTTTTCATCCCAGAAAAGTACGTGAAATCATTTATTTAGATTTCACGGCGGAATGTTAGTTTAACTAAACATTATTTTAATTTACAAATATTTGAAAATGATATAATAAGTATTTAAAAAGAGCGTATATTAAAAAAAGCCTTTAATATAGCGTTACTCAATTTTTTAATGAAATATATTACAAAAGCACCTCAAATAACAATAATATTTTCCCACAACAACGTAACATTGCTAACAAAGGCGATACACAATAATCGTAACAAAACTTCCGACAAAGCGGCGAGGCGACATGAAAGAAAACAGTTTTCCGCTACAACCGGGCTTGATTTTCTCAGAAATGATTTACTTACTCGTTTGAGGCGTTCCATTGTTTTTCTCATCATTCCCGAGACGCATACATATCCCCGCTTCCCCCTTCCCAGTTTCCCCCACTTCCAGATTTCCCCCATTCCCAGATGCACCCAAATTCCCCCACACAAGTATGCCGTCTTCCCGCATGCTCCTTTTATAAAAATATGGAATTATACAACTTTAACTGAGGCACGTATATTTTAATGAGCAAAATGAAAGTTTTTTCAAATTTAAAACATTCCGCGTAATGCAGGCAGATGTTTCTGTGTTATTTTTAGTCGGGTTTGATTAAACATTTTAAAAGAACATTTTGTGTATTCATAATTTTCCATTTAGTGCTAATTAAAATGCTGTCGCTGCCACAAAAAGTACTCTTGCAGAAATGGATTCATTGGCATGAAAATGACGTTATTTAGGGCCTGTTTCACCACTTCCTGATAAGTGCCGAATATGCTATCCACCACTTAACTTGACAGATAGAGTATGGAGAATCTGTCAAAAAAGTCGTGGATAGCCAATTCGGCACTTTATCAGGAAGTGGTGAAACAGGTCCTTAGTCGAGTTATTTTAAATCAATGATAGTGAAAGATCTTATAGAAATTGATGAACATAATCCAACCAAATTACGTAGGACCGCCATCAGCGTAAGAATCAGTTTCTGTAAGCAACCGTCAAAGAAATTGATGCTTATCAAGCTGACGGTAATGTACATTCCATGAACAATGTACAAAACATAAGAAATATGTGAAATCAATGTACCCAACAAATCCTTTCTTCCCATGGGGTTTTCATCCCATTGAGTTGGACCCAAATGAAAACCCCAAAAATACCCAAACCCTTTCCGGCTGTCGAAACTCGACAAAAGGTTTAAACAACAAAAGAAAATATTATGTTCTTTAACAACATAATGTCTATAGAATAGGTTAGCCGTGATTAATTTTTCTACAGATTTTTAAAAGCAGTAACTACATTTTACTGGAACTGATAATAAAGCTAAGTTCTGTGGACATCACAAGATAAATGGGTATTAAATTGCCAATATTTAAGACATTTTGGGCAGTAAGAGTCTCAATGCTATCTTTTACTCTGTTTGTAATGTGAATAAAAAAATCAAAAAGCTAGCACTTCTTTTATATCCCATTGCAAGGCACGGGCGTTTTTCACCAACGTCATGTAATAATATAATTATTGTTTTTAGCCCGCTGTAGCTATCAAATGTTCATAGATTACAGCTAAGTAGTCAAATAAGCTTAAGAGCCCGAGTAGAAAATAAAATGGCTGCCATTTCACAACCGTGAGAGAGAAAAAAAAATGAGCCATTTCATCGATAAAAAATTCCATATTTCATAACATTAAAGGATCGGACACCGGTGTGTTTAAACTCATAGTGCCTACAAGCCGTGATAGATGAGAACAAAAAGCAATTAATCTATATTTCCGTCTAAAGCAAGCAAGCTATTTTAAATTATAATTAAATATTGTTCACTGTTTGGGCGTCTCCATTTTGATAGATCCCCAGAGTGTCATAACTGTACTAAGAATTAGCATTTTCTCCTTCAAATTTTATGGGCAGTTAAACTTGATTCGAATCTTTCAAACTGATTTAGAAATCTTAGGGCCTTATCACAGTGGCGATTAGCGAGCGATTTGAAAGCGACTGCGACTACCCAGCGCACACGCCGCGACAGCGCAGCGTCGTCGCGGCGTGGCGTTGACGCCATTTTGTACACTCGTCTAGGGATGTGACGTCAGAATCCATTTTGCTACTGAGTGTCCAAAACGCGGAAGGCAAGCTGCGTGCACGCCGCGCAATCGCGGCGTCATCGCGGCGCGTGCGCTGCGCAGTCGCGTCGCTTTCAAATCGCTCGCTAATCACCAGTGTGATAAGGCCCTTAGGCTCGATTTATATGCGTCCCGAACGCGCGATTTGGCGGCTCCACCGCGAGATCAGAAGCAATTGTATATAATTGATTGACGACCTCTGTGGCTCAATTGGTTAAGTGTGTGGCAGCTTAAGTCACGGGTTCGAATCCCGCCGTCGGAACAAAAAGTTTTCAATGTTCCCGCGTCTGGATGTGTATTAAATATGTGTATGATATAATAAAAATCTTAAATATATGTATACTATAAAAGTATTAAGTAAATATGTTTCCGTTGTCTGGCACCTATAAGTTATAACACAAGTCCTTCAGATACTTAGCACGGGGCCAGAATGACGTGGTGTGAAGCGTCCATAGATATCTTACCTTATATCTTTAAACGAGCAATTCTTGTATATATATAATATATAATTGGAAATTCTCCAACGATTTTCATGAAATTTAGTATATAGGGGGTTTCGGGGGCGATAAATCGATCTAGCTAGGAATCATTTTTGAAAAATGTCATTTTATTTCGTGTTTTATCAAATACCGAGCAAAGCTCGGTCAAATAGCTAGTTATTATTAATAGATGGTGCAACCGTGCCGCTATTTAAATAAATCTTTCCATACATTTGCTTGTAATCTCGCGATGTAGCCGCCAAACCACGCGTTTGCGCCGCCATATTATATAAATCCAGCCTAATTCAGCCTAATCCAGGCAATCAAACGATTAGAACGCGAAATGTACGAATTATTATCATTGTATAGCAGACATCGAAAGAATATTTAGTTATGGTCTGTTTAAGTAACAACGTAACAAGGCTATGCAAGAAATGGCCAATCAAGACTGAAATTTATTTACTACATAAGAAGATACACATTGATTGGATATACTGTATATCCAAAGGATGGTTCATTTGAAAATCCATCACAACGCCTCGTGTCTTTCCAATGTGAATTGACCCTCACAGTTTTCATGATAAACCTTTTAGGTGCTTTGCATACGACGGGGCGGGGCGGGCCGGTCAGCCGCGGACATGCTGCGCCGCCAGTGCCCGCCGGGCACCTGCAGCGCGGTCTTTTTGCCCGCCATGCGCGTTGGTAATATAGGATTCCCTTTATGCTATCGTTCGCGACGGAATTGACCGACCCACCCCGCCCCGTCGTCTGCAAAGCGCCTAAAAATACTAGTAAAGTAAAACAATTAGCACCTACCTACCTACCTTTACCTTTTAACATCACTAGGTGACCCTAGCTCATTTAATCCCCTCAACTTAAGTTTGCCACTTACAGCCCTTCTGAATAAAATAAAGTGTAATCTAGAAACAACTGAGTGTCTCCGAGATGGATAGTAAATTAATTTGCTAAGTGTGAAGTCTTTTGTTGAATATGCATTACATGGGGAGTTGCGAGTGATCGTTTGCATAAACCCTTCTGTAGACACGTCTTGTGCCCAATATGTACTTACATTGTTCATTTTCTTATATCGTGCTCGTAAGTTGTTTTGTGTGTACGGAAAGAAAGGGAGGTTTCTCTCTCTCTCTTTTTGTTGGCACACAACAAATAATAATTTCTTTACCTATTGAAGTTTGTAAAGTGCTGGACTAATTTCAATATGGTACGGGAGCTAGTAACGTTTGAAAAAAAAAGAATTTTATGTCAGCTGATTTTATGATATTATGTCGTCCTTGCTTTTTCAGCTGACCTGAAATGCTTTCTCGAAAACGTCGCTAGCTCCTATATTAATAGCCTAATAGGTACTATAGTGATCACGTAAAAAGATAAGGGATTATTTTTTACGGCAATTAATACCGTTACTGCGGGATACATACATTAGTTGAAATATATTCAACAACGCAAAAAGGTTCCTAAACATAATATTGCGTTAAGAACTTTCACAATTCAGAAACTCGTTCCAAATAAATTGAAAACAAAATATAATTAGAGTAAAAAAAACAAATGATAAAACAAACGTGTCTCGTGACTCAAACAATTAGAAAATTGAGTTTATTTATAAAATGTCTCTCAGATTTAATGAGAACGAGAAAATTTTAATGACGCTAAAGATTTGAAGAAAATTCGTTTTCGGAAAACATAATTTAGATTACATTCAGAAAAGAATTCGTAAATATCACGCCGTAGGATGAACAATAATTAATTATAATCAATATTTAATAAATAGAATATTTGGACGTTTCAATTTATCGCTTTGACTTATTCCGTCAACAGTTGCTATGGCTATTGGGTTTTTGTGAAGTTATACTTTTCTTAGTTAAAATATTATCAAGTGAATTAACATGTCTAATGACATTTACAGTCACACAATTACAGTTTTCAAATTGTTAGGTAGTCATGACTTCATTCGCACATGTCTTAATTTTTTTTGAACTTTGTAGTCCAATATACCAAATTAAAATTTTGTGATCTAGTTTTTGTCATTTTAGTCAATTCTAGAAACATATTGTTTATTGGCAGGAAAGTGAAAATTGGTTGTAGTCCTAGTTAAATCACGCATTGAAAATCAAGCACTTTTAAGCACGATGAAAAAAGCGGGATGTTATTAAGTTTGACGTATCTGACGTTTGTAGCATCCAAACAGGTGGAATTTTTCCCCAATTATTTAATTTTGTATAAAAGCTAACATAGACATTCTAAGAGTAAGAAATATTTTATCATCATCACCATCGTGCTCTTGGATTCCTGGTGGCTATTATGCTAAGCACTCACATACGGTTTTGCTCGATCGAGCAATCACGTCGAGCAAAACCCGCGGCTTGGGTGGCGCGGTCCACACATTCAGCATTGCTCGATAGTTTTATTCTAAATCTATATATTTAATTCCATCGAGCCGGCTCGATGCGAGTCTTTGAGCGGCTCGTTTCGAGCCTTTGAGCTGTGAGTTTTGCGGTCCACACAGTAATTACTACTCGATTTGGAGCAAAACTATCGAGCAAAACCGTATGTGAGTACTTAGCATTAGAGTTTTGTTCGGCCTTTGTTAAGCCTTAACCATATGTAAGCCTTTGCCGTACGTAATAGCCTTCGCGAAGTCGCCATCAGTGCGCATCTGATGCCGGGAGTCGGGGCAAATTTGTCATCTCCTTTGTTTTGTTAAAAGCTATATTTCAATTAAACGAATAGCCGCTATATTTCACCGTCAATTATCATTATGTGATTTATCGTGTATTTACGACTTTTCGCTTTTAATGTATTCCGTTTTGCGAGACCGCGGATACTATTGTGGTTAAATATTTCGTAGATGTATAAATAAATTAATTAGATGTTTATTTCAATAAAAAACTAGTAGATATAAATTTAAATATTAGATATTTTAAAAACAAAAATAAAAAACAAGAGGAGAGGTCTGGAAGTGCACGCACGATTTGATGATGATTGCATTCCAGCGGTGCGTCGGGTTAATGTGACCGTGTTGTACATGTCGCAGCCAACTGGTTTAAATAGCCGTTCAATCAAACAGCTAGCCCTTTGACTGAACAACGTCATTCAATCACACGTCTAGCTTTTTAATTGAATATTTCAGTCGCTCAAAACGTTCAACACTACAGCTGATTCAAAAGCAGCCGTTTGATTGAATTAGTTCAGCGCTCACCACCGCGGCGCTAGGTGCGCTTTGTTTACAATAATATGGCGTCAACTAGCCGGCATTTTGTGATTGTATTAAGATATTTTTCGTAAATATTACATTATTTACAAGTGTTATTAAAGTGACAGAAATTATGGGAGCACATACGAGTGAATCAAAATCAAAACAAATATTCGAGGAGAAATTACGGGATTATGAAATGCATCACCAAGGTACTTATTGCAATTTTGTTCAAAATGAGTTAGAAACTTAGAATACAATAATTTATTCTGCTTGTTATCATTACATTTGTGTAATAATAACACTAAACTAATGGTCACCTTAGTTAATTTGCCATTTTACCAGTTAGCTAAGCGTCGTCTAGCTGTAGCGTTGCAGTCAACAAGTCGGCTAAACGACGTATAGCCGTGTGATAGAATGGCGCTGTTCAGTCAAAGGGCTAGCTGTTTGATTGAACGGCTTTTTTAACCAGTGGACTGCGACATACATGATATGTTTTAAATTATAATTTTCCATCTTTTTAATAAAAGATGGCCCCGTGCGAGTTTCTTAAGCCGGTTCTTCTCGCCGGGTTAGTTCCCGAACCGGTGGTAGGCACCTTAGTATCGACGTTCGGAAACATTTTTGTAAAAAAATTACTCTGAATAAAAAATATTTTGATTTTAATTTTGCAGATTTATTGCTTCGCAGAAGAAATTGGGATATTACTCTTAAGAATTTTCTACCACCGTCTTAAGAATTTTCTATCAGACAACGTCTGAACAAGACTTGGGTTAAAAAAATTCACAGTTTTCATTTAAAATACTTTTTAGAACAGCAATTTCGGTTAGTAATTAAATTTTAACAAAAAGGGTTTAATGTATAAAATTCGAAAGCAAAACAAATTATATTGTGATAAAAATACTTCACAAGAACGAGTTAATCTAGAATATTGATTCAATTAACTTGCTGTAAGCTGAATATATTGTGTTCTCCAGAATATTTATTTTAAAAGCAACTTTGTTACTTGCATTATTTAAAAGATTAGTGATAATAATATTACTCATAATATATTAATTAAATACGTTTGATTACTTTAGTGTTATCGTAATCCATTCTAATATTATAAATGCGAAAGTGTGTCTGTCTGTCTGTGTATCTGTTACCTCTTTATGCCCAAATGACTGGATTGATTTTGCTGAAATGCTGTATGGAAATACTTTGAGTATGGGGAAAGAACATAGGATACTTTTTATCCTGGAAAGTGTAAGTTTCCCACACGATATTTTATATAATTTTGGCGGAACGGAGTTGCGGGCATCATCTTAATAGTTTGTATTACTTTTACTAATTTTCACAAAATATATTCGTTGTACTACTACTACTAATTTTCACAAAATATATTCGTTGTACAACACATTTACATAAGTATTATGTGAATACGTCGAACATCTGCAACTTTTTAAGCTAAACTAGTAAACATGCACTGCATACAAATATTTAGTACAAACTTGCCAACTATTTTGTACAAACAGTCCCCAGTTTGCATGCAAGTTTTTGCCCCGAAATGTACATAAGCCGAACTTGTAAATCGATGGCCGAATTGGCGTATGTCCAGACCTCACCAATACAGAACATTACAAAAATCTGTTGTACTCCCCCGGGCCTCAGAACCTGTTCTTTATATTTTTCTATTTGAGACTTTATTACGTGGAGAGCTTCAAAAATAGATTGGCCAGAACAAATCTGCAGTATGACGGTCGGAATTCTTATTGCAAAGTGACAAGGAATAGCGACGCATTTTAGAAGGAGTCATTCATTAATTTACTAGATAGAAAGATACACATTGAGATTACAGCCCGCAGTGTTGGTATGCCTTGTCCTATGATAAAATATGTCCTATTCAACATATTAAAAAAAACCCTTCAAAATTCATCAAATCGGTTCAGCGGTTTCTGAGAAAAAGTACTCAAAAACTACTCAACCGACTTCGATTAAACTTGCAGCATTCCCTAAGTTGAACAATACCTAATTTTGCAAAAAAGGTGATCGCTCAAATCCTTTCAAATACAGACCAATCGCTATAACCTCTCTCTTCTCGAAGATAATGGAATCCATTATCAATAGCCAGCTTCTTCAATACTTGGACGGCCAGGGATTACTAAGCGACAAACAATACGGGTTCCGTAAGGGAAAGCTCGGCTGGTGATCTCTTGGCGTACCTGACTGACGTCTCAGGCAATTGAGTCGAAGGGAGAGGCATTGGCTGTTAGTTTGGACATTGCGAAGGCCTTTGATCGGGTTTGGCATAAAGCGCTGCTATCAAAGCTTCCATCATACGGGCTGCCCGAGAAATTATGTAAGTGGGTCACTAGTTTCTTAGCAGACAGAAGCATAAAGGTCGTAGTTGACGGCGAATGCTCGGAAACTCAGTCTGTTGATGCTGGTGTCCCTCAGGGCTGTGTGCTATCGCCTACTTTATTCATACTGCATATCAATGACATGTTGCAGACCAGCGGCATTCATTGCTATGCGGATGATAGTACAGGTGATGCTGTATATACCGGCTCCCCCAATATTCTCGGCAAAATGTCACTGAGAGTCGAAACGAACTTGTGTCTAAGGTGGAGAATTCATTGGAGAAGGTCTCTGAATGGGCTAGACGTAACTTGGTCCAATTCAACCCCGCCAAGACACAAGTCTGCGCGTTCACCACTAAAAAGTCACCAATGGTCGTATATCTTCGTTTCGAGGGCACACCTTTAACCATCTCCCCTAGCATTGAGATACTTGGCGTCAACATATCGAGCGAAGTCCAGTTCCGATATCATCTAGAGGGTAAGGCCAAACTAGCCTCGAAGAAGCTTGGTGTTCTTAACAGAGCGAGACAGTACTTCAGTCCGGACCAACGCCTACAACTCTATAAGGCGCAGGTTCGGCCTCATATGGAATATTGTTCTCATCTCTGGGCAGGGGTGCCAAAATACCAACTGCTCCCTCTGGATCGTATCCAACGAAGGGCCGCTCGAATTGTTGACTGCCATAGTGTTTCAAACAGCTTGGACCCCTTGGAATTACGCCGAGATGTAGCTTCACTCTGCATCCTCTATCGGTTGTATCACGGGGAGTGCTCTGAGGAATTGTTCGGAATCATACCACCTGCAACTTTTCGCCATCGTCCCGCGCGAAAAACATACCATCCTCATCACCTTCATGAGTGGCAGTCTTCCACAGTGCGTTTTTCGCGTAACTTTCTGCCACGCACTGTAAAACTCTGGAACGAACTGTCACCAGCAGTATTTCCGGACCTATATGACCTGCAAACCTTCAATAAAAGAGCGTATTCCCTCTTAAAAGGTCGGCAACGCACCTGCAGCTCTTCTGATGTTGCGAGTGTCCATGGGCGACGGTAGTTGCTTACCATAAGGTGACCCGTTTGCTCGTTTGCCCCCTTATTTAATAAAAAAAAATGTTACAATTATACAGGTCAGGTTGATAACCTCCTTTTTTAAGTCGGTTAAAATTACATCGCATCGCCTCTTCACTGTGATAAGCTGACCCCAGTTCTTATTTGAACGTAAAATGATATATGAAATAGAACGGAAACCGTCACGCGTCCATGGGTGGTATAAGTCGTTTACCATTAGACAATCAGTCTGCTCGTTTTATCGTTTATTTCAAAAGCGAGGGACCAATCCGGCCATATGAACATATGACCATATATCCGAGCATATGAACGCGTCCATAGATGGTAGAAGTCGCCTACCATTAGACAATCAGTCCGCTCGTTTTCTCGTTTGTTTCAAAGGCAAGGGACCAATCCGGCCCGCACAGTCCCCGAGCGGATCACGTCCCGACTTTATTTAAAAGATTTTGTACCAACGCCGCCGAAGCGATGCGACTATTAATTTTACGGGACACTTAGTACTTTAACGTGAAAGAATGAGAGGAGGAAATTTGAAAAAAACGTATAATTCTTTATGTGACGTAAAGCTTATGTAATTACAAAGTAGAGGGAATAAGCAGGAAGTATAGGTCAAATAAACAACATATTAAACGTTTATTTCGGATTTGTGACGAAAGTAAGAACCACTTTTTTTATAAAATTACGTACAGGGACTATTAAGTTTTTGGTGACACCAGTTTGCAGCAATTTTGTTGCGCATATCCATACTAATGTTATAAATGTGAAAGTGTGTCTGTCTAGTGTCCTTTTTATCCCGGAAAAATGTACAGTCCCTGCGTGATAACGAATGTTGGTGCAACAGAAAGTTCCGTAAAAAACTTCACGACATTGTGACAAGGCAGGGCTTCGCATTATAACTAAGGACGAAGGCTACAAGTAATAAAAACTAAGGAAACGAAACTCCCATACTTCAATCGTTATGAATTTGGTTCTCAAGGTTCTGTTCGCACACTATAATAATATGACAATAGCTATGAAACACTACATTGACCAAATAAAGCCGTTGACAATGATTGTCACTTCTATAATAAGTAATAACACAAAATTCTTGCATGTATTCGGGTCTCGTTTTGCATAAAGAATGCATGTGTTCGGGCACATTTTGTAGAATCGGAACAAATTTTTTGACACAGTTACTCTTCCTTAGTTTTTATTATTCGTAGGACGAAGGTCATAAAACCTGTATAAAAATGCAGCCCGCCCCGCTGCGCCTTGTCATAACGTGCGCGAAGCTTAATTCCTTATATGACGCACAGCTTATGTAATCACAAAGTATTCTCTTCACGGAGATAGCTTCGCAAATGAGGTACAGGTGCCTCGTGAAATTTGATTTGTGACACAAAATATACAACCTTTATACGAGTCTCGTTAATACGAGAGCGAAATAGGGATTTTTAATTGGATAAACTCAATAGTTTGACGTTGTTGAAATATTTACGTTGTGTGTTCTTTACGTAACGAACGTTACGAATATTTTATTATTAAAATACTAGCTGATTCGGCAAACGTTTAATGTATGCGTTATTTGGGGTACGATGATAGATGTCGGTCAATAACTTAAATTTTCCTAAATTTCACCAAAATTGATCCAGGCGTTTCGGAGGAGTTTGAAAACACTGCGATATGAGAATTTTATATTATAATTTATAATAATTAAAACCCAAACTGTTCCACTGCTGGGCAAAGGCTTACCCCGACGACTTCCATGTTTTTCTCTTCTGCGCCACCGCTGGCCAGCCTGGCTGGTATGTCTCCAGAGAAGGAGAATTAGAGAAGAAGAATTTTATATGTGAGAAAAATTTCATTCAGCAGAGTATCGTTGCTTTGTCTTTAAAATTGTTTTTCAAACTAAAACTTTTGATATTGTGGTGCTCCTTATAGTTCTTTATATAATTCTGAAAATATATCTACAATTACGTACGATCTAGTAAAAATATAGTATACTGTATAATATTTATGTTGTGAAAATATAATATGGTGATGTATATTGTATGATGTGCTTCGCTGACGAAGCACTAACCTATGTAACAATAATAATTATTATTATACAAGCGTAGCACCGGCGTAGCACCGGCGTAGCACCGGCGTAGCACCGGCGTAGCACCGGCGTAGCACCAGCGTAGCATTTTCGTAGCATTTTCGTAGCATTTTCGTAGCATTTTCGTAGCACCTCTACAGTGCGTAGCGAGCTACGAAATATCACAGAACGTAGACAGAAAATAATATTTTGGCTTCAAATTATAAACTCTCAACTAGCGTATTTCTGGAAAGTAATGGCCGCTTCGAACACAGCTTACATTACACTTTAATCAACGAAATTGTTTTCTCAGGCGATATCAAGAGCAAATGTTAGCTCAGTACAAATTAAAAGTATATTATAATTAAAGAATTACTGTCGGGGGCTACAAAAAAAGTTTAATTTGGTACAACTCTCGACCGTGAAATTTGATCGCGCTCGAACTGCCTGTTTGTTGACAAAGAAAATTAGATTAAAATATAAATTGAAATTTCACCTAACGCAAATTAAATGGTGTTTGCTCCGTCTAGTGCTATCGAAGAATATAATTAAATCGTAAATTATGAACGTGTATGTGAATATTAGAGAAGTATGTTCTGAGAAGTAAGGACAGTAGACCTCCTAAAGGATAAAGATTTCATTCACCTTTTTGGAGGTCTATTATTCCTCAATCTGACGAATTTTTTACCGTCACGTGTCCTGACGCGATATATCTCGCGTTTTTACTTTTTTGCCTTTAATGAGATTAAAGGCAAAATATTAACGATGATAAGAAATTGATAACAACTAGCGCCACAATCTTGCATCACGCTATCGAAGTTTTCTTAGTACGGCTATTATGATAGCTAAAATCGACTGCTCCTAGGTAGACTATCGTAAGCCACAAAATGGCAAATTTCTTTTTATTGCGAAAATGCATGTATTTATGTAAGATCTTTTAGGATCTTCAAGAAAAAATAATAATTCGAAGTATAAGTGCCTTTTTCGAAACGTAAACTGTAGTATGTTTCAAACGCCTCCGACGATATTTATTGTAATTCCCTTAGCGATAGTCTACGCGGAGTAATAGGGAAGCAGTTGCCCGAATTCACACATCGTATGTATCAGTTGCGATTGTCTACGACGGGTATAAATTAACGTAAACTATAGTTTGTACTACTTACAATAGTTTACATTGGAACTTCTCTTGAAAAATATATTCCAAGTGTAACTTACGATTTTGTTCGTTGGAATTTAAGTTATGATAAATATTGTATGTTAATTATACAATATTCTACTACGGAAACTATTATTTTTTATTTATTGTATCTATATCTTACTAGGTTCTACGTCGTACTATTCATGAACATACGATACTTTACCGATCTATTTATTTTATTACAACTATTATTTATGAAATTAGGGGGCAAAAGAGCACCTGATAGAAAGCAAGTGGACAACCCATGGACGCTCGCAACATCAGAAGAGTTGAAATACGTTGCCAGCCTTTTTAAGAAGGTCGCTTTCTTTTTAAGGTTTTCAGGTCGTATTGGTCCGGATATACTGCTGGTGGCAGTTTGGTTCAGATTCACTGCAAAACACTCATCAAGATGGTAAATTTTCCCGTGGAACGATGTTGAAATGTTGCAAGAGGTGTGAAAACGAAGCACCTCCCCTTGATACAGCAGATAGAAGATGCAGAGTGAAGCCACATCTGAGCATTATTCCAAGGGATCTGGCTTGTTTGAAACACTATGGCTGGCTACAATCTAAGCGGCCCTTTGTTGGTTACTATCCAGAGGGAATAGTTGGTATTTTGTCGCCCTTTCCCAGAGATGAGAACAGTATTCGACGTGAGGCTGAATCTTCGCCTTGTAGAGTTATAGGCGTTGCATCGCACTGAAATACTATCTCGCTCTGTTGAGAATACTAAGCTTATTCAAGGCCAACTTGTCTTTACCTGTTTGTCGCCCGAGAACGGAACCTTTTTCCGGGATATAAGTATCCCATGTCCTTTTTCGGGATTCAAAGTATCCCCATACAGTATATCAGAAAAAGACGGTTAAGCGGTTTAGCTGTGAGGAGGCAATATGCCCAATGCCCATGGAAAAATAAACGAACACACTTTTGAATTTTTTCAAAAGTATGGATAAAGATTGTACTTAGTTTATATTTCATGATCTCTTTTTTCTTCCTGAAAGTTTTTCAAGAACTAGTTCTAGTATCCCAAGTGATCCTCTTCCTGTAGTCGTATTCCTCATGTCAGAGGGTCCTGGCCTCCCCTTTATATAACCTTCCTTCTAATAATGTTAAGCCAGCTTTTCCTATCTTCAGCCACTGAAGAGCATCGTAGACGATAGAGTCAATAATTGAGGTGCGTATTTGATCGGACTAACGCATGGGACTACGGCCCCGCGGTCTTTCTCCCTTGGTCTTGCCAGTGACTATTTTAATATTGCCTCCTTTCTTTCTGGATATGTGTCCATAGTATTCTAAAATACATATTTTGAGGCATATTGTGGTAAAGAGCCTTGTAAAAATAAATTTTAGCTTAGCCAGGATGGACGCATTGGTTCCGAAAGCTGTCAAACTGAGGAGCATTTTCCTTCATTATCACGTCTTGAAGGCGTCGATATCTACGGTCTGTTGAAGTATGGTGTATTGTATACTAAAGTGTAGACAAGTTTTGTCTTACTTTTTAAAGAAAACATGTTGTTGACGCATACGAATTTGATACATAGCATTCTTAGCCATCCTAATTCTTCAACGTGTATCTGGTTCACAGGAGCCATTGTTCGTAATAGTGGACCCATGTGATAGCGATAAAGAAATAATAATTGATAATAGGCCTTAAAAAATCAGCGACATGAAATTAATATACCTAGCAGTGTTTAAGACTTTCTAGTTGATGCCCACAACCCCGTAGAGCCAAAAATTCGCGGGGACCGTATAGTAAAGGCCGTAGGATTCCTCCTATCCCAGTATAAAAATGCCCTTTCCCAGGACTATCTTCATACCAAATGTCAGGAAAATTGTTTAGGTGTAAAGTGGTAACGAACAGATATACATTTTCGCATTTATAATAATATTGTATAAGTATAAGTGAAGTATAGATTTTGATAAATACTCTTAAGTTATAAAGCTAATCATATGAATTTTTTAAGATGGTTACAAAATATTATTTATAATAAAATTTTTGCTACTGATGATGCTTTGCAAGCCAATTAAGTTGTATACTTACTTACTATATTTTAGCACTTTTTTGCACATTAACAGTATAAATCATGTCAACGACCTACTTCTAAAATCCATAAAACAATTTTTAAAGGTATTTGACACTTTTTTCAGAAAAGATAATTAAAAATAATTTATTTTCTCAAACATACTATAAATTCGAATTAGGTAATTCCCCTGTAAATTATGATATGTCTTACATACCATAAAAAACGTTAATGAAGTCCCCCGTATAGTATAGTAAGTAAACGTTACAATATTTTAAAAAGGAGAAATTTCAACGTAAACTGTGGTTAGTGTTAGTTGCAATAATTTTCGATATAGATTTTCCAAAGAATAATATCGCAACAACAATTTCAGCTTAACCAAGCTAATAATATAGTATTTTATTGCATTCGTTTATACCTAACACTATTGTTGTTGCTCATGCCAAATTTTATAACAATCGGTTAAAAAATGAAGTCATGGTTCAAATTTGCAACTTCAAACGCTCCTCCTGTAAAGTTGTGTTTTTGAAGTTACGATAGTCTACATAGGAGCAGTCGAAATCTATCTATGGTAAGTTAAGCCACAGATTACTATTTAGTTACTACGTAAGTTAAGTTACACACCATACCACCTCCCTCGGTGTTTCGACCTCCTTTGCGGCCTCCACTCATCCTCACACGAATAATGAAAATCATCGACCCTTTACAATCTCACTTTCATGTGGCACCTTCAAAGTCGTGTAGTACAAGCCAGGGGGAGGAACATTTGCCAGTCGACTCACGACAAAAATCGGAAGTGAATTAGCGTGACTTGGGAAACGAATGCAAATGACGAGCGTAGAGTTTAGATGTGGAGATATGGCTGGAAATAAACAAAGCTAATGTAAAAAAAGGAAGAAAAACGATCCCTGTCTAAATCTTTCAAAAGTCAGGAATCAATACAAACATGAGTAAATAAGAAGTTACTTGCAACCTTTCATCGAATAGATAAGCTCTAATGTCTAGCGCTGAGCGGGCTGATGATAATGAACTATTGCTAAGAACATTCTCAGTGATGTTTAGAACTATGTAGTTCAAAATCGCCTCTTTTTTCTTGGGGGTTAATAATGTGGAGATGATATGTAAAGCTCTCGCCAGTCGTGTCGGTCATCCGTCCCACTGGGTTATGAGAGTAAAAGAATATAGAGTGCTCCCGTGGACTGCGCACACACTTGGGCACTATAAATTAACTCCTACATAACTCGCCTGGTTTCAATGAAACCTATCACCGTCACCGAAACCGGTGTGGGAGTATTATTATTGCTGTTGTTACTGCAGCGCAGCTGGCGTTCCCAAACTTTGTCTACTGCCCACTTTGAGAAGAAATTATTTTCAACGCCCCATTGTTTTAGCTACTTTCTTATCTTTATTTAAATTAAGGGGCTTTTGCCGCAAATTTTATAAAAATAAATACAAAATGCTAAATAACTCATTCTCAAACAATATTTTCACCATAACCACCGACTTAATTTGTATTTCCAAATTTTCTCCAATCCGGGAATCTGGGATTTTTGTTTAACAAAATATTATATTCTTAGCAATCACCGCCAAAACTGTTAGACAAAAATTAAAAGTAATATGAGAGTAATATACATTTAATTTAAAATGCATCCAGATGAAATGAAATTACAAATCACCCCTCTACAAAACGCTTCTATTTTTTTTGGTCCCACACCGCCCCCCTATAGGCCTTCAGCGGCCGTTATTGCCCACTTTGGGAAAGGCTGCTGTGTAGCTTCATGTCTAAAACTCCTACGTCTACGGTAGAGCGAACGCCGCAATTGGCGTACGTGACGTCTTCGACTGTACGACCTTATGCTCATCGCTCAATCGATCTCACCAGTCACCTGCCACACGGAGAGCAATGTTTAATTTTAGGACTTACTTTATTACATTTTGGTAGAGTATTATTGGTTTATCGATGAGATCAAAATATCAATTGTATACAGTATTGATCAAATAATTAAATATGCAGACAATGCCGCGGATATATTAGTATAATAAACGTACGTTAATAATTTACGTACGTTAATAATATAGCAAAGATGCTTACTCAGCGTATAGCATAAATGAATAATCAGGGTGAGCGAAGCGAGCCCTAGGTATATCTCACAACCTGAACATTTTATGGTACACTTTACGGAAAAACTATCACACCTATTGGTTTGTGCTTCAACATGATAATTTTTATTTATATGTAGACGTGTTATCATCAGTCAGCCAAGGCGTGACGACGCGAGCCCTCACAAAGCTCGGCGTTTAGCTAGTAATACTTTAAAGTATGAATTTGTCTCTTGTATAGAGTTCACTGTAATAGTAATTTAGAGTAATATCGCTTATATATAATTCGTGACGTCACGTTGGGGCATTTCTCATAGAAACATAGAAGCCATAGGTAACCGTTTTAGTGCTGCAGGCTACTTCCATAGTGAACTTTATATAAAAGACACATTCACCCAAAAGTATTCTCACTAATGTATATTACACCCTGTAAACACATCTATAGCAACATTATTTACTTAATTCATTCAAAAACGTACCTCTTCAAATGCCTTTTAGATTAATTACCTTTCGTAGGACCCGAATTAAACATTAAAATAACACTTTGGGATCGAAGTAAAAGTCGTGTTGGGTCCTTTTTATACGTTTTACCCGTTTTTACAGTGTCGTAATACTATCTTGCTTAACAATTCTCCGGGGCGCACGTGGTCACGTAAATAACGGATGTACAAACAAGACGATTTTATCACGTTATACATATTTCAGAGCGCATATGGTAGGAGAATTTATGTAGTAAAGATACGAAATAATATATTTCTGTGAATTGTTGTAATAGGATTTACAATTTAAATACTTATGAGAAATAATAAACGAATACCATGTTTCGTGATGACCGCTTTAGTTAATGTTATAAAAGACGTGAGTGGGTGAACCAGATAACAAACATTGCATTATAACGGGCTCATTTTTCGTTTATAATTTCAACAAATATTGTATCTAACGTACTTCATCACCTGGCTAATATATCTGGCTTTACATAAAATCCACGTTTTTTTATTTCGAATCATTTTCCCGGCCCTGAAACCTCCATTTATACAAAAACTGTCACTTACCTGCTTTATCCAGTTAACGCCTTCAATTATGAATCCTAGAAGGCGATAAGAAAGAAGCCGTTAAATTTTTCTTCTGTCAATAAATTATTAAGTTACTTTAGGAAGATTTAGAATTAAAAATACTTTATAAAGTAAAGGGTACTTTTACTTTATAAAGTTACATTTAATATGAATAGTCAACAATGTAGCTATATAGTTCCATTGAAAGTTAATTTTGAAACTAACAAAGTCAGTTCCGAATAACAGGCCGGATGTTACGTAATTAATAGAGGGTTAAAAACATCCGTTCATTATTACAAGTTAAAAAAGCGGAAAACAGAAAATTACAAGTGCGAATTTGTGAATAAATTCCCGTCGAAATTGGGATTTTAATGAAACCGCGTCGAAATAAAAATGGCGCTCAAAAACAGCGAGCCAGATGAAGTGAGAGGTTGTGTTTATATACTTTCTATGAATATCATTTTGACCCCAAAAAGAAACTTTTTAATCCAAATTCCTTATTAAACATAATAATCAAATCAAATCTTCAAATGAAATCAATCGAGAAATAATAATACGTTAGAATAATTAAAAATTATATCAATTTATCCAGTACAGAAGCAATCATGTCGTTTTTTGACAAAACGCAAAAGCTGTTGAACTGATTTTGATCCAATTTGACATAAGATAAATATTATATAATACTACTGTTCATCCCGAAAAATACAATGTTCCCGTATTTTTAAAGTAATAACAGAAAAGATATTCCAAAATTTTGGAAAATAGGTCAACCGCAAAGTTACATCTTAAAAACTTTGAAAACCATTAAAGAAAAGTTCGCGCATTAATGTAATTAATATAACGTTTATGAATATAATTGGCGCCATAAAATTTGATAAATTCGTCCGTTGTCATCCCCATTAAACATTGTATAGCACCTGGGGCTATTGTATACCCGATACTAGAGATAAACTACGATAACATGGCGCGCCCCTCCAAATTACTGTTTCAATGTGTGTACTCACATCCTTATGAAAGAGTTCGTATGTAGTAACTATTCAACCAATCAACCAGTACTCGTAATATTTCACTTAATGTCACTTATTACCAAGATTTGTTGGTCAACTAATCATAACTAGCCGACCGCGCAAGACAACGCACTTCAAACGTTTTGACAACACACTTCAAACGTTTTGACAACGCACTTCAAACGTTCTGAATTTTGGAGGGGCGCGCCATGTTATCGTAGTTTATCTCTATCGAAGGTTCGATTTATATACATCCGCGCGACAGAGCGGTTTAGCAGCTCCACAACGATATAACAAGCAGTACAATTGTATGTAACGATTTGTTTATAGATTTTGTTGTATAGCGGCCAATAATCTACGCGACGCAAAGCAAAAGAATGCGACGCGAAAAAATCTGCGCACAGTGCACACTGCGATTTGAGGTAAATAAGTCAGTCAAAAGTGAACTTTATGTAGTACACAAGAAGATACATTATAATAATATCTATGGACGCTTCACACCACGTCAGTTTGGCCCCGTGCTAAGTACCTAAAGGGCTTATGTTACAGGTACCAGACAACGGAAATATAATATTTAATACTTTTATACTATACAAATTTTATTTAAGATTTTTATTATATCATAATTCATACACATATTTAATACACATCCAGACCCGGGAACATTGAAAACTTTTTGTTCCGTCGGCGAGATTCGAACCCGCGACCCCCGGCTTGAGCTACCAACGCGCTCACCACTGAGCCACAGACACAACCACAAGCCACAAGCAGTCATTACAACAGAATTTATAAACAAATTGTATGTAACGATTTGTTTATAGATTTTGTTGTATATCCAATAACCTACGCGACGCAAAGCAAAAAATTGCGCCGCGAAATAGTCAGTGCACACTGCAACGTGACGACGCCATGCGATGTGAGGTAAATAAGTCATTCAAAAGTGAACTTTATTTACTACACAAGAATTTACTTGCGGTGCAGCTAAGCTTCTTATTCTTATTTTTTTGAATAGTTTTATAATAATAATAATTAATTAATTTTAATAATTATAATATTAAATTAAAATAAATCTTAATTAAATTAAATTAAAATAAATCTAAATTAAATTAAATCTAACGATACCTCAAATGTGAAAATCCGTTTAGCGGTTCTGGAGATACAAGGTAATAAATAACATTACATACATACCTAAGTACATTAATACATACAAGATGCGCCCTAAAACATAACCATTCCTGGCAGTCGAGTAAAAGTATGATAGTAAAAAAGTGTAAAAGTATGATAGTAAAAAAGTTTAACCGGATTAAGAAAATATAAAAAATCACAACAATCTCTTTTCAAAAACTTTTTTGAAATGTATATAATTTTTTATAGTCAAATAAAATATTAAGATAATATGCACACTGCATACCCTTATACTGCTAAAAGGCTTCACATTTTCTTCTCATATAAACTTTTCCACTTTAAATAAGGAAATTTTAAATTTTAATTAAAACTCGCCGTGGCATTAATCCATTTGAGAAAATTTAATCTAAAGTTGCAATTTTATTTTATTTAAAAATTAAAATTACTTCCCTACTTACTAGGTACTTAATACTTCCTAAGTATACTAACCTACTTATTATCTAAATTAACTATCTGACGACCTCTGTGGCTCAATGGTTGAGTGAGTGACAGCTCAAGCCGGGGGTGGCAGGTTCGAATCCCGCTGACGCGATGGAACAAAGAGTTTTCAATGTTCCCGAATCATATAAAGATATTACTATTAAGAATAATTA
This sequence comes from Polyommatus iphigenia, assembly GCA_963422495.1. Lineage (NCBI taxonomy): Eukaryota > Metazoa > Arthropoda > Insecta > Lepidoptera > Lycaenidae > Polyommatus > Polyommatus iphigenia. The sequence goes on along the minus strand of OY730184.1, from coordinate 1,244,133 downwards.
TTTTAACCTAAACGGCTGTACAGTGTACATTATTGATTCTAGCGACAATTTATAATAATATCTCGACTATAATAGTCAATATTCCATTGGTTCCCAACTGGTGGTCCGCAAAAGCCAAAATAATAAGAGCCATGGACCGTAAATTATTTTTGAAGGGGAAGGAAAGAAGACAGACCCATATTCTGAATAATGTTAGGCGTTTCCGGGAATCCCTGCCATAATTAAAGATGGACTGGAAGAACCAGATAACACTTTTTATAATATAAGGACAGCTACTCATTTTTTCCCTTATAATTTGAACAAATCTTACCTAATTTATCATCTGGCTACATATAAAATCTACAGTTTTTTTTATTTTAAATCGTTTTTCCGGCTATAAAGCCTGCATTTTATGCAAAAAAGGGTTTTTTAACTGTTACTTACTTGATTCTTCCACTTATGTCAATTCCTAGATACCTGTGTATAATGTACTATAAGTGCCAACATTACCATCATAAATGAATCGTATGAATCATATCCGGCCGTTGAAGTCCGGATTATGACCTGCAGCCTGCAGTCCATTGTTCCAGCATTTATGTAACGTATACTATACAATATACATTCATAACAATGAGGACGGAAATGTAACACATGTGGTAATTAAATTTACAGTACTATAAGGATACTTTGGTGTGTTGAAATGCCGCTATTTTGTAAAGTTAGGAGAAGTGATGCTCACCTGTCTGTTAACGGAGTGACAGCTGTTTTGCATTACATGGGAATGTCATCCAAGCGCCAAAACATCCCTTGTAGGACAATGGGTTCCTGTGATGCCTTTTTAAATTTTAAGTCAGTTATCTTATGTGCCGTATAAAGCTCTACTGCGAGAAAAACTTTGATAATACAGTATCCAACGCGAACGTCGTAGATTTTCGAGATAAAAACGATGCGTAAATTCCGTACCTAAAATACCTGCTGTCATGCCAAATTGATTGAAATCCATTTAGTACTTTTCGTGTGCATAAGTAACATTCAATTGTTGCGATTATAATTTTAGTGTGACCTAATGAATAATATTGCAATCAATTTGCATTAATTGCACGAATAATATGATAAAAGGAATTTTGAATCGCTGTTCTAAAAATGCTACGTTGTGCGGCATCCCTGTGTGGACTAACCCTAAACTTATAATGATAATTCAGAACATAATATACCCCGAAGGTTTAAATTTAAACGCGGACACAAAACTCGGACAAAGTATAACATACGGACATATTTTCCAACGAGTCTAATGAAGCTTAAGGCGACAATTAAAATTGTTCGTCCAACTTGATGTAATTAGTGAAATGTATGTTCGGACTTTGGACTTTGGACTACGGACTTCGTTTTTTGGACTACGGACTACGGAAAACAGAATTATAAGATGATTAAGGACCCCATATACGGAGAAGCCGAACCGCGGGACGATTACATAGTGAGATAAAAGATACGTAACATTATTTTAACATTTTGCAGACAACGACCAGAATATATGCAGTTTTCGCGCATCGGTTGCTAGACTCGATTTAAATGCGTCCGCGTGAACTAGCGGTTTGGCCGCTACACCATGTAATAACGCCGCGATCGCGCCGCTTTTAAAAAATCGTTGCATGTACACTTGCATGTGATCACGGTGTACCGGCTATTTGTATAAAAAACTTCTGGCACATGGCAGATATCGTGCAATTACTGCCAAATACCTTACGCCTCGCCTACCTATCGCAAGATAAATAATAATCACTACGCCAGCCGAACCGATCACAGGCCGATCTGACCGAACCGTTTTGTGCGTTTCCGTGTGTATGCATAGACCGGCCGGATTGCCCTGCGAGCAGTTCAACCTGATCGTTCGTAGTCTCTGTGTATGAGGACCTTAAGGAACGCGGAACTAAGCCCTTTTGTACCAAATGTTACCCTTGTGTTAACATAACTGTCATAGTTTTGGACCCCGTTTTGTATACGACACATTTAACAGAATATCCTAAGTTGATTCTTGGTGTATATTATTATTATGGATGTTACTAAGAATTGTTAGAGTATCTAAAATTATATATTGGTGGGGTATTGGCGACTATCAAGTACATAATACCAATTAACTAACTAAAAGCCAAGCTTTGTGAGTGCTCGCGTCGTCAAACCTTGACTGACTAATGATAACACATCTATATATAAATAAAAATTACCATGTTAAAGCACAAACCAATAGGCGTGATAGTTTTTCAGTAAAGTGTACCACAAAATGTTCAGGTTGTGGGATTATGCTACGGCTCGTTTCGCTCGCCCTGATAAAAAGTTGCATGCGAAGTAATATGTTATAGTAGCAATAATCATACTTGTAATATTATTCACCAAAAATGTAAACCCAACCCCCAACAACCTTTGATTTGTTATCCAAGAATCTATCGTTTGGCAGTTTATTTTTATTTTTATTTGTTAGGAAGACTTACAGTTCATTAAAATTAAGCAATAGTGAGATAAAGTTACAATTTAGAACCAATTACAAGTCTTCACATGTGAATTACAATTTTGAAAAGGAAATATGCTCACTTAAGGCTACTTATTAATCTAAAAATTATGCGAACAACAAGATGTAAATTTACAACGGTGGTACTAAGGTGACATTAATTTGGGAAAGATTTGAAATAAATATTCGCTAGATGTTTTCTTGTATTATTTTACAAGAAAACATCTAGCGAATTTTCACGGATATTGGAACTATTTTACTATTTGACACTATCTGAACCGAATCGAAGCTGTAATATTGAACTAGATGACGCCCGCAACTTCGTCGCACCAAAACTCATTTATCACGTGGAAACCGTACATTTTCTGGATTTAAAAGTATCCTTTGTCCTTTCCCGGGACTCAGAGTATCTCCGTACCGAATTTCAAGAAGATGGACTCAGCGGTTTGGGCGTGACAATGGAACAGACAAACATACTTTCGCATTTATAATATTAGTATAATATATTTAAAAAGCAGAATGAGGGTGGTGACTAAAAACTCTTCAAATTCCCAAATACGCTCAAACTCTACATTATTAACTGTGTCGCAGGTGCGCCTCGATATTAGCAAAAGCCAAAGATATTATTACTTGTCTCTTATATTTTATATCTCACGGGAGATATATTCTGTTATAACCTGTTTCATGTTGCAGTGTACTATCTTTTTACATACTTTTATTACACTAGGTGAAGCCTGCAACTCCGTTGCGCCAAAATTCGTTTATTGCACGGGAACCGTAGATTTTTTCGGGATAAAAAGTATAATATGTAAGTCCTACATCTATACATATAATAAATCTGTAGAAATGTCAATTCTGTACATTAAAGATATTCAAAAAATAATAAGCGGAGGGTGTCACAATATCGCTATAGAAGCCGAAAAGTTAGTTAGTTTTTTTGTCTATCTGTCTGTCTGTCTGTATGTTTGTTCCAGCATCACACGAAAACTACTGATCCGATTTGAATGCAGTTTTCACAGATATATTTGTCTTCTTCCAACTTAACATCTGGTGTATAAAAAAAATTCTCCCCACCCCTCTAAAGGGACGAAAGAGGGGGTCCAATTTTGTATAAGACTTTTGCTTTAACACGAAAACTACTGATCCGATTTGAATGCGGTTTTCACAGATATATTTGTCTTCTTCCAACTTAATATCTGGTGTTTAAAATTTTTCCCCCCACCCCTCTAAAGGGACGAAAGAGAGGGTCAGATTTTGTGTAAGACTTTTGCTTTAACACGAAAACTACTAATCCGATTTGCATACGGTTTTCGCAGATATATTTGCCTCTTTCCAACTCAACATCTGGTGTATAAAAATTAACCCCCCCCCCCCCCCCCCCCCCCCCACCTCTAAGGGGACCAAAGAGGGGGTCAGATTTTGTATCAAACTTTTTTCTTTAATGGACTTACTTCATATTATTAACTGTTTTTCCAACTTAACATCTGGTGTATACAATTTTTCCCCCCACCCCTCTTAGGGGACAAAAGAGGGGGTAAGATTTTGTGTCAACTGATGAAGTAGAAATACTTTAAATGGCAAAACAACTTTTGCCGGGACAGCTAGTACGTAAATAATTATTTATTTATATGAATGAGTTTTTTATTTATATAAAAAACTCTTTATTCAAACCAATTATGAAACATGGGTTACAAAGAAAGAGGAAAAAAAACAGTTTGAATTGGCGGCCTTACTGCTGGAAGCAGTCTGTTCCAGGCAACCGTAAACTTAATTACATAACAAAACAAATAACTGAAAAATATCAATTAAAAACAAAGATAAAAAATAACAAATTGACAAAATTAGATACAGTATAATATAATAAGATATAATAAGATACGTATACATTATTTCAGCAAAATCTGTTCAGCGGTGTGGGCGTCAAGAGGTAACAGACAGACAGACACACTTTTGCATTTATAATATTAGTATATTAGTATGGATATGGATGTGGAAGTGTGCCTGGTTGTATGTTGCTTCTTCAGTGTGGAGATTTCGGTTTCAATTTTGGTTTTGTTTTCCGTTTTTATTTTAGAGCTTTTTCCGAGACTTCGTTGGTTAGGTTATACCATAAAGGATTAAGGTTAAAAAAAATAATAGGCAATGGAATAATTTTTTAACAAAAAAGTACAGGTCCGAAAAATTTACCGCCATGAACGAATTTCTACGCAAAAAACATCTCACAGCCAAACACACAGACACAACAGCGTAAGACAAGGTGACATTCCGATCCTCGCGATAAGCGACTGCGACCGACAAAAATTCATATGAAATGCCACTCTATGACCAAGTTCATAAGTTTCATTTTCTAAAGGCCTATGCCGCCGCTGCTCTGTAGTGGCGTATAGCAAAATGAAACCTATAGCCTAGGACCTAGGTAGCCTAGCAGCATAAAGGTGGTCCCTCACCGAGACCATTCACGTGTAATGTAACATTATAGATTCATTTTTGAGCATTTCATTACAAAAATACCTCCCTGACCGACGAGCATTCACGAGTAATGTAACATTGGACTTTAAGCATTCCATAGCTAATGTTACAAGTTGTATCAAGATATTACACTATCATTACAAGGTGCGCATTGTAATGCTCGGTTCTCCACTCTGACATAATGATATAATGCTCGACTCTGTAACGTTACATTACAAGCGAATGCTTCCGGTGAGGGAGCACCTTAACACATTCACGTAACACTAACAGCATAACCGTTACACATAACAGTATAACGTGTCATCGGGGCTAGCAGCTAATCTGGCGAACGGTTGATTGGATGTACAAAGCTTTTTTGCTGCAAAACTGGCTCCATTGTCCACTTACTCACTGTTATACCTTTTTGATTCTAGTTTTATTGGTTTTTGTTTTGAGTGTTTTGATTACTTTTATCTTCAGGCCATTCTTGCTATATTTAAAATCTTATTGATCATATAATATGTCACAAGTAACGAAGTACATATTATGAACATTTAACCTTCTTCTTTCTTTACTAAATGATCTGCAAGAGACCGTTTCCGAAGTATAAAATATCATCTTTCTAGTTTTCTAGTTAATTAAGTGCTCGGCATGCTTTGTAATCAAACTTGTAAAAAACATTCCAACGCAGAAACCCTCAACCGTTCAAGCCCTATATCGCTGGCGACTTCAATATCCAATGATAGCTCGCACACGATAGTCCTATCTGACATCTTGAGTCCGTAAGTCCTATGTCAGAGTCTCTAAGCCCTATGTCAGCTATCTCCCGCGTGTCTGCTGGAGGTTTAAAATGTCAATAACCATTGACATAACCGCAAGATGTAATCATCCAACGTCACTAATAAATATAGATTCCTACCATACTCCTAAAGTCTATATCCTCTACTCGACTGTACCTCAATCGGCAAAAATTATGTAATTTGTTCAACAAAACGATTTTTTTGTGGGAAATTTGGCACTGACAGGGATGTACTTTGCAATGTGACGTTTTAGTGGTTGTTTTTCTGCAGCAGAACGATTCACCTGTATTCTATAGTAGTACTATAGAATCATGCATGTTATTTTTGAAAATAAAAAATATTTTGTATGACCTACTATGGCAACTTTATGCCGATACGCGCGAGCGGCTATGACCCGGCCGAATTTTATTTATGATTTGAATAAAAAAAACTTCCCAAATCTATAATACTACTTAGATGTAATCATTTTACTGCGGCAAAACAACTATTAAAATTTCACGCAGTATGTTATAAAGTCATAATTTCTGAGGATTGACTTATAAGTTACATTACATAATATTGTGTAAGCCAGCCCCTAAACGAACAATTTCATTGTCAATATAACGCTGTAATTTTATTGAACAGTTTATTTGACAATTAGATTGAAGGCGTGCGATGTTCAATATCAACCCTAGACGATCAAAAATATTACGCAAAACAAGAAACAACGAAATCATAAGTAATTGTATGGAAATTGATTTGAGACCGTGCCGCTAGTTAAATAATTCGTTACTCGCTTGCTAGCTATCTATCGATTATTAAATCGAGCTTTATACTTCCGAGCATAGAGAAAAATTAGGACTAAGTTTTAGTTAGCCGAGTTTGTACTTGTTACTTTAGAAAATAGAGGATAGTATTTCACAAAGAAGATTCCAATAACCAGCCAAAGTTCACTGTTTGAAATTCAGTTCATTTTTGCTCTAGTGCGGCGAGTCGCGGTGGATTTTTTGTGGAAATTTCTGGAATAAAATTTCTTTGTCTGCCTTATATTAAAATGATTTGAAGTTCGTCAAGTTGAAGTTTTTTTAATCAAGGTTACGGTAGCAACGATTTTGATCAGTATTCTACTATATTAATTTATCAACGCAGCTTCGTTACTTGTTCGATCAAGCTACAAAATGCCATTGACATTGAACGAGATTATCATTTTACTCATAGAAAACGGACTGTATTGAACAAGTTACATGTTGCATTACGCCTACAACTCTACAAGGCGCAGGTTCGGCTTCATATGGAATATTGTTCTCATCTCTGGGCAGGGGCGCCAAAATACCAACTGCTCCCTCTGGATCGTATCCAACGAAGGGCCGCTCGAATTGTTGACTGCCATAGGGAGATCGCAGACGACAGACTTTTGTGCGATCTAAGTCTGCGGCTTCCATACAATCTGATGGCGCGCGCCATGCGGAATGTATGTAAGCCGCAGACTTTGATCGCACAAAGTCTGTCGTCTGCGATCTCCCATAGTGTTTCAAACAGCTTAGACCCCTTGGAATTACATCGAGATGTAGCTTCACTCTGCATCCTCTATCGGTTGTATCACGGGGAGTGCTCTGAGGAATTGTTCGGAATCATACCACCTGCAACTTTTCGCCATCGTCCCACGTGAAAAACATACCATTGCATCCTCATCACCTTGATGAGTGGCAGTCTTCCACAGTGCGTTTTTCGCGTAACTTTCTGCGCGCACTGTAAAACTCTGGAACGAACTGTCACCAGCAGTATTTTCGGACCTATACGACCTGCAAACCTTCAAGAAAAGAGCGTATTCCCTCTTACAAGGCCGGCAACGCACCTGCAGCTCTTCTGATGTTGCGAGTGTCCATGGGCGACGGTAGTTGCTTACCATCAGGTGACCCGTTTGCTCGTTTGAATATATTTCATAAAAAAAATATATTGCGTAACACTTTCACATTTCTTTCAATTCAGAAATGTATGTAAATGCGCCATGTAGCGCCGCGTTATATCAAATCCACAGATTTTTTTATAATTATTTACCCGCGTTATCGAAACGAGCGAATTCTTCTAAGTAACTTTCGTCTAAGATTTTATTATATTACCAAATTCAAAACTAGCCTTTTCTTTACTAGACAAGAGAGTCATAGAATGGACAATGCTCATTGGAAACCGTATTTAAATACAGAAGAGGTCGCAAAACGCAGAATGATTTTTCAATTTGCGTCCATTATTCGGCGATTACAAGGGTGGGGCCAGTCCAGACAGATTTGGGATGTTTTTGGCCCCGGGCTTCATGATTTATCGACGCCCCTGCGGAGATAGCCCGAGCTCTTTATTTTTTAAGCCGCCATTTTATTTTAACGGCTTTTCGATGTGTGAGATTAATGGGGCGCTCTTCTTATTTATTTTTAACCCCCGGCGAAAAAAGAGGGGTGTTATAGGTTTGACATGTCTGTCTGTGTGTGTCTATCCGTGGTATCTTAGCATCTAAACAGACCAGAAATGATGTGTATAGATCGGGTAGATCTGAGAATCAGCCAATATAATATTATAATAAATTTTGTAATACCCGGAATAACATTTTGTCTAGACAACAGTTACTGGGGCTGCTATAGTGAAAATATAATATTCTATCTATTACCACTTCACACTCAAACCAATAAACCGATTTAGATGAAATTTAGTGTGATGTACGTTGAGTCTTTGGAACAGACATCGAATAGTTTTTATCGCTCTAAAAGGAATGATTCTTGTGATAAAATTACAATTTGCAAACAAAATTTCGACATCTACATTTAAATACTGAAAATCTCTTCGGAATTCCATGGAATATAATATAGAAACAGTTACAATTCACTCAATATGTTTGACGAAAGAAAAAGGTCCGAGCTAAGAAGCGCAAACTTTTTGTTTGTTTCTGCAAAGTTTAAGTTCTCCTTCACGTTCTATTTGCCGGGACCTTTTTATTTGAACTACATAGAAATCGGCGAATGAAAGAATTTATGTATCAATATAAATGTCTGTTTATTATTCGGATGAAAATAGGATCGAAACTATACAAGTTTTGATAAAATTTTACTCGTAATGTACGAGCAAACATATAGGCTATTTTCTATCGTGGAAAAATATAGTGGTTTTCTACTTTGCAATGTTACATTAATAATTAAGATGCTAAAAAAATAAAGCAGGATAATATAAAAATAAAAAACTCAAAAAAGAGCTTCAGCAGCTAAAATAATTGAATACTCATGATATGGAACAAGAATTATATGTTATGGAGGCACTTCACATGGCTATTTGTATTTGCGTACCTATTTGATGTATTCGCCAAACAATCACCATGGTATGTTTGACAAAGTATTGGCCTTATTTGCCTATTTGACAAATACCAAATACACGTATCCGTACCTTTGTCGGTTTTTGACGCACATCAAAAGAGTCAAATAGGCAAGTAAACAAAATCAAGTAAAAGTTTGGTATTTGACGTCCATGTGTGGAAGGCCGTATTTGCCTTTATTTGCTTGTTTGTGTATATATACGTCAATAATTTTGCCAAATGCTACAAATAGCCAATAGCAAATACAAATAGCCATGTGAAGTGCCTCCATTACATAAAAGATCTTCATGGTATAAAATGAATTCCAGAACCCGTTTACATTATTCCAGTAACAATCCAGCAGTAGATTGGATTACTGGATTGAAATAATGTAATCCTACAATAACTATGTAAAACATAACGTTTCAATTCCATGACCAAACTGCCCAAAATGACATCGATGTGGCAAAAAACTCATTTTTCACGCCACAATATGCCATGTATGTGGGCACCGGCTAGGTGATCAACTTTATTGTGCAATATCATTGATCAATATTATTAAACAATAAAATTAAAAGGCGGGCGCGTTCAATATCAACCCTAGATTGTCAATAATATTGCACAATACGTGATATTGCATAATAAAGACGACAACGACGTCTATAGATAAAAATAAGCGCGGCTGGCAATGCCGCATGGAAATAAAACCGCCCAAAATGCACATCGAAACTTCTTCATAAAGTTGGAAAGTGCATTATAACTTCCACCTGAAGGACTTAAATAGACAGCCTGAGTGCTCCTCAAACTGGGGATAAACATTCTAGAACTTAAATCAAATCAAACTGCACAGTCTGGAAAATATTTACATAAATAGAAGGGGATTCGATGCGTAAAGCGCCCCATATATGGTACGATTCGTCTATAACTCTATACGATCGATCGTGACGATTGATCGCATCAAAAATAATTGCTCATATTTGATTAAGTAAATCGTTAACGATCTTGACATACACCATCGATTAGTCGTTTCGATCGGTTTGACGCGACGGATCGTACAGATAAATCTTACCGTTTATGGGGCCCTTTAAGTTTACTTCGCTTATCTGGATTACGTCTTGTGTTGCTTTTAAGCTATTGCATAGCTTTTATCGCGGGATTTGAGCGCGGCGACAGAATCAAGAAATTCCGTAACGAAAAACCTAATGAAAACAACCTAACACCCCCCACTCCAACCGGCACAGAGGTGCGGCGTCGCCAGACTTCGGCACGGTGTTTGTGTGCATGCGACTAGACGTATGCGAATTATAATTGCATAAATTGACTTACCGCGGTAGTTCCCAAGTGCCACACGTGCTTTTTTAACGGACGGACAGAACAGTAATTACATAATATGCAAGTATATTCACGTAAGCAAAATAAAAGTGGAATGTGGAGTTAAATTTTCTTTGCTTAATGTTAAAAACTATGTTTAAAGTCACAAAAAGCAATTTAATAGTTGTGACTCGTCGCCTGGCGTAGACGATTGCAAGCGCAGGTTTTAAAATGTTCTTTTTTTAATCCTGCATCACAATAGGAGTCAGTAATCATTTTGAAAGGCTGATTTTCCATAGAGACAGTTAATCTACATATCGGTAAGCATTTCAAAGGAATGAAAGCACACGACTGATTAGAGAAACGCTGCCGTGCTCTATATTTTTCTACGCCACAGGGTCTTCAATATTCTGAAGCATAAATTGCCTTTTGCTATTTATAGGTCGCTTCATAGCTTTATTTTAAAGGTAAAAATAAATATCGCTTTTTAGTTAAAATTTAATTTCAAACTACATGTGGCTAAAATCAATCCGCTCAATGCACTGCGTAGTCAGTCATTAGTAGACGTTGGATAATATGCATTTGCATATTTGCGTATGGAAATGCATAAAATGGCACTTTTTAGACGATAGTGCATATTTTGGTTATTTGTCATTAATATAATCCGATGTCTAGTCATTAGTAATATATCTCACTAGATGTTCTGAATACATTTTCCTGTGATGAAAAGTATTATTAAGTGTCCTTTATCAGCACTTTTTAATCCCAGGAAAGAATGCTTTAATTATTAAACAAATTAATCAAGCATCTTCATCGGGAAACGTATATTTTTCTGAGATAAAAAGGACAGAGGACATAATATAGCCTTTCCCGGTACTCAGAGTATCTCCATCCCAAATTTCAGCAAAATCGGTTTAGCGGTTTGGGCGTGAAGAGGTAACAGACAGACACACTTTCACATTATAATATTAGTATGTATTCTGTAAAACTCTGTCTCATTCCTTATTAAATATAATCATAACGCCCCAATAAGCAAAGTGTGATAAGGCGCCAAGTAACAAATTAATATTATGTAGTTTATCTATCTATATCTATCTATACCTATTATAAAACAAAGTCACTTTTTTTCCCTCATGTCCCTTTGTTCCCTTTAATCTTTAAAACTACGTAACGGATTTTGATGATTCTTTCAGTGTTAGATAGCCCATTTATCGAGGATGGTTATATGCTATATTTTATTAAGACTAATAGGAGCGAAGAAATAGAGGAAAATGTGGAAAAAACGGGGAAAATTATTTGAAAGGCCTAACTTGAAAGGCGCTAATCTCAGGAACTACTGGTTCGATTTGAAAAATTCTTTCAGTGTTAGATAGCCCATTTATTGAGGAAGGCTATAAGCTATATTTTATCACGCTAAGACTAATAGGAGAATGTGGAAAAAACGGAGGAAATTATTTGAAAGAGCTTATCTCGCGAACTACTGGAGCAATTTTTATGTTATTTGGCACAGATAAGAAGTAGACCACGTGAAGGATCATAGGCTATCGATTTTAATATTTTTTTCAGTGGCTATATATTTTATACCCATGCGACGCCGGGGCGGGTCGCTAGTATGTTTAATAAGGCCATAACCGAATTTTTATCATAACTCGATATTGAGAGTTGAGACCACCGACCTCATCCACGAAGTTATGCCAAGTGGTAAAGTTAGTTTTAGTACTGGGAGCTTGTTAAAGATTATGTATTTTATGTCGATAATAATTATGAAACAGGAAATGTTAATTATAGCGTTAGTTCGGGGGATTATATGTAGGTGTATTAGACAAAGTTTGGTGCCGAACTAACCGATACAACGTGGATCGCTGTTGACTGGATGTGACTGTGAAAAAGATTAAGGAGTTTATATTATAAATTCTTTTGTATGTAAAAGCAAAATATCAACTGATATTAATAAGGAAATCTCAGGAATTATAACAACTACTTGAAAATTGGTAACTAGTAACTACTTGGCAAAAAGATGTAGGCACCTGCTAAAGGTACCGTTCCAATCAACGTGGCAAGCGCCCGCGACCGACAAAAAATAAAATGACCTACTCTAACAAACGTGAAATTACGTTGTTAGAGTAGGACGCGGCATTCCGATTCGATCGTTTGAGTCTGAAAAAGGTTTCGTTGTAGGTCTCCTGGTTTCAATGAAGCCGGCCACCGTCACCGAAACCGGTTTTATCCAGTATCTCTAGATCCCTGGTATGTAGTGCGACACAGTCACGTTCGCGCCGTTGCTCGCACGCCCCACACGGTACACGTTCGCCGCTCGCAATAAAAACTTCTCTAAAATGAAATATTTAATGCCGCCCGCCTTTTTACTGCTCACCTCGACGATGCCAAATATTTTTCACTTTTAAGGAATTGGTTTTTTGAAAAAACTTAGGATGATTGTGGAGAAAAGAATATGGGTTTTTCTTCTATCGTTGGTTGATGAAAATGATGTCGATACAAATTAATATTATCTACAGTTTAAATTATGACATAAAATTATAAGATTTATAATAAAACATAAGAAAACAAATGTTAAAGCATGGAAATACAAAACAAAAGTTTAACTTAAATAATATGATGAACGATTTAAAATGATTAGTAAGTTGGTTGTTGCAGCTCATAACTGAATACAATAACTACCGTCAAGAATGGCCTCTCAAGGAAGGCCAATACGAGCGTGCAGAGGAGCAAATTCGTCTATGACTGTCGATTGTAAGAGTTTCCCAATCATGGTTGCAATCACTATACAACGTGGGCAACATCCCTACGCAATTCGTATTGTAAGTTGTATACAACCAAACCATTTTTTAACGCACAATTAAATCTAACACATGCGAAATCCGTAAACGAGGCATATTCTTCCCCCGAGTTGAAACTCATTACATCCCAAATTAAATATGCTAAAGACGGGTCAGAATATTAATCCCCGTAATTAGGGGGACTTCATAAAAACACCCTTTATAAGGTCAGGGATTATGTAACCATCAGATCTCGTTTGCTGGAGTACTCTCCGCGCTGAATAATAATTCACCTTTCGAACGTTCTCAAGTTGACATAATTAGTTTTCGCCGTATCCGCGAGAGAAAGAGAACATGCTGTCTCTTTTTAGTGTTTAAAAATGTTTAAAAAGTTGTTACAAGACTTATCAATGTAATGTACTATGACCTCAACAGATATTGTTATTGTATGTTAAAATTTTGGGCGATGACGTATTTTTATCTAACTTTTGCTTTTTATTTTAATCCAAACTATAACATAAAAAGTAAAAAAACTTGGGGACTACCGCGGTAAAGCTATTACATATCATTTTTTATTAACTTTTGCAAATACATCACACGCACAGTGCACACAAACACCGTGCCGAAGTCTTCCGAACTGAAACGACGTTGACGATGCACGGCAACGGCGCACCGACCGGTTGTAGTGGGGGGTGTTAGGTTTTTTCGTTACGGAATTTCTTGATTCTGTCGCCGCGCTCAAAGCCCGCGATTAAAGCTATGCAATAGCTTGAAAACAATCGCAGAAGATAAAACGAAACTGCAAAGCAGGCTGCTTCTGCTTTGTACTATGTACTATCAGAGAAGTTGATTGCTAGGCAGATGGGGGACCTACGTAGTTTGGTAGCGTTACGTCAAACCCAAGCGACAGATCACAAATAACATGAATTGACATGATCTGACCAAATCACGTTGGTCTGTAAACTGCCTAGGGATCAATTTCCTCGAATATACATAGTATAGTTATAAGAACATCTACCAAGTTATTAGTGGTGTAACGATAGGGTGGCAGGGTGGCAAAATGCCTCGGGCCCCCAAAAGGGCCGTGAGGTCAGAAATTTTTTATACATTGGTTTATTATTAACGGGACGATTTTACTGATAGGGGCCCATCAATTTGTCAAGAGCCCCGAATGTTAGGCGCTTTGCAGACGACGGGGCGGGGCGGGCCGGTCAATTTCGCCACGAACGATCGCACAAAGGGAAACCAAAAAGACCGCGCCGCTGGTGCCCGGCGGGCAATGGCGGCGCATGTCCGCGGCTGCCCGCCGTGGATCACAAAACTCAGTTTACATGCAGTAACGCAGACGGCGTGTGCTTTCTGTACGCGGCGCGGGCAGCCGCAGACATCGACGGGCGTACGCGGCGAAATTGACGGGCCCGCCCCGCCCCGTCTCGTCTGCAAAGCGCCTTATAGTTACGCCACGGCAAGTTATAACTCTTAAAGTAAGCATCTCCTAGATTATAGGACTTATAAAGTCATAACTGAGCAAACTAGACGTAAGCTGAAGCACACATAAGATTAATTTGAACAAATATACGTGTTTACAAGATGGAAGTCCCGATACCGTTTGCCTTGGCGCTTACTGTTATGCTAATGAAATCTGACACACAAACAGACAGCGATATAATCATATACGGTTAGCATATTATTACGCGATGCTTTGTTGTTTGATTTATACAGCTGTAATGTTGTAATAATGTTTTATTTGGTGTAACATAATCAGAAGCTGTTTTGTTTGTTAGATAAAACCGGGCAGTATATTCTGTAATATGCTGCCCGATTGTTTGAACAGATTCCGGAATAAAAAGTATCAGAGTTGTTTTTTTTTTCGTAGTACAAAAAATCTTCATAGTTATCTCCATTAAAATCGGTTTAATGCTTTTGGTGTGAAGAAGCAACAGGCAGATACTCTTTCGTAAGTTTGTACGGGTATTAATATCAATAAGTAAAATGCAAGTAACAATGATTAGAAAAAGAGAATCGAAACAGAATAATTTAAGTTTGATTTTCTAAGTAATGAATTTCGTTCTTTACTTAAATTGTGCTTTGTTGCTGGCACATTAGACGAAACAACAAGCTTGTGAAAAGAAACACTTTGCATTCAGCAACCTTCTAAATTCGAATTTAAAAAAAACTACTCTAAATTCGAATTTCAAAATTTGTTCGCTGCTACGGAACGTTTTTAAAACAAAGAATCAAGAAAAAGTGGCAGAGTAAATTCTGTTCATAGTTTTTAAAATTAAAAAATAAACAAACAACTAAGTAAGGGACAAAAAGTGGCAGAGTAAATTAGAACATCTTAACGAGCAGGGCACAAACAGCTGATTAAATTAGTGTCCTGTATTCGCAACAAGTTAATTGCATCTCCACGACTAATGTTTAACGTTTAACGCCATCAGAGTCTTGTAAAATGTTTGCTTAAGGTTCGCACACACTGTGCCGCAGTGTGGAGCCGTAGAGCAACGCAATTTGCCTTAGTTAGCACATTACCTTTAGGCCCCAGAAATAGGTAGGTAGTATTTAAAATAATAAGGACACGACTGAGCCAAAAGGAGATTTATGTTTTCTAGTAAGTATAATTGTTTGGCACGCTCTGCAGCCTTGGCTTGACAGAATTTTAGCTTGAGTGCGTGTCTATAGATTGGTGTTTACTGTAAGAGTGATACTAGATTTATAAAACTAACTAACTAACTAACTAACTAACTAACTCCGCTGGCTCAGCGACCCAAAGTGGATCTTGGCCTCCGAAATGAGCTTCCGCCATTGAGCCCTGTCCTGCGCTACCTCCTGCCAGTTACTGACTTAAGGGTCACGCAGGTCAGCCTCAACAGCATCTTTCCAGCGATACCTGGGGCGTCCAACTGGACGACGTCCTGTTGGACGGCCCTTGTACGCTCTTTTTACCCCGCGATCCTCTCCCATTCTTTCCACGTGTCCCAGCCAACGGAGTCGGTGAGCCTTTGTTTCTCCGATTATATTGGGTTGGGCCACCAGTTCTTCAATTTCGGCATTCTTCCGGATTCGCCAACAGCCGTTTATAAAAAAAAAACAAAATCACAGTCTAGTAATAAGTCGGATATTTACGATTATGAAAATAACCGTTTTAAGGGTTCCGTACCCAAAGGTTAAAAATGGTACCCTATATAACTAAGACTTCGATATCTGTCCGTTTGTCTGTGTATCTCCAGGCTATATCAAGAACCGCTTGTGCTATTGCTAGACTTCTGAAATGTTCATAGATAGCCGCGTACTGACCAAGCGAGCAGCCTCGCGAGGCAGCCTCGCGAGGCAGTTGCTCGGTCGATCAGGACGTGCCTTGCCCGAGATAAACGCACGCGCTACCTCGCCCGAGCGTGCCGCGGCCCGAGCCGAGCGTTGTCGGTTTTTGTCGATGCTCAAAGGTACCTAGGTACGTTTACCGCGCTCACTAGCCACGTCCTGACCGACCGAGCAACTGCCGCGCGAGGCTGCCTCGCGAGGCGGCTCGCTTGGTCAGTGCTCAGTACGCGGCTATTTGTGTATTTCTGTTGGCCTATTTTAACTCTATTGCTCGGAACCATTCTTGCGTGAGCCTGATTCGCACTTGGCCAATTTTTAATTTTTTCCCCACACCGTCCGACAAAAATGATGTCGTCACGACCACATACGCTCACATTTTGTTCCTACATTAATTATACCATATCTGTAACAAGTCGCGTCCGTCATCCGGTTCCGACGCACGCGTCCGACGTCCGACAAATTGCTTCCGGCATGACCAAGTACCACATACTACAGACAATTTCAAACTTTATGCTGTAGTAATAAGAGTGAAATGTAGTCGGTGCAATGCGAAAAAATGTTACTATTTTGATAACACAATAAAAATTTAAGATTTTTATTTTTTTCAATGCTTTTATTGCATTAATTTGTGCAACACGTATACGGGGTGTTACAAAAGTAAGTGGCAATATTTTAGGGCATGTATAATGTACTAGATGACGCCCGCAACTCCGTTGCGCCAAAATTCGTTTATCGCCACCGTACATAAACCGTACATTTCCCCAGGATAAAAAGTATCATTTGTCCTTTCCCGGGACTCAAAGTGTCTACATACCAAATTTCAGCATAATCGGTTCAGCGGCTTGGATGTGAAAAGGTAACAGACAGACAGACACACTTTTGCATTTATAATATTAGTGTGGATATGTTTCCCTTATAGAGTTCACTATGAAAGTAGCGACGCTGAAAAAGTTAAGACATAATTTTTTTTAGAAGATATTTCGTCCGTTAAATATAACTTTTGCCATATCTCAATATTTAAAATGTTTGCTGTACACACATCGGATATCGAAGACTTTGATTCAGTTCGGAAACTAAATTTCCTTAACACTCGCGCGGAATACTTATCGTGTGACAAATAATCAATTCAAACTTTGACATATGAAAGCACGTAGCTAGTGCCAGTGGCGCAGCCAGGTAACCAAGAACCCCTAGGGTAAAGCAATGCAAGTAGCAGAGTTGAAAAAGTTACCTTTTACTTCCAAATTCCATGTTCCTATAAGAAATGCCCCATCGTCGGGAATTTTCCCAGACTTGCCAATAATGTAAAAAAGCGACTCTTCCAACGCCGCTACTTCCATTATATTAGAGGTACATTAGCGATAACATTATATAATTTACTTTTTTCATACCCTGCAGGAGGTTTCATCCCATTTCCTGCAATCTACAAGGTATAACAAAACAATGTGATAATTCTTTAGGAAGTGTATGAGGCCCCTGTAAAGAGTTCACTGTTGAAGTAACAGCGCTAAAAGAATGTTTATTTCATAACTTTCCCTAAATTATTTTGTTTTGCTACACCCTCTATATATTGTGAATCGGGTATTGAGGGCCTACTGCGTCTGGGGCCCCGGAGCTAGTATCTACGCCACTGGCAAGTTCGTTATCCCGTTCTCACCTCCGATTAAGTCCGAGTTAAAATCTACAATTTATAGATTGTAAATCAGAAATTGAGGAAACCGCTGAGCTTTTATGCCCCGGGGTTGGTAGCTACGCCACTAGCTATTTCGTTATGCCGTTCTCACCTCCTATTAAGTCCGAATTAAAATCTACAATTTATAGATTGTACATCAGAAATTGAGGGACCCCTGCGCCTGGGGCGCCATGGCTAGTATCTACGCCACTGGCTAGTTCGTTATCCCGTTCTCACCTCCGACTAAGTCCGAGCTCGACTTGAGAACTAACACTTAACAAGGACGTTCCGATTCAAACGGCGTGCTCATAAAAACATTTAGTTTAACACTTCTGCATTGAAAAGATTTGTCATCACTATCTCTAACCCGGCGAAAAAAATAGGGTGTTGTAAGTTTGACGTGTCTGTCTGTCTGTGTTTGTACGTGGCATCGTAGCGTCCAAATATATGGACCGATTTGATCTGGTTTCTTTTTCTTTGAAAGCTGACATGATCGAGTGTTCTTGTTAACAATATTATTACTATCATTAACCCGCTCAGTGCTGGAAAATGTAGGTAGGTTTTCTTAAATTTATTAATTTTGATTATTAAGATCGAAAATTTATAAAAATACCTGCAGCGCTGTTAAAGTCACAGCTATATATCCAATACCCATCTTCAAAATACCAAATAATAATGGTCATAATGGTCTCTAAATAAAATCATGTAGTTAAACATATTTTCATGTCTCAACATTTACTAGTCAACAGTGCTATACATAACATAATTTATAACAAAATATTAAATATATTATAGAGGTATATCCATACTCTGTATGGATGTGATACTTTGAATACCGGAAATAGTTATAGAATAGTTTTTATCCCGGAAAAATGTACTGTCCCCGCGCCGTGATGAATTCTAGCGCAACGGAGGACGTCATCTAGGAAATATATAAACGCATTACTTCATAAAGTAATATAGCAATAGTTATCAAATTATCGCACAGCATTTACAATATTACAATTCCCAACTATGAACTATCTAAAAACTAATCAAACTATCCAAATAACAGTCGCGTCTGTTCTCTGAGACAGTAATTAAACAAAGCCGTCAGCACAAGAAGGCGAGATACATATCCAACGTCACATGAACCATATTCATAATACTATAAACATAGTACTATGTATTATATTTCCCGCCCCGGCGTCGCACGGGTATAAAATATATAGCCACTGAAAAAAATATTAAAATCGATAGCCTATGATTCTTCACGTGGTCTACTTCTTATCTGTGCCAAATAACATAAAAATTGCTCGAGTAGTTCGCGAGATAAGCCCTTTTTAATAATTTCCCCTGTTTTTTTAACTCCCCCATTAGTCTTAGCGTGATAAAATATAGCCTATAGCCTTCCTCAATAAATGGGCTATCTAACACTGAAAGAATTTTTCAAATCGGACCAGTAGTTCCTGAGATTAGTGGGTTCAAGTTAGCCCTTTCAAATAATTTTCCCCGTTTTTTCCACATTTTCCTCTATTTCTTCGCTCCTATTAGTCTTAGCGTGATAAAATATAGCCTATAGCCTTCCTCGATAAATGTGCTATCTAACACTGAAAGAATCATCAAAATCCGTTGCGTAGTTTTAAAGATTAAATGGAACAAAGGGACATGAGGGAAAAAAAGCGACTTTGTTTTATAATAAGTATAGATTTCCAGCAAATTGGCTGCGATAAAAGTCGTGAGACTTGTAATAATAAAACTCAAAGTATCTTTATAAATTTTCATAAAAATGTGTAACGCTAAGTGAGTACTTAGCGTTACACATTTTTATGTGTAATTAACATATAAAATCACGTATGTGAGTACTTATAGTTGCGGATGGGAAGAGAGGATTTCGGGAGTAGCTCGAGCGTGTCAGATTAAGCTTTCATATAGAAATCAGATTTCTCACGTGGTGGGTAATTTTTTTTTTTTTTTTAATATTGAAATGTCGTCGGATCTGTCAGATTAAGATAGGGGATGTTTAGTATACCCCAAAGAAGCTTCCATATAAAGCACTGACGATTCAAAGGTTAGGTAAGCCTGTAGGGACATTTTAAAATATAAAAATAAAGCTTCATATTTTCTTAACTAAGCTTTGCAGATATTTTATTTTGCTCTAAACTAAATGATTTAGTCCTTGTTGTCTAAAATATATTTATAATTTTCCTAAATCAGCAAATTCTTTTTCAAAACTTTAAAATGGCTGCAGTTTCTGAACCCACCGCTAAAATAAAAAAACGCTCTTTTTATCAGCTTTACCTAATGTACAAAACCTACTAGGTCTTCATGACGCTCGAGTGACTACATAAATAGCACCCTCCCCTCCTCTATTATTAGCATAATGCTAAGTACTGACATACGGTTTTGCTCGATATGTTTACTCCAAATCGAGAAATAACCGCCGTGTGGACCGCCAAAACTGACAGCTCGAAGGCTCGCTTCGAGCCGGCTCGATGGAATTAAATATGTCATTTCCTTCGATTTGGAGTAAAACTATCGAGCAAAACGTAGGCACTAAAATACAATCTAAAATATACAGATATATACAAATTTTAAATATAAAACTATAAAAAGAAAAACTTGCCCAAGTCGTCCCCATCTGGCACAGTGTCCAGCAAGCTGACAGCATTGCCCCGTTGGATGGCAATTGCTATCCGCTGTGCCAGGTAGCTCCCAGCCCTGGGGTCTCGGGTGGCTTCAACAAGCTTCTTAGATATTCCTCTAAAAAGCTTATGTGCCCCCGG
This sequence comes from Polyommatus iphigenia, assembly GCA_963422495.1. Classification (NCBI taxonomy): domain Eukaryota; kingdom Metazoa; phylum Arthropoda; class Insecta; order Lepidoptera; family Lycaenidae; genus Polyommatus; species Polyommatus iphigenia. The sequence continues at coordinate 1,223,244 of OY730184.1, read as the reverse complement.
ACCCCATGCGCCTAGAGTTTCCACCCCAAACGGTTCAAATATGAGATCTCCACTGAGGTTCTCATACTTGCGCCGCTTGAGGTTCTCTGCTTGATTTGCGGCTGCGCCCGCACAACTCGAGGTGCCCTGAATATGGGACGAGGCGAGTGTGTCGACACAAGTAGCGTCCCACACAAGGGCCCGTCCCACACTCCAGGGGACCAGGGTCATTCCATCGGGTCTCTTGCCATCGTCACGCGCCAAACCGGAGGGCTCCAGTATTGCTGGCACGCCGGCAGTGACAAGAGCCCGGCGAATGAGGTCATTCAGGCTGTGATGCCGTGAAAAGCGTCCAGCACTTCGCGAGCAGCACAGCCCGTGATGACCGTAGCTGTCTACGTGCGCGCCGCAAACACACTAATGGGGGACGACATGGGGGGCACCAAGACGCAGGGCAGTGGCTAGACGGAATGTATTGCGGTCCAGCAATGTTCCTGTGTTTTTAGATGGTAGTGCCTGCAGCCAAGCTCCCGACTCCCACCTCTCCACGGCCAAAAGTCGAGCCCGTTCTACGGCGCTGGTAGACGTGTCAAACAGTTTATTACGCACCAGCCAGCAGATGGGCTCGTCCCAGAGCTTTTGGGAGGATGTGTTCTTGGGGACCTCGCTGCCGGCACTAGCAATGTCCCAGGCGTCCTTGGCCTCGTCCGCAAAGGGAATGACGAGTGGGCAAGAAGAGGGCTCTAAAATTTGGGCTATTACTGCGCGATTTGCGCGGACCGAGGACAAGAACGCCGGTAAAGCTGTGTCTGATGTTTTTCGTATTCCCAGGCCACCGAACCTTACTGGTAATGTAGCTTGGATCCAGGAACGTTCGTCAAATTTTATGTTTAAAATTGTGGAAAGCGTATGTTTTAGGGTGTCACCTAAACTATGGAGAAGTTCTGGGAACTTCCAGAGCTGAAAACACCGCAAAACATACGTAAATTTTGGAACGAATAAACAATATCGAATCAGGGTAAATACCATATGACTGTTAATTTGGAGAAGACTTTTTCATTTATATAGTCTGGAAAAGAATCGGCTAGAACAGGTGAACCCAAGAGAAATTATGATAATTCTGGGGCGACGGCCTTGAAACTGGATATTATCTCATCTTAGATCCTCACGATCATCAGAGACAAAAAGCTCCAATTCCCCAGGTTCAGATCTAGGCCTATAATTTGAAATTCGCGAATCAGGGTCTGAAAATCGGAAAGAACTGTAGATGCGTCGCTGGCAAGGGTCCCGTCATCTAGATACCACACGTTGAATTTGGAATTTAGGAGTTCGATGACCGGGTAAATAGCTAGACTGAAAATTGCTGGACCTAGAGGGTCGCCCTGTTGACAGCCAACTTCAGACTGGATTAAATGGTTCTGGTAAATGAGTTTAGTGGGCTCTCGGTAGCACTGTAACATGAAGCGCAAAATAGTGGAGGCTTTGGTTTTTATCTGTGTCAACATGGCGACCCTGTCTACAGAATTGAAAGCACTTCTAACATCCACCTTTAGGTATATACTGTTTTTGGAATTTTGAACATGAGTGCGAAAAGAGTGAACGGCTGCCTCACAGCCACCTTTGCAGGCAAAACCAAGTTGCTTGGGTTGGAAATATGATGACAGGGATTTAATGGACCTGCAAGCTATCTTGGCAGTGAGGCGCCGGTATGTTGAGCCGACAACGATCGGTCGAATGCCACCATCTCTCTTCCTCAGCGCGCAGAGATTTGCTCCATACAGGATATCTACGATGTCTGAAGCAACCTCACCACGAAGCATGAGGTTGCACAAATTCGTGACCTCCTGCAGGAGTTTCTCTCCAGCATCCCCACAGCAACCGCTGGTGAGGTCCTTCAGATGCTGAGGGGTGATACCATCGAGACCGCCCGCTGAACCCGGAGGAAAAGACATGATAGCTCCACGAACACTGTCGACTGTTGTTTGAAGTGGTGGTGCTCCGTCATGGGCGTCGGAAATGTGTTGAGGTGTCAGTTGATGGGGGTGTTTCTTTTGTAAGGCCGAAACGGTTTCTGGGGAGTTCGGAGCAATCGTGTCGCTGGAAAAGAGCAACCGCGCAGCGCCTTTAATATCTCCCTCACTAATTTTATTTTCAACATTTTTAACAATGTTATTTTTTGCTGAAGAACATAAAGGAAAATTTCGATTTAAATCAATATCATTGGCGCAGTTCTTTTTGACACGGGAAGTGAGGGAGGTATTATTTTGTGGATCCCTAATCACGTGAAGAGTGCGGTAGGGAAACGTTAAGAGGTTTTCCCAGGCTTGCCTCGAGTTTTCATTTACCGTTTTGTGTATAGTTTCGGCAAGCTTCTGGGCTACGGCTACTCTAGCACCCCTATGTATCCGCCTAAGTACTGGGACAGATTGTTTCAATTTGGATATTGTTTGCCAAAAGGGTTCTCGTGCGGTGGAGTTCTGGGAAGGTGAAACTGGAGCTTCTGAAGAAGAAGAGAGTAACGACCCCTTATGGCACTTACCAATGTGGATACGTAGGCCCCTCTCACTTCTGAAATATCGGGGTTGGGGACATTGGGTACACTGCACTAAAATTTCAAGCGGCACAATCGCATCATCAGTGGACGTCCCTGCATCTTGGCACTAGCCTTAACATTACAACTTAAAAAGAATAACTTTCTAAAAATAGCCTAAATTAAATCTAAAAAACAATAAAGCTATAGAAACAGGATTGTTAAAAACAACAAAACTATAGAATAGAAATAGAAACTAAGAATATCAAAAGGAAACTTGAAACGGGCGTGTCCTTAGGAGCGAAATGCGAGCAAAACCGTTTGACATATAAATAATTCCATCGAGCCGGCTCGAGGCGAGTCTTCGAGCTGTCAGTTTTGGCGGTCCACACGGTGGTTATTGCTCGATTTGGAGTAAAACTATCGAGCTAAACCGTATGTCAGTACTTAACATAAGAGGCAACAAACAAACAAACTCACAAACATGCTATTTAATAATATATTATATTTAAAGAAACAAAAGTGTTTCTGTCTATAATCTTTGACGCTTTAATTGCTGAACAGATTTAGATACCAATTGTAACACAATTAATATGAGAATTTGACAAAGAATAGAATATTTTATTACCGTGTCCCGGCGGATTAGGGCTCCCGCACACGGGCCACCGGTCACAACCACAAAACGCCGCTACCGGCATATTTTCTGTAGTTTTCATACATTTTATATGGACTCGCCACAGACGGTTGACGCGCCACACGCTACAATCGTCCAATCTTCTTGCTTCTTGTGAGTTGTGTCGGCGTTTGTGGCTGTCGCGTGTGGCCCGTGTGCGGCCACACTAAATGTACGGTTCCCAAGTAACAAATTACTTTGGGCGCGAAGTTCCTAGCAACTAGTTGCCAAGTTTAAAGTACTGAAGGCTCTATAACAACTAACAAGATCAAGTTATACTGGTTGATGAAGAAATATGTTAACTGATACTAATATACTAATTTATAAGATAAATGGTTCACGCTATTAATAAGTTAATAAGTAGTTCGCTACATACTACAGGGTGCGTAGACACATTACATTCGATATTTTAGCAACGAACGAAATCAAAAACATTGTATGGCTTTAAGTGTTAATAGAATAGCTTACTTTGTAAACGTAAAGACAGTGTGCGTGTCATCTCAATTTTGACGTTTACACTGTTGCCTTACTTTAGGCTTATAATGGGAATAGATTTCAATTATGGTAATGATGATGATAAAGCTTACATTATCTCATACAAACTCAGTAAGTGGACGTATCACACTCCATCGCAATTCGCATACAACACAAATAAGATATTTTTTCTAGTGTTGTCATAAGCCTTCGGTGGATTATATTCGGTTGTTTTATTATGCGGTACAGGATTATAAGTAACGCATATATAAGACGGTGAATTGAGCGGCCTTAGCCTTACTAACATTATAAATGCGAAAGTATGTCCGTTTTTTGACCGACTTCCAAAAAGGAGGAGGTAATATGTTCGGCTGTATGTATCTTTTTTTTTTTTGTATGTTCCACGATTACTCAGCCGTTTGTGGTCCGATTTTCAAAATTCTTTTTGTGTTGTATAGGGTTTACATCAAATTTGGTACCATGTTCACAAAAATGGTAATCTGATGATGGGATCCTTGAGGAATCGAAGGGACTTCTTGAAATTTGTATGGAAACATATAGTGATTTCGATTTTTTCTGAAGCATTTTGAATGCTTATAGGTACAGGTTCGGGGATTTCGGCGTTGTTTAAACAGCTGAAAGCATAAGCTAATACATCAATTTGATTAATCATCATCATCACAACCATCATTTTACCATGGGTCATCACACTATGACCCAATTATTGGTACTTTTCGTGATATTTTGCAACGAAGCAGACGTTTTTGATAATGATTTCGCTGTTTGTGGACCGATTTTCAAAATTCTCGTGTTGTTGTATAGGATATAATCTTAATTTTGTATAACAATTACGAAAGTGGTGAGCTGATGATGGGATCTATGAGCAATCCAGGAAAATCCTTGAATTTTATCAAAACATTCATAGTGGTTAAAATGTTGTTTCTAGTAAGTTAAGCATATGTTACGAATAAGAGAAATTTTATACGAAGGTGTCTCTTGGTCCAAAGGCACTGAACAGAACTCCTGAATCTTTAAAGATAAAAGTATGGAAATTGCAGCATCGCTTAGATAACTGCAAGCATTTACCACAATTTCGCTTACAGTGACATAATGTGAATAGTTAACATTCGTATTCGTTGTTATTTACGCATAAAGCCTAATTTTGTAGATACTTAACTAAAAAGAGTAAAATTATTATTTTTAACAAAAAATTAAAACCGACTTCCAAGGTAAAAACAATAGTAACATGAACTAAAAAGTGTTAAATAACTCTTGCCCTTTAATAGTGCCTTTTTCAGAATTCGTTTAAATCTCAACTATTTCTGTACTGTATACTACAATCTTCATTACTTTGAAGTCGGTACCAGTCCCAAAAGTTTCAGATAATCTGACATTACTGAACTCACGATTAAATTAGCTGGTATTGTTTTTACCTTGGAAGTCGGTTTTAATTTTTTGTTAAAAATAATAATGTCTGTGACCTTTTTTATCCCAAAAGATTTACGAAACGCGCGCGTTAAACGAATTTTGGCGCGACGCACTAAGAGACATTAACTAACGATTAATCTTTTATTTATGAAAAATTTGTCAGAAAATGTATAGAGCTTATAATATGTCAAAATCAATAAGTAATCGTTAAATCTTTGTTAGTGAAACCGTATGATTTAACTTTGGTAAGATACACGTAATTAATAAAATACAGCAGTGTTTTTCAACCTTTTTTATGAGGCGACCCCTTTTGGTATGAAAAAATGTTTTGCTTTTGTAGCGTACGTATATGTTGTCTTTTTGTTAAATTTGCGCCTATTTTTTATCTTTATTGTTTTTCTTTCTAAAGTTCTCTCAACCTCTAGCGACTTACCCCAGAACCTACTACAGAAGCTTTACGACCCCCCAGGTGACCCCGAAAGGTTCGAAAAACACTGCTATACAGCATTTTGTATAATGTTCTCAGAATTGGCGTTAACTGCCCACGCAGAAGCCGTAATAATACGTCGTAAAAGTACGGAGATATTTTAATTGCCAATTAGTTCAATATACTACCGATATCTCTTTTGTACAATAAATCATTTAATGCTGCCTACGTGGCTTTGTGAATTTTATTCTATAGTCTATTTGTGTTAAAAACAAAAAATATTTTCGCAAATCATAATATATTAAAACCGACTTCCAAGGTAAAAACAATAATAACATCCTTATAATATGAACTAAAAAGTATTAAATAATTTTTCCTATCTCATGGTGCCTTTTTCCGAATTCGGCTAAAACTCAACTATTTCTGTACTCAATCTTCATAATTTTGAAGTCGGTACCAGATATAGCTGAATCCAGATGCCAGAATATTTGAAACATTTGTAACTGGCACCGACTTCAAAATTATGAAGATTGAGTACAGAAATAGTTGAGTTTTAGCCGAATAATTCGGAAAAAGGCACCATGAGATAGGAAAAATTATTTAATAATTTTTAGTTCATATTATAAGGATGTTACTATTGTTTTTACCTTTGAAGTCGGTTTTAATTTTTTGTTAAAAATAATAATTTCACTCTTTTTAGTTACCTAGTAAAATCATCGCGTACTATACGTAGATTAGGGCCGATTCACACCGGAATGGCAGAGGCGAGGCGAGCAGTTTCAGTGTCATATGATTTTAAACTTTATCTTCATTATTGTAATACATAGTATCGCTTGAGAAATGGACGCCGCCGGCGGCCGCAAGAGGCCACGAGCGTCCACGGGCGGCCGTAGATTTCTCAAGCGATACTATGTATTACAACAATGTAGATAAAGTTTAAAATCATATGACACTGAAACTGCTCGCCTCGCCTCCGCCATTCCGGTGTGAATCGGCCCTACACCTGTATATTATTCTACGTATCTTATTACAATTTGTTAACAGTCACACTTACAAAATGTAATATCAGCTGCAGATAATTTTAAACAATACATTTAAAAAATCGAAGTGGGCACGTGCTAGGGCCGCGCTAAACCGGAATTTTAGCAGCGGGGTGAGGCCGTGGATTTTGCCACTTTTTTTAAAAGAAAAGTGTCTCATATGTTCATCATAAAATAAAACAGAAAATACCAGTTAAACTGTAACACGGATCTCATATATAACTTCTTTCAGTTATATTTTATCTCTTTTAGGATAGTTTTAAGCGGATTTTGGTAAATTATCATGTTAAAACGCCAATCTGAATATTTCAGAGCCCTAATTTTAGACAAAAAAGCGATGTCTTTGATGGTAGGTTACTTACTTGTCGCTAATTAACTTTTTATTTTATGAGTCTACTGAGCAAGTTTAATTGAATCTAATTGTCTGATAGTTGAGACACAATAAAGTGGTTTTAAACTATTGAAAAGATGCATTAATCAGTGATTTAAAAACATTTAAACATTTGTCTCATTTTTTTCACTTCTACGTTACTGTTTTCTTCGTTACCAGTATTTCGAGACACAAGAATATAAATGTAATTTTAAGTAGAAATTCGGAATTATTATGAAAACACCGAGTTATTGGGCCAAGAAAAAAAGTGAAAAGTCACCATCTTGTTTGTTAAAATTTGTGACAAGTTTATGACGCGTGTTTCAGCAGCGCAAAATCAAAAGATTTTTTTGGTGAAATTAAAGGTAAATATCGACTTTTTAACTATTGTTTACGTAAAACTATGAGTCGAAATGGATAATGTAGATGATAGTTTATAGATTTATTCCAAATTTGGCTTAATTTAGAAATTATAACAAATATTCTATGTTACGTAACGTAGAAGCATTGTAAAGACTAATGCATATTGTTAATTTCGCTGTTTACTATACACATAGTAATTTAGTGTTACTGTACATAGGCTGCTATTTATGTATCCGGAACTGGCCACTTACAAGAACAATATTTAAAAAGTAATTACAACATTTGAAAATAGAACTCTTTGGTTGAAGAATACATTTTGTTTCATGTGACTGTCAATTATTTTTCCATTGTGGCGTCATTTTGAAAATTGCGTGTCTTCATTTGCCATGGATTTAACGCGTGAACATTTTCGTGCAATGATTTACTACGACTTTCGGCGTGGGCTAAATCAACAACAGTGCTTTATTCAACTCACCGCAACTTTTGGAGATGAAGCACCATCAAAAACCACTGTTTATCACTGGTACAGTGAGTTTAATCGTGGGCGGTCTATGCTCACGGATGAAAATAAAGAAGGTCGCCCAAAAACAGCTGTTGTCCCACAAAATATAGATGCTGTGCGGGAACTAATAATGCGTGATCGTCATGTTACATATCGCGAGATAGAGGCGTCCTTAGGCATAAGTATGACGAGCATACATAAGATATTACACGAACATTTGGCTGTAAAAAAAATATGTTCGCGTTGGATTCCGCACAACTTGACAATCGATCAAAAACGGGCTCGTGTCGATTGGTGCAAAAAATAATAAAAAAAATACAACCGTGGTACGTCAAAAGCCGTTTATAATATCTACACAGGTGATGAATCTTGGATCTATGCATATGACCCCGAAACTAAACAACAGTCAACGGTGTGGGTGTTCCAAGATGAGCCGAAACCAACAAAAGTTACTCGTGCAGAAAGTACTTTGAAGCAAATGGTCGCCTGTTTTTTTGGAATTAATGGACATGTGGCTACAGTGCCATTAGAGAATCGTAAAACGGTTAATTCTGAATGGTATACGACCATTTGTTTACCAGAAGTCTTTGAAGAAATAAGAAAGGACAACCGACAACGCAGAATCATATTACATCACGACAATGCTAGCTGTCACACCTCAGCTGAAACAACTTTTTGACAAACAAAGATCGAATTGACTGGTCATCCGCCGTACAGCCCTGATTTGGCACCTAACGATTTCTTTTTATTTCCATACGCGATGAACAAATTACGTGGTCAACGTTTTTCGAGCCGCGAAGAGGCTGTTGATCCGTTCAAAATGCACGTTTTGGAGATACCTCAATCAGAATGGAAAAAATGCTATGAAAATTGGTTCTAGCGTATGCAAAAGTGTGTCGATCATCGCGGCGAATATTTTGAAAAGCAATAAAACCATATTAAATGATATATGTTTGTTTCTTTTTTAATAACGGATACATAAATAGCAGCCCTCGTAACGTAGAATATTCTGCGTTATTATACGTTACAAAGTGGCAAAATCCACGGCCTCACCCAGCGGCGAGGCGTTTCAGTGTCATATGATTTTAAACTTTATCTTTATTATTGTAATACATAGTATCGCTTGAGAAGTCTACGGCCGCCCGTGGCTGCGATTGGTAAGTGTGACAGTGCACTAGCATGTTACTTGTATTATCGAAGCAACTTACTTCTCAAAAGTAATGTCAAATGTGTGCCTTACGCTCTGGAGATAAGGTTGAATATTTTGTTATGTTCAATTTTGGTGACATTGGTGACCCTGACGTGGTAATGATGATGATGATGAATGTAATTTGTATAGTAGCATATGCTTTCAGTTCTTAAAACAGCGCCTAAGCCCCCAAACTTGTATCTATAAGGAATCCGGAGTTCTCTTAGTATCTTCGGAACCATAGTATACCTTGGTGCAAAATGTTGCGTTTTGGTAGCATATACTTAGGATGCTTCTCATAAAACCAAAATCACCATATAAATTTTTTTTATAGTTTCCATATAAATTTCGAGGAGTTCCCTCGATTACTCATGGATCCCATCATCAAGTCACCACTTTTGTGAACATGGTACTAAATTGGAGTGAAACCTAATACAACAAAACAAAAATTTCGAAAATCGGTTCACAAACGGCGGAGTAATCGTTGAACATACAAAAATAAAAAATAAATAAAAAATATATATATCCACAGCCGAACATATAACCTCCTCGTTTTTTGGAAGTCGGTTAATAAATTATTGTGAAATAATTTATTAATCATTGTGTAATAAATTAAAATGTACTCGTATTTTTTGTATGCGTCTTGGATTTAAATTTAGTTTTTGACACTTTACTGCGAACAAACTAAATAAAGAAAAATATAAAAAAAGTGTCAGATAAAATAACTCAAACATGTTAAATATTTTTGTATGAGAAAATGATTTTGGAATTACGTTTGTATAAGAAATTCCAAGGGTACCCGGCCTCTTAAAAAAAGAGTTAGCATGCTCAGTCAGGCTAAAGCCCACTGACGTCATTTCAGACGTTGTATCTTATCGTCCTCAGAAAACTTGATAGCGCGATGCAGGTTTTTGGCGCTAGTTGTAGATACCGCCATACTTCTGTAAGTGCTATCAGGAAAAATAATTTTAAGGCTGATGACGTACCTAAGTAAATTGGTAGAGCTATGTTTACTGTTCAGCCTCACATTGCGACCCACATTACAATCCAGATTAACTCATTACAGCTCGACTAAATAACATAGGTCTACCATGTGCTTAGGAATAAATTTCTCGGATTGTACAGGAATATTGATCTAAAAATCCAATAAGCTCCAGCTTTCATCAAGCTCGAGACTCCTTTGAGTGCTTCTCACTATTTCTCATAGTTTTTTGCCTGCCACTTGAAAAATCCAGACTGCATGCAGTATACTAATCATTCGTTTTCGAAAACATTCTGGTTTCTAAACAGCATTTTCGTTGCAAAACTAACGTGTTAATATGCAAAAATTAATAAAATCTTATGCGGTGGTATAGCGAATATTCGGTAAGCTAGTTAAGACTTATGCGATAAACGTAGCGAATATTCGGTAAAATTCGTAATGGTGACATCACTAGTCTTTTTTTTTGTGTAAAGATACTCACCCTGAGGCAAGATCGCGCTATCCTATAATAACATTTCAGAAAAAAGATTTGGTTCTTATATGTAACTTTTATTTTAGGCAGAGAGCATACATTTACGATGCTTTCATGTTTACTTTATATAATTTATAGTATATTATCGTTACCTTTGTTCAACATGGTCCTATGTTAAAAGCAGGAAAATCAAAGTGTTACTGGGAAGTTATAAATTATGCTGTAAGATGTCGCATTAATAGAACTTCTCATTTGGTATTCCATTGTCGGAAATATCTATACTTAGTTATTATTTGTTACACTGAACACTTGATGTCTTTACGGACTATTAGTGCGACCGCACATTGGAGACACGACTGTAGTTAGACAGTCTTGTCTCACTTAGACAAGTCAGTCTTACGACACAATTAAAACAGTTGTGTTTATCATGTGGCGCACACCAAGTCAAAACTGTCTTGACTACGATGACGCAAGGCATACAATTGTATAATATTAAACAGTAGAGAACGCCCGGACAGAGTAGACAGAATTATAGAGTATGCCGACTTAGAAGTTAGAAATTTTTAAATTTTACGTAATATGACGAAAATCGCTAGAGTTGTTAACTTGTCACTACGGACTTAAAACTATGACATATTACAGGCATTAGGGTTTCCTATTACTGTATTTCTCTGGGATGTTAAACATGTTAAACACGTTAAAAACGGGATGTGAAACACGTCAATTTGAAATAATTTATGTTTACAACTTAGGTAAATTTACAAATAACAAGTTGTATATTAATAAAATTAAAACCGAATTCAAAACTACTGAACCAATTTTGATGAAACTTACCTAAATTGAACAATACCTACCTATCACAACAAAGTCAACAAAACAAAAAAAGAATTACTTAAATCGGACATGTAGCTCGGACGATACGCAAACACAAACATAAAAACATACTATATACACTTTTAAAAGTTTCTACATATTTTGTTCAGATGCTGATGAAATATACTCATAATATACGAAAACTAGGCAGTTCTAGAAATATTATTCATACGTAAGGCTTGAATTGAAATCTTTTTTTTTTAAGTTGGTTAAAAAGCACAAAAAATGTTGTATTACGTTACTGAAAAATATATTTTGCGTCTATTGCGAGCAGTTCTGAAGGATTTTATAGTTATAGATAGAAAAGTTCTCATTCGGATAAAAATAACTTCAAAAATAAACGGGAAAGACTCGACGGGAAAGAAAGTACTTGGATCGTTGGACGTGTTTCTCTTTTTGGTCGTATTATTGTTTTTGTTTTGGCACATGGGAATAAAATTGTCAGAATCTAATTTTGAAATCTATAATTATTTAAAAATAAATTATATCAGCCAGCGCGAGGCACATTCCAGTCATAATCTTAGTGAAACCCGACGAATTTGACAAAATAATATATTTAAACCTGTTCGTCTCTTTGCAGTTGAACTACTGGTAGTTATGTCTATTGTGGCTAGACAGTTTTGTCGTAGATGTGCGCGCTCGCATACACTTCAAAGGGAAGCCGACAGTCGTTAGTCAGACTTGTCGCGGGGCGCATTAGACAACTTTGTCTATGTCACAGGCTACACGGTCAAATTTTCATCAATCTGATCCATCAATCTGATTGACGGAATATTGACGGTTATAAAAATTTCATATTAAAAATACGATCAATCCATCAATCAGTGGCGTACACGATCAAATTTTCGTCAATCCATACCAGATTGATGGATCAGATTGATGAAAAATTGACCGTGTAGCCGGTGACTATTAGACGTCTTGTCTCAAATGTGCGCATCTAGTGCATTTTATTAAGCGATAGTCTGTCTTAAGACAGTCGTGTCTCAGGTGTCCGGTAGCTCTTTGTGCAAGCGATAGCGCGATGTAGAGCCTACCTGACAACGACACTTTATAATGCAAGCCTGCAGTAAGTCCAACGTATTTATTTTATACCTCGGATACTGTATTTTAGGTTATAGTGGGGTGTGTAGTTTGGGCAAAAGTGTGGCTGTCTATCAGTCTGTTACCTCCTACGCTTTTAAACAACTAATCCAATTTAGTTTAGTATGAAGATGATTTGACAGGCTCGAAAGGACATAGACTTTATTTGAAGACATTAGAGTTTGTTGCAGTAGAATTTACGGTTTTCGCGCCATAAAAAACTTTTGGCGTAATAAAGTTGCGGTGGTCGTCTAGTACTCAGGGCGAGCAAAGTGAGCCCCAGTATATCCCCCAACGAACATTTTGTGGTATACTTTACGGAAAACTATCACGCGACACGCCTATTGATTTGCGCTTTAACATAGTAATTTTTAGTTATATGTAGATGTGTTATCAGATCAGTCAGCCAAGGTTGTATCAGTTGTATGTATCAGTCAGTCAAGGTGTGACGACGCGAGCCCTCACAATGCTCGACTTTTAGCTAGTACATTTAGCCAGTATATTTCATTGAAAAAGGATATATACATAGTACTATTCTACAACATTCAAGAACATCGGAGCCCAGTTCAGTGAACACAATCGATCACAGCGATGTTGTCACATGACAGCGCCACGAGCGTCAGCGTCATCACGGACTCGTCGCGTAACTGGCGTTTAATGAATCCAGCATTCATTAAACGACAGTTACGCTAGTCCTCATTAAGAGAGTTCGAAGTTTAATCTCAGTTTACTTTAGGTATAATCTACGAATAATAAAACCAGGAAACGTAACTCCCATACTAATACAGTTTTAAATTTGGTTCCATTCGAACTGTCATGTAACGTCAGCCTTTGTACCGCTCAAGGTCACCTAAATATTGCAAATGTATGAAAAGTGAACCTAAGGTACACTTTTTTGACAAGTATTTTGGAGCATGTTTTTTGACGGAGTTATTCTTCCTTAGTTTTTTATAATTCGTAGGGTATAATCTATTGGTATTAACCTTAATAGGTTATTGTAGAATGTTTCGACAAAAAATAACACACACTTATATGCAATTTGGATCGATGCCGTTCCGACCGCGACAACTTTATCATCAAAAACATTCTTATTTCTTTAAACTAAAATATTTTTGAATTTAGTATAGTCGCAATCTTTTCTGAGATTATAATTTTACTTTTTTCTTGCTCCTTTTTTGTCGTAGTCCGCTAACTGAGGTTTCTTAAATGAAATAAAAAAGTTTTTCTCTCGACAGAACTACCTAGAGATAAATGTTTTAAAATATCGAAAGAGAAGCTCGAAGCGAAGCAGCAGCATATAAATAGAGATTTTATTCATACTTTAAAAACGTCGTTTCTTCCGAGTGCCTATACATTTATACAAAACGGTGGTCCCAGTTACCGCGGTAAGCGGCGTAGTTTTCAATGCTTTCTTTAGTTACATTACAAAAATGACGTAATATTAATTCATGAAGCCCCAAGCGGCCACATCCGGCCGCGATAACAATGAAAAAGCTATTGTGTCTCGTTTTGCCACGACTGATGGGTTAAAATGTAAAAAGTATTTCTTACTTTAATAAATGGGTAAACAGGAAACCAGACTACTGACTACTCCATAGTAGAAAGAAATTATCGACCTGAAAGTACAAAAAATTAAATATTCCATAGCTGTAATTGGGACCATACCTGAGCCTGCCTCCCAAGCTGGCCCATAACGGATGCATTACTACGTCCTAGTAGTTCGGCTTATACAAATGCGGTTAGCGTTATATCTCCAGATTAACTCTATACAGAGGACGCTGATATGGCCAAATAACGTAGGTCCACCATCTGCCTATTAATTTTTTTCTAAAGGTACCAAATATAAATAAGGTACAAATAATAAATATTCCACCGCTGTAACTGGGACCATACCCTACCGGAGCCCGCTCTCAAGCCGGCCCGTAACGGATGCATTACTAGGACGGTTCGGCTTACACAAATGCGGTTAGTGTTATATCTCCAGATTAACTCTACTTTATACTGAGACACGTAAAGCTAATATAATTTTCTTACTAAGGTAAACAATCTAGAATGTGTGCTGCTTAAGTGGATGTGCCCTTGGTTTATTGAAAATTGCTATGGTGTTTCTGGATTATTTATTTGAATTAGTTTTTCGTCAAGCCAGTATCTGCTAAAAGACAAACTAAACTAGTTACGCCCTTCTTAAGAGCGTGAATACTTTTGAGTATTAATTTACTGCGTTAACATGCAGTTAGGGTCAGCTCACATGGCAACGAAACGTTCGATGCAATGCGCTGCATTTTTAAATGAGCCATCCAAAATTGAACATGCTTCATAAGAAGATACACGGTGAATGGACAGACATGCCTTTAAAAATTTATCGCAAGAATTAGCAACGTGAATTGACCCTAAAATCTGTGTATGCTACTTTCGTCTCTATCTTTCTCTTTTTTTTTAAATATATTTATTCTTTTCAAAAACTTAAAAACTAATACATTTTAAACCTCGCCAAACCAAAGTTTATCGGCGAGATACGCTCATTAACATTTTTTATACTATTATCTATTGTATACGTTGTGCACTAAAACTATTGTGGACTGAGACAATATACCAATAACCAAACATCTGCTTACTCTCTCTTGAGAAACCAGAGAAAAGCTACCTAAAACCCCTAGCATGATATTTTTTATTACTGTATTCTAGTGAGAATCCTATTTAAACGCGTTGTTATTTTATACACTAAACAACTACGCGTCTAACGTATAGGATTCTTTCTCACGGATTGATTAAATATGCAGCATTAATTTTAATTTCATCATCAAAATGATGATGATGATGATTGTGATGATGATGTGTGAGCTCACAAAGAGTGGCGTTATCGGCGAGACGTACTTAAGTACTGAACCACTGCCGACAGCCTGCACCTATCTGTGGGCACGAGTAGGGTGACTGTAATTTATGATTTGCGATAAACTCCTCCATTATAAATCAATATTTTGGTTATTGGGGTGACATTAAAGAAACGCTGCGTAGTGTAAGCATATAATAATATAAGGTCCTAAAATTTCATGCAGTAATCACTTTCTTATCTATACTTATAAAATTACATGTCCTGACTGACTGACTCACTGATTCATCATCGCTGAGCAAAAACTGTTAAAGTTACAGCCACGAAATTTGGTGAGTAGGGTTGTTTTATTAAGTAGACACCCACTAAGGAAGGAATTTAGAAAATTTTACACCGAAGGGGGTGAAATAGGGGTTGAAAGTTTGAATGAAAGTTCGTCATTTCTTGAGTTAGGAACATGAAACTTTATTTTTAAGTTACTGATAAAAAATGAATGGATACATATTTAAGCATTTTTGGAAATTCTACCCCCAAGGGGGTGAAATTGGGGTTGAAAGTTTGAATGAAAGTCCGTTATTTCTTAAGTTAGAAACTTGAAATTTTATGTTTGGGCTACTGATTAAAAATGATTGGATACGTGTTTAAGCGTTTTTGGAAATTCCACCCCCAAGGGGGTGAAATAGGGGTTGAAAGTTTAAATGAAAGTCCGTCATTTCTTAAGTTAGGAACATGAAAGTTTATTTTTGGACTGCTGTTTAAAAATGAATGGATAAGTATTTAAGCGTTTTTGGAAATTCTACCCCCAAGGGGGTGAAATTGGGGTTGAAAGTTTGAATGAAATTCCGTCATTTCTTGAGTTAGAAACATGAAACTTTATTTTTGTGCTACTGATTAAAAATGAATGGATACGTATTTAAGCGTTTCTGGTAATTCTACCCCCAAGGGGGTGAAATTGGGGTAGAAAGTTTCAATGAAAGTCCGTCATTTCTTGAGTTAGAAACATGAAAGTTTTTTGACGTTTGCGTTTGACGTTTGCTTAAATAGGGTCCCGTTTTTACCCTTTGTTTATGGAACCACAAAAAGGGGAAAACTATCCATCTTTGTTATTATACTATGTTAACGCGGACGAAGTCGCGGGCAATAGCTAGTCAAATCTAAAATTTTAGTTCCATGTGTAGTAATTAAGAAAATATTATACGAAACTTTTACTATGGAAATTTTCAAAACAAAATATTTTATTTTTATTGAAATTCCATATTCTACAAGTAGTACTAGCTGACAGTCTACCTGTAGAATAAGTCTTATACCCCTCTATACACGTTCGTTATCTCTTGTATTGGTCCCTCGTTGGCCTCAACCTCTATACGCATGTTTTGAAGGAACTTACTTACCCCGATGGCTCAGCGACCCAGAGTGGATCTTCTCAGTTTCATTCCACTCTTCGACTTGTACTACTCAATATTTTAAAAAATTAGATAGTCCGGTATATTTCGAAACTGACACCCACCCTACACCTGTCCAGGCTTAGTATGACGTAGGCTGCGGTTCCCAATACGTATGAAACGCGAAGATAACGGTATGGAAATACTCCCAGCTGATAAATGTGAAATCTTAAGCTCGTGTGAGGAGGGTCCCGGGAATTACTCATATTTCGTTGTATTGGCTATTATTGTTCAATAGTATTTTGAGTATTGAAAAATTTTGAGACGGGAAAAAGGGAAACATACTAATAAATTACAAGCGAAAGAGTGTCTGTCTGTCTGTTACCTCTTCACACCCAAACCGCTGAACTGATTGTGCTGAAAGGTATGGAGATACTTTGAGTCCTGAGAAAGGACATAGGATACTCTTTATCTAGGCAAAAATGTACGGCTCCCGTGCGATATACGAATTTTGGCGCAATTGAGTTGCGGGCGTCATCTAGTTTATTTGTGAAGTGTGTGTTACATGCTATGAACTAGACTAGATATACTATTCTATGCACAAGATCTAGGTATGGACAGAAACATCCCGGTTTCTCACTTGACACATTGACAGACTGTTAAGGCGAGACCGCACTAGCGACACGATCACGATCACGAAGTGACATTTCGAAAACGTCAGATTTACGTTTATAAAACGTGAAATTCACGTTTGTATAACGTCAGATTCACAATAATTGTAAAATGTCGGTTCTATGGAAAGTAAAGTGTCATGTCGTGTTGTGTCGCGGAGTGCAGTCTCACCTTCAGTCCATTCAACAATATAACCGGATAACACTCCAAAAACATAATACTCACCATTAGCACAACATTACACTTCCAAAATGCATCATTTTTTATTAGACTTTTTTTTAGGTTAGCCTATGCTGTCCCACTGCTGGGCAAAGACCTCCCCCAGAATCTTCCATTTTTGTCGATGCCACCGTTGGTCAGCCCGGCTGATATGCCTCGTCGCGCCATCTCTTCTTTGGCCGGCCACGGTTGCGTCGTCCATCTTCCGGTACCCACTCTGTCGATATCCTTGCCTAACGGTCAGAGTGCATGCGGCTTATGTGGCCAGCCCAATCCCAACAACATAACAATTTTTCCTCACAATCAAACATTGCTACATTTTAAAACCTTCACAATTTCATTACTGGTCCGAAGAAAACTCAGAGGAAATTATAATTTAACATAATTTACAAAGTTGTTGCTCGTTATAATAAACCAAATGAATATAATAAAAGCGTTTTAAAAACCCCCAAAACAAAAGTACTTCCATGGAACTCTATTAAAGAAAAGTCCGAAGTATAAAAGTTCGTGACAATAAAATCTTCTGAGTTTTTTATCATCCAAAGAAAAATAAGTACTTAATGTTTGCTTTATTTCTCAATGGTCACGACGATTGTATTTAAGACTCTTATAGCTTTAAATTACTTTATAACTGATCATTAATAGTTGCAAATTCATTGACAAATATCTAGGCGTGTTACTAAGTAATAAGTATGTTATACTGCTTGACAGGACACTTACACGATCTATTTATTTTCTTTAATTTCAACTGCAAACTCAGCAATGTAAACAAGTATGAATATTTTGTTTTAAATAAAATTAATATCTATTAAATTTAGTTTTATTTAACAGAAGTATAATTAATACCTACATAATGTTATATCATCTTTACCGATAACACGATTTTGTGAACACTATTTTCTTGTACGTCTAAAGCTTGACCGCTGTAAAGTCGACCCTCGTAGCATACTCGTAGATGTAATAATACTCGTAAATGTATAACTACGAGTATGCTACGAGGGTCGACTTTACAGCGGTCAAGCTATAGTGTCTACCTGTCTAAAATTGGCAGACAGCAGAAGCTGCCAAGTACTCTAACATAAAGGCTAAACTGATATTCGGATATTTGCTATCCGAATATCACTTCACAATAATTTATGTCCAAAATATTTACTACCTTTGGTAATATTAATATGAGCGTGTTACCGTAATCAGAGACATTTAACAATTAATAAGTAATAAAGAGTTTGACAGATAATATATGGGGCTTATGTCAAAATTTTCATTTAATTACAATAATTATTAAGTAATTAATATTCGTCTCTGAGTGCGTCAGTAAGTCTAGAATTCAGAGTTGCGTGTAAGTCAGGTGTAAGTTTATATTATATCAGCTGTGCCTCTCGCTTAAGCCGCTGAACCTATTCAAATGAAATATAGTATGTAGGTACTTTATTTTTCGGAAAAGAGCATAGAATTTACTATTAAATCTTCTATTAGGATGTATATTGAAATATAATAAATAGATGTACATATTATTGTATTTATTATATTTCAGAAATAAGCGAATTGTATAGATTTCAAATGCCAGGATAAAGCCAATATTTTTAACAAAAAAAACAACAGTTTACATTTTATAAGTGAAAACAAAATAGCAGGCTTATTACCTATACGTCTCAAATTCTCCTTTTTCTTCTTTAAGACCGTGTTCACACCAAACTGACTATACGCCGCTGAATGTGAGCGAGCGTTACGCAGTTTATTGTATTTCCATACATATTCACTTTTTCGTTCACACCTAACGGACAATACGCCATTACGCTAGGCGTAGGCGCGGACATTCGATACCGTATATTTTGTATGAGTTTCATGTTCACACTGGGGCTCACAGTGAGCCTGCTCACATTCAGCGGCGTATAGTCAGTTTGGTCTGAACACGGCCTAAAGGTCTTGCCACACCTATATCCAAGCTTCAAATTGTGATACACAAGCAAAGCATCCATCTTCGCTCGTAACCTCATACTAGACCCTTGACGAAGGTAACATTCCAGGTCGTTATTGGAATTCGTACAGCCTGTACCTCAGCCGGAATACCACATTCATATTAAACGCTTGTTATTTTCATAAAAGCAAGCCTCCACATTTTTGCCTTTTATCATCCCTTTGATATAATATTTCAGTGTTTTATTAATACTAGTTTTTGTACACTTCATGTGGAATTGTGACTTAGGTATAACCAGAATAACGAGGCACAGAATTTTATATTATTTAACATTTTATGTATGTTTTGCCTCGATACGCCGTTTGGATTTTAACTTGTTGTTACCCAAAACTTCGTTTGCTCTGAAATTTCTTTATCGCTCAGGAGACTTAATTTTTTTTGAGATAAGAATTACTTACTATGCTTTTCTAGGATTATATTGGGGCTTAATTCATTCAGCGAGTTAAGCAGTAGGTGACAGACAGACAGACTACACTTTTGACAGAAACAAAATGAAATTCCGCCTAAGGCGTAAAATATTATCCTGTAATAATATTTTAAAATAATATGACCAGATCTCTACCGTTAACAAAAGCCGTTATTAGGGTTGCCAACCGTCCTGTTTTCCCAGGACATGTCCTAGTTTTCTTAGTGTCCTGGGACATCCTGGATAGTTTTTAGATAGCGTCCTGGGTTCACTACAAATTATCCAAGTTTAAAATTTTGTTGTAAACAAAATTGTTTGTTTATATTACGATAAATAGTTTTAAGTATATTGTTTTATTGATTAAAAGACATTATTATTTTAATTTCCTAAACCTTAGTGTCTTTTGTCACTAGATAATTCTACTATTGCGAGTCTTGTGTCGTGTTTTTGAGCGAAATCGTTTTGGTTTTTGTAACTACAAGCCTGTTTTTTTTAATTTTAGGTTGGCAACCTTACGTTATGTTATGTGTAAACACAGAGAGTTACGTGAAGTAAAAAAAATCTTCGGCCCTCCTTGCACAATTTCACCATGAACCTAATAAGTTTTGTTACACCCCATGTAAAGTAAAATATGAGCTGTACTAATACACGAAGAAATACACAAGTTTTTCAATTCGCCCCCGATTGTATATTTCTATTATTTATAGCAGGTGGCAGTAAACGTTTTGTCCCGTAGTAATGAGCTCGCGCGAGTCTTGCCTCAAATATAAACAAACTGCCTTTGTCCCAAATTAATATTTGGCGCAGTACCCAAACTTGTAATGACTTAATTGGATATGTTTTTGTGAATATGAATTGTTTTAAAGTTAAAATCTATGTAGGTTATGTTTTATGGAATAAGAGCCTATATCAGTGTTTTTTTCTTAGAATAATAAATGTGAAAACATGTAAATGGTCTATTGTAATATTCCTAGAAATTTTATAATATGTAAATTTGTACTGTTTGTTTTCCTAAATAAAATAAAATAAAATAAAAAATACCTTTTCGTAAAATGTGCCCTCTTTCTGACGAAATCTTCAGTTAAGCCATAAACATGTCATTCAATATTTTTGTGATTGTATGTTCTGGACTTACCTCATGGTTTATTGTACAATATATTATGCGGTAAAATTAATTTCTATGGCTTTAAGTAACTAATATTTCTTTGCATCAAAGTCGTATTCGTTAGTAGAGTTTATAAGAGAGAATGTAACACAAGAATAAATACAGTAGCTTCCAAATAAATCAATTAATATTATTCAGTAAATACATAATATATTCATAAAATGAAGACAAACAAAAGGTTTTCAGACGCCGTCGTTAATAACGTTGAATCATTATAAATTGGAAACAAAATTAAAATGATTAATTCGCAACGCGTCAAAACACTTTGCATAAAAAAGAAAATGTTTTTATGGGCGCCAAAAAAAGTAAAATGGGAACCTACCGAAATTAACATTGATGGCATTTATTTATTTCCATTTGCCTTATATTTTCTTTTTATGAAAAAAAATATGACGCGAACGCAAAATGAGTGTAATTTTAACTCGAAAATGGCGGCCATACATTCCGCTCGCGCGTAATTGACTTCGCCTAATGAAACGTCACTCAGAGAACTGTGTTCAAATGTATCTGATTCCATATTAAAACGAACAAGTGTTCTATTATAATTTATTCGTGTTTCGATTTTGTGGCATGATAAAATCGCAAATACTTTTTGTATTTATATTATTACTACGCCTGTATTTTTTTAATCCTTCGATCGCGGATTCTTGGAAATGCTATTGTATTCTATTGTTGTCGCGATCACCGGTGCTCTTATGGGGCTTGAAGAATTAAAGAAGGCAAACAAATCAAACGTAAGCAATCATAGTACCCACTGTGCTTTATCAACTTTATGTTGCTTAGTCACCAAACGTGCGCACCCCTTATTTCATAATTAATATAATTTATCCCCCATTTTCTCGTACATTTGCTTTCCGAGACGAAATCAATTAATATTTAAACATCAAAGATTAGCTGCGAGTAAACGGTAAACGGTAATTGCTAACTTTTAAATGTATTTTGAGAAAAACGACTGAAAATCCCCGTTCAGATGTTTTTGGCACTCGATTACGCTGTCGCAAAGTTTAATTACGGAAATTCTTAATTATTTTGATGCGCAGAATAACTTTTTCGGTCCGCCATAATTGAATTATATATTTTTTTTTTTTAAATCGGCCGTGATCAATTTATTTGCGAGTGTTTTATGTTTCAGAAAAAATAAAGGAGATTGATAAACCTATTTCTGATGGTAACTTTTTATGCTTAAGGGTATATAATAACGATTTAACACAATAATTTTCTACTTGTAATGATTCAAATAATAATAATTTTGCCTTTAGTAATTAAATAGTATATTAAATAGTATAAATAGCAGTAATTTTGATTTTAAAATTCATTAATTTTATGCTAATAAAATATTTTCTCAAAATATACGTGATGATATCCACCATTTCGGGAACTAGCCCGGCGAAAAGAAACGAAAAAGCTGGTCGTCATCTCTTACCGAATCGATGGAAAAATTTTCGTTAAATTGAGAGGATTATAACCACTACAGCTTTACGTAACTCGTTAAACTTACAACAGGCTATATTGACTTTTTACAGTCTATAATTTTATGTCTTGGTCATAATTTTGGGTGCGAGCCAAAACCGTAAAATAAAATCGATGGTGGCGGGAAATAGTTTTTTGAATTCAATAAACTCGTTATATTTACTGAAATATTGGAACAATCCGACTAAAAACCTGGACGTTTTGGTCGTTGGCCGTTTCGCGCGTTGATTTTGGCCTCACGGGAATGTGGGAATAAAATATAGCCGGCATTCCAACCCGTGGTACACCGGTGCTGGACGTTGAAATATGTTAGAATAACGAACTATTTTATTAGTAATAAAACAAAATATTTTAGATCCGTCATTTTAAAGACCTAAAAGTATGTTTTTGTTCATGGTCAAAATCAGAACTAACACCGCTGCAGTTGACAAGAGGGGGATGCTAATTCCCTTCTTAAGCGCAATGCTTTCTCCCTCCATTTAACGGATTTTTAATCTGTTCACATGTCCTGACGCGAATCTTACCTTTTTTACCCATTCCAAAAAAGTACGCCACGCCTAAAAACAGTTTTCAATTCAACATGTCTTAAGCTAGCTGTACACATTGGGCCAGCCCATGGAGCCGGCCAGCCAGCCTTACATTACATAGAGTAAAGAGCCTTCGATGGCCAGACCTTCCCCAGTATTTTGTATTTACAGTTGCTCTTCACTGCTAGACACCCTCAAAGTCTTTAAGAAAATTTAAGGGTGTCTGGCAGCTGTCAAAAATGTCCGACACTAGAAGACGAGATTCATCCACTTACCGCGAAGAATATAAGCTATGAAATTGAGCTTTACTCTTTCTTGAAGGTCAGGTAGATCTCCAGAACTGGATACCTCCTAAAGTAACCGCGACCGAACTCCATAGTTACTGGTCGTTCTTACCTATGAAAAGGCCACAAGCAGTTAAACTTTCAGCTTTACAAAACTGAAGAATGTCTGGCCGTGGCAGGCTCTTGGTCCAACAGTATTTGGAGAGTATATTAGTTACTTTTTTATACAGTTTTCTGATGCAAAAGCATCGTCGTCGTCATCATCATTTTAAAACGTAATAATTAAACTGTAAATAAGAATATTAATTCCAGTGTGTAATAAACAAAGAGGTTAAATATCTTATAACCTGCGCTCCGTCTAATTCCTCGCAGCAATTTATTATCGACTTACTTCAACACTGATGTACAACACAGACTATAGAAGTGTAGACACAGCATTAAAAATTAGTTTTTTAGTAAATAGGTGTCCTTCGGTATACAGTTGCCAAGTAGTACTCACAAGAGAGGGCAAACAAGCAAACGAGAAAACCTAATAAAAGGCTTAACACCGCTTTTGAACTCTAACATCACTGGAAGTATTAAAAGTGCTTAATAACTTTAGAACACTTGCACCGTAATATAAAGGTACACCGTACACATAATAAATAAATAAGAAACAGATGAGAATCCAGGCGTAGCACGTTCTACGCCGTAGAAGCGTCGCAGAACCGCTACGGACAGCTCGCTGACAAGGGCTACGCACATGATGCGTTTTAAGGTGACGCCGCGTTAAAGTAAAAAAACCGTGTTGGATATGTTTTAGGTTGCTTGTTTTCTATGAGAGGCCGGCCCGGCCTCTCATAAAAAACAAGCAATGGAACAGCAAAAATGGAAAGGGCGTAAGCAACAAAATGGTTTTTGTCGCGTAATTTAAAAACCATAAATACATTTCGTATAAGCTACATTAGGCAAATTAAAGTGTATGCTTGAACCAATCTATGTACAAATTTTGGAAGCTTAAATCACTCTCCTCTGTTGGCAAAATAGGAATCCCTTTTTTTACAGAAGTCTTTTTGATTGATTATTCTGTGTTATAAAAGTTGACCAATCGTGTTATGCTATGGGTAATTCAAAGACAAAGACATGATGAATACTGACAATGAACCTTAATTTCTTAGCTTTAGTCATTGCTGAGAAAAATCGATATCGCTACAGCCAAATTATCAAGGCGTCGCCTTAAAAGTGCGCGTCCACCGGATCGGAATCGGACCGTATGGAGTGGGCGGATTTTTTGCTTTCTATTCTATGATACTGCGTGCACTGTAGCGTCATTTCTGCGCCTGACAAAAATTATATAAAATATATCCTTTACTTGATTTTGAAAATTTCGTGTCAAGTCGAACACGCGCTTCGTAAAATCGACACCAGTTCACAGCACCTTTGTTGCGCATTTTCCCCGCTTTATGTGTAAAGAAATGTACCAAATGATGTGGGTCCGCCACCTGCCTGTGAATTTCTTCGATAGTACTATAAGTTTGTCGCTCTATGGTTGTAGCTACCGAATGCAATAGTTCAGCTCGCAGCTGGAGCGTAGTATTATTCTCCGACGCAATATGCGACTACATAAAATCTCATTTCTTACTCCACTTTTATTAACTAAATAATAAACAACGGTACACTCTCTAATTCGGTCGTATTTTAACGAGAAGGAACTGTTCCAATAGAATTTTAAGACGCGAGCATTCGTTTGAGATTATTTGAACGAATTTAGTATGTAGAAATACTGAAAAGCATACTCGTAATGATTCTATTTTAACATAGCTTGTCTGCAATTATTATTAATGAATAAATAGTGTACGCAAAATGCACATGCTAGGTTAAACACGTGTGGTAGTTGGTACTCGGTTTTGGAATTATAATTCGCATACGTCTAGTCTGCGACTAGACGTATGCGACTAGTCGCATACGTCTATGCGACTAGGTGTTTGTGTGCCAAAGTGTGCAGACTTTGGCACACAAACACCGTGCCAAAGTCTGCCGAACTGAAACGACGTTAGACGATGCACGACAACGCCGCACCGTCGGAGTGGGGGTTGTAGGTTGGTTTTCATTACGGAATTTCTTGATTCGGTCGCCACGCTCAAAACCCGCGATAAAAACTATGCAGCTTTAAACTTTGCAAGCAGCGAGTAAATAAATGTCAATTTTATTGAGATGTTAAAATTATCAAACAAATCACCTCCGATAACTTCAGGAGCTACTGTCTGCTTTTATATCTGAACGTATTCCATATATTCCACGTTAGACAATAAACATTAAAACGCGAATAAACCATTAGAATAAAAGATAAACGCCACGTGTAGAGCTTCGATAAGAGAAATTAACGATAACTGCTCACATATTAGAGTTCACTGCGGCCAGACATTAGTCTGCATTATAAATAGACTGGATGAGTTAGTTTAGTACCTTATACAGGGTGTAACAAACTAAGTGATAATACTTTAGGGTGTGTGTGTTCCTTGTGAAAGTAGCAGCGCTGAAAGACCAATTTTGCCTTGCCTTGCTCATACAAAAGTGAAAATAACTGTATTTTAAAAAGATAAAACCGACTTCAAAATTGTACGCAATTGAGAATTAAAATTCCCTGTCTCAAAAACTACTGCACCGATTTTGATGAAACTTGCAGTATTCCCTAAGTTGAATAATACCTAGTACAATAAAAAAAGAATCATTTAGATCGGACCTGTAGTTCCGGAGATATGCGTGCACAAACATAAAAACATACATACATACGAGTACATACATACACTTTTGAAATTTGGCACATTTGTTCAGAAGCTGTTATAGATTAACATATACAAAAACTGGGCGGTTCTGAAAATATTACAATACATACGCGTTGAATTGATAACCTCCTTTTTTTAAAGTCGGTTAAAAAATTAGTATTTCAACGCTGCTACTTTTACGGTGGACTCTTTACAAGGAACACATACACACCCTAAAGTATTATCACTTAGTTTGTTACACCCTGTATAGCACTAGATAATACCCGTAACTGCGTTGCGCCCAAAATTAGTTTATACTGGAACCGTACATTTTTTCGGGATAAAATTACCTATGTCCTTTGTTGAAACTCAGAGTATCTCTTTACAAAATTTCTACCAAAAATTGTTCAGCAGTTTGGTCTGAAGAGTTAACAAAAAAACATTCCCAGTTATAATATTAGTATAGATTATGAGATATTTGATATTTTAAGATGAAATATCAAAGTATATTCGCCGTCTGCGCCCTTTGGCGGTTCAGTTGACAATACCAACAAGAACTCTTTATCAAGTTGAAAAATATAAGTGCATATTTGTCACACGACTGTAACAGATGACCTAGGTTCCCCCAGGGCCCAGGGCATTCAGACGGACGATAGCTATGCTAATATACAGACAGATTAGTCTTCTAAATCCGTCTGGGACAAACAAATCATCCCACGTAAAACCCCCATTCTTAGTCTGGATATTCGAAAGTTTGGAGAATTTATACGGTGTAGAAGTACCAGTAGAAATGTTTGTACAGACTTAATGATTTTCAAGATTTAAGAGCTTAGATTGTTTGACGTGTTTATTATTATATCATAGACAGCAAAAAAACAAAAGCAACAGCAAAAAAATTACTAAAAAAAATGATAATTTTTAGGTCTCATAAGACATCATTACTAAATTATATTGACACTTGATTTGTTAAAATCACATCAGTAGTTTAGTCAGTACGACGACGTACGTACGTAGTTGGCAGTCTATATACAATGTAGAGTGCCAAAATCATCGTCTTTCTTTTTGGCTTAGCCGTAGTCGAGTAAAAGCTAAATAAATCAATAGCATCAGTTCTATTAGTAGCCACATATTTGGATGGCACTACTTTTTTGCGTGAACTTTTCTTCCTATCCGTCAATTTCCCGAAATATTATCTTCGTGAAATTAAAAATATCTAAAAGAAACTCTACTAAAATAATAACTGTATTAAAGGACCAAAAATTAACCTTTAAAGAAGACAATGTCTTATTTTCATTTGCAAAAACGCAATCCGTCAAGTTATAAATGTAGCAAAGTTTTTTGACCTTTAAAGAGCAGCGCGGGGTTTTTAATTTGGTGGCGTAATGCCCGGAACACGATGTTTCTAGAACCTAATTACTCCCATTGTTTTCGGGATGGGATTTTTAATATCGCTAACAGCCTGCGGCTAGAACTGCCGTCTCACTCGCCCTTATGGAAAATAAATAAAGCAGAAATTATTTCAATTCTAAAATGAGGGATATATGAGTCGGCGGTTTTCGCGCGCTTGCAATTTCATGCAATAATTCCGCCATTTTTATATTTCGAATTTCGAACGTGTTTCGCAGCAAACACCGGTTTTTTATCATCATCATCTTATTTATTCTTGTCATTCTAATCTGTTTATTCTAATCATTCTCAATTGTCATTGAAATATGCCTAAGAGTGGACCAGGGACCAGGGTCAATGAAAACATTAATTGTATTCGAAATCGCATTTTCTTTTTTTTTCTATAACATAGTTGCATAAATAGGTAGAGTCATGTGGGTCAAGTATGCACATTTAAATTTTGATGCTTTAAAAAACTCAAATATTATTAGTACAATGAAACAAAACTGTGTTCATTTGTAAGACTGTTTATTTGTCACCAACTTAAACACAACAATAGTATTTTTCAATAGCTTATATTTAAAGAAACTTTAGAAAACAATAACCCTTCCATTTGCGCACTTTTACCCCAGTATCGGGGTATGTGTGCGCAGCACTTTGGGTAAGTGTACGCAACAACAAAATATATATTATATTATAGAACATAAAGAATATTCTTTTATAATTTTAATTTGTAACTACGAGTACTTATAGTTACTTAAAGTAATCAACAAAATCGTCTTAAATCAAAATATCAGAGCAATAATTTTCACTTTTTGAAAAATATTTTTCGAGATATTTACAATGCGCACACTTAGACGCTGCGCACACTTGACCCACATGACCATACATAAAATGCATGATTACCATGACATTAGGAAGGAGCACATATTATATAGTTCATAATCAAACAAACATCATCAAAAATCATCACCAAAAACTATTATCATCATCATTATTTCATCACTATTACTCTTTTTTTCAATAACTAGTATGTTTTACAAAGCTTCAACATACATTGTTAACAGACTAACTAAGCGACGGCTTCTTATGGAACCGAGCCAAAAGCGTCTCGACCTGAGAAATTGACTTATGTACGAGAATAAAATATGGTAATCAATTTCTGCCTCGCCTGTGGAATATCTTAAAATTATCTTTTTTGAACCTTAATTACTTGTTAGTAGGCCACAGGTAGACAAGTTGTCTTCGTTGAGAAGGTTGAAGTTTGTAAATACGTAAGAGATTGGAATAATGGGCTTTTTTCTAATAATTGTACTTTGCTTATCTTGTGGTGTTACTTACCGTTAACTTATCCAACCAACCAACTTAATTATTAACCAACTTGACTTATTAAAATGTAATCCATACTAATTACTAATGTTTTAAGTGAGAAAGTGTGTCTGTATTTCTGTCTGTCTGTTACCTCTTCAGGTCCATACATACTTTAAATCCCGGAAAGGACATAGGATACTTTTATCTCGAAAAAATAATCGGTTCCCATGCGATGAATTTTGGCTCAACGAAGTTAAGGTCATCTAATTTTATTATAGTTGGCTTTATTAATAAAGAGAGAAAGAGAGAGAGAGAGAGAGAGAATATAAAGAGGGTAAAGTGATTAATCTACCCTCCTTACCATAAGTAGCGCCTTACAGAACAAATCGGCCGTAACGCGTGTGAGTCTCATTAAATTTTTCCGTCCTATGCGGGGCACAAAAAACGGTGGACAATTTATTCTGAAACGGGTTTGGGCACCACTAATCGGCGTCATCAATCAACGGGCTTGATCGGATCAAACGGGGAGGCCCCCGGGCCCCCGCTGCCCCCGGGCCCCCGCCCCCGGCCCTGGGGCCCCGGTGAACGGGCTAATGTGGATAATAAATAGAATTTCTAATTAATTTAACGTGCATCGGTATCCGAGGTTAATGGCGTGCAATTTGCAATTTAATTCTGTTACCATCGTGATTGTAGTTTACACGCTTATTGTACCAAATTTTGATTTTGTATGAGGCTCGAGGTCGCATGTACCATGAGAGAAATTGATGGTAAATTATTATGGATGTATCTATTTTTATTAATAATCAAGACATGAGTAGAAGAAGCAGGTAAGTATCAGTTTAAAAAATGCCGTTTTTTGCATAAATCGAGGCTCTAGGACCGGGAAAATTATTTGAAATAAAAAAAATGTGCATTTTATGTATAGCCAGATAGATTAGCCATATGATGAAGTAGGTAAATTAAAAAAAAAAGGTAAATTGCAAGGTTGCTGTGGATTTAAGGTGATTGCATATTTATCAGCACGCATATTTTCGCTGCATAGAATTCATTGGTTGAAATGATGTGAAACCTCGTGAAACTTTCGTGTGTATTATGCGATGCGTTCGATGCGTACGATGCGTACAGTGTCTGACAAATGTGCGATCAGCTTTAAGGAAGTTTGCACAAATGTGAGTAAACGCTATATTTTCTAAACAACCCCGCAACTATCATCACTTGGTCACATTCGAGTTCTAATTACTCGGGTAAGCCTCTTACGATCGGCAATAGGCCCCAGGTATTATGAAGTATCGAGATTGGATTCTAATTTCGATGCTCGTTCCATTGGATGTTGCTGGAGGACTATAAGTGAAGCTTATTAGCTATGTCCACACTAGGCGCTTTCGTCTTCAATTTTCGTCATCTTCTTGTATTCAACTTTCGTTTTGGCGCATTCAATAATTGAATGCGTCAACGAACGTAATGCCAACATTGTCATTTTTGAAGTTTTGGATACGGTTAGAGGTTAGAGGTTAGAGGTTACGGTTATACGTCGCGGGCATGCCCCACGTTCACTGTTGACTGCGCTATAACGCATGCCCTTGACAAACAGAAAAAGGCACAGTGTGGACAAAGCTTGCATCGCTTTGTAAAAATATTAGAGCACTAACCAATTTAATAATGTTCTACAATATTTATTGTAACATGGTAAAACGTCTGAACGATTGAACAACTAGGTCTCGTTAGTGAACGCGATTTTTGGACTGCCAAAATGCCAAAACCAAGTAACTTTAAAATTATAATACGTCCCAAAATATTTCGCGTACGACCATATACATCCTTTTTTTACATGGCGAAATGTTTTGCGCATCCCCGGCGGATTGGGGACATCAGTCGGGGTATGTGGGACTCTCCGAGGAACTACCCACTACGACCCATGGTGCTCCACTCCCCGCTTAGACACCATACACCATACACACTTACGAGTATTGTGACACTACTCAACGCGCAGTCTATTAGCACGTTCTGGTTTGCCTACGCGTAACTTTCCTAATATTAACGCTTCTTAATATTAATTCTTGACAGTTGACAATCACGGTCACTTCAACAATATTATTATATAATTATAAAGCGGAATAATTTGTTTGTTTGTTTGAACGCGCTAATCTCAGGAACTACTGGTCCGATTTGAAAAATTATTTCAGTGTAAGATAGCCCATTTATCGAAGAAGGCTATAGGCTATATTTTATCACGCTAAGACTAATAGGAGCGAAGAAACAGAGGAAATTGTGAAAAAAAACGGGGGAAATTATTTGAAAGGGCGTATCTCACGAACTACTGGAGCATTTTTTCTGTTATTTGGCACACATATTAGAAGTAGACTACGTGAAGGATCATAGGCTATTTTTTGTGGACTAATTTGTCTGTGAAATATCTAATTTATGCGGGCGAACGTCTACTAGTATAATAATAAGGTTTAAAAGTGTCCCAAAATATCTCCAAAAGCTCTATCGCTTGCACGAGATTTCCGCGTCGTGGCCAAAAATGTCAGATTGGCGCGAAATCAATTTTATGCGAAACAACCGCTGACGTGGGTAATGTTGACTGGCAAAATGAATTCGGCCGGTGTTCATCCACCCCCGAGTTACCCTAATCCGTAAACGTCACGTTTTTACCTAAGCCAAGATTACGGTGAGGTGATGGAGGTTTCATTTTTTTTATTGCAAAATAATATTTCATTGTCTTCCCGCAAGCGCTGGATTAAGAAAAAAAGATAAATAACCTCCTTTTTTGAGGTCGGTTAAAAATATAGTCAATATCTAGACAAAAAAGCCATAATCAATAAACATAATCAATCAAATCTTACTTCATTTATGAGAAAACATGGAATACATGCAGTTACAAAATATAAATCTTTCAAACTTCAATTTTAGACTTCATTCTGAATAAACATAACCACTCTGTTATTCAAGATGTATGAAAAATGCGGCCCGCTCATACATAATGTGAGCGTCCCTTAATAGAGAAAAAATGCTGAACACAAATTACAGACGATATAACTATCAGTTTTTGCGTCCACAATTAATCTTGCTAATGGTTTCTCGACGGGGGTAGTTAAATCAACGTTACTCGTGATTTTCGCGACAGGAACGCGACAGAACGCCGGGAAATGACATGGCTGAAATGATGGAAGCCTCTATTCGGAAATTTGCTGGCTGTTTCGAGAATTTTCTTGATGTTGCTATCCGTTACATGGCTTAAGCTATATGGTTCGTACATAGGCGTTACCGACATTTTTATTGTGTACGAAAAGACAGCCAGGAGTTTTTGCGTGAAAAAGTATTAGTCCTTTTTTTATGAAATAAGGGGGCAAACGAGCAAACGGGTCACCTGATGGAAAGCAACTTCCGTCGCCCATGGACACTCGCAGCATCAGAAGAGCTGCAGGTGCGTTGCCGGCCTTCTAAGAGGGAATAGGGTAGGGATGGGAAGGGAAGGGAATAGGGGAGGGTAGGGAAGGGAATAGGGTAGGGGATTGGGTAGGGGATTGGGCCTCCGGTAAACTCACTCACTCGACGAAACACAGCGCAAGCGCTGTTTCACGCCGGTTTTCTGTGAGGACGTGGTATTTCTCCGGTTGAGCCGGCCCATTCGTGCCGAAGCATGGCTCTCCCACGTCTAAACTAATAGTAGCTTCCATACTAATATTATAAATGCGAAAGTGTGTCTGTCTGTCCGTCTGTCTGTCTGTCTGTTACCTCTTCACGCTCAAACCGCCGAACCAATTTGGCTGGGCATGGAGATACTTTGAGTCCCGGGAAAGGTCATAGGACGCTTTTCGTCCCAGAAAAATATACGGTTCCCGCGCGATAAACGAGTTTTGGCGCAACGGAGTTGCGGGCGTCATCTAGTGTGAAAGTGTATCTGTCTCTCTGTCTGTATGTGATATTACGTGATTATCTAGTGTGAGTGTGATCACTATAAGTGTGTATCTTTAACTAGTTCTAAGAATAAGTAGTAGAAACATAAAATATTTACCTTCTAAATTTAAACATTTCTGAACGCACCGGTAAACTAATAATTACTTCAACGAAACTAGAAAAACAGTTTAAAAACTGGTACCCAAGTTTTATTCGTATTTCGCTCGAGAACTAAACTCTGTAATACAATTTGGGAGTTAAAGATTATGCGGGTTAAGAGATTAAGGTAGTTGCAGACTGCACAGTTACTTTGATCAACTGCAATTTATCTTATTACCTGACAGTCGACGCCAGTTATTATAGTCGGACAGACTAGCTTTGATACTTTTACAAGTAGATTCTTATTTATACAAGGTGTAACAAAACTAAGTGATAATACTTTAGGCCCTAAACCAGGGGTTCTCAATCTTTTTCAGCCTGTGGCGCACTTACAAGTCAATATTTTGTCACGGTGCCTTACTCTACCTAGCTATTACAAAAATAATACTTACATTAATAATCACCTTTATTAATTATTAATGATAGTTAAGTTAAGCAAGTAAATAATAATAAACAAATATTTAATCATTTGCCTGCTTTGTATAATAATTCATATTATAATTTTATTTTATAATATTTGTGGTTATTGATAATGATGGAGGATCGACTCACGGCGCCCCTCTTGCCTTTCCACGGCGCACCAGGGCGCCGCGGCGCACAGTTTGGGAACCTCTGCCCTAAACTATAAGGCTTGCGGTCTGCCTTGTTTGTTTTGCCACCTTGTGGCCCTTGCCTGCCAAAAGGTTGCCGACCGCTGCTTTAGGGTGAGTATGTGTCCCTTATATAGAAATCACCATGGGCAAACGCCCGAGTGTCATGAATTTTCCCATTCAAAAGTAGCAATATAAGAGAATTTTTGGCTGGATATAGGCGGGGTATTGCTAGAAATTAGTTAAATTGTATTGATGCTACGAATTTTCACAAAGTAACGCCTGATATTATTAACTATTTAAATAGTCGATGAATTTTCACGTTTAAAATAATAGTTAAGTTATAAAAGAATATTTATGTTGTGTACGTACTAGATATTATGTTGGCCAAATTCGTTTACTCAAAAACTTTATCTAAATCGCTTCAGAGGTTTTAGCGTAAAGAACAAACAGACAGACATTTATGGAGTACGTTAGAATATAGTACTATCAGAGAAATTGGTTCCTAGGCAGATGGGGGACCTACGTAGTTTGGTTAACATTGAAGTGACATGATCCGACCAAATGACGTTGGTCTGTCAACTGCCTAGGAACAAATTTCCTCGATGGTACAATTCATGCTAATATTATAATAACTAGAAAGCAAAGTCGGGGATATCTAGTTATTGAAGACATGAGTGGAAGAACCAGACAACTAACATTTTATAACATAAGGACAATTACGCATTTCCTTATAATTTTAACAAAGCTTGTAACTTACGGTCTACTTCATCATTTAACTGATATATCTGGCTACACATTAAATCCACTGTTTTTTGATTTCAAATAATTTTTCCGGTCCTAAAGCCCCCGTTTATGAAAAAAATGAATTTTTTTCTGTTACTTACCTGCTTCTTCCAGTCACGTCTTCAATTATTATTTAGAAGACGCGTCCCCAGACGTCCAGGCTTTACAAAATAACAATTATTCAACCATCAGACCCTGTGGATGATGTAAAAACAATGGATTCCTAAGAAAATATCTGTAATTGCCATCGTCGGGTCAGGGGCTCGAATTCAATAGTCTCGGTCCGTTGTTTGAATATCGATTATGAGAAGACAAACCTTTGCTTAGAACACTGTTACTGCTAACAATTAGTCTGGTACACAGAAATAATATTTTGTTTCTATGGAAATGTTCCTCCAATTTACGTATAATATAATTAATAATTTATTACGAGTAATATAGCAGACAGTTTAATTCATCAAGCCCCAAGCGGCCACATCCGGCCGCGATAACAATGAAAAAGCTATTGTGTCTCGTTTTGCCACGATCGATGGGTGCACTAACAAACTACAATGTAAGCCCCATCTTTTTGCATTTAGCAAGCTGATGATGAAGAAATTTTGCTAAGACCTTTTGTTTAGATACGCACATATAAAAAGACAGACGGATACATCAAACTTATGTTTCCGACGCAACGCGACGGTTAAAAAAAAGTCGGCGATCGCACAAAAATTATAACAAAGAACTGAATCTGGGGCAATGCAAATCGACAGTGTTGGTCTAAGTTCAGTTTAATGAGGCAAAACTTTGGTTGTTTAACATCCAAACGATGGATTTCGAAATTCCGAATTTCTGAATAGCGCACATAACTAAGGCAAGGAAAACTGCACCCGGCTGCTTTAGAGTTTTTAACTTATTGCATTGATCTACATAATCTTTTGCCAGTGTTCACCAACTACACCCTTAGTATCTAAACACACTATGCCGAAGTTCCGCGGCGGAAATTCCGCATGATTACGTCAGCAATGTCAAATGCATACAATATGATGCGACGGAATTTCGGCATAGTGTGTCATCGGTAATTTAAAAAACATTGCAGGCGGAATCATGCGGAAATTCCGTCGCAGAACTTCGGCATAGTTTAGACACGCTAAGGCTCAATTTATACCAGCGCGGAATAGAATGGAAGCGTCTTTTTGCAACGAAACTATGTACCTACTATCGAGGAAATCGATTCATAGGCAGTTGACAGAGCTACGTCAGTCGGTCAGATTATGACAATTCAATATCTACTACTAGTATGTGAACTGTTGACACGGCCAATCAGCCTATGAATAAACTAATTCTCTGATAGTACATAGCACAATGAACTGTATGTCAACAGTATAACTCACAAATTAATTATGAGCCAAAATATTGAACATACGTCTTATTAAATTAAATATTGTGAGAAAGACATATCCTCTTCCGGGCTGCCTTCAATAGGAAATCGAATGCTATTATTCGATCATACAAATTCTCATAAGCTTTTCCGAGACGAAGAGTGTTACAAATAAAAATCACCGCCTCACAAAAAACACACATATTTCACATGTCAAAACAAAAATAACAAAATCAAAGGATCCGTCCAAATCCCATAGTAATGACATTTCTGTGAGCTTATTATAAAGGCGGCTAAATCTCAACTTTCCCAATACCTTTTGTTTCTCGCAGGGCTGGCACAAATGGGAAACATTTTATATAAACTGTTTTTATTGGGGTCAAAAAAGTTTCACTTCTGGCAGCCCTATTCTGTTAGGGACGTGTTAGTCTATGTATTAAGGGTAAAGCCTGCGAGACAGGGTCTCTCGAAGGCTTTGCGGAAGACAGGCGCAGACAAATATTTGTCACGTTGTTTTATATTGTCATTCCGGATACTCTGGCCTGGGCATTAATTTGTACTTACTTGGACAAACTTATTGGATGAAGAGAAAATTGGAAGAATATTAGTTAGGGTAAAGATATTGGATTTTTATTGCTATTTAAACAAGACTGAAGAATGTCGCCCTATTAATCATAATAATTTAACATTGATCCCTTTTATATATTTAGAGATCGACAGCCATTATTTTGAATTTTTATTTATATTTTTCCTTGTCCGCATACTATGATAAAGTGGTTTGACAGACAAGGAATATATTACGTGTCTGTGAACGTGGATTTTATATCATGAGGCTTGATTACTTATAGTATCTTTAGCGCTGCTACTTTCTCGGGGAACTCTATAGGCTACCCCATACACTCCCTAAAGTATTATCACTTAGTTTTGTTACACCGTGTATATATTATATTGGCGAATATTGATAATCCCCACAAATATTTTACAACGATCATCTTCCAGAAGATGATACTTCTAAGTCGTAACAGCTTAGTAAAGAGGCGCTCTACAAGTTCACTGGGCCGTAACTTCGAAACAATGGTTATTCAATTTGTTTATAAACAACAACCGAAGCCAAGCTAAAGCCATTTAATTTCTCAATAAAATGTCAATTAAGTGTAATTAATATCGGCTCTGTATCGATCAGTGCGGCTTTCACACTAAACTGCGAATCCGCAACGCAAAACTAATAAACGAGTATGGAGTAGTCAGTATCGATGTCATTGTATGCGAATCTTGTTTACGTAGGTCAATTTGTAGACTGCCTCAAAACGTACTGAACTGAATTTACTTATATTATGTTAAATCTATCAAAATAATAATACAATTAAAGCTACGTTTATTATGTACTTCTTATCTCAATAAAAATAACTTAAAAATATAAAATCAATGAGAAACAAAGAAAATGTAGCTAACCGGAATTCTAATTGCACTGACTCGTAGATCTTTAGATCGTATGTTAATTTTCATAATACAATGTCATTACGCGCAGTTTTATTTAAAAACGATAAACGTAGAATCGCAGTTTTCTGCGTCGGTGATTGTGATAACACCGATACGCAGTTTTGTGTGATAAC
Source organism: Polyommatus iphigenia (assembly GCA_963422495.1). Lineage (NCBI taxonomy): Eukaryota > Metazoa > Arthropoda > Insecta > Lepidoptera > Lycaenidae > Polyommatus > Polyommatus iphigenia. Next base: position 1,186,077 of record OY730184.1, on the reverse strand, counting down.
CACCGTAGTTCAATCTCTAATCAACCTCAGATTGGAAATTTTATCTACATTCAAATTAAATTAAGATAAATAAATGTTTTAATTAAAAATTTTAAGCCCCGAAGCTTTTTAATGAACCTTTCATAATCAAATTTTTCCTTTAAATATTCATAAAGCTAAATTTTCTTTTCGTATTTAATTTTCAAGGTTGAATACGTTTTGGTGTCAAACAATGGCAGAGCTATTAGGGGTTTATGGGATTACGGACTAAATCAGAGAAATTAAGAAACTTTCTTTGGAAATTACGTAAATGGTTTGTATGTAATAATTATATATAATAGACATAATAATATCTAATATTTAAAATTCTCGTGTCACAGTGTTTGTGTGCGAACTCCTCCAAAACGGCTTAACCGATTTTAATAAAATTTTGTATGTACATTCGTTAGGCCTGAGAATAGGTTTTTATATTAATACTAGAAATAATTTATATTGCAAAACAACGTTTGCCGGGTAGTATGTCTAAAAAATGACATTTTGCGGTGTTTGTTTCAAGCAATGGCTGATTTGATTCTCATACCTACCATAACACTAGAACACAATGCGAACTGACCCTCAGAACAACGCTTAACATCGATTAAAGTTAACTCAGTAAATCGATTAAAGTTGTCATCGTGATCAAACTCGATAGTGACCGGAAAGTGTTCGGAGACATCGATGTCACGTCGATTCATCATATCGACGCGACACGCTCGTTAGTACGAGATAAAACTGATTCCGATTATTTTTAACCAATTTCAAAAACAGGAGGTTATCACTTAGTTTTCACACCCCTTAAAAAGTAAAAAAACACGTCTGGCTGTGATATACATAAAATATGAAATAACGATACTTTACATCATGAAATCCTTAGCGGTATCCGGAGCGGCTCGTGGCGTAGCGTGTCGTAGAAGAACGTAGCAGATCGTGGCGGTTCTTAGCATAGCGTGTCGTAGAAAAACGTAGCAGATCGTGGCGGTTCTTAGCATAGCGTGTCGTAGAAAAACGTAGCAGATCGTGGCGGTTCGTAGCATAGCGTGTCGTAGAAGAACGTAGCAGATCGTGGCGGTTCGTAGCATAGCACGTCGTAGAAGAACGTAGCAGATCGTGGCGGTTCGTAGCATAGCATATCGTAGAAGAACGTTGCAGATCGTAACGGTTCGTAGCATAGCGTGTCGTAGAAGAACGTAGCAGATCGTGGCGGTTCGTAGCATATCGTGTCGTAGAAGAACGTAGCAGATCGTGGCGGTTCGTAGCAAAGCGTGTCGTAGAAGAACGTAGCGGATCGTGGCGGTTCGTAGCATAGCACGTCGTAGAAGAACGTAGCAGATCGTGGCGGTTCGTAGCATAGCATATCGTAGAAGAACGTTGCAGATCGTAGCGGTTCGTAGCATAGCGTGTCGTAGAAGAACGTAGCAGATCGTGGCGGTTCGTAGCATATCGTGTCGTAGAAGAACGTAGCAGATCGTGGCGGTTCGTAGCATAGCGTGTCGTAGAAGAACGTAGCAGATCGTGGCGGTTCGTAGCATAGCGTGTCGTAGAAGAACGTAGCAGATCGTGGCGGTTCGTAGCATAGCGTGTCGTAGAAGAACGTAGCAGATCGTGGCGGTTCGTAGCATAGCGTGTCGTAGCGTAGCATGTTTTTTTTTTAAATTAATAACGGGGCAAACGAGCGTTTGCTCGTTTGCCCCGTTATTAATTTTAAAAAACCTATGGAAAACAGCTACCGTCGCCCATGGACACTCGCAACATTAGAAGAGATGCAGGTGCGTTGCCGGCCTTGTTAAGTCGACCCACAGCAAAAATTTGTTCAAGAGGATGGTACATAAATCATAAATACAATTTATAAACACGTATTCAAGTTTCTAGGATGTAGGGAACGTGTGCAAGAAAGGTGTTGCAAACTGGTTTCGAATCTGAAATTCGTACAGGATCATATATTTTACTGGACATTTACTACATAGTATATTTCCTACACGTTCTCTTTAGGAACTTAAATTATAATCTTACAACTCTTACTTTAAAATAGACTTTTTTTAATTTGTCTGCGTTTTTTTCCAATATCTATTTTCAGTAAAAAACAATTAGATTTTGCTTCATATTAGTTTATATTATTGTATAAACATAAAATGGGAAAAGCTGCGTATTATATTGATAATATAATGTTGTACAAACACGTAGTACAAACAGACAGCGGAAATTAATGTTATGTCTATACCTCGCTAGATCTATTGAGGCCGGAGGGCTTCATAGAATTAACAGAGAAAAATCTGCCTTCGGAAATTACAACATACGTAAATAAGGTGAACAAGTTAAAATATATGTAAGATTTAAACTACGACTTGAATACAAATACAGTATAGAACGCTGGTAAGTGGTAACTCTTAGCGAAGCCAATAAAGGATGGGTGATGATTAAGAAGACGCCCGCAACTCCGTTGCGCCAAAATTAGTTTATCGCACGGGAACCGTACATTTTTTCGGGATAAAAACTATCCTCAAGAGACAACGAGACTCAAGGTATCTCCATGCCAAATTTCAGCAAAATCGATTCAGTGGTTTGAGCGTGAAGAGGTAATAGACAGACACACTTTGGCATATTTTATAATATTAGTATGGATTAGTGATGATGCTGCGAGCATAGGCTATAACAGATTTAAGAAGTACCTAAGTACCTAAAGATTCGCTTACACGGGCAATAATTTCGGCAATAATTGCTCGGCGACACGAATTGGAGCGATCTGGAGCAATTAGTGGAGCAATATGGAGCAATTTATTTCATATCGCTCAATGTCATATCGCGCAAACATTCGATGGCCACATCACTCAATATTGTATTGCGCAATATTGCTGCTTGTTGCTGCAAATTGCTTGATGTAGTCGTGACGTCAAAGTTGACGAGAATTGACAGGAGTTGAGCAATTTTAGTTGCCCGTATAAGCGCACGAGGGCGCTATTATATTTTTTCTTTCAAACGTATTTTTTTGTGTCATATTTTTTTAACTCGGAATGGATTACATAACAAGTAGCAACTTGTTACAAAATCGATTCCGAAGAAGTGAGCTTATTTTTTGCGCTTATACGTTATATGCGAAATGTTTTTGATATCATGGGAAAACGAAAGTAAACAAGCGCTCGGTTTTCCATAAATTAATTTGGGATTACCCGCCACCATAACACCCTACGATTTTTCTAAAAAAATCTACACAAGTAAGTGTACTTAGGTATGCCTAGAATTGGATGTGAAGCAAATAGGAAATAAGAGCAAGAGTTCTAGAGATACTTATTCCAAACTACATTCATAGTTGACTGCAGGTTTCTAACAAAATAAATCGACGCTCAAAATCCATAAAGTTAATATACCCCAGGAAAATTAAACATTTGACCTCGGAATAATTCGCATAGAGCTGAAAATTGGTAGAGACATTAAATACACCATTACAAATACAACCTCAAAAGACCCCGGCGATCCTCCTTGTGCAAAAAATTTTATTCAAGGTCAAAGGTATGAAAATGAGGTTTTTCCTGTTTTTTTTTTCAAACTGTACATTTTATCACAAAAATAGGTATAGCAAGAGTGTAGATCATAGAATTCTCTACAAAAAATATTCAGACACTTTTTTCATACGACTTACCATTCCTTATAAATGGCGGGCTTAAAGTTTGGGAAAATCATATCTATGCTTATATTATAAAGCTAAAGAATTTGTGAAACTACTGCTTTGAATTGAAGAATTCGTTTTTTGTTGTATAGTCTTATTTATCGAGGAAGACTTGAGCTATATAACATCACGTTGCCATGAATAGGAGCAAAGAAACAGAGGAAAATGGGGAAAGACGGGGAAAATTATTTGAAGGAGCTTATCTCACAAACGGCTGAAGCAATTTTTATGTTATTTGGCACAGATATAGAATAGGCCACGTGGAGGGACATAGGCTATTTTTTTTTCAGGAAAATTTACGGTTTCCGTGAAATTTATAATTAACGCGGGCGGGGCCACGCTTAACATCTAGTACTACGTACTAGGGTTGTTTGAAAAAATTGAAATGTTCTCGGCCTGACACACTTCTGAGTGACTTGCAAGCGTAATGTTGCTCTTCGCGACTCGAAAAGTTAAGATTTGGTAACGGTAATAAGTCACAAAGAAGTATGTTTGGCTGTGAACAGCCCTCGTATGCTGTAGTACAATAAGTTCCGCTCCGCCCTGTTAATTATGTATTTCACGAAAACCGTACATTTTCCCGAGGAACAAAATAGCCTATGTCCGTCCTCGCTCAATCCAACCAACAAAAAACGGATTTTTCAATTCAAAGCAGTAGTTCCACAAATTCTTTAACTTTATATTATAAGCATAGATATGATTTTCCCAAACTTTAAGCCCGCCATTTATAAGGAATATTTTTTGTAGAGAATTCTATGATCTACACTCTTGCCATACCTATTTTTGTGATAAAATGTACAGTTTGGAAAAAAACTAGAAAAACCTCATTTTCATACCTTTGACCTTGAATAAAATTTTTTGCACAAGGAGGATCGCCGGGGACTTTTGAGGTTTTATTTATCATGGTGTCTTTAACGTCTCTACCAATTTTCAGCTCTATGCGAATTATTCCGAGGTTACGATTTTTTTGCGTCTAATTAAACCGGGCTAATATACCTAGCGGAATAGAGAAATAAAGCCTGAGCAAGTGAGATGTCACTATCAGTAACACTGCGTAGTAAAAAGAGACGTGTGATACATGACAGCAGAACTCTTTTTTTTTTGACGTCCAGTCGGCACTTATCGGCACGTTGACAATTTAATCTCATAGAATGCTTGTGCAAGTGTATACGTATAACGTACACATATTTTACACACAGATGTAAATAAATTTCGGTTTCGTTTGACAGCTCGAGATTGTTGCTCTATTCCGCTAGGTATAATATTAACTTTGTCAAAATCACTGATCCTGTACGTAAACCTTTTAACAATTTTTTTAAACAGTTAATAAAGTTGAAAAGCAACACGACAGTCAAAGACAGCGGTCATTGAGTAGTTCATAGTAGATACTTGTATGTGTGATGATTATCTTTATTAATAAGAGGGAAAATGTTTTAGGAAATAAATAACTTTAAATTCGGGCAATATTCACTTTATAGTATCTAATTATTCTCGGCTGTTGACTCGGAGGTCGTGGGTTCGATTCCCGCGTTGGAAACATGTTATTTCCAAGTTTGGTTAGGACAATGCAGGCTGATCACCTGATCCATGCGTCGGATGGGCATGTAAAAAATCGGTCCTGCGCCTGATCTCTCGCCAGTCGTGTCGGTCTTCCGTCCCAGTGGGTTATGAGAGTAAAAGGAATAGAGAGTGCTCTTGTGTACTGCGCACACACTTGGGCACTATAAAATTACTCCTGCGTAACTGGCCTTGGTTTCAATGAAATCGGACACCGTCACCGAAACCGGTGTGGGAGTTTATTATTCCCTAGGTACTTTATCGATACTTTAAGTTCCGAGAAAGGGCATATAGGATACTTTTTATGTTATCTCGGGAAAAAGGTTCCCTCGCGATTAATCAGTTTTGACGCAACGGAGTTGCCTATATCGCGCTTTTTAAATAAAACAGTTTTGGGCAGAGTTTCGGACGTTATCTAGTAAATGATAATATTCCCTCATTTATGTTACACCTCGTGTATATAGCATAAAGTTAATATATCTAGCGGAATAGAGCAACAATCTCGACCTGTCACGCGAAACCGAAACCGATATTTATTTACGTCTGTGTGTAAAAAATGTTTACGTATACACTTACACAAGCATCTTTCTAAGAGATTAAATTGTCAACGTGCCGACTGGACGTCAAACAGACGAAAAAATTGGTTCTACTGTCATGTATCACACGTCTCTTTTTACCATGCAGTGTTACTGATAGTGACATCTCGCTTGCTCAGGCCTTTGTTTCTCTATTCCGCTAGGTATATTAACTTTATGGTATATAGAGATCTCTTCCATATTTCATTAGAAGCGGCACAACGCTACCTCAGATAATTATCTGGCGCTACTCAATACCCAGGCAGGCAGTAAATAAGGCTTGTTCGCGATACCAGCACGGCGCCACGTACTCCCACAGTGAGCGTTACTATGATGTATGGTGCATTTTCATTTGCTTCCGAGGTATGCAGGCATTGTAAATACGTCATGCTTGGGCTTAAAATATGGTGTCTTTTTCTACAGACTTACGCTTTCTGCAGTCGTAATACATAAGAAAATTAAAAATATTATACAGGTTGTTAGGTTTAACACCGTTATCCTTAAAACCATCAAATGAGCAAGTCAAAATGAACAACTTTCTCTATGAGAACAAGTGTAACCTAACATACGGTACTTTATATTCGTAATGATTATAAAATTCACTAAATACAGGGTGCAAATTCCAACGTCGTAACGCATTGATTTGATGCGATACATTTTTAAGTGGCGTCAGTTAGGTTGCTATAATAAACTGACCCCGAGTTGTGCAAGAAAAAAAAAGAATTTATAAGTAATGTAATAATTAAGGTTAGGCCTAAAGATGTTTAGATGTTCGTCTTTGAGTGCGGCAGTTAACATTACATACAAAACAATTATTGACCTTTGGCTTGTGCATCTTCGCGTCTAATTATATTATACTAGCGACCCGCCCCGGCGTCGCACGGGTATAAAATATATAGCCACTGAAAAAATTATTAAAATCGATAGCCTGTGATCCTTCTCGTGGTCTACTTCTTATCTGTGCCAAATAACATAAAAATTGCTCCAGTAGTTCGCGAGATAAGCCCTTTCAAATAATTTCTTCCGTTTTTTCCACATTCTCCTTTAATCTTAGCGTAATAAAACATAGCTTATAGCCTTCCTCAATAAATGGGCTATCTAACACTTGAAATAATTTTTCAAATCGGACCAGTAGTTCCTGAGATTAGCGCGTTCAAGTCAGCCCTTTTTAATAATTTTCCCCGTTTTTTCCACATTTTCCTCTATTTCTTCGCTCCTATTAGTCTATCCTATCCGTTGCGTAGTTTTAAAGATTAAAGGGAACAAAAGGGACATGAGGGACAAAAAAGCGACTTTGTTTTATTATATGTATAGATTGACCATAGGGCTACACTTGACGATAATGAAAACTAAAACCTATTTCCTGCAATATGAAAAAAAAATTGCTAGTATCGTAAACCTGTCGGCTGTCGAGCACACGGGCGGTAAAACAATGTAATACGAAGACGCAAAAGTATTTTTACGATCTAATCAGAAACATACGGAACTAGAAGAATTTAAGACCGAGTTAATTAAAAGCTGCATTTTGTTTGTAGTATACTTAAAGATAATTGAGCTTTGTGATAACTAGGAACATTTTTTTTTACAATATACTCTAGACTCCTATACGTAAGAGTAGTACTAAAATAGTTGTTATAATTATCTTCTTTGCAAGTAGATAATAAATAATAATATACTTATTATAATCAACATCTATATATATAAAACTCAAAGGTGACTGACTGACATGTTGATCTATCAACGCACAGCCCAAACCACTGGACGGATCGGGCTGAAATTTAGCATGCAGGTAGATGTTATGACGTAGGCATCCGCTAAGAAAGGATTTTGATCAATTCTACCCCCAAGGGGTTAAAATAGGGGATGAAATTTTGTATATTATAATACTTCTTAACGCGAGCGAAGCCGCGGCCAAAAGCTCGTCATCTATAAATAGAAGAACCCGTGAAAAGGTCTTTCTGAATTGAAAAATGAATATGAAAAACTCAAGTAAACCAGCCAAGCTGGGCTTTACATACGACCAAATTAATGTAAGTCCAGCAATCTAAGGGACCTATCAGACGAGAGCGGTCACGCGTTCAAACGTTCTGCTTTCGAGCGGTCAGTCACACACGAGCAATTATGACGCGGTCAGAACGACCCCTGTGTGAGTTATCTATACATATTATAAAACAAAGTCGCTTTTTTTCCCTCATGTCCCTTTGTTCCCTTTAATCTTTAAAACTACGCAACGAATTTTGATAATTCTTTCAGTGTTAGATAGCCCATTTATCGAGACAGGCTATAGGCTATATTTTATCACACTAAGACTAATGGGAGCGAAGAAATAGAGGAAAATGTGGAAAAAACGGGGGAAAATATTTGAAAGGGCTAACTTGAACGCGCTAATCTCAGGAACTACTGGTCTGATTTGAAAAATTATTTCAGTGTCAGATAGCCCATTTATTGAGAAAGGCTATAGGCTATATTTTATCACGCTAAGACTAATAGGAGAATGTGGAAAAAACGAGGGAAATTATTTGAAAGGGCTTATCTCGCGAACTACCGGAGCAATTTTTATGTTATTTGGCATAGATAAGAAGTAGACCACGTGAAGGATCATAGGCTATCAATTTTAATCATTTTTTCAGTGGCTATATATTTTATACACGTGCGACACCGGGGTGGGTCGCTAGTATATCTATATAACGTAATATAATACAAAGAATGCAAAACTGACCGCTTGAACGCTTAAGGGGCCGGGTACCATCGAAATTCTCATACAAACGTAATACCAAAATCATTTTCTCATACGAAAATATTTAACATGTTTGAGTTATTTTTCAGCTTAAAATAGTAATTACCTAGGTTCCTGCACAAAAATTTACTACAAAATATTCACACACTAAAAAAAATAAACGATTACATTTCATGCATTTTTACGCCATTGACGACATACTTTTCGCACACTTGTTTTATATTAAAAACTCATCGCATCGTTATGTATTTTTCCTGGGACCTCAGCTTATATTGTGTAGTTACAGAATGTCTTCAAAAGAATTGCAATATAATAAATTTTCATTCATCATCTTTGGTATTCGTGAACTCGGCGCAATTTCTCTATAATTTCCAACCTGGTATCGTGCCGATCCGCTCGCACAACAGAGCGCGGCAACGGGAGGCGCGGGCGACGGAGTGCAGTGGGGTAACCGGTACACGTGACAATGATTCATTCAAGGCATTCAAGTACAATATTCCCTCAAGCTCCAAGCGGTCGCATGCGACCGCGCGCGCGATAACAGTAGATTTCCAAGAATCCGTGATCGAGAGAATCTCATTGTTGTTGATTTTGATAGTTTTTTGTGATACTTGAAGAAAACTGCTAGAACAAAATATAATTATTTTGATTTATGGTGCTTGAACTTTTGATAATAATGGAAGTATAATATAATAATTATGTATATTATATATATGTATATCATAATATTATTTTCTTATACTTAGTATTTTGTAAATAACGTTTAGGAATAGCGATAGGGTATTTTTCTACTATTTAGAAGGCCGGCATAATATTATGAGACTTTTCCTAAATCCTAAAATCCTAAGTATTTTTTTAAATGTGTAAAATGTTTACTAATAAATAAATGTGAATAATAATTCATACTTTCTATTAAATGTACATTATAATTTATATGTCAGTGACACTTTCATACCTACTAAATACTAATACTAGCTGTGCCGGCAAACGTTGCTTTGCCATAATATAAAGTACTAGACGTTCAGTGCGGCTTCGCCCGCGTAAATTAGATATTTCACAGACAAAATATTAGTCCACAAAAATCTTATCTGTGCCAAATAACAGAAAAATTTCTCGAGTAGTTCGTGTGATTAAGCCCTTTCAAATAATTTTTCCCGTTTCTTCCACATTTTCCTCTATTTCTTCGATCTTATTAGTTATAGCGTGATAAAATATAGCCTATAGCCTTCCTCGATAAATGGGCTATCTAACACCAAAAGAAAAAAAAAACGGGGGAAATTTTATGAAATTGCTTATTATCCTAGGAACAACTGGAGCAATTTTTATGTTATTTCATATTTGGCAAGCATGAAGAATAGGCTATTTTTGCGGAAAAATGTACGGTTGCGTGAAATTCCTAAATTATCTATAGGCTATCCAACAGTAAAATAATTTTTCAAATCGGACCAGTAATTCTTGAGATTAGGGCGTTCAAACAAACAAACAAAACAAACTCTGCAGAATTATAATATTGGTATAGACTATAGACTATAGATAGCAGAAAATTCGCGCACATTGTGACGGAATGCATCAGTCGCATTTCTCGTACAAGTTTATATATTACCATGGAGTAAAATATTACCCATCGCGTATTCGGTCGTAAAACTTGTATGAAAAATACGTCTCGCCCCGATATTATTAATTTTATCTAATTACCTACTAATATAAAAATATAAATAAAATAAATAAAAATAAAATAAATTAAACCCACCGGCGCACAGCCACCGGCCAAATTTTTAGGGCTTAGGTATCATTAGGATTTAGGAGAGTCTATTAAAAATATCTATGGACGCTTTACACCACGTCAGTCAAATTATACAATTGTACATAATATATTTCGACACTTTAGCAAATAAACAAAAAAGATTATATCGCGAAAAAAATACGTCAAATTAAAATTTAAAAGATTCTAAAAAAATCAATTTTTAAAATCTAAGGCTGTTTACACACGGCGCCGCAGCGGCAGCGTTTTTCGCTAGGTTCTGCGGCGCGATCATGATTCATGGGTCCGACTAGTCTCGTATGGTAATAATATGTTTGTTGAAAACTGCGGCACCGCTCGCCGCCGCCGCGCCGCGCGCCGCGGCGTTTGCGCCGTGTGAGAAGGGCCCATAGAAATATTATGTACAAGGATGAGTATTGAGAATACTGCGGCGTCGCCGCGGTGGCGCGATGGCGGTGCGGCTGCTGCTACGGCGCCTGTGTAAACACGCTTACAAATAATAATAATTAATAATGCTCTTTTGATTTTTAGGCTTCCGTAGGGCCCAAATGGCAAAAAACGGAACTCTAATAGATTCGTCTGTGTGTCTGTCTGTCCGTACTCCGTATGTCACAGCCACTTTTCTCAGAAACTATAAAAAACCTTTTAATTTCATAAAAATAAACCTTATTGTTGCTGCCCCATGCCCATCGCCCATGAAGGGTTCCCCTTCATGGGCGAGTCCAACTCGCACTTGGCCGATTTTATTATTTTGTTGATAACAATATGAGGAATATTTGGAGTAACCTTTTTTTTCTGTTTTTGAAACTTTATTGTTACGTACTGTCTTTTAATAATATTTAAATAAAAGCGTCGACCTCTGTGGCGCAGTGATTGAGCGCATGGTAGCTCAAGCAGGGGGTCGCTGGTTCAAAATTCGAATCCCACCGACGGAACAAAACGTTTTCCTGGGTCATGAGTCATGACTCATGGATGTGTATTAAATGTGTATAATAATGATAATAATATTGTAAAAACTAGATGACGCCCGCAACTCTGTTGCGCCAAAACTCGTTTATCGCGCGGGAACCGTACATTTTTTCGGGATAAAAAGTATTCTATGTCAAAGCCCAAAGGACAAAGACTCGGGACCGGGCCTCAAAGTATCTCCATGCCAAATTTCAGCAAAATCGGTTCAGCGGTTTGGGCGTGAAGAGGTAATAACAGACAGACAAACAGACACACTTTTAAATTTATCATATTATTTTTTTACAATTAGTATGGAAGTATGGATCTTAAATAAGTTGAGTACTTATAATAAAAAATAAATATAATATATCCGGTAGGTAAGTATAATATTATGTCTGATACTTGTTACAACACAAGTCCTTAGTGTACTTAGCACGGGGCCAGACTGACGTGGTGTGAAGAGTCCAATGTAGATTTTTATTAAGTATTGTATTATTATTATTATATTATTTTAATATATTTTGTAGAATCTGTATTCTGTTCAGTTCAGTGACAAGATCGACGACAAAACGCCCACGCCTGTATTCCAAAATATAAGACAACCACAAAAACAACATTGTTCATGAAACAGAATATAATACTTCGCAACACACGCACGGCTTGAAACTTGATCAGAGTAAAATAATGAATGAAGACGCACGCACACATACTTACGATGCCGTCAGGGCGTCCGGGGCGCGCGGGGCACGGGGTACCTCGCAATAGCGAGACAGCGATATATAAAACTTGTAGTGGCGCTAGTGTCGAATTTGATTTGAGCGGCCGCATAGCCCGAGCTCTTAACCGCATGACCGCTCTCTGTTTGATAGATCCCTAACATAGAATTAATTTCTCTGATAGTACATACACTACTGTAATAGTGTAACTGTACTGTCATACTGTAACACTATTATTCGCGTTCAAGTGAGGAATAGATAAATCGATAAATAACATTTTAGTTATTCATCAAAATTACTTGATATTTCATTTACAAAACGGTTCCTTGACGACAAAACACCGACTTGTGGCGTTCTATTTCAATTTAGCCGGCAGACGAGCACAATGGCGAGCAAGCTGTTAGGTATAATGAAGCTATTGTACAGCCGTCGGTGCCGGAGCTGGCGTACGAATGACGTCATTATGCACTCGCCGACTCAGCGCCGATGTGATATATTATGGGTAACCCTCAATTTATTGGCATTTTGCCTATGCCTGAACAGATTTTTTTGTTTGACTTGCACGCAATCTGTAAGGCTCCAGTTTCGAAATCAGCGGGCAGCGGGCGGGAGCGGCAATCGACGCGCGTGTCCAAGTCAAAGTGTATGTTCAGAACTTCAGACTTCAGAGTTCAGACTTCAGATGACAAACGCTCAACTCGTGTTTCTATTAGCTGCGCGTTTACAACTACATACATTTTATACGCAAAAAACGCGTATAAAAATGTATTGTGTACATTTGTTGCGACTTTTTATGATATTAGATTTACTTAAGCGCCCCTGGTTCGTTTTATCTATAAGCACATCTCAGAAACCAGTTTGAAAGTACTTTTAGAACTGCGTGGTTACATGCGACAATCTCTCATTCTAAACTCATTATACAATCATTTTCGCATGTAACCACGCAGTTCTAAAAGTACTTTCAAACTGGTTACTGAGATGTGCTTATAGATAAAACGAACCAGGGCGATAAAGTAAATCTTATATCATAAAAAGTAATAACAACGAGATAAAATTGATCTGAAAAAAATAACCGCGCTAAGTTTCTGACTTGACGATCGGCCAATGTCACGGGTTCATGTGATTTATATAACCCGACTTCCTTAAGTATTAGTCGGCTAACACTAAACGATATTTGGTTGTTCTTATTTTTTATTAATCTTCAATAATTATCTTGATCAAAATTTCTAGCTATTACATTTGAACATCTAAGCACTTATGTGAAAATCCAAGAATTAATGTTTGCACTGATGTTTTTAGGGTTCCGTACCCAAAGGGTGAAAACGGGACCCTATTCATGAGACTTCGTTGTCTGTCCGTCTGTCTGTCCGTCTGTCTGTCTCCAGGCTGTATCTCAAGAACCGCTATAGATAGAGTTCTGAAATTTACACAGATTATGTATACTGGTGGCCGCTATAATAACAAATACTAAAAACAAAATAAAATGAATATTTAAGGGGGGCTCCCATACAACAAACGTGATTTTTTTGGCCTTTTTGATCGATATCAATAATAGCAACAGGTAGGCACTTAACATTTTCACAAAGGTTCTAATTATATGTCTACTTCAATATTTAAGAATAATAATAAAATAAAATAAAAATTTAAGGGGGGCTCCCATACAAAAAACACAATTTTTGGCCTAATTTTGCTCTATAACGGTACGGAACCCTTCGTGCGCGAGTCCGACTCGCACTTGGCCGATTTTCTTTTTTGAGGCAGGCAAAGTCTGGCCTGTAGGCTAGCTAGAGCTTAAAACTCGAACCAAAATACTTATTTAAATGTTACCTGCAGTTACGCGCATCAATTTCTTTGCGAACAAAATGTGACCTCTCTCATGGCCCATGATAAATCAATACAAGCGATCACAACCATGTAACTAGGCCTCTCGATGATGGTGGACTAGCTGATTCGGGTGCATGTAGTCGACCATCATCGAGAGGCCAACTTGGTTGTGCCAAAATCAGTTTATCGCGGTGGAACCGTACATTTTTTCAGGATAAAAAGTATATTATGTCCTTTCCCGGGACTTAAAGTATCTCCACACCAAATTTCAGCAAAATCGGTTTAGCGGTTTGGGCATGAAGATGTAGAGATAAACTACGATAACATGGCGCGCCCCTCCTGTATGTACTATGTAGTATAAAGCTTAGCGCAAACCTACGCGACCAAAGCGACTGCGAAGCGGTAGCGTCTACCGCGCGGCGGACGCTGCCCATGTAATCTTATGGCGCCGTGCACACCTGCACGACCGCGACGCGAAATGTTCGCGTCGGCAAGCGGAACGTGCGCGTCAAGTTGTCAGACGCGTGTTTTGAAGTTTACATAACTAGACTTCTTTTTTAAAACCTTTTTTATATTATTTTGTACTACTCTTTAGTTTATGATTTCTTGATTTGTTTACGTTTTGATAGATTGTGTCATGAATCAAATTGCCCGATGTATTATTTTTCTCTATGATCATGATATTAGTAGTCGCGCAGGTGTGCACGCCAAGTTTCGCGTTGCAGACGCTCCCGATTCGCGTACCGCGTCCCCTGTCACTGACGCGTAGGTTTGTTTTAAGCTTAAGTATTCAACCGATCAACCCAGTACTCGTAATATTTCACTTAAAGTCACTTATTACCAAGATTTGTTGGTCAACTAATCATAACTAGCCGACCGCGCAAGACAACGCACTTCAAACGTTTTGACAACGCACGTTTTGAATATTGGAGGGGCGCGCCATGTTATCGTAGTTTATCTCTAACAGACAGACAGACAGACACACTTTTGCATTTATAATACTAGTATGGAAGTATGAATTGTGCATGCTCTAGACAGCTTCGCAATCATGGCCATCCATCATGATCATGGAGGATCATAATGATGCTCAACCCTTTCCAATGGGTCTAATATTTCGTGGGTCCAACTCGCTGGCTGTCAGGATGCTGGCGGGAGATAAATCACTTATTGAACAATTTATTGGCAGAGGAAACAGATTCAATTACAATTCAGAATTTACTCCCAGCGCCATTAGGTAGTGAATTTGTGTTTGAAGCATGATATTGTAACTTGTAAATCTTAGGGCCTGTTTCACCACTCCCTGATAAGTTACGGATAGGCTATCCACCACTGACTTGACAGATAGAGGGCCTATGAAGCCATATGAATGAGGGCCACGGTAAACAGTAATGTACCTGGTGTGCAAAAAATGTTTTCTTGGATGGGGCCCTAATCCCTATAATATTATATTATTATACTAATACTATCTTGATACGGGGCTCACGCCATTGCGTGAGCCCCGCTTGCTTGCTACGCTTGCGCCACTGTATTTTAATTCCTAGTCTTTTCTTTCTTTTTCTTCTTTTTTGGCAACTTGACACAAAGGATGTGTATGTTGTGCCACAGACAAGGTAAAGAGGTAAGGAATATGGCCGGAAAACCATATTCCTCCTATTATAATTTTCATCATCGTTTTCATGTATCGTCAGGTCTAAAGTCTAGTCAAAGTCTAAGTAAAAGTCAATACAGTCAAGGAGTCAAGTCGGTCGATTCAGTAAAGTGGTAGACGCTTTACTGAAACTTTCAATGGAGTTTTGGAGGGAACACAAAATAGCACGTTTCTGGATATTACATCACTTTCCTACACTTGTGCATGAACACGAATATCTAATGGTTAATATTCTACCCATATTACACACTAAAAGCCCAGTTAACACAATTTTAGGAAAATAATATAAAAACACAACAGCACCCTTTTACATTCCCGGTATAACTCCATCCTAGTCTATTATGTTCAGACACAAGACTTCTTGAACATTCTTCTTCTTCTTCTTCCAGTGCCTCTCCAATCACTCGTGTACTCGTGTACACTCCAATCACGGTTGGCAGTCGTGCTCCGAAACTTTTCCTTGTCCAAAGCGAGTCTGAAAAGTTCTTCATTAACAGACTTTATCCCTGTCCATTCTCGGATATTCCTCAGCCAAGATGTTTTGCGTCTCCCTGGTTTTTGTTTCCCGGCAATCTTTCCCATTATTATGGTTTGAAGAAGCTTGTACTGTTTGTTTCTGAAGATATGGCCCAGATACGCGACTTTTCTTTGCTTGATGGTACGAACAAGTTCCACTTTTTGACACATATGTTTGAGCACTTCTGCGTTTGTAACTTTGTCCGTCCATTTTATCCGCAGCATTCGCCGGTAAGTCCACATCTCAAATGCTTCCAATTTCTTTTTTAGGTCTCCTTTCATAGTCCAAGCTTCACAACCGTAAAGGACTTGCGGCCAAACATAACACTTGAGTACCCTGGTTCGTAACTCAACAACTCAACTTGAACATTGGCCCACCTAAATTATTTACACCTAAATTGCTACTTGTTGTAGGTATAATCACGGATTACTCATCTCATCTCGACAAAGGTCCTCTCAGGCTATATTATCCTTAATAATCTGTAGGGTTTCAATAAAACAAAACCGTATATCGAACAGAATAAAACTTATCCGATTCAAGTCGGGTTCGGATGCGGAAGTAGGAAATTACTCGACTCAAATGACGGAAGCTGGTTCAGCTTATTTGTCCCGAGTCGGATACGCGCACTAGAGATATCCGCTGCTGGCCCACGAATTTAACAATACGATATTGCCTCCCCGACTATTTTATTTGGATTGCTGAGATTTCGCCGTGTGGTCCATAAAGTTAATATATAGGTAGGTATATTACCTTTATGGTTAGGTCTTACTTTGAGAAAAAAGGCGGGAAAATGAATTTGCCAGTTGTAAACTTTTTTTTACAATCGTCCAAGGAAGGCATAGCACCTATAACATGCCATCTAATTATATTATTATTTTAACTAATACACTAACCAATCATGTGATAGACTCTTTATACAAAGTAATAAGTTTTAAAGCACCTAAATAATAACAACATTCTCCACTGTACGACATAATCCCTTGTTGATTTATCTGCCTGCAACCAAGCTTAACGCATAGAAACATTAGTAAGAGCCGAGAACCCCATAGGTTAGCCGCAAACAGGGTCACCGGTACGTAGTGGTTGTAGACTGTGGTCAGTTGTCCTTTTGTTTCAAGCCTTGTATACAACAGTCTATGTTGAAACTTGAAAGCTGATAAAATGTAAAGAAATGGATCGTAATAACTAGTATCTGTATTCATTGTAATTTGTACATTTTTTTTTGTCGTTTCACTTTGTATTAGTTCTACTGGCTACAATAAGTTACCATAATATTCAATATGTTTTTGAGATAAAAACTACCCCAGAAATCGAATGAGCGAGTCAAATGGCTAAAGAACGAAATATGAGAGATTTGAACTTTGAACAAATACAAATTGAACTTCGTAAATCATTATCGTCCGTTATTAAAACTAAAAATTCTATTTTTACTTTTTGGGATCATAGGAATAAGTTTTGAAGACTTTTGTTTTGATGGTAAAATGAAAAAAAACTGTCAATCACTGTCACAAGCTGTCATTTGGCCACCTGTTTCCTGAATCCTGTCATTGTCAAAAAAGATTTCGTTGGAATCGTTGGTGTTGTGGTTTCGGGCAATATGTTAGAAAATTTTCGGTGATTTTGCAATAAAAATTAATAAAATTAGCAAGTAATGTGTGTGCACTATGGAGGAAGAAACTGTAAATATTGAACAAGAGCTAGATGATCTATTAACTAAAGTACAGCCGAATTTGCAAGATGTTATTAAAAGAGTAACTATCCTTATCACTTTAGCATTATTAATATTATTATTTAAAAAACAAGTTTAATAATCCAATTACCTACAATTTTTCTAGAGCTTTACTAACGTTGCGTTGCAACAAACAAAAAATGGTGAAACTGCAAAATCAGACACATTGGAAGACACCTCATATTTTGCTAAAAACACAGAAGTGTGAGTATTTTCAGCCAGTTAGACAATAAAAAGTGTATTACAGATAAAATGCACGGAATCTTGGTAAATATGTTGATAAGAGTCATTATAAACATTAAAGATAATAAAATAGAGTTGAGCTTGAGTTTAATCTACTCTTTCAGACTTTAGAAAAAAATATTGAGTGACTGCATGCCTAATAATATATACATTATGCTGGAATCATCAGGTTGCAAATCTCCATGTTAAAATAGTTCTCAAAAATAGTAAATAAACAAAAACAAACTAACTAAATATGCTTTATATGTATAGGTATATAGTATACTCCATCATTTGACCAATCATATTATGTTTTTAGTAATTTGTCAAGACTGGAACTTGTTAAGACTCCAACATTCCACGTACAAGCCCTGTCATTGGATCTCAAGTCTATGAAGCTGAGTTTGCGATGCTCACTTGGAGAAGTGAGTGTAAAGGGGCTTTATAGTGCATTTAATGAAAACCTCTACAACCTCATACCAGTTATGGCTGAGGGACATGTTGTGTAAGTATTAATTAAAAAACAAAGCCATTGCATCCATTGAGGCTGATTTATACTACTGTAATTTCAGAGCAAAGTCTCTTTAAATACTCTTTAAATACTGTAGTGCCTGAGACAAGAATTTAAATGCCCGTATGGTTGCCCAAGCGCATACGGCTTTCTTGCAACATACAACATACTTGAATGGACTAAAACCATGTGCAGGTTTCTTCACAATGTTTTCCTTCACCGAACGAGCGTCCGTATGATGTACTTGAGATCTGAAAAATGTCTTGTACTCGCCTACACCCAAATCGAACCTGCATCCTCTTGAGTGCAGACCAAAGGTCTACCTACTAGGCCACGGATGCTTTTTAAGTATTAATTAAACTTTAATAAAAAATATTAAAAGCTGTAGTTGGCAACATTTTGACATAAATCTGTGTATAAATAAAATCACTCATAATTTTATAAAACCTAGGTCTTGCCATGATAAAGGAAATGTGGTAAGTAAAAAGGATATTTTTTGATAGGATTAGGATACATAGGCGCCGGCAGAAATAATTTCCAAGGGATGCAGATTTTAGTTTTCTTTCTTTTCTTTTTACTAACAAAAGTGACTGTCTATACAGGGTGCAATTAAACCTTCCTGCCAAATTTTGATATATTGATCCTTGTTAAAAATAAAAATACACGTATTTTTTCTTTTATAGTTACTCAATACTAAAATGTTGAGAAATAGCTTCCGAAAATTATCCTAAAAAACACTACAATTAATGGACACGATGCGTCGGCCGCGCGTGATGTGCCCCCGCGCGCGCGCCTCATCCCGCGTCACCCCCTCTCATTCCCCCCGCGCCGCGAGTGACCCTTCTGCAACGATTTTAAATGGGATAAAATATGTCATTGAAAAAAAAAATAACACCCAATTTTTTTTGGTTAAATGGACTCTCCTAATGATACCTAAGCCCTGGAAAAAATTTGGCAGGAAGGTTTAATTGCACACTAGCTTGCTACATATATTAATCTGTGTTGCACACTGTATGTACGTCAACAGAATACATTTTGTGCCGAAATATTCTTTGTACCGCGGCATGGTAATAAGGTTACAGGGCTTTTTATTTCAATAATTCCTGTTGATCCCGAGATTCCCAAGGGGTGCAAGTGCACCACCTAGCACCCCCCTGCCATGCCGGCGCCCATGTAAGGATAAATTAATAGTAATACCTGCTATAAAAATTCACAATATACTGTGTATAATCTATACTAATATTATAAATGCGAAAGTGTCTCTGTCTGTCTGTCTGTCTGTCTGTCTGTCTGTCTGTCTGTCTGTCTGTCTGTCTGTCTGTCTGTCTGTCTGTCTGTCTGTCTGTCTGTCTGTCTGTCTGTCTGTCTGTCTGTCTGTCTGTCTGTCTGTCTGTCTGTCTGTCTGTCTGTCTGTCTGTCTGTCTGTCTGTCTGTCTGTCTGTCTGTCTGTCTGTCTGTCTGTCTGTCTGTCTGTCTGTCTGTCTGTCTGTCTGTCTGTCTGTCTGTCTGTCTGTCTGTCTGTCTGTCTGTCTGTCTGTCTGTCTGTCTGTCTGTCTGTCTGTCTGTCTGTCTGTCTGTCTGTCTGTCTGTCTGTCTGTCTCGCTTTCACGCCAAAACTACTGAACCGATTGTAATGAAATTTTGTACACAGATAGTCTAAAGCCTGAGAAAGGACATAGGCTACTTTTTAACTGGAAAAAGGGGTTGTAATGGGGTGAAAATGCGTAAATTTGTTCAAATTATGTTAGTTCCAAAAATTCATAACAGATGGCGCCAAGAGTCGTCTATATCGCGCTATCGCTTGCTCATACGATATAAGAGGTGGGTACCGTATAAAATTGGGTTTTTCGATTGTTAATACACGTTGATAAATAATACACTACTCAGTGCTTTATCTATGTAGTGAGTAGTGACGTATCACGTAACCTTAAACCTACCAATGATAAATAGTTTATGGATAAAGCTATAAAGGTTGTGTAATGGGGGGCTAAATAAGCTTTAAAATTTGGCATTAATAAAGTTTAATTTATAATAATGAAATATTATGTGCACATTGCACGGCTGTTTTTGGGTATTTTGATTTTAGGGGTACTAGGGTTTTAAAAAGCTTTTAAATTTGACAACAATTTTGTTGACACCGCGCGCTATAAACTGAAGTCCACGCGGACGAAGTCGCGGGCAACAGCTAGTATATACTATGTAAACTTCAAGATAATGCTTTAAAAAATTGATCAGTAAAATACACATTATTCATAAACTAAAATGTATTTTTACAGCATTTCCCTGTCAAACCTAGTGGCTGAAGTGAATGTTGGTCTTGTGATAGAGGAAGACGCCTACTCCTTCATCAACCCTGGAATTGATTTTACTCACGATGAAGTACTAGTCAAGGTAATTTGATACCTAAACACTTCTGCCTGTTAAATGGTGTTATATGATATTTTATGTTCTGTAACTTCTTGGTGGAAATTCATGCTTCACAGTAATAATATACACTTTTCATGCACTTATTCCACGACGTCATGTAAAACATAAAAATTGTAATAAAATAAATTAATAAAGTGGAATAGGTGCATGAAAAATGTATATTATAACTGTGAAATGGTGTTTAGTTGGTAAGTTTTGAAATCTTTTACCAAATCATAACATTTTCTAGAGCTATATACTTCAAAGGACAGGACTTTGATTTTGCCTGTTATAGGTCCTCTTTGTCATCCATAATATATTGAACATGCATCAGGCTAAATCTCCTTAATTGTGATTGCAAATAATATTGTACAGATAAAAAATTTAAAAACATGTATTAGTTTTTGACAAAAAGTCAACATTAACTAAAAAAAATATATATTATTTTGTGTGCAGCTATCATGGCCGTCACCACAGAGAGGCGGAGGCTATGAATTCACCACAACTGAACAGTTGGCGAAACACATTGGTATGTAGCATCAAGGAAATTGATTCCTAGGCAGTTGACGCGCAGACCAACGTCATTTGGTCGGCTCATGTCAATTCAATGTTAATTGTGATGTCGGCTGGGTTTGACGTAACGCGACCAAACTACGTAGGTAGTTGAAATTTCTAGGCCCCCATCTGCCTAGAAATTTCAACTTCCCTGACAGTACATATTTTACAGAATAACTTTATGAATAATTTTATGTGGGTGGTAATTATAATGAGGCACAGATCTAGGCTAAGTTTAACCATAGCTTAAATATCAAAATTACCTTTCTTGTTAAATATACCAAGAGATAATAATATTAATTTTTACCGAACGAAAACTGTACTCCTGATCTGTGCAAATGGCTCTTAAATCTTTGGGAATGTATTTGCATAATAATATTGTATTCATTACTTGAACAATAGCTAAGTTAAAAAAATGTTCCGCAAAATTATTACGGAGGTGTCCATTTCATACTTTCAGTTGGTGGTTAAAATTGAATCAGTCGTTACGCTAATAATTAATATCAAGAGCCATACAGGCCCACCACACATTCCCACCACTGCAACTCCTGTGTCGCCAGGATCAACAGTGGTAACCACGAAAACCCTTTGATATGATCTCAGGGATGCTCGAGGGACAAGCTAAATCTGTCTTGGGACCCGCAACGAAATTAATCAGAATAAATGTAGGAGGAGGAGATATCCTCCAATCAATCAATTCATCAGATCAAGAGCCAAAACATTTTAATGATTCATTGATTGAATTGTAATAAGTATGCTTATTATTTCTTCAGATGATCTCCCGCTTACCGCTGCTATATCATTACCACTCTTTTCATTGCTACGACAGAAGCTAGAAATGTATTTGGGGCAGGTCCTCAAACAAGCCACCAGTGTGTCAGATGTGATGTGCTGTAACCCGAGTATGCTTGAGGCTTACAGGTAAGCAATAAATATTGTGTACTCTCCCACAGTTAATAGATTTCATTGCATTAACATGTTTAAGGGCCTGTTGCACCACTTCCTGATAAGTGCCGGATAGACTATCCACAACTTAACTTGACAGAAAAAGTATGGAGAATCTGTCAAATAAATTGTGGATAGCTTATCCGGCCTTTATTAAATAGTGGTAAAACAGGCCCTAAATATAATATATTATCTTCAGCTTTTACAATATTCTACAGATGTACCATCAAAGAAATTGATTCATAGGCAAAATATGGAAGATCTGTTTCATTTGGTCGGGTAATGTAAATTCAGTTTATGTCATTATTGGGTTGGGTTTGACTCATGGGCGTGCAGTCTTTGTAGGCAAAAAGGCAGTGCTTGCCATTCACAGATAACAGATATTTTAATTTAACTTTCGTACTTTTTAAATGACTCATGACGTTAATTTTTTAATAATAATAGTAAAAAATATAGTAATAAAATAAATATACACATTTAAAACGCCTCAATTTATAAAATAGCAACATGTAATCAGGTACACGCGCGAACGGGTTCACGAGAGGTCAAGATAGGCTCAGTGTTGAGGTGCCTGCCTTGCGCGTATGTTCGAGTGTGTCCGTGCACAGCCGAAAACGCCACAACCATGAATATCGAATGCGATTATGTACTGCATGGTACTGCAAGCTCTGCGGCAGACCCCAGCAGTGTTGCCAACTATGGGGATATCCCACTTTTAGTAGGGAAAAATTAAATATATAGTGCGTATTTTAGGTAGTAAAAATATTATATTATATTCATGGGCGTGAAATTTTTTAAGCAAAAATGTATATTTATTTGGTTTTTATTACTGTTTTTATATAAATAATGACATCATGAGTGACGTTTTTGCCGCAAACACAATAATTGCGGTCGGCTGAAGTAGTATTTTCAGCGTTTTGATCTCTCAGTGGAAAGTACCCCAAGTAATAAATAATATATTTAAATAATAGTTGGGGAGTTCTGGTTGAAATTCAATGGCATCACTGGCGCCGCGGCCGGCGCGGGCGCCCGCGCCATCCATGCCGACGGCGATCGGAACTACTCGTGAATAGTCGTGAGCAATCGGATATAATCCGAGTAAAATGAATAGACGCAAATCTAACTAATTACGTATAATATGTACATTATGCATTTTTGTTTTGTGAGGCTTATAATATTTGTTTACATTTTACATAGCTGAATTTTTTTGTGTTTTGGGAGGCCATTTGCTTTTTTCATGTGATCGAGCACTAGCTGTTACTATATTATATTATTATTTTTGGTTTTATAGTTTTCTAAGAATATTTTAGATTTTAATATTTGAAAGTTTGTATAATATTTAACAGTTTAACATTAATAATTGCGTACATTCATAACTATCACTCACTTGGATAAGATAATTTGTGGTGGCCGAAATTTTGCATTTATTTACATCGGATTATGGATCGGATCTCAAGTAACCGGAACCTTGATTATGTGAAAAGACAAAAGTTAAGCTGATTAGGTGAGTACTTAAAATATACTAGATATAAAAATGAAAAAGTTGTAAAAGAAAAAGTTTTTGTTTTGTTTCACGCCAAAACTAATGAACCGATTGTAGTAAAATTTTGTACACAGTTAGTCTAGAGCCTGAGAGAACCATAGGCTACATTTTGATGAGGCAAAAATATATTATCTAATTTCCATGGAAATATCGATGAAAATAAATTCACATTGTATTTCTAATACGTAACAATAGATGGCGTTTTTATTTATTTTAGCTTAGCGCTCAATATTATGTTGTATGGTAATTGGTATATTTCCATGGGTTTCGATGAAATAAACTCTCATTGTAGTTCCAACGCGTGACAAGAGATGGCGTTTTTTTTATTTCTTCATAACAGAACGTAATTATACTAATAGTTTAGAAAACATAGTTTTTAATTTATATCCACACTATTATTATAATTTATGCGAAAATATCTCTTTTTGTCCGTTTGTCTGTCTGTTTTGCTTTCACACCAAAACTACTGAACCGATATCGCTGCATTACCAGTGTCAAAATCTTGTGCACGCCGCTGGTTTGACTTAATGCGTAAAAAATTACCTAGATCCGCCAACAGCCAATGAACAAATCTCTTTGATGGTACATCTGTAGAATGTTTTTTGGTGTAAGTTTTTTATTGTTACAAGGATTTTAGAAAAAATAGTTGCTATAAATTTAGAAATAAGAATTACTTACACCAACAAAAAGTGTCCATAGAATTTAAATTCAAACATTCAAAATAAGAACAAACAAAAAACAATAGACAATGATACACTTTTTGTAATGGAGTAACTGCGCTCAGTTTTTCAACAATGCCATCAGGTCAATAGATCTAACCGATATATTTATTGAAGCGTTACATTTTCAGTACAATGGTGGATAATTTGGCGCTAAATGGAAACAGAGTGGTCGACATGATTCTTATAAACATGCGCAGAACGCTGTTACAGACCTGTCAAGAGGTATTAGAATTGCCGCCAATACATGCAACGTTTATGCACAAGGTTTGATTTTTTTAATGTATATTGTACAAATAAAGAGGTTGATGCATTTATACCGTATGCTAAGTACTCACATACGGTTTTGTTCGATCGAGCAATCACGTCGAGGAAAACCCGCGGCTCGGACTATCGTCCACACATTCAGCATTACTCGATAGTTTTACCCTAAATCGATATATTTCATTTATTTCCATCAAGCCGGCTCGATGCGAGCCTTCTAGCTGTGAGTTTTGCGGTCCACACAGTAATTATTATTACTCGATTTGGAGTAAAACTATCGAGCAAAACCGTATGTGAGTACTTAGCAGTACATAATATTAAGGGGGCGTCCACACACACACACGTGAGGTGTTTAAGGGGGGAGGGGGTCGAGTCAAATATCGTGTAATCTCACGTTGGGGAGAGGGGGGTCTCGGCAAATCTCACGTAATTTTTTTCTCAACAAAATAATACTATTTTGGTCCATTTCATCCAGATTGTACGTATGCTTAAGATTTAATCGTAATCGTTAGACGGTTAAGATCATTTACAAATTCGTTCGAAAGAAAATCTACTGACTATCAAACCAAACGTTTACGTAAGAAACCCACATTTTAAAAAATCTCACGGGAGATTTGAAGAGGGGTGGGGGTTTGAATAAAATCTCACGAAATCTCACCAGGGGGGGAGGGGGGGGTCAAAAAATTAAAAAAAACACCTCACGTAATTTGTGGACGCCCCCTAATATGTTTATTGAAAATTACACAGAAAATCAATGTTTATTTAGAAACTAGATGACGCCCGCAACTTCGTTGCACCAAACTTTGTTTATCGCGTGGGCACCGTACATTTTTTCGGGAAAAGTCCTTAGATATCCTTTCCCGGGACTCAAAGTATTTTTCAGCTTTCAGCAAAATCGGTTGAGTGGTTTGAGCGCAGACACAGACGGACACAGACAGATAGACACTCAATAGCATTAATAATATTAGTATGGATTATAAATACCCGGTTTCTGAAGCTCTCAGCTATACTCTCATTAGCTATTGATACAATAAATTTATCTTTAAGATAAACGTCGGTTAAGGGCCGATTCACACCGGAATGGCAGAGGCGAGGCGAGCAGTTTCAGTGTCATATGATTTTAAACTTTATCTTCATTATTGTAATACATAGTATCGCTTGAGAAATCTACGGCCGCCCGTGGACGCTTGTGGCCGCTCGTGGCCTCTTGCGGCCGCCGGCGGCGGCGATTTCTCAAGCGATACTATGTATTACAATAATGAAGATAAAGTTTAAAATCATATGACACTGAAACTGCTCGCCTCGCCTCTGCCATTCCGGTGTGAATCCGCCCTTAACTGTCACTGGGTTTCTGAGTACGCAATAAACCGTTCAATAACTATCAAACAGATAAGCAGTTTCACAATCTGCCGTTAGATGGGTCTTTTAAAATTCGCTATTTTTAATTCAGGATTATTACTAGTTTTATTAACGAATACGAATATTTACGAATAAGCGAATAATACGAATATTTCATTCAAGAGTAAATAAGTAAGTAAAAAAGCATTGTTTAAGAGTGGATTGCACGAACTAACTTTAACTTTAACCAGGCCTGTCTCACTTCCATACAAACAGCGCGAAATCACCGAGATATGTACCTACTATTCTGGAAAACAACCTTATTTCAACCTTTTGCATAGCGTTTAGCGTTCATAGTACAATAACTGTCTGCCGTCTCGCTTTAATCTGCCAGGGCTATCAAGCGAGCGGCGCGGGGCCGGGTACTATTACTTTTGTTTCGCGGATGTGTGCGCTGCGTATGCGACAAGTCGAGCGAGTGCCAGCCTATTGAAACTAGTCCGGTGACCGGGCGCTTGCGTTTATCATACCTAAACTCAGGAGTGAGACTTCTGTACCGTAAGGTACTATTACGTATTCTGTGCTTTAACTGTAACTTTAACTTTAACCTTAATTTTGACAACAGTGCAAAATGTCAAATCTCTGGTTAAAGTTAAATATGGCGTTCAAACACCCCATATGCTCATACGACATCTGTCAAATTTTCCGGTTAAAGTTAAGGTTAAAGTTAAAGCTAAAAGGACGCCATATTTAACTTTAACCTTAACTTTAACTTTAACCACGCCTCTGGTGCAACGCAGCCTTAGTTATAAATTATTAAAATTCGCTATTTATCAGCGGATGAATGAACGATCGTAATCAATTTTTTTTTTAATAAACGTCAAACTCATTGATGTTCAAAAAAGTTTCGTTTAGTTTCCATTCCATTGCCATGTTCTTAACTATCGTTTGTACTTTATCTTTTCTTATAAAACCGCTGAACCGATTTTCATGAGATGCACACTGAATAAAAATGGTGCAATTTGCAAATCATTTACCTAAGTATGTAGTTTTAATACAACCACAGTCCACATTACAGAACACAATGTATTGTGTTCTACACAATGTATTATACTAAACGGAGAACCAAATCAACATCTGTTTCATGTTTGTAAAGACAAGACTGCATGCTCTTTTATTTTGTTGTAACACTTGTTGCTTTGTTTAGGCCAAACAATGCACTTTTTTGGGTTTTGATATCTCACGTTCCTTGGCACCCGAATCGCGTTAGCCAAAATTTCACTATCGAATTTAATAAAAAAAACTCGTGTATCTACTCGTTATAAAAACATAAAAAAATATATGTTTACTTTTGAACTATTTTTTTACGGTTATAACTAATAATTTTTATCGGTAGATATGTTATTGAAAACGGCCGTAAGTTTCTAGGTAAGTAGGTACTCAAATATTAGAAATAAACTCCAATACTTCCAAATCAGACTCTGATGGGCTGCTCGTATTCATCACGTTAATTTTAATACTAAGCTTTCACTGACAATTTAATTATAACAACATAGATTAATCATTGGTCTTCGCGCGCGCGAAAACCAATGATTAATCTATATATAACAAGCTAAAGCCTAAAAGTTTATGTATTTTGCTTGAAGCAAAGCTTCAAATAAAGTTATGAAATCGATAAACGGCACACGTTGGTCAGTTAAGTTAACCTAAGTATAAACGGAGTTTATCTTACATTGCGATGTTCAGAAACGCACTTTCTTAGTTTATCGAACCAATAGCGCTAATGAATAGATAAACTGCCGTTAAAAGTTCCTCCGAAACCGGGCATGAGAGATACATATTCCGATGGTAGTCTGGATAATCCGCAAGACCATATAAATCAGTGGCCGAGTTTTTAGAGTTTCTAGTGTACTTAACATTATACAGGGTGCAATTAAACCTTCCTGCCAAATTTTGATATATTGATCCTTGTTAAAAATAAAAATACACGTATTTTTTTTTTATAATCACTCAGTACTAAAATGTTGAGAAATAGCTTCCGAAAGTTATCCTAAAAAACACTACAATTAATGGACACGATGCGTCGGCCGCGCGTAACGTGCCCCCTCGCGTCACCCCCTCTCATTCCCCCGCGCCGCGAGTGACCTTTTTGCAACGATTTTAAATGGGATAAAATATGTCATTGAAAAAAAAAATAACACCCAAATTTTTTTTGGTTAAATGGACTCTCCTAATGATACCTTAGCCCTGGAAAAAATTTGGCTGGAAGGTTTAATTGCACCCTGTAAAGCTCAAGAGTGTATTTTTTGGCACAGTTTTACAACAAAGTAGTTGACACGGAAGTATTTAGGCTACTTTTTTTCGGGAAATTTTACAATTCCAATAATAAAAAGAATTGAGTAAAAATGTATCCTCAATATTCCGTTTCAGATAGGCTCCATATCGTTTGTGGGCAAGTTCGAGACGGAGGCGGGCTGGGTGAAGAACTTGGCCACCATCAACCGGATCAACGACGTCAGCGTCACACGCCCAGACCCCATGAAGACCAGCTTCCATGTCACACTCAAGATTAAGGACTTACAGGTATTTAATCTTATATATAAAATTCTCGTGTCACAATGTTAGTCCACGAACTCCTCCGAAACGGCTTTACTGATTTTTACCAAATATTATATGCATATTCAGTAGGTCTGAGAATCGGCTACTGGGTACTTTATATATTGATAAGTGCATTTGTTGAATAAATAATAGTAAATTATTACAACCTGAGACTGACGGCGACCATTGTTTGTGATCGACGTTGCCATGGCGACATACTTATTTAGTCACTTCAATAAAATAATACGGGCGAAATACTTTATATTATGCAGGCAAAGCAACGTTTGCCGGGACAGCTAGTATAATATAAAATTCTCGTGTCACAGTGTTTGTGCGCGAACTCCAAAACGGCTCAACCGATTGTAATGTTTCGTATGTACACTCGAGGAAATAGATTCCTAGGCAGTTGACGGATCTACGTCATGTTATTCAATGTTAGCTGTGAATTGTGATCGGTCGGATGGTTTTGCGACCAAACTACTAATGTCCGCCATCTGCCCAAAAACTTCTATTTAAACTGAGGTAGACGTGTCGTACTCTACGAAATGTCATTTGATTAAACCGACTACCAAGGTAAAAACATTTGTAATATGAACTAATTATTTTTAACAAAAAATTAAAACCGACTTCCAAATGTAAAGACAATAAGTAATAATATGAACCAAATAGTATTAAATAATTCTTACTCTTTAATAGTGCCTCTTTCAGAATTCGTCTAAATCTCAACTATTTCTATACATACTATATAGCCCAGTAGGGTTAGATTTTTTTTTAATTAATTAAAGTCAGAAATTTTTTTGCACCAGTGTTTAGAGGATACAAATAGCTTAAATTCAAAAACTCGACCAGCCACGACGTGTGCGTTAGCCGCCATATTGGTTTGAAGGTCCAATCTTTTTTCAAGCTATAACTCCTTTATTTTTTATTTTTTAAGCTAATGATAAGGATCGAATTTGTCGAAATTTTGATTTTCTACAACTTTTGTCCTTATACTTTTTATTGTAAAATCAATATTTAAGGAAATAACTGCAAAAAACAAGTCAAAGTATAATTTCGACGTGTTCGACCTGTATCGCGATTATTGTCAAATACAGAAAAAAAAACAGAAATAAACTTGTAGCTCTTTACATTAACCACAATTAAAATTAAGACTTCGCTGTCTGTCCGTCTGTCTGTCTCCAGGCTTCAAGAACGGTGATAGCTAGAGACTTGAAATTTTCAGATATTATGTATTTTGTTACCCTCTATAACAACACATACTAAAAAACATATTATATTTAATATTTGATGGGGCTCCCATATAACAAACAGGATTTTAGTGGCCTTGTTTGTTCTTTATCAAAAATAACAGCACTTAGACAGTTAAAATATGCATAAAATATTTAATTGTATTTGTACTTTAATAATTAATTATAAAATTAAAATAAAATAAATATTTAGGGGGGGCTCCCATACAAAAAGCACAAATTTTTGTCTATCTTTGCCTTATAATGGTACGGAACCCTCATGAGCGAGTCCGACTCGCACTTGGCCATTTTTTAATAACTGTTCAGGTGTAGGTGGTGCCGTAATTGTTAAAAGGTCTAATTCATGATCAGAAATATTCAGTTTTATCCAGTCGCTTGGGTCCCGGTACATTTACCATAGGTGTAGGAGCTTAAATATTGATTTCCAAAAAAATTCATAAGGATCAAATTTGTAGGAAATTTAATGATATATCACCAACAACTTTGTTTCTACAATTATTTTCGCTATATTCGATAATAATTGACATACAAGCGAAATTATACTTTGACTTGTTTTTTGCATTTATCTCCGTAAATAGTGATTTTACAATAAAATTATAAGAACTCAAAATGTAGAAAATTCAATTTACAACAAATTTAGTTCTAATCATTTTCGTAAAAAAATATAAAATAAAGGAGATATGTCTCAAAAAAGATTTGATCTTCAAACCAATATGGCGGCTAACGCACACGTCGTGGCTGGTCGAGTTTTTGAATTTAAGCTATTCATGACCCCCCCCTATACATAGGTGCAAAAAAAATTCTGACTATAATTAATTTCAGATTCCTATACAAGGCTGAACTAACCCTACTGGGCTAATAGTCCTCATTATTTTGAAGTCGGTACCAGCAAATTTAATGGTGAGTTAATCAGGCAATGTCAGAATATATGAAACTTTTGGGACTGGTACAGACTTCAAAGTAATGAAGACTATAAGTATGTACAGAAATAGTTAAGATTTAGACGAATTCCGAAAGAGGCACTTTTAAAGAGAATTATTTAATACTTTTTGGTTCATATTATTACTTATTGTTTTTACCTTGGAAGTCGGTTTTAATTTTTTGTTAAAAATAATAATTTCACTCTTTTTAGTTATTTACCGGTAAACATATAAGCTGTCAATTGTTGATATATAGGATTTAGGTATGAAACTATCACAACTACTATACTCAGGCAGTTTTCAAAAAAGTTTTTTCCTACGTACCTCATAGATCCCATGATCAAATTGCCAACTTGGTAACCGCAACACAAAGTTAAAGTCATTTACTTTGTAACATTAATATAATTTTCAAAATCACTTGATAAACTCGAGTCTCGATCGAAAAGACTATGAAAAGTACCAATAATAGGGTCATAACTCATAACGATGCATCGTGTGAATGATGAATGTAATTTGCATAGTAGCATATGCTTTCAGTTCTTAAAACATCGCCGAAAGTCCCAAACTTGTATCTATAAGGAATCCGGAGTTCTCTTGGTGTAAAATCTTAATTTTTGGTAGCATATGCCTAGGATCCTTCACATAAAACCAAAACCACTATATGTTTCCATATAAATTTTGAGGAGTTCCCTCGATTACTCATGGATCCCATCATCAGGTCACCACTTTTGTGAACATGGTACCAAATTGGAGTTGAACCCTATATAACAAAAGAAAAATTTTGAAAATCGGTTTCTCAAACGGCGGAGTAATCGTTGAACATACACAAATAAATAAGACGGGTTGCACTCTGGGAGTGCCGGCAGAAGTGAAAACTTTATTATTAACGTTGTGCATTTTTTAACCCATTTTTTATGAAAATCGATTATTAAAAAATCGATTTTTTTTAATTAATCGAAACCCTTACAATCGATTAAATTTTTAACCCATTTTTTATGAAAATCGATTATTAAAAAATCGTTTTTTTTTTTATTAATTGAAAACCTTACAATCGATTAAATTTTTAACCCATTTTTTATGAAAATCGATTATTAAAAAATCGATTTTTTTAATTAATCGAAACCCTTACGATCGATTAAATGTTTAACCCATTTTTATGAAAATCGATTTTTTTTAATTAATCGAAACCCTTGCATTTCGAGTTCGAGTTTTCGAGTTTTCGAGTTTTCGTGTTTTCGAGTTTTCGAGTTCGAGTTCGACACAAAACACTACTCTCCAACCGTCTTACGCTTTTTCTATGGTTTTTCGATCAACACGAAAATCTGACGCGAGTTTCACAGTTTTTACCCATCCCACAAAAGTGCTCAACGCCGCTAAAGAAGTTTTCACTTCAAAAAAAAATAAAAATATATATATCCACAGCCGAACATATTATGTCATGTCGGTTACAAATGTAATGGCCCTTCTAAAGACTTTTGTTACCAGTGTAATTATTCAGAAGATACAGATCAGGTTAATAGTGGAGTTCCCAGAGCGTAAAAATCGTGCAAACCTCCGATTTTTGCAATAGTGGATGAAAATTGAAAAGAAAAAAAGGAATGTGTAGCTGATAACATAAATAATAAAGTTTACCTATTGAAAAGTTGTGCTTTTGATTTTTAAATTATTCTCTTCCACTTCAAGTAAACTCATAAACTGTAAAATTTTGAAGAAAATTTGCATATTTCTTTCTTTTAAATATGTAGCAAAATAATAAAATATATTATTATTTTTTTGATTTTTATCGTTGCTTATATTCCAAAGAAAGAAAATAAGTTGAAAAAATATATAATTTAGATTTAAAATTAACATTTTTGTATGTAGATGAGCATACCTCCAAATGTGCTTGTTGTGTGCCTCGCCAGGTAAATGGCGTTCCTATTTTTCTTTGGTTTTAAATAGGAAGTTTAAAATTATTTTTTAGGCTTAACAAAGCCTTCTATTTCTTAATGTGTATAACTTTTTAGCTCTTACTTTATTAAATTTTCTGAAAATGTAGCACAAACTTTTCACGGATATTTCGAAGAAAATCAGTATTTTATTTCTTTTGGTTAGGTTTTTACAGAATAAAATTGATTTTTTTTTTCATTAATTATATTTGCTAAAACATACTTATAGGAAAAAAATACAAATTAGGTTAAGAACTGATATTTTTTGTATTCAGGTAAGCATTTTTCAAACATAGGTCGCAGCATGCGTCTTTAGTATGTACGTGAGATTTGTAGCACCCAATTTTTTTTCTGGCTTT
This sequence comes from Polyommatus iphigenia, assembly GCA_963422495.1. Lineage (NCBI taxonomy): Eukaryota > Metazoa > Arthropoda > Insecta > Lepidoptera > Lycaenidae > Polyommatus > Polyommatus iphigenia. The sequence continues at coordinate 1,152,830 of OY730184.1, read as the reverse complement.
AAGTAGGAAGTTTAAATATATTTCAAAGACTAGAAAAAGTCTTTCATTTGTCGATGCATTTAATGTTTTAGCTCTCACTTAAATAAATTCTCAACAAATATAGAAAATATTTTCGGTCTATTTTACACATTTTTGGAGATATTTAAACGTTTTTAAGTACACTCGAGGAAGTTGATTCCTATGCATGTCGCGGGTCAACTTAAACTGGTCAGTGGTCAGTGTTGGTCGGGAAAAAGAAAAGGACAGAATCGTATTTCTATATTTCCATCTTTGTCATTTTGTGTTTACCAAAATATCAACATTGCGATCTCCTTGGCTACAATAGGTTTATTCATGGTTTATTGGTCGCTATCTGTCGGCTATACTCGTTCACGATAGAATCATATTTTATTGGTCGCATTGCTTTTGACAAAATGTAATCTGCTTAGCAACCGCCCTAGCAACGAAAATATACTTGTATACTTCAAAAATGTTTTGCAAATATTGGGAATTGATTTAAATATAAGTAATATAATATTTTATTTCTCTCATCCGAACAATCTTTGAAAAAAATAATAAGTACCTACTTGCTTATATATTATATAATATTATGTAAGATGTGTTTATTGAAACATTATAACCCATCCAATATGTGCTACAAACAATATATCATAGGCTACAAAACAATGGACTTATTATCAGCAAATCGTTGAACAGATCAAACTGGCCAACCTTATTCTACTCCTAACATCTTCGTCAAATATCATGACTTGGTTAGTTGGAAAAGGCTACCCCGAAGGATTAAGTAAAACTTAAGTTATGTTTTTGAATTAAGTATATTCTCATTGCTGATCATTATAACAACCCAGAGTTCATAATATTATTACCTCAAGAAGAATACCTAAGAGTTCATAATAATTTTATAAGTTTTAAGTTTTTCGATATATTTTTAACGCTCAAATAAAATATTATCACGATATTATACAAGTGTGTTCTGATTTTTATGGTCCTTGTAGATTAGATTTTAGAAAGATGTTGATCTAGAATTCTAGAGCGTTTTTACATTACGCAAAACATAAAAATGAAAAGTAAGTAGGTAGGTAATAGGTTCAGATTCCCTAGAACTGAGAACATTGATTGCTATCAAGCAAATTTTTCGTGAGTAGCATTATGAGTAGCTTAATTTTTTTTGATTAGACGAACAACAATTTCCTGTGCAAAAATTCTCGAAAGTTAATATTTCGATTTGATGGTCCTAAAATATGGATTGTTCTATTTGTAGGTTAATGTTATTGTTATGTTGTTAAATTATATTATAACTAGCTACTAACCTCTCAGTATACAAAAAATCTGCTGGTTAGCCGTTAGGGTTCCGTTTTAGGGTTCCATAGTCAACGAGGACTTGTTAATTACAGAACCCTAAATCATAATTAATCATATTACATCACGACAATGCTAGCTGTCATACCTCAGCTGAAACAACTCAGTTTTTGGAGGGTCAAAAGATCGAATTGACTGGTCATCCGCCGTACAGCCCTGATTTGGCACCTAACGATTTCTTTTTATTTCCATACGCGAAGAACAAATTACGTGGTCAACGTTTTTCGAGCCGCGAAGAGGCTGTTGATGCGTTCAAAATGCACGTTTTGGAGATACCTCAATCAGAATGGAAAAAGTGCTATGAAAATTGGTTCCAGCGTATGCAAAAGTGTGTCGATCATCGCGGCGAATATTTTGAAAAGCAATAAAACCATATTAAATGATATATGTTTGTTTCTTTTTTTAATTCCGGATACATAAATAAATAGCAGCCCTCGTATGGAAACATATAGTGATTTCGATTTTTTCTGAAGCATTCGAGGTAAATGCTACCAAAAAGTAAGACTTCGCACCAGAACTTTTGAATGCTTATAGGCACAGATTCGGGGATTTAAACAACTGAAAGCATAAACCAACACATCAATTTGATTGATCATCATCATCACAACCATCATTATACCATGGGTCATCACACTATGACCCAATTATTGGTACTTTTCGTGATATTTTGCATCGAAGCAGATGTTTTTGATGATGATTTCGCTTTTTGTGGACTGATTTTCAAAATTCTCGTGTTGTTGTATAGGATATCATCTTAATTTTGTATAACAATTACGAAAGTGGTGATGTGGGATGTGGCTGATGATGGGATCTATGAGCAATCGAGGGAAATCCTTGAAATTTTACTTTTTGGTTCATATTATTACTTATTGTTTTTACCTTGGAAGTCGGTTTTAATTTTTTGTTAAAAATAATAATTTCACTCTTTTTAGTTATTTACCGGTAAACATAATTATAAGCTGTCAGTTGTAGATATATAGGATTTAGGTATGAAACTATCACAACTACTATACTCAGGCAGTTTTCAAAAAAGTTTTTTCCTACGTACAGTCAACGTTCAAAAGTCCAGTAGCATCGTAACGACCATATTCGTTTGCCGGTACAGTGCATATTTATGTGTGCGCCATGTTACCGTGTACACACTTAAATGTCGTACAGTATCAATACAAGAAAGTTGCGTGTAGTGGATAAAGACAAAGATAACATATATGTTTGTCTTCTTCATTCATTCTTCTTCATTTATTGCACTGCACTGTGTCAATAAATGCAAAAATTTCACTAGATATGTAAGATAGTTCGTAGCTCCATCGGTAAATAGTTGGCCTCGCATCATAGCTAGGACGAAAAATGGTCACGGTTCAAATCCCAGTTTATCATATAATTTTAAAGTTTTCATATTGTTTTTATTATCTCAGCATTTTTGAAAACTTAATGAAATGACTATTTTGAAAGTTTTATTTAATAAGAATAATATTAAATTATAACATAGTATTAAGATATTATAAATGTAAAAGTATTTTAGTTAGATAATTATATATTATAATAAAACAACACTTTCAAAAAAATATATTTTTATTTCAATGACATAACAATTATTATTGAACAATTGAATTGATTGACGGATGACGGTAAAATCTTTGATTCACAGATCTATCAATATAATAATACCTATATCTATTGTGTTATCAATATTTCATATTGTTGAGGTTATAGTTTAATTATTCGTTTTCCGAGGAAAAGAGGATTAAAACTTAACCTCAACCTTAAAATCTTAAACCTACCAATTACTGGCCAGCACGTTCCTTTGTAGAACGCCCAATTGAAACTTACGAAATATAAATATTATAACAATTACTTTACACTTATTATTGCGACATAGAAATACATTTTTAATTTAATAATATAAATAATGATTCTTAATATTTTGTGTAACCTCCATTATTTTCGATACAACTTAGAAGACGTCTGCGCATGGAAGCCACAATATTCTTACAGATATCTGTTCCACGTAAATCCTCCCACAACTGCATGCAATGAGATTTGAGCAGCTCCGGACATCTATCATCGCGTGCTCGCTATCTTTGCACCATTAAACCCCATATATTTTCAATCGGGTTTAAGTCTGGGGATCGTGCTGGCCACGGAATAACTTTTAACCCATCAGTCGTGGCAAAACGAGACACAATAGCTTTTTCATTGTTATCGCGGCCGGATGTGGCCGCTTGGGGCTTCATGAATTAATATTAGAATGTTCACTGAACCAATTGCGAACTATGGAGGCTCGGTGAATTGGGCAATTATCATGCACAAAACTTATTTCGCTATCACCATACACATTTCGCACAGTAGGTAACATAATGTCCTCTAACACTTCTACATAATTTGCACTGTTGGCTCGCGTAGGTATAAATTCAAGTTCACCCGGCCCTTGAGCACTAATCCATCCCCACATGTTCACACTTATTCTGCCAGATTCAGTGTTTGACACCACGTTATTTTCACACCAACGGGTGTTATCTTTACGCCATAAATGTAGTCTTCCTTTTTGAGAGGATTTAAAAGTCTTCTCATCAGAAAAAAATTGTTGTTTCCCAATCAAAATCTAAATACTCTCGTGCAAAGCGTAGCCGTTCGTCTTTATGCCTTTGAGTCAAAAACGGTTTTTTCGCCGGCTTTCGGTGGTGTAATCCCTCGTCATGAAGTGCACGACGAACGGTGACCAATGACGTGTTAAATTCATCGGCAAAACGACTTGTCGGTATGAAACCACACGTTTCATACTCCGCTGCCATATAACGCCGCTGAGTCTAGTTAATAAGAAGTGGCCTTCCACTTCGTTTACGACTTTGCAGGCCACCGTCTTCCTCGAATCTTTTCACCCATCGACTTACAGTATTTCTCTAAAAAAAACAAAGAATAAATTGTAAAAGACGATCTTACCCAATGAAAAAATACAATCACAATAATAATATAATTAATTACTACTTACTGAGAAGCCAGTTTCGTTAGAAATTTGAGAAATATTCAGGCCATTTGAATATAGGGCCACAATTTTAGCTCTTGCTTCAATAGTAATATTTGCTTGCATATTGGATAAATTGTATCGCAACAGTAAGAACACAAACACTCGTAGCTGAGTTCACCAACCAACAACATTTAATATCTTGTTATCTTCAAGCAATCGTTCCATTTTATTTTAAATCTACCCTCACATTCTTTGCTGAGACTAGAATGTTACGTTTCTAACTAAACGTTAAGTGTGCGTTTTAGTTTAGTTAGAAACGTAATTTTTTATTCTACATAGTTGTATCAACATTCATAATCATAATAATTTATAATTAATATTTCTCAAAAATTGTTTTACGTAAAAACGACGCAGACTCAATACGGGTCGGATTCGATCCTGCAACTTAGCTGATGCAGATGATCTTAGAATAAACACACGCACTTGCTTAACCATTAAGCCACGGCAGTGCTCACATGTTGAGACGAAATTGACGATATGAATATACAGCCAAACAAAGTGTATGTGAATTGTCTTTATAGAAAAAGGTCACAAGTAACGTTAAGTGTTGACGCTATAGCTGCGTACGATTGCTACTGGACTTTTGAACGTAACTGTACCTCATAGATCCCATGATCAAATTGCCAACTTGGTAACCGCAACACCAAGTTGAAATCATTTACTTTGTAACAACATTAATATAATTTTCAAAATCACTCGACAAACTCGAGTCTTGATCGAAAAGACAATGAAAAGTACCAATAATAGGGTCATACCTCATAACGATGCATCGTGTGATGGTAGTGATAAATGATGATGATGATGAATGTAATTTGCATAGTAGCATAAGCTTTCAGTTCTTAAAACATCGCCGAAAGTCCCAAACTTGTATCTATAAGGAATCCGGAGTTCTCTTAGTATCTTCGGAACCATAGCATGTCTTCTTCTATAAAATCTTACTTTTTGGTAGCATATGCCTAGGATTCTTCACATAAAACCAAAATCACTATATGTTTCCATATAAATTTTGAGGAGTTCCCTCGATAACTCATGGATCCCATCATCAGGTCACCACTTTTTGTGAACATGGTACCAAATTGGAGTTGAACCCTATATAACAAAAGAAAAATTTTGAAAATCGGTTCACAAACGGCGGAGTAATCGTTGAACATACACAAATAAAAATAAAAAAAATAAAAAAATATATCCGCAGCCGAACATATAACCTCCTCCTTTTTGGAAGTCGGTTAAAAAGCAATCCTAAACAATACACTCAAAACATTACACACACACACACACAAACTATAAGTATCTACGTAGTCAAGTGCGAGATGCCAATATTATTTTGTAACAAGAGTGACAAGGATGCAGGCCTATGGCATTCGTCATACCGAACGCAAGCGTAACTCCCCGAAAGACCAGTAAACAAACGCCCGCAAGTACTGACTGCAAAAAAAGTCTATTACAAATTAAGATTTTTTTTTGTTATTAAGTTTATTGTTTATTGAGTATAGTGCGTTTCATCGAATAGTTCCTCTGCTGTCATGTTGGCATTCTTGTCTGTCAATAAGAAACAAGGTGGACATGCTCTGCGAGTTTTCATAAGTTTTTTTAAAACTCGGGTTGCCGCCATTACGGCTTAGTGAAATAGGGTTACCAGCGTCAGTTTAATCACCCTTAAACACAGTACCGCTGGGCAAAGATCACCACAGAATGGGTACCAGACGATGGACGACGCCGCCGTGGCCGGCCTCGAAAAAGATGGCGCGATGAGCTAGACAAATACGAGCCAGGTTGGCCCACGGCTGCGTTGGATCGAGAGAACTGGAAGACTTTGGGGAAGGCCTTTGCCCAGCAGTGGGACAGCATAGGCTCTTTAAAAAAAATTGTCTACACAGATGACTACAGGGCACACCCTGCAGCTAGCCGCAGTGTATTTTTCGGAATCTTAGAACAACAGACTTTTTATACCAGTGAAGCAGTGAGAGACCAATGCCCACTATGTATGTGTACTAGTATTTTTAGTGATGCTGCCTAAACATTTTACACAGATTCTTAACATTTACTATATAAACAATTTTGAATTTTTCAGCTAAACTAAATTGAATACCCGTTTATTTTATTTTTTTATCGATAAGCAAAAAGTCTTTGCAGTACGAAATTTAAAATTAGAATATCCATAGACAATGAAAACAGATAGATAGACAAAAAATCGAATATCCATAGACAATGAAAACGCATTATAGACAAAAAATCGAATATCTTTAGAGTATAGACAATGAAAACACAGAGACCAAAAATCGAATATCCATAGACAATTATTTTTTTACAGATAGGCTACGAGAGCTACCGAATGCGGGCGATGGGAGTGTCATGTGGGGGCCGGCTTGCCGCGGCGATAGAACATAACGCTGTGCATCTAGCTCTAACCGTGGGCCTGACGAGATGGGAGCCGTACGCGCAGCTTGATGATTTGAGAGTGCAGAGGATGGAGTGAGTATAGACAATGATATTATAACTGTAGAGTTCTATCACGTACACATATTATAAGCCATGTACCATTGAAGAAATTGAATCATAGGCTAGTGCCTAAAACATAATTCGACCAAATGATCTCATTTGGTCGAATTATGTCAATTCAATGTAATTTGTGATCTGTTAGCTGGGTTTGACAAAACGTGACCAATTTACGTAGGTCCGCTACTTCTCTGATAGTACAACCCTTTAAATTCTCTCTAGAATATATTAAGATTGCTCAGCAAAAATAGAAAGTGGATTTGCGCAATGTATTATTACGTTTTGGTAGCTATTTCTATTATATTGGAGATTGTCCCCACCAGACCGCGACCCGAAACTGCTGCTGTTTGGTGTTCACTATGAATTTATACAGAGTGACGCGTTGCGCAGCAGAGTGGCACAATCAGTCATGCTGCATGGCACATGGATCGGAACGTTTTAAAATATGTGCGACCTTAACAATAATATTTTGAATTTTAAATACTCATTTAATATTGACTACAGGGGCATGGACCTGTTCGTGACCGGTCTCGGCGCGTTGAGCGGCGCGGCGCACCGCGTGCGGGCGTGGTGCGGCGGCGCAGCGCACGCGCACGCCGCGCCCGCGCTCGCCGCCCGCCTGCAGCACCATCTACACGTCGCCCTCGCTGACCTCAAGCTGTGGGAGCTCACACACGCCAGATAGGATATATTCGTGACCGGTCTCGGCGCGTTGAGCGGCGCGGCGCACCGCGTGCGGGCGTGGTGCGGCGGCGCAGCGCACGCGCACGCCGCGCCCGCGCTCGCCGCCCGCCTGCAGCACCATCTATACGTCGCGCTCGCTGACCTCAAGCTGTGGGAGCTCACACACGCCAGATAGGATATATTCGTGACCGGTCTCGGCGCGTTGAGCGGCGCGGCGCACCGCGTGCGGGCGTGGTGCGGCGGCGCAGCGCACGCGCACGCCGCGCCCGCGCTCGCCGCCCGCCTGCAGCACCATCTATACGTCGCGCTCGCTGACCTCAAGCTGTGGGAGCTCACACACGCCAGATAGGATATATTCGTGACCGGTCTCGGCGCGTTGAGCGGCGCGGCGCACCGCGTGCGGGCGTGGTGCGGCGGCGCAGCGCACGCGCACGCCGCGCCCGCGCTCGCCGCCTGCCTGCAGCACCATCTATACGTCGCGCTCGCTGACCTCAAGCTGTGGGAGCTCACACACGCCAGATAGGATATATTCGTGACCGGTCTCGGCGCGTTGAGCGGCGCGGCGCACCGCGTGCGGGCGTGGTGCGGCGGCGCAGCGCACGCGCACGCCGCGCCCGCGCTCGCCGCCCGCCTGCAGCACCATCTATACGTCGCGCTCGCTGACCTCAAGCTGTGGGAGCTCACACACGCCAGATAGGATATATTCGTGACCGGTCTCGGCGCGTTGAGCGGCGCGGCGCACCGCGTGCGGGCGTGGTGCGGCGGCGCAGCGCACGCGCACGCCGCGCCCGCGCTCGCCGCCCGCCTGCAGCACCATCTATACGTCGCGCTCGCTGACCTCAAGCTGTGGGAGCTCACACACGCCAGATAGGATATATTCGTGACCGGTCTCGGCGCGTTGAGCGGCGCGGCGCACCGCGTGCGGGCGTGGTGCGGCGGCGCAGCGCACGCGCACGCCGCGCCCGCGCTCGCCGCCCGCCTGCAGCACCATCTATACGTCGCGCTCGCTGACCTCAAGCTGTGGGAGCTCACACACGCCAGATAGGATATATTCGTGACCGGTCTCGGCGCGTTGAGCGGCGCGGCGCACCGCGTGCGGGCGTGGTGCGGCGGCGCAGCGCACGCGCACGCCGCGCCCGCGCTCGCCGCCCGCCTGCAGCACCATCTATACGTCGCGCTCGCTGACCTCAAGCTGTGGGAGCTCACACACGCCAGATAGGATATATTCGTGACCGGTCTCGGCGCGTTGAGCGGCGCGGCGCACCGCGTGCGGGCGTGGTGCGGCGGCGCAGCGCACGCGCACGCCGCGCCCGCGCTCGCCGCCCGCCTGCAGCACCATCTATACGTCGCGCTCGCTGACCTCAAGCTGTGGGAGCTCACACACGCCAGATAGGATATATTCGTGACCGGTCTCGGCGCGTTGAGCGGCGCGGCGCACCGCGTGCGGGCGTGGTGCGGCGGCGCAGCGCACGCGCACGCCGCGCCCGCGCTCGCCGCCCGCCTGCAGCACCATCTACGCGTCGCGCTCGCTGACCTCAAGCTGTGGGAGCTCACACACGCCAGATAGGATATATTTTTTTATTTGGCAGCTGAAATTACGTTATTATGTTTTTTTTTATTGGGTAAGCTAATAGCAATAATTTTTTTTGTATCTCCAGCTGAAATAATTGACGACGTGAGTGGATGTAGTTGATAACGGACATTTTATGACTTACGCCTTACTGGCAATTACTCATTTTTTCCTTTATAATGTGATTAAACCTTGTAACTTATCTACACCATCATCTGGCTATACATAGAATCCACTTTTTATTTAAAATCATTTTTCATATTCCAAAATTCTGCAAAAAACGTTATTTTTCAAATTGTTTGTTACCCACTTCATCTACTCACGTTTCCAATGTATTTTTCTATTGGCATTCAGCATAAGCAAATAAAGTAAGCGAAACTATTCACAAAAGAGAAAGAATTTATGAAGAAAAATTAAAAAAATTAATTTATGAAGAATTACACGATAAGAACATGTTAGAAATGCAAGAAATCATCAATGTATAATGTATATGCTTAAAATGTGCCCGAAATACATAGTTGTACCTATATTATAGTATTAGCGTCATCACAAATAAGTTTTCTTTTTGATCTTAATGATTTTTGTAAATTAACTAGACTTCTCAACTACTTCCTAAATTAATAGACAATCAAATAACAGAATAATTCTTGTTACCACTTGCCTTATTTAAGTCTGAATTTGTTCTTAGACTAATGATATAGTTAGGTATTACCGTTAAGGACTTTCCCACAATTTTATAAATTAGACATACAAAAAACTTTATTTGTAACTTCAGAAGCAATACATCGAGCTATAGCTCTATAAATTGCATCTATTTTTTTTTTATTTCTAAAGTTAATTTAATAACTTAAGTGTTAAATTAACTTTAGAAATAAATGAAATTAAACAATTTCTTGTGTTCAATTTTGAATCGACGCGATATATTTTATCTCGTTTCGGTGGTAACCACCACTATAGATTAATTAATCCTTCGATCGCGGATTCTTGGAAATCTATTGTTATTCTATTGTTGTCGCGATCACCCGTGCACTAATGGGGCTTGATAGGTTAATTATGAAGCGACTGAAATTAACAAATTATTCCTTATTGATTATTAAGTTTCGTAAATAGTGTGATATAAAATTTCAGCGATAAATCATTTTATTTTCCTACGTAGTAATTATATCCTCTTTGTTATATTAATAATATACTTAAGTACTTTAATCCTTCGTTCGCGGATTCTTGGAAATGCTATTGTATTCTATTGTTGTCGCGATCACCGGTGCTCTTATAGGGCTTGAAGGATTTTGGTTGTGCAACTTTTTGAGGTAAATTTTGTATTCGTAATTTAAACGAATATCTCTTATAAGTTAGTAAATTCTTATTGGATTTTATAAATTTTGTAGTCGGCGTATTTTGGTGAGAATAATGATATTTTGTAAGATATTATTTTATAAAAGTTAACTTTGGAGATTTTCATGTTTTTTTCTGTTTAAACTAAATAAAGTTGTATTTTATAGCAATCGCATGTTGGTTGTGAGAGTAACCATTAGACTGTTGTAAGTTGTCATCTTATTATTATACAAGTTGTTTAATCATGTTTAATAAATATGTTACATTGTTAAATGTTGTATTTTATTTAATCAAGAATAAGTATTAAAAATAAATATTTTTAAATTCTGTACTTGAAGCAACGTTTTAAAATTATGCAAAGGTTCCACATTCTTAGGGGCGCTAGCGCTAGTAAAACCCCTGTTAAAACCTGCGCCTTGCCAGACTTCGGCATGGTGTTTGTGTGCGTGCGAGTAGACGTATGCGTATTATAATTGCATAAGTTAATAAAAAATGCTATGCAATAGCTTTACCGCGGCAGTCCTCGAGTGCCACAGCCACTGATCTCTAATAACTTGTATAATGGAGGTCAGTGGCCACAGCCCATAGGTATTTTTTACTCTGTTCTATTCTGTTCTTTATCATCTTTCTATCAGTACTCTATTATTTTGCTCTATGCATCTTTCATAAAATTGACACTGTCAATCACTCTGTGTTTACTGCTTTTTTATCAATTATTTAAAATAAATCTTTTGATTATTATTACATGGATTTTACCTGTAAATTAGAAATTTATTGATTTATTAAACATCACAGAGGTAAAACCTTTGATTTGATATATTTATCGTAACCAAAGTTTGTTTGCAGATTAAGATTATCATGGGATTAATACAATCTATATTCTGTTCTGTGATCTTTTGCGTCGAACGGTAAGTTTTTTCCTGTCTTTTTTTTCTTCAAGATTCTAAGTAAACCACTAGGTAGGTACTTATTGAATGTGCTTTTTGCAATCGATACCCCTTAGAAAACGCGCTCCTAAACTTAACTGAACTTAAACTGAACGCGATAAAATCGAGCATTTCTAACTAGCAATCATGAAGTCGTACGTGGCCTAACACATGTTTTGCACACGACCAGATTGACACAGTTTGCTTGTCCATTATTTTATATTGACGACCTCTGTGGCTCAGTGGTCGAGCGCACGATCAGCGCTCAAGCCGGGGTTCGTGGGTTCGAATCCCGCCGACGGAACAAAAAGTTTTCAATGTCCCGGGGTCATGGATGTGTATTAAATATACATATATGTATCATATTATATTACTAAAAATCTTAAATATATCGACATAAAAATACCAACAAAATGTCACGATTTTTTTTTCTTTATTTCAGAGTATTGACTTGGACGTGCTGCGCGTTCGTGCTGATGCTGCTTATGGCTATCATCATCGTCCTGATGATCTACGGCATCTCGGTGGGCTACCACTATGCGCAGAAGGAACTAGCGTCTTTTGCAAGTAAGTTGTACACAGAGTGTAACAAAACTAAATTATACTTCATGTTTTTTTTTGTGATTTGCATGGTCAAGCTTCCTAGCGTCATGAATTTTCCCATACAAAAGTGAAAAAGCTACTCTTTCAGTGCTGCTACTTTCACAGCTCTATATGAGCAACCCATACACACCTTAAAATATTATCACTTAGTTTTGTTACAACCTGTCGATATAAGATACTTTTTATTCCGAAAAAAAAATGGACGGTTCCAGCGTGATAAGCGAATTTTGGCGCAACAGAGTTGCGGGCGTCATGTGCTAGACGTTTAGTTGTTTCAACACTCGCTGATAAGTGCCGGATAGGCTATCCACAGCTTATCTGATAGATGGAGTATGTAGCATCTGTATATACTGTATATTCCCTTATAACTTTATCAAAATGAGTGTCAACTGTCAATGTATTATCAGAGAAGTTGATTTCTAGGCAGATGGCGGAGTCAAACCCATCCGACCGTCGACCGATCACTGGTAACATTGCATTGACATAAGCCGACCACAATATGACGTAGCTGTAGGTCCGTCGACTGCCTAGGAATCAATTTCCTCGATGGTACTAGACATAATATTTTTATTACTTTATCCCCAGTGTCATCACGTTCAACAACGGAGCCGTCCGTGGCGGGGCGGCGCGCGGGCGGCGACGCGGCGCCCGTCGTCCGCATGCTCGCCGTCAACCGCTCGCACGATCATCTACCGCAGCCTATACTCGGTAAGTTAATCCATCGAGTTACCATTAAGAGGGCGACTAACCAAAAAAATCAAACATCGTCCGTCTCTCGTCACACTCACGCCCGTCTTTCATATGCCAGGTGAAAAAGGACGACGCGGATTCATCGCCAAATTAGTTTTTTCGCAATAACTTGATGAATATACAACATTTTTAAAATCCACTAGGTCGGTTTCTCAGTGATAGAATTTTATACAATGTGTTAAAATATTAACTTAGTTCAATGCACGGTTATGGCAATAAATGAAAAATTCGTGAAAATTAGATGCATCTTTGTGATTTTTTTCTACAGAGAAAATTTCAAGATATCGTGTTTTTGCTCAGATCGAATTCTCGAAAATATAATATAGTATCTAATTTTAGAAAATGAAACAATTCGGTGCTTATTTTTTAAGTATAAAAATGAATTATAAAATCGAAAAGTTTGGGTTAGTCGCCCCCTTAAATTAAAAAATAATTATGTTCAGTCTGATTTCCAAATCCTATAAATAACACGGCTTAGGGTCAATTCAGACCGCAACGCGACGCGTAGATGCATTTCTAAATTTGTATGGATTTGACAGATTTGCAAGACGTCTCACGTAATTAAAGTCTGTCGAATGTCGAACGTTCCATAGTCTATACAACTGAAGTTTGGTGACGCCACGTCGCTGCAACGTAGTGCTTCTTGCTTCATAATATGGTTTCATGCAAAGAATATTTCGCCGTGATGCGTCGCGTCGCTCCACTGCGCTGTGTCGCTTTGCGGTCTTGCCTATATTAACCGTTTTCGATACCACGAAGCCACCAGATGGCGCCTTGTGTGACTAAGGCCGTTTGACCACCGCTGCCATCGACCGAGAACGAGAGAATAAGCCACTATACATAAGCTCTAGGTTTCATTTTGCGCTACGCACGCCACTAAAAAGCAGCGATGGTATGGGTATGAACGTGGCGAGAAAAGGAACTAACGCTTCTATCATACAAAAACGTCATTTTTGACTGTTCTCTAATACCAGCTGCGCCCATTGACATATTCATTTAAAACCTTGTCGAACTGTAGCTAATCAATTAATTGTTTCGTTTTTCAGAGATTCACCAAACGAAAAGACCAATGGAACTTTATATGGAAACTTCAGAGACGCCCATAATTGTTCTGGAAACGGAAAGGTAAGGCCCAACAATTCATTATTACAAATGCAAAAGAATGTGTGTACTGTTGATATAAAGCTAGAGATCTGGGACTTTTTCGCATTTAAAGCGCTGTATTGATTCGGATCAAACTTTGTATGAACTTTTAGTCCCGTAAAATGACTTTAGTTTAGGAATATGTAAAATTATGTTAGACAAACGAGCATGGGAGCAACGGAGTTGCAGGCAACATATGGTAAAAAGTGTATTTTGCATCTTGATGAGAACAGCTGATTATAATAATAATCTGTTCTCATTCCTCCTTTATCTTCAAGAAAATGATAGTTCATCATCTTCGTGGACTATCATTGACTATCATTAGCTTTGTCCACACTGTGCCTTTTCCTGTTCGTCAAGGGCACGCGTTATAGCGCAGTCAACAGCGAACGTGAGGCATACCAGCGACGCATGTTCTCTGACCGTATCCAAAACTTTCGCTTTGTTAATGACAATGTTAGCGTTGCGTTCGTTGACGCATTCAATTATTGAATGCGCCAATACGAAAGTTGAATGAAAGAAGATAACGAAAATTGAAGACGAAAGCGCCTAGTGTGGATATAGCTATTGACTGTCATTGACTTCATGGACTATCATAGACTGTATGCAAATAAATATTGGACAGACTAATATCAGATGCTACTGATTCTAGGCCGCCACACAAGCCAGAACTGTCCCCGCACGAGAGAGAACTGGCCAGACGACTCATCAGCAGGTTCCGAAGGTCGAAAAACATAACCACAACCGAAATACCATTTTTAAGACCAATCAACAGTACCGAACCACCTATGAGGGTGATGGGATGAGGGAAAAACTAGTATTGCCAACACAAAAAAAGTTTTTATAGTTATTTTTACATACTTTATGTGATGTGAACTATTGTTATGTATTTTTATATAAATGCTTTATAAATAAATTAGTATCAAATATAAACAAATTTTATTGTCAGCCATCAAATTAGGTCATGTTTGCGAATGTATTGAACAATGTTTTTCTAAACTGGCTAGGATCTATGGAGGCAGATTTGTTGTTAGATTCGGGAGGCGTGTCTACGTCTCTACGCTGCAGTCTATGGGCGAATCCTCTCTTCACCGCTTTGTCTACCGAGCGCATCATTCCCGCGGGTATACCACCAGATCTACGATTTTGTTCCCCCTGCCGCATAGCTCCAGCTGCCTCAGCGGCTTTGGCTATAAAAAAAAAGAAATCATCAATATGGCAACACCACCCGTTGTTTTTTTTTATTGTTGACATAAAGAGATGGTAAAGACCACATTTAAAAGTGAAGGTTAATGAATCGAGAAGAGTGAAAAATAATAATAAAAATATATTGGCATAAACTTACCCATGGCGTCTACAGAATTTTGTACAGAACAATAGTGGAAACCTATCCCAATACCCAGAATCATGACAATCATTATTGTGAACATGAGGCAGCAGGTTAACATCGCGCATACTGTACATAATGATATTCTGGAAATCGTTAATAGTTTTATTAATATAAAATTTACAATGTAATAGAGGCAGATGCAAGCTAATTTTTTAATCTAGGGCTGAAGAAGGACTGTCTAGTTATTACTGTCTGGGAATTATGCTGTGAATTGTCTCATGAGAAAGATTGATTTGGGTGCTTGTGGGCTGTGGCGGATGCTTATTGATTTTTTTTTATATTTTACCTTTCAAGTGCATCTAAAACTATTGAAGTAAATGAACTAAGAGAACAGCAAATGCATCCCATTTTGAGCAATTTTTGAAGACGGTACTTATATAATTTCTACTAGATACATTTGTGTATTAGATTTTAGATCATAGTTCCTCCTTAATTTAGCGAAAACCACTTAGTGAATAATATAATGACGTGATTAACTATTTAACCATAATCTTTATGGAAAAACTGTGTACGATTTTATGATTAGTGACAAGATTGACATTCGAGATTCTGTCTCCACAGTCATGTGAATAAGTCACAATAATTATCTCTTTTTTTAACTTCTAGAAGAAAAGGTTTCGAACAAAGCTTTTGTTTAGCGATGCTTGTGTTCAAAATGCCCGCGTTCAGCCATGGTTCAGCCATCTGCATCGCCAGAAATTAAAACTTTCGACATAAAGTTTTCTTTTTAAAAAAAGACAGCTGACGCCTGACACAAGTTTGACAATGACAGTTGACATAACCTAGGGATGTCGAAAATGACAGAATATATCGATACATCGATATTTGAAAAAATATCAATATCGGTCTAGATATATCGCGAAAAAAATATCGATATATCGGTCAAACTTTTCGACCAATTTGCTTTTTTTTAAATATAAGTAATAAAAATAGTTTTTTTTATTCCAATCATTACTTTATTCTCAATTTTATCAAAGGAAATAAGGAATCAGTCAATTATACCAGTATTTGTCCGGAATTGAGAGTAAAAAAAATCTATTTTTGATATGCTCTGCCGTCAGCCAGCTCCTGTTAGGAACTGCCAGATTGACAGGGCTAGACCCGAAAGAACTGGTGTAAAATGTCGAGTGTCTACCCAAAATTACACCACACACAACACATAAAGAAAGAACTATAATGCTTCGGTCAAACCTACGTGCTAAACATAATGGCTGACTTGATTCTTGATTTGAAATTGAGCCCATACAGCCTAGTCAGATACACAAATGAATGAATTATAAAATTACTGAACTTTACTGAACTGTCACATGTGTCATTGACTTAAAGACAGAGTTGCCAAATTAAAAATCAACTTAAGCACCAAATTAAAAAGCAGAAAATATCTTTTTTGATACAATTTCGATATTGGATATTTGATATCGATATATCGTAACAAAATATATCGCCCAAAAATATCGATATATCAAATTGTAAATATCGATATATCGATGTATCGATATTTATTCGACAAGCCTAACATAACCTACAAACCGAGTAATTTTTGTTTCGTGAAGTTATGGCAAACGAAAATATTGCGAAAAAAACACAGGATACGAAAAATCCTAAACGTTTTCCAAATAAAAAACATGCTATTAAAAAACGATTGCCTATTCGACCCATAGAAGGCGATAATGTTATATTTATAACGAAAAAAACTAACTTTAAGGTGAGGTACCTACCAATGTTTTCCCGACGGCCGACCGTCTTCTTTACGGCCGACTCATAGCTATAATACTATTATAATTTTACTCAGATTTAACGTTCTAACATTGTCTAGGCGCAACTCGACAAATGCTGTGACCTTTTATCTAAAGGAGAGAAGGAAATTGTGCTTCATGGCTTAGGAGCCGCTATACAAAGATGCTGTAACCTGGCTCTTCAACTAGAGATTATTTTTTCTGGGGCATGTCAGATAGAAGTTAACACAGGAACAGTTGAAATTGTTGGTAAGTAAAATCTTGAGCACATTACAATATACATTGTTGTACAATAGTCATTAAATATCTACTTACTTTCTGCACAGATGACTTGGAGCCTCTAACAGACGATGTCGATTACGGTACTCAAGTGAGGCACTCATCTTCCATTCACATCAGAATATTCAGGACTGCTATGCTAGGAGCCAATCAGTGACAATGTTCTTTACGATTGGTGAAATTGTGCAGTGGATCGGACTGACCGTCTTTGAAATATGGATAAACTTAATAACTATAACAATATTTACTGCCCTACTGGCTCTTAAAATTGATGGAATAGTGAACAGTGCTTGGTGGACGATATTTGCCCCTCTATTTGTGAGTGACGCCATGAATGCATATTTCTGTTGCATTGTGTGCATACGGATGACTTTAGAGAACTCTTATAAAGCTTCCATTTATAGGGCGTCATGGAGCGTTATATTTTTAGGTTTAACATTTGTTTTCAAGTTTCTGCTATGTCGTAAGCTTCAAGGTGATTCTGCAATAGAGTATAGCGAGGTTTTTGCCCCACTCTTTATCTTATTACAATTAATAGCAGTAAGAGCATGCCAGCTACATCAATAATATAATACATATTTATTGATCAATAGGTATATTAATAAAATAAAACAATATTTAATGTGAAAATTGTTTTAATTAATCATTAATGTGTCAAAATTAGAAACTTGACTATTTTAACGAAACATACTAAATAAACCTCCCCTAGATTTCTTTTCGTCACCTCCAAAGTTAAAATTGAAGTTGCTCTGTTGAGTTTTGTTTCCTGAAGTGGAAGCCTCATCTGGTGTAGAAGGACCAAAGAATGAAAATCCAGTTTTTCGTAAACCTTAAAAAAAAAAGTAAATAATTAATAGGAGAACCATATACTTAAACAAATAAATTTAATCAACATGCCAGTGTAGTTGTAAAATACAAAACCTGTTAAAAAGTTAGGGACTTCTTGAGAAGATACTTGGACATTATTTGCCGCATTATCTTGTATGTCCAAGTCAGCTTTTGGTGAAAGCAGCAAGCTGGAATCTATAATTTTATTATAGTTAAACAAGATAAAAGCATGTCTGGGGTGCGGGGTGCAAGTGCACCACCTGACACCCCCCTGGGTGCCAGGTGGTGCACTTGCACCCCTTGGGAATCTCGGGATCAACAGGAATTATTGAAATAAAAAGCCGTCTGTAACCCTATTACCATGCCGTACAAAGATAGTTAGCTGTATTCTGTTGACGTAAATAGACAGTCACTGTTGTTCCCAAAAAGTAAAAAGAAAAGAAAGAAAACTAAAATTTGCACCCCTTGGAAATTATTTCTGCCGGCGCCCATGCGTTAACTGTTTGTCACTTTGCATCACACAAGCTATATTTTCCTATTTCTCAGGAATTTAGATAAGGTTTTTAATGTAAATTATTATTATTTACCTATACCGTGTGGAAAATCATTTTCATCTACACCATAACCAGTGGTATCAAGTGATGTGTTAGATAGTTGTACAATACCGTCAGCTCCGTGGTTGAAGAGGAAACCTGATATTGGCATATTATCCTTTTTCTCAGTATTTTGTTCATTTTGCTAAAAAATTGTTAAAAGTCAGATAATAAATTACAGGATTAAACTACTGAAGAGATTACAGGATTTAATTTATAACACGAAATTACTAGTTAAAAGTTGGCATATAATTTTTAATGAATTCTATACCTTTGGAGATTTTTTGGCTGCATTATTAGGTTCTTCTTTATCTGCGTCTTCGATTTCTATAATCTCAGAGGTATTGTTGGATATATTGGCTTCCTCATGTGTTTCTTTCGTATCATCAAAGAATTTCGATTTTATTTCCAATTTCTGAAACTTAATGGGAGCATTTATTTTCTTGAACACTTTAATCTCTAAGCATTAGTAACATTTCAATACAATGTTTAATAATAAAATACGTACAGTACTTTGTACCATTGGCTTCTTAGTATAAACAAACTGTGGTGAAAGATCAAGCTTATGTTTTTTCAGTATAGTATCTTTAATTTTCTCGAAACTTCTGTCGCTCTCTCCACTTTTAACTAGTTCCATATCTCCCTCATCATCTTTATTGGATGTATCTAGTTCTTTTATGGATGTTTCGGAGGTATCTACTTCCATAGTCTCATTTTTCTGGGTGCCCTAAAAATCATTTCAAATAAAATTTTAAAACCTATTCAACATGAAAATAATATTATAAAGTGTAATTGAAAAACTTTGATACTTCTGTTACATCCAAAAATTGTGAAGGTGGTCCAATTAAAGATGATGGCTTAGGAGTAGAATCTATTTCTTCCAATTCATCAAGTTTCTTGTCGTCCTTTACCTAAGCAGTTAAATATTTTTTTAATGTTACACTTTAAATAATCATTTTATCAGCACTATTTTTACATACAGTGTTAGATGAACCGCTATCTTCTGCATTACGTGGAGATATATCTTCAAAAATGTTTACATCTCTTAAAGTGTTCTTCTTAACATTTGCTAATATTTCTTTCGTTTCGTTTTCATTTATCTTTATATCATCTAGTATGTGAATCAATTTCTTTTCAGAGTAATTCTTTGGTGTATTTAAATTATTGTCAATAAGAATCATTTTGTAATCATTATTTTGGGCACTTGATGCTACTGCATCTCTTTCTGTTTGCGTATTCAATTGTGATTGATGTTGATTTATAACATTAACTTTCAAATTAAAAGAATCACATTTCTTTATCTGAAATATAAAGATAATTTAATTAGTGGGTATACTGTATTTTTCGCACTTCACTAAAGGAGTTTGAAGATACAATAGTAGATACAATACCTTATTAAGCTTATCAGTAAGTAAATCAAAGTCAATGTTGCTCAATTCCAGTTTTGGTAGCTAAAATATTTACAAAATTTAGTAGTAATAGTTTATTGTTTTTATTATTATAAGTTTCAAAATTTTTAATTTATTTTCATAATCACCTACCATACCGTCTGCGTCATCCTGGTTTCTTGTGGAATCTATATTTCTTAATTTGCTTAATGATTTATCTATTTTAGCTTCGGATAAAGTGGCATTGTCTTCGTTGCTGACTTTGATTGCTTTATTTAACTCTTTTATCTTTCCAGATTTCTCTTGTATGAGCAGCAACGTTTTCGGACGTTCGTTAACCAAAAAGTTTGCCAATTCTATTACTAATTTTCTATCTTGGTTAGCTAGTTGCATCTTCTTCTCATATATTTCATAATAGAGCTTTTGAGAATCATTAATGAGGTGATCAATGTTTTGCTTTATTGTAATTGTTTGATTTTTTGTTTCAAAATAATGTTTTATAAACGGAATATTTTCGTATTTTGTCTTTGCCTCTTGCCACATATCTTCATATTTTTTTATACCAGTTTTCACCCTTTCAACTATATCACTTTTTCGTTCTTTGGCCAAAAATAGATCCTTTTGTAGTTCAACGTTTGCTGATTTTATAGTTTCAAGCGCAGTGATCGAGCTATAATTGTTTTATAAATGTTAATTATGATAATTGATAGTCAATGATTAAACTAAGTATATAATATTAGTAGATAAGTACTTTATGGAAATGAGACGTATGGAATATACGTCCCGAGCACAAGCTGGAAACTTTATGTAAATTCATGGACCGATTGCCCGCCGAATAAAACACCTACATAGGTACCTACGCATAGCCTATCCTACGGAGATTCCGTTAATTTACCGTATTTAAAGCCTTATAAACTCATAATTTGAAACCTAGAAAGTATAATAAAAATACAGCAATAATTTTCTGTATATCAACATTCCTTTCCCCGTTTTAAATTTTATATTTTTGTTCATTATACTCATGATATCAGCTTCCAAAGTAACACCAATTTATTAAAATTCAAGCATACATTCAGCATCTCCTTAGGATTTACAAATTACTTTTATTCGAAAAACACGCCAATAGATCGACAATATCATAAACTACATATTCCCCATTAAATTTTTTTTTCGGACAATTTCGAACTAAGATAAGTAAAAAAATAGGGTTTTGGTGCGATCTCGGCAACGCGGCAAATGTATGGCCAAGGTCATTTGCTCGGGGGACGGCCTTAACTATTCAAGGTCCGCTGCCGTTGTCTGACATGACACGCTTTACAATGCCAGACAAAGACAAGCAGAAGTTGTATAGTTATTCCGTATTCGCTGTGTGAATATTTTTAGTGCCTGATAAGCGATTAAATATTGTTTGAATTATTTCACTTCAAGTCTACGAATAATAAAAACTACTTCAAGTTAAAGGTGATACAGAATCTTAGTTATAAAAACCTTTTAATTTTCTGTTCGGCAATTCGTATTTCCGTCTGTAGTTTTAAATTTCCATTGTTGATAAAATTACAAACTTCTTTTTGATGATCTGACTGTTTACGCAATTTAGTAACTAGTAGCGATTGAGCTGTAATGAATTAAAGAATTATGTAATATAATTTCTTTTACAGGTGTTTCTTAATTTTGTGCTTGTCTAGCTTTATTATTATGTTATTATGATCACAAGATACCTACTTTTAATTAAAGGTCAGAGTGGTCAATTATTAGTAATTCTGACCTGTGATAGTTTACTAAAACTTTTTTGTTTAACTAGTTACCTACTATGAAAACGAGAGGGCGGCATTTTAAGTACATGTTTATTCACTAAAGAAGACCATAAAAATAAAATTGTGTGTTACCTTTTATACATTGAGTTGTGAGGATAATTTTCAACTGTGATTCATCAACTGCGCTCGCAATGCTTTCCAAAGCTTGTACGTCTTTAGAATCGGTCATTATTAAAAATTCTTTCAAGTTAATATTCAGTAAAAAAATTTTAATCAAATGATGGCGGGAAATAAATATTTTTTTTTTAATCACTGATGATGTGACAGTATAGACAAGACAACTATAGGTCTACCAGAAACTGATGGTAAAAAGTGAGAAAAGAAATTGACTGGCAATACCGGGGTAATTGGAATAAAACCTTTTGATCCTTTTTTCCTTATAGCGGCTGATTCTGTGTGTGAAACATGCAAATATAAAAATTTATCCAACGATCAAGGATATTTTTTGAAAATCTGCCATCCAAATTTGCCATCTGGTGGACCTATAATAAATAGTAATAGCTTCAAAATTTCTGTAATTTATTAGTTTCATGAAAACAAAAAGAAAATATTAATAACAATAATTAGCCGTGTTCGTTTGAGTTTTCAACTACGCATGCGCGGCTTTTTTGTGTGTCAGTGTGTCATATTCTAAAATACCATCAATTTCTGTCAGATTTTAGAAAATCTGATAGGTATTTTAGAACATGACACTCACACTGACACCAATTTATGAAGTGAAACGAACACGACTATTGTGTTTCTTTAATCTCCATACTTTAATCATTGGACTAATAATATCTTATATATAAAAATGGATTTTCAAATGTGTTAGTCGCGCTAAAACTCGAAAACGGCTGAACAGATTGGGCTGATTTTAGTGTTAAAATATTCGTATGAGTCCAGGGAAGGTTTTAAAGTGACACGAAGTTCACCGGGACAGCTAGTTCATGAATAAAATTTTAATGTTGCCAATTATAGTCTGTCAAATAGAAGAGTGGCCACCATCGCTTTTATGGCCACACTTTATCCGGGAAGTCTAAAAGATTCAGTTGAACCAAAATTCGTTTAATGAACCGCGGGAACCGTACATTTTCCCAAAACAAAAAGTATCCTATGTCCTTTTCCGGTGCTCAAAGTATCTCTGTCTATCGTTCAACATAATCGGCTTAATGGTTTTGGCGTGATTAGGTAACAGTAAACAGATAGACTGAAAGACACACTTTCGTATTTATAATATTAGTTTGGAAGTATGGATTCTACTAAGCATTTATTTATTTATTATAAGTTGTATTTATTTATTATAAGTTGTAGCGAGTTAGCGACAGACAGCAAAGTAACACAGTTAATAAAAATTATAGGTACATGAAAGAAGTAGCATTTTACTATGCAGCCCAATAATTACTATACACAACATTCAAATAAATACCTACACATCCGGGAAAAAATAATCTAATCTAGCTGTTATAACTTTAATATTATTTAAGTACCTCCTCCCGGGACTGGGATGACTGCCCAAAGAGGACGTAAACTGTATACTACGTAACATGACTGCCAGCGAGAACTGAGTGAAGCCCACTCCTTTTTTATTTAAGAAACTATTTAATAAAAAAAATTAGGATTTGCTGTTTATTTAAATAAAATATCTTTGCCTGTCCCGACCGGGACGAATTAAAAAAAAATAAATAAAATATGTTCATCGGATGAACATATTTAATTTAAATAAACAGAACTTCATCCAAACATTCTACAATGCAGCCGACTTTCTAGGTCCGCGTAGCTATAGCAGTGCAGTGGTGTCACAGTGAAGAGGCACTTTCATCTTCCATTCTCTAGTAGTAGTAGTAGTAATGCTGCTATCATCAGCTTATTGACGATAACCAGCTCCTCAACATCCTAACTCGAGAGTCGAGATTCAGCTCAAGCCACGCGCCGCGTGAAGAGGGTGGCTCGAGGTGGCGCGGGCTGGCTCGAGCAGGCGCGTCCGATCCAATTGAAATCGGTAACTTCAAAGTTCAAAGGAGCGGCTCGTGATATTACGCGCCGTGAAAACCCGGCATTATGCGCCGTGAGAAGCCAGCATTATTCTGTCAATAATGTTATATTGTGACATTGTATGCCGTAAGGTGTCTCTAAATAAAATATATCTAATGTACTTTATTGTTTTAATGTATGTAGTACCTATTTTAAAGACTAGTAGCTAATATTATATTATTTATTAATAACATTTTGAAAAATTATACCTAGCCTAACTTACAATGTAAGTCAGAAAGACACCTTTTTATACGTTATATGTGCTTCTGGTACTGAGGTAAGTCAAATGGGCTACGCGCTCCTGGTACTTCATAGTTTAAAACAAATCGGCTACCCCAATTCATTTGTTAATTTTCACAAGAATAGAAACAAAATATTGGGGGTAGTCACAAGAAAAAACTTAGAATTAGTGGGTAGATCGAAAAAATTGAACGCAAACACCTCTTCATATATATACGTTATGCGCTCCTGGTACTCCATAGTTCAAACTTCAAAACTATTGGGGGTAGTCACAAGAAAAATATGAGAATTAGTAGGTAGGTCGAAAAAGTTGAACACAAACACCTCTTCATACGTTATGCGCTCCTGGTACTTCATAGTTTAAAACAAATGCGCTACCCTATTAAATTGTCAATTCACAAGAATTAAAAAAAATAGTCACAAGAATAAATATTAGAATTAGTGGGTAGATCGAAAAAATTGAACGCAAACACCTCTTCATACGTTATGCGCTCCTGGTACTTCATAGTTTAAAACAAATCGGCTACCCCTATTCATTTGTCAATTCACTAGAATTGAAACTAAATATTGGGGGTAGTCACAAGAAAAATATGAGAATTAGTGGGTAGGTCGAAAAAATTGAACGCAAACACCTCTTCATACGTTATGTGCTCCTGGTACTCCATAGCTTAAAACAAATGGGCTACCCCTAATATTTGTCAATTCAAAATCGGGGGTAGTCACAAGAAAAATCTTAGAATTGTGGGTAGGTCGAAAAAATTTAACGCAAACACCTCTTCATACGCTATGCGCTCCTGGTACTTCATAGTTGAAACTTTAAAAGAAAGGGCTACCCTATTAATTTGTCGATTTACAAGAATTGAAACAAAATATTGGGGGTAACTACAAGAAAAATTGATCTTTTAGTGGGTGGGACGACAAATCTTAATGCAAACACCTCTCCATACGTTATGTGCTCCTGGTACTTCAATACTAAATAACAATAACAAATGAAAATTATTTGAATTTTCATTAAATTATTAGAATTTTCTTGAATAATCTCGAAAGTCCTGAAATACATTGATCTATAAAAATAACAAGTAAGAAATTTTCCAAAATTTGTAATAACCATCAAAGACATTAAGGTCAGGTATCTTTTCGGTTATACGGTATACCAGCTTTTGAAAGTTGCACAAGTTAGTAATTTTTAATAATTGAATATTGTAGGTAATTTGGTGTAATATTAAATAAAACAATTGATTTAAATACCTAAAATTTATTTAACAAAATAGTGTCATACAGTTATTTAAAATAACAGACGTAAATGATAATTTTTAATACAGCCTAGCATCCTAATTAACCAGGTACATTTTAAAAATTTATGCCTCAACAAAATATATAAAAAACTTATACAGAACAAACACGACGAATGCAGCACGAAGGAATGTTGGCTATATCTAGTGAACACCCCGCACACATGTACTGTCAACTGACACCATGCCACGCTGTGTCCGCACCATTCACGTTGGCAGTGTATACTAGCACCTCTGCTGCTTAACGTATCACGAAAACTGGTTTAACATACTAATAATACTGATCGCCAAATAATAATTTATAATTAATTTAGATTTTATATTGCCAACCACTCACAACTAGAACATGAACTCGTTTGAGATACTTTTTACAATATTATAATAGTACATGTTCCAACTGCCAGCAGCCTTTCTCATAAATTATAAAATATCATGTCTTCATTCGTAACGCACATAATATTTTATTTACATTCTGTCATATACATAAAAGAAAAATAGCTTTACATTTAGGATCACTACATTGGTCTCGTGTACACTATTCGCTTTGGCTTCAGTTACTGGGTTCAGGTTTGAGACGGATTCAATACAGATCATTCGTCGAAATGCACAACTCTAATTTTACATCCGCATCGGAACTTAATTTTAAACGAATATCTAACGAGAACTAATCTAGGAATGTTTCGATTTTGGACATCAACATAGAAACCGACGAGACAAAATTTGAAATCATACCTTCCATAGTCATTAAAAGTAATACTTAACATAAACACTACCTACTGGGTCCCGTCGAAGGACGACGAGCTTACGAGCGACGCGTTTTGTACTGCCAACATTCACTAGGTGCGACCGACGCGCGTTCACGAGGCCGGGGGAGGGGGCGGGGCCTCGACGACGCCGCTCGCCGGGCCCGAGGGGGGAGGGGCGGGCCGCCGGGCGCGGTAGCCCTCGGACGCCCGCCACATCGAGGGAGGCGCCGGCCGCTCGAGAGCCGCTCCCAAGATTACACTCCAAACGAAAACTCATCGGTCGAACGTCACTCCGACGCGGTCGGGCGCGGTTCGATCACACGAGGTCCAGACGCGGCGCGGCGCTCATTAACTGTAGGGCTGCAGGATCTCGGTGAGCAGGCGCTTGAGCGAGTCGACGCCGGTGAGGAAGCCGCAGTCGGGCCCGTGGTGCGGCGTGGCGGTCGCGAGCGGCGACTCGGCGGCGGCGCCCGCGTACGCCGTGTGCGCGAAGTCGATCATGCGGATGTCGACGCGCTCGTCCTCGCGGCTGGCGCGCACGCGCTTGCCGCCCTCGTCCGCCTCGTCCGCCTCGCCGCGCCACGACTCGCCGCTCGCGGACGAGTACGCCATCCAGCTGTCGGCCGAGTCCGGCGACGGCGGCGCGCGCGGCGGCGACCCGCCTGCCTCGCCGTCCTCGTACCCGCCCATCGTCTCCTCCGAGTGGACGAGCGGCTCGCGGCGGTCGTCGATCTCGTCGTTCAGGGTCGACATGTCGAAGTGGCCGGAGGGGGCGGCGGCGCAGGGCGCGGGGGCGACCTCGACGTCCCCCTCGTACACGATGAGCAGCGAGCACGAGTAGAAGCGGTAGCTGGTCTGCTTGGCGACGGCGCGGCGCAGCGCGTCCAGGTGGCGCAGCACCTGGCGCACGACGCGCGCGCGGAGTCCGCCGCCTGCCGCGAAGAAATCGCGCAGAGCCTCTCGCAGCCCGCTCTCGGTGAGCGCGCGCCCCCAGTACTTGTCGCGCCGCACGCACGCGCCCGTCTCGCCGACGAACACCTGAACAAAACAAATAACATTTTTTATTTGATGTTTACTAATATATGATATAAAACGAAGACCTCATTCAAAACAGAAGATAGGAGTGCCAAATATATAAAGATAACAATAGATACATTTGGGGACGTTATTATAAACTAATAGACTACAGGCCCATGTCGAAAATGGATGGGTCATATGAACCACCTGGTGACGTACATAGGACGATATAAGAGCATAAAATAATAAGATTTAGCACTATGCCGTCACTTGTAAGCTGTCCAACTGAGTGCTGGTGAGAATTCAAAAGTGCATGTAGGGTGAGTACATTTTGGTCATATTTATGATTCTGTACGGCAT
Organism: Polyommatus iphigenia; assembly: GCA_963422495.1. Taxonomy (NCBI): domain Eukaryota; kingdom Metazoa; phylum Arthropoda; class Insecta; order Lepidoptera; family Lycaenidae; genus Polyommatus; species Polyommatus iphigenia. The sequence continues at coordinate 1,125,246 of OY730184.1, read as the reverse complement.
TTTCACCATCGATAGACACATGAAAAATAATAAGAAAGCCCGCAGTGCCGTACAAAAATGATGCGCCACTAAGTCGGTATTTTTTTTTTTTTAATTTCCATGATAAATTTGGTCATTTGATTCTATACGGCATAAGTTTCATACCGTTTAAATACAGCTTCGAATCAATTATTCCGCAACGCCGTACAAAAATAATGCGACAATGGAAAAAAATCGAGGGTTACAACCCCCTCTTTTCCAGTGGTCCGGGGGGGTGATTTGAATCAACATAAAATTAATTAATTTTGAAAGTATCTTATGCATAGATAATATTTTTTTACATGCCGTACATTTTCTTTAGTCCAAAGGTTTGTAGGAGAAAAAAAACTCAAGCAAATATCCATAGAACGAAATGTAAGAAAACTCCATACAACGAAATATAACGATTTTTTTCTAAAAAAATAGTTGTTTTATTAGGGTTCCGTACCCAAAGGGTGAAAACGAATACCTTTTACTAAGACTTCGATGTCTGTCTGTCTTCAGGCTGTAACTCAAGAACGGTTATAGCTAGAGATTTGAAATTTTCAGAGATTATGTATTTCTGTTGCCGCTATAACAACAAATACTAAAAACAAAATAAAATAAATATTTAAGGGGGGCTCCCATACAACAAACGTGATTTTTTTTCAATTTTTTGCTCGATATCAATAATGGCAACAGGTAGACACTTGAAATGTTCAAAAAATACTCAATTTTATTTTTAATTTAAAAATCAATAGTAACATTTTTTAAAAAGAAATAATTAAGGGGGGCTCCCATACAAAAAAAAAACACAATTTTGCTCTATAATGGTACGGAACTTTACTTACTCTGCATTAAAATGTACGGCATAATTCTTTCCTAATTTATTTATCTTAATAATAATTTAAGACGAAGGAAAAATGTAGAAAATTGCTTTATTTTATTAATCTATGAATATTGAAAATTTCAGATTTTGTATTTCTGTTTATATTTTTTAGAACAGTTTCTTTTGAACGGCAATACTCTATAACAATTGTATTTTACAATATCATATTAAAAATAAAGTCTCCGTACAGAATCAAATAATTTTACAGCTTAAAAGATCAAGTATACCATGTAATTAAGATTATTATTAAAATGGACAAAAAATTTTTGACGGCATTATTTTTAATAGTACTTTTGAGTGCTAAAATAATGTTTGGAACCGAAGCCGTACTGTTTCAGATGACCCCCCGGACAACGGAAAAAGAGGGGGTTGTAACCCTCGATTTTTTTCCATTGTCGCATTATTTTTGTACGGCGTTGCGGAATAATTGATTCGAAGCTGTATTTAAACGGTATGAAACTTATGCCGTATAGAATCAAATGACCAAATTTACCATGGAAATTTTCAGAAAATAAAATAAAAATACCGACTTAGTGGCGCATCATTTTTGTACGCCACTGCGGGCTTTCTTATTGTTTTTCATGTGTCTATCGATGGTAAAAATGCCGTACAGAATCATAAATATGACCAAAATGTACTCACCCTAAATGCACTTTTGAATTCTCACCAGCACTCAGTTGGACAGCTTACAAGTGACGGCATAGTGCTAAATCTTATTATTTTATGCTCTAATATCGTCCTATGTACTTCACCAGGTGGTTCATATGACCTATCCATTTTCGACATGGGCCTGTAGTCTTTAAGTATATCAAATCAAGTATAAGTTATTAGAGCCCACTTGCGCCAGACAGAATTATTCCTACTCTTGTCATATCATAATAACTGAGACTGGCGCAAATGGGCCTACCGCATAACAGCCATCAACTGACCTGCATGCCGCACAGTCTGACGCCGAGCGTGGCGGACGTGCTCGCGGCGCACTTGGCGATCTGCTTGCTGCGCTTCTCCGCGCTGGCGTCGTCGCCGTGCTGCCGTGTGCCCATCTTGAGGTCGAGCACGCACGGCCGCCGGTACGACCACGTTATGTTCTCCATCATCAGGAAATCTACGAGCCATCATCATCGTTAGTAATCTACACTTCGAGGACTACAAAAACATTGTGTGTTTGACAGATAAAATGAACAAGATTTTAAGCGTAAGGCGGGCCGTCAGAATCCGCCATTTTGTTATAGCGACAAAATGGCGGATACTGAAGCGTTGCAAAGATCCGTCATGTTTTTGCCTGTACAGAAAAGCTATAGCTAATATTCTCGCCCATTTGTTGTTAACATTTTTATTTGCCAAACACAATGTCATAGCAATATACAGTAAGCGCTATGAAACTGTTATACAATGAGCATATTCACTTGAATAATAAATACTGAAAATACGTTTTGAGTTACCTCAAATTTTGACTGGAAAGTAATCCACGACACTCACAATGAATTACTGGCTTAGGTTTGTGAATAAAGTAAAAAAAAAAACACGATTCTTTAGAACCAGACGTTTGCTCTTTATTTTTATGTTATACAACATTTAAACTCTTTCAAAACTCAACTTACATTGTTTATTAGAATTGTCCATATGAGCAATGCTCTTAAGAACTTCACTAGCATTGCCATTTCGGTGTACTTTAAATCTGCAAAAGAGAAGATACAATTATAGATAACTCCATATATAGGGCTTAAATAAAATAAAAAATGAGCTGCAGACCAACAAACTATTTGACCATGCATAAGAAAATAAAACGAACCAATCATAAAACACTTTTAAATAGCCAATTACTCGGCAGCATAATATTTCAAAATGGCGTCGACGGCGACCTCAAAATGGCCACCGACACTCTCAATCAGGTCGAACAGTTTGTCGGGCTGTCGTTAACTTGGCGTTACGTTAATTTAATTGCAATCAAATATCATTACCACTCGTCCACGATGCAAGTCACATTCTGGGCCCGCTGTGAATGGGTCGTGCATCGTTCGCGTTAGTTATTATTATTGCGATGGTATGATAAAATGGCGACGCCTGGGCCGGGTATTCTGAAATATGATAAAGGACACATGACAAGTGTCGAGTAAATTCCGCGTGCGAGCGAGCACGCTATACGCACTTGAACACGTCGTCTCGTTTTCTCTTGCCGCCCAACGACTGCTTTCGCCCGTTCTCGTCGCGAAAACACGGCGAATACCGCTTGTCCAATTTCGTGCCACCCATGTGTGAGGCCTGCATCACGCCTGAAACAAACGGCCGAACCATCACTCACAGCTACCACTCGACAAGCGCATACAGAATGTTAGTCTTATACAATGATTTAAAAATCTGCAAAATCAATAACAATTTGGGTTACCGAGTAACAAGGTTTTTTACAGTGATCTAAAGTATAATACAAGATTTTGATGTCTACGTGGTAGTAACTCACTAGTCGTGCAAGTTGCCAGCGTTAAAATTAATGAAAAGTGAGAAATTACGGTAGCGATATTTATAAAGGGTTTGTATATCTTTGGTTGTGTTTGTGGACGTGTTTTTTGATTGTGTGTATGCGTGTGTGTTGATGTGAGTGTGTGGCTCGGCAACGGGCGACCGGTGGCGACGACTCAACTTGCTTTTCAAGCATTTTCTGCTTGCCACTAATGTGGCCGGTGGCAACTGCCACGTGACAAAAATATTTAAAAAACGAATCTCAACATCGTCACTGGTCACTCACCTTACGCCGAGCCTGACTGTATGTCGTGGATGTAGGTTTAGATAAAGGTTTACAAACCCATATAGAAAAATTACCGCTAGGGGCGCTATTAGGGGCGGTAGTGTGGTGGGCCGCCGTGGTCGCTCCGCCCGCCGCAGCGCCGCAACCCTTGCGACAACAACGAAACTAATATTGTGTTCCTCACCCCTTACCCCGCACTCGCACACTCTGGCGCACTCAAACCCGCAATCCTCTCAATTAAATATTAATTTTAGTACTTAAGTAATATTATGCATTTAACTTTAAAAATGTATGTTTCTAGCAGCTGCCTTGAGCATCGGTAAATCTGTACTTTAACATACAGATAAGGAAATCAAAAGTCAGCGCTTACGTAGGCGCTTACGGATAAATTTGACCCTGCTTGGGAAACGAAGTCTGGCAAACTAAACCATGTTTTAGAAGGAACATCCTTATCCTAAAGTTTTCCTACTACATACAATAAACTGCTAAACTCTAATTTTAGCATTGCATGAAAAGTATGCAACTCTTTTTCAAATGCATCGTGATTTATATTCTTGGCTCACGCTTTTCAATAGGGCATTTTTTGTTTACTAGAGTCCAGACAATAGAGTTGACGCAGACTTTCACAAGATTAGGCTTCAAATACTTGTAGTCAATATATCTTTAACAATTTGGATGACGGGTTTGATCTTCCACACATCCCATCCACACACATAATTTCAATGATGATCACGATCATGAGCAATAAGGAGAGTTGGGTAACATTACTTAACCAACAATAACATAAAAATCTTATCTGAAAGTCAACATTTCGATAACAAAAGCCATTACGTTAATACCGTGACGCAAACGGTTTCGTGTGCCGATTAAACGTTACGATTAATAAAAAAAACACACCATAGACAATCTACAAACTTCCTTACTGCTCGATACAATTGATAGGCTAAATAAAAACGTCGACAATATTTAAAAAAAAATTATAAAGAAATAAATAGATGTCGATGCAATTAATGGTAATGATGCAATCAGCGATAATCTCAAAAGCGTACCAGGCAACACGGTCGGCGGCCATGTTGGATGCTCACCTTTGTATCTGGGTACGAAGCTCTGGATGTCCTCGGGAATGTTCTGGTAGAAATGCAGCTCCCTGATGTTGAGCGGCTTGATGACGGTGCTGTCGTTCAGCACCAGGAGTCGAGTGTGACCCCCCACCTGAAAGTTGATGATCAGAAATTAGAATTAAAAGAATTACATCTTTCAGAAGTATTAGATACTATCGGAGTGTATTGCTCGGCTAAAAAGAAGCCACATCGAATTTTGGAAAAGGATTTGGAGAAGCATAATGAACGAGTCGAGGTAGTTCTAACTCGTAAGCATGCAATCTAAAAGCAAAAAATATTATCAAGGCCAACAAATCAAATAGAAGCAGTACAAACTGACTACTATTAGCATATAGACATGTTAATATTCAATTTTCCTAAATAAAATTATTTGAACCAATTTGGTAAGCTTACAAAAATTGCATAACTCAAGAAATATAAATAAGAGTGATAACAAAATGTATAAATATTATTTAGCTTGAATTTGATAATAGAGTTTATAAAATGCCTAACAACACATTTTCCTCGTTGTTTCGAAAGGAACATAAATATTGTTTCGGACGAGATACATGTTTTGATAGGGCTATTGTTAAGAGGCACGTATTTTGTCTACACGTGTTAAAAGATATAATACAATGTTCCCTCAAACAAAGGCAACACAGACTGATATAAAATCGGAAGTTAAAGGTCTTTAATCATATTATGATCTTGAATTATTATTATTATCCATATTTTTAAGCAATAAGTCAGTATAGGTAGTTATTGCAATAATAATATTAGAAGTTACAATGAATGTTCAAAATCAAATAAGCATTTTCAGTGTAGTAAAACTGTTCTAGCTTCAAAGAAATTTCCCGTAGAATAAAGAAATGGTTATAATTTTCAATGCAGAAATGGAGCTCCACCGAGCCACGTGTTACATAAATCATGTAGACGTGCGTACTATTGCTAAACGAGCCGATTTCGTCACCGAGTGAGGTAATAACTGCGACATTGACAACGATAAGGGAGCTTGTACCTATAACAATACATGAATAGTTAGTCAACAAACCGACATGAAATTAAATTGAGAAAAGCAGTGACTTCCTAAATACTATAAAAAATGCAGAATATTTTGTAGGTACTTTATTTTCCTAAAGTAGTCGTAAAATTCGTCAAAATTGTGACGTAGCCGTGCAGTTCTTTATAAAATAACTGTGGCTATTATCAACCGACAAATATTAGTCATTAAATTGTATCTAACAATGCCAAACATTTGTCGTACAATCAAAATAATTGGCTAATTGCGCGTTGAGTTAAAGATGGCAAACAATGCGGTAGTTTAGCTGTCGACAAACTGTACTGATAGATTCTTTGGCGAATATTCTTCATCAACTTTAGAAATAATTAATAATATTATGGGACACCTTGTACATAGCGAAAATTTCCGGCAGAACCGGTTGTCAGATGCAAACGCAAAATAGAATTTAATATTATTGCATTTATCATACCAGGAAACAATATAAAATAACCCGGTACAGAAGTTTACCACCTGAAGTATACAAGTTTAAAAAGCTAACAAAAAATGCAAAGACGTATTATACTAAATATTTATGTAGCGGTTTAATAATTGTTTGATCAATAAAGGTAAGTTATAAAGGGACAGGTAAAAGTCCCCAAACTAATAAGTCAGGTGGACGTTACTTTCACAAAGAATATTGTCACAGCAGGTAATAAAAGGATTAAATAAAATTATAATATAACAAATAATAATGAATAAGGAAAGTCTTGAAATAATGTATAAATCCAAATTCTAATTAAAGTAGGAAAACAATCAGAAAGTATTTACGTAAGAGATTTTATTACTTTATGGCTCAAGTTACTTGGTGTTAGTGTATTTATAGCGGATAATCGATTTAGAAGTTATAAAGGGACAGGTAAACGTCCCCAAACCAATAAGTCAGGTGGTTACTTTCACAAAGAATATTGTCACAGCAGGTAACAAAAGGATTGAATAAACTTGTAATGTAACAAATAACAAAGAATTAAGAATGTTTTATAATAATGTATAATTCTGACTTAAAAAGGAAAACAATCAGAAAGTAATTAATTACGTAAGAAATTTTATTACTTTATGGCTCAAGTTACTTGGTGTTAGTGTATTTATAGCGGATAATCGATTTGGACACAGTGACGTTAATCCAATTATCCATGATACTCGGGCGCTTGCCCAGACAAATAAAAAAAATATTTGCTCTTTCAGCGCTGCACTTTCACAGTAAGTAACAAGGGACACACCCTAAAGTATTATCACTTTTGTTAAACCTTGTAAACAGTTTCAGATTGCGCTACCACTCAAATTGATACGAAAGGTCTCACGATAACGATTTCAAGTGTAGGAGGTAACACATTGACCGTGACGTAATATAGAGAATTGCCCAATGGCATCCTCCTAAACACAAGAGCAACGAACTCAAACCTTCCAGATGCTTCCACTACCTGAACCATTTATATCAATTTGACACTTGCAAGGCGATCAGCTCAAATGAACAAAAAAAGTATTAAAAGCTTCGCGGTCGGCCATGACCCCTACATAACACATATATATACATAGAACCCCGCAACTTATTAAATATTAAAATCCATTGGAGATGATCAAGAGCAACTACGTGACCTCATTTGGGAGATACTCGCGAGTGCCAAAAAATTCCACGTAATAAATTACAATCTGGAATTTTTAAAATGTTTCCAAAAGTAGAATATTATCATACACCCGTTACACCTTTTGGCTGCAAGGTGAATATACAATTTGACATTAAAACGTAGAGCACAAAGAACATGTTTCACCTAAAGGTTTTAAACGCCACCTAAAATCTAAATGACAGGCGAAGGGCAGCTCAAATAATTGTTAATTCACATTAAAGTCAAACGATTCAACGACAAAGAAACAAAAGAACCGTTTAAAAGAACTTAGAAAGAACTTCCCAGCCACGTAATGGGTACATTAATCACTGAAGAAATAGCGATCAATGCATGTTACCTAGCGGAATACAGGCAAAAACGCGAACGTTAATTTTTCCGTTAACAATTTTCCTTGTTTCTACGTCTACGTATTCTAACATAGTGCATGTGATCATTCAAGTACTGTGAACAAAGAACTCCGACACTGTTACCTTGGCAGCAACATACTGTAGATAACTGCATTCTTGTTCAATTAAAGGTCTATTGGTACCCAATTAAAATATGGAATAGTGTGTCACGTTCATCAAATAGTTGTTTAGTAAGTCATGAATAATTGAACTTCTGAAAAAGGAGCAGAGTCACCAGAAAATAAAGCAGCAATACCTACTTCAAGGTGCGAATGAAAAGTTATAGCATAAACATTCACGTGAAACGCCTCAATTTGTCGTAAACATGGAACCACTTTCGATAGCACTCATTTTGTGCGAGAACATTCGAAAGTAAATACGCCGTAACCCTGACGTTCTCAACAGAATATTTGTTCACGTCGATGTTTTATCGAGACGTCTCAAAGATAAGAATAATAAATAAATGTATACAAATACGAGGGGTTAATGACTTGGAATGAAACAACAGAGGTAGCTTAATGCAGTCGGGACTGCAAGCGAAACCCCCTTTTATTCATCCTTTGTTAAATGTCCTCCTCGAGTCGAGACCGGTTTATTGAACATAGAATATAGAAGAAAAGAGTAAAGAGACAAAAGAAAAGAAGAAATAGAGAAGTTCAATTTACATAATACCACAGAGAGAGGCGATCCAAAGAAATAATCTGCGCCGTAAAATTGCGATGTAAATATTTACGTAAGATTAGAATCCACAACTAGCACGTTAACCCGAGGAGAATTTTCGCAAAACAAAAACATGGTACGAAACAGACTTCTCGTGCAAACATATCGTATTTGCCACTGCCGTGTGCTATTTGCAGCCAGTCTAAATAAAGTTACACCAATGATAATTACAACATGTTAAAATGGTGAATGCAGATTTTAATGTTCACGTTTATGGCCCTCGTATTAGAGACATGAAACGTGACGATACAAACAACGGCGTAGTAATTCTTTACGGCTGTATTTGATCAAGAATTTTTCGTACATGCTAAAGGATGTTGTTGAGTCAAAGGGTTCTAACACCTTAGTCTCATTTAAGGCAGTATTTAAAGAAGATAATATTATGTGATATTATTAATTTTGTTACGCATGAAATAGCAACACCAAGCTACTGAAAAAGTAGCGATATGCAAAAACTGATATAAATGAGGGTTATCCTAACCTTGGGAGGGTCTAGGTTATTCGACCAATGGCCTAGAAGGTGATTAGGTTAATGATCCAGAAAAAGGTCATGCAGGTCATGCATCAATTTCAGGTTATCGGTCGCGTAGTTAGAAGAGAAAGTTAGTGAGGCATTTTAAGTGTAACTTTTATAGTCACGAGAAAATAAAATAATCATATCGCGTTTGCAATTTTTCCACTAGATATCATGCATCCTGGTGCAATTGATGCACCATATTTGGAAGAAACAGTTCATTTCTTCGCCGCAATGTGTCCAAGCATAGCTCTCCGTATAAAAGCTCAGCATTTTCTCAAGGATGATAAATTACCTGATTGTGTAGCGGCAGCACGTCCACCTCGTGACCATCATCAGGCGAGAGCGTGTGCGTGGGCTGGACTCGCTTGCTGGCCCCGCGCCGCTCCGGCTCGCCCATGCCCCAGCCGAGAGAGTACACCATCACTTCGGCGCCGCCGCCGCCGGTGTCCACCTGCAGACAATGGAACATAACTTTAACAACCAGAAGGATTTTTCCACGCAGATCATCTGTCGTTTGAGACAAGTTCTAAGAAGAATATAATGCATAATTCAGATCCTTTACTACGTCGACTATTTCAAAGAGCTATGTAATATTACAATATTATAATATAGTAGTTATGTCTGCTTAAATAGACGGTTTATTACTCCGCTTCATTAATGAAGTTTTAACTGCAATAATGCTTTTATTGTCATCATCTTTTATATCGTACCGCGTCCTTCCATTCCTCGAATTGTTAGGATGGCTAGAATTTATTTATGTACACTGCAGATAGTAGATACACGAAGATTGTATGTACATGCACATAGTATGTTTATAGCTAACGTAATAAATATAATTGGTTTTTAATTAGACAGTATAAACAAGCTGTCATCCCCACATACCAAACTGCATTCGAATATCCGCAAAATACACTTGGCCGAAGCACAAGTTTATATTAAGCAGAAGTCATTGTTTCGTCGATATAAATAGTGCTACTGAGGTAGAATGCTACAACATATCAAGTAAAATGCACAAATAAATACACTTTCTAAAATGAAAATCTAGACTTCTATTGTCACATTCTAGTGATTCTGAGGCTATTGCGACGAATGGAAACGATTTAACGCAAACCGTGTTCGGTATCAAGTCACAATTTCCTACTGTATGAAGTCAGACCTGGCAATAATTCATTGTCTTCTAATCAAAAGCTAAATCTTGAATGCTCATGCAATACAAAGTTTTCCGCTACCTGAAGAGGTCGTTGACTGTCTTGTATTTGCGTTGCTATGGCAATAAAGAGTAAAACAGTATTAATAAAATGCAGTCGGAGGCATGTCGCACCAAGTTTAACATTAATTCATAAATTATAAAATATTATGCCTCCGACTGCATTTTATTATCCACTTTCTTCTTCTACATTTTTCTATGTAACCTTCTATTTATCCTGGCATGAAACTCGTAAGCGAGAGTCGTATCAATTAAAACATGGATTCGATGCCTCCGGCAGAATTAGGTCTTGTTTCGTTCTTTTTAGTTAACAACTTAACATTTTTTGCAGTCGGGTTTTTTGATTTTTAATTAATTTATTTTATTTGCGACTTTTTACTTGTATTCATCTAACTATTTCGACAATCAATCTAATAAAAAATTGAAAAACTACCGTGCTGATATAACCATATATCGTAGGTACACTTAGAAAAGTGTACCTACCATACGTTATAATAGGTCTGTACATAGGTTTGGTACTGTTTCAATGTATGTTTCTAGTTTTAAGTACCAAATCATTGTTTTTTTAATACTTTGTCATTGAATTTTCATCTTGTTTCAGTAATGTCAGTTAATTTTTAATTAATATTGGATTTATCCATGCAGGCGGATTTTGGTTTTTTCTTATTTTATTACTAGCGGTCGGCCGCGGCCCACGTGGATGTCGGTGAGCTCTGCAAAAAGCATACCCAGGAAAGACTCAGTCAGCAAAATGATTCCCAGGTCAATTCACAGACTCCGACACTAACATCGACGACGCAGTCATTATACGCAGGCTGCACCCTGCACAGATTGTCTTCCTCCCGCACGCGCACGCGTTCATTTTTTACACCTTGCGTCCGAGGAACCCAAATATCTTACGGAACCTTATTTTTTCCAAAATAAAATTCAGCCTATGTTCAGCAAGAATAATGTAGAATTCCAATGGTAAAAGAATTTTTCAAATCGGTCCAGTAGTTTCCGAGCCCAACAAACAAAAAATCAAATCTTCCCTCTTTGTACTATTAGTGTAGATTTATCGTTCGATTTAATATTAAAACTGCAAGTTATATACATATTTAGAATCAGTGTTTAAAATTCTTTATTTTGATACCCCACTCGATATGCTTGGTAAATTTTTATTTTTGTTTACCTCACGATATGGCGTCAAACATCCGCCATTTTGGTTTTTTTTAATGTCACCTATCTAAGAACATTCGGGCTATTAAGACAAATCTAACGATACCTCAAATGTGAAAATCCGTTTAGCCGTTCTGAAGATACGAGGTAATAAAGAATATTACATACATAGAAGATACGCGCTAAACACATAACCCTCCTGGCAGTCGGGTAAAAATGGCCTTAAATTCATAAGGAAGATAACGAAGACAGAAGGTTGGGCCGTTCGAATGGAAGCAAATAAAACTTTGGCCCTGTTCTGGCAGAATTTTTGATCGAAGGAAAGTATTTTTTAAAGCCTCAATAAGCAGCCAATCGTCGGATTGGCCCCGTAGAGACTAATAAGACGGAGTAATTTTTACAGCACGTCCACACCTCAATTTTTCTAACACACACACACCCATCAATGGATGTACCGTATTTAATCTGCGCTACTTATATAACACAGGAAGTGTCACTCGATAGTTCAGTACTTGGGCGCGCGCCCAAAACACAGCGTGGATTGGTGTCATATCTAGTCGGGCATCCAAAAGCACTCACTTATGAAACTCTATAAAGTGGTAAATAGAATGTCGACACCATTTCGGACAACGCGCAGGGATATGATCCAGTTAGGTAACTGTATTTATCCGTGTTTCTGAGATAGAGCTGAGTTGAATCGAGATAGGAGACAATCTTTACAAACCGTTTGAACTGGGAAAATGCTTGGCCTTGAGACGTATCCTAGTAAGTATTACAATGTGGAAATAATTATTATCATTACTTAATGATAATTATTACGAATCAGATTTATAACAGCTGATGAATCAACAATTGTATAATACAATTTTCTGATCGAGTAGCAACAGAGAAGGAATCAGAAGACGGCATCTATGAACTTATATTGTAGCAACCAGCAGTACAAAAATTAGGAGTGATTATTCAAGGTGTTATGACTTGTGTATCACGCCACTCTGATGAGTTTCGTTTGATTAAGGTGACGCAGCGTTAAAGTAAGAAACCGTGTTGGATATGTTTTAGATTGCTTGTTTTCTATGAGAGGCCGGCCCGGCGTCTCATAGAAAACAAGCAATGGAACAGCAAAAAATGGAAAGGGCGAAGGCGACAAAATGGTTTTTGTCGCATAATTTAAAAACCATAAATACATTTCATATAAGCTATGCACAAATTAAAGTGCATGCTTGAACCAATTTATGTACAAATTTTGGAACCTTAAATCACTCTCCTCTGTTGGAAAAATAGGAATCCCTTTTTTTACAGAGGTCTTTTCGATTGATTATTCTGTGCTATAAAAGTTGTCCAATCGTGTTATGCTATGGGCAATTCAAAGACAAAGACATGATGAATACTGACAATGAACTTCAATTTCTTAGCTTTAGTCATTGCTGAGAAAAATCGGCATCGCTACAGCCAAATTATCAAGGCGTCGTCTTAAGATAAAGGAAGACAAGGTCGATGCTCTCACATACGTCAACACTAGACAAAAACATCACATTCACACGACTGTTGCTAGCAAATAGTAATATCTCTGGTAATATTAAAGTCATAAATGTCATAATTAATGTGTTTAATCCTGCAGATATTCTCAATCATAAGTTCCCACGCTCAACTAAACATCTACAAAAGGTTCGAATTTATAAAGTGTTTGTTGAAAGTTGTTTTTCTGTACATTTACGAACCAGCATGTTCAGCCAATAGATTTTATTTAACATTTTTTTCTAATACCAACTACTTACCTACTTAAAAATCTAATTCTGATTTATGTATTCTTTACGCGTTTGAAGTTTGACTCGTGATAAGCTTTAACTTTCCCAATTCCCACATTGCAACAGAGAGAAAGCATTAATCTTGAGGTATATTTTTTAATCGGACAATTCACAGGAACTCGTTCCCAGGTCGAAGACCGTCAATTGAGAACAAAGAATGAACAAGGAACGCGATGCTCAGATACGTTCTAAATTACTATAGGTATTCAGACCACGAACAGAGAAAGAAATTGACGAAACGAATTCGACCGGGTCAAGCACGCATCTCAGCTTAAAAAATTCGAAATATCCGACAGTAAAAAATACCTACAACGTTCGAAACCGAATTTGCTAAAGGTATTTTCTATTCCATTCTTAGCATAAGTAGAGGACAGACTGTCAATCGTAAATAGAAGTAGAATCAAGACAGTCCTAAATATCTGCGCACAGAACACGAACGAAAACAAAACAAGTGACGTTAAACACTTGTAGTAAACAGATGTAACAAGTGTGTAATGACGAACGTGAGCCATAAATGTTTAAATGTTAACAATTATCGCGTTTTACGTGGTCATTGCGGAGATAATTATCGCACAATGTACGGAGGTAATCATTGATGTAACGCTCCGTAATCTCAAACATGCAAATGTTCTCTAATTTACATCATACCAGGTGAAAATTAATTTCGAGAAGTCTGAGAAAATTAAAGTAATCAAGGAGAAAAACAGCACGAAGCAGGCATGATACGAAGAAAATTGAAAATGATTTCTATATAACCTATTTGGACATAACTGCGTAAATAGAGAACAAAGAGTACCTAATGAGTGAGGTCGTGGAAAATGGAATAAATTAATTGCAATCACAACTGATTACAGAGTTCAACTTTACTACTATTTATCTGACACGAGGTGGTTGAGTGCACTAAAGCTAAACGTTCAGTCGGGAACCAGTTCTATTCGGTCACCCAGCAGGTCAGGCAACCGGGCTGAGCAATGACCGGCGCGAACTGACGGTAACTGACCGAGCACATCACAAAAAGGAACAATTTCTTGCAGCCCGAGGCACTCCGCAAGGGCGAACGAGGGCAAAACACTAGCAACTGCAGACGGTTAATAAAAACAAACACTCGAAACAATATGAAACTGCCATGTTTTAAATTGCCGTGCAGCGAGTTCTTTTACATTTTCGCAACTATTTATGCGTTCTATTATTATCACTTGTTATTTTCGGCGCATTTAAATACCTAAAATAGATTCGTTTGTGACGGAGAGAGTAAAGTACGATCTTCGGTTTTGATAAGGAATCGGTACGCCCACATCTGTCTCGTATTGTTGTTCGACTAATGACGCGTGCAGTGAACTTTTACGTATGCCAATACCGTGTTACGATTGCGTCTTGACCCGAAAACCGGCGGAACGTCACCGATATAGACGTAAGCCTCTCCCGAGATTTATTTCTGTGACGCCACGCCCCGCCCATAGACATCACCGGTTGCCCAGAACCAGTAGCCTCGCAAAACAGCGCCGGACCAGAAATACACAATAACAAAAATAAAACATACGCCGAAACACATGACTTAGCCAGTAACAATATTGACGAACTTACAAATTCTAATATTAGCAATTCAAATCCGAATAGTTTATACTTTATAGGCACGTTACGTGTTGGTACCAATAAGATTTTGGGTTTACAGATATACTTCTGAATACGTATTTCTCGTAAAAAGGAGAGGGAAACATACCGCAATAAACATCACTATTTTTCAGTTCCAGTCAAAAGTAAGTTCGTCACAATGCAATGGTTAAAGCTATTTTAGATTAAATCAATACGGATGTTCTGCCGTCGCGCCGGGCCCCGGGCGTTTTCTGCCCCGGGAGTAGGAATTTTATATTGCGATATCGTCGTTACGTGTCCGGTTTGTTTGCATAATTTAATCGTATTTTTTTATAAATTATGTGCGAATGATATGTTACTAAACAAGAAAATATATCACTTTAATAGTTACTCGTTTTTGTGTTAACATTATTTTTTATTTTGATTACAACGTCCAGTGCTGATGATACCCTTCAGACAGACACAAAAGAAACTAGAACCTGTATGTTAATGGAATGTAAATTATATTTGGTTATTGCAGTCACAAAGCCATTAAGAAGGAAAATCTCGTACGTGGTACGACTCAAATAGGTATACAATTCAAACATTCTGAGCACGTTAACAAGATACATAAATTTATCACCTCATACATTTGCAGACGGAGCAAGGTCAGAGCACACGAGCACCAACATACCTACCGAACGAACGATTGTTCCTATAGACTTCGAACAATAAACGCCACTTAGATAACGGAACAAAGACCCTACCAAGTATTACAAGCACCATTGTTGTAAGGTCTAGGGAGATCGCACACGTCACACTTTTTGTGTGATCGAGTCTGCGGCTTACATACAATCTGATGGCGCGCGCCATGCAATAGTAAGTATGTAAGCCGCAGACTCGATCACACAAAAAGTGTGACGTGTGCGATCTCCCCTAAGATCGCGACAAAATTAAAAATAAATTTCTATCTGGCGCAACATTGTATTTGTGTTTGTGCATAAAACACTCACTACCCCGATAATAAAACATTATCAACTTTTCTAAATGTAATTCTTCAGGTACATTGTACTCTTTGTCATACGCCTCGTTAGCGGCAACAAAGTAACGTTAAGCCTTTGTAGACATTGTCTCATGTCTGGTACTCGTGACTAAACCAACAAACTAGATCACGTTGAAACAATAAATAAAACCATAAGCTACATTATTTCAAACTGTATGAGTTTTAAACTTCTACTTACAATCTACCTGCAAAATTGCAAGGAACCAAAATTTATCAAGAGTAACGAAAAAAATGCTCGCAAAAAATATACACTGACAGAGTAGAATCTGCAGGGCAATCGCGCTATTTTTAAACGTTTCAATTCAGGTTCACATCTACTTTGGTTGCGGTTCAGTTACGGTTTGGTTCCGCTGCGTCTGAACAAATTTCGGTATCGTGCTAACGTTTCAACCGTAGCTCAACCTTAGATGGAACTCGAACGAAGCGCAACGTTTGACCTATAGACAGACATTGCAGCGGACCAATCAGCGCTCTTCTAATTTAATTTTGATTGGTTTAAATATGAACAAATTTTTTCCGATGCGTTAATTGGTCAATTGACAAATTGTTTATTTAAACATATGGATGAATATGACACGAGTGAAGTTGTTTTGGTAGTTATGAATGCGAATGATTATTACTTGGAGTTTTTAATTTACGTAATTAAATTTATATTGTTTTACTATATTTTACAAGCGCCATAAGTGTTGAGTAGTGACTAGTGACTTGTGACAAAAGTTTTATGTGGCGGAGAAAACATTTACGTAAAGAAGTAATGTCAAAATTCAATTCGCTTTTTAACAAACTCAAATAGTCCGTAGTGTTATTTTACAGCTTTGAAGTAAAACATAAGCTTAAATTATAATTTGATTATAGCTTATGTTATATTTTTCCATCGATTTTCGTCAGTTTAACATACCAAAATAAGAAACGTTTCAGAAACGTGCGAGTAGAAGTTGCATTGTATCAACTTTTTGTTTTGACAGCGTTTGCGCTTGAGCTGAGGTTCAGTTACGTCTCAACTGGCTGTCAAAACGTTAGCGCGATACCGAATCGTTCCAAAAGTCGATCAACGTCCGAGTTTCATTTGCGGTTCAGTTGAAAAAATTTAGCGCGATTGCCCTGCTGAAGAGGACTTTAAAGCTTTGTTTAGTGCATAAAGCATCGTTGAATACAAAATTGTACGCTCGGAACGTGAAAGTAGCGTAGACCGAGGACAGGCCAAGTTTGACGCGATTCATAAACCTGATTTTCCAATGCATAGATCTTCAATAGCTAAGCTAAGCCAAAACATATAGAGAGAATCTATGTTGTTTAAAGATTTCGTTCAATTCTAATAAAAACTTAATACAGACTTAGTAAACAAAAATTGTATAAAACACGAATGAAATGTTTGCGTGAGACATTTCTCTCAGCAAGCCTTATACGATAAAACACAGTCTTCATTGCGTAACTGTTCGTAATCGAATCCCAGGCGATACTAACGCAGAAACAGAAAAAGACGTTGCCAAGGGTTTTCATAATACATAAAAAACCAACGAGATCAACTGTGCTTGAGTTTTGAACATCGTATCTCGGTGGAAAAGTACTGAATTAGATTGATCAACGAATTGGTAAATCCCACAATCAATGACAAACTGAATCACGATAAGTCGTCAGCAAAACATTGAGGCAACCCGATAACAGTCGTCAGTCGTGTGAAGTTCATTTACACCGACAATTTTAGAGACAGCACTTTAAATATCCAAGTACACTGTCGCCTTGACCCAATTAGTGTTAAGATAGTCGCCGTGATGTAACAGCACCCAGCGACCAACGCGATATGTATAATTACGAAATTTTATATTTAGACAATTTGGGGACAAAACTGCTAGAAATAATAAATGTGGTTATTATCTTATATATAAAATTCTCGTGTCACAATGTTAGTCCACGAACTCCTCCGAAACGGCTTTACTGATTTTTACCAAATTTTATATGCATATTCAGTAGGTCTGAGAATCGGCTACTGGGTACTTTATATATTGATAAGTGCATTTGTTGAATAAATAATAGTAAATTATTACAACCTGAGACTGACGGCGACCATTGTTTATGCGACGGGATAGCGATCGACGTTGCCATGGCGACATACTTATTTAGTCACTTCAATAAAATGATATGGGCGAAATACTTTTATTATGGCAAAGCAACGTTTGCCGGGACAGCTAGTTATGTTATATAAATTGTTATTTCCAATTATTGACTTATAGAAAAGGTAAATAATGATTAATTAATCAATTTAACTAAAGAACACCTTTAAAATAAAACATTCAATTTGAAATTGAAAACTAGAAATATCATTGTCCTAAACATTGAAATTATTTGAATATAAATTACAGATAAATAAATAAAGGATATAATTCACAAGCCGACCATCTTAATATCACACGAATTTAATATGTTTCTTTATACGTAAGTCTGAAACTATGTGATACCTACTTTTTTGTTTCTAGAGCACTATAGCAAATAAACTATGTATTTGGAATAAGACGCAATAAACTCGATAGCGACACGTGTCGATACAGCCACTGAATTCATTTGAATTAATAACAGAAAACTCCAATCTTCAGTATTATGAAACAGAAGAATAACAAGAGATCGGGCCGACTCTTTACGAAACCTACATATTTCCAACAAACCTGTGATTGTGAAGATAAACCGACCTACTTGGCGAGATGTTTAAAAATCGTCTAACAAGAAAATTGGGTTAGTTACGAAAACCATAATAATATTTAAAACATCCACCATCTTTTCCATGAAACATCTAACACGCAGTGCTCGAGTGAACATCAACCTCCCATTATATTAATTGTCTAATTCAAACTAGTTATATAACTTTTTTTGGTAATTATTTGCTAATGGTGGGATTTTTCATGCAACTTCTCATGTTCATTAACAACCTCATTTTGCAACTTGTACCTAAATATTATTACGGAGGTCACATTTTAATCAGACTTCTTTTTAAAGTTCTTGTAACAATGAAGTCTTTTAGTATAGAAACATGATATAATATGAAAACCGCCTGAACTCTATACGAAAAGGAATTTCCTACACAATGGGTAGAGTTTCTCTTTGTTGTAAATTGTAATGACTAGAAGATGAGTTCTCGGGTAACAAAGTCTTATGTAAGTAAGGAAAGTCCATCACATCATCCACTTAACCCATCAGTCGTGGCAAAACGAGACACAATAGCTTTTTCATTGTTATCGCGGCCGGATGTGGCCGCTTGGGGCTTCATGAATTAAACGCTGTTGTGAAGCTTAGGCGTTGCAAGAGTTGAATAAAGTTTAGGTGCGAACGTGAATGTAGGTTAGAGATAGGTTAGTAGGTCAGGCGTGGTATACTCTGTTCAATTATTGTGCGTACAATGTACATGCAATTGCACAGATCCGTTTTGTAGAATAATTTGTTTGATATTTGCTTGCTATTATGTTGCAAAGGTTATCTGCACCGTTTTATATTCTTTAAACACACACTGACCCCATCATGACCTTTCTGTAGTACGTTGAAACAAAAGAAATTTAAAAGACGGCTTCTTAACTTTTTATGTTTAGTCTATTTCAGTTGTCTCATGCCACAAACGGTTGGCCTGGCTTTGTTATGATGCCTGGGTAGCTTAGAACTGACCAAGTTTTGTATAAGGGCGAAAACAAAATTCGTTTATGAAAAAATAACAACACACCAACATTGATATCAACAGTTACGCAGCGAACAGCTTATCAGATGATAGTAATCCTATTTATAGCTCCACTGCTAAAGCATGTAATCCTGTGATTAGGTGTGCTTGTTGTTATTACGGAAAACTTGTATAGTGCACTTGATAAAACTGATTGGAGTTGTTAAATGAAGTAAACATGACTTGGTACTACCTACTAATATATATTCTGTGACATGACGAAGTAAATTCTAATACCGCTAATAATCATTTATTACTTGCTGCGTCGATTGAACGTTTATACTTTAAAAACTCAGGCAATAAAGTATCGCATAAAATTAAATACATAATTGACGATTTCCGACAATTTCTTGTTATAATCCGAACAATTAAAACTGTTGCAATAATTATTCGTATAAAACGAATTTACAATACACTATTATAGCTGTACCAGGAAAAACGTATAAAAGTGTTACACATCCGACTAAAAAGATCAACGAAACACTCAAAATTTCGTACAATGAAATCATCACGGGAATGTCCCGTAAATCGTACTATATTAGGGAACCCTGCATCATGCTGAAGGTAAGCGTTGCCAAAATTTGAATCATCATTTTCATTCACAGAAAAAGTTGGTAACAATAGAATATGCCAAGAGCGATTCGGAGAAATGGAACACAAGGTCAGGGAAAATTGTAGAATTGAGATTTGAGTCAAGATCATAATCTTCATATTTTAGATGGGATCATAATCAAACTGTAGAACTTTACTTCTAGGAAGGGACAATCATCTTGCAAAAAGTTATGGCTTATGGGTAACATAGATGACAGACGTAGCTACTAGCTGTATTATGTATAGTTCAATAAGTGTGCTTGTATTTTTAATTAATAATAATTAATAATTGAAACAAATATTATAAACTATAAAGTATACAGTCATAAAATCATAGATTGCAATACACAGTCATACTAGTTTTAATCATAGACATAGGATTTATGAATCATCTGATAAAATATGTAGTAAAGTTGATAGCAAAATAATAATAAGTCATAAAAAGCACAACATAAATATTGTAACTTGGCTTGTGTGAAACAGTATGGTTGTTTCATATCAACTATTTTGATCGCGTTTTTTTCAAAGCCTTCTATTTAAACAAATAGAAGTGTTTGGGTTTTTGACCGACTTCCAAAAAGGAGGAGGTAATACGTTCGGCTGTATGTATCTTTTTTTTTATTGGTATGTTCATCGATTACTCAGCCGTTTGTGGTCCGATGTTCAAAATTATTTTTGTGTTGTATAGGGTTTAGCTCGAATTTGGTACCATGTTCACAAAAGTGGTGATCTGATGATGGAATCCTTGAGGAATCGAGGGGACTCCTTGAAATTTGTATAGAAACATATAGTGATTTCGATTTTTTCTGAAGCATTCAAGGTAAATGCTACCAAAAAGTAAGACTTCGCACCAAGTTATACCCTGGATCCGAAGATACCGAACAGAACTTTTGAATGCTTATAGGTACAGGTTCGGGGATTTCGGCGTTGTTTAAACAACTGAAAGCATAAGCCTGTGGGTCATCACTCTATGACCCAATTATTGGTACTTTTCGCGATATTTGGCACCGAAGCAGATGTTTTTGATGATGATTTCGCTGTTTGTGGACCGATTTTCAAAATTCTTGTGTTGTTGTATAGGATATAATCTAAATTTTGTATAACAATGACGAAAGTAGTGAGCTGATGATGGGATCTATGAGCAATCGAGGGAAATCCTTAAATTTATCAAAACACTCATAGTGGTTAAAATGTTGTTTCTAGTAAGTTAAACATAATATGTTACGAATAAAAGAAATTTCATACGAAGGTGTCTCTTGGTCCAAAGGCACTGAACAGAACTCCTGAACCTTTAAAGATAAATGTTTGGAAATTACAGCATCGCTTAGATAACTGCAAGCATTTACCACAATTTCGCTTTCAGTAACATAATGTGTATAGTTAACAATTAACATTCGTATTGGTTATTTACGCATAAAGCCTTATTTTGTAGACAACTAAAAAGAGTGAAATTATTGTTTTTAATAAAAAAATTTAAACCGACTTCCAAGGAAAAACAATAGTAATATGAACTAAAAAGTATTAAATAACTCATTACTCTTTAATAGTGCCTTTTTCAGAATTCGTCTAAATCTCAACTATTTCTGTACATACTACAGTCTTCATTACTTTGAAGTCGGTACCAGTCCCAAAAGTTTCAGATATTCTGACATTACTGAACTCACGATTAAATTAGCTGGTACCGACTTTAAAATTAAATTAAGAAATTTAAAAAAACCCCCGCCAAAAAATTTAAAAAGTAATGAAATAATAATTATTTACTGACTTTAACTTTAAATAATTCCTAAAAGTAAAGTAATATTTTAGTCCATAAATGTTGTCACGGTGTGTCGGGGGACCGCCAAGTAAACTACCACAACAGCGACTTTTGCATTTTCTATCGCCATAATATTCGCTGATCCTCTCGATTCGGGTCGCTGTGAACTGACCCTTAAACTATGTTATGTGAAATCAAACATCTACATTAGCGGTCCCCCGACACACCTTGACAACATTTATGGACTAAAATATTACTTTACTCTTAGGAATTATTTAAACTTAAAGTCAGTAAATAATTATTATTTCATTACTTTTTAAATTTTTTGGCGGGGGTTTTTTTTAATTTCTTAATTTAATTTTATTTAATGCTTTTTAAACTTGTGCAGAATTAATTTTATCTACTGGATCATATCCCAATGAATACCATCTATAAAATATGTCCTCTTGGATGAGGCCGTCCATGAGCCCAAACATGAAACTTCCACTTTGGGTTCATGGGGAGCTCGGTTCCTATAGAATCCAGGTGATGCTGCAGCAGTAGCATGCAAATATTTACTGTTTATCTACGTCGTACTGGTTGTCGCAATTAAAATGAACCCAAACACGAAACCTCTGCTCTAAGTTGGTGAGGAGTTGGGTATCCTATTGATTACCAGGTGATGCTGCAGCACCAGGTCAACTTTCCAATATTGTGTATATACTTATTCATAAGTGTCACGAACCAGAATGCAAAATATAAAACCCATCAAACGACTGCAAGTTGCTAATCGTCCTATCACGAACCAGATAAACTGTGATATTTCAGCAATGAGCAGGCTGATGATGATGAACTATAGCTAAGAACACTCTCGGTCATGTCAGCTTTCAAACAAAAAAAACTAGATCAAAATCGGTCCACCCGTTTGGATGCTACGATGCCACAGACAGACAGACAGACAGACAGACAGACAGACAGACAGACAGACAGACCGACAGACAGACACGTCAAACTTATAACACCCCACTTTTTGGTCGGGGGTTAATAATGAAGACTGTAGTATGTACAGAAATAGTTGAGATTTAGACGAATTCTGAAAAAGGCACTATTAAAGAGTAATGAGTTATTTAATACTTTTTAGTTCATATTACTATTGTTTTTCCTTGGAAGTCGGTTTTAATTTTTTTGTTAAAAATAATTTAATGTAAACTAATCAACGAACCACCATTTTCAATTATAACAAAAGAATTCATACTCGTAATTACTGAAGAATGGAATCTATGTTTGCGTAACAATATCAATGTTTTTCACCTTGAGCTTGAACGGGTCTTCGCCAATTAAGGGAGATCACAGACGACAGACTTTGTGCGATCAAAGTCTGTCGTCTGCGATCTCCCGTAAGGTTACATAATACTATATACCACATGTATGTATACAATTTGTGAATTATGTGTGACGTTTCGCCCATTCATCTACATCAATCAAAACCAGATTTCGTACCAGATTATTCTAGGAGTCAGATGTACGTAATGCGTTCCTGTTTGTTTGTCAAACAGCAACTAGACAACAATTTCTAGCAACTTCCAAAACATCATCTTTATCCACATTAGCTTTTATACTATTATGTAATTGAATAAGATGATGTCATTCTATAATATCAAGTCTCATAACATTAATACAGCAAATTACTGCAAATATTATGATAATAATCTCATAAAGCGTGAGAATATTGAACACAGTGAAATAATTTGTGTTCGCGATGGAATTTTCCATGCAGCTTTCTAGACTGAACGTGGGCCTTGCGACATGCTGATGTTTGGTGCCAGCGCGGGTCATGATTCCATCGTGCGTCGTCACTTTCACTACGCAAACCGTGTCCTGTTTGATGACACAGCCGGAAATAAGATTAGGATTGACAATAAAAAGAAAATCATCGTTAAAGAGGCTCTACATTCTTTTCATGACTAAGAATCGGTAGAAGACAAAAAAGATAAACCGGTACCAAACTATGATATCATGTCAAATGAGTACACACTCAGTAACCAGTATTCAAGACCGCTTTCAAAACAAAAAACCTGTGAAGGTTCAAATATTAACATAGATGTTTAACTTGTTGGAGTCCGTTTGCTAATGTCAAGACTTTCAACCGAGTTATCAGGCTGGCAGTCGATTTCCTGAACATGTAGATAAGAAACCAATCGTAACACAAGTAGCTACTTTGAGTATCCATGAATTTTATTAATACTGCTTACATACAAAAGGAAGAGTAGAATATTAACCAGAGAATAAGTGCATATTATAGCTCTCCTGAGAATGTGTGACAAAGACAGAAAGAAAAGTTGTTATTGAAAGACAGCAAACACGAAAACATTAAGTTGTTATTCAGCCGAGAGATAGTTGTTTAATGATGTTATTCTAATTTTACTGTAACCAACAGGTGCTGATAATAATTGCATTAAGTTATTAATACACAGTCTAATAAACAAATCAAGAGAAACAATTCTGAACCCGGCAAAACTTGGTAATACAATAATAAATACTGTGCAAACATTTTTTACGCAAATCTTGACCTTGTACGCATGTTGTGTACCTACTGTGAGATTTATAGTTAGGAGTGGAAACTTTTTCAGGTGTTTCTCTTATCCAATGTAAGCTGTATGTTCTTAGAAAACATCTTGTCTATTATGATCTCACCTAGTTGATGAGGCAATTCGAGTAGATATCTCTCAGTTGAGTCTAAAATCTTGTTTTTCTCGTTGTCTTCTATATTTATCGTGTAAAAGATTCCGGTTTGTTTATCATCTTTGCGAATTTTAATATAATTATGCCCTAGACCCAAGTAAAAAAGTCTAGGGCCAAAAGTACTAGGCTCAATAACGATGAAAAGAAAGTTATATAAGATGAATGATGATAAAGAGTTAGAAAACTGTTTGTTGTACTACTATGTATACAGTATAACAAAGCGTGGTTAAACCACGGAGCTAACACAGACATTTAAAATTGCTAGGGCAGATTGTATCGTTGAATGGAGAACAACAATATTCTTTGATTCGGCAAAACAATAGACTTAACAACATAATATCAATATTATGTACTGTGAAGCAGAGTTAGTTAATATTTTTTTACTCTTACTAAAATTACTGATTTTTATTACAGATTATTCTGTTTATTGCCTTAATATTTACCAGACCGTTCATAAATTATAACAAATCAATATGACAGGTTAAAATGCAAATTCGTCTCTTCATTTTGTTGTTATCGAATATAAACGAAAACATACACTTTATAATGCAGTGGTATCAAGTAATGAACAGTGAACCACGCAATACATTCTACAATTACCTGTTTAGTGTTTATCAATAACTTTTTACTTTATCATAGAATATCTTTTCCTACTTTAAAAACACTTTGTTTAACAAGTTCCCAAGATGTTAATTTACAGTAGTATTGTATAGTGTATACTTACAAAGCTTTCCTTATCACTTACATTTTTATGACTAGTTCAGTAAAAACCAGCACTAACCACATCTTATGACTAATAAACAGTGAAAAAATTTTTTTAATTTTGTCGATACCGTCAGACTGTGTTAACTGATAAAAATATAAATTATAATATCAAAATTGTTGGCTAATTCAGTACGTGCATTAATTTGTGTTATGAAGTGCTGTAAAAACTACATTGCCAATGAATTGGACGGCGCGATAGGCGAGGCGCGAGCAGCGAGCAAAGAGCACCGAGCACACAGAGACGCGGGTGACGTGGTAACGGGGACGGGAAATCGCGCTCCGTGATACACATCTGACGAGAACACCTGACTGCTGACAGAATACAAAACTATGAACCGCCATCATCATCAGCACCGCGTGACACAAAACGATATGAATGAAACTTACTTGACTATATATCTCTTTGAGCCCGCTCGTGGTGAAATCCCAAATTGGAACACGTTTACGACGAAATGGTTCGTTTATACCGAAAGCACTGGCACTAGAACACAAAATATACACAGGACCAGTCGAAAGTCAAATATCAATGTTACGCTAGAAGCAGTGTAAAAAACCAGTCGTATCTTCAATTATGAAAATTGTGAAATAAAAAGAACACAAAAATAAAAGTTGAGTTTACGCGGAGCACTTGTTTCCCTTGGCGTTGCGCACTGGTGACTGAGGCGAGTCGCGGCTGGCGAATCAATGTTAGACGGTGTGGCTGTGTGCAGTATGGCGTGACCGTACGACGAGCACGCACACATACACGCAGCGGCCGGGACCGAATCGAGCCATTGTCGTTCTTATAGGAATCCTAATATTAAATACCGGTTAGATGGTGAATGAACTTACGACCCTCCAAAGGTCAACAAAAATTAGCCACTGAAAATTAATTTGGGAAAATTAGATATACACGAAAATATCTTAAAGGCTTTTTCAACACCACCTACGCTAACGGTAAATTAAATGAGTAGAATTATATCATAAACAATTCGCGACCATAAAATGTTCTGAAATACAAGTTTGAAGATGAAAATATTGCAAAATCTTTACAATTTAATCACATCAAGCGTGGCCTTATTGACGCAAGTTCGATTAACTAGTGAATACAAAATTTGAATACCTATGAATAATAATATAATTATATATTATGCATGATATAAGCCCAAAAAATTTGCTAATAATAATTTTAAACTAATATTCACAGTATAAGATAATTTGAATATAAATTTGCAAATCGCACTAATCGTTAAACAACAAATGGCTAATGTATTTAAAAGAAAAGGAATACTATCCTCAATAGTAACATGAAACATCGCAATTCGCAAATAATGTTTACTTCAATGCAGGTCATTCATAAGCTTTCATTGTGAAGTAGATTCATCCCCAACCTGCCCGCGCAGCGTACAGAAATATATTGCAATCGATAAAAGGGCAACCCTCACCAAGACATTTAAACTGTTGCAGCAAACGTAACACCGAATTGTGTTAGTAATGCAAATAACATTCTTAACACTAGTGAAGAGTAACTGATCCTATAACTTAGTATGATGAAGAATGATTAATGAATAACGACATAGATATAATTGATCATACTGTAGGATCTCGGTAAAAAATAATGTTTAACACTAATAAAACACAATTAATAACACAGAATGATAGTGGAAAAAGATCACGTAAATTGTGTTTTAGTAGTGTTTGATGAAATAGAGACTTTTTTCTTGCGTGCGTGAAAGTTAAGTTGCAATAAGTAAAACTTCAATACATTAACATTGAGCAAAAACATATTTGATACTTAGATGACTTTGTGATTTTTTTGTTGCAATAACGCTACCAATAACGATAATAAAAGGTACAGTGGTCTAAGTTTCTGAACCAAAATTCAACATTTATTTTATTTCTGTCTGCTTGGACATTGACAGAACAAATTTTATAATCTTCAAAACACTTTGTGACGTCAAAGACTTAAATAAACATATAATCAGTGCTTAATGTATTTTAAATCAAAATAATCCTAACATGATAATGATAACCATCATCTATACTATTATTATAAATGCGAAAGTATCTCTGTCTGTCTGTCTCGCTTTCACGCCAAAACTACTGAACCGATTGTAATGAAATTTTGTACACAGATAGTCTAAAGCCTGAGAAAGGACATAGGCAACTTTTTAACTGGAAAAAGGGGTTGTAAGGGGGTGAAAATGCGTAAATTTGTTCAAATTAAGTTAGTTCCAAAAATTCATAACAGATGACGCTAAGAGTCACCTACATCGCGCTATCGCTTGCTCATACGTCTTTCTATAAGAGGTGGTACCATGTTAAGTCAGGTTTTTCGATTCTTTCGATCGTTATACACATTGATAAATAACTCACTACTCAGTACTACTCTATGCAGTGACGTAACCTTAAACTTATCAATGATAAATTATAGTTTATGGGTAAAGTTGTGTAATGGGGGGCTAAATAAGTTTTAAAATTTGGCATAAATAAAGTTTAATTTAAAATAATGGAATATTACCTATGTGCATCCTGCACAGCTTTTTTTGGGTATTTTGATTTAAGGGGTACTAGGGTTTTAAAAAGCTTTTAAATTTGACAACAATTTTGTTGACACGCGCGCTATAAACTGAAGTCCACGCGGACGAAGTCGCGGGCAACAGCTAGTTGTTATCATAAATAGTACCTAAATCACTGATCGAAATACTTTGATATATTTTTAAACATTTTCTATCGCCTTTATGGAACCGAGCATAATATAAAACAACAAAGAGGTATTACTTTAGTAAGAATATTGAAATTTTAAAAATATTTTTTAGTTTTTAAGTTCTAAGTAGTTAAAAGTATCAATACGATAAAATTAAATGTGTGTTTATTTTATTTAGTACTTAGTTTGATCATGCGTCATAATAAAGATTTATCTGTAATATTTGCATACCTTTCAAGTGCTTGCGTCAATAAATTCTCAAAAAAGTAATATTTTATCCGAAAATAAAGTATAGGTAAGAGAGCTCAAGTCTTGAAACCTTGATATTATATTGTACACACAGAAAATGCATCAGAATAATTGCTATCAGTATAATATGGTCATTGATAGATATTATTAAAAATAAATAAAAATATTTAAATTTTTAAGTCTGATCCCATTTACATATTATTGCTCATTTTATAGGTTGCATAGGATTTTATTTGATTAGGTCTTGACACTTGATTAAGCATTCTGCTATTCAGCAGCTCTCAGCAGTATTTTTAATTTTTATAGACGGAGCAGATTTAGATTAAAAATAAGTAATAACTATAACATGTTTCATTCTACTTAACTTAATTTTACTAAGATATTCAGATGAGGAGGCACGTGACTTAGATTATCTGAGAGAAAAAAAATTCGCATTCAGTAAAAATCACGCGCTCGGGTATAATTTGAAAATAATAACTTTACATTTACATAAAATTTGCAAGACACGCAAATAAATTTATTTCTTCACAGAATTTATTTAACAAGAGATAAAAATAATCAAATTATCATATAAACTATTTGCCTACTAACCATGGATATAACTTGAGTCACTTCGAATATTCTTCGAAAATTTGGAGCAAAAAGGAATTTTGCAAAAAAATTAACTCAATAAGGATATGATATGTTATTCCTTAAAATTACTTCAGTATGATAAAACTTTAATTAAATGAAATTCCAATACGATTGACGAACAATAGTAATTTTAACAATTAAGAAATAGTTATTTTAGTCACAGTAATCGATAAATATGACGTAAACTAGATTAGTGATTACCAATTTATTCCAAAAAATGCAAAACAATACGCTTAAAGAAATAAAAATAAGCTTTATCAACATGATAAAGAAGCGTAGCTAACATTTCAAAATTTAAATAGTTGAGCAATATTATTGCTAGAAACATTAGTAATAGCACAGAATATATATTACTTGGTAATAGCACACTGTAATAGGCAACACCTACGTATTCCCAGGCCACTAATAATATTAAGCCTTCGTAGAACTTGTAGTCAAACAATGTAAATACTAACACGCAGGGATATTATTATGATTTCGATTTTCAAGAATTTTACATTAATATAATTACAGCACTCTATGATATCATTCTCAAGAGAAAGGAAGTAGATAAAGAAAATCATGTCTTTAAATACAATAATATCTAAAGCCACCTTATAATTGTAGCTAAATATCATGCAGACACACCCAATATTATTGACTTTTTAGGAGTTGTAAAAAACAATACAAAAATTAATGCATCAAAGAAGCAATCATAAAACAATAATACAACGAATCAGCTAGCGACAATCGAAAATCCTGATCATAATCTAGAAGATATAGCAGAATTGATTCACACGATTAATGTCTCTGGTATCGAACATCCTTTACTTAATCAGATTTTTGAAGAGAAAAAAATTACCAATTATTTGGCATAGCTCACCTCGGCTAAATCGTCGATGTGTGCCGTGGATACGACCTCCGCATGTGGAAGCGTGCGGCCCGTAGCTGCGAACAACATGGTTTAACGTTACATTTCCACACTACACTGTGCATTGTAGATACAAGTGATTAGATAAGTGTCTTTGTGCTTTATTGCAATTTGTGGTGATTATTTTCCATGTTATAATTGAACTGGATAATAGCATTGTTGCGGAAAATATTGGTACACCTTAATCAGATAAGATAAAGGATGCTGCTCTAGTAGTGTAGAATACAGGAATATAATTACATTGGTTAGCACCATAGTCGCCATAAGCACAACTGGTCGAGATAATATTATAATACGAAAAGTTGACATTGTAAATGGTCTACACTCTACATCAAATCTGTCCACAAAGTGAATTACACGGTCCGTGAATACAATATTCATGTAGATGGAAAAACATAACTAGATGGTATAGATAGGCAGATACGTTCAGAGTTATTTTACCCCTGACTGAACCGTTACTCCAGCGATATAAGAGCCACTTTCCGATGTAAAATAAATCTGGGCGGACTGTGGAGTCGTTCGTTACATGTCATGTCAGCAGTCAACTTATCAAACACAGGTGCGGTCTACAATGCATATTCAATTTATTTTCATACGTTTCGCTGATAAGTGAACCAAAAGGAGAAATAGTTAACATTTTATATTATGAAAATATGGTAGTTGTTAGAGCCAGTGTTATCGTTTGATCAAAGCGCACGGAGTGCGCGGCCAAGTTCCAGCAGGCCGCGCGCATGCCGTGCACTATTTACACGAACCGTCTCGACGCACTTTTCTCGTGACAAAAAATATTGTCACGTGTAATGCACACTGTAGGTATTGCTTACTGTTTACTTAAAATTATTTGGCTTCTATTGATAGTTTAACAAATACTACTAGCGTACCATCTATCGAAAGTATTATTTGTAAATTACTTTCGACAGATGGCGCTAGCAAAGCTGCTCTGAAAATTGAAATACAAAATGACTTGTTTGATTGACAATGGATGCGGGCGTGGCACAAAAAAAATTGGTACGATTTCTCGAAAAAAAGTATTGAAATCCCACCAAAAACATACCTGTTAAAAATGGGGCCAAGTTCCTATTGCCTAATTGTTCGCCTTAAAAAAGAGTTGAAATCCAATCCAATGCCAAGTTAAGATGCACTTCAAAATCGATCATAATCATCTTCTGCAACAGCCTGATCCTTAATACTTCTAGACTTGAACTTGGCAGGTTTTCATGCTATACGTAGCACTTGATTAATTACATAATTAAATTTAAATATTAGATATTTATGTCATTAAATTAACCTGCCAAGCTCAAATTAGAAGTATTAAGGATCAGGCTGTTGCAGATGATTATGATCGATTTTGAAGTGCATCTTAACTTGGCATTGGATTGGATTTCAACTCTTTTTTAAGGCGAACAATTAAGCAATAGGAACTTGGCTCCATTTTTAACAGGTATGTTTTTGGTGGGATATGATTTAGAAAATTCGAAAACATTTTTACTTAAGTAATTATTATTACTGTGTGGGTTGATAAGGATTTTAAATTACAAATACATACAATTTATAATATTATTAGAGATTTTCTAACTTTGCTACAAAATCATAAATTTTATTCTTAGTCTCACGTGCATATTTTTTTTAACCAGAGTTATTTATAGTATTTCATCATTAAATCAAATCAAATCAAATCAAAATAATTTATTCATATAGGTCACACGGTAACACTTATGACCGTCAAGATTCTTAAATATTACAAAATAAACATCTCATTCTTAGATACATTAATACATAGTAATTATCACAATTATTTGACTTAAGTACATAAATTACTAACAAATTCCATTTTTTGAAAATAAAAATATGCATATAATTCAAAAAGAAATAGTTTTATGTACATTTTATGGAAAACAAAATGTCAATATAATTTTTAAATATTTTAAATTATTAAAATTATGTCAATTCAATAAGTCAATTCAAGTAATATAAAATCATGTCCATACAATAATTATTATTATTATTATAAGTTATTTTTATACTTATAGAAAAAAAGACATAGTTAATTACATATTTTTATTAATATTGTCACACTTATTCCCATGGATGAATGTCATCAAATGTCATCATTTATTCTGTAGTAGCCCTTACAAATCAATTTCTTTTTGATACATTCCTTAAATTTGTTGAAGGGCAAGGCTAAAATGTCATCAGGTAGTCTGTTATAGAAACGTATACCGAGTCCCACAAATGAGTTTTGAACCTTATGAAGACGTGAATAATTAACTGCTAGTTTATTTTTGTTCCGTGTATTAAAAGAATGCGTATCGGATTTTTAATCATAATATTGGATGTTCTTTCGAATATATATAACATTGTCAAAATTTTTATTTTCTGATATTATATTACTATTAGCTGTTCTGTTTTTAAGAATAATTAATAGCAATATAACATTATTTTTAGTACTAATGCTTGTCATAAAGTTTTAACCCAAGGAACTATCCTAGAGTTAAAAGCTTTACTTGACAATCATCAATGCTATCTATGTATAATAAAATGGAATAAAGCTAATAGCAAGTTATGAGAAAAAAGAAAAACAAAATCAAATGAAAATGTTAGCGGCCATAAACCAAAACACTCTTGAAATAAACACTCATTTTATGCTACAATAGGTGAGCTAACATTTGTAGAGATTACGATGATACAACAAATAGGTCCGATAACATACAACTTAGGTCACCACAGTAAACTTCCATCGTAAATCTGAGATAGCGACATAAAAACAATTTCCACACGATTTACTGCACACAAGGCAAACACAGATTTAGATTACACCAGAGCGAAAACAGCTAAAATCCAGGAAAAAGAGAGGTAAAAGAAAGATGCCAAAGTGGGTTAAAGCGCTCAATTTAGTAAAAAGATGATCAGCACCATTGGGGAAGGATAATCTTCTTATTGATGATATTGATTTTGATACACCTAAGCCTGTTACTAAAGACAATGCTAAAAGCGCCAATTTGTCCAGGATTTAATATCCTCCACCTAATATATAAAAAGTAAGCCCATCGAAAAAAGTTTTACACAATATTGTCCGATAAGCGATTGACTAAGCGAGTCAAAATGCAATTAACCTTCACCTTATCGCCCAAAGGATTTCTCGTGCCAATTGCCACGCGAATTTAGCACCTTGTACGATAACAGTATGTATTATTTATATTCTAATCAATTTGGCGATACAATTGAATTACAGCTTATCAGTTGGAGCTGATTACGATTATGCACTGCCAAAATGTCTGCTCATAATGCCAATTACTTGCAACTTCTAGAAAGGTTACAAGAAGACCGCTTTTCAATTGAAATTTTACGTAGAGCCAACACAAAAGGGCAACAAGAGCAAGAATACTAAGATAGCAAATTATAAGTATTATTTAACCAATAACAGAGCCTCAAAGGCAATTTTGTTAAAACATACTATTATCACAGAATTTCAACTAAAGGCTTTGAGGCTTATTCTATTTGTCCCCAAGTTCAAAACTTCACCTTGCTCCGCCACAGGGCCTGTTTGTTAAAACTTTTATTAAAGTAAATTCCATTACAGAATTTCTTTAATTTGTAACCGTTTAACTAACTTGTCTAAAAAATCTATTTTTTAATGTGTTGGAGTTAAAATGGCGTTTTAAAATAAACACGAATTCATGAATTGGACAAAAACTTCACTGAGAATATTTAATTCTTTTGTGTCAACTGTAGGAAGGCCATAACATTAAAAGAAATGGTCGATTGTTTTCACCTGAAACAAAACACTGATTCATGCCGAAAACGGAGACATTATTTAATGTTTTGACCTCAAACAGTACACCTCTCGACTTTTGTGCTACTTTAAAGTGATTGAAACCCGGAAAAAGGGTTATTATCACGTATTGATTGAAAGTAGAATGCGAAGACTAGCCAAAATATTGTTGCTTATCAAAGAATGAGGAGCCCTACGTATCCTGAAGGAAGTCTTCGTTCCAAAGTAAACTAATGTGACGTCATAGTTGAACACAATTCACTCACTAGCAACAATCTCATGTCCTTCCTACTTACACACATACTGATATCGTTAAACAAATAATGCATTATCATAATATACATAAATTGCGCGATGGCAATAAAGCAAAAATAGCAGTGAGTTATTTTAGCAAGGTACTGAGATAAGATCATTGATGGCAGACGGTTCAAGTTGAATCACCTCACACATCCTTCCGTTTTAAATAACCACTCGACCATGTTACCACTGACGACACGCCTCCACAGTATACGCCTCCTACTTTGCAATCATCAGTTGTATCGTTATCAGCTAAATTATCGTCATCATCTTAATTATCATAATCATTCTTATAATCGTTAACATCATTGTTATTGACATTGAACTCTAGCAAAGAATATTTATTCACGTCATATAATTTTTAATGTTCAATTTTAACTGCATAATAATCTATGAACTATGAACTACTTAATTTATTTGATGTTACAATGTACATACTCATACTTAGGGATTTGTAAAAACGGATTTTGAAAAAAATCCGGATTTTCGAATTTTTCCATGCTCAAATCCGGATTATCCGGATAATCCGGATTTTTTGAATTTTTTTAAATATTTTTAATAAAATGCTTTAAATGCGAGTTATTTTCTTGTTATATCTTTATTAAACATTCATTTTAAAAGTGCAAAATCAGACGTTTCAAAAAATGAACATTTTTCTTAAGTTACTTATTTTCACATGGGCGTAATAAAGTAAGAAACTAAAATAACAGCATGTGGTATTTAAAATAGTTATAACTTACCTTGATATTTTTTAAACTATTTAAATAAATGGAATTTAAGTTTAAACAAGTTAAAACAAGAAAAGCCTAAACAGAGGCGGCGCAAGGCATGGGCGATGTGGGCGACCGCCCACGGCCTCGCGGTCCAAGGGGCCTCGCACCTCTTGGACCCCGAGGATTTTTTTTGGGAATTTACGCGGTTTGAGACTTAAAATTTATTTATAAAAAACATAATTGTCTGAAAATAATCCATTTGGGCCTAGGAGGCCTCGCAAAATGTATCTCGCCCACATACAATTTTGGTCTTGCCCCGCCACTGAACCTAAACAATCTCCGCTTTGTCAGCGACTTAGTCCTTTTTGCTCCTATAGCAGCACATCACCAAGTTATGTTCCAAGATCTTAGTACTGCAAGCCTAGAGGTAGGACTTACAATAAACATATATTTGACACAAACTATAACTGCAAGAGATGTAGGGTTGAGGTAGATAAAAAAAATCTACTATGTCTACTTTGGCCAATTAGTTTCTTTTGACAACAGACAAGGATAGGTAGAGAAACTGGTCCAAAGAGAAGCTGATGAAGGGAAACATACCAATCTCAGTGAAGCGCAGATTCCAACGAATCTGCGCTTCACTGAGATTGGTATGAGCGAAATACGCAATATGTCAACACATATTGCGTATTTCGCTCGTTTTGACCAACGGTGCGCAATTTCGGTCATTGGCCCATTTATAAAAGTTCCAACTCAGGGTCTACCAAAGAGAAATAGAGCGCAATATGTTGGAAATAAGTCTTCTCGACCAAACAAAAAATTCATATTGCGCCCATAAACAAGAATAACAGACGTAGGAGTCAAGACAGCCAAGCTAAAGTGCCATTGGGCTGGTTCCGTTATCCACATGCATCTTGGCTGGATATCGATGTACTGGGTATCTAAACCTAGGAAAAGATGCTCTGGAGGCATTTTTTCCTTTTGAAGGCACATCATTGCAACCCTGATGTCACGACGACCCTTGAGGATCTATTGTGACCGAGAGAGTACCGTCCCCAACCCATTGCTGCTAATAAATTGAATGATGTGGTTCAGATTGGTGCTACTAATTTTCTCTTTAGTAGAGTAGGAGAGTCTCTGCTCTGTAGTAGAGTTCTACTCCACTACAGAGCAGAGACTCTCCTAAAGGAGAAGGTCAAGGTCAAGGAGAAGGCGAAAAGGTGTCACGCCCTTCTCGCAGAATCTGCAAATCGTAATGTTATTAACACTTATTCTGCAAAGGTGAGGATTTATATTTGGTTCCTACGTATGTTGAGTATTAATTCTGACAGTTTTTTTGTTTGAGCCAGGAATTAGCGCCTTACAATATTCATAATTCAAGGTCAGGGGTCTCAGTCCATTACTTTTTGCTTAGTCTGCGACGCCATTCCTCGAGCACTTACTTTGTAATACTGGGAGATACCACAACAATATTATACTTCTGGGCCGTATATGAGACTCTCAGTCTCAAGCCTAGCCAGCTCGTCAGCGGTTTTGTTGCCAGGGATGTTATTGTGACCCGAGCCCCATACTAGTCGGACGTTGTTTTTCCCTTTCAGCATGTTTCACGTTTCACCATAATCCAGAATCAATTTGGACGAAAGTTCTGCTGCAGTCAGTACTTTAAGTGAAGCTTGACTGTCAGAGAAGATGAAAATATTTTCATTAACTAGGGCTCTCTTGTCTCCATAGTGAGCAACCGATGATTGCGAAGACTCCAGCCTAGAACACGGTTGCAAACTTATAAACTTTCGCCTTTATATTATTAGTGTGATAAACGCTAGGTCATAAAAAAATTTAAAAAGTCGTTATTTTTATTAAATAAGAATTAAAAATGTAAATAAACTTAATTACAACCACCAAATAACTAAACAATGCAATGTTGGACATACGAAGTACTGAGTTAGGTACCTATTGACCACGCAAATTTGTAATAGCGCCTTTAAACAATTGTTAATTTGTATGTCACATATTATGCGACACATTTAAATTAAATTTATATTACGTAAAAGCTTATTTTTCAAAATTTTATCTACTATTCGAAAAAAACGAAAATCCGGATTCACAAAAATAAAAATCCGGATTTTTCGGAACCCTAAAAATCCGGATTATCCGGATTTTTCGGATTTCGAAGTATCCAGATTGCAATCCCTACTCATACTACACGGTAAAAATATTAAGAATATTTTAACTAGTAGTCAATCTTGCAAATATTAACCGAAACACCAAAAAAAGTACCTTAAAGTACGACGCGACGGTACGAGGTGTTTTCAAGATTTTTAAGTGTGGTTTGTGTATTCAACAAAATTCTCAGAAACACACTATTAAATCAAGATTAGCTGGAATAACAAAAGCTACCGATGCTGAAAATAACGTAAATGCTAGTCCTACGGGGTTTGAAAGCGACGCGCTTACTTGACCTCGCTAGCTCGCTTAGCTGTATTGCTAAGTGGAAAATACTCCTGGGACTACTAACATGGGAGGCATAAGGCATGACGTAATTTGGCTTAATTTTCATAAAAAACATTGTTTAAATAAGACGTTTTGCATAATGGTTTATCGTGTAATCTCGTTGAGTCTTTATCTGTGAAATTGAAAAGATTTAATGAAGCAAAGTATAAAATAAACAATCTGGTTTAATTATAATATCGTCTGAATAAATATTTTATGAAATTCATAACCAAGACTGATTCACTGAAGTGATTGGCATTTGCATAAACAATTATTATAAATTATAATAAAAATTTAAACCGTTATAAATGTGAAAAAAACGGAAAATCCATTAGATTGAAATGACGCAAATGGTCGTATCGTATTCATTCTGTATTCATTGATATAATAGTTGTGTGTTAAAACGTTTACATCATATTAATATTGTAGATTCTGCCAATCCATATTTATCCATACTAGATACTAGGATTATAAATGCGAAAGTCTCTCTGTTTGTATGTATCTTTCTCCCTCTCTGTACCCCTTTACGTTTAAAACGCTGAACCGATTTTCCCGAACCGGTGGAAGGCATCAGCTCAGGAGTTGTGTTATTTTTTAATCAATACGTGGGAGAGCCATGCTTCGGCACGAATGGGCCGGCTCGACCGGAGAAATACCACGTTCTCACAGAAAACCGGCGTGAAACAGCGCTTGCGCTGTGTTTCGCCGAGTGAGTGAGTTTACCGGAGGCCCAATCCCCTACCCTATTCCCTTCCCTACCCTCCCCTATTCCCTTCCCTTTCCTTCCCTTCCCATAGGGTAAAAGGGGAGGCTAGGGACCCTCCCCTATTACCCTATTCCCTCTTATAAGGCCGGCAACGCACCTGCAGCTCTCTGATGCTGCGAGTGTTCATGGGCGACGGAAGCTGCTTTCCATCAGGTGACCCGTTTGCTCGTTTGCATACTTATTTCATATAGTATATACATAATTAATAACAAATATACTATATACATAATTAATAACAAAACATTTAATATTATTAGAATAGTTATAATGGCTGCTTTTAAATTTTTCAGAGTTAATAGCTAGATCATAGATTGCGTAGGTTTTTCTTATTTAACCGCCTCCGTATTCTGGTACTGACTACTGAGTGGGCGTACTATCAAGAGATTGCACTGCCCTTTAGAGCATGCTCTTTAACATCTCCGGGAATTTATCTATGCACCGATCAATACTAGACCCGAGACCGTCCAGAGTCCTCCTTGCCCTACTAAATTGTATATGCGACACTGCCAGTATTGTTTTGGACTAGAAATATCTATCGAAGTTGAAAACATGTCTCTGAGGACTTATAATGTTTTAGTTTTGAGAAAAAAAAACGTTTAAAATTTCTACGACAGAACCCTTTAAACTTTAAAGGATTCAATATTGTCCAATTTACCATTATCTGATTCAAACAGATGCTAATCTATACTTATTATAAAACAAAGTCGCTTTTTTTCCCTCATGTCCCTTTGTTCCCTTTAATCTTTACTACGCAACGGATTTTGATGATTCTTTCAGTGTTAGATAGCCCATTTATCTAGGAAGGTTATAGGCTATATCTTATCACGCTAAGACTAATAGGAGCTAAGAAATAGAGGACAATGTGGAAAAAACGGGGAAAATTATTTGAAAGGGCTAACTTGAACGCGCTAATCTCAGGAACTACTGGTCCGATTTGAAAAATTATTTCAGTGTTAGATAGCCCATTTATTGAGGAAGGCTATAGGCCTATATATTTTGTCACGCTAAGACTCATAGGAGAATGTGGAAAAAAGGGGGAAATTATTTGAAAGGGCTAATCTCGCGAACTACTGGAGCAATTTTTATGTTGTTTGGCACAGATAAGAAGTAGACCACGTGAAGGATCATAGGCTATCGATTTTAATCATTTTTTCAGTGGCTATATATTTTATACACGTGCGACGCCGGGGCGGGTCGCTAGTTTTACAAATAATTTTAAGGAGTCTGGGACCTTCCACTATTAGTTTTAATTTCCGATTAAGGTGCAGCTTTAGTTTAATGTTAATTCTAAAAGATAAAGGAAGAATCGTTAACTTACATAGTTTGGTGAATTGGCAACGATGTAAAATTCGTCTTGATTTAGAAAATATTATGAAGGACAAAAATCAAGGTTGGAAAGACGATATGCCGCAATGCGTAACGCTTTCTCCCAATAAATTAACTCGAAGGTCAAAATAAATATGTTCTTAGAAGAATCTGAGGCTTTCATCGTAATTGGATACTTGACGTAACGTGTATTTATCAAGAAAAATATTATATAAATATCTTCTAGCTCTATTAAGTCCAATCCCACGTCAAGTCTGTTTTCTGAAAAATATTTTGTGTTCATGCATACTGGATAAGTTTCTATTAGGATCCTGGAGTTTCTTCAACGGTTTATAGTGCAGTCGCCAGAGGTTTTAACCTCCGAAAATTGTAATAGTGAATGGATTTTTGTTTTTGAGGTGTCATTTTCTTTTCTTACACTATAACTTGCAAAGTTTACCAAAAAATTTTTTGTGCTTTTAATTTTTTAGTTACTTAATTAAATATTAATATTTCACCATATAAAACCGGTCCAGAAAAAAAAATCTTGTTCCTGTTATTTAATGACTCTTATCCGATTGTTTACGTTGAAAATTAACCAAATACACAATTTCTAAAAAAGAAAGTTTGCTTTGCTAAGCTAAATACAACTATAAGGTTTTTGCAAAGTTTTTAGAGATTATCGCTCGTCGTAACCAAGATAAAAGGGTTTGGGGGATTTAAGGGTTGTAACGAAAAGTGTGTTAAACTTACTTGTTGTGCGTATTAAATTTTTAGAGAAATGATAACTTTTAAGTACTTAAAAACTTTTAAATATCTCCAAAATGTGTAAAATAGACCGAAAATATTTTTCTATATTTGTTGAGAATTTATTTAAGTGAGAGCTAAAACATTAAATGCATCGACAAATGAAAGACTTTTTCTAGTCTTTGAAATATATTTAAACTTCCTACTTAAAGCCAGAAAAAAAATTGGGTGCTACAAATCTCACGTACATACTAAAGACGCATGCTGCGACCTATGTTTGGAAAATGCTTACCTAAATACAAAAAATATCAGTTCTTAACCTAATTTGTATTTTTTTCCTTTAAGTATGTTTTAGCAAATATAATTAATGAAAAAAATAATAAAAAAATCAATTTTATTCTGTAAAAACCTAACGAAAAGAAATAAAATACAGATTTTCTTCGAAATATCCGTGAAAAGTTTGTGCTACATTTTCAGAAAATTTAATAAAGAGCTAAAAAGTTATACACATTAAGAAGCAGAAGGCTTTGTTTAGCCTAAAAAATAATTTTAAGCTTCCTATTTAAAACCAAAGAAAAATAGGAACGCCATTTACCTGGCGAGGCACACAACAAGCATATTTGGAGGTATGCTCATCTGCATACAAAAATATTAATTTTAAATCTAAATTATATATTTTTTCAACTTATTTTCTTTCTTTGGAATATAAGCAACGATACAAATCAAAAAAATAATAATATATTTTACTATTTTACTATATATTTCAAAGAAAGAAATATGCAAATTTTCTTCAAAATTTTACAGTTTATGAGTTTACTTGAAGTGGAAGAGAATAATTTAAAAATCAAAAGCACAACTTTTCAATAGGTAAACTTTATTATTTATGTTATCAGCTACACATTCCTTTTTTTTCTTTTCAATTTTCATCCACTATTGCAAAAATCGGAGGTTTGCACGATTTTTACGCTCTGGGAACTCCACTATTATACATATTCAGATTTGGTTTAGAATTTGGATGTTTGGACAATAGATGAGAATTTCAATATCAATATTGTAATCTGATTCAAGCGATTCATTTACAAGATTTAAGACAAAATTAAGTTGAATATTTAGATTAAGTACACGGGAAACGCAATACACAGAAAACCTCCAAGATCCTTTGTTCCGTAACATTGCCATTAAAAAATCCATAGCGAATCCGATACCAAATGAACTGTGAAGGCTAGTAGCGTATAGCCTTCGGTATTAGCCATTAGGGGCCGTTTGAGCCAATGTCAAGAGTGAGGGTTGGGGATTCGACCTTGGAGTGGAGTATGCGTAGGCCGCGTCACGCAGCTTACGTCATCCGCCCAACGCCCATCGACCCTTCCCAACTGTTCAGGCTACAAGGCTCTTGCGGTGATGTAACCTAATCTATATTCTTTGTGCGTCAGATTGATTAATAACCATACTTTATTTTTTGTTCCCTTAGGGCTTAGAGAATAGACTGCACAAAGATCGGAAAACGTTGCATAAGATTTTCGCATTCTCATTCATTTATAATGTCTTAAGATTTACACTCTTTAAGGGTAAGGGTCTATACAGACGAACTGCAATCCAACCGCAAAT
Source organism: Polyommatus iphigenia (assembly GCA_963422495.1). Classification (NCBI taxonomy): domain Eukaryota; kingdom Metazoa; phylum Arthropoda; class Insecta; order Lepidoptera; family Lycaenidae; genus Polyommatus; species Polyommatus iphigenia. Next base: position 1,083,701 of record OY730184.1, on the reverse strand, counting down.
TGCAGTTCAAGTGCAGTTTGAATGCAGTTAACACGACTGCTATAAAACTGCAAACCATTATCAACTGCATTCAAAATGCACTTGAACTGCAATTTGCGGTTGGATTGCAGTTGAAATGCGGTCCGTCTGTATAGACCCTAAGCGAAAAGCCTGCTATTTTAATTTAAAAGATAACACACAATCTTCATCAAACAATTTTTAACCACCACCTGCGATGCTCATGAAAAGGATGACCTAAACTCAAAATAAAGCACTACTATGCCCATGTAGCGCACACATATTTCTGGATTCTAAGGCTATAAAGCTTATAAAAGAACGTCCTAGAAAAGAGTAAAAAGACTTGTTAGATGTTACATAAAATGGCAAAGAAAACCGAAGACCAAAGGAACATTAATTGGACTGACGACATATTGCAGACAATATTGTAGAAAAAGCTCGAACGAACGAGAATGTTCGAGTTCGGGTGGTTCGGGTAACTTTTAACAAGATTCATTATTCGGGGGCGAAACGAAGAGGATTGGAGGCGGTTGATTCAGGAATCAATTTAACATAAACTCAATGGAGGATGCCAATGCCGTAAATAATTTTGCGTCATGAAAATCCATTACAGGTTTAATGAAATAGGTCTTGTATTCTAGCTCCTTCTCTCTAGGCTCTTAGTTAAGGGCTATTCTTCAGCACTGAGGTATACAAGTTTTGTGGAAATGTTTTCACCAAGACGCTGAAAAGGTTCTTTTTTATTTTAAATTGGATCAAGCCTTGATGAAATTAAAATATAAAATACTGCTTTTCATTCAATTTTACTTTAGTGTCGCAAAAGTAATTTAAAACAGAAATGTTGTTTTGAAAAGTTACGTACATTAAACATAAATTATATATATCAAATTTTATTTTCAATTGTCTTTATTCGTTTTGTTGGTCTTCTTTTTTAGGGTTCCGTACCCAAAGGGTAAAAACGGGACCCTATTACTAAGACTTCGATGTCTGTCCGTCTGTCCGTCTGTCTGTCACCAGGCTGTAACTCAATAGCTAGACTTCTGATATTTTCACAGATTGTGTATATCTGTTGCCGCTATAACAACAAACACTAAAAACAAAATAAATTAAATATTTAAGGGGGGCTCCCGTACAACAAACATGATTTTTTTGCTATTTTTTGCTCTTAATCAATAACGGCAACATATAGGCAATTGAAATGTTCACAAAATACTTAATTGTATTTGTACTTTACTAATTAGTAATAAAATTTAAATAAATTAAATAATTAAGGGGGGCTCCCATACAACAAAATACAATTTTTAACCTATTTTTGCTTTGTAGTGGTACGGAACCCTTTGTGTGCGAGTACAACTCGTACTTGGCCGATTTTATTTTAGTTTGGTAGAATTGACATTTGCAAAACAAAAAAAATTAAGTAATTCATCATCACCAATATCGAATGCAGTTAAAAAATTTCAGGATATTTAAAAGCCTTTATTTGCTCAAGGCATAGATCAAGGTCTATTGACCATTATTATTTTTAACAAAAAATTAAAACCGACTTCCAAGGTAAAAACAATAATAACGTTAATATGAACTAAAAAGTATTAAAAAAAATTTCCTATCTAATAGTGCCTTTTTCCGAATTCGGCTAAACCTCAACTATTTCTGTACTCAATCTTCATTATTTTGAAGTCAGTACCAGATAGCTGAATCTTCAGTTCTCTGACAGAATATTTGAAACTTTTGGAACTGGCACCGACTTCAAAATTATGAAGATTGAGTACAGAAATAGTTGACGTTTAGCCGAATTCGGAAAAAGGTACTATGAGATAGGAAAAATTATTTAATACTTTTTAGTTCATATTAACGTTATTGTTTTTACCTTGGAAGTCGGTTTTAATTTTTTGTTAAAAATAATAATTTCACTCTTTTTAGTTACACTAGTAGATAAACTATCGCGTATATTTTACGTATCTTATTACAATTTGTTAACCCTACAGCGCATAGTGAGACACAATATATGGCACATACCGAAAAAATTAAAATATTTTTATAATTGTACCAAGTGACGTCATCTAGTAAAGAGTAAATTAACCATAAATAATCGATAATTCATATTAAGTATCCCAAATTTTAATTAGATGTCTCTAGCTACGTGTTATTTTACGTTCAACGTAATTCTTTGAAACGTCGACAAGTGGTGCATAAAATTAACAAAAAAGTGATAAATTTGAATATTTTGGCTACAAATAAATTAATATAGGTAAGTTTATATTTCTATCTTTTATTTTATTTGTTATTTCGTAATTTTATATATAATTAGTTTATAAAAATACAACATTTTTATATGTGACAGATATGGCACACAGTGCATTGATTGTCATTAAAAATTAAGTAATACTTGCAGATGAGCCGTAGGAAAAGATTGAATTCTGATGAAATTCAGCACTTCCTAGAAATTCCTTCTAGTAGTGAAGATGATCTGGAACTGATGAGGAAAGCGATGACGACTTGATCCGAATTCAGGATTTGGTGATGAATAAAATGGAGTCGTGTCCCGCATTGCTACAGGATGACTACTTCGATGAAAACGTAAGCATACCTAGTCCAGGGTCAATCAGTATGTTAGTGCTTTTAGTACTAGATGTAATGCCAATAAACAACTGGCTTATGTATAAAAGAGTTGAGGCGCAGAGACAAAGCACAAGGATAATGAAGTTACGAGAATTTCGACTGGAGGTGGCCATAGCATTATGTTGGTGTGGGCCTTCAATGAGAATAAAGAGAGGAAGACCTTCCTCAATTGTATCTGACTTGCTGGATGACAGAATGAAAAGAAAGCCAAAACTCAATGTACCACTTAAAGATGTCAGGATCGATGGTATTGAATACTTTTCTGTTTGGTCCTCTATAAGGAAGCGATGTAAGTTGTACCTGGTTGAAACGGCAAATCTTTCGTAATTTGCCAGAAATGTAATCAGGCACTATGTCTCAATAAGGACAAGAACTGTTTCCCACCTTTTCACAATTAGTTTCGTGATTTTTAGTTTTATGGAAGTATGTTGTTTTTTCACCAAATGTTCCTGTTTTTATAGGTACAAATAGATATTTACGTTGGTTATAAGGTTCCATGTGAGGTATCCAAAGACTAAATTTATTACAATATATTATTTTCGTATAAAAAGTTTGTTTATTATAAGTTTGTTTTATTTCGACCTATACATTATCTATACATTACTATAGATTTGCATTTATTGCATGTTGTGCCAAATGTGGGTCATACGGAAAAACTCATATTACTATGTTTGTATTCAATCCGATTTTTTAAAATATTTTTCCAAGCAATAGTACCATAATATTTTCTACCTCATATATTTTTTTGAAGCCGAAAAAAAAATCATGTAATGTAGGGTTAAGAGTCACAACACACTCACAAAATATATTATCAGTGAAGTGAACATGTGCTAGGTAATTTAACAATTTTAATGCTTCAAGCCCCAAGCGGTCACCGGCGACTGCGATAACAATAGAAAGGCTATTGTGTCTTGTTTTTCCACGACCAAAGGAATGATCCTTTGATCGTGGAAAAACAGGAGGATCTATGAAGATCAGATAATAAAAAAATGTATAAACTTGGATAGACGCACGCGCCGCGCGCGCGCGGCGACGCCGTCGCCTCTGCGGCGCCGACCGCCGTGTATAAACAGGTGTTATACAGTACATTATTATTATTATTGTATGAATACCTTTTACTATTATCTATTCTATGCCATGTCGAGACATTGGTGACCTTAACACGACGTGGTAATGATGATGATGATGATGATGACGATGATGATGATGGATATGAATTGCATAGTAGCATATGCTTTCTGTTCTTAAAACAACGCCGAAACTCCCAAACGTGTATCTATAAGGAGTCAGGAGTTTTCTCAGCATCTTCGAAACCATGGTATACCTTGACCCAATATTTGACTTTTTGGTAGCATATTCTTAGCACACTTCACATATAACCAAAATCACCATATGTTTCCATATAAATTTCGAGGAGTTCCCTCAATTACTCATGGATTCCATCATCAGGTCACCACTTTTGTGAACATGGTACCAAATTGGAATGAAAAGTAATACAACGAAACAAAAATTTCGAAAATCGGTTCACAAACGGCGGAGTAATCGTTGAACATACAAAAATAAAAAAATAAAAAATATCCACAGCCGAACATATTACAACCTCCTCGTTTTTTGGAAGTCGGTTAAAAATAATGACGGCGTATGAGGCCGAAAATATGAAAGAGCAAAGAAATAAATTATTGCGCATATTATTTTAGAAAGTATTTATAGTCGGAAACAGTGTATTCATATTATTTTGATCTGCGAGACAGTTTTATACATCGCTAACCTCGCATTTATTAACGAACACATAAAAATCCAAACCCGGATATTTTTCCGTAGAACGTATTCACGTACCAAGGAAATGTATTTCATTTCACGTACAATTTGGCCTGTGATAAAAGCACTTTTTCCGGACTATTCCTTCCGATATGGTGATACGGGTTTGACACTACTACCTGAGGTCATGATCGTTCATTTGATACTAATCCTTATCGCTTTCTTTTTCTCTGAAACCTTGAATCTTCTCTTTGCTCTATGGTCCACACGTCGCCAAATCCGCTAAGGGCGTTGGACACGTTGCTCATTGGCTCTCTTCCAGTTCAAGGCTTACCCTGAAATATTGCTCGTTACGATGCCATAAATTCTCTTTTTACGAATTTTTGGGGAATCCCTACAGAGATTTATCGAGTAGTATTTGTTGGCGAGGAGTTTTCCAAGAACAAATAAGGCACAGGCATTAGCAATTAAGGCCGTCCCCCGAGCAAACGACCTTGGCCATACATTTGCCGCGTTGCCGAGTTCGCGCCAAAACCCTATTATTTTTACTTATCTTAGTTCAAAATTGTCCTAAAAAAATTAAAACGGGGAATATGTAGTTTATGATATTGTCGATCTATTGGCGTGTGTTTCAAATAAAAGTAATTTGTAAATCCTAAGGAGATGCTGAATGTATGCTTGAATTTTAATAAATTGGTTTTACTTTGGAAGCTGATATTATGACTATAATAAACAAAAATAGAAAATTTAAAACGGGAAAAGGAATGTTGATATACTGAAGATTATTGCTGTATTTTTATTATAACTTTGTAGCTTTCAGATTATGAGTTTATAAGGCATTAAATACGGTCAATCACGGAATCTCCGGAGGGAATGCCCTTAAGTGAATGTGCAATGTTCATGTATGTCATGGTTCGTCCACTTTTTTGAGTCTACATTAATATAGTCTATACGTTTACGTTGTTTACCTAAGGTACCTTCGCAAAGCTCGTTTTTCATCTTAAACGGGGATGGTAGTGGCGTTGAAAATTTAATCAATGTGTCACGTGCTTGGCGAGGTGACAAATATCATCTCGTGGTAACAAACGTGGTCCACACTATATCGGCCACGTAATATTAACCTACGGGCGGTCGGGTTTAAAATATCACCAGTTAGCTGGCACCGGTAGGACGATACTGCTGATTAATTTATTACGCCCGAGACTCTACGTAAATAGGTCCAATATTTTGCCAAAATTTTATCGTGATTGGAGGGATGGAGATGCTAAATATGTGCAACTGCAAATAGCTGGAAGTTATTCTAAGAAAACAATAATTCGAGCAGACCCAGAGCTGATAGCACACAGGGAATAAGCTTAAATAATATGTGATCTAAAATCTAAAACCTAAATGATGCAGTAACTCGTGTTAGTAGAGTCGTGGTAGAGTCCCGAAACATAGAAGATATTCACCAGGTTAGTCCGCATTGTAGCCATAGCCACAGATGACAGAATACATATTCCATAGCTCTAACGTTTGCTTAGCTCTACTGAGACACTTGGCACCAACTGGACCAAACGTTTTAGACAGCGGCTAGAGTATGGAGATTGCGGGTTTATTGCATGTTCTGATGGCAATCGATCATGTTTGAAACTTTCTTTTCTGGCACATCTACAAAAAAGGTATTGGTGCTGTCGAACCGCACCTGGCAGCTTGCCAAATTAAAGAAATAAATAACATCCACCGGCGCCAGCTCGCCGATATAACAGTGATTATGACGGAAATAGTTCACTTTACGTTCACTTCGTAGTACGCTGTGGCGAATAAAATTTAAAAATCCATTCATATTTCAGTCGTATGCCAGAATGATTACACTTTTTGGGGGGATGGGGGATTTTAATTTTTAATGTATTAATTTTAATGCAAAACCTTAGTGGATGTAAGCTTTATTAAAATTAATCACTAAACAAGCAATTTATTTCCTCGACAAGCTATTATGATGCTGTAATATTCCTATTAGTTTAGAATAGCTTCTTGCACGAAAAGCCACTTCAAGTATACTATATGTATCATTATTTTATTAAACCTTCATAAAGCTGCATGCAGTAGCTACATTTATCACAGTCATTTATTTACACAAATATGGGAGGTCCATGTAGATTGTAGAGTAACATGTCGGAAAGCTTTGTGCCACTGTTTGCACTTTGCACTGCGATATGTATATCGGACACGTGCACAAACAAAAGTGGAATGGCACAACAACATGTCAATAACACCCACGCCGAGTTTAAATTTAGAATTCAGGATATAGACCGATAGGAATAGGTTTTTTGGTTTCAAAAATTCTAAAGTTTCTAATTTTTTGCGTATAGTTTTGGGCCCACTAGGTAAACCTAAAAAATGATTTTGTGTCATTTTGGTCGACAGCTTCCAGAGATATTTAGGGATTTTGATTTTTGGTCGCTATAGGCTGAAAAAAATATTAAAGTTTAAAATTTAGGTTTTGGGATATTGCTAGAGCAGTAACTGATGTGCAGACACGTTTTGTGTCAGATTCATCCACGGGTTTCCCAGTAATTAGCAAATATTAGAAACGTCGCCTAATTGCGTCGAAAAAATATTAGAGTTTGTAAAAACGGTATAATATGGTTTAGTTTGTGATTTCTGATACTGTTAAAGTTTTGTGTCATTTTCATCCACGGGTTTTGCGAAATTTATATTTTTGCTTTCAACATCCCGTAAAAGCTACAAAAAGTAATTAAAGTTTTTAGAGTTTACATATTTACAATTAAAAGGTCTATGCAAACCACATTTCAAAATTTTGTTCCATTTCAGCCCCGATTTTAAGAGAAATTGACGGATCAAGTAAAGCGAAATTGATTTTTATACTTGTTTATAGGCCACAAACTATTTTATTTTTAAACATAGATACAACATCATATCTTGAAGGGCCTGTGTAAGAGAAAATACGATATTTTATAATTTTTTCGATGGAAAAGAAATTAAAAAAAAATTGCATCTTATTTTCACAAATATTCAACTTAATTTCGAAACTTAAAGCTTAGTCAATATTTTAATACTTACTAAATTTTCTACCATTATGATTTATTTTAATTACAGCAGATTTTAAAAAGTTTATGTATTATTTTAAGTTGTTGAAGAAAAACTACTTACTACGTAACCCGCATAAAATCCTTTTTAGTGTTCACTGTTCGATATTATTTTGAATTTTATTGTATTTGTAAAATAAAACTGACAAATTGGTTGGAGTACCTTTGCAAGTAGGGTTGCCATCAGGCGTTTGGACAAAGATAAGTAGTTTTTTTAATACGTCGTAAATCATAAGCCGCAAATCGCAATTTACCTATTAAGTTTTACGGTCTATGGACTGTAGATGAAAGGAGAACTATCTTATATAATTAATTCACCATTAGTTTCACCCTAATTTAACGCATTTCCGCGGACACTTTTTACATACAGAGATATTCCTCCTCTATCTACACTCCATATTACGGTCAAAGCTGCGCGTACGCATCGGCATATTTTCATCATTTACGAAAAGCCGATGGGGTGCGCTCACTGCATTCGGATTCATCATAGGCAATTTAGTTATTTTTAGTCCGTCATAGCCTGTTAACGTGCAGTGTATTATAGAGGATAGTGACGAGGATATTGTTGTAACTAGCTGTATTTTATCAGAAGAGGAAAAGAGAAACAAGAGAAAACGAAATTCATTATTTCCCAATTTCATCCCAAATATTGTTTCTCCTCAGTTGGTTATGATGATGTTGAAGTTTTAGACTATAAAGTTGTTCATATTTTTCTACAAAAGTAATTAAAAGTAATTAAAATATCGTCATTCATCGTGAATAAGTATCTATGTATAGCCGTCGCGTCGTCGCAAACACGTCAGAATTTGAAACCTTCGGAATCCGAATGACGCGTTCTCTGCTGAAGACGTCTTCGTCATAAATACCGGTCAGTATCCAGTGGACGCAGTACCATATAAATCAATACAAAGTAACAAATCCGTACGCTGCGTACGCTCCGATTCCGATCCAGTGGAGACGCAGCTTAAATTATTAGACCTCAACGCGACGTGTAGATGCATACTTCTAAATTTGTATGGTTTTGACAGATCAACTATGTGAGACTTTTTTTATAAAATAAGGAGGCGAACGAGCAAACGGGTCATCAGATGAAAAGCAACTTTAATCGCCCATTGACACTCGCAACATCAGAAGCGCTGTAGGTGTGTTACCGGCCTTTTAATAGGGAATAGGGTTAGGGGTCCCTCCCCTAACCTATAACTCTATTCCCTCTAGGGTTGTAGGAGATTGGGCCTCCGGTAAACTCACTCTTTCGGCGAAACACAGCGCCTGTTTACTCTGTTTTTAATTATTAAAATCAGTCAAACTATTTAAATGTGGAACCCAGACACGTTGGTGGAATTGACACGCTTTGTTTCTCCCATGGACCTATAAAAAAAGGCGGACGGAGTCCCACCATACACAAAACTGTGTCCTTCAGAGTCGGCCAGCTGACTGTATGTACACGGTCCGCACGCACACATAATTACGCAAGTCCATACTCGTACCATTTGACAGGCGTCAGAATATGTGCGTGGCCGACTCTGAAGACACAGTTCTGTGTATAATAAGACTCCATACGCCTTTTTTTCTACGTTCTTGGTTTCTCCCCCTAACTACCCCTGGCACTTCACACATGGTCACTTTATGGACGACATGGGTCTGGTGACTCCACTGGCTGGCAGCTGGTAAGTTCATCACAAAATGATATCTTCTTAACATCATTGAAAGATCACCCAACTTGAGTAACACCAATTGTCATTGTTGTCCTTATAGCTTCTACAGACGGAGAGATCCAGTCCAAAGTGAAGATAGGCGTGTAATGTGGATTACTTTGACAGCTGTCAAAATGGTCCACAGCTATGTATTATTAACTTTGTACAAATTAGACAGTTTTGATGGTTCACTTGGACCACCAAATTTGACACTTGGGCATTCGATGCTTCCATCAAACGGGCTGCCCGAGAAATTACGCAAGTGGGTCCCAAGTTTCTTAGCAGATAGAAGCATAAAGGTCGTAGTTGACAACGAATGCTCGGAAACTCAGTCTGTTGATGCTGGTGTACATCAGGGCTGTGTGCTATCGCCTACCCTATTCATACTGCATATCAGTGACATGTTACAGACCAACGGCATTCATTGCTATGCGGATGATAGTACAGGTGATGCTGTATATACCGGATCCCCCAATATTTCTCGGCTACATGTCATTGAGAGTCGAAACGAACTTGTGTCCAAAATATATAATTCATTGGAGAAAGTCTCTGAATGTGGTAGTCGTAACTTAGTCCAATTTAATCCCGCCGTGACACAAGTCTGCGCGTTCACCGCTAAAAACCACTTATGGTCGCATATCCTCGTTTTGAGGGCACATCTTTAACCATCTCCCCTAGTATTGAAATACTTGGCGTTAGCATATCGAGTGAAGTCCAAGCGCCAAAATACCAACTGCTCCCTCTGGGTCGTATCCAACGAAGGGCCGCTCGAATTGTTGACTGCCACAGTGTTTAAAACAGCTTGGACTCCTTGGAATTACGCCGAGATGTAGCTTCACTCTGCATCCTCTATCGGTTGTATTACGGGGAGTACTCTGAGGAATTGTTCGGAATCATACCACCTGCAACTTTTCGCCATCGTCCCACGCGAAAAATATACCATCCTCATCACCTTGATGAGTGGCAGTCTTCCACCGTGTGTTTCTCGCGTAACTTTCTGCCGCGCACTGTAAAACTCTGGAACGAACTGTCACCAGCAGTAGGTATTTCCGGACCTATACGATCTGCAAACCTTCAATGAAAAGGATGCTTTTTGGCATTTGGAACTATTGCAATCTCATAAATTTAAACTCCGAAAACAATTATTTTACTGACGTTTGTTGGACTGACGGGGTTCGTTCGCGTCAGGGATCTGTAAGTGTGTATAGTGCTCCAAGGCTTTAAATAAATGAGAACGAGGCGCTGCTGGTATAAGAGAACCGTCAAACACATGTCAAAAATGAAATTTTTGTATTAACGAAGCGTTAGTTTCTTTTCTCGCCACGTTCATTTAAAGCCTTGTCGAACTTTAGCTGGACGACGAACCGTCAAAAATGTCAAAAGTACAACCTGAACACGAGGCACATGTCAAACTTGCGATAACCAACGTCACTTGATGGACCGGGTTTGCGCAATCTGTAGAAGCCTTTAGACCAGATATCCTAAATTCGCCGCTAGGGGCACATGAGTATTGTCAATTAAATTTTTGCGTTTCCTAGCTGTTAGGGTGTGTAATAAATATCAAATTAACATGTTTTATTCTAAATGGTAAAATAATGCAATCGTGAAAAACATAGGTCTTATACTTAATACTATTTGTAATAATATTATTTAATTTGTAGGTAACAACCCTAGGGACGAACTCTATCATACTCGTACCACCGACCACGTATAATTTTTTCAAGATAGTATTATATTCAAAATTCATATTGCTTTTGTACACAAAAACTGCCGATTAGATTGGGATAATTTGATTCCTACAGTACATCTAATTAAAGTATTCAATTAACACATAGGCTATTTTTATTACAAAATGTGAGGCGGTCTATGGTATTCAACGAAATTTACGTGAGGAAAGCTGCTAGAAAGTAGCAAGAGTAGCTTATTTCAATAGCACATAGTTCAGCCACCTAAACTGCGAGATTTGTTTCAAACCAATTCTGATTGTTTCAAATCGCATTCGTTTGCCACAATCAACATTTTTACATATATTATACGCATACGTTTAAATTAATATCAGCGGACAGGTACAGATGTACCTACAATTTGACTCTAACTGCGCCTAATTTTATCTATTTTTTTGCGGTTTACTATGTTCGGGCGAGACGGGGATTACGAATTATTACAAAATTGAAAAATTTTGACATTTTTGAATGCGTTGGGCGAGTGCGGGGGCCGGGGTGGGAAGTGCGCGGGTGAAAACTATCATTATCACTATCAGCGTAGCGCGCGGATAAAACATTATTATTTTGCTATTGCGAAATAGATTATACACATTTTAAAAAATCAGAAGTTTATCCATAGCGGGTCTGTATGTCTATCTAAAGGCTGTATCTCAGACAGCCTGAAGACAGACATACAGACAGACAGACATCGAAGTCCCAGTAATAGGGTCCCGTTTTACCCTCTGGGTACGGAACCCTAAAAACGGTAGGACAGAACTACGCAGAGTTCTGTCTCACACTCGCACTCGTCCGGTTCTTTCATACTGTTCATATTTTTGTATCTAATTTTTAAAGCAATTGGTGAAAAGGACTCAAAATGAAAATGTATATTTCTTACTTCTTTAGGATGTTGAATGTGTAAACGCCTTTAATTAAAAATATCTTTTTCGTAGTGTTTGGAGCTTGCGAAAATAAAAATTATTAAAATCTCGAAATATCGTGGATGAATCTGACACAAATTTATTCTATGGCTTTATTTAATAGACCTGAGCCCAATTATTGCGATTTCAGAAACTCTAATTTTTTTTAGATAGTGTTTTAAATAACTGGCAATATTTCGGGTTCCAATGGGCTAAAATGGTTCAAATTAGGTACCTACAATCCGAAGCCTAATCTTGATATGATGCTATTGTTATTTTTAAGTTAAGTTTTTGCTGGCTAGTTTTATACAAATTTTAAAAAATCGACTACTAAATTTTGATTTTCTCAAAAACCTATTATCAGAAATGACAAAAATTTAAAAATAACCTAATAAGACATCACTCCATCCATGTGCAAAAATTCAGAAACTTTAGAATTTTTGAAACTTAACATCTCAAAACAAGCTAGTCCTGCAGGTCTCATAATAACAGAAGTAAAGTATATGCAGAATTTAGATACAAATTACAAAGCCTTGATAGCAGCACGTGGTTTATAAATAGGCCGTCCTACGGGGGCGGCAGATTTCGTACACGGGGCGGTGGAAATAATACAAATCCAGCACTACTCGATAGTCTTGAAACAATATGTTAGTAAAGTTTATCTTTAGTCCCCTAAAATGTAAAGGTTATACGCCTAAAGTCACAAAAGCTGATTGAACAATGAAAACCTTTGATATTCTTAGCGTGACTTCAGGCACTGTTACAGTGGCCTTGTAGATCACTCCGCCTCGAGTCTGGGCTGTTCAAACATTAATAGAGGACGAAAAGCCTCATTCAACTGTCAAGACTTGTTAGCCAACTATTCGGAGCTTTTAACTGTACAGTCGAGATAAAATGTACAATATAAGAGAAAAGTGATCTTATTGGGCGGGTGGTTCTCCGCAAAATATTATTCTTGATAAAAAAATAATGATTTTATAAACCTCGCGGAGAACCTTCTATTCAAAGTTCCATTTAAAGATTATGTGAAATTTATGCTATTTCAAATAAGGGCACTCCATACAATCACCATTTTTTGAAAATATTTATCAATTTTGTAAAAGTCGATGTTGCCGATAATGACGATTGGTGAGAAAAATGACGTTTAGTAGAAAATAATGATTAAATGTTGCCGACAATGACGCTTATTGGGTAATTGTTTTACAATCTGGTTAGGTAAATAAAAGGAAATTTATAAATTACAATGTACTTTTACTTTTAATCTTACAAAATAGTATTTATTGTATCATAATTTAGTTCTGATAAAATAATTAAAGAACAATGGCCAAATCGTACCAGATGATAAAATGTGGGCGGTGGCGTCCCGATATACCATTGGTAGCAAAAATTCCCTAATATTTTAAGGCATCGAAAAATATAAGAAATGTGTCTGTAAATAGCCACAAAAAAAAGATCAATATATTTTAGTTTCGTTATGTTCTGACAGCCGGCGATCATTCGCATTCGTTCTATTTTTTGGGTAATACTCTAGGAAAAATTGAAATAATTAGAAACGAGATCGCCGAATATACACTTGTAGGCTACACCGCAGTCGGGAAAAAGGGTAGTTCTTAAGTCTAACCTCAAAATAATTGTTAACTTTATTAATTATTGTAAAAAACCGTGGCTATTTAGACATAATTCTCAAACGGAATTATGTTTAGAGCATAAGAACAACCAAATCTAACTATAGTTTATTTTGGGACATCACAAATAAAAGTCGAGTCCAGCTCCTGTACAAATTTGGCCATGATTCTTTGTTTAATAACAAACATGTATTATGTTTGTTATTAAGCTGGTTGTTGGGGCTGGCGTTCGTGTATGGTGCGCCTGCGCCCTCCGCGCCGTCTTCGAAAGGGATCTGCGGCCACATCCGCTTCTCTTTCCCGGTTGGCAGCCTCTTTTTGCGAGATGACGGCCTCGCAGAAGTCGGCTATAGCGTCATATCCTTCGCTCGACCGAACCATAGCCGTCACTATGGCCGGGAGACTGAGGTCGTATCCGATGGTTGCGCAGAGCAACGCTCGTTGCTCCGCCCAGGCTGGGCAGTCCTCGAGCGTGTACTGCGCTGTGTCGTCTTCGTGATCACAGTGGTGGCACTGCGTTGTCGGTTCTCTTCTAGCCGTACGATGTAGGTAATGGCCGAAACATCCGTGCCCGGTCAATATCTACACCATACGGAAGGTGAGGGCCTTTGCAGTGGGCTACCCACGTCTGCAGGTGCGGTTGAAATGCCGCCACCACTGAACGTCCAGCCGTTGGAGTCGCCAACCTATCCTCCCAAGTGCGCATTATAATTATGCGAGCCTGATGCCTCCACCGTGTATTCAGTTCAGGGGAAACTCTGTCTCCTCTCTCCTTAAACTCCGCCGTGCGATAGTAAATTTCTCTCAGAACCCGCGCTTCCAAATCCCAAGGCGGGGTTCTGGCGAGGATGAGCGCTGCTTCGCAGGATATGGTGCGGTATCCGCTGATGATTCGCAGCGCCATCGATCGCTGTGGGCTTCGTAGTAGCGCCCTGCTCTGGGCGTTATGATGGTCCGCCCAGACGGGAGCTCCATACAGGGCCATGGACTGAAGGACCCCGGTATAGAGCCGCCGACAAGTTGACCCAGGACCCCCCAAGATGGGCAGGAGGCGTCCAAGGGCCACGGCCGTCTTCTTTAGTCGACGTACCAATCGGCGGAAATGAGCGGCAAATGACCACCTGGAGTCCAACACCAGACCCAAGTATTTCAGTTCCGTTCCGATCGGCACCTGAATGTCTCCGATGGGGAGGATCGAGTTAGCAGGAGGGCGCCTTTGGGGGCCATGGAAATGGCCTCCGTTTTGTGTAGCGCAACTCGGACCCCTAGCGCTTCAATGCGTGCCACCACCAGTGCCGCTCCGAGTCTTGCCAGACGGATGGCTTCTTCGTACGTCTCGCCTTGAGCCAGCATAAAAGTGTCGTCGGCGTAAGGGACGATTCTGAGCCTTCGGAGTAGTGCCGCACGCAGGAGGCGAGAATTCAATGTTCCACAGGAGAGGGCCGAGGACGGACCCCTGTGGAACACCGCACTCCGTCGCGATCCGGACTATAACACCGTCGCGGCCGACGCAGATTATCACAAGGCCTCTAAGGTACGAGTCTGATGGTCTTCCGGAGGTACCATGTCACGTTGCGATATCGAAGGCCTTCCTCGATGGTTTCGAAGGGCAACGTGCTGAAGGCATTGGCGATGTCAAAAGACACCGCCAACACCACTTTGCCATTCGCAATCTGCTCCTCCGTATGCTCCTTGACCTGCTAACATAACCTAACTATTTAAAAGTACGCTAAAATCATTGTTAGCAACCATTCATAATTGATTTCTACACACATTATCATTATTAGCAACACGCGTCATTGTCGGCTCCGGTAATGTTGCTGACAATGACGTTGCCAATAATGACGAATTCTAGAAAATTCCACGCCGCGAAGCGTGTAAGGTAGATATCAAATGAAATATGGCCTACATGTTGTTAGTTTAGCGATTTTAATTGTTTAAGGCAATAATAACACTTCATCATGTATAAATATAACTGAGACATACATACAGTTAAAAATATGAATGACGATTGAAATGACAAATTTTGGAGAATCGAATTGGACAACTTACTGTTTGTAATGCGACGCGTCCTTGCCTCTTGAAGCGTGTCGGCTGACCGAGGAGCGGGGGGGAGCGTCGCTAGCCGTCAAAAAGAAATTTGAAGTGCATTTCGTTTCGTCATAATTTGATAAATCAATAGTGTTGCCGTCAATGATGAAAAATCTTTGAACATTGTTTGGTACGATTTTTGACTAACTTGAAATTGGTTTAATATAATTTTTTTTTAAGAAGAGGATAGTTCATTGAATGATTTAAAATATTTATGTACTTCGTTTTACAAATCTTTGTCAGTGAATATTTTGTAGGATGAAATAACGAAAACAATGCGTAGGGGACATCCCAAATAATGATATTTTGGACAGAATTTTCTTAATATTTTTTTTTGTAGTCATTCAAGCTCTAAGCGGGCTCGATTGCTTCTTTATTATTAATTTAGGAAGTAGAATCAAGATCATTTGTCCCTAAATACTTTAACATTGAAGAGTTTTATTGCGAGACATAAATTTGTGGCCCCTAAAATATTCACCCGGGCGTGAATGGACGATCATTGGAGTCCCAATCGGAGCTAACAAAAGATTCTGGAACTACTTTCTGAAGTGGCAAAATAAAGCTCCTTGTTGTTTTAAACCATGCTCTGACTGACTCCTCACTTGAAAATGCAAATGCAAGTGTTGGTTGAAAGTTGAAACCTACATCAAAGTGAAGATCAAAATATGATTCCAAAATTCAGATATGTTTATCTACCATTAGTACTTTAATAGGTGGCCCTCGTACGACCTTTGCCAAATCTTTCCTCAAATGATGGGTTCATACATTAAAGAGGACCATGAATAAAAGAACTAAAGAGTCTACTGACCTTAGTGAACACAATCATTTGAACTCCCGTACCGTAATGCAATTAACGAGATAAACTATTTATCTTAACGGTTGACAGACGCCGAGATAAACGGTGGAGAAAAACGCAATAGATTCCATTGATTGCTCATTTGCTAATCAAGGCTAGTAGCTAACGGATTATGTGGCTCTGTTATACGCATGTTCCTAGAGCCGCACGTTATGGATGGACGTGGACAATTTACTCGGGACTCGGCAGATTTTTCCGGCACAATATCAACTTATTGGTTCTTACAAGTTACAAGTAGAAAAGTGGGGAATGTCTCTCATCTGAAAGTGGGATTGCACTTGGCAACAAATGTTCAAGCACTCAAGATAGTAGCTGGTCTCTAATGGGTAGTGCCTCTGAACAATATGACTCTCCCTTGTTAATCTCCCATTTATCTACCAATCAGCACCTACAATTAATTTCAGAAACTCGCTACGCGACGATCAACGACACAATCCAGAATGTCTGCTACTTTATTTAAGTTTATTTTATTGCTGAGGTTATTACCTATCTATTATCGAGCCCATTTCTCTGAGAGCGGTCTCCAAGATACAATATGATTATTTGACATTTACGCAACTTTTCGTTGCACGAGCCAAGATATTTCGCATCAGAGCACGCAGATGATATCTTACACTCGTACCACTTGTACCAGCTTTAATATCTGTGGAGCTCGCCCGGGAAAAACAAAAAGCTTCGTATTTAAAGTTCACAGAACGCAAATAGCAGAATATAAAAAAAATATAAAAAACTCGAAGACCTTGGGCAAACAGCTCTTAACTCATTTTAATCTTAAAAGCGATAAAAATAGAAAGCAAATGAGTCAATCTGAGTTTTGTGTACACTTTTGCAATAGCAATAAATTAATTATTATGATCACTAAAATACAATTACGATAGAAAAGATTAAACAAATAATTCGAAGGATTTCACTTGGAGGACACAAATTACAAAATGACATTACCGGGGAAACTCTAAGCTCCGAGCTCCTAAATCGCAGAACCACAAATTGGTTTGCTTCGTTGCTGCTCTACGGATCCACGTTTCACAACTTCAGAAAACACTAGCTCAGTCATATCATACAATTCAACTCCGAATAATGCAGGTTTTTTTTTAAACGGGCAACTGGCCCACCATACATTCCCACCACTGCAACTCCTGTGTCTCCAGGATCAACAGTGGTAACCAACCACGAAAACCCTTTGATATGATCGGCGTGCCCGAGGGACAATGCAGGTGGGACAAATTTCATGATTTCGGGAGAAACCCGCGTAAATCGGATGAATCATTAAACTCTATATTAATAATCGCGAGATTAAGGAATGCGCGATTTCTGGCAAACCGCCACATCCGTGGAACGGGAAGCCGCACTTTTGTGTTTTGTCAAACGCTAAGTATATGGACGGGTTCACATGCATTCCAGTTCGCTAATTTTGTACAGCAGGGTTCGCGGTTCGTGCCACGTTTGTATAAAAGCTTTTGGGACCAAAATACGTGGAAATTTACTGGCGAATGTGACGCATGTATTTGGTTTGGAATTCAGCATTTGCTAAAGATTGCTTTACAGGGCATTGGGAATTTCTCATGCTTTTGGTATAATTTTTTGTTACGAAATATTATGACGCCAAGGTCCCGAATAGATGAGCAAAAGCTCGATTATGTATATTAGTGTTGATACAGTAGCGGGCACCATTTTCAATGGTACATAAAACCACCACCAAAGAAATTGGTTTATTGCAGATGGCGGACCTACGTCATTTGGTTGGGCTATATCAACTCAATGTTAATCGTGATCTACCGGGTGGGTTTAACACAACCCGGCCAAATCTCCAAGATCTGCCATCTGCCTACGAATTAATTTCTCTCTCAGCATCCAGTGGTCACTTGTAGGGAGTTGGGGTCCCAAGTCCCAACTCCCTACGAGTGCGCTTGGTACTATACCAATGAGCACTTATATTAGACGCAATACCCGGAATAAAAGTCAACTGAATCCAGTTCAAATTAGTTTGAACCCAAATGCTGTTTCTTAATAATTATGACGCTACACCGACAACCAATTTATATTCCATCCATGGTCCATGTGACGATTGACGCAGGAAGAGTCGGCGATCACGTGAAAAGTGTTGAATCAATAATACATATTTGTGTCCCGTATAAATAGTTGTGTTTCAAAATTCATCTCAAGACGCTATTTGGTTGATATCCTCTCAAGCACTGATCAGCCTTAGGATGTTACCTAATTACAGTAGGGCTTCGTTAATCCGGAGAGGCAAAAACACGACCCTTTTTGAATTATCGAGGCGTCCGGATTACAGTATGCAATATTTATTGTTAATAAAACACATGTTTAACCTTAGTTTCTTTAATCCTTCAATCGGGGATTCTTAGAAATGCTATTGTATTCTATTATTGTCACGATCACCGGTGCTCGTATGGGGCTTGAAGGATTAATCAATTTTTTAAATTTTATGTCATAAAGACAAATTAATGTACATGTTCATAATAATTACAACCATGTAAGAAATCAGTAAGTTAAAATAAAACATTAGTTAATTCCTTTTGAAAAAGTTTGTAATACTCTTCTGTTTATGATTTTCGTACTTCATTTCGAAAGCTCTGTCTCTACTCTCTAAGTTGACGGAGAAACATAACTTCGTGGCTATCAAATTCATTATCTTCAGCCCATTTTAAAGCAATGTTTAAAGCTCCGGCCGGCCGGATTACAGCGATCACCGAACAAGCGGGAATCCGGATTACCGAGGCCCTACTGTAATAGTTTAGTATCAGGAGCGTTTCAGTTGATACTAATATCTCAATCACCCCAAATCAGCAACTAACAATCCAAATCAGCAACTAAATATGAACTTAATATTATAAGCCTATTACCCTCGATATACAAATTGTTCTCAGCAATAATAGAAAAAAGAATCAGATGTAATATCGAAGCTTACCAACCTAAAGAACAGGCAGGTTTTAGGAAGGGGTTCTCTACCGTAGACCATATTCACTGTATTGAATTGCTTATCGAAAAATATCAAGAGTTTAATAGACCGCTCTACCTTTTATTTATCGATTATCAAAAAGCTTTTGACACATTATTTCATGAATCGATATGGGAAGCTCTACATTCACAAAATATTGAAACTGAATATATCAAAGTTCTCCAACACCTGTATAGAAATGGAAAAAGCAAAATTAGACTAGAAAAAACTGGACGTTCAATACCTATAGAAAGAGGAGTTCGTCAGGGGGACCCTATCTCTCCTACTATATTTATAGCCGTTTTGGAAAAAATTATAAAAAGCCTTAATTGGAAAAGAGTCGGCCTTAACATCAACAATGAATATTTAAGCCACTTAAGATTTGCTGATGACATAGTCCTGCTTTCTGAAAGTTTAAACCAACTACAATCAATGATTAGTTCTCTACATGCTGCAAGTCTACGCGTGGGTCTTGAAATAAACCGCAATAAAACTTATATAATGACCAACTCTACCAGAAAGTCAATATACATTCGAAACGAAGCGCTGGACTATGTCGATTCCTATGTATATCTGGGAAAGCTTATCTCTTTTCACAAAGAAAGAAATGAACAAGAAGTGGAGAGAAGTACAATAGCCTGGAAGAAATTTTGGAGCTTAAAAGAAATATTAAAGAGCGACATGCCGATAGAAATTAAACAAAAAATAATGGACTCGTGCATTCTCCCTTCACTAACATACGCTAGTCAAACATGGCCATTCACTTACCACATAAAGTCAAAAATAAAAACCTGCCAAAGAAGCATGGAACGAAGCATACTTAAAGTAAAAAAAATACAGAAGATCCCCCATAGAATTATAAGACAGAGAACAAAACTAACCGACGCTCTGACCTTCTGTAAAAAACTCAAATGGCGTTGGGCGGGTCACGTGGCTAGACTAACAGACGGCAGATGGACTCACAAACTAACATCATGAAGCGGACCACCAGGTACCAGAAAAAGAGGTCGACCAGCAACACGTTGGTCAGACGACGTTGTACAAGTGGCCGGGAAACAATGGTTCAAAAAAGCTCATGATAGAGCCACTTGGCAAACTCTGGAGGAGGCCTTCACCTTCGAATGAGGGGTTCTTACTTTAATAGATATAATATTTTATTTTCTCTTTTATGTAACTTTTTGTAGTTTGTAAGAAATAAAAGGCTTTTTATTTTATTATTTTATTTATTATTATAAGCCTATTCTACACATACTAATTACGTTTCGTTTATACGATTAAAAACCGATTTTATTAATAAAATAAAATTTTACGATATAATCTTTATTTTCTCACATATTTATAACACAAATTTCCAAAAGTAATTAAACTTAATATTTTTGTATTATCTTAACTCATTTTCGTTTAAATTAAATGAAAAAACACATTCACAATTATAAAACACGTTTCAGTCAAACGGAACGCGTTAAAGTCAACAGCTGACTGCTGTCACTGTCAAGTGTCACGTATATGTTTATTTCTATTTTCTAGGTTATTTTCAAAGAAGAAGAATATTGTTAAAATTTTGTAAAAATCTTTATGTTTTCTCGTTAGAAATTAGAATTAAGTTATTGATATTTGATAACTTTACCGAAAGCTGTGTAGTGTGTAACAATGTTTTGTGTTTCTTTATTTACATACTTTATAAATTGACCAAAGGGATGTTATTTGTTAACCCTATCACAGAATATACAGGGTGCAATTAAACTTTCCTGCCAAATTTTTTCCAGGGCTTAGGTATCATTAGGAGAGTCCATTTAACCAAAAAAAATTGGGTGTTATTTTTTTTCAATGACATATTTTATCCCAATTAAAATCATTTCAGAATGGTCAAACGTGGCGCGGGGGAATGAGAGGGGGTGACGCGGGATGAGGCGCGCGCGCGGGGGCACATCACGCGCGGCCGACGCATCGTGTCCATTAATTGTAGTGTTTTTTAGGATAACTTTCGGAAGCTATTTCTCAACATTTTAGTACTGAGTGACTATAAAAGAAAAAATACGTGTATTTTTATTTTTAACAAGGATCAATATATCAAAATTTGGCAGGAAGGTTTAATTGCACCCTGTATATTAGTAGTACCAACAGAATTCCCACTTGTGAAACCCGTTTAAAGAAATAACAACTCATGCTACGATACTGTAAAGTTCAAATTCCGACCACGCAGTGCTAGGTGCTTACAATTATGTTTGCCTACATGTGCGCTCTCTTTCTATCGCGTAAGAGGTACCCTTTCTGACGAAATCAAGATTGTCACCTTTTAGAAAATAAAATATTTTTCTTTTAATTAGTACTATGGCTACTAATAGCAAACTTTTTTATAGTAATAATCAAATTTTAGTATCCCAACTTATATTGTGTAATAGTTTTATATTCGATTATAGTGTAGGAGCTGGTCAGGAATTTTTTACAACTTAAACATAGTAACTTGTGTTTATTTCTGTGTAGTATGCGGTTTTTTGTAACAAATTGGTTTTATATGCACATCTTAAGATACAAAAGAGAAAAAGAAACAATTTATTTATGGAAGAGCGCAAATTGGCGGTCTTACCGCTTTGAGCGGTTTCTATCCAGACAACCATAAAAAATAATATTATAAACTACTCATAAAGCTAACAAAATATATACGTAGATATTATATGCGACGAAAAAATCTTGCGCGTGCGTCACCGCTCGCTTGTGAGTCCCTAGTGATCTGCCCCTCTAGAGGGGTACTTACAGTTCGATACCTAAACGCGCGAGTGGGACAGGCCTGACCCTATTCTTTGTTTCAGGCCAACCTGTGGAAATTTGTCCAACAGTGACTACTAATAACACACATTGTTTGCTATAGAGAAGAAATTGGCATAGAAGAGTTGTCACCTATTTAGCTTTCTGTCATCACTAATCTAAGAGCTCTCTATTATATAATAGTATGGGGAGGTGATGTTATTTATTTCAAAGTCATTTCATACCGACCAAATTTTTGTCCAGTAGTAGATTAATATTTATCAATCAACATAATAAGCGTCGCCGCACCCGTGGTGGGTTGTATATCTCAAAGTTGTCGAATTTTTTTTGCTAAAAGTAATTTTATACCGTATGTTTGATGGATGATTATTGAGGTCATATTTAACCAAAAAATCACCGTCAGCCGTATTGTAGACGGGGGATTCAACGTCAGTGGCGTTACTGAATATGTAAAAAAAATTTGAATATAAAGTCATTTTATACCGTACAAAATTTATACAGGTGAATGTTTCTACTTTGTAAATAATAAAGAAAACCGACAGTCGTTATTATGACGGTGGAAAAACCGTCAGCCAGCGATATAAGTTATAACCAATATAACCATACTTCACGCTCAATGTATCCTAGGGCGTCGCGTAGACGACATTTCCACCTGCAAACATTCAGCTGACGGCGATTTTCGTTTGAGTAAACAATAAAATTGTCTCACATAGCAATTTTAAGTAATTAATTCGATAGTCAATATTTGCAAGGAAGAATTACATAGATTTAACTTGTAAAGCGCCATCTGTTGTTATATACTAAAACTAAAATAACACCTACCGAACCTAAATGTGTATAATCTAGATATAAACCTTTATTGGGTGCGGATTGGGATCTTTTTAATGTCAATTCAATACGATTTCCAACAACAACTTTGAGATACTCTCAATTTTTATTCCACCCATACTGAAGTGGCTGACGATTAGAACTCGTATACATACGAGTTCTAATCGTCAGCCACTTCAAAATCGTAACAATAATAGTATTCTATTAATACATGTATTAATAGAATACTATTATTGTTACGATTTTCGCTCGGTATGAAATGACTTTTCAAAATGAGCACGACCTCCTCTACTATAACCTAGGATTAACATTCAGACTCAATATTTTTCACCATATAACAAAAGTGTAAACTAAAAGTGCTGCAAGATGAAAAAATATAATATCTAAAACACTCCATGATAAAGATTGTAAGCAGACTATTGATAACCTCCACCTGACCCTTGAACCGGTTTTAATAACCCCACACTGGTGTAAACCAGATTATTTGATAGCTTATGTCAGTTCCAATTAGTTTCTCCACAGCTGTGATTATAGAAGAGGTGTTGTGACTTGTGATAGTAATCTGATACTACTGAGTAATTGTGTATCATGATTCACACCTCTAGCTTTATTTTGTGTTGTGTTTGTTTACTATTATCTACAATATCTTATTTAAATTATAAAATTCTCGTGTCACAAAACACAATGTTAGCTACCCTACTCCTCCGAAACGGCTTTACTGATTTTAACCAAATTTTATATGCATATTCAGTAGGTCTGAGAATCGGCTACTGGGTACTTTATATATTGATAAGTGCATTTGTTGAATAAATAATAGTAAATTATTACAACCTGAGATTGACGGCAACCATTGTTTGTGCGACAGGATAGCAATGGATGTGGCCATGGTGTCATGTAACTTATTTAGTCACTTCAATAAAACGTAGGCGAAATGCTTTATATGGCAAAACAATGTTTGCCGAGACAGCTAATTAGATATATACATAATACATACCTATATCATAATATATTATTTTACAATATTAGCTAAATAAATGTTGTTTTATAAATTTTAGTTTATTTTGAACTAGGTGATGCCCTGCGCCAAAATACGTTTATCGCGCGGGAACCGTATATTTTTCCAGGATAAAATGTGTCATATTATGTCCTTTTCCAGGACTCAAAGTATCTACATGCCAAATTTCAGCATAATCTGTTCAGTGGTTTGGGTGTGAAGAGGTAACAGACAGACAGATGGACAGAGAGACAGACAGACAGATGGGCAGACAGACAGACACACTTTCGCATTTATAATATGAGTATGGATAGTATGAAAGTATGGATGTTCTGAAATAAGTTTTTGTTAAATAATAATTATTCATCTTATCCAATCCAAGACATGTCTGATTTATTGTTTTTATCATGTACAATTTTTCATCATGTATTTCCCAAACATTATCACTGTGGTCATTTATCAAAAAAAGTCTTATGATAACAATCAATAGTCTACTCACTTATTGGACAGCATTCATCAATCATTCAAAGAAATTGATCTGTGAAAGATTGAGTGTACTTTAAGTAAATAGTATAGAAGTGTTAATAAAAAGTTGTATAATTAAATTATGTTCATGTTTTTGATCTCTGGCTCAGAATAAAATATATGGTCTAAGTATATTTTGGTGCAATGGAGTTGCGGGCGTCATCTATACTGTACTCGGTGAAACATGGCGGTAGGGGTCATTGACTCCCTGTCAAAAACTTTTGACAGTGAGTCAATGACATATAAACCACAATTGACATTGAAATTTTGCCATACAGTTTTTATTTGTACCAGTTTAATCCTTCAGGCCCCGCGCGAGCACCGGTGATCGCGAGAACAAAAGAATACAATGGGAATTCCTAGAACCTCCGATCGAAGGATTAAGTCAATAAGGATAAATCAAAAGCTTATAACAGTGAATTTTGTTAAACAAACTTGTCAATGTTCAAGAGATTTCTCAAATACAATATTACAAACATACACATACATTCCATTTTCAAAATCACTGTACATGTGCTTTCATATGCAAGGTTAAATATTTCATTGACTTTGACTGTAGTCAGTCAATACTAACAACTGTTTATAAAATATTTCTTGTTAACTCAGTGTTGGTAAATGAAGCATTACAAGTCATATTATCTTGTTTGGAGATTAACAGAAATAATTAACCCAACAGTATAATCTACCAGCTACATCAGAATTACCTACTCATATGAAGCCTAAAAAGTTTACTTGCATAAGTTGTGAATAAAAAATTAATCTTATTAAATGATTATAGTAAGCTTAAGTATGACGGAAGTACACATTTACTGGATTAATGTGAATTTATCCTGTTTAAGCCAGCTACCATTACCATTTCTTACCATAAGCATTTTTAAATTTCGTCGCTTAGCTAACAATACCGCGTAAGTCAAGTTTGAAAAGTTTTCAGGAGATACCAAAAACTTCGTATTTCATAGGAAATCATTAGACATTTAATTTAAAATAATTTCTTTTTAATTTAAAACATTTCATTAAATTTTATTTCAAATATTCAAAAATATTTCATTAAGAATTATTTCTTATGAAATACAAAGTTTTTGTTTATCTTGTTAAACTAAACTTCAAACTTGACTTACGCGGTATTGTTAGCTGAGCGACGATTTCTGGTTCCAAAGTCAGCAACGTAAAGGATAATATAGCAAATCAATGGTTAGATATTTGAGATTGTGTCTAAAATTTAAATGAATAAATACCTACCTCAATCATTATAAAATATAAAAACTATCAAATCAAGTGCCATAAGTTAAAAAATTACAAAAGAACAAAAAAGAACTTACCTGGTTCACTGTTGTAGTGTCTGCTCTATTCAAATGTATTGTAAAATAATAAAAGTGGACTGTTCTTCGTAAATTCACTAATGCGCACTACTAAAGGACGTTTATAAACATTAATTTTACACTGTTAATTTTTACAACCCCTAGGGGTTCCCCTAGCAAAATTTTATGTTTTAATACTTAGTTGTAGTAAATAAATATAAAATTACAGCTCTGGTCAACTGCAATAATTACTTTTTATTTCAGTAATACAGCAATCAATGAAATAAGAGCAATTTTTCGAAAAAAGGGAAAAATCTTTAACACACCCCCAAAAGATTTTTATCAACTGACAGGAGACAAGTGACAACTGTCACTTGTCAGACGTCAGTGTCAATAGCGATATGACATTCGTTTTTTTTTTTACTTTTTTCTTTTCAAGGTTAGGTTTGGGTCTAGGTTGTCGCCTAAAATTCTTAGGCCAACAACATCAAGCACCAATCTGCGTTTTATGAAAGGAAGCACGAAAGAAATATCATAAATCATAATATCAACCTACGGACCAAGATTAAGTTTAACCCAAACTAGAGCAAGTTATAGGTCTACCCAATGATATATTATATAAAAAACTCAAAGTAGACCCAATGATATTCTATAAGTAGAATATCATAATTTCAAAGCCATTGAGATTTGAGAGAATGCACAAACTTGTTAAAGGTGGCTGACAGTTTTCTACCTAGTGCCTTATAATAAATACGTTAATGCTGAAAATTTTTTTGATACAAGTCTCATCCACACCGACCTCCATTAATGGAGGTCAGTGCTCATCCATGATCCAGCATCCCTGATTTCATATCACAATATCACATATCATTCAGTTTCAATCATTGGTTTCAATAACAAAAAAAAAAAAAGAGGTGAATTTAATACTTTATATCAAAACATAAAAAAACAAACCTAGATTTTAAACAATATGTTTATTTCCTCTATCAGGTTAATAACAAAACAATATCTACATTTCAAAATCATAATATGTATAATCATGGCCTGAACTGTGTACACGAAAAAACAAAATGCAATAGGTTCCATTTCACCCACACAAGACAAGCTAAACATTTATACCACCACATACAGGCCTAAGTGCATTGAAATGCTGAATACCTTAAGATTTTTACAACCTATTATACCGTTAAAGCATTCAGGATGACATTATATTAATATTATTTATTTATGATGTGAACATGTTATATATTATTACATTATTTTTGGTAAGTTATCGTGGCATTGCAGGCATGGGGGGCATCTGACCCGTCATGGCAGTGTTGGTTCCAAGTAGCACCTGAAACAAAATTGTTTTACAGAAAAATTCTTATACTTACATAAAAGAACTAATAAGATACTTTTGGTTTGCTTTGCCAGTATTAGTGGGTACTAATACTAAGCAAAACTACTACATGGGTATGTAGTAGTTTTGCTATGTTAATGCTTTGATCGTGGGAATGACAGACACAATAGATATTCAATTGTTATGCAGCCACCAGGGTCCGCTTGGGGCTTGATGGGTTAATAAGTCACAAGTGTTGCATCATTCACGACTTTTTAAAGGACTTGCACCTCTATTCAAGTAGACTTAAAAATAGCCTACTACAACATAAAGCATGAATGAATTTATCATACTTCCAGTAGCCCTAGCAAGGCCAAAGTAGAAATACGAAAGTATAGATAAACTGAAGGTGCCATTCGAATCTTTACAGTAGCTAACCGCGATCAACAAAAAATCAAATATATAATGCCACTTTATATAGCCCTTCAACTGTTGACCGCGCTCCAGGAGCTCGATGTCAAAAATGCGCGCATCTGTTGACCACTCTCCTGGAGTCCGATTATCACCTTCGTGTTTTATTTTCACCACAGTATATCGTAAACTATATCTTTACCGCTCTAACTTGCACAAAGTGTACCTAATATAACAAAGACGGGCTATAGTCACTTCTAATGGCTCTAACACACACTTACGACGATTTCTAGAAGTTTCAAACTTGACCCTTGTCATAAAATTTGTTTTTTTTTGACGATTTTTGTTTTTTGTAAAGCTTGTGGGTTGCAAAAAATGTATGGATAAGTGTGTTTTTCTTATTGATGAATGTTAAATAACGTATATTTATGTAAATTTAATAAAAATATTTTAAATAATTTTTCATTTTTTTTATTAAAAGGACAAAAAACAGTTTTTTTTTTGTAAGTCCGATTTCAAATTAAAATTAATAAAACTAAACATAGCAAAATTGGATTAATTTATTTTTATTATCTCAGCTTAATTCATACAGATTCCAATGACATAGTTTTATTATGCATCCCCCATAAGGAATTTTAGAGTTATCGTCAATTTAACGCGTCATGCGTGAACACCCAGAAGTAGCCTCACAGATGCGCTTTTTTTTTTCAATATGGCCGCCACAGCTGAAGGGATAGGACTATAGTCCTAAAAATTCAAATAAAATACTAATTTATGACATAGACAATAGTCTATGTCACAAAGTGGAATTTTAATGGAATTTTTGTCAGTTGCGGCTAGCCGCGGTAAAGATTGGGACGGCACCTTTATCTATACTTTCGTATTTCTACTGTGGTCATGCTAGGGCTACTGAGATATATACATGAAGAAAAAACAGCATAACTTTTTCTTACTTGTTTCTGTTGTGATTTTTGCATTTCTTCAACTTGAGCCCTCTCCACTTCAAAGATAACTGGAGCAAACAGTATGACTGAGGAACTTGCCACAATCCACATAACAGCGCGAGATAGCTGATATAAATTCTTTACACCAGACCTGAAATTTTTTTTTTATTTTCTATAGTTCTAGTGCGAAAAAACCATAAGCTATAATAAATAATTTGTCATGATTAAAAGAGGGATTCTGTAGATTATTAATCCTTCGAGCCCCTAGCGACCGCTATAACAATAGAAACGCTATTGTGTCTCGTTTTTCCATGATCAAAGGAATAAACTTGTAAAAGTAGCTATTAAAACTTCTTAGTAAATTGTTAAGATAAATCCAGCTTCAAGATAAGATTATCTATTTATTATTTCTTAGTTTAGTTACAACAAGCATAACCTAAATACCTAATAAAGCAATCAGTCAAATTAGTTAATAAGTAAAAAACGCAATTGTTTGTAAAATTACTCACAATGCATAATTATAAGGTTCAACAACTGCAATACATGTTAATTGATTAGAAATTGGTTCAGTTTACGTAACTAGTACATGTTTACTTACACTGTCTTTGTTGTGAGTGTGTATGTGCCGTTGCGTACGGATTCAGGGAACATCTCTGTTAGGCCCCACAATCTCTCCGATAAAGTTTCATCTGGCTCCTAAAATGATTACACAATAATTAGGTTATACCAACATCTTGAATGAGGAACACTTATGAATGAGTAATAAGAGTTTTATACGTACATCGTCATATTCCTTAAGCGCTACGATCGGTGGTGGTACTGAAGCGGTAGGGGATGAACCAAGCTGAAAATTTAACCAAAATATTAACAATAACCATAATTTTTTTAGGCACCTATATATTGCATGAAGCGCACATACCACGGGTGTGTTGAAGGTGTCTTCAGGTCTGCGTTCTGGTGTATCATCCTTGCTCGTGGTTAAAGATTCCATACCGCTGTCGCTTTGTTCGTTATCATCGGTCACTAGGTCCATGTGCATGATAGACATAACAATCTACTAAATTTATTTTAATCACAAATACTTCGTGTACTTTTTGCCAAAGTACACAACGTATAGTTCTTGTTATAATTTTTTACCAAAAAATTTCCACATTTAGAAAATGAACCTCGATTCCCCACTTCTGTCAAAATGTCAAGTGGGAATGTTTTTTTTCGATTTACAAAAATGGCATAGAGATAAGAGAATAACCACAGATTAAGGATAGGTAGATGGCTTCTTAGCTCGCCAGCGCGTGGCCATTTTATGCTTGTGTGCAATTGCCGTAGTGTGCGTGTAGGGATTGGCGATCTGCTTGTATATATCGATAAAAATATAAAATGAGACTACAACTGCTATCGACCAATAGTCGACCATAATTTTATGTTATAGATTTTTATTAAACGACATCAAAAAAAGGAGGTTATCAATTCGACCCGCATGTTCAATTTAGGATATATATTAATAATATAATATAATGTAATAATCATTTATTTTCAAAGAATGTTGCTTACAAAGATCTTAAAGTAAGTTATATTATACAGTATCAAACATTATTATGATCATTAAATTAGAAGTCGCTTTCAATTTGGTGAAAAGATATGATTTTATTTTATGTAAAGCTACTTCTTAGAATTTTCGACGATTACGTAGTAAATAATAACACAATTGGGTTTCTGGAAAAAACAAAGAAACGACATATAGTGTTATTAAATTAACAATCGCCGAAATCAATGATAATACTTTCTAGTTTTTAGTCCATTCGGCCATCTTTTCTTTTCTTAAGTCGTGTTCGTTTGCTTTTTCAACTGCGCATGCGCGGCTTTTTTGTGTGTCAATGTGAGTGTCATATTCTAAAATACCTTGTCATGTTCTAAAATACCTGTCAGATTTTCTAAAATCTGACAAAAATTGATCGGTATTTTAGAATATGACACACGCGCATGCGCAGTTGAAAAAGCAAACAACACGACCATAGATTACATCGAAGTCGTAGAGCAGAAGGATCTGTTAAATAATCATCTAAATAGCGGCAAAATGCAAATAAAGAAAAATACATTTTTCTTTACATCTCCCCCCCCCCAAAAGAAAATATAATCAGGTGTTTAGTCACGCAAACTCTCAGACTAGATGCCATCAGGAGCTGGGGTTAGTTTTGAGATGTGAAAAAAATTTGACTCCGACTTCTTATGATCTTTAATAACACTAAATGTCGTTTTGTAAAGCTACTTCTTAGGATTTTCGACGATTACGTAGTAAATAATAACACAATTGGGTTTCTGGAAAAAACAAAGAAACGACATTTAGTGTTATTAAATTAACAAGCGCCGAAATCAATGATAATACTTTCTAGTTTTTAGTCCATTCGGCCATCTTTTCTTTTCATAGATTATATCGAAGTCGTAGAGCAGAAGGATCTGTCAAATAATCATCTAAATAGCGGCAAAATGCAAATAAAAAAAATACATTTTTCTTTACATTTATTTAAGTTTAATAATATGAAAATACTATATATATTATAACACAAATGCTTAGTTAAAAATATAATAATTATGTATACTCCATAAGCCACGAAGGCTTGACCGGAGTGTAATATCAATAAAATCAACAGTTTTTATAAAAAACAACAGAAGATCAAATATCATCATTTGTTTTTTATAAAAACTGTTGATTTTATTGATATCAGATCAGATCAAATATACCGGATCCGGCCGCTCGGGGATTGAGGGGTTAAGTATAATAATATGAAAATACTATATATATAATTACACAAATACTTAGTTAAAAATATAATAATTATGTATACTCCATATGCCACGAAGGCTTGACCGGAGTGTAATATCAATAAAATCAACAGTTTTTATAAAAAAACAACAGAAGATCAAATATACTTTATTATACTTTGCTATTATACAACAATTTTGTAAAATAACAACAACAGTATATTATCGAAGAAATAAAGACGTTAAAGATGCGTTAAAGCATTGGATACTGGTGACGAGATTCATAATAATATAATGTGTCCACTGTCTCAACACCAGTGGCCGATCCTTCAGTCAATAAAATACCTATGCCATACATTATAACATGTAAGGATTGGACACCGGTGTTAGGACACATTGTATAATATTACACACAATATATTAAAAATTAGAAAAAATAACTCAAACATGTTTAATATTTTCGTATGAGAAAATGATTATGGTATTACGTATGTATGAGAATTTCGATGGCACCCGGCCTCTTAAATGAAAAAATTCAAACACTGAAAACAGTTGACAACATCTGCTTAACGGGGGGCCTCCTGAATTAGGCTGAAGGTGGTAGTGATAAGGAGGGGATTTTCCTCACTTAAACCATCCCTCCTCACTCCATCTCACCACCAGAATACTCGGTTATAATCTAAACTTAAAAATAATATTATCTTCATTTTATGTCTCTCAGTCACCACCATACTGAACTGTTCTTTAGGAGCATTGCAATAACCTAAAAAATTGTTGGTTTAGTTTCATTAAATGTACTTAATACTATAAAATATGTATGTACATATAATATTATATATGGGGCAATATGCTTTATGTAACTTTTCCATGCTTAACCCATCAAGCCCCAAGTGGAACCCAGGTGCCGCATAACAACTGAATATCTATTATGTCTGGAATTCGATGTTCGAGGTATTAAATTTATTTTATTAAATGATTATGACTTTAGCCTTATTAAATTTTTGCATGTTACTTATTAAAAAAGAGTAATGCCAGGATAAAATTTCAAAAAGTAGATCTAAGTAACGAACTGAGTACTTACAGGGGGGAGGTGTGAGAGCTGTTGATCATGCGATTATTTTGCTCTCCGTTAGAACTTTTTTTATTTCAATAAAATCATTGTTTCAAACTTACGTTTGAAATGATAATCCCAATATTGTGATGCCTTCATGAGGGAGTGAGAATTAAAAACTTGCATGAAACTTGCGTCTTAATACTTCTGTTCGTCGTCTATTTTGAAGCATTTTCAAATCCTGAAAAAAAAATTATTTCATCATGACAATATTTTTATCGATAAACTATACTTCAAGTAAAGTGCATCCCTAAAGTACACGTAAAAAGTTATGCATTATTTGAAGCTAAATTATTACTTGATGTGACATTTTTATCACTAATGCCTTATAAAGCATGATTATGGGATTATTAAACTTATAAATTTTCTTTTTAGCTTACAAAAATACCGATTGATAAGCCCAAAAAACGTTGTTGAAAACTTACGTATGTTATGTTAAAACCACGTGTTTGAGGCATTCCTTGGCCGTTTTTATGGTTTATTATATAGCGGAACCACAAAACCCGATAAGATATTGCATTTAACGTTCACTAAACACTTTTATTAGCACTTTTTAAACATGAAATATTGCAGACCGACTCCTTTGTTATGTCCGATTAAGTAGGACATAACATTACAAATTTTTGACGTTTATACACCGATATGAGCTTTCTCTTTCACTCAACTTACTGCATCGTTAGTTAGAAAGAGTAACATTATCAACTGTCAAAATATAAGGTTACCTCCAATAGTATGTACCTGATTGAGAATAACCCTCCCGGCAGTCGGGTAAAAAGAAATAGCCTTGTTCGTTTGCTTTTTCAACTGCACATGCGCGGCTTTTGTGTGTCAGTGTGATTCTTTCTTCTTTCTTTTTCTTCTTTTTTGGCAACTTGACACAAAGGATGTGTATGTTGTGCCACAGACAAGGTAAAAAGGTAAGGAATATGGCGGGAAAACCATATTCCTCCTATTATAATTTTCATCATCGTTTTCATGTATCGTCAGGTCTAAAGTCTAGTCAAAGTCTAAGTAAAAGTCAATACAGTCAAGGAGTCAAGTCGGTCGATTCAGTAAAGTGGTAGACGCTTTACTGAAACTTTTGATGGAGTTTTGGAGGGAACACAAAATAGCACGTTTCTGGATATTACATCACTTTCCTACACTTGTGCATGAACACGAATATCTAATGGTTAATATTCTACCAATATTACACACTAAAAACCCAGTTAACACAATTTTAGGAAAATAATATAAAAACACAACAGCACCCTTTTACATTCCCGGCAAAACTCCAGTGTGATTGTCATATTCTAAAATACCGGTCAATTTCTGTCAAAATCTGACAGGTATTTTAGAATATGACACTCTCTTGACAAACAAAAAAGCCGCGCATGCGCAGTTGAAAAAGCAAACGAACACGACTACTGTATATTTTGCTATTGGCTATTTGTTGCATTTGGCAAAATTATTGACGTACAGTTCGACAAGGCTGTTTATGAACGTGGCAAAAAAGGAACTAATGCTGGGGCCACACTAACGTCTAACGTCAATGCCCAACAACGCGACAATGGTCTCTACCAAGAAGCTTACAAGCCTAATGGAGGTTTCATGCAGAACAAAAAAGTGAAGGTCAAATATTTGAACTCTGTTGACTTTTTTGTTATGTCCTGTTCTTTTCTTTTGATAGTTCTCACTCGCTCGCTTGTAAAACACAGAGTTGCCAAAGCGTTTTATATTTTCCCTATTAACAAAATCAATTTTAGTTTTTAAGCCTAAAATACGTCCCATATACACGATTAAAAAAACCTTACGATTAAATAAATAATAATTCAAGGGTGGTTTTTGGTTGCATAACATCAAAAGCAAAAAGAAAAATAAACTTATGATTTTTGTATTCACATTACTCCCATTTTATAATGTTAGTATTTTTAATGGCAACACAAGCAAATGTCAGAACGTATACAAAACATTATGGCTGCCGGTTGTTGACAGCGTCTCTGTTCGATTTTTTACAAGATAAATAAAGCATAATATTTTTATACAAAATACAATGAGTTGTGTAGTTCGAGGTTGTAAAAGTGTATGGTATCCAAATTGTGGTGTGAAATTTCACGGGTAAGTTAATTAAATGAAATATTTTTTACATTTCGCTAGGGTGACCATTAGCTATACTTTGGATTGGATTGTCCTCGTAGTTCGTACATATAACTGCAAAATATGATTTATTACCCGAAAAAGGTGTTATGGACAAAAGTTTTGTATATTAGGCTAGGAAGACTATTTGGAGTTTGGATTGGATTGTCCTTGTATTTTAATGTTTTTTTTTAAATACTTTAATTAGCATTTTACATTTATGGCACCTATTTTACGTTACAGGTTCCCTAGTGACCCTGACCTGAGGCAAGCTTGGTTATCTAAAATACCATTAAAATCAAATTATTATAATACTGCCAGAATTTGTAGCCTTAGCCTACACTTTCGATCTGAAGACTATGATGTCAATAGACCTGGCCGTTTATTGAAATCTGCTATACCAAAGATATGTGGGTGTTGCGAAACATTGGTAAGTTCTAATAGTGAATTACCTTACTAAATACTAGAGGTATCTTGCGGCTTCCTTGTGGCAAAATTAGGTTTTACCGTTTCCCATGGGAACTATGTATTTAGACACAGTAAAAAGTAACCTATGTCCTTTCTCAACATCTTATCTATGTTTATGCCAAATTTCATAAAAATCGGTTCAGTTGTAAAGCATGCATGCAACAGACAGAAAGACACACAGACGATGAAGATAGTACATTAGTATGAATATAGAAATGAGATTACTTCAGGTAACTAATCATTTAAAGTTGTGTCTTCCTCTTCTTAATATCACTTATTTTTTTCAGGAATGTCTTAATATTCCTTCAAGCTCACAAGAAACTCCGTGCGCTAAAGCGTCAGCAATGCCGATACTTGAAAAATATGTAAGTAAGCATTAAAATTTTATGGTTGACTTTGAGACTTGGATTATCGTTTACATTCTCATCTCACATTGCTACCTCTTTCAGCTCGATGAAAATGAACCACCTAAAAAGAAACAAATTATGGAAGTGCAAGAAGCTATCATTTTACCTGTTTGCTCCAATCCACCAGCTGGTACGAGGGCTGCTATTTATGTATCCGGAATTAAAAAAAGAAACAAACATATATCATTTAATATGGTTTTATTGCTTTTCAAAATATTCGCCGCGATGATCGACACACTTTTGCATACGCTGGAACCAATTTTCATAGCACTTTTTCCATTCTGATTGAGGTATCTCCAAAACGTGCATTTTGAACGCATCAACAGCCTCTTCGCGGCTCGAAAAACGTTGACCACGTAATTCGTTCTTCGCGTATGGAAATAAAAAGAAATCGTTAGGTACCAAATCAGGGCTGTACGGCGGATGACCAGTCAATTCGATCTTTTGACCCTCCAAAAACTGAGTTGTTTCAGCTGAGGTGTGACAGCTAGCATTGTCGTGATGTAAGATGATTCTGCGTTGTCGGTTGTCCTTTCTTATTTCTTCAAAGACTTCTGGTAAACAAATGGTCGTATACCATTCAGAATTAACCGTTTTACGATTCTCTAATGGCACTGTAGCCACATGTCCATTAATTCCAAAAAAACAGGCGACCATTTGCTTCAAAATACTTTTTGCACGAGTAACTTTTGTTGGTTTCGGCTCATCTTGGAACACCCACACCGTTGACTGTTGTTTAGTTTCGGGGTCATATGCATAGATCCAAGATTCATCACCTGTGTAGATATTATAAACGGCTTTTGACGTACCACGGTTGTATTTTTTTATCATTTTTTTGCACCAATCGACACGAGCCCGTTTTTGATCGATTGTCAAGTTGTGCGGAATCCAACGCGAACATATTTTTTTTTACAGCCAAATGTTCGTGTAATATCTTATGTATGCTCGTCATACTTATGCCTAAGGACGCCTCTATCTCGCGATATGTAACATGACGATCACGCATTATTAGTTCCCGCACAGCATCTATATTTTGTGGGACAACAGCTGTTTTTGGGCGACCTTCTTTATTTTCATCCGTGAGCATAGACCGCCCACGATTAAACTCACTGTACCAGTGATAAACAGTGGTTTTTGATGGTGCTTCATCTCCAAAAGTTGCGGTGAGTTGAATAAAGCACTGTTGTTGATTTAGCCCACGCCGAAAATCGTAGTAAATCATTGCACGAAAATGTTCACGCGTTAAATCCATGGCAAATGAAGACACGCAATTTTCAAAATGACGCCACAATGGAAAAATAATTGACAGTCACATGAAACAAAATGTATTCTTCAACCAAAGAGTTCTATTTTCAAATGTTGTAATTACTTTTTAAATATTGTTCTTGTAAGTGGCCAGTTCCGGATACATAAATAGCAGCCCTCGTATATGTTCTCAAGCCATGAAAACTGTAAGTTATCATATTTTATCAGAAAGCTAATATCTAGTATAGCTTATAGGCACAACATTTTTCCCAGTATGCAGAATGCACCAATTCTTGTATTGATTTGGTTTTTATGTTTATTGGTTAGTGATTTTTTCTCGGCTTAAAATATTTGTAGTATTATTTTGGAGGAATTTACTAAAGTAAAATAAGCATACTTCACTTCACCCTAATAGTACGGGAGCCCTAGAACAAATTTTTTGTGATTACTAACGAGGTAATTTTTTGTGAGTAGCTACATTTTGATAAGACGAACAACATGTTTTTTATTTTCGAAAAATCTCGAAAGTGGTAGCTAACAGAGATAGAAAGGATTTCATACTTTGGCTTGATGGTCAACAAGGTTACTCTTAAATTATATAACTATTAACCTACCAATATACAAAAAATTTGCTGGTTAGGGTTCCGTTTTAGGGTTCTGTAATCAACAAAACTTTTGTAATTATAAAAACTAATAAAATAATCAAGTGCGTCTCTATCTATTTCTTATACTTAGTCACATGTATAATTACTGTTAGGGCTTCTTGCTCATAAGCTTCTTGCTGTTGTGTATAGTTATAGTATCCTATGATTGTAAATGTGTGGTTTTTAATCTATTTTTAATAAAACATTTGCATATTATTTAGTTTTTTTTTATATATTGACTAGCTGTTGCCCGCGACTTCGTCCGTGTTGTTGACGCGGATTAGTATAATGACAAAGATGGATAGTCCGCAAACAAATATGAAAAAAGTAAAATATAACCTCCTCCTTTTTGGAAGTCGGTTAAAATATAGCCTAAGTTACACCTTACTACATCAGCTATCTACCAAAAAAAGTCCCGGCAAAATAGCTCCAGCCGTTTCAGAGATTAGCCGGAACAAACAGACATACAGACACTACTTGTTTGCTAAGGCTACTTGTTTGTCCTAGAATATTCAAAACTTTGGTTACCCTAAAGAAAAGGGATAGCACATAACAATGACGTCATCCAAGGACATATTTTTCATCTTCAATCAATTGTTCACTATGAAACCTCCATTAGGGTGTAAGCTTCTTGGTCTCTACAAATATATACTTGTAATCTGTGCAATGGTCAATGAGGGATTTTATTATTTTTTTAATTTGACTGTCAAACAGTTTCCATTTTAGTAACTAGATGGCGTATGGGTAGACAACTATCAGTAGAGGGAGTTTTGCCGGGAATGTAAAAGGGTGCTGTTGTGTTTTTATATTATTTTCCTAAAATTGTGTTAACTGGGTTTTTAGTGTGTAATATTGGTAGAATATTAACCATTAGATATTCGTGTTCATGCACAAGTGTAGGAAAGTGATGTAATATCCAGAAACGTGCTATTTTGTGTTCCCTCCAAAACTCCATCGAAAGTTTCAGTAAAGCGTCTACCACTTTACTGAATCGACCGACTTGACTCCTGTGACTGTATTGACTTTTACTTAGACTTTGACTAGACTTTAGACCTGACGATACATGAAAACGATGATGAAAATTATAATAGGAGGAATATGGTTTTCCCGCCATATTCCTTACCTTTTTACCTTGTCTGTGGTACAACATACACATCCTTTGTGTCAAGTTGCCAAAAAAGAAGAAAAAGAAAAGAAAGAAAAGAATGCTAACGCAGGGAGTTTTGCCGGGAATGTAAAAGGGTGCTGTTGTGTTTTTATATTATTTTCCTAAAATTGTGTTAACTGGGTTTTTAGTGAGTAATATTGGTAGAATATTAACCATTGTTCCATGAACAATGGTTAATATTCATGACAAATCCATGTTACGGAAAATGTTAACAAAATTATTGATGCCAGACTCAACGCTTGGGAAGAAAAATATGAAGAGTTAAAACAGAAAGTATACAAACAGGAGCAAAGGTTAGACTTATTGGAAAAACAAGCGAGAAAACGAAACGTGGTGATTTTTGGAATTAAGGAACAAGAGTATCTCTACAGAGACCTAGAGAAAACTGTCATCGATTTTCTAAATGACCATTTATCATTACAAATATCTCCAAAAGAAATTCAAGAAATCAGAAGAATCGGAAAAAAATGTGGAAATCCTAGAC
Source organism: Polyommatus iphigenia (assembly GCA_963422495.1). Classification (NCBI taxonomy): domain Eukaryota; kingdom Metazoa; phylum Arthropoda; class Insecta; order Lepidoptera; family Lycaenidae; genus Polyommatus; species Polyommatus iphigenia. The sequence continues at coordinate 1,044,901 of OY730184.1, read as the reverse complement.
CAATAGTTCTAACTCTTACAACTTTTGGCAGGAAAATAGAGATTATGAAGCAGAAAAAACTATTGAAAGATACAACCTACTATATAAAAGAAGATTATCCGCAACAGATTTTGGAAAAAAGGAGAGAGCTGCAAAAACAAATTGAAATAGAGACAGAAAAAGAAAATAGAGCAATTATCAAATACGATAAACTGGTAATTTTGAAAAAATCCGAACAGAATATGAAAACTCCGAAAAATAACAAAAAGAGAGTCCTCTCCGCTTCACCTCAGGAAGTAGAGAAGTTTCCAAAGTCTATTACTCAATCAAAGAAAAAAAATAAAACATCATCCTTGAACACTGCACCATCTTCTGATCGCCCTGAAGGGATGTCAAGACCTGGTATTCTTAATTATTTAATAAACAAAGCTCCCACTACTAACCAAACACCACAAAACATAAATGAGTCTAATTAGCAACCAGAAGCCCCTCTCACTACTTCAACTTTAAGAAATAAGGAAAAATACAAGAAAATGCATCTTCCAAGCCGGCTGGTCACCGTGGAGGATCATGACCACAACCTTCCAAACAACATAAATCAATTCTGTCCCATCTCCACGAATAATGAAAGTAATATAAAAGGAAAACCACTATATATATGTACTTACAATGTTCGGACACTATCAACACAAGATAGACTTATCGAATTAAAGGAGGCCCTGACAAATATAAAATACGATATTATTGGTATATCTGAAACCCGACGCCTCGGCACAGAAATAGCAGAATTTGATGAATTTATTCTTTGCCACACAGGAGAGACACCAGGTCTGTATGGAGTCGGCTTCATAATTAAGAAATATTTAAAACAATACCTAACAAGCTATATTGGTATTTCAGAAAGAGTGGCTCTGATAAACTTGTCGTTACCAAACAAAAATCTCACAGTTATCCAAGCATATGCTCCCACAGAAGCCGCAAAAGAAGAGGAAGTCGAGAAATTTTATGAAAATATTTATAAAGCCATAGAAATGGCTCAAAAAGATTATATTCTTATGGGAGATTTTAATGCCAAAATAGGAAACCCATTAAAAGACGAACACCTAATTACAAAACCAAATGGCTTTGGAGAGAGGAATGCCAGAGGTCAAACACTTATAGACTTTGCCTTAGCGAACAAAACTGGCGATTATGAACACTTTTTACAAGAAAAATCCGAAAAAAAGGTGGACTTGGCGCTCCCCAAATGGTAAGCACAAAAATGAAATCGACTTTATTATGACAAATGTGCCACAAAATTTTCAGAATATTGAGACCCTGGATATCAATTACCCATCAGATCACAGGCTGCTCAGGGCAACAATCACACCCAAGAGCCCAGTAAGGAGCAGAGCGAGTTATAATAACAACAACAAATGTAGTAAACTTCAAAGTCAACAAGAAATAAGTCTATATATAGAGTCACTAAAAAAATATGTACTCTCGCTTCCAGATCAAAACGATGAAACGACGGTACAAATATACTACGATAAACTAATAAACGCTATCCAATTGAGCTTAAAAAATGCTTCCAGAGAAAAATGTAGAGCTCGGAAAGAAAGAAATGTACTCACAGAACAAACCAAGAACTTGATCAAAAGGCGACAGCAAATAAAAAACACCAGCGAAAAAACTAGAGCAATGAAGAACGAATTGAGGGCTCTATATAAATTGATTAGCAAATATATTCGAAGAGACTACAAAAAATATAGAGTCAACACTATTAAAAAATATCTGCAACAAAAATCAAGCTTAAAAAGAGGATATAAGGAGCTGCAAACAAAAAGAAATTGGATAGAGAGTTTAAAAAACAATGAAGGGTGCAAGTACAACCGGAAAGAAGTCATAAATATTGCAACTGACTTTTACAAAAAATTGTATAGGACAACAGAGAAGCAAAATACATATGCGATGCAATCAGAAATGCTAGTCAAGCCCCCAAGCCATAACATAAAACCGGTAGAGTATGTGGAGGTAATAAAAGCAATAAGAAAACTAAGAACTGAGAAAAGCCCGGGGGCGGATGATATAACAAACGAAGCTATTAAATATGGCGAGGAGGTACTAACTCTACCAATCACAAACTTATTTAATATGATAATGAAAACCCTAGAAACCCCAAGTCAGTGGTCCGACTCTGTTATAATTTTGTTATATAAAAAAGGAGATCCAAAAAACATTGGCAATTATAGACCTATAAGCTTGCTGCCTACTTTATATAAGCTCTTTTCTACAATTGTAAACAACAGACTGAGTACATTACTTGAGCAAAAACAACCCATCGAACAGGCGGGCTTTAGGAAGGGATATTCGACAATAGACCATATTCATACGGTGGAGCTAATTATAGAAAAATATCAGGAGTTCAGCAGCCCACTATATATTGCTTATATCGACTACCAAAAAGCCTTCGATACTGTATCATATAAGAGCATATGGGAAGCTCTCGAAGCACAGAAGGTAGAGTCAGACTATATAGAAATACTTAAAAAACTTTACAACAAGAGCACAAGCAGAGTCAGGCTGGAATCTCTGGGACCAACATTTGCAATTGCAAGAGGTGTGAGACAGGGGGACCCCATATCGCCGAAGCTATTTAGCGCTGTGCTAGAAAACATCATAAATAAGCTGGATTGAAAAAAACAAGGCTTATCCATACAAGGTAAAAACCTTAGTCATTTAAGATTCGCAGACGATCTAGTTGTGTTTGCTGAAACCAGCTCACAATTACAAAAAATGATCACAGACCTGTGTAGAGTTAGTAAAAATGTAGGTCTCGAGATAAACATAGCGAAGACAAAAATAATGACCAACTATAAAAGGAAAGAAATAAAAATAAACAATGAAAGCTTAGAATATGTGGTTGAATATATATATTTGGGAAAACAAATAGGATTCAAAAGAAATAATTATATTCTAGAAGTTGATAGAAGAATCAGGAACACATGGAACAAATATTGGAGTTATAAAGAAGTGTTCAAAAACGATATGATACCTACAAAACTAAAGAAAAGGGCAATGGATACATGTCTTATCCCATGTTTAACATATGGAAGCCAAACGTGGAAGTACACAAACGTTCTAAAAAACAAGATAATTACCTGTCAGAGGGCTATGGAGAGAAGCATGATAAACGTTAAAAAAATTCAAAAAATAAGACATGAAGAGATAAGATCCAAGACTAAAGTAATAGACGCCCTACAGTACGCACAAAAACTAAAGTGGAAATGGGCCGGACATATAATCAGGCTTAAAGACCATCGGTGGACGAAAGCGGTCACAACTTGGAGAGGACCACAAGGTAAACGACCCAGAGGCAGACCACACGCACGCTGGGATGACGACATAAGAAATGTCGCAGGGTCAAACTGGCAAGACGTGGCCCATGACCGGGAAAAATGGTTAGGTTTGGAAGAGGCCTTCACCCGAGAGGGGTTCCTCATTAAAAAATAACTTATATAGCATAAAATATTCACTTTTTCTATTAAGTTTATATTATACGTTTATAAAATTGTGACTTGTTCAATTAGGTTTATATTACGTGTACCTAAAGATAATATAATATTACGTAGAGTCATAAAGAATAATATTGTTTGATAACGCACTAGTGGGTAGTTATTTAAAAATTGTCAAACTAGCTTAAGTTAGAGGAAATAAAAGGCTTTTTTATTTTTATTTTATTTTATTTATTTATTAACCATTAGATATTCGTGTTCATGCACAAGTGTAGGAAAGTGATGTAATATCCAGAAACATGCTATTTTGTGTTCCCTCCAAAACTCCATCGAAAGTTTCAGTAAAGCGTCTACCACTTTACTGAATCGACCGACTTGACTCCTTGACTGTATTGACTTTTACTTAGACTTTTGACTAGACTTAAGACCTGACGATACATGAAAACGATGATGAAAATTATAATAGGAGGAATATGGTTTTCCCGCCATATTCCTTACCTTTTTACCTTGTCTGTGGCACAACATACACATCCTTTGTGTCAAGTTGCCAAAAAAGAAGAAAAAAAAAACTATCAGTAATACCAGGGAATACCATCAATACTTGCTACAAAACTGGGCAAAAGATTGTAAAACTTGATACATTTCAATTTGAAAAAGACACAATAATATTCCAATGAATAGGTTAATAGAGTTATTATAACGATGTTTTAGTTAAAACTCACGGAAGAAATAGCCCTGTTTACCGATATTCACACCAAATGTCACAGGAAATATACATTTTGGTTTTGACAACATCTTACCTGCACTTGTGCAAGATAAAGAATATTTAATGGCTAATATTTTACCAATAATGGAAATCAAAAACACAAATAACACAATTTGGGAAAAAATAATAAAAACCACACCTACAATAAAAAGTAGAAGAAGTTTTGAAAGTGACATGCCCGCCAAAACTCTCTTTCAGTTGTCAGTTTTCAGTTTGACAATTTGCGTGTTCCTAAACTGTTACCAGTATACTAGGGCCTAATCGCTTAGGCCAATGATGGCTTAGATTTAAGATATTTTGATTTACGTCACACTTGACAGTACACTGATATTTTTTTGAAACACTACCAATATGTTGTCAGTGATCCAACCTGCAGATAATTTCAGATGGGTGGGGAACCAATAGAAAATCTAGAAGTGTCTACCGTCGCGCTGTCTGGTGGAGATTTAAAAAAGAAAACTTCCCATTATTGCGATAATTTTAACGCGTTAAAGTGGGTGGCTACACTTGAACGGTCAACGTTTAAATGCCCATTATTGGCAAAAATCTCTAAACAGTTAAGATCTCTAGTTTCATATGGTCAATGATTATTGGCGATAAAAATGTTGGTTGATCCCAAGAAGCTTACACCCTAATGGAGGTTTCATAGTGAACAATAGATTGAAGATGAAAAATATGTCCTTGGATGACGTCATTGTTATGTGCTATCCCTTTTCTTTAGGGTAACCAAAGTTTTGAATATTCTAGGACAAACAAGTAGCCTTAGTAAACAAGTAGTGTCTGTATGTCTGTTTGTTCCGGCTAATCTCTGAAACGGCTGGAGCTATTTTGCCGGGACTTTTTTTGGTAGATAGCTGATGTAGTAAGGTGTAACTTAGGCTACATTTTAACCGACTTCCAAAAAGGAGGAGGTTATATTTTACTTTTTTCATATTTGTTTGCGGACTATCCATCTTTGTCATTATACTAATCCGCGTCAACAACGCGGACGAAGTCACGGGCAACAGCTAGTCAATATATAAAAAAAACTAAATAATATGCAAATGTTTTATTAAAAATAGATTAAAAACCACACATTTACAATCATAGGATACTATAACTATACACAACAGCAAGAAGCTTATGAGCAAGAAGCCCTAACAGTAATTATACATGTGAAAATAAAATTGTTTTATGCAGTTTTTGGCGTTTAGTCCTGAGATCGCCTAATTTCTTTTGTATGTCATTTTTTAAATAAGATGACAATCTTATTTTTAAGAAACTATTTGCTATATATGTTATAACCTCAGTTTCATGTAAATCCAGACATACGTCTGTGACAGGGTGCTTACGGAACAAAAATTTCTTGTACTTGGGGTTGGAATTTTTGTAGTGTAGCCATTACCAATTTGCCTGTAATATTAACGACTGACAACAGTGACATAGATACAGCATCCGAAGCAAAACATAATTTACCCCGGTTGACAAATGTTGTGAATGCTGAATACTTATTTATATTCAGGGCATAGTCATGATCACTTTTTTTATTTTCAGTTGTGAGCACAGCATGACAAAACTCGCAATTATTATTTTTTTAAATCTTTTGAATTATAAAGCCCGTTATATAATAAAGCACATTATCTTCATAGGCGCTGCATAGATAATTTTCTAAAGAATTTATCATTTCGGAAAAAATGTCTCTTTCATCAGTACTGTGTTCCTGAGTTTGACTTTCAATTAATGATCTGGTTTTTGCTTCGAAATTCCATGACATGGTTGGTATTAAATGTATCATCTATACAATTTGCTCTTATACTGGGTCGTACCGAGTTGCGATACAATAATTTTCTTAAAATATATCGGAACTCTAGCGGGCTTGGATTGTCTTGAGTCCTCCCTCTAGCACGTATGCACGAAAAAAAAATTCTAGATTGTCTTGTGAACATTTGAAAGTTAGTAAGTATTTTAGCGGGTTCTCTTCTAATGTTGTCAGACCATTAAACAATAATTTGAAAGAAATCATGTTCACAAGGAACCCCAAACAGAACGTTTTGCGGGTATGCTTCATTAATGGCTGGTCTCCTATTTTAAGATTATTTAGATAAATCTCAGCTTCGTCAAAAAACGTTTGCCAGACATCGCGGTTGTGTATTGTTAATGGCGACTTTAAATAAGTACCATAGTAAGTACCATAGGGAGATCGGCTATTCATGCTATCAAATAATCGATCTAAAATACGGATAAATTCGACAGTCGCAGAACTGTCTTGGAATTTAGGATTCCCACTATTGCAAAGGAACTCAATTGCATCAGCAACGGATGAGCTTAGTACTTGGCAAGCTAAACGGACATTCATTTTTTTGTTTTGGTAAGCGACATGAGCTCCTGTTAATTTATTAGAGAGCTTAAGACCCTCTTCTTGTTGCATCATATGCAATTTTTGTACATATTGAAAATAAATTTTTCCGTTTGGTGATTCTAAGCCTTTTTCTGCAAAAACGTTTCGAGCCAGTTTAATCATGTGGGCCGGATCTAAAAGGCAATAAACGTTAGTTACTCCATTGGGATGCAGAAAGTAGGATTTAATGTTACCTTCCTCAAATGAGCAACCAAGACACTCGTATGCCTTTATATTGCATTTGGCGCCATCACACGTTAGTGACCTTACAGTAATTCCTGCTTCGCTCAGTAAGATTATTGCAGTATTTATCAATTGTCCCAGCAATTCGGCGTTCAAAGAACTTGGAGTAAAAAAGTAACCAATAGGGCATTTAAAATAATTTGAATATGATACTATTTGAAAAACTAAGGCTTCCGATGCAAGCTGTTCAGGATCATCAACGACAATGTCACCAAGGTCAACATAGCCAAATGTTTTTCCTAATTTATTACAGTAACAAATATCTCTTTTTAAGGCCATCGAATCAAAAATCATGGCCACATTTTTTAAATAGGGCTTATTTGGTAGTTCTGATTTTAAATATTCAATTACTTCTGACAGAAAACCAACAGAACAATTAAAACTTGAAATCGCCCGCCATAATGTTGATTCATGTGGCAAAGAAATTATGCTTCTCAGGTAATTATAAGCCTTCGGACAGTAAAAATGCAAAGTTAAGGAAAATGATTTCACTTCATCACTATAATATGTGACCTGTCTTTTTTTACTAGTATGGAATTTTTTACATATATTTGCATAATTACCTTGCAATATATTTTCAATTTCTGATTGTGAAGTATAATTTTTGACAACTTATATTAATTCTTTCATATTTTCAATTTTCTTTGCCTATCTATTAACTTTCTGTTGAAGAACCTTATTTTTCTTTTTTAGCACTACTTCACTACGTGTTTTTATGTTAGCTTGACTGCTGAAATCTTTTAGTACAGGTTGATCCTTGAGAACCTGTAAACAAAAAACTATAATATTATACACTGTAGAAATTGTACTCGAATGTTAATTTTTATATTGATTTTATAACAATAAACAATGACTAAGTATAAGAAATAGATAGAGACGCACTTGATTATTTTATTAGTTTTTATAATTACAAAAGTTTTGTTGATTACAGAACCCTAAAACGGAACCCTAACCAGCTAATTTTTTGTATGTTGGTAGGTTAATAGTTATATAATTTAAGAGTAACCTTGTCCTACAAATAGAACAATCCATATTTTAGGACCATCAAGCCAAAGTATGAAATCCTTTCTATCTTTGTTAGCTACCACTTTCGAGATTTTTCGAAAATAAAAATCATGTTGTTCGTCTTATCAAAATGTAGCTACTCACAAAAAATTACCTCGTTAGTAATCACAAAAAAATTTGTTCTAGGGCTCCCGTACTATTAGGGTGAAGTGAAGCAACGTTGATAGAATGTATGCTTATTTTACTTTAGTAAATTCCTCCAAAATAATACTACAAATATTTTAAGCCGAGAAAAAATCACTAACCAATAAACATAAAAACCAAATCAATACAAGAATTGGTGCATTCTGCATACTGGGAAAAATGTTGTGCCTATAAGCTATACTAGATATTAGCTTTCTGATAAAATATGATAACTTACAGTTTTCATGGCTTGAGAACATATACCAGCTGGTGGATTGGAGCAAACAGGTAAAATGATAGCTTCTTGCACTTCCACAATTTGTTTCTTTTTAGGTGGTTCATTTTCATCGAGCTGAAAGAGGTAGCAATGTGAGATGAGAATGTAAACGATAATCCAAGTTTCAAAGTCAACCATAAAATTTTAATGCTTACTTACATATTTTTCAAGTATCGGCATTGCTGACGCTTTAGCGCACGGAGTTTCTTGTGAGCTTGAAGGAATATTAAGACATTCCTGAAAAAAATAAGTGATATTAAGAAGAGGAAGACACAACTTTAAATGATTAGTTACCTGAAGTAATCTCATTTCTATATTCATACTAATGTACTATCTTCATCGTCTGTGTGTCTTTCTGTCTGTTGCATGCATGCTTTACAACTGAACCGATTTTTATGAAATTTGGCATAAACATAGATAAGATGTTGAGAAAGGACATAGGTTACTTTTTACTGTGTCTAAATACATAGTTCCCATGGGAAACGGTAAAACCTAATTTTGCCACAAGGAAGCCGCAAGATACCTCTAGTATTTAGTAAGGTAATTCACTATTAGAACTTACCAATGTTTCGCAACACCCACATATCTTTGGTATAGCAGATTTCAATAAACGGCCAGGTCTATTGACATCATAGTCTTCAGATCGAAAGTGTAGGCTAAGGCTACAAATTCTGGCAGTATTATAATAATTTGATTTTAATGGTATTTTAGATAACCAAGCTTGCCTCAGGTCAGGGTCACTAGGGAACCTGTAACGTAAAATAGGTGCCATAAATGTAAAATGCTAATTAAAGTATTTAAAAAAAAACATTAAAATACAAGGACAATCCAATCCAAACTCCAAATAGTCTTCCTAGCCTAATATACAAAACTTTTGTCCATAACACCTTTTTCGGGTAATAAATCATATTTTGCAGTTATATGTACGAACTACGAGGACAATCCAATCCAAAGTATAGCTAATGGTCACCCTAGCGAAATGTAAAAAATATTTCATTTAAGGATAGTTGAACGTGACAACGTCATACGTTGTCACGTTCAACTATCGTCAGTAAACCGACTTTACAGACAACCGATTTTTTTTTTGAGATTTTGCAAACCGAACCATGTTTGTGGGATCTGAAACTCAAAAGTTACAAGAATCGTGGAATGCAAAGTGATGCTTGACGACGAATAATAGAATATTAAATAGAATAGAAGGTAATAATACCTTTTGAAGAAATGAATTAACAATATGAAAAGATAAAAGCGACTTCAAAATTGTACGTAATTTAGAATTAAATCTCCCTACCTCCAAAACTTGCACTATTCCCTAAGTTGAACAATACCTAGTACAACAAAAAAAGAATTACTGAAATCACATTGCGAACACAAACATAAAAACATACATAGGTACTTACATAGATACACTTTTGGGCACATTTGTTCAGACGCTGATATACGAAAATTAGGCAGTTCTGGAATATTACATGTATACATACGCGTCGAATTGATAACCTCCTTTTTTTGAAGTCGGTTAAAAAGAAGAAGGAAAGCCTAATGGGATCAACCAACATTTTTATCGCCAATAATCATTGACCATATGAAACTAGAGATCTTAACTGTTTAGAGATCTTTGCCAATAATGGGCATTTAAACGTTGACCGTTCAAGTGTAGCCACCCACTTTAACGCGTTAAAATTATCGCAATAATTGTCGCATTGTTGGGCATTGACGTTAGACGTTAGTGTGGCCCCAGCATTAAAGAAAAAAACTGTCAGTTTTCTGCAAATTGTCAGAAGTCAAATAAGTCACATATTATAAGTGTCAAAATCTCAAAATATGACTAAACAAATATATAATAATAATCTGTGGACTAAACGTTCGTGAAGAAATTGCTTTTTGCAGTTTATTATTGTTTTAGGTTTAGTAAGCGATTAGTTTAATAAAATGGCAAACACGGGGCTGTTGCCTTTTGTGCGTGGTGTTGATTTCACTTGTAACGATTTCGGCGTGAGTTTACTTTTAAATTAATAGTACATAGTATGATATCATCATTAACCTCCGTATAAGTGGCCTAAATACTACATTTTAATTTTAGGGCGACAAATTTCCTGATGCTATTGCGCACATGACTGGTCTCCAATGGCTCAGACTAGATAAAACGAATCTAGACTGCGTACCCGAGGAGCTAGGAAAACTTATGAAGCTGGTCAGTATGCCCCTCAAAACATTATTTACATTACATACACTGTTCGCTAACATGCTCAATCGTTACAGGAAAACTTATCGTTAAAAAAGAACAATCTAGAAAAATTATTTGGGGAATTAACAGAACTAAAATGCCTACGGTCTCTGAATGTGCGGCATAATAAAGTGAAGAGTTCTGGTATTCCTGCCGAGCTGTTCAAGCTAGAAGAATTGACAACACTGGACCTGTCCCACAATAAACTTAAAGAAGTACCTGAAGGATTGGAGAAGGCAAAATCTTTACTTGTACTAAACCTCAGTCACAATAAGTATGTATTTCTAACATATGTTGTATTTGTTTTATTTCTGGAAGAAAAGGCATTAGTAACTCAAAATAAAAATAGTAGAAAAAAGCAAGCTTTATCTTAATTTAAAAAATATAAAATTTTGTAGCATCTGCCTTATAGTTTTGTTGTACTATACAAAAATATGTCCTAAACACTGAACTGGATAAAATAGAAATATCTTTATAATTGACATGCTGCTGCCTGCTGGTATGTTTGCCAAATACAAATCATAAAACTATTTTTTTTCACTTAACACATTTTTTCAGAATTGAGAGTATACCACCAACACTGTTTGTACAGTTGACAGACTTGTTGTTTTTGGATTTGTCCAACAATCTATTGGAAACTCTGCCCCCTCAAACTAGAAGACTTGCGAACCTCCAGACTCTGATCTTGAATGACAATCCACTTGGACTGTTTCAACTCAGGTATTTATTTTGCCACCAATATATGAGGTTTGACAAATTTTGCTACAAGTTAATGACTATAAATAAAATTTAAATCTTCAGGAAGTTCCCATACTATATCTAGAATCCAAAGCCTACTGTGCACAATTTTATTAAAAATAAATTCAGTAGTTTTTGTCCTGAAGTAGTAACAAACATAAATACTAACAAATTTTTGTCTTTTATTAGTTCAATATTATATTTTACAAAGTGTGATTTCTTCTTTTCTATTGTTATCCCTATAGCTCTTATTATAAAGAAAACATAACGTAGGAATGTTTATGTAAAAAATCAATGTATTTTTATTTTTAATGCATACAGTATAAAAAGAAACTACATTTTAAAATGTTCAATTTAGGTTTATGTTCTTAAAATTCAAAGAATGGAATACAATACACTTGTTTATTGATGTAAACAAAGTTTTGTAACCTCAGAAAGTAACATAATACTTGTTGACTACATTTTGGAACAAATGTTATCTTTATTTTTAAAGCATCAGTATATTTTGTTTCATTACAGGCAGCTGCCATCTTTACAAAGTTTGGAAACTCTACATATGCGTAACACCCAACGGACTTTAGCCAACTTGCCAACATCACTGGACACTCTCTGTTGTCTGTCCGACGTAGATCTCTCTAAAAATGCTCTAACCAAAGTGCCAGATGCATTATACTCACTACAAAACTTGAAGAGGCTTAATTTGAGTGACAATGAAATAACAGAGATTTCTTCAGGTAATGTTTATCAATTGTTATCGCGGCCCACTTGGGCCTTACGGGAGTTGAAGCGTTAAGAAATATTTTTCATGCAGGCAGCGCCTATGTAGTTGTGTTTATATAATCTTGAAAGCTTTGTTTGTTGTCTTCATGATTTTCTATGAACAAAGTATATAATTTAAGGAGAAAGATTTAATTCTTTATAATTATTAATATATTATGTGTAAAATTAATCCCTTAGTTTTAAAGTCAATTCAATGCAAAATATATTTATCTACCCTAATGCGTCGTTTGTCGCCAGTGTATTTTACACATTCCTTTTGCTTTGCTTATTTTCTTAGAAGTGGATTTTTTAAAATTCTTTCATAGTGGATGCTTACACATAAAAGGAAATTTCAACTAAAAAAACTTCAAGTTTCTATCTCTTAGGTCTTAGGGCCAGGCAACACTGCGTTGCGGCGTCACATCTTAAAAATCTATGCGCAGAACGCATCGTGGAAATTTGCGATGCGACAAGGACATCTTCCACTGAAATTTTGCGCTCCGACATCGCATCGCATTTCTGTGCGATGTTGTTTTTGCGATACGACGTCGCATCGCAGTGTTGTGGCTTGGCCCTTAGGGTATGGCCTGTTGATCTTTCAGTTTGCTTTTAATTTTACATTTTGATGTAAGAAACATCAAACATCTATTTCGCTCATGAGTTCATTATCCCAATGGGAGACCATTACTTATTATAATGACGGCAATTAGATGTAAAAAAGTCCACGCAATGTCGTTACGCATATTGCTCTTACATAGCATATGAGTGCGTAATGACTATAACGCAACGAAGATTTATTAACAGAAAAATCCTAGTTTTTGTCACACATTATGATTAGTCTTTGATCTTAATAAGGTTCCCATGTATATGTTTTTTTAACATTATTTTAAAATCTGTCTAGTTCTTGTAGGCGATTACAAGAGAAACCAAGGTTTTCCTGCGCTTAGGATTCAAACATAGGAGCAGAAGCGTAGCATGCCTTCATGGGGCCCCGTATAAAAATTTGTTTGGTGAGCCTCAGGAAGGTAAATCAGATAACTTACGCACCTGGTGCCCAGGGGGCCCAGTATAATTGATACGGCTGATACGGTGGTAGCTACGCCCCAGCATAGGAGCATAAAATTCTCAGCTATCCTGACATTACTGTCTTGGCGGCGTTCGGTTGCGAAACATGCAGAAATTCGTCCAGGATACTTGCTCCTTTTCTCTTGCAATCGCGTACGAGTATAATATTATAATAAGTGGTAAACATTTTAAAAGCATGCAAGTTATTTTCATTATTTAAGTAAATATAACTAAATCGGAAACGATTTAGGATCCTAGCCTAGCTAGGATCCTAAATCGTTTCCGATTTAGTCAAGTGGAATAACATTTAGAAAGCTAGGATCCTAAATCGTTTCCGATTTAGTCAAGTGGAATAACATTTAGAAAGCTAGGTTCCTAGCTAGGATCCTACCTAGGAAACTAGCTAGGATAAGTGGAATAAGCGCTTTACAAAGTACAGAACGCTACTATCTCGTTGCGCGTCCGCAAAGTATTCGCGACGCGTGCGCGATGGATTCGTTGCACGTCTGCGATGTATTCGCTGCACGTCCGCGACGTATTCACTGCGTGCCCGTCCTGGCCCGAAGCCGCTAACCACAAGTATGACAAGGCCCTTATACTAGATTCAAAGACTCTATTTGCAATATAGTGAAGCAAATAGTGAGCCAGTCAAGCGTAAAGTAACAAGCCATTTGATTAATAGTTACGCAAATACCGCTAACAAACGCACTGCGCGCACGCAACGTCACACAACGCATTCATCAATCTAGACTTCTCTCGCCATGTTTTCACTTATGTTAATAAGTGCTTGTACAAAAAGTACTTAAGTGCATATAAGATTTATGATGTAGACTGAAGACTATCTTGTTAATGTTATTTGCATTATATACATGTTTTATCCAGATAAAAATGCTACGACCTTATATTATAATATTATGTATGACCTTTGCTTGTTGTTCTGCCTGACTACGTAAATAGCGCATCTCACAATAATTTTGGGATAAAGTGGTCAATGAAGCTAAGCAACTATAATGCCAATGTGCGTCATAATTTAATAGTTTTAGGTCATCTTCACAAACATTTACATTCATAATGGCAATATGTTATGGATGGATCCATAATATATTGCCACTACCTACTGTAGTTAATAGAATCAGGCGTTACTTTGCGGAAATCTTGCTTATGCAGTGTGGGAAAGGAGGGAGGTGCTGTAACGCATGCCTATGCGTAAACTCACTTATTTACTTACAGGTTGAGGTTTATTTCGCGGAATATTGATAAAGAATAACAATATACTACACTTAAAACAATTAACTACGTCACACAAAATTTAGATTCCTGGAACCCCATTAAGGTCACCATTTTTAACATGTATCTATTGCTACATTTATAACAAATATGTCACGATTTTTTTTAAATATTGTCACATTTATGATGAGTAATGACCCTTCCTCCCCATAAGCTGTTACGTAATATATGGACCCTAATGGAAATTTTATTCCAGCCATGGACATCTGGCAGAAGCTAGAGAGTCTTAATCTCTCCCGCAACAATCTCACATCTCTCCCGGCGAGTCTGTGCAAGCTGCAGCTCCTCAGGAGGCTCCATGTGGACGATAACAAGCTGGACTTTGAGGGTATACCCTCGGGGGTGGGGAAACTCGGGAACTTGGAGGTGTTCTCCGCCGCTAATAACTTGTTGGAGATGATACCTGAAGGACTTTGCAGGTATGTTGATGGCGAAAGCTTTTGGTATTTATTTGACTAGAGAGATTTAAAAAGATGGACAGATCCCTATTATCCATCAATACCATTCAAGTTTCAAACGTTATGTGGTTACGAAGTGGGTAAAGAGGTAATAAATCAAAAACTTGAGAGGTGTCAAGGGACACCCGGAAGGAAGTTTTAAATTTCCTGCCAGTTGACGTCATCACCACATCAACGCCTTCTTCCCCTACTTCGCAGATACTAAAATAAGTGTCGGTCAAAAAGTGTCGTTCCGTTTAGTCCCCTTTCGCAACGCGCGATAAGGAACTTCGCTCCAAAAAATGAAAAAATATTAACTTTTAAAAAGTGTTAATTATTTATTGTAAATTGTAATCAAAGTTACCTATTGTAAATTGTAAGACCTTTATGTACGAATTTCTTGGAAATAAATAAATAAATCTAAAATAAATCTATAAATCTATTAACCTATCAGAAATCGGCTTCTGACTGATTTTTTCTCACTATTACAAAATGTCTTGTTTGTTGTCTATATTTATGTGAGAAATTATTATTTATTACATTTTTGTGATAATTTTCTTGTGGCAAACTGTACACTGACCCTAGTAAAGTTCGCAAAGAACGTAGCCATGGTAAATGTTTTCATCTCGCTTGCTCATTCTGAGAAATCGCGACATTTCTGAAGATTATTTCGTCTGTGATATCGGTCCAAACCACCGCAGTGACGTCATTTCATACAAATCATATAGTTACTAGTTTTGTGACTCGACTCACTTAAACTTTCAGATGCGGTTCCCTAAAGAAGCTAAACTTAAGCTGCAACAAGCTGATCACTTTACCCGATGCTATACACCTACTGAGTGACTTGGAGAGTCTGCAGCTGCATGGGAACCCTGACCTGGTGATGCCACCGAAGCCAGTGGAACGAGCCAAGGGCTCTGGTCTCCAGTACTACAATATAGACTTCTCGCTCCAGACCCAGTTGCAGCTTGCTGGGGCTGCTACTCCGGATTTGGTGGCTTCACGTAAGTATTTATATAGTAAGTGTGTGTGGTGTGTGTTCAAAGCTTGCTTTCAACCCACAATATAATATATTAAATACAGGATTATTTTTTCACCAGTACAATAAATTTTACCACGTCATTGGTATCGATAACAGAGCATATAATTCACAATTTTTTTTTTCATTTTAATTAATTTATCCTTTATCCAATCTAATACCGCTTGGGCGCACTAATTACAAGGCGACAACGGGTGCGGTATGAGGTAGGGGGTGGCGGGGTGAGGTAAGCGATCGGCCGGGGGCGGCGCACGAGTTGCCTCAAATGCGTAATGCATCCACATTTTTCAGTAGTTTAGCGGATAAGTCCGGGGCTTGATATTTTTGTTTTTTTGCTCTAAAGGGGTAGTAACAAAAATCGCTAGTATTTTTTATTTTTGACAACTATTACGTATGTTGATTTATTGTACTGGTGAAAAAATAATCCTGTATATATACTTAGAGAGGACACAACTAAAACTCCAGCTGCCCCTGATATTAATCGTGAAATCAATATATCTGCGTAATGTTATGAAGCTATGTTACGTAAATTATTTGGACATAGGCTACCTTTAATTATTATAATATGACCTTCTCCCCATGGCTGCGTCCGCGCCTGCCGAAAGAAATGAATTAATGATAGAAGGACAAGTAAATGATACTGCAGTTAATGATAAATATTTTAAGATAAATCAGAGCACCACTCCTTTGGATGACAACGAGACATTCAATGTCAAGTTAACAAAAATAAAATTTGCATTTTGTTACACATCAAGAATCTCGCAACAACTCATTGTTATCTTATTTTTAAATTCCCACGAGTAATTGTAGCTGCATTTCGTTCAGTTTGTATTTTCACTCAAAATCGAATCAATCCACTTTTGAAAATTCGTGCAATTTAAATGGTAAATTGCTAAAGATCATTTTGTTCTACAGCCGCAGCGAAGTCTGATCCGATAGCTCGTAAGCTGCGCCTGCGCCGCGGCCGGCCGGAGCCCGAGCAGAAAGACTCGGCGTTAATACTGAAAGGCATGCAGGAGCAAGCCAACACGCAGAACGGACTTAGCGACCAACCTAATAGTGAGCTCAAGTGAGTATACGGTGTTGATTTCCAAAATATAATAATACATAATATCTATGGACGCTTCACACCATGTCAGTCTGGTCCCGTGGTAAGTACCTGAAGGACTTGTGTTACAGGTACCAAACAACGGATATATAATATAAATTAATACTTTTATACTATACATATATTTAAGATTTTTATTATAAC
The DNA here is from genome assembly GCA_963422495.1 of Polyommatus iphigenia. Lineage (NCBI taxonomy): Eukaryota > Metazoa > Arthropoda > Insecta > Lepidoptera > Lycaenidae > Polyommatus > Polyommatus iphigenia. Next base: position 1,027,776 of record OY730184.1, on the reverse strand, counting down.
ATACACATATTTAATACACATCCAGACCCGGGAACATTGAAAACTTTTTTGTTCCGTCGGCGGGATTCGAACCCGCGACCTCCGGTTTGAGCTACCAACGCGCTCACCACTGAGCCACAGAGGTCGTCGATATTCAACACACACACAGTGTTGGGCCGTGGAACGTGGAACGTCACGGCTCGCCGCCCGATACGTTTTTCCCGTGACGGTAAACAGTACAGTACAGGTACAGGTACCAGACAACGGAAATATATTTAATACTTTTATACTATACATATATTTAAGATTTTTATTATATCATACACATATTTAATACACATCCATGACCCAGGAACTTTATAAACTTTTTGTTCCGTCGGCGGGACTCGAACCCGCGACCTCCGGCTTGAGCTACCAACGCGCTCACCACTGCGCCACGGAGGTCGTCAAATATACTTATAATAATTAAAACTTACCTACTTATAATAATATAAAAATACTGTAATGGCCGCGCTACCACTGTGGTAATAATTCTGCACGAACGTAATTTCTTTATTAGTGCGTTGACGCATCGCAGACCTCGTTGTGTACTTCGTACGTGAGATAAAAGAGAGAAGGAGGAGGAGAGGAGGCTGACGAGCGAGCGCGAGAACTAATTTGTGCTTCGCAATTTTCTTTCACAAAAAATCTGCGTGGATTTTTTTGAAGCTTTGCACATTTTTTAGGTTCCGTACCCAAAGGGTAGAAACGGCACCCTATTACTAAGACTTCGTTCCGTCCGTCTGTTTGTCTGTCTGTCTGTATATCACCAGGCTGTATCTCAAGAACCGCTATAGCTAAACTTCTGATAACTTGTGAAATTTTCACAGATTGTGTATTTCTAGTGCCGTTATAACAACAAATACAAAAAATAAAATAAAGTTAATATTTAAGGGGGCTCCCATACAGCAAACGTGATTTTTTTTTGCCTTTTTGGCTCCTGACCATTATGGCAACATGTACACACTTGAAATTTTCACGAAATCCTTAATTATATATTGTGTACTTTAATATTTATTAATAAAATTTAAATAAAGTAAATAATTAGGGGGGGATCCTATACAAAAAGTACTATTGTTTCCCTACTTTCGCTTTATAACGGTACAGAACTCTTCGTGCGCGAGTCCGACTCGCATTTGGCTGATTTTTTTATCTTGTTATTAGACCGAAGCGATGGGACGAGAGTTTAGAGAAGCCGCCGTTGGACTACTCGGAGTTCTTCGATGAGGAGACGGGGCAGACGCCCGGCCTGCTCATCTGGGAGATCGAGAACTTCGTCCCCGCGCCCGTTGATGAGGTATTTTGAACTTTATTCCTGTGGTAATACGATCGAATACACAGTATACACTGGATACAATATACAATGCTTTGTCCTGTTCTATCAATCTCCTTTTCAACGTATCAGAAAATGACAATTCATTGTATAGAAGATTATTATTATTGGCGAAGGCCTCCCCTTTTTCCTTCCACACGTCTCTCTTTTTTTGCTGTGTATGGCCACTCTTTATCTACATATTATTATACATTGTGTAAATATTTTGATTGGTTGAGACATAGAGTAAATATACTAGGGTTTATTTTTTGCGGTTTCGAGCGGAGAATACTCTGTACTTTTTCAGGATAAAATAGCTTATACAATGTACATCATATTATTATATCCATAAAAAATTTTTCTCCTTTATCTTATAGTCCGCGCGGAACTAGTTGGCCGCTATGCCGGTATGTGAGCATACCGGCGGCGCGGCCAACTAGTTCCGCGCGGACATGCGTATATACCATAGTATCGAATTTCTTTTAACATGATGATATGTCTTCGACAGGTTGCGTATGGTAAATTCTTCGAAGGCGACTGCTACATCATACTGAAGACCACCGAGGACCAGGGACAACTGTCCTGGGATATACACTTCTGGATCGGTTCTAAAGCCACAGTAAGCAGTTGAGCCTGTTTTACAATTTTCTAATAGTTGTGGTATAGCCGTTGTGAGTTGACAAATGTTTCTGCTTGAATTGAATGACAGAGACAAAACATGGAAACAGATAGAGCAACTAATTTGTGATATTGAGGCATTCTGTTTCCTAAGTTAACACAACGAGCTGTAATTCTGCAAATGCAAATGGACATTTACTTAACCTAACCAAAGCGGTGCGGAGGTCTGCCATCTGCCCATGTTTCAATTTCCCTGTCAAATGTTATGATTGATGTTACACAATGTCCCTTAAGCTAGAAAAAAATTATCGGACGCATCCATAAGTCGCGGCTGATGGGTGCGGCTTAACAATGTGCACGGTTCATCCGCGGACGTCAAAGACCTAACCTATATGTCAATGGCAGACGTCCGCGGATGCAAAAACATCCGGCTAGCCAGATTCTGTTCGGACGTCCGAACGCTCAAGGTCGCGTCTGCGATTTATGTCAGACAATGTGCACAGTTTAGTGTATTTTGTATTGATCCGATAGAAACAAGCCGCATCCGATGGAAACGTCCGCGGACGTTCGTCCGATAATTTGTTCCCAGCTTTATACACTTTTTATAGCTGGACAAAGGCGCATGCGCAGCGATGCACGCAGTCAATCTGCGCAACCTGCTGGGGGCGAAGCGCACGCAGCGGCACGAGCAGGGCGACGAGAGCCCCGAGTTCCTAGCGCTGTTCCCCGCGCCGCCCGCCTACATCAGCGGCAGCAGGACGCCCTCCGGCTTCTTCACCGTCGACGACCCGGTACGTAGACTCTGGGGCGAAACGCACGCAGCGGCACGAGCAGGGTGACAAGAGTCCCGGCCCCCGACTTCCTGGCGAAGAGTGATGCAAGCAGTGCGGTGCTATAGCAACACCGCAAGACAACTCATCAACAATACAAGACAAGCCAATCCCGTTGCGGACTGCGCAACGCCAAATAGCCAATGTGAACGCACGCGCGTAAATGATGGCGATATCAAATTACGGATATGTATATCATTGTGGCATCGTTTTGATTCCTTCATTTACAATGTTCTCCTTGGATTCAGAAGTTAATGCTTAGGATCAGTCGCAAGTCATCCTCGACCAATAACGCGCGGTATTTTTTTCGAATTAGCATCCAATTTTTTAACGAATTATTTAATATCCCATTCCTCCACAGCACTACGTAACACGTCTATACCGTGTCCACGGGGCCGTAGCGACCGGGCCTACCATGGGCCCAGCGGCCACCGGCTCTATACACCTGCAGCCGGTCAGCGTGTCCGCGCACGAGCTCGACCCCCGATACGTGTTCGTGCTGGACGCCGGCCTGCAGATATATCTGTGGTGAGTGTATTATATTAGCAATAATATCCTCCTACAGCACTACGTAACACGTTTATACCGCGTGCTATGGGGCTATGTCGACCGGTCCTACTACAGGCCCAGCGGCCACCGGCTCTATACACCTGCAGCCGGTCAGCGTGTCCGCGCACGAGCTCGACCCCCGATACGTGTTCGTGCTGGACGCCGGCCTGCAGATATATCTGTGGTGGGTATATAATGCAATAGCTTATAGCTACTGAAGAGCAATGTTCTGATTAACAATCTATAGGAGAGTACAAAAGTAAGTAAGTAGTACAAAACTAAGTACAGTCTCCAGTTTGGTTCCGCAGTCAGTTTTAGGCTTAAGCTCATCCTCCCATCTTAGGTTTTGCCTGCCTCGGTTCCTTCTACCGTCCCTTGACTAAGAATTAAACTAAACTAAGGGCGTGTTTCACCACTTTCTGATAATAAAGTGCCGAATAGGCTATTCACAGCTTTTTTAACAGATTCTCCATACTTTATCTGTCACGTTAAGTGGTGGATAGCGAGATTGAATGCGTCCAAGAATGCAACGCCAACTGTCATTTTTCATAACAAAACGAAAGTTTTGGACGGTCGCTGTTGACTGCTCTATAACGCATGCCCTTGACGAACAGAAAAGGGCACAGTGTGGACAAAGCTATTGGCCTTGCCCACACTGTGGCTTTTTCTGACCGTATCCAAAAAACAAAAATGACAATGTCGGCGTTGCGTTCGTTGACACCCAAAACGAAAGTTGAATATAAGAAGATGACGAAAGTTGAAGACGAAAGCACATAGTGTGGACATAGCTATTCGGTTCTCCAATTGCAGCGCATTATGCGGCATACTGTTAAAACTACAGCAACGCTTCGTACAATAAAGCTTTCTCAAAAATACTAATTCACGTTCCAATCAAACATTAGCAATTCGACATTCAGCGCCACTGAGTCGCATTATGCTCAGCAGTTGGAAAATAGGACGTTATACTTATACGCCCTTGCTACTAAAAATATATACGCACCTTACAATTATGTAAGATCAGAGATCTACTTGTCTTTGTCTGGCATACCGCATATAGGAAAAGTCTCATGACAAACGAAGACGCATGAACCATCATATCTTTACGAGTAAGTTAGGTACTATCAGAGAAGTTGATTCCTATGCAAATCGGGTACCTAAGTAGTTTGGTTGCGTTACGTCAAACCCAGCCGACAGATCACAATTAACATTGAATTGACATATTCGACCAAATAACGTTGGTCTATCAATTGCATAGGAATCAACTTCCTCGATGGTACATAGACATTAGAGTGTTTTACATTTTACAGGAACGGCAAGAAAGCGAAAAACACGTTAAAATCGAAAGCACGACTGTTCGCCGAGAAGATAAACAAAGAAGAGAGAAAGAATAAGGCTGAGCTGATCGCTGAGCCCCTGGGCAAGGAGCCGCGGTCCTTCTGGAAGACTCTAGGATATGAGGAAGATACGCCTTTTGTGCCACAGGTAATCACAATATGTATATGAAAAATATTTCTATTGTGTATGCGTAGAAATGTAATGTCAAATATTATACTATGTATAAAATGCATAATATAATCTGCTCGTTAGACCGACGCGCTATTTAAAAGTAAATTGATATGTAAGAGTAATTGAAAAAAAAAACGATAATAAAAAGTTGGCAAACTCAAAGTTATTCCCAATTTTTTTTTCAATATCAGTGCGAGATTGGATTTAGATGAATTGCTCAATACTCAATTTTTTTTTTCACGTTAAGCGTTTTAACAGCAGACTATATTCCTAAAACTAGTCTGTCTCTAAAGTCTAATTTATCTAATGCACTCAAGTCGACGTTATATGCATGGCATTAGGGCCGCGACACACCCTATATACCGAATGGCAGCGGCGAGGCGAACACTTTCAGTGTCATATGATTTTAAACTTTATCTTCATTATTGTAATACATAGTATCGCTTGAGAAATAGCCGCCGCCGGCGGCCGCCAGCGGCCACGAGCGTCCACGGGCGGCCGTAAGACTATTACAATAATGAAGATAAAGTTTAAAATCCTATGACACTGAAAGTGCTCGCCTCGCCGCTGCCATTCCGGCGTAGCGCGGCCCTTAGACTACTTAATGTTTAACCTGATTTACGTACTACTTTTATTATGAGTAGCTATACTCAAAATATTTTTTTTTATCTAGGAGCACGTACCAGAAGACTTTACGTACGAGTCCCCCCGATTATACAGAGTGGAGCTCGGTATGGGCTACTTGGAGCTCCCGCAGCCCGAGGGTGGAGCCCTTACCCGGGATCGACTGCAGACCAGAAACGTGTATATACTGGATGTGCATATTGATGTGTTTGTGTGGTGAGTATTATGATCTTTTTCTATTGTATGTGCTAACCGTGGTGTTGTCTATCAGAATAAGCACAGAAATAGTGCTATAACTAGGCTTTTGTTTCTTCAGATAGACGGATAGACTTGTAGTAGTTAGTACCGAAAAGTTGAAATTGTAACATAGTAAAATTGGATTTTACTACGTTACAATTTCAACTTTTCGGTATTAAGGGCGCGTATTATATCAAATTGCTTTACATGATCGTCTGTAATATCAATATTAACGAAAAACTGAATGTTAAATCTTAATTTAACATTCAGCATCTTAATGCAGCAAACTTCAGGAATAAAGTATAGTTTATACACAGCCAATACTGGCTGCCAATAAGACTGGCAGCCAGTACTGGCTTGGTATATGCCGCATGTAAACAGTTTTTCAAGCCAGGCCAACGCTGGCTGCCAGTACTGGCGAGAATAGAGCGCCCGTCTATTTTTCTAGCCAGTGACCTCCGCCCGCATACCCCTCGACCGCCGCGCCAGTGTTGCGGAGTGCGGACATGTGTAGACGCATCTCGCCAGTCACTGGCGAATGTCTGTCCGGTATGCATGTGTTTGGAATTTGTAGGACAAAATGCCGAGAAATTTCAACGAAGAGGATACTTTAAAATTTATACAGCTTTATATGGAGCTCGAATGCTTGTGGGATAAGCGTTGTGATTCATACAAAAATAAACAAATGCGCGCTTCGGCACTAGAACAACTTCGTGCCGGAATGAATATATAAAAAAAAGAATCGTTTCGTTTTCTTTTTTTTCTAACACTTCAATCGACTCTTCTGTTAATAGTTCGCAGATGTTCCTTAAAACATTTCTTTTTCAACAGACTTTGCCGTGAACTCATTATTTTTTAAATGCAAACGTGTGGACACCCGAAGAAAAATCCGTGAATGCGATGGCTTTGTCTAAACAAAAGTGGCCAGGCCAGTACTGGCTTCTGCAGGACTGGCGCCAAAATTATTGGCTCTATGTAAACTATACTTAACACTAGTGACTATGTTACTCAAAAACACGATAGCCGATAGCATACAATTTTCTCGATAGAAAAAAATTGCGAAGTTGCTTCCAAATCACCTATAATTAACACGTTAAACTGCTAGTATTCGAGTAATACATTAAAATAAAGCTTGAAACTTTTTAGTATAATTATGTACATTATAGATAAGGCAGGGATTATGTTACATATTTTTTTAATAACTTAATAGATATCTTTTAAAAAAAGAAATACCTATAACTGCCCGCTAACTTGGCGATGATTCCGCGTCGTCCTTTTTCACCTGGCATATGAAAGACGGGCGTGAGTGTGAAGAGAGGACGATATTTGATTTTTTGGGTTGGTCGCCCCCTTAAACTTAAGTGACTTTACAAATTGAAAGCGATTATAGTAACACAAAAGTTTGGACTATGATGACAATATTCTAAGGAATTTGACAGTTTCAATTACTTGGTAGTTGGTGTCCTCTACACTTAGGTTTAAGAGATCTTTGTCTACAAAGAACTAATTGACAGTTTTCTTTCTCATTTTTGCAGGTTCGGCAAGAAATCGTCTCGGCTGGTGCGCGCGGCGGCAGTGAAGTTAGCCCATGAGCTGTTCAACATGCGCCCACGGCCCGCCCATGCGCTACTCACGAGGCTACAAGAGGGCACTGAGACACAGGTAATATCCCCTTACTCTGAAAACTATGGAGAGTCAAATAAACTCGATCTCAGTAGGATTTGTTACTCCCAAGTCCCAACATCTATACTAGTGATGTGACTATATGAAACAATACGTTTTCTATGTTATTCAATTGTTCATCACTATCTTCTGATGCCAATTATCTTATGACAATGATTGTATTGAATTAAAAAAACATTAATTTTAATTAGTTGCTATGTCCAGGTGTTCAAAACGTACTTCGTGGGGTGGGAGGAGGTGATCGCGGTGGACTTCACGCGCACGGCGGAGTCTGTCGCCCGCACCGGCGCCGACCTCACCTCGTGGGCCAAGACACAGGAGACCAAGTAGGTTACACACGGAAGAACTGCACAGATCGGCCTGACAACGTAACGAGCCGACCTCACCTCGTGTTTGTTCCGTGTACAATAACATAATAATTATGCTAAGATAACCGACATGCAATTCGACATGTAGTTTAAATGCAGTTCTAATGTTGTTCCACATCAATAAAAAAAACAAGGCCTTTGCATCCATTGTGAATGATTTATACAATATTTTCAGGGCGAAGTTACCACTGTTCAAATACTGTAGTGCCTGGGACAAGATTTCAAATGTCCGTATGGTTGCCCAAGCGCATACGGCATTCTCGCAACATAGTCTCGGTCCAGAGGAATGAGCAGGTCAATACGTCTGGGACCAACCATGTGCGGGTTTCCTCCATAGAATTAGAATGTTAGAAAAGGCATTCCATACAATCGTCAGCTCGAAAATGTGTCACCCTCGAAATGAGTGTGCCTTAGGATGCGGGAACAGCCGGACGTGTTTAATTCATTAAGTAATTAATGATTTAAACACGCGGTAAAGCGTTGTTTTTCGCCACATTTCGCTCCAGAATGCCGTCGTGTGCCTTCCGACAGTGCAGTGACAACACGAGGAATACAAATAAAGCCAAAGGTGTAATATTTCACACGTAATTACTAAGATTTTATTAATATTTAAATTATTGTTTTCCATTTTAAGAGAAAAATCAAAGCGAAGCGTAAAATGAGCGAAAGAGAAAGTAGTATAATATGATATTATCACTGTAAGACAAAAAACGACGACAATATTTCCTCGGTTCGATTAAAGCGTAAAATGAGCGAAAGAGAAAGTAGTATATACTATTACTGTAAGACAAAAAAGGACGACAATATTTTCTCGATACACATTTTGCATGCAAAAATATTGCTACAGTTTTGACGGCATACGTCGTATCTAAGTATTTTGATATCGTTGGTTTCCTCACGATGTTTTCTTTCACCGTACGAGCGTCCGTATTATGTGCTTGAGATCTAAAAATGTCAATCAATAACACTAAACGTTTTACCCGTAGGACGGACCTATCAGCGTTATTCACGCCGCGTCAGCCGGACATGTCCCCGACCGAGGCGAGGCAGCTGGCGGACGAATGGAACGAAGACCTGGAGGCGATGGAGGCGTTCGTGCTGGAGGGCCGCCACTTCGTCCGCCTGCCCGACCACGAGCGAGGAGTCTTCTACAGCTGCGACTGCTACGTGTTCCTGTGTAGATACGTGCTGCCGCCGGACGTGAGTTACAGTAGAGCGAGGATATGCTATCCCTGTTATTCCCCCAGGCAATGACAAGGATAGCGTATCAGAGACCTTTCAGGAAAGGTCAAAACTCAAAGTCAAAACGACCTGCTGCACAGGCACTACTGGGAATTTCGTCGATGACAAATTCTAATTGTTGTATTTTCATTATCTTGCTTAATTCCCACAATGATAACATATGCCCCCTAATTTGATTTTAATGAACATAAGTTCATTGCTTATGGTTGCAATTTTGACGTTTGAACTTTTTAAAACACAATTTAAAAATTTTTAATGTCAATATTTTGACGTTTATACTTTTTAATTCAAACAAAGTTACATAATACGAGGGCTGCTATTTATGTATCCGGAATTAAAAAAAGAAACAAACATATATCATTTAATATGGTTTTATTGCTTTTCAAAATATTCGCCGCGATGATCGACACACTTTTGCATACGCTGGAACCAATTTTCATAGCACTTTTTCCATTCTGATTGAGGTATCTCCAAAACGTACATTTTGAACGCATCAACAGCCTCTTCGCGGCTCGAAAAACGTTGACCACGTAATTTGTTCTTCGCGTATGGAAATAAAAAGAAATCGTTAGGTGCCAAATCAGGGCTGTACGGCGGATGACCAGTCAATTCGATCTTTTGACCCTCCAAAAACTGAGTTGTTTCAGCTGAGGTGTGACAGCTAGCATTGTCGTGATGTAATATGATTCTGCGTTGTCGGTTGTCCTTTCTTATTTCTTCAAAGACTTCTGGTAAACAAATGGTCGTATACCATTCAGAATTAACCGTTTTACGATTCTCTAATGGCACTGTAGCCACATGTCCATTAATTCCAAAAAAACAGGCGACCATTTGCTTCAAAGTACTTTTTGCACGAGTAACTTTTGTTGGTTTCGGCTCATCTTGGAGCACCCGAAACGGGTGTTGACTGTTGTTTAGTTTCGGGGTCATATGCATATGCATAGATCCAAGATTCATCACCTGTGTAGATATTATAAACGGCTTTTGACGTACCACGGTTGTATTTTTTTATCATTTTTTTGCACCAATCGACACGAGCCCGTTTTTGATCGATTGTCAAGTTGTGCGGAATCCAACGCGAACATATTTTTTTTACAGCCAAATGTTCGTGTAATATCTTATGTATGCTCGTCATACTTATGCCTAAGGACGCCTCTATCTCGCGATATGTAACATGACTATCACGCATTATTAGTTCCCGCACAGCATCTATATTTTGTGGGACAACAGCTGTTTTTGGGCGACCTTCTTTATTTTCATCCGTGAGCATAGACCGCCCACGATTAAACTCACTGTACCAGTGATAAACAGTGGTTTTTGATGGTGCTTCATCTCCAAAAGTTGCGGTCAGATGAATAAAGCACTGTTGTTGATTTAGCCCACGCCGAAAATCGTAGTAAATCATTGCACGAAAATGTTCACGCGTTAAATCCATGGCAAATGAAGACACGCAATTTTCAAAATGACGCCACAATGGAAAAATAATTGACAGTCACTTGAAACAAAATGTATTCTTCAACCAAAGAGTTCTATTTTCAAATGTTGTAATTACTTTTTAAATATTGTTCTTGTAAGTGGCCAGTTCCGGATACATAAATAGCAGCCCTCGTATATGGGGATCAGAGTTAGAATTAGAACGATATGCAAACAAGTGTCCATAAATAGGTTACAATATACATTTTCACTCCAGGACGACGCGAGCGAAAGCTCCGCTAACGGCGACGAGGGAGAAGGGGATGGTACCACCTGGGTGGTGTACTTCTGGCAGGGCCGGCGCGCGCCCAACATGGGCTGGCTGACGTTCACGTTCGGCCTCGAGCGCAAGTTCAAGCAGCTGCGGCGTTCCCTGGAGGTGGTGAGGACGCACCAGCAGCAGGAGAGCCTGAAGTTCCTGGCGCACTTCCACAGGAAGATCGTGATTAGAGATGGGAAGAGGAACGCGCCGCCGGTTAGTTCACTTGCAGCACAGTCATGTGGCTGACGATCGTACGCCAGAATTTTAATGATTAAGTATAATATACTAGCTATATGACCGAGCTTCGCTCGGTATTCAAGATTTCAAAAAACACACATAAAATGACATTTTTATGAAAATGATTCCTAGCTAGATCGATTTATCGCCCCCGAAACCCCCTATATACTAAATTTTATGAAAATCGTTGAAGCCGATTCCGAGATTCCAATTATATATATATATATATATATATATATATATATATATATATATATATATATATATATATATATATATATATATATATACAAGAATTGCTCGTTTAAAGATATAAGATAACTTTAGTGAAGTGAAAATATTGACAGAAAATGAGAGTTTGTTTTAAAAAATATTCATTGAATTCAAGTCAAGTAATAATTAAAACTTTTTTGGAGTTTACTCCTTAAGAATCGATTTTCATATATAAGGCGCCCGGTATGAGAAAAATCCGAGGGGTAAAACCTACTAACAAGTAACGAAAAATCGTGTCACGTTTTTTGGTGCGCACCTTTAGTGCGCAACTTTCTAATTTGGCTGTGAGTGTATTAAGACCATAAAGGTAATATACCTATCGGAATATTATATTATATTATTATATAATTATATTATTATATAATTATATTATTATATAATTATATTATTATATAATTATATTATTATACAATTATATATATTTTTTTTGGAGTTTATTGGAGTTTACTCCTTAAGAATCGATTTTCATATATAAGGCGCCCGGTATGAGAGAAATCCGAGGGGTAAAACCTACTAACAAGTAACGAAAAATCATGTCACGTTTTTGGTGCGCAACTTTCTAATTTGGCTGTGAGTGTATTAAGACCATAAAGGTAATAAACCTATCGGAATATTATATTATATTATTATATAATTATTTTTTTGGAGTTTACTCCTTAAGAATCGATTTTTATATATAAGGCGCCCGGTATGAGAAAAATCCGAGGGGTAAAACCTACTAACAGGTAACGAAAAATCGTGTCATGTTTTTTGGTGCGCACCTTTAGTGCACAACTTTCTAATTTGGCTGTGAGTGTATTAAGACCATAAAGGTAATATACCTATCGGAATATTATATTATTATATAATTATATATATATATATATATATATATATATATATATATATATATATATATATATATATATATATATATATATATATATATATATATATATATATATATATATATATATATATATATATATATATATATATATTTCATTTTTGGAGTTTTTTTTTTTTTAATATTGTTATATAATATTATATTCCGATAGGTATATTAACTTTATGATTAAGACGTACATATGGTATGCTGTATAGGCGACTATACCTATATACTATACTAGCGACCCGCCCCGGCTTCGCACGGGTATAAAATATATAGCCACTGAAAAAATTATTAAAATCGGTTCAGCAGTTTTGATTTATATTCATTATTACTACCCGTGGCCCGCATTGGTCTGTACCGCCGCAAAAGCTACGTCTCACAGGAAATTGGAGCCTTTTGCAGGGTATAGGCAAATCAGTAGAGATCATTGGTATTCTTGGTATATGAGCTAATTCACCAGCTGCAGGGCCGGTCATGATCTTCGCTACTGCGCACCCCCGCCTTGGTAGCGCCCAGCTGTTCGAAACGGGCGTAAATCGCAATTTTTAATTTCACCATAACTTCTAAACCAAACGTCCAATTTTAATCATTCAAACACCAAATATTATCTACACAAACTATACTTAGTGATGAAATAATTAATTTTGATAAGGATTATCAGCATGAGTAAAATAAATGCGTTTAAATGTAGTAAAAAAAATCAAGATTTTTAAATAAAAAAATGGCTGTTCTGCCTCACTTGACATAGATAGGTTTAGTGTGTCGTGAATATTTTTGTAGATATTTATAAGATCTACATTTACTTAGAACATTCTATGGTTCTATCTTTTATAGTTTAGGCAGCGTACGCAAAATAAGTAACTTTTCTGGTTGATTTTTTTCATCTTGTGTCAGAAAAACCCAAATATCTTACGAAACCCTATATTTTCCAAAATAAAAAGTAACCTATGTTACTCGTAAATAATGTAGCTTTCGAATGGTGAAAGAATTTTTAAAATCGGTCCAGTAGTTTTTGAGCCTATTCATTACAATTAAACAAACAAACAAATAAACAAAGTTTACCTCTTTATAATATTAGTATAGATGTTATTGGGCTTGTTTGTTTCTATCAGTGTCGATGTATTTATATAGCTATACTCGTACTTAAGGAGTAAACTCCAGTCGTGCTGACACACTTTTTTTTTATAATCATTAAAACTCTCCGAGTGAGGCCGTTTATGCTAAGATCTATTGTAATAGATTTTAGCCATGTCGTGTCTTACAACGTGTACGTTGTAAGACACGACATCGCGTGTGATAGAGTTGTATGTCGATAATCAATTTAATGTAAATGCAGGCTCGCGGCGCGGCGGGAGTGCAGCTGTTCGAGTTGCGCAGCAACGGGTCGGCACTGTGCACGCGCCTGGTACAGGTGCGACCCGATGCCGCCAACCTCAACAGCGCCTTCTGGTAAGTACTTTGAGCGGACTCAAAAACATTTAAGTGTTACTTAACTTTAATTTGATCGAAATTGGAGTGGAGTTTAAGTCAAAAATTATATTAAATTTAAGTCATGTAATAATTAAATGTTAAGATACAACTTCGATAGGGTTTCGATGCAGCCTCAGAATAAAATACTACCAGAGAAATTGTTTCCTAGGCAAATGGGGAACCTACGTAGTTTGGTCGCGTTACGTCAAACCCAGCCGACAGATCACAATTATTAACATTAAATTGACATGATCCGACCAAATGACTATGTCTTGACTTGTTATCTCAACTGTCTAGGAATCAATTTACTCGACGGTACATAGTGGGAGTTTCATTTATGTATTTTTAATTCTTAATTCCCACTTAAGGAACACAACAATGTAAATTGGTAGTTGTATTTTTACTTGACAAGCAAGCATACAAGCAAGAGCTCCTAAGAATTAGCAAACTTATGTAGGGAAGTTAGTAACATTAATGGGCAAGTCGATCCTATTAGAAAAACCCTACAGTGCTTTTACTACTAAGGGTCAATTCAGACCTCAACGCGCCGCGTAGATGAATTTCTAAATTGTGAGACGTCATGCAAGTATGTCAATTCAATACAAATATAGAAATGCATATTATGCGCGTCGCGTTGCGGTCTAAATTAACCCTTAAACAGTTTATTCCAGATTACCAATAGTTAAAGTTGCTATCTCTTTTTTCATGTAGTTCCTGTCTCTCTTCAGCTTTGTCATCATCATTATCTTTACTTTGACCAAACTATAAACGTAATTTGTTGTTTTAGCTACATCCTGAACGTGCCGCTAGAGGGCGGGAGCGAGGAGTCGGCGATAGTGTACGCGTGGATCGGCAGCAAGGCGGACCCCGACGCCGCGAGACTCATAGAACAGATCGCCGAGGAGAAGTTCAACAACCCGTGGGTTAGCCTGCAGGTATGATGACTGGCTCTATACCAGCTACACACTCAACGTGCCGCTAAAGGGCGGGAGCGAGGAGTCGGCGATAGTGTACGCGTGGATCGGCAGCAAGGCGGACCCCGACGCCGCGAGACTCATAGAACAGATCGCCGAGGAGAAGTTCAACAACCCGTGGGTTAGCCTGCAGGTATGATGACTGGCTCTATACCAGCTACACACTCAACGTGCCGCTAAAGGGCGGGAGCGAGGAGTCGGCGATAGTGTACGCGTGGATCGGCAGCAAGGCGGACCCCGACGCCGCGAGACTCATAGAACAGATCGCCGAGGAGAAGTTCAACAACCCGTGGGTTAGCCTGCAGGTATGATGCTCATGGTAAATAAGGTAATTGATCCTTTTCCGGTCTCCACACTTTAAGAATGCAGCGGACCACATCATTAAATGAATCGCGCTTTGATAGTTTCTTGTGCTTTAGAGCTTAGGGTGTGTATGAGTTCCTTATATAGAGTTCACTGTGAAAGTAGCAGCGCTGAAATAGCAATCTTTTTGTGATTTGTATGGGCAAGCGTCCGCGCCTCGTGAATTTTTCCATGCAGAGATGAAAAAAAACTCTTTTAGTGCTGCTACTTTCACAGCGAAATCTATATAAGGGATCCCTAAACACCCTAACCCTAAAGTAATGTACTGTATAAACTAATACACTAACAATGTCCACCAGGTGGTAACCGAAGGCAGCGAGCCCGACAACTTCTTCTGGGTCGGCCTTGGAGGTCGGAAGCCGTACGACACGGACGCCGACTTCCTCCGACACACGCGCCTGTTCCGGTGCTCCAACGAGCGCGGCTACTTCACTGTGTCGGAGAAGTGCACGGACTTCTGTCAGGTATGACGTGAAAATGTGGGTATGCTAAGTACTCACATAAGGTTATACTCGACCGAGCAATCACGTAGAGTAAAACCACGGCTTGGGCTATCGTCCACACATTCAGCATTACTCGATAGTTCTACTCCAAATCGAGTAAAAATTATATTGACCGCAAAACTCACACGCTTGAGTATGGCTTGAGCAAAGCTCGACGAGTAAGTTTGTTTAATTACATCGAGCCGAGCCTTCGAGCCGTGAGTTTTGCGGTCCACACGGTAATTTTACTCGATTTGGACTTTGGAGTAAAACTATCGAGTAAAACCGTATGTGAGTTCTTAGCATGAGAAGTGATGTATAGCAGCTCTGAATTTATGTATAGGCAGTATAGGCCATGGCCTATGGGCGGCAGCGTCCTATGGCGTCCTAGGGGGGCGGCAATGTCCTAAGATGGCGGCAGAGTTCGTACATAGGGGCAGCAAAATTATAGTGGCCTATACTCATAAAAAGTATAAATGCGACCCTGATGCATAGGCATAGATGGATCTACGTATTTTGGTAGGGTTAGTTCAAGGCAATGTTTGTCATGATCATCTGGGTTAAGGCCAGATGTTGACCATAGGTCAATTGCACAACTCAATAAAGCAAACAATTTCCGTACAATACCCGGCAATAAATATTGCACATCGACCTTTGGAAAGAGACATTCGGCTAATTTCGGTTTCATAGAGCGTTATCTTTGTAGCACACACCTATTTGACATTATGTCAGTCGTTGTTCAAATTCAATAGAGTGCAGTCGTGTCCAGTTCAAATATATATCTAGAGTTGTTAACACCCCTAAATTTGCTACAGCTGTAATTTTCCAAAAGAAGTTTAAATACGTAAACATAATTTGAACACCCTTTTTTATTTTATTTTAATCGAACCTAAAGCCATAACTTATAGAAAATTTGGTGTATTTTATACAAAGAATAATAAAATTGTCAAAAGAAGCAAACCATAATTGTTTTAACAGCTCCTAATATATACCGGACTTTTTGTATTTCGTGCGTAAGAGATAACGCTCTACAAAACCGAAATTAGCCGACTGTCACTTTCCAAAGGTCGATGTGCAATATTTATCGCCGGGTACTGTACGTAATTTGGTCGAGTTATGTTTAAAAAATTCATGCTATTATTTCTGCCAAAACTTGCCCATATTCCGAGTTAGTTTATGACTGTTACCTTATAACCTCAAAAAAAAAAGTTTTCATGAAACTCTTCGCGATTTTCTCAAAAATGTTATTAGGATTTTTTATTATATTAGGCATTATAAAAGGGTATGCTATAAATTATACATAAAATAAATAATGGTCTTACCACAAAAGATCTTTTGTAGTAAGACCGTTACGCTCTTACTAGAAAAGATTTAAACACCTGTTGAACAGTTGATTAGAGAAAAATTCAGTTCAAAATGGTCTCAAAACAACTGTGCAATAGATGTTTAATCGTTTTGTGGTAAGACCGTTAATATCTAATATACATCCCAGGACGACTTGGCGGACGACGACATAATGATACTGGACAACGGGGAACAGGTGTTCCTCTGGCTCGGCGCCAAGTGCTCAGAAGTTGAGATCAAACTCGCCTACAAGTCCGCACAGGTATGTAATATTATTATGTTAAATACAAGTAGTACAACATATATATACAATAGTATAACAATAGTACAACATAGAGTAAAAAAATCGGTTGTCTGTAAAATCGGTTTACTGACGATAGTTGAACGTGATAAACTATTCGCAATACAAAACGCTACATACATTCGTGAAATCCAGTAAAATCTTCGAACAAAGCACAAGTCATACCTTGACACGTAGGAAATAGAGCACAATTTTGAATAGCCGAAATAATACTAATAGCTCACAGATTGTTTATTTATTTTTCATTCAGAGTGTGGTCAATGTATCAAAGGTCATAACTAACCAAACTTCTTCATACAAAAGTATTCTCTAAGTCATCAAAATACGTAATATAATCGAAACAAAGAGCGCGGCCCAGGTGGGCCTTACGGTTGTTGAGAGACTTGAGAGGATAAATGGAACGCCTCAGAGCGATCAGCGAGGTAACGCCGCATATTGCGTCATGTTTTTTCGTGCGCGCAGCCCATATCGAATTATAAGACGTTATCACGTCAATTTTTTTTAACTAACCCTAAAAATAATTTTAATGTATGTAATACTAACCAATGGACCATAGTAGTCTGCAATAAAGATATTTGTATTTGTAAAAACTCTACAGAAGTCAGAAACCATACATTTTACTTTTTAGTGCAGTAAAATGACCTTTTCTGTGCAGTGTAGTGACGGATTGGGTTAATAACCGAAATAAATCTGTTATTAACCCAATAAAAATTTGTTAACAGTATACAGTATACACGAAATAATTGTGGTTACCATTATCTATATGGTTACGCCACAGACGACCTCTGTGGCTCAGTGGGTGGGCTGTCGGTAGCTCAAGCCGGGGGTCGCGGGTTCGAATCCCGCCGACGGAACAAAAAGTTTTCAAAGTTCCTGGGTCATGGATGTATATTAAATATGTGTATAATAAAAATCTTAAATATATGTATAGTATAAAAGTATTAAATATATTTCCGTTGTCTGGTACCCGTAACGCAAGTCCTTCAGGTACTTACCACGGGGCCAGACTGACGTGGTGTGAAGCGTCCATAGATATTATTATTATATTATTATATTAATGTAAACTTTGATCACAGAATTAAATGTGTTAACAGGATAAATATGTTAACAAGATAAATATGTTAAGCCTAACCGAATGATATAGGTTATTTTTCATGTTTCAAGCCAGTGTAGTGACGGATTGGGTTAATAACCGAAATAAATCTGTTATTAACCCAATAAAATTTGAAATTTACCCAGGTTAACCTTTTATATGGGTTACCAGTTTGAATGGGTTATCCGTTTCATAAGATTATCAAATAAAATGTTAACTATGTTGGTAAATTAACCTTTACCAAGTGTTAACAGTACTAACATGTAACCGTTTTAAAAGGTTTTCGATTTGATCTGTAACCATTTATTCAGATTATCCTTATAAATGGGTTATACTCTCACTGTTTCTGTGTTCAACTCTTGTTAGTTTTATCAAGATTGTTCCTTTTACGGTTGCTTTGAAAGTACCGACTGCTCCACTAGAACTCGAGCGGTCCATTCGGCTCGAGCGGTCCGTGTATGGCGGATGTGAATTTAATAATATGAAAACTGCAGATGGCCGTGTGGCATTTATGTATTTTACAGTCGGTTCTCGACTGCAAAATACGGTGCCGTCTATGGCCGCCCTAGGTTTCTCGGCTATTACTTGAAAACAATTAATTATCAGAACTATAAAATAGCAGCAGTTTATTGATGGCATTCTATAATTCAGGTGTACATCCAACACATGAAGACCGTGCAACCAGATCGGCCAAGAAAACTGTTCCTCACACTCAAAGATAAGGAGTCGAGGCGGTTCACCAAGTGCTTCCACGGCTGGGGGGACCATAAGAAACCGCCAGAGTAAACAACAAGTCTAATGCTATAACTATAATTTGAACTAATAGCCATGGATCTAGACACAAAACTTTATTGACGCTTAGGCCGTGTTTCCACTGACGCGGAGCGGAGCTTAGCGGTGCCGAATTGACCAATCACCATGCTCGAAATCTTCGCTGTCATTCCGCTGGAATAGCACGATTGGTCAATTCGGGCACCGCTAAGCTCCGCTCCGCTTCAGTGGAAACATACCCTTTAAGGTCAATTTCGGATCTTTGCCGCGACCGACAAAAAATCAAATAAAATGACACTTTATGACATAGGCTATAGGTTTCATTTTACTCTACACACTTCAGCATGGGTCGCCACTCGCCACACACAATAATATGTCAGTAGAAACTAGAATCATTTTCTAGTTTCTACTGAACTAGAAAATGATACCTATAGTTCGTCATAAAGTGGCATTTTATTCGATTATATGTCTGTCGCGGCCAGCCGCGTAAAAGATCGGAGAGTCACTTTTAGCTTTGTGTAATATAGTTTTGTATTTACCTCAAAAACTTTTGTATAAATACCTGTACCCTATTTATCAGAAAAAGTACTGAGGTTCTTGATGTCTCTTGAAATTCATTGTTGACCTACTGAAAGTATACTGCTTTCTAAAGATATTGGGCACATTGAACTGTGTATAATAATTTTGATTTAATGAACTTTAGGCCCTATTTCACCAACAACTGTTAAAGTTAATGCTCGAATTAGTATCACATTACCTCTTTCGTTTTTCATATGAATGAATGAGAAGACATGACATTTTAAGAGTTGTTAACACTAACAGACATTGGTGAAATTGGGCCTAATGGTTTTTGAATAGCCAAGGTATGTGTTTAACTTGCATATCCCGCCATCCCTATGACCTGTTAGTATTAAAACTATTTATTGTTGATATTATTACAGTATTTTATAGTATGTAACCCAAAACTCAAAGCAAGTAGGTATCATAATTCTGAAATGTAACTAAAACTGTTGGGATATTTTCCTTTTTTAATTTTTCAACATCAATAGTAATTGAAATATTATATTTTAATCAAAGTAGAAAACATAATTTGTAAATTGAGATGAAATAACAATTTGTCATTATGGAACCCTTAATTAGTTGCAGAGGTCATGGTTAAAATTTGTAGATTATATTAGTAATTCTAAATACCTAAACTTTGCACAATAAATTGATCTTATTTTCAGCTAACAAACTATGTTACCTGAAAATAACAATATTGGATAAGTAATTGAGAATATTAGTTTTTTCCATTTGCCTATTAGTAAGTACTACTCAAAAATAAATAAAATCATTAGTCATCTGAGGAATTCCTGGACACAAATGGTATAAGAATTTGTCTTGGTTAAGGGGGTATGAAGATTTTGGCCGACCTACTGTCCGCAATTGTGTTTTTTCGCGTTCACGAATATTTTTTTCAAAAATGGATAGCTAACATCAATACAAACAAAAAATAATCTTGGACAAAATCGCTCAAAGTTTCTCATTTCGAAGATTTGAGCTGCCAAAGTTGCAATATCATGCAGGCACTTCACATGGCTATTTGTATTTGCGTTTTTGATGTATTCGCCAAACAATCACCATGTGTAGACGGTATTTTTGACAAATATTGTCCTTATTTGCCTATTTGACAAATATGACCAATACCAAATACTCGTATCCGTACCTTTGTCGGTTTTTGACGCACATCAAAAGAGTCAAATAGGCAAGTACAGCCACAGACTAATAAGAGATACTACGGATAGTACAGCTCGACAAGGCTTTAAATGAACGTGGCGAAAAAAGGAACTAACGCTGCCATCATACAAAAACATCATTTTTGACAGTTCTCCTTTACAAGCAGCTCCACCACCCACATTCATTTAAAACCTTGTCGCACTGTAAACAAAATCAAGTAAAACTTTGGTATTTGACGTCCATGTGTAGAAGGCCCTATTTGCCTTTATTTGCTTGTTTGTGTATTACGTCAATAATTTTGCCAAATGCAACAAATAGCCAATAGCAAATTTAAATAGCCATATGAAGTGCCTCCATTAAATTGGTAAAATTTTGGCAGCTCATATATTCGAAATGTGACACTTTACATGTCGTTACGTTACGTACGATAGCTATCCATTTTTGAAAAAAATATTGTGAACTTGAAAAAACACAACTGCGGACAGTAGGTCGGCCAGGCTCCATATAAAAATCTTCATTCCCCTTTTATAAACAATTGATAATAATATTTTGTTTAAAAGAGTACAGGGCTTCCCTAAGGACACTGTCAGAAATAAAAGACTGAGTCAATGCCATTTTGTAGTTTATTTAATGACTGTCACTTGTAAAATTAAAGTGAGATTACTGTATTCAACATTAGAGCTATTAGTAGAGAGTAAACTATGACTAGTTTTGTATTGACTACACAAATAATAATCGAGACATGGGAAAATGTTATGCATTTACATACAGTCGACTTGTATATAGAATATAAATAATGTAATTGTATGTACTTATATTACGACATCATGTAAATAATAGAATTTTATAATGAACTAAACTGAAATTATTTAATTAACTGCTACAATGTTTTAAATAAATTAATTAAACTAAATGAGGTTTTTTTTTCTTAAAAGCTAACATGAAACAAGTATGTAAAAGGCGTGTTTTAAAAGAAGCAAATCACAAAATACTGTAGATCTTAACAAAATAGGTTTTAATCGTCGTCATCGTCATCATCAGAAGGTACAAATAACTCATTCTCTTCCAGGAAATTGGCAATGTTCTTACTGATTGCGGCTCCTATTAGTAGCCCTGGTATCACCGCGCCCACAATACCTAACAGTCCAAAGGGTGTTTTCTCTGGTTCTGGAAGAATAGCACCAGTGGGGGTGGTAGTTGCTGTCCTTTTAAACACAACTTGCTCTTTTTGTGCTAAAACCTTAGACCTTGCCATCAGGCGGGTCAAACGTAAGATAGACATTTTAATAGCTTACTGGATTGTATTAATTTCACAGAATATCTTCTATTAATTCAGTCTTCATTACAAGAAAATTATCAGAAAATATTTTAGATTTTCTAAAAAAAAACACGGTCTTCGGATTCGAGCTGTCAAATATTTGACAATGACATTTCCTCTTTTTTCATTTTTGTCGTATTTAAAAAAAAAGGGTCAAGGTGAACGGCTGGGTTGCACCAACTAAGGCCATGTTCCTAAATGTACTGCGACCACTGCACAGTGCTATCACTGTAGAAAAAATCGTTCCGTAATGGAGTTGCAGTACACTGCCGCAGTACCCTAGTGAAATATATGACGTCATCAATCGTCGCCATATTGTACTGTGAGTACTGGCGTTTCCGAGGTAAGGCACTCGCAGTACTTTGATCACGTGATCAGTCACTGTCAAAAGTCAACTGTCAAGTGTCAAAACCACTCGAGTGTCTAACGTTTTAAAACAATACGTACAGTTTAATCCCAAAGTTATACATTTCTGTAATTAATTTGGATTAATAATAATAAAACACTGGAAGAATTGCAAAAATTAACCTTATTAGTGTGGGGATAATGTGTGAAGGCCAAAGGAAGATCTTCCGACCGAGCGAGGTGGTATGCCCGGTCAGGCCGAAGCCCACGTGATATATTTCAGTGGTCGTATATATACCGACGCGCTCAAATAACTTCGATAGCGCGATGCAGGAATATTAGGCGAATTGTGGGTACCGCCACATCACTCCCCCCCGAAGACCGGGGGTCGAATCTTGAAGTCTCGTCGCTTGAGTCGCCAGTGCCAGGGAGTTCCAGTGAGTCGGAACTGTTGCAGTGAGTCCCAGTGAGTCGGAACTGTAAGCTGCTGCACGGGATCCAGTGAGTCGGATAGCTGCCGTGCGGGGCCGATGCTACGTGCTGACCAGGAGAGATTTGCTCTGCTTGCTGACCGGTCGGTGTAGTGAGGAAGCCCAATGATGCCGATGCGGAGTCGCCCAGGCCGCGGTACATTGCGGCTAGTGGACGAGGTACCCGATGAGGCGATGCTGGCTGGCGCGGTGCGGAGGGGCGGGGAGTGATGATGATGAAGGAGGCGTGTTCTGTCGAGGGTCACCAATGTTGCGACTTATATACAGGAGTAAATGATAACTCGACTGTCAGATCAGAAGAAGTGTTTTATTCATGAAACTTACGGCTATTATATACAGACCAGAAAGAGACGATACATATTTGCACAATAGAGACAAAACATAAACAAAACGATAGCGATGAAAATTGAGACGAAACATGTGTAACGTGTGTGGTGTGAGACTTATTGTATGTACTAAGTCACCACATTACCCCCCTTCAAGTGAAACGCACTGTAGGTTTGCTAATGCGGCCGGACCTTGTCACTTGAACTTGCGGCTGCGGTGTCTGCGGCGCGGATCGCGACGACTGCGTCGGCTGCGGCGGCTGCGGCGCGGGCGTACTCGATGTATTTTCCGATTCACATGCGTCTTGGTTGAGGAGATACGCCGGTTTTAGTCGATCGAGCGATACGACTGTAGTTCGAAGCGGCAACTGTATCTTGAAATATTTTTCGTTGCGCTTCAATACTTCGTAGGGTCCATCATACGGTGGGGTCAGCGGGGCTCGTACTGTGTCGTTTCGTACGAAAACATGGCTGCATGTTAATAGATCTTTGTGAATGAACGTAGACCTTTTTTCAGAGGAGCGTTGTTGCGGTTTTAACGTGGCCATAGTTTCAGTTAGTTTTCGTACAAACTCTGCATCTTCGATTTTTGATGTTGACGGTACGAAGAAATCGGAGGGTACTCGTAGCGTAGTTCCGTATGTCATTAGCGCAGGGCTTACTTTCGTATCTTCGCGGAGCGCCGTGCGGAGGCCGAGAAGTACAGTCGGCAACTCATCTGTCCACTGGGTCGATGCTCCGCGGGCCACTAGTGCAGTCTTCATAGTGCGGTGCCACCTTTCTATTTGACCGTTCGATTGTGGATGAAAGGCCGTAGTTCGTATTCTTGTTATTCCAAACTTCTGTAGTAGAGTTCTGAATAGCGACGACTCGAACTGGCGTCCTTGGTCTGTAGTGATACGCAAGGGAACACCAAAACGAGCGATCCAGTTGTCGTAGAATGCCTTGGCTACGACTTCGGCTGTGATTTCTTGTACTGGTATTGCTTCCAGCCATTTCGTACATCGATCTGTCATCGTGACGCAGTATCGGTAGTCTCGAGATAAGCGCAGCGGGCCCACAATGTCGATGTGTACATGGTGAAAACGCTGTGACTCTGGAAAACTCTGTAACGGCGTGACGACGTGTCGCTGAATTTTAGCGCGCTGACAGCTGATGCATGTTCTCGCCCATTCTGTGACTTCTTTATTCATCGACGGCCAAAAATATTTTGATTGAATTAATCTTCTCGTTGCACGTACACCGGGATGACTTAAGTCGTGTTGTGACTTAAATACGGCGTAGCGATACACTTGCGGCAGGTACGGGCGAGGCGTCGAAGTAGATAACTCGCATGTTATCTGTCGTTCGAGTCCCGGCAAACTTATTTCGCCGAATTTTAAGTTTTTCTGACTTCTTAGCTTCTGTAATTGTTTGTCGCTGCTCTGGTCGATGGAAAGTTGATTGAAGTCGATCGTAGTGGGGCAAATTATTTCCTCGATTCTTGATAATGCGTCGGCGACTGTGTTGTCTTCTCCTTGTATGTATTTTATTGCCGAACAGAACTGACTTATGAAATGCGTCTGTCTTTCTCTTCGCGGTGTGTCGCTACTGCTCGCACTTTTTGTAAGCGCGTAAACGAGAGGCTTGTGATCCGTGTATACTGTTACTTCGCAGCCCTCTATTAATCTTCGAAAATGTCTTACGGCAGTGTATATCGCTAATAATTCGCGGTCATATACACTGTACCGTTGTTGTGTAGCACTCATTGCTTTTGAAAAATAGGCCAGTGGTCTCCAAACGTTGTTCGTACGTTGTTGTAGTACGGCGCCGATGCTATGGTCGGAGGCATCGGTCATGATAGCGAGCGGGCAGCTAGGTATCGGATGACTGAGTGTTGTAGCTTGTAAAATGCTTTGGCGGCATTTTTCAAAACTCTCTTCGGCGGCGGGCGTCCAGTCTATTGATGTCTTGTCATTTTTCTTTCCGTTGTGCAGATATTTGTTGAGTTCGTGTTGAAAATTCGCTTGTTGTGGTAGGCAATCACGGTAGTAGTTGATCATGCCTAGAAAGCGTCGTAGTTCGATTACCGTCTTGGGTTTAGGATAATTCGATATTGCAGATGTTCGTTCTTCTGTTGGTTTTATGCCGGCCTCGGATACTTCGTAGCCCAAAAAGTCGATTTTGTTAACGCCGAACTGACATTTTTCTATGTTCAGCGTTACGCCGTAGTCGTTAAGGCGTCGTAGTACTTCGTGCAGCAGCTTCTTATGTTGTTCTTCGTTTTCTGAGTACAATAAGATATCGTCGACAAAACAGAAGCAATCTTCGATGTTCCTGAGTACCTCGTGCATAAATCTTTGAAACGTTTGACTTGAGTTTCTTAACCCGAATGGCATACTTGTGAATTCGTATAGACCAAACGGGGTTATTATCGCAGTTTTCTGTGCGTCTTCTGGGCTCGAAATAGGTATGCAATAGTAGGCCATTTTCAAATCGAGCTTCGTGAAAATCTTCTTGTTATGTAGCGAGTAAGTGAAGTCTTGAATTCGAGGTATCGGGTAGCGATCGGGTTTCGTAACAGTATTCAGTCTTCTGTAGTCGCCGCATACTCGTAATCCACCGTCTTTTTTCTGGACTATATGCATAGGGTTCGCCCAGGGACTATTTGAAGGTTTACAGATGCCCATTTCCATCATTCGCTTAAATTCTTCTTTGGCAGCTTTGTATTTGTCGGGCGGAATCGGGCGGGGGCGGGCGAAGAGCGGCGGTCCAGTCGTTTCTATGTGGTGTACGACGTCGTGTTTGACGGGCTTCTTGAGTGAAAAAGGATGAAGAATGTCCGGATACTGCTTCAGTATGTCGTGGTATACCTGCTCGGATTTCAGCAGGCGAATACTGTCGACGGAACTTGCGATTTCTATAGTCTTCACTGATAGTTCTGTGACGCTGTCGATTAGTTTATTCTTATGTAAATCGACTAGCAGTTGATAGTGGCGAAGAAAATCGGCTCCTAATATCGATGTCTTGACGTCGGCGATGATGAATGTCCATGTGAATGATCTTCGTAGCCCCAGGTTCAGTGTGATAGTTTTCTCGCCGTATGTCTTTATTTTTGTGCTGTTTGCGGCGTACAGTGTGTACGGACCCTCTTCCTTTTTCTTGTTCTTAATAGTGGCGGCTAACACGGAGATATCTGCGCCCGTGTCCACGAGGAAACATTGGTTAGTGTTGCGATCGCGGACACAAAGGCGATTCGTCGTCTTGGGGACACCGACATCCGCCACAGTCGGTGTCGATTTTAGTTTTCCGACGTTTTATTCCTTCTGCAGCATGGCGACTCGCATCTCTTAGCTTTATCGCCAAATCGGAAGTGATATTTACATTCCCACGTCGATTCGTCTCTCGTTACAGGCCTTCGGCGCGCGGACTTTGACCGGGAGCGAGAGTACCGCGCGCGCGTGTGAAAGGGACGGCGATAGTGCGGCCGCGATGAGTGAGTATGTAATTCGGCCACTTGAATGGTAAGCTCTTCGATTTTCTTGGACATCATTTCTATGACGCTATTATCTCTGCTGGTTGATGGTGCAGACGACGACGAGACTGCTGCAATAGTGTTGTTGTCGCCGGAATACTCCATCATTTTATCGGCCATCGCTGCGAGTGTGTCTAGTGATGATTCATTGTTTACGGAGAGCACGCAACGTATGTAAGGTGGCAAATGATTGAGCCATTCTATTTTTAGACCATCTTCAGTGATCATGCCGCCTGATAATTCTCGCATCCTTCGGAGCAGCTGTGTAGGCTTCTGGTCGCCGAGTTCTAGGCCGCTGATGAGCTTCTGGAAATTTTGGACTTCTGATTTCTCGTAGACGGTGAGCAGGCGATTCTTGATTGTTGCGTATTTGTCTTTCTTAGGCGGGTTGTAGAGGATGTCAGTGAGGTGCTGGAGATCTGTATTTTGCAGCTGTTGAAGAACGTAGCGGAAGTTCTGGTCGTCCGATGTCTTGAGAGGTTCCACGACGGCTTCGAATTGGATAAACCATGCTCGTGGAATTTCGCGCCAAAATGGTAGGAGTCTTGACTGTACGGATACGGCGGAGAGTTCGTGACAAGGTTGATTTTCTTCGGAAGTTCTCGATGATCCGGCTGCCTGAATTTCTTCTTCGCTTCTGATTTTCGATGCTTCTTCGGCCATAGTTTCTGCTTACTTGTTCTTTTTCGTGCGGGGTCACCAATGTTGGAATAATGTGTGAAGGCCAAAGGAAGATCTTCCGACCGAGCGAGGTGGTATGCCCGGTCAGGCCGAAGCCCACGTGATATATTTCAGTGGTCGTATATATACCGACGCGCTCAAATAACTTCGATAGCGCGATGCAGGAATATTAGGCGAATTGTGGGTACCGCCACATTAGACTGTGTTGAAAATGTTCAATACGAGCTGTAAAAAATGCGGCTGATAGTATACTGGATTGCGTTCCGTTTTAAATAGTAACCAGTATACCAACAGTATACTAACTTTAAAGGAACGGCTTCGCAGTATACTAAAATGACGTCACACTCTGCAGTGGTCGCAGTACAATAGGGAACATAGCCTAACTTTAACTTTAACCTTAACTTTGACTACTCTAATATCTGGTTAAAGTTAAATATGGCGTCCAAACACCCCATATATATTATAAGTTGTAACTGCGTTTTTGACCTGAAAAAAGTAGAAGAGGAATAACTGTCAATTTTGAGAAAATGTGACTGATGTGACATTCTAGTAATCTGTGGTGACATTTCAATTTTCACAATAAAATATGTCAATTGAACAAAAAATAATATTGATAATGTTTGTGGTTTCGTACATAATAAATTAAATAAAAAGATGAATATAACTTTAACAAGCTTGGAAGCATTGATTTGTAAGTAAATTATATTGTTGGTCTATAATTATTAATTGCCTCTCATACAAATTGTTAATAGAAAATCATTTGTTTTCCTTAAGTAAAAGCGACACATGAATCCCTGCCTAAACCTGATGCTGCGGCCGTGGAAGCGTTCTGCGCGATCATGCGGGACTCACCAGATGGTTCTCAGCTAGCGGCACAAGCCCTAGCCGCTCGTGTGCATTCGCGCAATCCTAAGGAAGCCCATCTAGCGCTATTAATGTTGGATCAATGTATGAAACGCTGCGACGCCAGCTTTCACGCCGAAGTTGGAAAATTCCGCTTCCTTAACGAAATGATAAAACTCGTATCGCCCAAGTACTTAGCAGACCAGACTGCGCCCGGCGTCCGTAAAATGGTATGTTACAGCTTGAGTTTATGCTGAATAAAACAGTAGTTTGATTCTTATCGTCGAAAATTAATCTTACAATAGTTCATTGCATGAAAACCATGTCTAATGGTTTGATACAGTCTCGGTATAAAGTACCCTGCAAACTATCAAATTTGTTTGACAAACATGTTTGATGTAATTTAAGTTTTCATCAAAAGGCAGCGCAGACGAACAAACATGCATCAAACAAGTTTGTCAAACAATTAGCTAGAATCGATATGAGATCTTGTTCAACAAATACAGCGGAACACGTTCAAACAGGTTTGCCAAAAGCTACGCTAATTCAAATTTTCTTCAAACAGGTCAAACACGTAGTTTGTTTGACAAACGCTTCAAACAAAGCTGTACACTATCAAACTGTTTGACAAACACGTAAAATTTGACAAACAATTTGATCGTCTGCGCGGTACTTAATAAAACTACAAAATCAGAGAATCCTATTTTGTAGTTTTATTGTCCCGAGAGAGAGATAAAATGGCAATTATAAATCTTATTAATCCTTCGATCTCGGATTCGTGGAAATCTATTGTTTTCGCGGCCACATGTGGCAGCTTGGAAGTTGAAGCATTAAATTAAATTAAATCATATTTTTATGAGAACTAAAATAGTATTAATTGTAGGTATTACAGCTTCTTCAAGCATGGTCACAGCAGTATCCTAAAGAAACTAAATTTAAAGTTGCCTTTGATATGCTTAAAAGTCAAGGAGTTGTAAAGGAACCTCTACCTCCTTTGGTCACTGAGGACCCACCAGCAGTGAAGCCGAGGAAAAGTGCTATATTTGAGGATGAAGAAAAATCTAAGTTGCTGCAAAAACTTCTTCAAAGCAAAAAGCCTGAAGATTTACAACATGCTAATAGATTGATTAAAACTATGGTCAGAGAAGTAAGTTGAATGCTTATTGCTTTGATAAAATATTTCTTTCTAGAAATAGAATATTTGATACAAATATTTGATCGAATGCAAAATGTTAATTATTATCATGTAGTAATTTTAATGATGTCTCTTTTATATATTATAATTTGATAATTGAAGCCAATAAATATATGAAACTAGATGTTCCGCGCGGCTTCGCCCGCGTATTTTAGGAATGTCACGGAAACCGTACATTTTTCCGCAAAAAAAGAAACCTATGTCCTTTCACGTAGTCTATTCTTCATGTGTGCCAAATACATAACATAAAAATTGCTCCAGTACATTCAAATAAGCCCTTTCAAATAATTTCCCCTATTTTTACCACACTTTCCTCTATTTCTTCGCTCCTATTAGACTTAGCGCAATAAAATATAGCTTATAGCCTTCCTTGATAAATAGGCTATCTAACACTGAAAGAATTTTTCAAATCGGACCAGTAGTTCCTGAGATTAGCGCGTTCAAATAAGCCCTTTCAAATAATTTCCCCCGTTTTTTCCACACTTTCCTCTATTTCTTGGCTCCTATTAGTCTTAACGTGATAAAATATAGGCTATAGCCTTTCTCGATAAACAGGCTATCTAACACTGAAAGATTTTTTTAAATCAGATCAGTAGTTCCTAAGATTAGCGCATTCAAATAAGCCCTTTCAAATAATTTCCTCCCGTTTTTTCCACATTTTCCTCTATTTCTTTGCTCCTTTTAGTCGAAGCGTGATAAAATATAGCCTATAGCCTTCCTCAATAAATGGGCTATCTAACACTGAAATAATTTTTCAAATCGTACCAGTAGTTCCTGAGATTAGCGCGTTTAAACAAACAAACAAAAAAACAAACAAACAAACTCTTCCCAATCATAATATTAAGTATAGATTAGGAAAAGTGATTAAATGTAAGTAAAAACCATTACAGGATGAACACAGAATGGAAATCAACTCTCGTAGATCACAAGAAGTGTTAGCGGCGTTTGACAGTGCAGAGTTGCTGAAGGATTTGTTGAAGAATGCGGCAGATGCATCGGCTGATGAGGAGCAATTGATTCATGAGTTGTATGAGAGCTGTGTCCGACTCAGGCCTGTGTTGCAGCAAATAGCGTCTACTGATGGTGTGGAAAGCCTTGGTATGTTTTCATAATAATATCTTAAATTCTAGTTTATTTATATTCATTGTAGTAAACATTAAAATGATTATTAGTGTTATTTGATTATTTTAATTTTTAGATCTTAATTAAAATATCAGTCACCTAAGTAATTGGTAATTAATTTTTAAACATAATTAAAGTTTTATGGATTACAAAATCTCTTGTTAAACACTTTCACAACTTTATGTTAATATGTTTAGTGGCTTTCTTAGGGTTTACAATATTTATTATTTACTCAAATTATACGTTTTTGCAGGAGACATCATTTATGCTAGTGATGTAATTGACGAAGTAGTTGAAAAATATAAGCAATTTGTTGCCGAGAAGAGTAAACAGAGGGACTCAAAAGATGAAGGGGAAACAAACTCTGATAGACTTCTAGACTTTGCCGGAGCTGATGTGCCTAGTCAACCTAAACCTACAGCTATTGATGACCTAGGAGATATCTTTTCAAATGATGCAGCCACAAACATTGCTGAGCCATTGAAACCTGTCAATTTAATGAATAATGGTAAGATGTCGAAATAAGGGCCAACCCACACTTACCACAACCACACCACGTTGCAACGACAAAATACCGCCAAGCAGCCGTTACGTGTGGATGGTGTCACCAGTGACGGATTAAGACTACTTGGTGCCCTAAGCAATCCATGCCTGTGTGCCCCCCCCCCCCCCCCCCCCCCGCCAGTGGTTGCGATGTCGTTACGCACGAAAATCAATGAAACGGAGGGGGGAAGAGCGCGGGCGGTGTGCGCGCACTGTCATTGCATCGACGCAACATTGTGGTTGCGATGTGGTCGGTATCACAAAAGTGGTCGACAACGACTGCAAAATGGGGTACGCGAAATATACGCCCGACCACGTGGTGTTGTTGTGGTTGTCGTGTGGTTGTGGTACGTGTGGGTTGGCCCTAAAAGTGATAACATTTATTACAATTCAAGACGTTCAAAGTGTATAATTGGTGGTATTTAATTATTGTTGATAACATAAAATTTTACACCTTACAGAGGATGTAGAACTATTAGACGATAGAAGCAACAAAAAAGAAGGCTGGAAAGACTTAGACAGTCTGGGACAAGAAATGCTTAAACAGTCCTTACCTGAAAATGCTAAACGTCTCGACAATTTTAAGTAAGTTATTTAATTCATGAAGCCCCAAGCGGCCACATCCGGCCGCGATAACAATGAAAAAGCTATTGTGTCTCGTTTTGCCACGACTGATGGGTTAATACACTAAACTTTACTGGAAAAATTACGACTTAATGCATGTACTCAGCTTAATTTCTCTTCCTTTTCCAGCAAAAAGCCTAAGAAAATACCAATGAATGCCATAGAAAAATCCAGTCCAAAACACGAAGCAACTAATGCAACTTCCCTCTTGGATTTCGATTTCTTCACAACTAAACCTGAAGTTAAAACCACACCTGCTCACTGTTCAAAGCCAAACGACGACGCTATGGTCGATATTAGCGACCTCACAAATGGATCTCAAAATAATGGACACAGCCCAATAGACAACATTCTAGATTTGAGGGTGCCTTTAGAAAACGATACCAAAAACACTCAAAAAATAGAAAATAAGGAAATAGAAAGGGAAAAGAATAAGAGTGATATTAAATCATTGACGGATATTAATTTGACTCTAAATAGCGTTAAGCCGAGTAAAGTATCTCCGCTCACAGTGTATGAGGAGACAGAAGGAGTGACTGTGGTCATCCACTACTGCCAGAACAAACCGAGGCCCGATGTTAATGTTCTTGTTATTTCAACGACCAGCAAAAACACTACACCCATCACTGACTATAAGTTCCAAGCTTTGCCACCAAAGGTAAACTTTCAATATACAAAGAATCATGGCCAAATTTGTATAGGAGCTGGACTCGACTTTTATTTTTGATGTCCCAAAATAAACTATAGTTAGATTTGGTTGTTCGTATGCTCTCAACATAATTCCGCTTGAGAATTATGTCTAAATAGCCACGATTTTTTATAATAATGAATAACGTTTACAATTATTTTGAGGTTAGACTTAAGAACTACCTTTTTCCCGACTGCGGTGTAGCCTACAAGTGTGTATTCGGCGATCTCGTTTCTAATTATTTCAATTTTTCCTAGAGTATTACCCAAAAAATAGAACGAATGCGAATGATCGCCGGCTGTCAGAACATAACGAAACTAAAATATATTGATCTTTTTTTGTGGCTATTTATAGACACATTTCTAATGATTTTCGATGCCTTAAAATATTAGGGAATTTTTGCTACTAATGGCATATCGGGACGCCACCGCCCACCTGGTACGATTTGGCCATTGTTCTTTGTGTGTTTCAATTAAATTTCTCCAGATATGTCAGAAAGAATTTCAGATTTTCTGTTTATTCAAACCATAATTAGTTCAGTTCAGACACCACGGGAATCGCGCCGTTGAGATTTTATCCGATTCGTCCGATTTACTTATACACAACATAATATGACAAAAGCGCCTTTGTGCGTTACAACTTACAACGAACTCACAAACTGTACCGCGTGGTTTTTGCTATGCTCTGAACTAGCTTTGTATCTCTAAAAAATAACTTGAAAACTAAACTAAACATTAAGTACCAAAAATACATGAGAATAAATATTAATGACTAGCGCCCGCAACTCTGTTGTGCCAAGATACGATTATCGCGCGGGGACTGTACATGCGTGATTAAAAGTATTCTATGTCCTTTCCCAGAACTCAAAGTACATATCACCATATCTCAACAAAATCGGTTCAGTGGTTTGGGCGTGAAGAGGTAACAGACATACAGACACACTTTCGCCCTTATCAAGGCGAGCAAAGCGAGCCCTAGTATATCCCACAACCTTTACATTTTGTAAACACTTCACAAAAACTATCACGCCTATTGATTTATGCTTTAACATAGTAATTTTTATTTATATGTAGATGTGTTATCATCGGTCAATCAACAAACTCACAAAACTCGGCTTGTAGCTATAAGGCTGCGTTCGGGAGCGGAGCTTAGCGGTGCCGAATTGACCAATCACCATGCTCGAAATCTTCGCTGTCATTCCGCTGGAATAGCACGATTGGTCAATTCGGGCACCGCTAAGCTCCGCTCCGCTTCAGTGGAAACGCAGCCTTAATATAAGTATGGATTAACTAACTTCTGTAACTGAAACTTTTTCAGGGTTGCAAAGTCCGTCTGCTAGAAGCATCTGGAAGCACGCTGCCGGCTTACAACCCGTTTCTACCGCCGCCCGCCCTCACCCAGCTCTTGGTACTGGCGCATCCGCCCGCCCAAGACAAGCTCACTCTCAAGTTCGTCATCACATACAACGTTGAGGAGGAAACAGTCTCAGAAATCGGCCAGGCCGAGTTGCACTTGCAGGATTAGTGGTAAGAGCAGTAGAAGCTACTTTACAGATACCATCAGATAAATCGATTCAGAGACATAATATAGGACTATCCATAAAGTATGCCACACTATTTTCATGATTTTTAAACCCCCTGTCACAGGTGGTCACATTTGTGAGACCCACTCCCTAGTGTGACGTCACGCAATTTTACAGTCATGTAAAAATTATAACCACCTCAAGATTTTAAATTTCACTATTCAATTTATTTTTAAAATGCGATGTCACAAAACTTAGGACCCCTAGCCCCCTCCTTGTCACACCATGTCACACTTCGTTGACCCCCTCCCCTCTCTTTAGGTGTGTCATACGAGGGGTGCCTTTTAAGTCGTGTCGTTTGAAATAAACACTGACAATCTCATAGATTATCACCATTTATTGTGTTTTTAAAAATTCTCTGCGATATTTAATATGCTTTTGCATGTGTTCAAACCAGTTTTTAAAACATTTATTTTACTCCGAAGTGGGGTAGTCAAAATGGCCGATTTGTACACGTAAACAGTTTCTTCAGGTGAGCTGAAACGTTTTAAATTTTAAATTTTGTGGAACGTAATAAAATCCTTAGGGCTCAATAGTTGCGTGTGTACGGTGAATTATACGGCTATTAATGAACCAAAGATTTCCTTTGGTAGGATTGGTCCTTATGGTCCAAGGATGGATTTAAGATGTGGAGCCACCGCGATTTTTGATGTCAGTTTTTTTTAATTTTAGCAGCTTCTGCTCTGGAGGAAAATAGAGTCTCAATCTGTATAGAGGCATTAATTATGGTAATATTTCAAGTTCGGTACCATATTCGGATGACTTAAGAATGCTAAATTCATTTTAGGACTCATATTTGCACGATAAAGGTGTTAAACAACGTAAAAAGAAGAAGAAGAAGCATTATTTAAACGCGCTAATCTTAGTATGAGTCAGTAATTACTGGTCCGATTTGAAAAATTCTTTCAGTGTAAGATAGCCCATTTATTGAGGAAGGCTATAGGCTAAATTTTATTACGCTAAGACTAATATAAGCGAAGAAATAGAGGAAAATGTGAAAAAACGGAGAAAATTATTTGAAACGGCTTATTTCACGATTTTTTCAGCAATTTTTCTGTTATTTGGCACAGATAAAAAGAAGAAACGTGAAGAATCATTGGCTATTTATTGTGGACTAATTTGTCAGTGAAATATCTAATTTACGCGGGCAAAGCAGCACGTCTAGTAATATTATGAAGCTGTAGAGTTTGTTTTTTTGAACGCGCTAATCTCAGAAGCTACTCATCCGATTTAAAAGAATCTTTCAGTGTTTGATAGCCTATTTATGGAGGAAGGCTATAGCCTATATTTATCATGCTAAGACCAATAGGAGCAAAGATACAGAGGAATATGTGAAAATAAAGCTGAAGAGTTTATTTGTTAGTTTGTTTGTTTGAACGCGCTAATCTCAAGAACTACTGGTCCGATTTGAAAAAATCTTTCAGTGTTTGATAGCCTATTTATCGAGGAAGGCTATAAGCTATATTTTATCACGCTAAGGCCAATAAGAGCAAAGATACAGAGGAAAATGTAAAAAAACGGGGAAAATTATTTGAAAGGGCTAATATCTCACAGACTACTGGAGCAATTTTTATGTTATTTGACACGAATATATAGTAGACTACGCGAGATATGGGTTATTAATTTGTAAAAAATATACGGTTTCCGTGAAATTTCAGATTTACGCGGACGAAGCCGCGCGGTACGTCTAGTATGTAGTATGTTTATTGCTCCATTCATCACCATGTCTTTGGCATGCAGAATAATGCGGCTATCAGCCTCCTTATATTAATCAAGCCCTGTCAACAACGTTTTCGTTGGTTGAAAATCATATATTCTAAATTTTTATTTTATTTTTACTATATTTTATCTAAATATTATTAAAAAACTGGCATTCGATTCAATCGAAAATGATACCAAACTCGCCTATATACCTAAATCCCACCCAGTTATTGACCTCATACCTTGTTAAAGCTAAAAAAATCCCCCCCCCCCCCCCCCCCCCCCCCCCCCCCCCCCCACCTGCATGAAATATTCAGGTGGCTCTACATCGTAAACTCATCTTAGGGATATAAAGATCAATCCTACAGCAGCCCTCGTACTTTATGGATGGCTCCTATGACGGACCAACATTATTTGGTTGGGTTATCCGTTATATCAAGCCTAGCTGACACAATAATGTAGGTTCGCGATCTGCATAATATTATGAATGAGTTTCTCTGATAGTACATATTTGATTTGCGTCAAAAAAGTACTTACAGCAACAAAAATCATTATGCACTCAAAAACTTACTTAACAGTTAAAAGTCATTTAGCTAGCAAGAAATGCGATATGTTGAATGTTGAAAAAGTCTGCAAATTTTAGGGCTTGTCTAGTCTAGGCATTTTTGTTAATCTAAAGTTGAATCTGGACTGAAAATACAAAGATGAAATTTTATGTTTATTAATGTTTGATCTCATTTACAGATCTTGCAATCTACGAGCGCGCGGCGCCCTTAGTTGTGTGAGCGACCATATCTATACACGCGTACATGGCTCGCTCGCTACTGACTGCTCCGTTAGGTACGCACACTAACGAAAATGTCTATATTTGTAATA
Source organism: Polyommatus iphigenia (assembly GCA_963422495.1). Taxonomy (NCBI): domain Eukaryota; kingdom Metazoa; phylum Arthropoda; class Insecta; order Lepidoptera; family Lycaenidae; genus Polyommatus; species Polyommatus iphigenia. Next base: position 991,310 of record OY730184.1, on the reverse strand, counting down.
TAGACATAATACAACTACAAATAAAGGCTACGCAAGCTCGTAGATTGCAAGAACTATACGACAAACTGACGAAACTAGTTACTAGACTTATAATTAATATAAAATGTGTTTGTCCCACAAAATATTTTAAATTTGACGCACATTATAAATGACTGGAAAAATATACTAAAATTGTACTTAGTTGATAGAAAATGTTTATAAGAATGTATAAAAATTGTATTGCATTTAATTGGCTCTAGTCTAATAATTTAGTTTTAAACATTCCAATGTGCAAAGACATAAGGTATTGTTATTTTATAATATTTTAAGTTGTGTTCAAAGTACTCTTGAGTTTATGAAAAGAAAATTATATATTTTTATTGCTAAGCAGTATAAAATAAGCATTTAGTTATTGTAACTATGTATTTACTCTGCGCGCGAGTTATGTGAAATCGGCAAGTTGACTGCGTATCTGAGGACAGTTTAAACTTTAATGCAACAGGCGTTATTTTAGCAGCAGATATTTTACTATGCCGCTAAAGCCTGTCGCAAGATTCGCAATACTTTGAGAAGCGGAAAAGAGCAGGGCTACGCTTATCAGAAAATGAATATTTCTCGTTATTCACACGATGAATAGCGCAACAGCTCCCCAAGAGAACTCAATATGGAATTACAGTTAAAAACATCATTTCAACACCCTATTGGTGACTCCATTGTCTTAGGTTCCTTATAGTAGGGGAGGTCGCGCTCAGTTTAAAAAGTAATTTCATACCGAGCGAAAATCGTTACAATACTCGTAATAGTATTCCACTAATACATAACAGCTTTGATCGTCAGCTGCTTCAGAAGTGGTGGAATAAAAATTGAGAGTATCTCAAAGTTGTTGTTGGGAATCGTATTGAATCGACATTAAAAAGATCCCAATGGGGATTGTCCATTTTTTTTTAATTTTGCTCATTACAAAAACAATTCGAGGAATAAGGTCAGTGATCGTTTTTCTGTATATAAACGAAAAAAATACCCATTAGTTACTTATATTTTTGAACAAATATGTTTAACCTTAGTTTGATCTTCAATGGCGTTAAATTAGCAATAAATTCGACCAACATTATCGTTTCGAACTTTTGGTAAGCTTCTCGTATCAGCTTTCACATAATGAGAACTTGCATTTGATGAACCAGCCATTATAAATAAGATTGAAAGGAAATTTAAAACATACACAGAGGTCAATTGGCCGCCGATGATGACGTCAGAGCGAAACTTTAAAAATTTATTGAGAAAAAACTAGCCAATGAATTTCAAAATTATTTAATTTATATTCTTAAAATACCCTATTTTAACGAAAAAAAATATAAAAAGTACATGTGATTTTTTTGGACAATGCCCATTCGCACCCAATAAAGGTTCATATCTAGATTATACACGTTTAGGTTCGGTAGGTGTCGTTTTAGTTTTAGTATATAACAACAGATGGCGCTTTTAACGTAAAATTTATATCATTCTTCTTCACAAATATTGACTATCGAATTAATTACTTAAAATTGCTATGTGAGACAATTTTATGGTTAATTCAAACGAAAATCGCCGACAGCTGAATGTTTGCAGGTGGAAATGTCGTCTACGCGACGCCCTAGGATACATTGAGCGCGAAGTAGGGCTATATTGGTTATAAGTTTATAACTTATATCGCTGGCTGACGGTTTTTCCACCGTCGTATTAGCGACTGACGGTTTTCTTTATTATATACAAAGTAGAAACATTCACCTGTATAAATTTTGTACGGTATAAAATGACTTTATATTCAAAAATTTTTTACATGTTCAGTAACGCGAGTGACGTTGAATCCCCCGTCTGCAATACGCCTGACGGTGATTTTTTGGTTAAACATGACCTCAATAATCATCCATCAAAGTTTCATTCGGTATAAAATCACTTTTCGCAACTATTTTTGTTTACAACTTTGAAATACTCTCAGTTAACATTCCACCACGGGTGCGGCGACTGACGCTGATTATATTGATTGATAAATATTAAGCTACCGCTGGACAAAAATTTGGTCGGTATGAAATGACTTAGCAAACGATAGCACTACCTCCCCTACTATTATACGTCCTTACAGACGAACGGCACTTGTCGACGGCTGCCGTCGACAAGTGCCGTACGTCTGTAAGAAGCGTTAGGATCGCGTTACAAATTAAAAAAAAAAATATATATATAGATATATATATATATATATATATATATATATATATATATATATATATATATATATATATATATATATATATATATATATATATATATATATATATATATATATATATATATATTTTATTTTTTTTTTCGAATTGGTAAAAAATTATTAACCCTTTTAGAAATGTAGATAGGATAGAAATACCACAGGTTATTTAATGTTATGTATTACATATTTTTTTATATTTTGATCTACGAATAATTAAACATGGTTTCTTTGAGTATTTGTTATGCCTTGCTGTTCATCATCTAATATTGAATGTAAAGACAAGATTAAGGCTGTTTTTCCACTGAAGCGGAGCGGAACTTAGCGGTGCCGAATTGACCAATCACCATTCTCGAAATCTTCGCTGTCATTCCGCTGGAATAGCACGATTGGTCAATTCGGGCACCGCTAAGCTCCGCTCCGCTTCAGTGGAAACGCAGCCTTAGGATACATACAATATTACTCATACAAAATTATTTTTAAGATGCTAACCTGCAAATACTTGTGAAGGCACAAGCTGCATTTATACATTTTAACAATTCGATTTGTTGTGCAATACAAATGTCATAAATTATTATTTAAGAATAAACGTATACTTATTGCTTATGTATGGAGTTTGGTTCCACACCCAAATAAGCCAGCCTGTCAAAAAAGAGTAGACGCTGAACTTAATTTTGTAATCGTAATCACTTATTCAGTAACGAATTGTGTTTTTTTTCGCCTCGTATTTTCACTGATAACGTTTGTACACTTAAAATATTATCATTCTCATTCTGGCACATTTTATATTTGGTATACTTATTAAAGTTTTCTATATTTTATGTAATTTTAAATTTGTGTTCGGCGTCTACTCTTTTGACAAGCATAGTTTGGTCAATTGATCCTATAAACGTCTAAATCGAAAAAGATGTTGTATAAAAGAATAATATCAAGACAAAAAGCACACAGCACTAACCTTTCTCTTCTCTGGAGCTGCTTTTGGATGCGGCTTTTAGATTCCTGTTCTTTTGATTTCACACTTCACAGTTCACACACGATAAGTGATGACACACATAGTTCGCGGCTGTTAAACGCTTATTGCAGTTTCAGCTACCATACGGTGGTGCCAATTTAAAATCCGACGAAAAGAACGCACGTCGCCGCGGGTTTTCAGTAAAGAACTGTGTACTGGGAAATTGTGAGGGTAGGTGGGAAACTTAACCGCTCAAGGTTGTTATATACTACCCTACATATAAAATAAAAAGTTACATTTTTATTTTTGTATGTTACTTTAAACTGCCAGAATTACTATAGACTCTAATTAACTCTTGCAGCGATGCTACTTTCACAGTAAACTATAAAAGGGTCACATATGAGTTATGACATACACACCAATGACACCATAAATAAAGTATTTTTACTTGTTTTTTGTTGCACTCACACAATGGCACATACTTAGGCCAATAAAACAAACATTACATTATCAAATTTTATTTATACCAAAATATTTACAAGACTATTTACAATATAAATGCGATGGCAGTTGTATTCAGTCAAACAATTATTATTTATCGACCAAAAATGACCGATTTCAGTACAGTACAGTAGCAGAGAAGAGCTTGCTATTTGATTTTTATTTAATACAGATCATTATTTCTAGAAATATTATCGAAGAATTATTGGCGTCACTACTCTCATTAGGAACTAACATTTTATTCTCATTTATTTTTATGAGCCTTATAAGATTCTTGAGGCTGGTCGCATACATACGTTTTTCGTATGCGATTTCCGAATTTGTTTTTCGTATTCGGAAATCCGACTGCATGGAACAAGTATAAAATACATTAACTGCCGCACACGTTAGTTTTTTTTTTCCCGTACGGAAAGAAATCCGCGCGTGCGTTTCAAGTACAAGCCGGGCGGCGCGTTCGTTGAAGTAAACGAACGTCGGAATTCTGAATACGGGGTTTGCGGCCAGCATTAGACATCAACTTAGTGTCGATTTATTTTGGTCTGTATTATATTTTTCGGATGCAATAATTTCCTTGGTATAGCAATACAATATATCTTAAACATCATAGAATTCTGATCTAGTGTCTAATGATTTCCCCATTAATATAAAACATATTTTCATATAACCTTGCATAATAAATAAAGAGATGTCTTACATGTCGAAAACAAACCGGCTAAGAAAAGCATGCACATATACTTTTTCACTATTTTATTTTAATTGTACTTCCTCTCCTAATTCAAACTTAGAATTCGTCCATTATCACTAATTTGCCTTTTTCACTCGCCTGCGAATATGTTATTGACATTTCGTATTCACATGTTAGAAGCGCGACAGCAATAATATTTGGGCGAATAAGAGGCAAACCTAGTACGTCAATGAGCGTATTTCTAACTCAGTGACTACTCTGCTTTAAATCGTTTTAATTTAAACGTAAACAATTATTTCAAGTGGTCGTGTAAAGGTGATTGCACATTATCAGCACGCACGCGCCGAACGCGCCGCATTTTAGAATTCGTTGTATGAAATGATGTGAAACCTCGCACATTCACCCGCAGTCCGCACCGTATTTCGTGAACTATGCGGTGCGTTCAACGCATACGGTGCTGACAAACGTGCGCAGTGCGATTAGCTTTATTGTATTTCTCTAATGCGCAGTGGATAAGTGACATTCACGCTTCAGTCTCTAAATCAGCCGGCAGCAGGGCGGGAGCGGCGCGGGCGCGTTGTATTATATGGACATGCCTCGAAAACAGCGGTGCAACGAGCGGGCGGCGCGCGGCGTACTAGACGGCTTATCTAGAAGAAATTCTGCACGTCACAAGAGAGAAAGAGCCTATGGGACAGAATATACAGAATAATGAAAGCAACCAAAAAGGGACGAGAACAACAAGGGAAACAATGACACATACATATGAATGCATACGAATCAGCCAAACTACTGTCCGATACATTTTACCCAAATGACAAACATGAAAGCGACACGACACAATATAGACTGACTAGAACAGAAGCTGACAAATACATCTCAGGTGCCATAAACAATGACGAGACAAATCCACACTACTATGACGACCTAACGGGAAAGCCCCCGGTAACGACAACCTAACAGCAGATATTTGGTACAATGCACTTAGAGCAAGCCCGAACACAATGGTAGCCCTATTCAATGCCTGCCTAAAGAATGGATGATCATACTACAGAAACCGGGAAAAGACACAGCAACCCGAAGTCATATAGATCTATAGGACTGCTTCCAATCCTGGGAAAGGTATATGAAAAGACCCTGTGCAGGAGAATACTATGGGAACTCGGAAAAGACGGCCTCAATCCCCGACAATACGGTTCATGCCACAGAGGAGTACTGAAGACGCCCTTTAAGATGCAATAGAACTAGTGAGAGACGAGGTTAAAAAACGAAAAATAGTGGTCCTCATCTCACTGCTCACTGGACATCGAAGGGGCGTTTGACAATTGCATGGTGGCCACAAATTAAGCTGCAGCTAAAAAAGAAAAAGGTAAACAAACATCTGAGTCGAACCTTCGGCGACTACCTGAAAGAGAGGAAGATAGAGCTCACCTATGCAGGACACACAATCGTGAAGGAGACAGAGAAAGGATGTGTCCAAGGCTCAGTGGGAGGACAGCAGCAAAAAATCTAGAGGAAATCTAGCCTATCCAGCAGAAAATCTAGAGGAAATCTAGCCTATCCAGCAGAAAATCTAGAGGAAATCTAGCCTATCCAGCAGAAAATCTAGAGGCACACCTCCAAGCTTTCGCGGACGACCTCGCGTACTAGTCGCATCGGGAACGGACGCCACACAGGTCCAAGCTAGAGCAAATAAGGCACTGGAAAAGATAGAGAAGTGGGGCAGAGAAAATAAACTAAAATTTGCACCACATAAGACCCAGGCAGTACTAATAACAAAAAAGGTAAAATACGACATGCCAAAAATAACTTTCTGTGGTACAACCATAAACTTCTCTGGCCACTTAAAACTGCTCGGCCTTATCATTGCACATAAACTCACGTTCAAAAACACATAGAGGTTCAATCATAAGGTAATAAAAATCTACAAAAAGATATCTAGTGCCTGCAGAGCCACGTGGGGTCTAAACCCGGAAATCATCAAGACGCTATGCACGGCAGTTATTGAGTCCACGGTTTTGTATGCAGCAAGCGTCTGGGCACCGGCCATCGAGCGAAAGGACATCAGGAAGAGAGTTGACCGACTAAACCGCATGTTCACCATCTTGATGTCAAAGGCCCATCGAACAACATCCCTCATGGACAACTCGGTGATCAGTGGCATAATCTCACTATGTTGATCTTCTTAAGTTCGATTATGTTGTAACTTGTAATTATTGAAGATTAAGTAATAATTATTATTATATTTCATAATATTGTCCTGGATCAATTTTCATAATATAAACTTTATTCAGTCGTTATCGGTGTGCCGTAAGGTTTGCATGTACGCGCATTATATCGACTACGTGAATTAGCGAGTACCTATCCGAGTGAAAGGCGCCCGCGCTCGCACGAGGCATCGCGTGTGCTATATTATAATATCTTTAATACCTCCGTCGTTTCTGACTACAGGGACGATGGAACCTCAACCAAGTTACTCCTCCGTTACCCAAGCCTTTGTTTTTCCCACTAAGGAGCAAGCTGTTGTTATCGATGCTATTGATGACACCCCACTTAAGGATTACGCCTACGCCCTTAGTAAAGTAATCGAGTCCACACAGATAAGATTTTTAAGCAGAATGTCCAACAACAGAATTTGTGTTTTCGTATCAACAAAAGATCTTGCCGACGAACTACACGATTCTTAAGAATCGTGGAGAATGCTGAACTGTACAGAGCTAAAAGGGGCAAACCACTGACATAATTCCCGGACAGACCCATAGAACGCAGAGTCCACCCCTTCGAACTCCCACACCCTGGCCCCTGCCAATAGAGAGCCACTTACCATCGACTGGATCACTGAAGAAGATGAAGTAGCCAAACTACCAGAATCAATCCCAACTCTGTACACTAATGGCAGCAAACTGGAGGGAAAAGTGGGAGCTGCCGTCAGCTGCTGGATGAACAACAAAGAAATAAAAACAGCCAAAATCAAATTGGTAGACTACTGTTCAGTGTACCAGGTAGAATTGGCAGCGATACTAAGAGCTCTACAATTGCTACCAAAAATAAAAACAAAGAAAGCTAACATAGCCTCCGACTCAAGATCGGCCCTCCAGACGATAGCAGACCCCATCAGTATCAACCAAGTGACCGTTGCAATAAAAGACCTAATAAGAGAGAACAACTTGGAAATCAGATGGATCAAAGCACATATTGGCTTGGAGGGAAACGACTAACGAGAGAGCCGACCACCTTGCCAAAGAGGCTCTTCTCTCTTCCAGTGCCCCTCCAATCACTGAAGGTTGGCAGTTATGTTCCGATACTTATTCTTGTCCAAAGCGAGTCTAAAAAGTTCTTCAACAGACTTTATCCCTGTACATTCTCGAATATTCCTCAGCCGAGATGTTTTGCGTCTTCCTGGTTTTCGTTTTTCGGCAATCTTTCCCATCATTATGGTTTGAAGAAGCTTGTTCTGTTTGTTCCTGAAGATATGGCCCAGATACGCGAATTTTCTTTGCTTGATGGTACGAACTGTTATATCCTATCCATGTTAGCCTTTTCCCTTACCTAAGCCATATCCATATTTGTACGCGATTCTGCAATTTAGAATAACCATACACGGTTATTCCTTTTTTAACGGGCAAAACACACGTAGGCTGGCTACGTCAAGACGTCTTCCGGTCGTGTCATCTAGCAACACAGGAAGGCTTGCAACACCGGACTTCCTTCTACTTGACATTTCCTTCATTGAAACCACCCCGGCCGGGGGCAACAATTACTTTTATTCAACGTAATTAATAACCTTTTTAATTTTTATTTATCTTATATTTTACATCTTAACGTCTAGTATACAGTCCACAAGTGATTAACACAAACAATATTCTTTCCATTGTCATCAGCAATCCTACTCCCTTTATACAGGGTGCAATTAAAGCTTCCTGCCAATTTTTTTCCAGGGCTTAGGTATCATTAGGAGAGTCCATTTAACCAAAAAAATCGTTGCAGAATGGTCACTCGCGGCACGGGGGAATGAGCGGGGGTGACGCGGGATGATGCGCGCGCGCGGCCGACGCGTCGTGTCCATTGATTGTAGTGTTTTTTAGGATAACTTTCGGAAGCTATTTCTCAACACTTTTGTACTGAGTGACTATAAAAGAAAAAATACGTGAATTTTTATTTTTAACAGGGATCAATAGATCAAAATTTTTCAGAAAGGTTTAATTACACCCTGTATAACATCCTCCCAAGTTCCCTGTCAGTCTCCATCCATCCTATTTCGTTGACGGTCGTGTGCTGAAATTGCTAATTCTGTGTTTTTCTATTTCTCTATTTTTAGTTTGTAAAATAAATCCTTTTTTAAAAAGGGGTCCAGAAAGTACCCCATAACATTAATGGTGGCAGCGGTGGGATTTTTAAAAGTCCTAGGTACGCCCTGTTAATAAAACTGAACTATATTCAGTGCTCAGTGTTCAAACTCAAAGTGAAAATACGAGTGAAACAAAACCAGTAATAAATCGGTGTTTCAAGTTCCAACCCAAAAATCATCAAAATCTGTGCTAATTCCTAAATATTATATACTAAATCAGTGTTAAATCCAAATCATTTGCTAAAACAGTACTAAATCCTAAATCTGTGCTAAAGCCTAAATATGTGCTACGAGTCTGTTGTTCCTGAAATTTGGAGCAACCAAGGATTGGCGATTACGTCAATCTCGCCGAGTCCAGCGCTCCGAGTTCCGAGAACGTCCAGCAGCCGACGGGACGCACGGGATGTTTAGCCATTCTTATCGCCGCATTCCTGTCGCAGTAAGTGACTCTAGTACATTGATATAAAATAATCTTACATAGATTCACCACGATATATTTACATCGATGTTAAATTTCTAGATCCCCCTGCTGTACAGCAACACACTCACGCGCTACTGTTTCTACTGTTTCTGATGATCACGACGCAATCCCTACTGGAGTTATTTTTTATAAAACCATACGATGGGCCCCGGGAAAAACTTCAATCATTCATAACAAACTGCGATAATGCAAATGAATCTCGGAAATGACAATAAAAAAATATCATATTTAAATTTATCCAGTCCCAACTAGAGAGCAAGGCAGAAAGTGCAGTATCTATAAAATAATTTTCTAACTGGTCCCAATTAAAATAATTTTTGCAAACCCAATTCGGAGAGAAAAAGCACTATACGCATTTACTTGAAGAGTTACAAAATTGCAAACAAGTACCTAATGAACCGATTCACCAATATTCATTAAGAAAACCTCATATCAAAATTACAGATTACTAACTGTAATCTCAATTGCTAGCAAGTCAAAGAAAGAACTCCCAGGTAGAGTAGCCTCTATGGAGGATTTAGCCTCACACACGTTTTTACTAGGACTTAAACCAAATATATCAAACATGGTTAGGTGTAGGGACCCTCAAAATCTGAACGAAGCCGTTAACTTAGCGTTAAGCAAAGAAAATATTCAAAATATGCTTCAAAAGAAAATTCCAACACCAATAAATCCAACAATCCAACGTATTCGTGCGCCTATGTCACAGACTGTATTTTGCAGATATTGCTAAAACCCGGGTCATAGCATCGAAAACTGCAGAAAGCGAGAATACAATAACAATAGATACAGAACAAACCAAGAACAACAAAACAACAATAACAATTCCAGAATGATTAGACCTATTCAATTCAATACACATTACGTGAATGATGACACACAAAACCGTCCAAATGCCAGAAGAACCTGGTTACGATACAGTAGACAACCAAAAAAACTAAACACTGTCTCGTGGCGGCGCGGTGTCGCACGGGACACAACGGTACACCCGACACCAAAAAACTAAATAGGGTGGATGGAGAATTATCACTTATTTTTGTTACACCCTGTATAAAGGGAGTAGGATTGCTGATGACAATGGAAAGAATATGGATATGGCTTAGGTAAGGGGAAAGGCTAACATGGATAGGATATAACACCTCCCCCGGCCAGGACTAAACTTCGGTTATCCCCGAAGTTATCCCCATAGAGTCCATAGACGTTATAGAACTGGGCAGTTCTGAAAATTACATACATACGCGTCGAATTCATAACCTCCTTTTTTTGAAGTCGGTTAAAAAGAGAAAACATAAAGGAAATTATGAAAACAGACAGACAGAGAGAGATATTTATGAAAGCAGCCCGAAAAATAGTGTCACAAGTAAACCACATGAACAAATGAGAAGGAGATAGAAACAACAATAGACGAACTCGGCACGTAACTGAAGATAGAAAAGACAATAGAAGAACTTGGCACGAAACTAGAAAAAAAAGACGGCTGATCTTCTTCTATATAATATAATACTAGCTGTCACGGCATACGTTGTTTTGCCATATAAAGTATTTCGCCCATATTATTTTATTGAAGTAAATAAGTGTGGCACCATGGCAACGTCCATCGCTATCCCGTCGCACAAACAATGGTCGCCGTCAGTTTAGAGTTGTAATAATTTACTATTATGTATTCAACAAATGCACTTATCAATATAAAAAGTAGCCAGTGGCCGATTCTCAGACCTACTGAATATGCACATAAAATTTGGCAAAAATCAGCAAAGCCGTTTCGGAGGAGTACGGTAACTAACATTGTGACACAAGAATTTTATATATAAGATAAATCTATACATTGAACGCGCCGCCGCTTCTGCCCCGCTGCCCGCTGATTTCGAAACAGAAGCCTTAAATTAGTAGCTTTATATTCTGACTGAGCTTTGTTTACATTTAAGTGACTTGAAACCACTGACCTCCATTATACAAGTACGCTGGACATAAGATATCCAGCTGTTTTTTGCGCCTATTTGAAGCGGAATCAGCGCCCCCAATGCGAGGGAAGACGTAACTTGCAAATGGCCGCTCAATCGCTATTGGTTGTACCAAAGAGAATATAATCACTACGGTGGTATAAACTAGTATTAGTTCCAAGTACTCCCACTACTGCCATCAGCGCCAATATGGCGACTTTTAAACGTCATGTTTACGTCAGATTTAGTTCTCTTCCCCCGCATTGGGGCGCTGATTCCGCTTCAAATAGGCACAAAAAACAGCTGTCATTTCAAAGGGTATCATAGATCCAGCGTACTTGTATAATGGAGGTCAGTGCTTGAAACAGACTATAGCCTGTTTTTTTTACTATAGTAAACTATTTTATAGTTTCTCAGACGGCGTGGTCTCTGAAGGCTAGCGCCGTGATAGGTTTCTGATGTCCGCAGTACTCTCTCTCCAGCGTACCTTTTTCCAGGTTCCACAGACGAGCGTAGCTATCAGAAGAGCCTGTAATATACATAAAAAACTTTTAAAATGCGAAAGAGTCTATACATCGGTATTTTTATGTCTTTCTGTCTATCTGTTACCTCTACACGCTTAAAAACTGCTGACACCATTATTTTCATTGTATTTTAAAGTTAAAGATTGTCTTGAAGAAACTCCTGTTAGCAGTAAGTCTTGATTTATTTACGTGAGTAAGACCGCCTATTTGTATTGTTTTTAATTTTATGTTGTACAAAATAGCATTTTCTAATCTATGTAAATTATTCTGTGTACATCAGTTGTCTCATTGCCAATAAACACATTTAAAAATGTAAAAAATCCCGCCATTAATATTCCTATTCTTTTAGAGTTTAGACGGTCTATTGTCTTTCTCTCTCTCTCTCTCTCACCTGTGAAGAGGTACCGGGAGTCGATGCTGAAGGCGGCGTCCCACACCCAGCGCTGGGCGTCGTGGCGCAGCTCCTGCAGCAGCGACCAGTCGCTCGTCCGCCACACGCGCGCCGAACAGTCGCCCGACGTCGTCACCAACATACTAAATTTACAAACATACAAAAAAAAAGTTTTAATAAAAAAATATTTTGGATTTTGAAATATTTGAAACTTTAAGGCCGTGTTTCCACCTGCAAGCAAACTTGCGGAAGTCTTGCGTGAGTTTCTTGCAATATTGTTTACTTTTCATACTAATTACTGCAATAAATGTCGTGCGAGAAGCTCGTGTATAAATGCTATACGAAACTAGCATTTATACACGAGCTTAGCACCGTATATCTGCGGTGACCCGCAGCGAGATCTGTCGCGAGTCCTCGCAGACATGTTTAGACATGCTGTCGCAACAACTCGCAGGAAGCGGTCGCGACGTTTACACTTGCAAGCTGCTGTCAGACACTTCTCGCGACAGTTGTCTTGCAAGTGGAAACACGGCCTAACAAAGCCTAATCTCTTTCCAGCTCTGGATTTATAAAAAGGCCGTATAGGCCTAGTGTCCTAGGGGGCGGCAGATTTCGTACATGTGGCGGCTCGCGGCGGAAATAAAGCCTACACTTATATAAATATAAATCCAGCACTGGTTCTTTCATATTGTGATATACCTCACACGACACTGTAAGGAAATATTTTTTTACCTAATGTGCCTAGAGGTAGGGTTGCCACCTTTTATTTTTGCATTTAATTCATGAAGCCCCAAGCGGCCACATCCGGCCGCGATAACAATGAAAAAGCTATTGTGTCTCGTTTTGCCACGATTGATGGGTTAAAGTACATTGGTTACTCTAAGTAAGAAAAATAAAGTACACAGTATAAAAATAAAGTACAATTTATTTTTCTTTAGTATTAAGTATATTTAAAGATATATGGTGACATCATAAAGGTAATATACCTATCGGAATAGAGAAACAATCCCGAGCTGTCAAGCTTAACCAAAATTTGATTTACATCTGTGTATACAATTATGTTTACGTGTGCGTGTCAGTGATGTACAAACATCTTGTAATTCGACAAAATATCGATCATGGAATAATAATTGTAAGATTGTAAAAACAGAATGGGATAAAATAAAACTGCATAGATAGGTATAATAAAAATTGTAATTTTGAAGTAAAATATGACTTTTCTTCAAAATGCTTGCTGAATAATTAAGTATATGCATGAATTTTTCTTCGGAGTCCAGTTTGGACGGTTAATTATTTTAAGCCATGAATTTCTGGTATCCAGGTCAGCAGGATATCTGAAAAATTGGCCAAGTGTGAGTCGGACTCGCGCATGAAGGGTGACCGGTTTCAACTGGGCATTTTCTAAAACCCGGCACGATACGACACGACATGTCATGACACGATTCGACACGACAGGTTACGTCACGTCACATCAGTACACGACACGACACGACTTCACTAGACCCTATTAATTTTCAATTCACTCTCAATGAGCCCTTTTATTTGATGCCCATCTTGCAGAAGTGCTTTTTAAAACTATTCCCCTATCTTGGATGAGCAGCCATATTGGATGTAGAATGACATTACATATGTGGAAATTTCAGAAGTCTATTACTATAGCGGTTCTTGTTATACAGCCTGGAGACAGACAGACGGACGGATGGACAGACGGACAGGCAACGAAGTCTTAGTAGTAGAGCGGGACCCGACTACTAGGACGTTTTACCCTTTGGGTGCGGACCCTTAAAAACGATAAATTATGTATGATAGTATATTAATATACTTAAACTAATTATAAACTACGGATGAGTATGTTATCATTTCAACATTCGTAGATAATTAGTATACTTAACTAAAAAATATTTTCATATCGATACTACTTATCGATAACTTGATGCAGCCCTAGTGTAAAATATATGAAAATTGTTTACACAAAATATCCTTAAATTGTGCACCATGGCTAGTCAAGTTATGTTTTCCATATAAATAAATATTTAAAGAAGTGAATTATGAAAATCAATACCAATAACTCGTAGGGAATTGGCAAAAATAAACTTAAAACTAGGTCCTGTCGATGTAGAATAATTCACCTGTGAAATGAATATTTGTCCGGGTTTTTTCGATGTGTGGATCCACAATCATTCCACAAACATTTAACCATGTTTCTAGAGCAGTATTTCTAAAAATTATTCATTATTTAACTTAAAATCACAATTTTTCTGAGAGCCCAAATTGACAACGATCGGCTCAGGGGCAGACAGACTGTCAAACAGATGAAAAAAAAGCTATGCAACCTCAAATCACGCTTCTCTTTCTACCACGCAGTGTTACTGATAGTGACATCTCGCTTACTCAGGCCTTTGTTTCTCTATTCCGATAGGTATATTTACTTTATGGGTGACATCGATTCAACATTAATCGATAAATTTCGTTTAACGAAAACTACTTACAACTTCAACAGAAATGTAAAATATTTTCGCGTACTTTATTATTAATATAAAGTACAGAGTACAATTACCTTGAATAACGTACAATACTTTATTATAAAGTACGGGGCAACCCTACCTAGAGGGCGCTGTAGACATTTTAACGTGTAATCTTTAACCAGTGAACGATCAAGAGGCTTCTAACGATACCTCATAATTATATTTTGTCTAATTCCTCCATAACCATACATACAGGTCAAGATCATAACCCGTCAAAACTTACGTGGAATCGTGGCTGAAGGTACACCTTAGCGCGTACTTCTTGTGTGCGGCGAGGTGTTTCCGCGGCACGGGGCCCCGCCCGGACCCGCCCAGCGACCACACGTAGCAGTTGCCCTTGTTGTTCACCGCCGCCATCATCTTTCCTTCAGGATCGATCGCTATGTCCTGGATGGACGCTTCCGCTTCCGGTATCTAAGAGGGAAAAGAATTGCTTCACAGTTTGAAGAAATAATAATACTTTCAATATTTTTTCCAAAAGATAAATTTTCCATCTTTTTGATAAAAGATGGCCCCATGAGAGTTTCTTACGCCGGTTCTCTTCGCCGGGTTATAATTCCCGAACCGGTGGAAGGCACCTACCTATAGTAACAAATTTTGTAAAAAAGTTAGGGTTTTTTTTTATTTTGAGATAAAAATATTGTAACATTCAGTGCAGTCCAACTGGTCACTGGTGTGTGTACAGAAATAGTACATACAAATCACTGACGTAAAAAAATACGGACATAACCTTGTCTAATCACGAGTGAAGCATAGTTATGGCCGCCCGACTCAGAGATAAAAATTCCTCGGAAAATTTCCTTTTCTAAGAAATACTTCCTGAAAACTTTCTGAAAACTTCCAAATTCGGAAGTTTTGGAAACTGACATTTATCTTATAAATACAGCTGTGACGTTTATTTTTAAATGCAAATAACACTAAAATTAGCTACTTTTTGTAGTTTTGATTAAATTGAACATACTTTAGGTATAATTATAGGTATGATGTGGAAGCAGATTTGTCCAAGGTATTATTCAGTCGCATGATTCAGATAGTTGTGATAAATATTTATCTTAAACTAGATGACGCCCGCAACTCCGATGCGCCAAAACTCGTTTATCGCGTGGGAACCGTACATTTTTCTGGCACAAAAAGTATCCTATGTCCTTTCCCGGGTCTCAAATAGTTTCGACCTCTGTGGCTCAATGGGTAGAGTGTGTGGCAGCTCAAGCCGGGAGTCGCGGATTCGAATCCCGCCGACGGAACAAAAAGTTTTTCAATGTTCTTGGGTCTTGGATGTGTATTAAATATGTGTATGATATAATAAAAATCTTAAATATATGTATACAGTATAGTATACGAGTATTAAATATATTTCCGTTGTCTGGTACCCGTAACACAAGTCCTTCAGGTCCTTAGCACGGGGACAGACTGACGTGGTGTGAAGCGTCCATAGATATTATTATATTATTATTATTATTAAATAGTATCTCCACGCCAAATTTTAGCAAAATCAGTTCAGCGGTTTGAGCGTAAAGAAGTAGCAGACAGACACACTTTCGCATTTACTTATTATATTAGTAAGTATGGATAACATTATTTTCAAACATAATTATATTGCTCAGGATTGACTTTGCTTGACACTTTTCGATTTGTTATATTATTTTTCTTTGAAACGCATAAAAATACAAACTAAACAATTTACCTCAGGAAAAAAACTAAAAATCTTTCTTTCCATATAACATTTACCCCTACTCGTCACTCCGTCAAAGTGTTACCAAAAATTTAGTCTATACAAAGACCTCGACTCGTCACGAGTAATAATTTAGAAGTTTAACCATTATTTCGCCTCTAAATAGCGGGCTATAAGTACGTACCTAAGCTTACTTTAAAAAATTTAAGCTCGTAAATTATTCCATATTTTAATAAGGTTTCTGTATTAAGTACTCAATGTATTACTATAACAAAACTATTCTAGTTTTATAAAAAAAATACTATTTCATACACGGTTTCAAAGAAAAATAATATAAAAAATTGAAAAGTGTAAAGCAATGTCAATCCTGAGCAATATAAATTATGTTTGAAAATAATGTTATCCAAGATAAATATTTATAACAACTATCTGAATCATGCGACTGAATAATAACTTGGACAAAATATCTGCTTTCATATCCATACCTATATTTTGCCTAAAGTATGTAAAATTTTATCAAAACTTTAAGAAGTAGCTAATTTTAGTGTCATTTGCTTTCAAAACTAAACGTCACAACTGTCTTCATAAGATAAATGACAGTTTTCAAAACTTCCAAATTTGGGAGTTTTCAGGAAGTACAATAAACGAAATTGCCGTACCTTGCATGCTTCACCTCTGTATAGTGTAATGCTAGGTCCGTATTTTTTTTTATGTCAGTGATACAAATATTTTAAATTGCTATTAGTTTTTGTGACCAGACTGAGCAGTGGAATGGTATTCGATAAAATGGCCGTGTGGCCTACGACAGCAGCTTTTGGCCAACAGATTTGATACTTCAATTGCCAAAAGCTTATCCTTGGACATGGCAGCCCTATAATATTTTTTTTTGCTAAACAGCTGTGTCACAAAAAGTAATGCAGGCTCACCAGTTGTTCATTATGGTCAGTCTTAAGATCCCAAATGTGTATGATTCCACTTTGTCCACCCACGAAGATCTGTGACTGATCAGGGTGGAGCGCCACAGCGTTGACCGGTGCTGGCACTTTGAAGATTCTCTGACATTGAAACTGGCGAACAGCCCTTTAAAAAAATCTAATATTAGTCAAAATCAACTATTGTTTAATAATTCATACTAATAATTTAAATGCGAGAATGCGTAGGTAATAAAGGTATATCTAAGTATTCCAAGAAAGTCATGACAGGCGGGAAAATTTTTAAATGAAATAAAAAATATGAGAACTTTATTAATTCGAGATAAAAATGTGCAAGGTGACAATATTTAAAATGTAATAAGCGTTCTCTGTGAAAATACAAAGAAAAAAATACACCTTATAAGAGTGATCAATATGTTTAGAAAAGGTGAATGCCCAACAATGTATGGACCAAAAACCCGTAATTGATTGAAACCATTTATATGGGGCACAGTAGACTACATCTACGGTATCCCAAATACAATGTCCTTTTTGGATTAAAGAATCACCAAGTACTTTAAAAACGATCGTAACCAATTGACTTTTCTTAAAGGAATCTATGATATTTAGGACGACATGATGCTACAAACGATATTGTGACGATTAGTACGTAGTAAAAACACATTTATATTTGTCTTCTGATTCTTATATTCATGTATTTAATATTAAAATATTTATCACTTTTATATCTGAAAGTATAGAATGTCAGTTTGGTATAGAAATGATATAATCTGTAAGTACATGTATTTTTAACGATTATTAATTACATGATATCAGTTAACTATCTACGTCTTTTCGAAAATAAAACGGCAAACGAGCAAACTGGTCACCTGATAGAAAGCAATTACTGTCACTCATGGACACTCTCAACATTAGTAGAGCTACAGGTGCTTTTAAGAGGGAATACGCTTTCTTCCGAAAAACGTACGGTGACATCTCTTTTTAGGGTTCCGTAGTCAACAAGGAACTCTTATAGTTTCGGTCTGTCTGTCCGTCTGTCCGTCCGCCTGTCTGTCTGTCCGTCTGTCTGTCCGCGGTTTTGCTCAGACTATAGGACCTACAAAGCTGTAATTCGGCATGAATGCACATACGATAAAATGGTATAATAAGATCTTTAAAAAAAATTTTTGAGGTAAGTACCTACACATATTTTAGCGGGGATGAATTTTTTTTTCGCGTCCACCCCACCGTGTGAGGTGTCGTTGGATAGGTTTTTTAAAAATATTATGAGTATAACATAATATAATTTTCTGATTTAGAGATGTGAAATATGAAGTTTTAAAGTGGAAAAAATATCTTTAGAGTCCTGCAGTGCCCCCCCCCCCCCCCCCTTCTAACAGCTAAATGGTTGCTTCTGGAAAAATATTCACGGGAGTAGGAAATATGCTGAATTTAAAAGAAAAACTATCATGGCTAAGAAGACTTCATAAGTTATTAAGTAATAGTCGATCAACTAAAAAAAATGTAACTATTCGGAGAAGTATTAAAGGAACTTATAATTTAAATTCCTTTAAAAACGTAACTGAGATGATGTTGTTAAATGTATAACACATAAAATATGCACATTCATTGACCATTAAAAAATATCAAAAACTAGCGGTACTACGGAACCTTATAAGTTATAGGTATTGCGCGTGGCCCGACACGCACTTGGCCGGTTTTGACTTTATTTTCTCTAAATTGTATATTCTTATACGTGTCACCATCGTTTTTACGAGGAAAACACAAAAACAAAGGAAGAAACTACATAGTTGATTCAAGGCGCTGTCTCAAAATCTCAGATTTATTTTTTCAAATTATCCGTTTCGGTTACTGTTTTGAATAAAATGAGTTACATATTTATAATCTACTATTAATGGTCTACTTTGCTGTATATAAATTATTTTAATCGACTATGGGTTTTTTTGGGCATTCACATTTTCCCGCCTGTCATGACTTTCTTGACATACTATACTGAACAAAATTAAAGGTATGGATGAGTTTTTTTCAGTGCAAAATGTACTTTTACAGTGAGTTATACAAATTTCTGCTCTAATGAAGTTGCTGTCTAGTATTTTAAATATTTTTAATTATTTCAATAAAAGTAATAAGGAAAACATATAAACATTGTACTAAGCCATATTGTTTGTTGCATTGCAGCGTTGCCAGATTTTTTTTGTGCCAAGTCGGGACTTTGGAACTTTTTGAGTGAAAAAGCGGGATTCTTCAGTCAAAAGCGGGACAAAGTAAAAAAAGGTATAAAATCAAAAAAATTCTGAATTTTTATCTTTTTATTTGCGTTAAAATAACGTTTACGTGAACGTGACAACTGACAATAGATAGCGAAAGTAGCCAAAGAAAATCCACCCGGGCTCTACCTCCCACAATCTCATCTTCATAATGCACCTTTCTTTGGGGGGTATTAGATTATCATTTATGATCCTAGATTGAGATTAAGAAAATCCTAAACTTAATTCGTGGTTTTTAACAATATTATGAGCGAAGGAACTGGGATTGAATGCCTTCCCTCTCACCCTGCAACTCTCTCCACTCCACGTTTAGGTATGAAACTCGTGAGCATTAACGACCGATCGCTCTTCTAGGGGGGGGCAGCCCCCTGCCCGTACCTCGCTACGCCCATGCACACACACAGAGTGACACTAAAATTATTGATTTAAAGTATAAAATTATAACAATTTTATAATAGTCTTGTTAAATAAGTAAGCAAAACACTATGAATAATAAAAACTAAGGAAATGCAACTCCCATACTTTGGATTGAATTTGGTTCTTTTTTGCAATCTAAAATATGTCAATATACGAAATACATTAAAATGGAAGGAAATAAAGCCGTTGACAATAATTATTGTCACTTGTATAAAAACACAAAATTGTGTACCGAATACATGCATTAAGTATGCATGTATTTGGGTCACATTTTGTAGACTTGTGGACAAAATTTTTGACACAGTTACTCTTCTTTAGTTTTTATTATTTGTAGGCAAAACATAATAAATAAGTACCTAAGATCCCAAATGCGTGCTGTGCAGTCCTCGCCACCAGAATATATCCATTTGCCATTTTCCTGAAAATAAAACAATATCACTATTACCTTATTACACAATTTTCAATTCCCTCTATAGTCTTAGTAAATGATCAATAAAAATCTTATACCCATCAAGCCCCATAAGCTCACCAGTGAGCGAGACACAATAGAATAACTATAGATTTCCAAGAAACCATGATCGAAGGATTAAATTAACGCTTCACCTCTCAAGCGGCCATATGTAGCCGCGAGAACAATAGATTTCCAAGAATCCGCAATCGAAGGATTAAATCAATCTTTTAATTCATTAATTTAATTGATAAGATCTTTACTCACCTGGAAACCAACTCTGGAGACGTTTTTGGACACACCTTCAAAGTTGATGACAGGATCTGGATTGGCACTGGCCAGGTCGTACATTCTGATGTGTTGGTAGCCACATGCAGCCACCATTTGTCCATTTGGATTGATTTCTAAATCATTGACTTGCTGTAATAGAGTTGAAAAAACAATGAAAGATTACTACATAAAGTGTAATGAATAATCAGGGCCCCCGTAAGGGCTATTGGCGCCTGTGTGCAAAAAAAGGATTTTGGCGCCCCTTTATGCAATTTTTTGGGTCCTTGGTTTTGGCGCCCCTAAAGATGGCGATTTGGCACCCCTAGAGAATGGCACCCCTAGAGGATGGCGCGCGTGTGCATTGCACACATTGCACAAAACTAATTAAAGTACATGGAGTGTGTATGAAACTTGGAGCGCGCAAAAGGAAAGACCTTGGAAACCGTGTATTTTGCTGCTACAAAAAATATAATGTTGTTCTCATACTTACTGAGTCAGGATGTTGCATGGTCCGCAAACACACACCGCTGTGAGCCTGCCATAGCTTTATAGTGTGATCGTAACCCCCAGTCACTAGTGCAACCTGGGAACCAGCCCCGGTTGATCCGTCACCCGACATTTGTCGCTTAAATTATATATTTACAATAGGTACAGAAGGTTATGTTTACAAGTGCACAGCAATGTATATCCAAAATTTCTGAAAATTGACAATGACAAGACAACTCGGAATAAGGATTCTGATGTAAAATTAACACTCAAAATTAACTGTTTGTCTGTTTAATTCTATTAATTATTGTTATTAATATTTACCAATTTAGAACATTTTCAAATTTCAATATTATTTTGGTTTTTTTTTTTTTCTTCTTTTTTGGCAACTTGACACAAAGGATGTGTATGTTGTGCCACAGACAAGGTAAAAAGGTAAGGAATATGGCGGGAAAACCATATTCCTCCTATTATAATTTTCATCATTGTTTTCATGTATCGTCAGGTCTAAAGTCTAGTCAAAGTCTAAGTAAAAGTCAATACAGTCAAGGAGTCAAGTCGGTCGATTCAGTAAAGTAGTAGACGCTTTACTGAAACTTTCGATGGAGTTTTGGAGGGAACACAAAATAGCACATTTCTGGATATTGAATTATTTTCCTACACTTGTGCACGATAACGAATATCTAATGGCTAATATCCTACCAATATTACACATTAAAAACCCAGTTAACACAATTTTAGGAAAATAATACAAAAACATAACATCATTCTTTCACATTCCCGGCAAAACTCCATGCTCATTTTTCCTGTCGGCTCTATACAAAAATTTCTTTAGAAAAATATAACTCCCTTATTATTACACATAGCTGAGTCTTTTTACATTTTATTAATTATTTAATGAGTTAATGACAAATAGGAGAACATATTTCAGCCAAAAAAAGACATCTGGAAAGTCAAGTTCCTATGTCTATGAAACTCGATTTTCGATCCACTGTGCGCCGTACGGTAAATGGTAATCACAACAATACGCACTGAGCGGGAACGTAGCAACGATGCGCACGCGGTGAAGTATGCGAGCTGGCAACGTCGCTCGTACGGATTATCGGTACGAAGAATCGATAAAAGGACCGGTATTTTTTTACCACTTTCTTAGAAATCGGTACAAATATCGATATTTTCCAGTGATACCGATACGTGAATCGATATTATAAATAAAATATCGGTATACAGTCCCTGTTACACACTGAGCCCGCTGGGCTGCTGATATAATATGTCGGCAACTTTTGTCGGCGGTCTAGTTGGCGGCTTCACATAATAAAAGTCGGAAAATTTGGTCGGCGGCATGTCGGCGGCTTGAAATGAGAAATTTATTTGGCAGTCACAGTCAGTGATTGGCACTTTCCAATGCACTGACCACTGTGTAATGTGTATTGCGCTTTACTAGATTTAGAATAAACAAGTTTGAGAACCTTTTTATATCTAGTAACACTGGCTATCGGTAATCTGCATTCGGCGATGACAGAGATGACAGACAGCGAGCGATGTACAAATTACAAAATGGCGGAAGTGTCAAAGTCAACGTTGCCGATTTGTGGGGAATTCCCCAAATTGCGGGGAATTTTAAGTTGATTGGGGATTCTTTGGGGATTGGCATTATGTGGGGAAAATGCGGGGATTTTAACATTTTGACATCTTTTTCAATAATTAGCAAATATTTCATCATTCTACATTGACACAATTAAAATCGATTGCTTGCAGTAGGTTGACAATATTGCTTGATCAGGTGATTTGCTTTTTCCTGTTCTTAAACGTGATGTCTGATGCCCTCATATTATAATGCGCTGGCTTTGTACAATTTCTGGCTGCAAGAGAAAGAATTAAAAACTGGGGGGCAGTGTCAGGTTGAACCCTCGAAGGGGGCTTTCCACAAAATATAGCAAAGAATATTTTAAATAATATTATAAAGGTTTTATTTCAACAATCTGTTTATATAAATGTATCGCTATTACCATTGATCACAGCATAAGGTCACATCAGGCCTGTCTCTGTCTGTCTCCATACAAACAGCGCGGAATCGCCGAGATATTTACCTACTATTCTGGAAAACAACCTAATTTCAATCTTTTGCATAGCGTTTAGAGTTCATAGTACAATAACTGTCTGCCGTCTCGATTCAATCTGCCAGGGCTGTCAAGCGAGCGGCGCGGCGGCGCGGGGCCGGGTATTATTACTTTTGTTTCGCGGATGTGTGCGCTGCGTATGCGACAAGTCGAGCGAGTGCCAGCCTATTGAGACTAGTCCGGTGACCGGACGCTTGCACCTAAACTTGGGAGTGAGACTTCTGTACCGTAAGGTACTATTATGTATTCGTGGTCACACGTGTGAACGGTTTGACAAATTTTGCTAAGTAGGTACTATTCTTTGTTTGTAATGTTTTTTTCAGTTAAAGGTTCTTGTATGAAAAAATAAAGAAATTAGCGTGAAACAAATAAAATTTATTGATCATTGATAACTGTTGGAGTTTCTATTAATATTAATTATAATATTACTAATAAAAACTCAAACTAATGCGAATTATACTCAGGTAGTAGAATATTGATTCGTTTTTAAAAAAATAACATGTATGGGGAATTAGCAAATTGTTGTCCCCAATTTTGGGAATTTAACCATGATTTTTGGGGAAAATCTGATAATTAGCATTGGCAGCCCTGGTCAAAGTACCTACCACCTTACGTTATTTGAATGACCTCGCGTACCGATATCAATAATAATAATTATTTTTATGATCAGAAATGGATGGTAGGTTTGGGTTTTTATGGAACAGATGGAAATTATTGGATTTGTCGAAAAAAACTATTTAATTTCGAATATCTTTAATAAACCTATTTACTTATTCATTAGTTCATAGAATGTAGACAATCTTGTTATTTTTACGCCAGAGTAATCTAATCATTACAGCAAAAGATCAGAAGATAAAAGGGAAAAATGATAAGACAAATTATAAAATAGAATCTTATATGAAATTACTTTTATTGAACATGTAAAATCCGTCTTGACATGAGGAATGCTATTCTCATTACAAAATAACACAAATGTAAATTTCAGAGACTAATCCACATTGAAAACCTACCTATAACTAATACTCTACCATACCGGTCTCTGCAACCAATATGAGTCACCGTAACTAACTAAAATACAACATACACATCAATTTTCTAAAATACCTAAAACATACACTTAAGTTTGGTACCATTTATCAGCATTGAAATTTACAATGACAGAGGTAGGTTTAATTAACAATAAGAATCATGAAATTGTCTCTAAGTTTACAATGGTGTAGTTTGATCAAAACTTGACGTCCTCTGGAGTCAAAACTTAATTCACTATGGCATTATATTGCAGCAGAAGAAAACAAAGACCAAAAGTTTTGATGAAACCACTTGAGGTACATTTCAAAAGGTGAGCATCCAGTGGTCACAGCGAACTTAACAGGGAGGGCTAACTGTACAATTCCCCAGTGATACATGCTAACACTTAACATTATTTTTTTTGAGACCTAGAAACCTTAGCCTGCAGTAAAACTTTCCAAACACTGTATTTAGCTAAAAATATTACAATTCAATAAATACTACGTTCAAAATAATTCATGTAGACATCAGAAATTGAAATATTCATCATAACATTACCAAATTAATAATAGGAGCAATTTGATCGGAATATGAGCATTACCAATATGGATTTCATACAGACTTTGGAAAGTAAGTCCCATTTTATTCTGTAATAAATTAAGTCCAAGTAAATTATTCAATATGAACAGAAATGCCTTATACAAAGAGAGATCACTCGCTTTCCTCCTCCTCGCCCTCATCATCATCACCTTCCTCCTCCTCGGACTCTTCCTTCTTCTTCTTGGCCTTCTACATGTAAACAAAAACAAGTTATTAGTAAAGAAAAAAATAAGCATTCGAATTTTAAAGTGATGAATTTTAAATTTCGATACTTACGGGTGACGCTTTCTTTGCCTTCTTCCCCCTCTTTGTTGCCTTCTTGCCGCCACCCTCACCACCACCTCCGTTGGCGTTGTAGGATTCTAAGTCTTTTGTGTATTGCTCCTTAGCTTGTGCCGCCTTTTCCTCCCATTCCTGTAAAATATCGGATATTATTAGCGAATAATGCGAGTGGACATTAGACAAAGAAATCAATGAATAAAAATACTATGCTTACACTCTTGTCTTTCATTGCCCTCCATATTTCGCCACCTTTCTTTGCGATTTCGGTTACTTTCAGTCCAGGGTTATCAGCTTTGATTTGCTCCCTTGCGCTGTTCAGCCATAGCATGTATGCGGACATGGGACGCTTTGGCTTGTCCGACATTTTCACTTTTTTCCTTGAAACAGAATACAAATTTTAGTTAATACAAGAACGCGTACTAAAACAGGCGAGAAAATCGAGCCCCTTATGACGCTAACGTGGTTCCACGCGACTCTGTGATATACTTAGCACAGCGTTTTGGCGGGAAACCCATTTGCTGGTAATACAGGAAGAATTTTTATGAACTATTAATACAATCCGCGTTTAAATAAGCTAAAATCATATAAATCCAATGCACATTTACGTATTAATTGTTAAAAATAGTTATCGCCTTATAACGAGTTCACTGGCCTATGCTTGGGTCGTACGAGCCATTTTGTTTTCACGAAATGCGTTGAAAATACGCATTTACGATTGATGACATAATTACCAAATAATCCCAAAACAATCCAACTTTAACTTGTAGAAGAACTGTTTTATTCGTTTGATGGAAAAGATTCGAGAAATTAAATATTAAAAATAGGGCGTCCTTTCTTCATACTATCTTCATACCCACGCGTACTATGGAAAGTATGGGCGAAGCATAGCCATGTTTGAATACGAATTCCAACGTGGAATCAAGGAAAAATCAACGAATAACACAGTTATTTCCACTATAATGAATTACAAAATTAATCAAATAAGTTAAAATATTGATTTGACTTACCTGATGGCAAAAATTTTGAAATTATTTTTAAACTAGTACACAACCAAACTGCAGACGTAGAGAACCAAAAGGAAATGTATGGAGCTCGAAGCAATGTTCCCAGACGAGCTAGCTTGGGTTCACTCGCGTCGCTACCGTAGCGCCACCTATCTCGACTGTGATTGGTTGATTTTGACACTGCTACCAACTTTATCAAAATGTCGCTGCACCTTGTACTACGTATATCCGTGACGTATCAAAAGCTGTTGTCAAAGCAAATTGAGTTTTATTGCAAAGAACAAAAGTTTATAATGACTTGACGCTATATTTCTCCTACATTTACTTGAAATAATTATTTAGCCGAAAAATGGATAAAAAACCTATAATATTAATAAAATAAGACATGTAGACCATGGTTTACGATGTTAAATTCATTTTCCATAACAATTTTTATATATCGTCTAATAAAAAGTATGTCAAAATGAGGCATAATGCTCTTTTGGTTTCCCCTACAGAGCAAGGCAATGTTCCTCGCGCCGTAATTTAAACCCCGCCAACGTTTGTATCCAAAACATAAAAAGCGCGGCAAACGTCCGAGGGAAAGGGATGCCAATAAAACAACGTTTGTGAATGCGTTTGTTTACGATTTGATATTTTGCAGGATCTTCTGAAATAGTTTTTATTTCCAGTCGGATAAGGTGTAGCACTTAAGGCACTAGCAATAAAATACACCTTCTGTCCAACTTTCATTCATCTTCAAGATAAAATGTTAAGTTGCAATAAGTTTTAGAAGTTAGAACTTAGAACAATCTTTCCTCCAATGCAGTCCTACTAATTAGACCCAGCATTTAACTCTTTACCTAACCCCCGTGGGCCGTGGCCCGGCCACTAAAGATTTAAGGCTTAGGCTAAAACCAAGAGCTAGACTTTATCCCAAAGCTAGCCGAAGAGACTATAGTAATCACGGTGTAGATTGGAGTGTGGACACTCTCGCCATGCCTATTAAGACATGGCGATTGACGAGAGTTTTTAATTCTATAGATCCGCAGTTCGCTGACCGTTCATTCCCACAACCTCAACTTCACTAGCGGACTATAACTAATATTGGTACTTACTTAATTGGTCATAGTAGTCCGCTGCCGCTCGCTAGTAAACTCAGACCAAATAAAAACGAGTTTTTATTTGGTCTGAGTTTTACAATATAAGTACATACCTAAACTGTACTTCGAAACTTCCATGAGCCTATTTATTTGGTCTGAGGACTGAGGAGCCTACGCGGACGACGGTCTGTCAACATGTTGAATCTGCTAAGACGGGCCAAGCTAATATCTAAGGGCACTACCGCACTACCTATGATCAGCATAGGACGATGCATGATATAATTAAGTATTTATGGTAGTGAAGATGATGACGATGATATTATTGATGATGAATGTAATTTGCATAGTAGCATACTGCATAAGATGCTTTATCTGGTCTTAAAAACAGCACCGAAACCACCAAACAAAAGGTTGTCTGGAAGAAACCGCTTTCAGCCACGTAGTAAGTACTTTAAAAACCTCAGTGTTTTCAGCGGTAAGACCGCCTGTTTGTACAGATTTCTATATTGTTTTATATTTTAGTTTGTACAAATAAAGAATTTTCTATCTATCTAATTAAGGTCTCGCGTGTTTGAGTTTCTTTAGCTTTATTTACTTACAGGCAGGGCTTCCGCTACCGGCATATATTATTATGTGCAATGTGTGCAATGCACACGGGCGCCATCCTCTAGGGGCGCCAAATCGCCATCTTTAGGGGCGCCAAAACCAAGGACCCAAAAACTTTGCCTAAAGGGGCGCCAAAATCCTTTTTTTTTGCACACAGGTGCCAGTAACCCTTACGGGGGCCCTGCTTACAGGAATTTATGAACTTATTAAACGGTATTGTTGATTAGTTCATATTTAGAATACCAAAACGTACTTTATAGTCAAAAAACTCAGGATCTTAAAAAAGGCCACAGTGCATTTTGTCCGGAACCCTTTGTATAGGATTCCGAGTTGCTCTTTGCCGGTTTTTTAGCAGAGGGTTGATACGTTTGTTACCGATCCCAACCCCTAAGCAAAATCTACAAGTAACATCGCCACAGAATATAATATAATAGTGACATCGCATAGGTCCAACTCCAACAGTACGTTACGTCGTAAATTAAAATGACAATAGTTAGCGGCTGCACTGCGTTACAAAAGCTAAATGCACCCTTCTGAGAAAAGAAAGGAGCGGCTAAAAAAGTTAGGTAACAGAATAATAGCTATTGTACTGATTACTACCTCGTCTTTTGCTGTGTTTTCTAATAAGTGTTACGATCCTGGAAGACGATTGACTCAAATGAAATTGAGATTTATTTAACCATTGTATATTTATCTGATATTTAGCTAACGGAAAACACGATTCACTTATTTTGACTCGATAGTTTTATTTTTCGAAATAAGTAACTCTATAAGTGTAACAGATATTTTTTGAAATGCCCAAAACATTTCAACAAAAATCTGTTACACTTATTGAGTTACTATCATTATATAACTTGCACTACTACACTCACACACTTTATAAAATAATAGCTAAAGGAAATATTAGTATTGTATTTAGTTTTTAAACTGTAATCATCAAAAAACAGTTTTGGGACTTACGACCTTTACTTTCGTGCTATAATGCGGAAACCGTTGTTACGCGATATTGTTCACTATTAGCTGCAGTCTAAAACACATTGCCCGAGAGCACGATTCATGGAATTATTGTATCACGATTGGAGGATAGCGTTGTGTGTAGGCGGGGCTAGCGTTTTGAGTTTTGACAGTAGGTCCTTAAGCAATGTTAATAAAACATTACAAAGTTGTGACTTTTTTTGAGCTACTTTTTACCCGATTGTAGTTACAGTTCATTACAGATATTTTAACGATAGTATAACGTTAACACTTAACAGCATATTAATAGTGTTTTTTTTTTAACTGCCAAAACGAATTCAATAGATTAGGTGTTATTAAAATATTGACAATATTAGCAATACCGTGGAGTAAGTTTTTGTAGGCTTGCGTCTGCATGAGTTTTACTTTCCTATTTTACCGTCACGGGAAAAACGTATCGGGCGGTGAGCCGTGACGTTCCACGGCAACACTGTGTGTGTTGAATATCGACGACCTCTGTGGCTCAGTGGTGAGCGCGTTGGTAGCTCAAGCCGGAGGTCGTGGGTTCGAATCCCGCCGACGGAACAAAAAAGTTTTCAATGTTCCCGGGTCTGGATGTGTATTAAATATGTGTATGTTATAATAAAAATCTTAAATATAATATGTATAGAATAAAAGTATTAAAATATATTTCCGTTGTTTGTTACCTGTAACACAAGTCCTTTAGGTACTTAGCACGGGGCCAGACTGACGTGGTGTGAAGCGTCCATAGATATTATTTATAAAAAAAAAAACAAAAAAAACATAGTGTGCAATGTGCATCGTTTTTGTTTATTAGTAATTCTAAAGGTGATCGCATATTTGTCAGCAACGTATGCGCCGCACGTGCCGATTTACGTTTACGTTACGCTCAAAGACCGAAAACGCTCAGTGAGCGAAAAAATGGCTCACAACGCGTTGTGCTCGTAGTGAAACGTCCACGACGCGAAATTCGCGTCGTGGCCCTAATGAAAACGGCCACGACGCGTTCTGGTAATCGAGAAAAGCCATGACGCGTTCTGAGCATTTAAAAACAGCCACGACGCGAATTCGTGTTGTGGCCCTAATGAATACGGCCACGACGCGTTCTGACTTTTGAAACGTTACGCAAGAGTAATTTTATAGCGCCCAAGTGTGTGCGCAATACACAAGAGCACTCTGGTTTCAATGAAACCAGGCTAGTTACGCAGGAGTACTTTTATAGTGCCCAAGTGTGTGCGCAATACACAAAAGCACTCTGGTTTAAATGAAACCAGAAACCAGGCCAGTTACGGATAGGTAATTTTGTAGTGCCCAATTGTGTGCGCAATACACAAGAACACTGGTTTCAATGAAACCAGGCCAGTTACGCAGGAGTTATTTTATAGTGCCCAAGTGTGTGCGCAATACACAAGAGCACTCTGGTTTCAATGAAACCAGGCCAGTTGCGCAGGAATAATTTTGTAGTGCCCAAGTGTGTGCGCAATACACAAGAGCACTCTGATTTCAATGAAACCAGGCCAGTTACGCAGGAGTAATTTTTATAGTGCCCAAGTGTGTGCGCAATACACAAAAGCATTCTGGTTTCAATGAAACCATGCCAGTTAAGCAGGAGTAATTTTTATAGTGCTCTTGTGTATTGCGCACACACTTGGGCACAGTTATACAATAACTCCTGCGTAACTGGCCTGGTTTCATTGAAACCAGAGTACTCTTGTGTATTGCGCACACGCTTGGGCACTATAAAATAACTCCTGCGTAACTGGCCTGGTTTCATTGAAACCAGAGTGCTCTTGTGTATTGCGCACACACTTGGGCGCTGTAAAATTACTCCTGCGTAACTGGCCTAGTTTCAGAACGCGTCGTGGCCGTTTTCATTAGGGCCACAACACGAATTCGCGTCGTGGCTGTTTTTAAATGCTCAGAACGCGTCATGGCTTTTCTCGATTACCAGAACGCGTCGTGGCCGTTTTCATTAGGGCGCATTTCGCGTCGTGGCCGTTTCACTATGACCACAACGCGTTGTGACTTGTGAGCTATTTTTTCGCTCACTGAGCGTTTTCGGTCTTTGAGCGTAACAAAGAGCGTAACATATATAATGCAATAATGTGAAACCTCGCACATTCACCTGCACCCGGCACCGTACGGTTCCGTGACAACTGTTCTGGAGATACAGCCTGCAGACGGACGGATAGACAATCCGTCCGTCTCTAGGCTACATCTCCAGAACCAGAACAGCCAAGTTTTATTAGCAATTACTCATATTATGTATTTTGTCCAGTTTACCCTAGCCCAGGGGCTCCCAATCTTTTTCAGCCTGCGGCGCAGTTATACGTCAGTCGTCACAATATTTTGTCACGGCGCTTTGCTACAGCTAGGTATAGGTCTTGCAATCTACGAGCGCGCGTAGCCTTTATTTGTAGTTGAAAATGTGAATAGACATTTTCGTTAGTGTGCGTACCTGACGGAGCAGTCAGTAGCGAGCGAGCCATGTACGCGTGTATAGATACGGTCACTCACACAACTAAGGGCGCCGCGCGCTCGTAGATTGCAAGATCTATAGTAGCTGTTAGAAAAATATATAATATAAATAAACATCTTCAATGATTATGATTATAGTTAGGTTGAGCAGGTAAATGATGAATGCTTCAAGCCCCAAGCGGTCGCATGCGACCGCGATAACAATAGAAACCTATTGTGTCTCGTTTTTTCCACAATCGAGGGATTAACAAAATTTTTTATGTCATCGATCTGCTATGTATGTACTAACAGAGAAGTTGATTGCTAGGCAGATGGGGGACCTACGTAGTTTGGTCGCGTTACGTCAAACCCAGCTGACATCCATGATCCGACCAAAATATGACGTTCGTCTATCGACTGCCTAGGAATCAATCTCCTCGATGGTACATAATAATAATTATTATATGTAATTTTATTTCATAATATTTGTGGTTTCGGATAATGATAGAGGATCGACTCACGGCGCCCCTCTTGCCTTTACACGGCGCAGCAGGGCGCCGCGGCGCACACTTTGGAAACCCCTGCTCTAGCCAATATTTTTTTTCGTGCGAACTTAAATGAAACAATTTAGGTACACTAATTAAGAACTATTTTATTACAAACTTACAAAATAACATTAATTATTGTAGCATTACAAAATATTGACACCTTGACAAGCATGAGAATAAAAATTTTAAAAACAAAAAAGTTTGAATAGTAATTTTTTAAATTGAGATTTTTGTATTCGTGACTTTTCCAAATACTTGTAACGATACCGAGAACTTTGGGGTTCACTAAGCTTCTTGGGGTTCACAAATAAAAAAAGGCGCAAAAACGTCTCCATTGCCCACAACTTGCTTTGTGATTATAGACTCTAGCACTTGTAAAATTAAGTCTATTTTTCTAAAATACACGTACAATACAGGGAAAAAATCACTCGTGTATTGTTGAAAAAGTAGTCTCTATTATAAAGATATAGAGTCGGTAATTAGAATGCAAATGTTGGGCGACATTTCTGTCGGGCGTGTGCACAGGCTTTTATTGTTGAAATTAGTTGAAACATTTTATTCTATGGTTGGAAATAAAGGTTCCTCAATCTTTATTCAAATAAAATGTGTTTTTAAATTAATCCAATTTAGGTAAATTGATTGGACAGTAAGTACCAGTCATTGGACAAAGCACAAAAACACAATATTTATTAAGGTTGCTTTAAAAACTGCCTGTTCTTTAAAAAATTAAGGCCTAATTTTAAAGAAAAACAGGTAGTTTTTAAAGCGACCTTAATAAATATTGTGTTTTTGTGCTCTGTCCAATGACTAGTCATTTAGCCCTATTTTTAAAACCTCTTAGCCGAACCAGCCGGCATTATTCTCACAGTTAAATGTTTTTAAAAGTTTTATATATAGGCTTGACATTTTTAATATTTTTATTAAACTCACGAACGGCCCAGGAGTCAAGTTGGCTGGTCAGATGGCTGCGATTTACATCACTTCACTAGTTTTCATCTGAGATTAAATTATTATGACCTGGATGCTATTTCTGTGCCCAAATAGGACATGGAAAACAATAATATGGTCTGTTATAAAGGTACCTCAGTGGCCGATTTATTTACTGGACAACCAGTGGCGTAACTATAACATCCGGGGCCCGTCGCAAATTGATGGGGCCTTATCAGTAAAAATCGTCACGTTGATAATAAAACAATGTATGCAACAATTTCTGACCTCACGGCCTCTTGAGTCGGGGCCCTTTTGTGTCGGGGCCCGGGGGCCCGTGGCATTTTGCCAGCCCTGCCACCCTATAGTTACGCCACTGTGGACAACGGTATGGAATACTGAATACAACATCACAATAACTACAATTGACTTATGTCTAATCACTGCCACTGCCGCTCCCGCTCCCACTCTCTTCGCCGGAGCCCGATGACGCTTCTGATGACGATTTCTTCGTTTTCTTAGATTCTTTGCTCTGAAAAATATATATTTTTTAAACCATGATATTATGATTCTCTACTAAAGTAGGGTTTAAACACGTTTCTAGGCGCTACGCTTACTGCTTTGCTTATAAAAATGTGTCATAGAATAATTATAATTTGATAATAAAGAATCTTTAAACCTAAACCTAATTTAACCAATCGACACATAAGCCTTGGTCAAAATACCTCAAAACCAGGTATTATAGAAAGCAAATAAATCCCATATTTTTTTCTAACTTAAATTATCAGATGCAAGTTATGAAAGCCGTCAAAATACCTCTTTGCTATCCTTTTTCGTTTCCTTCTTGGTTTCCTTCTTTTTCCCGCTGTCAGAGTCTGAGGAGCTGTCATCATCATCGATGTACTCCTTGCTCTTGAAGTTGCCGGAACCGGAACCGGCGGAGGTGTTCTTAGCCTTCTTACTGGCGGCGGCTCCCTTCTTTCTCTCCGCTGCTTTCTTTTCCTGAAAAAAAAAAAGATTAAAAAACGCTTTCATTACTTACGCGAGTAGACGAGGCGTTGTCTTTATTACACTGAATAAGAAATGCATAACTCATCATAATACCAGTCCCCATAAACATGTAAATTGAGCCTTATTGATTGGTATGAAAGTACGTGAATGTGACCTCTAGAATAACACCTTATACAGGGTGCAATTAAACCATCCTGCCAAATTTTTTCCAGGGCTTAGGTATCATTAGGAGTCCATTTAACAAAAAAAAATGGGTGTTATTTTTTTTTAATGACATATTTTATCCCATTTAAAATCGTTGCAGAATGGTTACTCGCGGCGCGGGGGAATGAGAGGGGGTGACGCGGGATGACGCGCGCGCGGGGACATGTCACGCGCGGACGACGCGTGTCCATTAATTGTAGTGTTTTTTAGGATAACTTTCAGAAGCTATTTCTCAACATATTAGTACTGAGTGACTATAAAAGAAAAAATCGGCCAAGTGCGAGTCGGACTCGCGCACGAAGGGTTCCGTACCGTCACAGAGCAAAAATAGGCCAAAAATTGTGTTTTTTGTATGGGAGCCCCCCTTAAATTTCTATTTTATTTGAATATAATTATTACTTTGTGTACATTTCAAGTGCCTACATGTTGTCATCATTGATACCGAGCAAAAAATGCTTGAAAAATCACGTTTGTTGTATGGGAGCCCCCCTTAAATATTTAATTAATTTTATTTTTAGTATTTGTTGTTATAGCGGCAACAGAAATACATAATCTGTGAAAATTTCAACTCTCTAGCTATTACCGTTCTAGAGTTACGGCCTGGAGACAGACGGACAGACATCGAAGTCTCAGTAATAGGGTCCCGTTTTTAGCCTTTGGGTACGGAACCCTAAAACTACGTGTATTTTTATTTTTAACAAGGATCAATATATCAAAATTTGGCAGGAAGGTTTAATTGCACCCTGTATATACCTTATTCAGAGTAATTTAGAAAAAAAAGGAAAAATGTGTTTATTCTAAATTCAAATTTTAAATTACCTTATCAGCTTGTTTCTTCTTCTGTTTGAATTCATCCGCGGCGCCGCTGTCTTTGTATTTCTTCATCGCTTGGTTATATTCCTCTTTCGCCTTGCTTGCCTTTTCTTCCCATTCCTGTACGAAATTAAAATTATTTTAATATCCTCTATGTACTTACGACTCATAATAGACTTTAAGCATCTATATTTTAGTAGAATACAGCGAACCGATTTTTTAAAATAACAACTTGTTTTTATAAATTTCCTTAGAGGACATACTTTACAGTCAATTTGTTAGATAATTGATTTATGTTTTATAGTATAGGAGGAGAGGGTGCTATTTTTGTAGTCACTTGAGCGTCATGGAGACCTAAGTAGTAGGTTTTGTACATTAGGTAAAGCTGATAAAAAAATAATAAGAGCGTTTTTTTTATTTCAGCGGTGGGTTCAGAAACTGCAGCCATTTTAAAGTTTTGAAAAAAATATATATTCAGAAAATTGCTTATTTAGGTAAATTATAAATATATTTTAGACAACAAGGACTAAATCATTTAGTTTAGAGCAAAATAAAATATCTGTGAAGCTAAGAAGCTAGTTAAGAAAATATGAAGTTTTATTTTTTTATATTTTAAAATGTCCCTACAGGCTTACCTAACGTGCTTTATATGGAAGCTTCTTTGGGGTAAACTAAACATCCCCTATCTTAATCTGACAGATCCGACGACATTTCAATATTAAAAAAAAAAAAAAAAAATTACCCAGCACGTGAGAAATCTGATTTCTGTACCATGATAACTAGACACATGTCGGAAGCCTATGCAAGCTTAATCTGACACGCTCGAGCTACTCCCGAAATACCCTCTTCCCCTCCCCAACTATTAAGTTTTTTTTAGTTTTTCATAGTAGCGAAAGCGCCAGTTACGGAGGCCCGGTTGGCTCACGGTTAACTTATGCGAAAGTGGCACTACACAGACCCATTTTTAACATGTGTGCTACAAACTTAAATACTAGTAAAAACTGGTAAAAAATTCAAAGTTAATTTGTAACTTGTCCTTGTGCACTCGTGAACTGGAGATAAGGACAAAATGACAGTTGACGGCTGTCGTAGTTGACAGGTAACTAAGTAAATAGCGTTGTCCACATTGTGCCTTTTTCTGTTCGTCAAGGGCATGCGTTGTAGCTCGGTCAACAGCGAACGTGAGGCATGCCCGCGACGCATGCACTCTGACCGTATCCAAAAAACAAAAATGACAATGATGGCGTTGCGTTCGTTGACGCATTAAATTATTGAATGCGCAAAAACGAAAGTTGAATAAAAGAAGATGACGAAAATTGAAGACGAAAGCGCATAGTGTGGACATAGCTTATAAACAACTTTGTTCGTGGCGTTGCCATGACATGACATGTTTTGGACATGCGCAATAAAAAACCTTCTATGTGCGGTCGCCAATATTTGGATGACATCGACAGGCGGGTGAATCTACTCAAAATGTTATTTTAGGCCAAAAATTGTGTTTTTTAAAAAACCCTTAAATATTGCTCTGAATGTTTCTGGTGTTAAAAAGCACCGAAATAGAATTCCCTTTCTGTAAGAGTCACGAAAAAAAAATTAAATAATTTAAGAGATATTTAATATTAAGTAAAAACTGTTGTTCATGACAATGGCGAAATTTGTGGAAAATGACGTGTTTACTTAGAATAATGACAATTTGTTGAGAATAATGATTATTTTAAAAATCTTATCCATATTCGTGGTGATTATATTATTATTATTATTATAAACGCCTCCGTGGTCCAGTGGTTAAGAGCGTAGCTCTTGACTCAGAGGTTGTGGGTTCGATTCCCGCGTGGGAAACATATTGTTAATTGTTATTTCCAAGTTTGGTTAGGACATTGCAAGCTGATCACCTGATTGTCTGACACTCAGAACAGGAAAATAAGGTCTGACAAGTAAGATGATCCATGCATCGGATCACGGATGGGCATGTAAAAGTCGGTCCTGCGCCTGATCTCTCGCCAGTCTTGTCGGTCGTCCGTCCCACTGCGTTATGAGAGTTAAAAGGAATAGAGAGTGTGAAAATATAATATTATAATGTTGTAATTGTTCACAATTTTTAAGCAAACGCCTGCACAAGGTACTTAGTATTTACTTACAATGTTTGTATATTAATTACTTAGTTTGCAAATAAAATCTTTGAATCTTTGCTCATGTGTACTGCGCACACACTTGGGCGCTATAAAATTACTCCTGCGTAACTTGCCTGGTTTCAATGAAACCAGCCACCGTCACCGAAACCGGTGTGGGGGTTATTATTATTATTATAAGTAAAAAATAGGATTTTCAATAAAACTTGTATGTTAGTAAAAGTATTGATTTATTATAAAAATGTATTCCCTAAAATATACCTAATAGCTGTTGCCAGCGACTTCGTCCGCGTTAACATTATTAGATCAAGTCCCAAATATTATTTTTCAAAAATATTTAATGTACAGAATTGACTTAATTTCCTACGATTTTATTCAGTAACCCAAATCCTATTAAAGCGAACGCCTTCATTATAGAAGCTCAAATCTTAAATAATTTCAGTCCAATCAGTCGAAAGTCTAAGAAAATTTCTAAAAACTTTCATCCCCTATTTCATCCCCTTAGGGGTGGAATTTATTAAATTCCTTTCTGAGGGGATGCCTACGTCATAGTATCTTTGTGCATAGTTTCAGCCCGATCGGTTTAAAATTGACAACGTTTCATACAAACTGTCAACCCTAATTCACCCTCTTGGGGGTAGAATTTCCAAAAACGCCTAAATTATATCCATTCAATTTTAATTAGTAACCCAATAATAAAGTTTCATGTTTCTAACTTAAGAAATGACGGACTTTCATTCAAACTTTCAACTCCAATTTCACCCCCTTGGGGGTAGAATTTCCAAAAACGCTTAAATACGTATTCATTCATTTTTATTCAGTAACCTAAAAATAAAGTTTCATGTTTCTAACTAAACTTCTGTTTCTAACTAAATTTCTTAAAATGACGGACTTTCATACAAACTTTCAACCCCTATTTCACCCCCTTCGGGTTAAAATTTCCAAAATTCCTTCCTTAGTGGGTGTCTACTTAATAAAATAATCCTGCTCACCAAATTTCGTGGCTGTAACTTTAACAGTTTTTGCTCTGCGATGATGAATCAGTCAGTCAGTCAGTCAGTCAGTCAGGACTTGTAATTTTATATGTATAGATACCAAAACCTACCTTTAAAAAAATTGCTCCAGTAGCTCGTGAGATAAGCCCTTTCAAATAATTTCCCCCGTTTTTTTACATTTTCCTCTATTTCTTCACTCTTATAAGTCTTAGCGTGATAAAATATAGCCTATAGCCTTCCTCGATAAATAGGCTATCTAACACTGAAAGAATTTTTCAAATCGGACCAGTAGTTCCTGAGATTAGCGCGTTCAAACTATTACTAAATAAGCATTTCATATATTTTTCCCCATTTTTTCCACATTTTCATCAATTTCTTCGCTCCTATTAGTTTTTAGCGTGATAAAATATAGCCTATAGCCTTCCTCGATAAATGGGCTATCTAACACTGAAAGATTTTTTAAAATCGGACCAGTAGTTCCTGAGATTAGCGCGTTCAAATAAGCCCTTTCAAATAATTTCCCTTCGTTTTTTCCACATTTTCCTCTATTTCTTCGCTCCTGTTATTCTTAGCGTGATAAAATATTGCCTATAGCCTTCCTCGATAAATGGGCTATCTAACACTGAAAGAATTTTTCAAATCGGGCCAGTAGTTCCTGAGATTAGCGCGTTCAAACAAACAACCTCTCCTGCTTTATAATATTGAAGTATAGATAAAAATTTTACTACTTTTCTTACTATTCTACTACTACTTTTCGAAAAGGTGTCAATTAATTACCTAATTGTAATATAGACATTGCATCGATTCGATATATTTATCCCTGTTTTCCAGAAATACAGTTACAGATTTGGTCATTATTCTGAATGATCGTCATTATGCTTTTAGGGCTATTCAGGAAAATGACGTTCAGGAAAATTACGGATTCACTAAATTCTTTTAATAATTAAGTATTGATATACAGAAAACTAAGAAAATTATTAAGAACTTAGAAATGTTGCGGGCCTTTATAACTTGGTATAAAAAAAGTAGTGAAAAACAGACAAATGTGTGGCACACATCGAGAAAGGTAAATGACGTCTTATTTGGAAATTTTTGTAGAACGTATTTCAAAGACCCACCTGCATAAAATGAAGACCTCTATCCATACCAAAGCACTGCGATCAAATAAAGTGAGCCAGCAGATTTTATCGCAAAATAGGTTTTAACCCGTCACGTAGAGTATATGGGCAAGGCATTAAAAACAAACATTGCGCAGGACAATGACGCGAATTTTATGAACATTTTAAAAATAGAATTTTTAGTTATTTAATGTAAGTTGATGTGTTATTTGTTGGTATCGAATAGTTTATTAGTTCTTTATCTTCAAATTAACATTAAGTTTTTAATCCTTTCTAGCTCATTTTTTTTTATAAATAATAAATTGTAAGCGGCAGTATCGAAACGACACGCAAAAATTTCACAATTTGGTACCTTTTTTTATAATAACTTTTGAAATATTAACTCTACTTTAAAATAGTTTTAGCAGCATTTTCGTAAGTTAATTAGACATTGAAATGTGTAATGTTACATCAAATTTACGAAGGCGTGTTGGACCCAACTTCAAAGACATGAATTTTGTGTCTCTCAAATATTCGCCCAGGCGTGCTGATTTTGGCGACGCGCTGTATCCTTGTAGAACTGTCGTTTACTCACCGACTTATCGGTCAAGTCTCGCCACAGCTCGCCTCCCTTCTTGGCGACTTCCGTGACTTTGATGCCGGGGTTTTCGTCGAGTATGGACCGTCTGTTCTCGTTCAGCCACAACATGAAAGCAGTCGCCGGTCGTTTTGGCGCGTTGGCGTCCTTCTCGCGTTTCTTGGACTTTTCTTTACGCTTGCGAGGCGCTTCCGACTGAAAAATACAAATGTTTTCTACGTAATACAAAATATAGTTTATTATGAATACTAGGCGAGGCCTGTCCTAGAAAGTTTAAAAGAACACAGGTATCGCAGTTAACAACAACCCCAGACCAAATAAAAACTCAAGACAGAGCGCTGCGAACAACGCGCGTGAAGCAGGTTTTTTAAGCATGTGTGCGCGGGCTAGTGTTGCAATATATATATATATATATATATATATATATATATATATATATATATATATATATATATATATATATATATATATATATATATATATATATATATATATATATATATATATATATATATATATACATATATATATAAAAGAAAGTGGTGTTAGTTACACTACTTATAACTCAAGAACGGATGAACCGATTTGGCTGAAAATTGGTGGAGAGATACTTTGAGTCCCGGAAAAGGACATAGGATACATTTTGTCCCGGAAAAATGTACGGTTACTGCACAATATACTTTTATGATTTGCGCGTAAACTACTTAATCGATTTTGATGAATTTTGGTATGGAGATACTTTGAGTCTCGGGAAAGGACAAGGGATACTTTTTATCCCGGAAAATGTACGGTTCCCACACAATAAACTTTTATGATTTTCGCCTAAGCTATTCAATCTATTTTGATGAAATTTGGTATGGAGATGAGTCTCGGGAAAGGACAAGGGATACTTTTTGTCCCGGAAAATGTACGGTTACCGCACAATAAACTTTTATGATTTTCGCCTAAACTATTCAATCTATTTTGATGAAATTTGGCATGGAGATACTAATTTTAATCTATCTATATAATATCAATATATATAAAAATGAATCCACAAATAAATGAAACACCAACTTGCAACCTTTTGAGAAATTGTGCGATGGCCAAAGTGTTGCAGCAGAGCAAACTAATAGTTTGGGATGAGTGCACGATGGCACTCAAAAATAAATACATTTTTTTTTATTAATTATGCCAATTCGAATTAAATAATCATCGCTAAGACAGGACAACCTCTGTCGGGTATAATATATTATTATACCCGACAGAGGTACGAGGACAGCTAGTATAATATAATATTTACACCCTTTCACGACAAAGCTCGGTATTTTGAAGTGTTTACAAATTATTTTCTAAACGCGTGCTGCTGTCACGAGTCGCGATATATACTGACGAAAAATGGCGTACTTTCGTTTTGCGTATGTGGGCGTAAGTGGCGTACTTTCGATCGGCTATACCTTGTTGTTCGCAGCGCTCTGTCTTGAGTTTTTATTTGGTCCGAGACGCAACAACAAAAATATGTCTAAAACATCCATGATAATTTTTTTCGTCTTTTGTGTCAGTCTCAAATGGAAACTGTCCAGGCAAAAAACCTTAATTCGCTTACCTATTAAGTTATACTTCTAGGCAACTCTGGTATACCTCTTACAAAATTTATTGTGCGAAATATTTACTTACCACGGTAACAGCTTTCTTTGGCTTTTTCTCCTTTTTCTTTTCCTTTTTGCTAGAGGTCGAGCCGCCTGACGCATCTGAGTCTTCTGACGAAGACGGATTTGTGTCATATCTGTGAACATATTTTGTTTTTAATAAAAATACTATGCAACATACATACATTTTTAGCCCACTATGAAGAAGTCTAATATTCCATATTATATTTTAAGATCTTTTAAAAACTGTAAAAACTCTGTCCTGCGCCTGATATTTTGTTAGTCGTGTTGCCTGTCCATCTTACTGGATTACGAGATTATAGCAAGAGAGAGTACATGGGCACACACTTGAGCACTATAAAAATCACTTCTGCGTAACTGTTCTGGTTTCAATGAAACCGACTACTCCCACCGAAACCGGCTACCATCAATACCCAAATTACTCACTCCTCAGCAACATCGCTTAGCCTTATCACTCTTGCGTGACTGGTCTGGTTTCAATGAAACCGGCTACTATTACCGAGACCGGCTGCCATCACCGAAACGTCATTAAAGGCTCCCGCACAAAACCGCGAATTCGCATCGCATCGCAATGTCATTTTATTATGAATTCTGTCGTAGATATTTGCGATGCGAATTCCCAGTTATGTGTGGGAGTCTCACTCTTCAAAACATCACTCTCATTTGCCTTATCACTTCTTTCAATGAAACAGGCTACTGTTACCGAAACCGGCTACTATCACTGAAATTACTCACTCCTCAGCAACATCGCTCTCATTAGCCTTATCCGGGTTAAAGTCTTCGTCAGTACTCTCGTCGCTGTCGCTGTCGCCCGAGTCGCGCTCCTTCGCCTCCGCCTTAACGCGCTCGAGGTACGCGTCCGGTTCCTTCTCAGTGTCGGAGTCGCCGAAGTCGTCGTCGTACAACGCCTTGTCCTGCACACCGTACGACTGGTTACGGCCAAGCGTTCACATATAATATAAAAAAAGTATGAAAATAGAACAGCAAGAGTAATACCCGCCACAAAAAAAAAACCATAGGGTAAAACGACTAGTGATTGGACAGTACCAGTCATTGGGCAAAGCACAAAAACAGGTAGACGGTAGTTTTTAAAGCAACCTTAAATACAGTGTTTTTGTGCTCTGTCCAATGACTATAGGTACTGTCCAATCACAGGTCATGTTTACCCTGTTTTTTGAATTAAACGCCCTTTGCACAGTCCACGAATTGAAAGTAGCGGGGTGAAATGCAATAAAACGTTGGTGTTACAGCATTAAAACGTTAGTGGCATTATACAATGCATTGTCTGTGGCAATTAATATGCTCTCGTGAATTTTCACTGCAAGTTGCAATTTATCTATATGAAATAGTCTACACATTCTCTTTTTGAGGGTTTCCAGTGTTTTAAAACGTTTACAGCAAACATAGGCCCATATAAATAGTCAGTACTCAAGATGCATCTCGGTCTCAAGACACGGTTCAGGCTCTGTGATTGGTTGGCTGTCAAAATTTGGACCAATCACAGAGCCGAACCGCGTCTTGAGACCGGGTCGCATCTTAAGACTATTTATACGGGCCATAGTAAGAAACAAACATAATATAGTTCAAGAGCCTGCACTTACATTCTTGCCAGTATTCTTGACGTGTAGTTTCTTTGAGGTGATATAGTCAAAGAGCTTGTCATACTCTCCCTTCTCAATACTGCTGAATGTGTGAACGCTTCCTTGTTTTAGCTCGATTTCAAAATCGAAAGACCTGAAAGTTATTTACAATTCATATTTTAACAAATATTCCGCCAGAACTCCCACTACAATAAAACTACGCGATAGTATAATATGAAAGATGAACAAGTCATGCCATGCGGTTTTAAAAATTGTTTCTGGCAAAATTTCATTGTAAATAAGATAAAAACCACACTAGTATTATAAATGCCAATGTTTGTATGTCGGTTTGAAACCGCAAAACAAAGTATGTTTCGATTTCGTATGTATGTAAGTACCAGGGAAAGAACCTAAAATACTTGCATATATAGTCTGTCAAGAAAGTCATGACAGGCGGTAAAATTTTCTAAACGTAATCACGCTTATATAAGGTGTATTTTTTTCTTCGTATTTTCACAGAGAACGCTTATTACATTTTAAATATTGTCACCTTGCACATTTTCGTCTCGAAATAATAAAGTTCTCATA
Organism: Polyommatus iphigenia; assembly: GCA_963422495.1. Classification (NCBI taxonomy): domain Eukaryota; kingdom Metazoa; phylum Arthropoda; class Insecta; order Lepidoptera; family Lycaenidae; genus Polyommatus; species Polyommatus iphigenia. The sequence continues at coordinate 947,980 of OY730184.1, read as the reverse complement.
TTTTTTATTTCATTTAAAAATTTTCCCGCCTGTCATGACTTTCTTGACAGACTATAGTTCTCCTTCCAAAAAAATGTATGGTTTATGTTAAATAAAGTTTGGGATACATCAAGTAAATGTAAGCTATATTTATATATTCATTGTGCAATTCACTCACTTGGTAGACGAAGCGCCTCCTCTCGCGAAGTTGACAGACGCGATCTCCTCGAAGCGTATATGTACGGGCGGCTTGTGGACGTATATGAAACCTTTCTCCAACGGATACAGGTAACCCGCCGCTGCTTTGTATGAGCAAGCTATAGCGGGGGTTTTGTGATGACTGAAAACAGGTAATACTGAGTATTAATAACTTAATTGGGAGGACAAAATTCCTTATCACACTAGCGAGTTGCGAACGATTGGAAAGCGGGCGATAAAAAAAAATACGATTATTTCAGGCTATTTTAACCCATATTTTGTTAGTAAACAACGCTATGTTGAATAAGTTACAAAAAATATTAGTTTAAGTATTTGCCACCCTCTGGTGCTCCGGGTACATGCACATGTGCATGGATACAATGCCCCAGAAGGGGGCTGTCCAGCTTGGCGCTGAGCACTTTCAGGATGTTGTTGGGGCTGCCCCGCGTGCGGAACATCAGCGATACAATGCGACGTCACAGCACGGTGTGAAAGCACTAAACCAGCGAGTAAGCCCCACAAATATAACGATAAGACATCTAAATAAGTCATAGGTCAATGAACATTTTTAACAGTTAATGCGACCTATTTTTTAAGCCTTTGAATCTGGTATTCCAAGAATGATAAGGATTTGCTGTTTAAGTGAGATGTTACATATTATGGTTTTATTATACATTCTTTCAACATAATGTGTGTTACATAATATTGTGACATAACGCCGAAACATACTGTGATAAATTGTACCTTATATTTTATCACAATCCTCTATCGTGGCAATAAATATATGTATTTACACAGCTATTCAAGGTTTGCTGCCTTAGACTATCATGCTACTTTCTCAGTATTTCAGACAAAGACACGTGTCATGTACACTGTACAGCTTGTATTGCTACATTAAGCTGATCGCAAATTTGTCCGCACCGTACGCGTCGAACGCACCGCATAGTACACGAAATGCCGCGCGTACGGTGCGGACGAACGTGCGAGGTTTTACATCATTTCATACAACGAATTCTAAAATGCGGCGCGTTCGTGCTGATAAATTGATCGCACCTTATGTAAAATTTTAAATGAACATACCCCAAGAAATCTCCTGGTCCAGTTACTCTTCGGTTTATGATGACTTTCATGATCTTAGCAAGCACCTCATATGTGGGACCAGACAGTTCTTTTGTTATTTTACCTTCATATTTCTCTTTGAGTTCCTCCCTGAAAACATAAACATTCATATAGTGATGAAACACAACAAATCAGATGCATGACAAGCTATGTCCACATTATGCGCTTTCATCTTCAATTTTCGTCATCTTTCTTTCAACTTTCGTTTTGGCGCATTCAATAATTGAATGCGTCAACGAACGCAACGCCAACATTGTCATTTTTGTTTTTTGGATACGGTCAGAGGGCATGCGTCGCGGGCATGCCTCACGTTCGCTGTTGACTGCGCTATAACGCATGCCCTTGACGAACAGAAAAAGGCACATGTGGACAAAGCTAATAGGACATGATTCATGCAAGGTATTCAACTGGTTAAACAATAATATTCATCCATGAAGTAAGATGATTGCAATCAAAGAATAAAAAAAGATACACATAGTACAGATATAAACAAAGGAATACAGAATTGGCTCTAATTTGTTGGATTACTCTATCTTTATTTAATACTAGATGACGCCCGCAACTCCGTTGCGCCAAAACTTGTTTATCGCGCGGGAACAGTACATTTTCCCGGGACAAACAGTATCCTATGTCCTTTCCCGGGACTCAAAGTATCTCCATGCCAAATTTCAGCAAAATCGGTTCAGCGGTTTGGGCGCGAAGAGGTAACAGACAGACAGACACACACTTTTGCATTTATAATATTAGTATGGATTTATATACTTTAATAATAGCTTAGTAATACATACTCTGTGAATGGTAGTTCCAAGCTCGTCTCCTCTTCTATACCAAATAACAGAACCAGGAAATGATACCTGGTCTGCCCCTGCTTGATCGGTGGATCCAGTGACACCACAAAGAACATCTGTCTCGTGTCCTTGTGGGGAAGTAGAAAGAGACGCAATACTGTTGACATTGGAATTTTGTAATCAAAGGTTTTACCGTGTAGCTGGAAGAATGCTTGGAACACTTTGATGTCGTAGCGACCACTGAAAACCAACAAAATAATGATTAAATGCTGGCACAAAAATTGTAATTTTTGGTTTTAAAAAATAAAAAAGCAAAGCGTTGAATGATCCCAGTAAGTTTCCAAATCAAAGTTGAACAAGAATTATTGTGAAATACTGCAGTGAACATTTGGGGACCCAGTGAAAAATATGACTTTTGGAATATAATTTTAAGCTCCGTTTAGACCAAACGAGCGAATGCTCATTCTAGTAAAGCTCTTTTGATGTAAACTAACAACGAGCATTCTTTTGTTGTTCTAGTGTGTTCGCCACGTGTTCGGCGGTAAATAGGTAGAATGCTCTAAGAATCTCGCTCGTTTGGTGTAAACGACGCAAGAGCGCTCGGGCAATTGCCTAGAGCGTTCTTTCGTGTTCGGACGTGCTCGCTCTTCGAGGCGGTCTCTTCAAAAGGATTCTAGTGTTCTTGAAATATTTTACTTTTTGGCGGGTTTTTTAAATTATCGAGTATACTTCTTTTATTAAATTCGTCACCCACCAACGTCTTTTCCTTCTTTTCTTTTTCATTAATTGCGTTATAACAATAAATACAGCACTTGAAATCACAATATCGCTATTACAGTCAGATATTGTGTAGTTGTTACGTAGTTTATATACTCTTTGAGTGTAGTGTGAACCCTACTACTTATCGTTGACGAATGAGTAATGAGCATTCGCTCGTTTGGTCTAAACGGAGCTATGTGATTCTCATCTATAGAACAAAAATTCTTATTCTTGATGTTCTTGTTGATTCGATTGGTGTAAACGATCTAAAGTATGTTGTAGCGAATTATAGTTTACACTAAACGAATACGAAAGAATGTTCTTGTGCTGTTCTTGCTCTATGTTCTTTTGGTGTAAACCCACCTTTAGAGATAAAAGGAATAGTTATTAACATGCAAAATAACTATTATTTTTCATAAAGAAATTTTAAAACAGATTATTTCACTTTATTAATTCAAATGGTTTCACAATATTCTTTAATATTTGCAACTTACCGAGGTGTAAGACATTGGAGTTCTCTGAAGATGGCAATAGCGTCTCCAGAGACAGATATGACGCTGGCCTTGTTCATAACCTGCTGGTGGAAGGCCTCCACAGCATCCATGTCTCCAGCCAGCTCGTTACTCGGTATGTGGAACCTCATCTCCATCAGTGACACTGGAGTATCATCATTCTAGAATGCAAGTGATGTGATTATGGTACTATTTTTTCGTAGCTCTCTTGTTAAATAGCAAAAATCTAATGATATATATAAATTATAAATGTCGCCAATATTGATAATTCTAGCAATATTGGGTACACCAAAACCTAGTGTCTCAAGCTCTGTGACAAAGGTAAATGTCATAAAAGTATATTTTTCAGAACACTTGGCAATACTGCGCATGCAAATCCCTAATGAAAAAAAAGAACTAACAATCATCCAAGTATATGCTCCCACCCAACAAGCTAGATCCAGTGAAATAGATGAATTCTACAATGTTTTATCAGAAGAAGCAAAGAAATATGCAGAAACCAACCTTATAGATGGGAAGACGAAATTAAACTAACTGCTGGACCCTACTGGACAAGAGTAGCACAGGATAGAAAATACTGGAAACAGCTGGAGGAGGGCTTTGCCAACAGGCACACCGAATTAAGAGACTATATATAACAAGAAAATTAGTATAACACTGCAAAACAGACAATCCCCATTGCTGGACCCTACTGGACAAGAGTAGCACAGGATAGAAAATACTGGAAACAGCTGGAGGAGGGCTTTGCCAACAGGCACACCGAATTAAGAGACTATATATAACAAGAAAATTCTTATAACACTGCAAAACAGATAATTCGGAAAAAAAGGCTAAATAATAATATTTTTCAGAAAAATAAATACAGTTTAAAATGTATCTTAATGACTGAGGAAAATCACTACCAACTGTCCTAAAGGGTAAACTCTAATAATTCTTATGCCCGGGACACACGAGGCTAGTTTTTCGGGCTAGGATAGCAAGCTAGTTTTTTACCAAACTGTTCTGGCTTGCTGACCTAGCTTGGAGCATGCTAGTTCTGTTTTACAAATGAAGATAGTTTTGTCTACACGAGGCCAGAAGTACTAGCTTGCTAGCTTACAAACACTAGCTTGCTATCCTGGCTTGAAGGGCTGGCCTCGTGTGTCCCGGGCATTATTGACAGCAAATTTTTTTTTTGTGTTAAGAACAAAACTGTCCCCAAAGTTGCTTTGTCCACACTAGAGAAAGTAAAGAATAACAATTACAATTATGTAATATCTTTGTTGCGCTTGCCAAAACCTCTATGTGTATAAATTAGTCAAGTTTTCAGGGGTAGACAATAAACCATTTTATTTAATGATTGATGGACTTATCAATAATTTAAAAATGCAGTTTGGTGCCAAAAAATATTATGTACTTATAAACTAAGACTTTTTAGTTTATTGATAAATCCATTATTTATTAAATAAAATAGTTTATTGTGTCCCCTAATTTGACTAAACACACATAGATGTTTTGGCAAGCGCACCAACATTATGAAAATACCTGATGGAATTCAAGTGTGACCTCATTCTTGCCAGTATTACACTGTGATACATAATGCAGGGGGATTTCAAAGGCTGTGTTGGAGCCTACATTGAAGCTCAGCACTGCACCGTTAAATTTAGCCGTACCCCAGTTCCAGCCCTTGAGAGAAAGTTCTTTCTCCAACATGTCTTTGTTGTAGTTATTTTTGAAGAATTTTGCCACTTTTTCTTGTTCCTGTAATAATTTAAGTAAAAAAATCAAATCATGCATTATTCCTTCGATCGCAGTTTCTTGGAAATCTATTGTTTACGAGGTCGAATTCGACCGCTTGGGAGTTGATAGGTTAATTCTTTTATTTATCAAAGGCAATGTGACTTTTAGAATACCAAATAAAACACACACTTTTAATATTATTATAATATTTAAATATTAAAAGGATGAGAACTTTAGGTTGTGTTTGATTGTGATATTTTGCACATTTCCTACATTTTCCTGATATATTGCTATTGCTTGTTGACTTCATAATATGCATAATGTGGCTTCAAGCTCTATTCGAAAACATTGTAATCCTCCATATTAAAAAATATAAATCCTAATAGCATTTGAATCTAATACAGTGCAACCTTGATATAGCAAATCTGAGGGGAATAAGAAAATATTCGTTATATCATGTTATATCAAGTAATTCGCTGAACTGAGGTTTGTTATATTGAGGTTATGTTGGTCCTAAATTCGTTATAAAGAGGTGAAAAAAAAAGTTTAATTTACCTCAACATTACATACTCATTTTGATAAAGCGAATAACTTTTACTAATAAATGATAACACATTTTTATCAAATTATTTATTGTAATAATAATTTTTCTATTTAAAAACAATTAGGTAGGTAACAAAATTTTTTCTAACTCAAAATTAAATGCAGTGAAATCCGTAAAAGTAGGTACCTACATATCTTGGTAGGTACGTTAATGTTAATTTCATTAAAAGTAATAATATGTAGGTAATTAATTTTAATGTTCATTTCAAAGATTCGCACAACGAAACTTACCAATTACTTTTCATCAAACAACAATGATTGTTTTACGAACAAATGCGTGTAGAAACATGTCGCGACATGAATCACATACTATGTCATACACTGGTGGAAACTTTATATAAAGGTTTTGGGTTGACAAAATTCGTTAATTAGCGGTATTTATACTTTCTCTTGATGGTTGAAAATTCGTTTTATAGAGGATGTTTGCATAAATGTTCGTAATGTAAAGGTATATTTTATATTGACTCTTATGGACAATTCAAGGGGATTACGAAAAATTTGTTAAATAGAGGAAGTCGTTTTATTGAGGTACGTTATATTAAGGTTGCACTGTATTCCCAAGCAGCAACCAAGCGTAATGAACATCTAAAAAGTAGCCAATATAGCACTTAACGCTGTTTTAGAGCTGTATAAGAGCGTTGAAGAGATATTGTAGTGTTATAATGTCGGTTTAGGAGTAATTATTCAGCTCTAGCTGTATTAAGTCTGTATTAAGAAGTCAAAGTACGCTTAAAGTTCTAAATCAGTGTATCGAAACTGTCATGTACAGCTTTAAGTTTCCTGTAACGCTTTGATCCGAATTTTAGTATTAAAGTTGTACAATAGCTGTATTATGCATACCGTCACTTACTTAATACAGCTTAGAGCTGTATTATGGTGGTCCTCAAATCTTGTTGCTGTATTATGGAGTAGCCAAACTCTCTTCTACAGCTTCTTTTTATGGTGTAATTGTACACCCTTTTACAGACTAAAGCTGTATAATTTCTCTCTTTGACAGTAATAAACAGCAATAATAGTAAATTTATTCCTTTATACAGCCCATCAACTGCTTAAAGCTGAATACTATATCCATTACCTACATAGTACAGCTATTAATGCTATAAGACCATCAAAATAGAATTTAGGCTGTTTAGCAAATTGTCGCCATTTTATCAATTACAAATCGAAGATTACGAACATGAGTACATAAAAATTAGACTAATGTTATTATATTTATCAATATTTTTAGTTTGTCCAACAACCTTCTATGCACCAACAAGGCTCTACGTCCATTAATTCAAACTTTTTAATTTCTAACCTATAAAAACCATATTTAGTAACCTTATTTAATATCTCTTCCTTGATTATTTTGCTGGCGCGTTTATTTTTTATCACAAAACATATATATAACCACAATAAATTTATTTTTGCACGATAATGCACTGTATCCTGCCCCTATCGAATCTCCTTAAACACAGCGTTTATAATATGTTACTTCAATCAACAGTTATTTTAAACGCCATCATTAAAATATATCTTCTGTTTCGTTTTAATTCTTTTGTTACTCTGTTCAACAGACTTTTTACAGCGAAAAGCTGAACAAGTGAGTTACAATGGAATAATTGGAGTGTATTGGTTTCTTTGTACACCATAGTACAGCTGAAAAGCAGCTATTATACAGCCTATTTTTGCTTATACAGCTTCTGTACAGCCAATATAACGCAAAACGCTGTATAATTTGTGCCCATTTCAGGGCAATGGGCTGTATAAGCGCTTATACAGCTTTTATGCAGCCTGGAAATACATCATTAAGAGTATAAACGACTTTTAATACAGCTGTTATACAGCTTGTGATGCTGCTTGGGTTAGGTTGGAATCCTACAAATTAGAAAAAACTAAGGAAACATAACTCCCATTATCCAATTTTAAATTTGGTTCCTTTCGTAAATGTCACGTAAGGTCAGCCTGATACCGCTGAAGGCCACCTAAATATTGCAAATGTATTGAAATGTTTTTTGACGGAGTTACTTTACATTATTTTTTATTATTTGTAGTTTGAATCTAATAAGGTTTTGATTTTGCTTGTACTTACCCCCTCTTTGAAACCACCATATCTGTGTAGAGTGCCATTTTTGAGAAAAACTCTCAATCCCCAAGAACCAATGAACTTTTGAAAGTTAACCAGTTCAATATCATTTGCTGATATTTGTTCCACCTTGCCAGTTTTGCTATTTTTAAATACTATGTTTTGGTCCGTCATTTTTAATCTGCCTGGTACCTGGAATTTCAAATTATATATCTCAGTTTTACGTAGTGTGTAGATAAAGTGTGAGAGGTGCTTCACAAAGTAGCAATTTGCTAAGAGAAAGAATGTTGGACTAAATTAGTTAACATTAGACAGTGTTAAACATTTTTGGCTTTATACCATACTTGAGGTTCAAAAAGGATTTTTATTGATTGCAAGCTCGTGTATTATCTTATTTACAAAGAAACGATGGGATGAGGTCGAAAGCATGATGGCTCACAAAATGTCTATGATGTCTATATAGCATTCTGAAAACTTACCATAGCGCCTTTGATTTCAGCTTTTACATCGTTATATTCTAGAAACTCCATTATTAATTACTTGATTCTTGAAAATTTGAATAATATAGCGAACAAAATATTATTTTCTATACAAAAGGAGCAAACAGCATTGAAAAAATATTTAGCGGCTGTTTACATGTCAAACTAATGTCTTTCTTTCTTTTTCTTCTTTTTTGGCAACTTGACACAAAGGATGTGTATGTTGTGCCACAGACAAGGTAAAAAGGTAAGGAATATGGCGGGAAAACCATATTCCTCCTATTATAATTTTCATCATCGTTTTCATGTATCGTCAGGTCTAAAGTCTAATCAAAGTCTAAGTAAAAGTCAATACAGTCACAGGAGTCAAGTCGGTCGATTCAGTAAAGTGGTAGACGCTTTACTGAAACTTTCGATGGAGTTTTGGAGGGAACACAAAATAGCACGTTTCTGGATATTACATCACTTTCCTACACTTGTGCATGAACACGAATATCTAATGGTTAATATTCTACCAATATTACACATTAAAAACCCAGCTAACACAATTTTAGGAAAATAATACAAAAACACAACAGCACTCTTTCACATGCCCCCCTTAAACTCCTACAAAATATCAAACTAATGTCTTTCTTTTCTTTCTTTTTCTTCTTTTCTTGGCAACTTGACACAGAGATGCGTATGCTGTGCCACAGACAAGGTAAAAAGGTAAGGAACGGCGGAAGGAATAAAGAATAACGGAATTTGGAAGAAAGTTAATGGAGTTTTGGCGGGCATGTGAAAGAGTGCTGTTGTGTTTTTATATTATTTTCCTAAAATTGTGTTAGCTGGGTTTTTAATGTGTAATATTGGTAGAATATTAACCATTAGATATTCGTGTTTATGCACAAGTGTAGGAAAGTGATGTAATATCCAGAAACGTGCTATTTTGTGTTCCCTCCAAAACTCCATCGAAAGTTTCAGTAAAGCGTCTACCACTTTACTGAATCGACCGACTTGACTCCTGTGACTGTATTGACTTTTACTTAGACTTTGATTAGACTTTAGACCTGACGATACATGAAAACGATGATGAAAATTATAATAGGAGGAATATGGTTTTCCCGCCATATTCCTTACCTTTTTACCTTGTCTGTGGCACAACATACACATCCTTTGTGTCAAGTTGCCAAAAAAGAAGAAAAAGAAAAGAAAAAGAAAGAAAGTTAATTAAATCAGTGCGGTAAATTAAATTCTATAAACTAAATAAAATAAACATACTTATTCTAGGTATTAATATTATTTAATGTTAAGTAATTAGATATACAACTATATACACATTTATCATTAGAACTAAGAAGTATATTTACAGAAGTAAGAAATGGAATAGGGATTAAAGACAAATTATGATACAATTGGGAATGATCATGGAGGGAACATGAAAGGATAATGTGGTTCAAGTCACCTACATCTCCACAGTCGCATAAATCATCATCTCTGACGCCAATTCTCCTAAGATGCGTTGGAATGCACATATGACTGTGAGAATAATGCGTAGAGGCCAAAGGAAGATCTTCCGACTGAGCGAGGTGGTATGCCCGGTCAGGCCGAAGCCCACGTGATACATTTCAGCTGTCGTATATATACCGACGCGCTCAGAAAACTTCGACAGCGCGATGCAGGAATGTTAGGCGAATTGTGGGTACCGCCACATCACTCCCCCCCAAAGACCGGAGGTCGAATCTTGAAATCTTGTCGCTTGAGTCGCCAGTGCCAGTGGAGTTCCAGTGAGTCGGAACTGTTGCAGTGAGTCCCAGTGAGTCGGAACTGTAAGCTGCTGCACGGGATCCAGTGAGTCGGATAAGCTGCCGTGCGAGGCCGATGCTACGTGCTGACCAGGAGAGATGTGCTCTGCTTGCTGACCGGTCGGTGTAGTGAGAAAGCCCGATGATGCCGATGCGGAGTCGCCCAGGCCACGGTACGTTGCGGCTAGTGGACGATGTACCCGATGAGGCGATGCTGGCTGGCGCGGTGCGGAGGGGCGGGGAGCGATGATGATGAAGGAGGCGTGTTCTGTCGAGGGTCACCAATGGAATAAGCGTGGTGGCCACAAAGGAAGATCTTCCGACCGAGCGAGCTGGTATGCCCGGTCAGGCCGAAGCCCACGTGATACATTTCAGCTGTCGTATATATACCGACGCGCTCAGAAAACTTCGATAGCGCGATGCAGGAATGTTAGGCGAATTGTGGGTACCGCCACATGACCAAGTCTCATCCGAATAATTGACGTTGTTATATTTTTAGAAAGGAAAATATTAGAAAACCAGGGCTTAGTAGGGAACTCTGGTTGAATTTTACGATACTGTATAGCTTTTGTTTGACTGCTCAAGGCCCATAACTTATTCCAAGATTTCAATAGGGAACCCCGTGCCAGAGAAGCCAAATCATGCGCATAATTATTAAAAGGGAACAAATCGCCACTAAAAACAGCCTCTTTTGCCAATTTGTCAGCAATTTCATTGCCAACAATGCCGCAATGGCTCGGTATCCATATAAATGTTATTGAAAAGCCTTGAAGTTTACATTGATATAGAAGGTTTCTAACTTGGACAATAATTGGATAACAATTTTTTGATTTAAAATGAAATTTAATCAGGGATTGTAGAGCGCTTAAAGAATCTGTAAATATTAGTGTCTCTTTAAGCCTGCCAAGTAAAATATACTCAACAGCCTTAAAAAGGCCGTAACACTCTCCTGTAAAAACAGATGTTTCAGGCGGAAACTTTACTTTTTGTACAATATTATACTGTAAATGGTAGACGCCAACTCCAACACAACTATCTGTAGTATTCTTCGATGCATCTGTATATATGTGGTGGTAGCCCTGCCAATTGTTATTCGTGATGTACTTAAATATATTGTTAGCGAAATATGTATCAGTTTTTTTAATGCCAATGTCTAATCTAATATCTGGCACAAGCATTAGTGCTTCATATGCTGAATCAAATAATGGAAAAGTTTGAGAACGAAAAGTGGGGGGGGTCAATGACTAAGAATTTACGATAGCTAGTGAGAAGTAAGGGATGAGATTTATGATGCCAGTATTTATTATTATTTATTACTATGACACAAATGAAATAAGGTTCTAAGTTTGGGAATTAAGGGGTGATTTTTAAATTGGTAACAACGAACAAAATATTTATCCGCCAGATATTGTCGACGGAGTTGAAGAGGAGGTTCGCAACATTCTAACTGAAGTGCGTTTATGGGAGATGATCTCATAGCTCCGCAGATTATACGCAAGGCTTTCGCTTGTATTTTGTCCATTTTTTGTAAACCAGTTACGCTACACGGCTCTAAAAGAAAAGTGCCATACTCTAGGACACTTCTAATTATTGCATTGTAAATTAATTTCATAGTAAATGGGTGTGATCCCCACCAAACACCAGATAAACACCTTAACATATTTAGAAGCCGCTCACATTTGGCACAGATGTAATCGATGTGTGCGTTGCCATTTAATTTTCCATCCAAATATAGCCCTAAAAATTTGACTTTGTCTTTAACAGGAATCGGCGCACCATCATAAATAATAGTTATCGGGGGAGGCATACGCATTCTGGTAAATAAGACGACGGAACTTTTGTTGATCGATAAGTCTAAACCATGCTTGTCCATCCAAGATTTTAACTGTTTCAAAGCATTAATAAGATCTCTACAAGCAATATTTATAGAACTATTGATTACATAAATAGCCTTGTCATCGGCATATTGAAGTAATTTTATTATACTTAAATCTAGACAATTTTCTAAGTCGGATGTGTAAATATCGTAAAGTAATGGACTTAAAACTGACCCCTGAGGAATACCTTTCCGAATAGTTCTAGTTTCCAAAGAGTTGTTTAAAACTATTATTCTGTCTATTAAAATATTAATAATGAAATTAACTAAAATTAAAGGCAAACCAAATTGTATTAATAGCTTTTCTTTTAAGATACTTATGATAATATTATCTTATGCAGAATTTATATCCAAAAAAGACGCAATGACAGATTTATTTTCTGTGAATGCTGTGCGTATATCTGTGGTTAATATGGCAATATTATCTATGGTACCTCTACCTTTACGGAATCCAAATTGTGTATTCGAAAGGAGATTATGTTTCTACAAATATATAATAATAATCTGTGGTTATGTTACACTATAAACCATTCTAGTCTGTTTTTAGCTAAATGTTCTGCAATCTTTAATAAAACAGAGGAGAGCACAATGGGGCGATATGATGTAGCCAAAGATGGGGGTTTGTTGGGTTTTGGAACTGGGATAACTTTTTGTTTTTTCCATGCAGCAGGTAAATTACCAGTTAATAAAATTTGGTTAATTAACTTGAGGTAGTACTGTAAAATTTCTTCATCAGCATGTTGAAAGAAGGAATATGGAATGCCATCCAATCCGGGAGAAGAATCTTTCAAGTTTTGTACTACCCCTTTTAACTCTTCTATTGTAAAGAGTGAATCTAGTTCTTCCGAATTAACATTTTGTAAAGGAGGAGGTGGTTCGTTAGAAATAGTAGGAGGAGCTAAATTGTCTAGAAACTCAGAAGCTAAAGAATCAGATATAGGGTGAGGAGTAGTGAATGCAGATCTATACCGTCTTATGTTTTTCCATACTATAGTAGGATGAATACCTGGATTTAATGATAAACAAAAATTTCTCCAACTTAGTATCTTCTTTTTCCTAAATAATTTCTTAGTATCTTTAAGACAATCAAGATACAGCTGGTAGTTGGCTATGTTTGGATTTAAATTATATTGTTTTTCAATCTCTTTTCTATTCTTAATGGCAACTGTGCATTCTTGATCCCACCAAGGTGGAGATGGTGTATGATGGTGTGAAGTATTTTTTTTTGTAAATGATTCATCAGCAGCTTTAATAAATGCTGAAGTCAAAGCCTCAGCACATAGTGATTCATTTTCTGATGATATTTCGGGAAGAAAAGATAACTGATTTCTGAGTAAAGTTTGAAATTTATCCCAGTTAGAATTACTGCTAATATGATATTTTATTGATGCAGACTGATTTGATTTACTTTTATCTTTACCTGGAAATGATAGAATTATAGGAAAATGATCACTGCCATGGCTTGACTCCAACATGTACCAATGAAAAACAGATGATAGATTAGGTGAACATATTGACAAATCTGGTACACTACAACCTTCATGAGGAGCAGTGCGACAAGTCGGTTGGCCAGAATTAAGAATACACAGTTTATTATAATCTATTAAGTCTAAAACTTCGTAACCCCATTGATTGTCTTTGTGACTCCCCCATGACTGGTGCTGGGCATTGAAGTCTCCTAATATTACCACTGGTTGTGGTAATTGACTAATAATACTTTTTATTTCAGAGAAAATGCAGTATGAAGGATGAGGTATATACAGTGAAATAAAACATGTGTTATTTACAGATGCAGCAATGATTGAAAAATCAGAGTTATGTGAAGGAAGAGGTATGTGATGAAATGATTGATGGTGTTTGATGAGCATGGCTGTACCACCATACCCATCTGATCTGTCTTCCCTGAGACAAGTGTAGCCAGAAATCCTAAAAAGTGATTCCGGCTTGAGCCATGTCTCTTGTAAGGAAAAGACAATAGGTTTGTATTTATTAATTAAAAAAATAATTTCGTGTTTTTTACTAACCACACTGCGGCAGTTCCACTGGACTATGTTGTCCATTGTTGAAAGTGGTATTAATTTATGATTCAGTGGTGAATATGGCAGCGTTGGACGGTGATAAAGATGATAATGATGTAATCAGTTTGTTTAATGCTAAAATTGTTTCATGTATTGAATCCATGTTAATACCGGGAGCTGGATATGCAGATCCATTATCCTACTGGAGGATTATAATCTTTTATTAAACTATTATGTGTTTGTCTGTCATACCCATTTTGTTGTTTCTGTGGCAGTTTTGGTTGTTTGAAAACAGTTTTTTTATATGACCGTTGCATTAAATTCAAATTCTGTTTATTATTATTGTTGTTGAAAAATGATTTTTGTGTATTTACAGGTGATGATGATGAAGAAGTAGATGACATTAATACGTCAGAATATAATTTTGAAATGGGAGGATGTAACTTCGAAGCTTCTGAGTAGGATAGACAATTATGAGCCATTGACTCCTTAATTGATTTTTGGCATTGGAATTCTGGTTAATTTTTATCAGTTGCAATGTGCGAACCGTGGCAAATACAACAATAAATAGACTCCTCTTCAACTGAGCAACTATCACCAGCATGCCCTTGGCCACACCTAAAACATCTAGTTGTTGACCGACATTGGTTTTTGACATGTCCGTATCTACAGCAATTGAAGCACTGTATTGTAGGGAATATATATAAGTCTACAGGAAGTGCATTATAGCACATGAAGACTCTCTTTGGTAATGTCTGTCTGTCAAATGTTATTACGACAGATTCGGTGTTATTAAATTGAGCGATTCCATTCACTATTGTTTTTTTCTTTAACCTTCTGATTTTTAATATTTCACCACATCCAATTGGTAAAGTAATATTATTAATAACATCATCATCGGACCAATCAGCAGGTATACCTCTAACTAATCCTATTCTACTTACCTGAAAGGTTGGAATAAAAGATTTAAATTGTTCTGAGTTAAATTTAGGGTTACTTATAAAACTATTGGCTTCATTATATGAAGAAAAGGCTACAGATAATCGGTTTCTGGCTATTTTCTTAATACTACCATCTACAATATTTTTAATATTATTTGTTTTCAAGTAATGGCCAAACACTATGGGGTGAAAGTTTATGTTTTCATTAGGTGACTTTGGTACCTTTTGTATATGGACAATATACGGAGAGGAGTTTGTATCTTTATACAGCATCCTACCGACCCGTGAAACTAAGCCCTGGGATTTTTCAGTTGTGTTCACATTTGGTTGAGTTTCAAGTATAACGTCTTGTTTAAGAACATTATGGTTTTCGGTATCGCTAAGACACATGCAATTGATATCAGGCTTGGCCTTATTAGGGTCTTTTTTAATTTTTTTCTGGCACTTTTTGCAACGCCTCCTAGGAATCGCTGGACGTTTTCTAGTATTTACTGAGCATGAGGTGTCAGTGTCCATGCCCGAATCATTCGATACAGTAACATAAATACCAACGGGGGGACCAGGTCCCCCCGGGTCGGGCTCCTCATTAATATTCTTATGAACTACGATATATAAATAAAAACTTACCAAATAAAATTAATATATACAACAAGAAAGAAAATTAAAACTAAAACTACACTATTTAATTAAGTAATTATAGATATAAAAAGAATTTTAAAATTTTCCAAAAAAAAAACCGCGTCCGCCCTTTGGAAGTTCCCGCGCTTTTTCAAAATTACGTATTTTAGAATATGACACTCACACTGACACACAAAAAAGCCGCGCATGCGCAGTTGAAAAAACAAACGAACACGAGTATTGATCAAGAAGCAGAATGACAATGACAGTTGACATTGATTCATGATTGACACAATGACATAAGACATTTGACAAATGAGTAATGACACTAGTGGAAAAGTGCATTTTTTGTGTTGTGGACGTGCAAAGTGTTGCGTTGCAATTTGTATTTCGACTGCAAATTTTGCGATTATTATCAATCGCTACTTTATTTTTTAACATTTTATACATATAAGTAGACTATTAAGTACATACGTTTTTATTTTAAGAGTAAACCGCTCGTGATAAACTAATAGTTAAACTGTGGTCCTTGATCCTTTCTAAGGTGGAACTTTAATGTGCTAATCCTATGGCGTCACTATCTCTACCTCGAGTTCTACAGCTAAAGAAAAATAGCTTGGATGCTGAGCGTGAGCAGTTTGAGAAATCTCAGGTAAGAGTTGAGTGTTGACTTGAACTTAGTGCTTTACTTTCTAGCATCAAGTGTGGGAGGACAAGCAAAGTTTAAATATGAGAGAGCAAATATTGTGAATAATCATTTTACTGACTTCAAAATTCTTCTAAGCTTAATTTAAAGAGCAACTTAATTTACCTACAACTTAACCCATCAATCCCCATGTGGCATGCGATGGTCTACCATACCCATGATGGAGGTGTTAATATAATGTATTACATGGCATCATATTTTTATTATAATATACTAATATTATAAATCTTATACTAATATTATAAATGTGAAAGTGTGTCTGTCTGTCTGTTACCTCTTCACGCCCCAACCGCTGAACCGATTTAGCTGAAATTTGGCACGAAGATACTTTGGGTCCCGGAAAAGGACATAGGATACTTTTTATCCCGAAAAAATGTACGGTTCCCGCGCGATAAACGAATTTGGCCCAACGGAGTTGCGGGTGTCATCTAGTTTATTATAAAGTAGTTTCTATGCCACACAGTCACTAACTAAACAGCTATTAAGTATAATTTACACAGAGCCAGTACTGGCTGCTAATAAGACTGGCAGCCACTATTGACTTGGCATATGCTGCATGTGAACAGTTTGGCCTGGCTTGAAAAACTGTTCACACGCGGCATATACTGGCTGTATATCCAATACTGGCTGCCAGTCTTATTGGCAGCCAGTACTGGCTCTGTGTAAATTATACTTTAGGTAAAACTATGTATCTATAGTTTAAACTATACATATATCAAACTACACTCAGAAAGTTTTAGAATTAAAAAAAATCTTTTTTCTAGAGCTGTACCACTTTGGTTAAAGTTAACCCTCGTTTTAATGTTGTATTTTTTTTCCTCATGTTTATAATCCAAAACTGTGATGCTTTAGGTTATTGTTATAAAGTTTTTTTGGTTAAATAGATTTACCTATTAGCTGATAATTAACAGGCACTGCCTATGTATAAGTCATTTACTTTGTAATCAGTCGTTTCAGCCAGGACATAGTGAGTATTCAATATAAACCTGATAACGGTAGATGAGTAAAGGTGTGATAAGCACTTCCAATATCTTTATCATAGATAGGGATTGTTGTTAAAACGAAAGCATTTGATAGCTAATCTGTCTGACATCAACTTGTGGTTGGATTTATTTTTATTAAAATTATTGTGAATATCTGGATTCTGGTAAGTAAATATCTCTTGAATATACTTTAGTTTTTTAATTAAGTTTTCTGATAGTTTTGTCCCTATAACTTAAGATAAAGGTTTGTGAGTGTGAATTAATGATTGTCTTTTTATCTTGACCGCTACTTGTAGTGGCGAAATTCGTTATCACTCTGAAACATAATATAAATTTTTCTGGGATAATAATTATCCCTTGTCCTTGGCTCGGACATTTAAATATGTACTAGCTGTCCCAGTGAACTTCGTGTCACTTAAAAACCTTCCCTGGACTTCTATGAATATTTTAAGACTAAAATCAGCCCAATCCGTTCAGCCGTTTTCGAGCTTTAGCGCGACTAACACATTTGAAAATCCATTTTTATATATAAGAAGATATAGATAAACCAAAAATCACAATCAGTTATGGCTTAAGCGCAAAGAGCTAACAAACTTCGGTGCAAATATTAGTTGCCCGCAAGTTAGTCTTTCGCGTTGAAACCGCGTGGTTTTCCGTGATACCTCGATCGTGGAAAAACCAGACACAAAGCTTATCTATTGTTATCGCGGCCGCATGTGGCCGCTTGGGAGTTGATGGGTTATTTTTTCCTGGGACCCAAAATATCTCCAAACCAAACTGATTCATCGGTTTAAGGTCTGTTACCTACACTTTCGCATTTAATATTAAACTATGATCTACTGTGGTGTAGTTTAGCTCGCCCATCAAAATCCGGCCGAGATGAGCGATAAACGAGGGTTGTCGGTGTAGGCGGATGTCAGCAATCACGCCGCCATGCGCGCAGTGAATCACATAACAAATCTCGTTCATAACAATTATACGCGTGCCAATGAACGCATAACATCAAGCAGAAACATGGATGATGAAAGCGTTTGCCCCCTTATTAATAAGGGTATTAAGCGTCTACTCAAGGTTCGTTGTCTTTGTCTGTCGTGTGACTTTGCCAATGTGACAAAGACATGGGCGCCGGCAGGGGGATGCCAGGTGGTGCACTTGCACCCCTTGAGAATCTCAAGATTAGGTAGTTATTAGCACGGTCAACCGCACGCCAGTGGAACATTTTGTAACCCTACTATTACCATGCCGTACAAAGATAGTTCGTAATGTTTCGGCACTTCTGTTGACGTAAGTAGACAGTCACTGTTGTTCGTAAAAACTAATTATTTTTAACAAAAAATTAAAACCGACTTCCAGAGTAAAAAACAATAATAATTATTATATAATGAACAAAAAAGTATGAAATAATTCTTACTCTTAATAGTGCCTTATGCAGAATACTCCTAAACCTCTACTATTTCTGTACACAATCTTCATTATTTTGAAGTCGATACCAGCTAAGAATTGTGAGTTCTTAGACAAAATATTTTTAATTTTAAAGATTGCAACTGGTACCGACTTCAAAATTATGAAGATTGTGTACAGAAATAGTAGAGGTTTAGGAGTATTCTGCATAAGGCACTATTAAGAGTAAGAATTATTTCATACTTTTTTGTTCATTATATAATAATTATTATTGTTTTTTACTCTGGAAGTCGGTTTTAATTTTTTGTTAAAAATAATAATTTCACTCTTTTTAGTAATTTAAGTAATTTATAAGGTTTTCTGTAAATACTACTGTGTTCTACTAAGTGACTTTGGAGCCAGGATACACATTTATGATATGAGAAACATAAAGTTAATATACCTAGCGCCCTCTCGGAATAGAGAATTGCATAAGCAACTCCAAGAATATACTCGTATCACTGTATAATTAATAATATAAGCTTGGCGTTAATCAAGCAATGATAAAATTAATGTTCATGCGCCTATCTCTAAAGGCTCTAAAGTTCTGTTCAGTGACTTTCTTTCTATCACAACACTCCTGGAAAGTCATTAGCACACTAATGTTCATATAATATTATGCTTAAACTACTTAGAACTACGTTAATATAACTACTTATTTTGTCCCAATAATAAGGAGTTTCCTACATACGGACATACCTCATAATTCATAGATCTCATGATCAAATTGCTAACTTGGTAACCTGATCACCAAGTTTGAATCATTTACTTTGATATAACAATATAATTTTTGAAATCGTTCTACAAATTAATAGTTATGATTTAATGATTCATGGTGTGGTGACTGGTGGTGGTGGTGATGATGATGATGAATGTAACTTGCATAGTAGCATATGCTTTGAGTTCTTAAACCAAAGCCGAAACCCTCAAACTTGCATCTATAAGGAATCCGGAGTTCTCTTAGCACCTTCGGAACCAAGGTATATCTTAGTGCAAAATTTTGCTTTTTGGTAGCAGATGCTTAGGATACTTCTCATAAAATCGAAATCACCATATGTTTCCATATAAATTTTGAGGAGTTCCCTCGATCACTCATGGATCTTATCATCAGATCGAAATAATAAAATAATTTTTAAAATAGCTTAACTTTTTACAGAACAATATTTAAAGACATCCGTGATCCGTTTTGATCTAAAATACTATGAAAAATACCTACCAATTATAATAGGGTCATAATGTGAACGTGTATGGTGGAATGGTGATGATGATGATGATGATGATTAATGTAATAAGCTTAGTAGTATATGCTTTCAGTTCTTAAAACAACGCCGAAACCCCCAAACATGTATCTATAAGGAGTAAGGAGTTCTGTTCACCACCTTCGAACCATGGTATATCCTGGTGCAAAATCTTACTTTTTGGTAACATATGCCTGGAATACTTCATATGAAACCAGAAAAATCATGTTTCCATTTGAATTTTGAGGAGTTCCCTCGATTACTCACGGATCCCATCATCAGGTCACCACTTTTGTGAACATGGGACCAAATTGGAGTGAAACCTAATACAACAAAACAAAAATTTTGAAAATCGGTTCACAAACGGCGGAGTAATCGTTGAACATACATAAAAAAAAAATATCCACAGCCGAACGTATAACCTCCTCGTTTTTTGGAAGTCGGTTAAAAAGAAAAGAAAGAAAACTAAAATCTGCACCCCTTGGAAATTACTTCTGCAAAGCGAGTTATTAATTTTGTCCTAGCTTCTTGCAGCCTGTATAATTATTTTGGAGTCAATACGAGAGTGGTGTTAAGGGCTTATGTTTTTTGAAACAATTTGAATTTCTATGAAAGCATTGTTTTTGTGCATAGATGACTGGGAGAAGTAGCAATAGATCAATAAATACGGACTACGGTACTCCGTACGTCGGTCGTACTCCGTCGATTTTGTATTATATTGTGTTAACGGATTCTTTATCTACGTACATTTTAAAGGAACGCCAAGGTATCTAGGCCAGGTGGTGAGAAACACTTTCCATAAAGTCATCTACGAATTATACAAACTTAGGACGTTTGTTTATAAAGCAGTTAAAATTATACAGATCGAGATGAGGGGGATGAACTTGGTTTATAAATACGCGTGCGTTGACTGCGACTAAGTGGGGGCATGCGGCCAAAATAGTAACCCTCGTGAACAAACTTTAGGATTTACTTAACATTATGCCCTTAGATTTAGGCAAATGACGTAGAAATCTACAGAATATGTAGGTTAGATCTACATAATGTATTGTAGGACTAGACGTTCCGCGCGGCTTCGCCCGCGTAAATTGGATCCCACCAAAACATGAAATGTAAAAGGAGCCAAGCAAAATATTGCATAGCTGTAATACTTCTGTCGTAAAACGTTTTCAGATCACATTCAAGCCAGGCCTTCAACTTATTTTGTAATTTAAATCAACATTTAGTAAATGTATCAATAGATTTCTTTATTTTATAATTATTATAGTGGCTTGGCAATGAGCATTAGAGAAATAATATAATATATTGGGTACCATCGGCCACATGCGTCGTTACATACTAAAACACTTTGTGCTAGCCGTCTGTGTAAGTATGAACTCCTTCAAATATGCAGTTTTATATTAAATTTGTTTTTCTTGTAAATTCACTAGGTAGTTGCAATTTTCACAAATTATGTATTTCTGGTATCGTTATAAAAGCTAATAGTCCAATTCAAATAAAATAAATTATTAAACAAATAAAATAAATTATTAATAGGGGGCCTCATACAACAAACACGATTTTTTCCCCTATTTTGCTCTATATCCATAATGATAACAGTAAGGTTTTTGAAAATTTCAGAAAATACTCAGCTGTATATTAACTCTAATAATTAATAATAAGAATTAAATATACTTATTATTTAAGGGGGGCTCCCATACAAATTTACGGTACGGAACCCTATGTACGCCAGTCCGACTCGCACTTGGCCGGTTTCATAATTTTTCCTTTCGTTGTAAATAAAGACCTATCTGGGTACCAAATTTCAAGGTTCTAAGTCTGCTAGAAGTACCTTAGAATTTTGATGCTCTATATGTCAGTGAGTGACAAAATGTAGTAACTTTGACCATCCGTAACTATTAAACTGTTTATCGAAATTTCATATAATTTGGAGGTTAAGCTAGTTTTAATACTTACTCCTATTGACCAAAATTCTGAATCCCTAGTTTTGTTAACATCGAAGATAAAGGGGGTGTGAAATAGCTGCGAACCGCTTCGAGAAAAGTATGGTACGGCCGTGCCTTTGCTAAAAAGCTTGGCTGGGGCACTACCGTGCCCCCAGATATTTCACAGACAAATTAGTCCACAAAAAATAGCTTATGATGCTTCACGTGGTCTACTTCTTATCTGACCCAAATTACAGAAAAAAATCTCTAGTAGTTCGTGAGATAAGCCCTTTCAAATAATTTCCCCCGTTTTTTCAACATTTTCCTCTATTTCTTCGCACCTAAATGTCTTAGCGTGACAAAATATAGCCTATAGCCTTCCTCGATAAATGGGCTATCTAACACTGAAATAATTTTTCAAATCGGACCAGTAGTTCCTGAGATTAGCGCGTTCAAACAAACAAACTAACAAACTCTTCCGCTTTATAATATTAGTATAGATATTAGATAGTCTGTCTCTACAAATTATGTAGTTTAAAGTCTTCAAAATCAAATCACATATTAAGTCTTTAATATTTTGTAGGTCTCTTGTGTTATTTATGCTAAGTTTTTAGTTGAAACAGCTCTTGACTTGGTGAATGCTTTTAGAACAGCCATCAGAGCGTCAATTGTGGCGTCAATCGTCATGTAGAGCCATAATAGAGTTCTAGATTTTCCCCAACTCATTTCGAATGTACATGTATTTTTTAGCCTTTTTAGCCTATCTATACTTACTATTTACTATTAATATTATAAAGCCGAAGAGTTTGTTTTTTTTTGTTTATTATTATTATAATGAAGCTAAGACCAATAGGAGCGAAGAAACAGAGGAAAGTGTGGAAAAATGGCAAGACGTTTAGATTCGTCTTGATTCTGACGACACTGGGTTGAGTGGGTACATTGAAGTCTATTTTTAGGGCTGCGTACCCGAAGAGTAAAAACGGGACCCTATTACTGAGACATAGTAAACCTCCTTTTACTATGACTGAGACTTCAATGTCTGTCCGTCTGTCTGTCTGTCTCCAGGCTGTAACTCAAGAAACGCTACAGCTAGACTTCTGAAATTTTCACAGATTGTGTATTTCGGTTGCCGCTACAAGAAATACTAAAAAAATAATTAAGGGGGCTCCCATACAACAAACGTAATGTTTTTTGTCTTTTTTGCTCGTAATCAATAATGGTAACAAGTAGGTAGTACTCGAAATACTCACAAAATTCTTAATTATATTTGTTCTTTTATAATTAATAAAAAATTAAATAAAATAAAATATATTAAGGTAAACATACAAAAAACACAATGGGCATTGTCCAAAAAAAATCACATGTACTTTTTATATTTTTTTTCGTTAAAATAGGGTATTTTAAGAATATAAATTAAATAATTTTGAAATTCATTGGCTAGTTTTTTCTCAATAAATTTTTAAAGTTTCGCTCTGACGTCATCATCGGCGGCCAATTGACCTCTGCAGTATGTTTTTTTTCCTTTCAATCTTATTTATAATGGCTGGTTCGTCAAATGCAAGTTCTCATTATGTGAAAGCTGATACGAGAAGCTTACCAAAAGTTCGAAACGTAATGTTGGTCGAATTTATTGCTAATTTAACGCCATTGAAGGTCAAACTAAGGTTAAACATATTTGTTCAAAAATATAAGTAACTAATGGGTATTTTTTTCGTTTATATACAGAAAAACGATCACTGACCTTATTCCTCGAAATGTTTTTGTAATGAGCAAAATTTAAAAAAAATGGACAATCCCCATTATTGGCCTATTTTTGCTCTATAACGGTACGGAACCCTTCGTGTGCGAGTCCGACTCGCACTTGGCCGATTATTTTAAGAAATGTCTAGGTTTAATTGTAACTCGATCTATACAAGAAGCTCCTTCTTGTATAGTATCGAGAGACCCTGAGATTTTTGTTTATCTGTTTATTCAGGTGTGTGGTTTATTTATTCACCGCAAGTATACACCTGCCGAATTTTGTAACCTGCCCCGATTTTAAATGGCTTTGACCATGTAACACGTTACATCTGTTTTATAACACGTATGACGTGACATCCATACTAATATTATTTAAAATGTGAAAGTGTGTCTGTCTATCTGTTACCTCTATTATATATAATATTTTGCTTCTCAAGAGCTGTTTTTATGGTGAACTCTATACAAGGTACTCATACGCACCCTGGCATTATCACTTTGTTTTGTTACATCCTGTGTATATTGATGACATGGTAATAAACAACTTCTAAATAGAACATATTAGATAAGTCTTCTAGTTTTATACGTTTATACGGCTCCTTTAACATTCATGTTTAAATACAGTACGCTTTTATACGACATAACAGTGAGTCAACTGTAGGGGAACATTATAATTATAATTATAGTACCGACGACTTGTGACTTTAATAACCGCGAGTTCTTAATTCTTACTATATTGTTACATCTTTAAAGTTCTGAGTTCTGACGCGAAGTAAACATTGTCATGCGAATTTTCCAGGAATTTTGTCATTGGCTCATTGTTTTCAGTGAAAATGAGGTCAATCGGTGGTGAATATGTGCATAGTACGTAAATACTTACATTGAAATTTACACCTTAGTGTAAGTACTCACATACGGTTTTGCTCAATCGAGCAATCACGTACAGTAAAAAACGGTTGTCTGTAAAGTCGGTTTACTGACGATAGTTGAACGTGACAACGTGCCTCTTTGTCGCTCGTTCCGCGCTCTCGCTTGCACTTCAAGCCTTAAATGGAACGCCTCAGAGCGAGGTAACGCCGCATGAGTCATGTTTTTTCGTGCGTGCAGCCGGCTCCATCGAATTATAAGACGTTGTCACGTCAAAACTCATTTCCCCGACTGTACATCTCTGCTTAGCACAATTTTCCCCGACTGTACATTTCTGCTAAACAACTCATTTCCCCGACTGTACATTTCTGCTTAGCACAATTTTCCCCGACTGTACATTTCTGCTAAACAACTCATTTCCCCGACTGTACATTTCTGCTTAGCACAATTTTCCCCGACTGTACATTTCTGCTAAACAACTTATTTCCCCGACTGTACATTTCTGCTAAACAACTCATTTCCCCGACTGTACATTTCTGCTTAGCCACAGAAATAAGATCTAGTTAGAAGCGCGATGTCGCTCCATTTGTATGAACACGAGCGTGTCACTATTTTCATACCTACTGTGACGTCACAAGAGCGCTTTAGTGATGGGAATACCCGTACGCGCGGAATCGATTCAAAGGAATCGCCGCGCCCCGCCTCTTGTGCCATTTTAATAGGTATATCGATTTTTTAATCGATTATTATTCGAGTTCATAGACAGAGGAATGATAAATCTTAAGGGCCCGGGTACCCTTGGAATTTCTCATACAAACGTAATTCCAAAATCATTTTCTCATACGAAAATATTTAACATGTTTGAGTTATTTTTCAGTTTAAGATAGTAATTACCTAGGTTCCTACACAAAAATTTACTTCTAAATATTTAAACAAAAAAAAAAAATGTTTTAAATTTTTTTTTAGTAAATTTACTACTAAATATTTAAACACTAAAAAATAGAGTAAAACACTAAAAAATATATAAATAAATAGTAAATTTACTACAAAATATTTAAATACTAAAAAATATTTTTTAGAGTTTAAATATTTTGTAGTAAATTTACTATTTATTTATATATTTTTTAGTGTTTAAATATTTAGTAGTAAATTTACTAAAAAAAAATTTAAAACAAAAAAAAAATTTTTGTTTAAATAGTAGTGGGGTGGGGGGAAATTTTTTTATACACCAGATGTTAAGTTAGAAGAAGACAAATATACCGTCGGTGGCAAAATTATTATACTCACTTGAAAAACAATACGTTTTTGTCCTCATAAGGAAAAATTTTTATCTTTAAAAAAGTTAATATTTTTTTTAGCCTTATGGTAAGGTGCAGAGTCCTGCATGCATATGCAGGTCCCGTCTGGCTGCTATTCAGCCATCTGGGGATGGAGATGACTTTGTAAAACTAGCAGATATTGGTCTTAACGCATGGTTCCTTCAACCACGTGTAGTAGACCATTCCCGTTTGAGCTAATCTCGTCCCATGTCGTAACCGATGAAGGAGGTTTCACTCGTTCAATAACACAGTTTTTATAAAAAATTTCATGTCGCCTTCGGTGAACAAACTAGGGATTGTCCTGGAGGATCTGAATCAATTGGGTCATATTAAGGTCACGCCTTTTTCTTCATAATAAAAAAAAATGAAATTAAAATAACTTGTTTTCCTCCTTTCAGTATTCCTCAGGCCAGTGTTTTTACATTGTAGCAAACGCCAATCGCTTAGCATGCATGCATCTGGGGTAAACTTAGGTTTTTCGAAGGACGAAAACAACTGAAATTCAGTTTCTTCAGTTTCGCCTTAGCATTCTATTAGATAAAGCTACGCCAGCATCATCTAACAAAACTTTTATGACTTTCAGGGGTTTCCTTCTGTTCTCAACAATAAAACGCCTGGTTTCCTCTCCTGTTCAAGCAGTCGAAAGACGTTTTCTACCACATTTATCAACTCGCTATGGGGACAAAGATTTTTTTAGGTTCATCACTTTTTTATATTTCAAAGTGTAGACTGGGAAACGCCTACTAATCTCACAATTTCTCTCCGGGTATGATTGATATGACTCGAAGGTGTCTAAATTTTAGATTTATTTCTAGCTGAAATATCTGAATTCTTTCCCATGGCTACATCTTTCATTATTTTAACTTAAAATTACATTATCACAAAAAATAACCAAAAAACACTAGAATCATGTGTTAATACCTATTATTTTTACATTATAATCTATACTAATATTATAGAAGCGGAAGAGTTTGTTAGTTTGTTTGTTTGAACGCGCTAATCTCAGGAACTACTGGTCTGATTTGAAAAATTCTTTCAGTGTTAGATAGCCCATTTATCGAGGAAGGTTATAGGCTATATTTTATCACGCTAAGACTTATAAGAGCGAAGAAATAGAGGAAAATGTGGAAAAACGAGGGAAATTATGTGAAAGGGCTTATTTGAACGCGCTAATCTCAGGAACTACTGGTCCGATTTGAAAAAATCTTTCAGTGTTAGATAGCCCATTTATTGAGGAAGGCTATAGGCTATATTTTATCATGCTAACACTAATAGGAACGAAGAAATAGAGGAAAGTGTGGAAAAAACGGGGGGAAATTATTTGTAGGGGCTTATTTGAACGCGCTAATCTCAGGTACTACTGATCCGATTTGAAAAAATCTTTCAGTGTTAAATAGCCCATTTATCGAGGAAGGCTATAGGCTATATATTATCACGACAAGACTAATAGGAGCGAAGAAATAGAGGAAAATGTGGAAAAAACGGGGGAAATTATTTGAAAGGGCTTATTTGAACGCGCTTATCTCAGGAACTACTGGTCCGATTTGAAAAATTCTTTGAGTGTTAGATAGCCCATTTATCTAGAAAGACTATAGGCTATATTTTATTACGCTAAGACTTACAGGAGCAAAGAAATAGAGGAAAATGTGGAAAAAACGAAGGAAATTATTTAAAATTGCTTATTATCTTAAGAAACTACTGGAGCAATTCTTATGTTATTTGGCACACATGAAGAAATGACCACGTGAAAGGACATACATATTATGTTTCTTTTTTTGCGGAAAAATGTACGGTTTCTATGACATTCCTAAATTACGCGGACGAAGCCGCGCGGAACATCTATCATACCATAAAAGTATATTGTCCCACACTATATACTTTTAATAAGTTTTATGATTTGCACATTAGGTAACTATTCTATCGATGTACGGGAACAACTACATAATATAAACTATAGTCCACGCGGACGAAGTCGCGGGCAACAGCTAGTAAAATAGATAAGACTTAAGTGTTGCTTTTTATAACACGTTTCACGCAAAAAACATTTTTAGCGCCTGTGTCTAACTCCCTATTGCACGCACTTCGCACAGGAAAATATGGCAATAGTGACTGTCGTACTAAATGGTGTTATTATTACAAGATTATTATTGAATAATAAATGTTACTGACTCACAAAATGTAGAAGACAGCCTAAAGTAACAAAAAATAAAAGAAAAAACTAAAACTAACAACACAAAATGGCTAAACAATCAACCAATACAAATCTATGTAAAAATCTCAAACTGAGTATATTAATTTGGCCACCCACTGTATCTGCGAAAACCGCATTCAAATCGGATCAGTAGTTTTCGTGTGATAGTGGAACAAACATACAGACAGACAGACAGACAGTAGACAAAAAACTAACTACAGTTTTGGCTTCTATAGCGATGTAGTGACACCCCCCGCTTATTATTTTTTTAATGCCTTTATTTTACAGAATTTTTATTTCTACAGTTTTATTATATGTAAGTATAGAAAATGTATAGAATATTTTATTATATGTATAGAAAATGTATAGAAATATAATTACCGAGTCACAAAATATCCCAAAGCGAACATTATCATTCCTCTGTTTCGTGTCTGATTCGAAAATCGATTAATTAGAATCGAGAATATGTACAACACTATTTGCTTCATTTGACAGAAAAATGAGAATATTGACTGTACTTCGAAACTAAGCGATGAGTGAAAGTATCGATTGTTTTATTTCCATTGCGCGCTCAATAGTGGACAAACAGAACGGGCTCTATAATTTTCAAACTAAAGCGGCAATGTATTATGAATCATGCGGTACACACGCAGTTACGTAGATTTCATGGTAAAAACTACAGCCACACACGATTTACATTAAATAATTGATTTTAAAATAAAGGACACATGATTTAATAATAAAATTACTTACCGATGATAAGAAACGTGTCCACTATTTATACCAACGTTTCTTTTTCGGGGATTGTCCATTTTTTTTTAATTTTGCTCATTACAAAAACATTTCGAGGAATAAGGTCAGTGATCGTTTTTCTGTATATAAACGAAAAAAATACCCATTAGTTACTTATATTTTTGAACAAATATGTTGAACCTTAGTTTGACCTTCAATGGCGTTAAATTAGCAATAAATTCGACCAACATTACGTTTCGAACTTTTGGCAAGCTTCTCGTATCAGCTTTCACATAATGAGAACTTGCATTTGACGAACCAGCTATTATAAATAAGATTGAAAGGAAAAAAAACATACTGCAGAGGTCAATTGGCCGCCGATGATGACGTCAGAGCGAAACTTTAAAATTATTTAATTTTTATTCTTAAAATACCCTATTCTTACAATAACAAGTCGTTCGGCGCGCCGAAGCGAAAACCGGTGCGTCAGGCGGGTGGTGCGAGACGAGGCGGGAGGTGCGAGGAGAGGGGAACGGAGCGGGCTGGCCCTCCCTTCACTTCGCTACATCGCTTAGATCGGGACGGACGTTTTAATTTGATTAACGATTCGTAATAAATTATTTGCTGTAGATTCGGACTTGTATTTTTTTTTTGATTTAGGCAAAATCCCTTAGATCAGACGTGGGATTTTAGGCGCGCTATTTCGTTCGCCATCTTGTTTTAAAGTTTCTTAGTGTAAAAGTGATCGTTATTTTCTTTACAACAACTTATTTGTTTTTGCTATTACCGTTAAAATTTGAACGTGCGTTGTTATTTAATAACGGTTGTGTGTTTTTTTTCTTGTAGTCGAAATAAGTTGATCGATATTTTAAAGTTGTAGATTTAAACAAATCGATTTAAATTTCGTAAATCGAAACAAATTAATTTAAAATTCCGTAAATCGCAAATAGGTAGATTTTTACATTTAATTCGAAATCTTTTTAATATGTCGGGTCGTGATTCTCGTTCTAAAAGTCGTGATAATCGTCGTAGGCGCCGTGATAAAAGACATGATTCTGGAAGGGCTAGTTCTAGGCAACGTGACCGTTTTGACGACTCCTATAGTTCGTCTCGACATCGTTATAATTCTCGTTTGCGTGATTGCTCAAGCGCCTCCCGTGATTCCCAGCGTGACCCATTAACGATTATTATGAAAAGGTTAGACGCATTAGAAGAGCGGATTCCTACACGGAAAGCATCGTCTAGTGCCGCACGTAGTTATACGCCTCCGTTAGCGCCAGCGGCAGCGGCGTCGGCGCCGATACAGGTCGAAACAATTAATAACGGCGGTACGGGAAATAGTTCTGTCGATAGACCGGCCGAAGGTAGCAATAGTACGGACACTGCGGATAGAATTGTCAGTGCACTTTCATCGTTAGTAGAAGTGAAATCTAGACATTACTTTATATCTAATTTTGATCCAAAGGTGCACAATTTTGATCAGTGGTGTGCTGAAGTTGATCGCGGACGCGAATTAAATAATTGGGATGATGGGGAATGCTTAGGACGTGTAGGTAGTTGCTTACGTGGGGACGCTAGAACTTGGCTCAATGAGTGGGTCACTACTGACCGCACGTGGTCAAATTTTAAAAGCGATTTTCGTTCATTGTGTCCGCGTGAACTTGACGTTGCGTCCATATTATATGACGTTATGAGTACTAGCTCGAATAAGTTTGCCACTTACGCAGAATATGCAAGGAAATCCCTTTTAAGGCTAAACATCGTTAGAGGGCTTTCGGATGAGCTCAAAGTCGCAATTATTGTTCGTGGTATTACGGATCCCCAAGTAAAAGCGGCTGCTACTAATGCTAAGCTACGTTCAAACGATCTGGTAGAATTCTTGTCGGTATACGTTAAGCCCAAAAATATATTATTTGCTACTAACAATTCTTCACGTTCGTCGGCTAGTATTCCATCGAGACCAGGCAAACGCGAGGCTGTTAAATATGACCACTTGACTTGTTTTACATGTGGAGCTGTTGGTCACAAGCAAATAAATTGTCCTAAAAGGCCTAAGCTTGAATCAAATTTGCAAGACGTTAATTTTAAAAAGTCGCAGTCGCAGTCAGTCAAAAGTAATCAGCCGATAAAAACGTGTTCATTTTGTAAAAAAAATGGGCATCTTGTTGAATCTTGTTTTGCAAAAGAGAGATTAGAATCTAAATCCAAAAATATACCTAAAAACGTAAATTTTTGCTCGGAGACGATACCAAAAGAAATAACGTAATTCCTGCCGTTATTCAAAAACTACCCGTAGATGTTTTGATAGATTCTGGCTCCGATATTTCACTTATTGCTGAAAACGTTTTGAAGCATTTTACTTTTAATAAATTTCCTACATATCGACGAATGCGTGGTATTGGAAGTCAAGATTTAGAGTCCACATCTTACATAAATACAATTATTGAGTTTCCGGAATTATCTTTAGAAGTTGATTTATATGTAGTGCCGTCTGATTGTATGCAGGCTCCAATTTTAATCGGTACTGATGTTTTAAATCGTAGCGGTGTTACTTATATTCGTACGAAAAATAGCCAGCGGTTAGTAAGAGTTGATACTGTAACAGTAAATACTATAGAAGTTGATAAGATTAAAACACCTCTAATAGGTAAAGAGCGTGATCAGTTATTTGAAATAATTAAAGAATTTTCTGACATATTAATAGTAGGAACAGCGACTTCTACTGTAAATACCGGGTTCATGGAAATTAGGCTTAGTAGCGATACACCAATACATTATCGACCATATAAACTATCGGTTGATGAAAAACACCGAGTTCGCAACATAATTAAAGACCTTTTAGATAAGGGAATAATACGGGAGTCCCAATCGGATTACGCGAGCCCTATTATCCTCGTCAAGAAAAAAAAATGGCGATGACAGGATGTGCGTAGACTATAGGGCTCTAAATGCTGTCACTATTAAAGAACGGTTTCCGCTGCCACTGATCGATGATCATATCGATAGATTAGGCCGTTTTAATTACTTCTCTAGCCTCGATATGGCTACGGGATTTCATCAAGTGCCAATGAAAGATGATGATTCTATAAAGAAAACGGCTTTCGTAACACCTGAAGGGCATTACGAATACTTAAAAATGCCATATGGGCTTGCTAATGCTCCAATTGCGTACCAAAGAATCATATCTAAAACGCTTAAGCACTTGATAGAAGCCGGTAAAGTTCTGTCATATATTGATGACGTTTTGATTATGTCCAATACAGTGCAGGAGGGATTTGACACGTTACGTGAAGTATTAAAAACCCTAAAAAATGCAGGTTTTTCTGTTAATTTAAAGAAATGCACATTTTTAGATACAGAGGTCGAGTATTTAGGTAGACTGATTGGTCATGGTCAGGTTCGGCCGAGCCCTAGTAAAACGGACGCGTTGATAAAATCGCCAAAGCCCACTAACGTTAGGGAAGTGCGTCAATTTTTGGGTCTAGCGGGCTATTTTCGCCGATACATAGCAGGCTTTGCTTCTAAAACAGCTCCTCTTACAAAATTATTAAAAAAGGGTCAATCTTTTATATGGACCGCAGAACAGGACACTGCTCGCGATTACATCATCAAGTGTCTTACTGAAGAGCCAGTTTTAGCAATTTTTGATTCTGCACGTCCTACAGAGCTCCACACTGATGCCAGTGCAATAGGATATGGAGCAATATTATTACAGGATCATAATGGGCGGAAGCGTGTTGTCACTTATTTCAGTAAATCCACTCAAGGTGCAGAATCTCGCTATCACAGTTACGAACTGGAAACTCTTGCGATAGTTCGTGCTTTACAGCATTTCAGGCATTATTTGATAGGCATTAAATTTAAAATTGTAACCGACTGTAATTCGTTAAAATTAACTGAACGTAAAAAGGACCTTATACCGCGAGTCGCACGATGGTGGGTTTACCTACAAGATTTTCAATTCACATTAGAATATAGAAAGGGGTGTTTTATGCAACATGCCGACTTTTTGAGCCGTCAGCCTGCTGATGTTCTTCATATTCAAAATCCACGGAATTGGGCAAAAATTGCTCAAACGGCCGACACAGAGACCCAGAACCTTATGCAAAAATTAAACGAAGGTCAGTTAGATGCTACTAGATTCGTTATTAAAAATGAGTTGTTGTACTATAAGTTTTCACCGACCGGCGAAGAATCGCGTTTTCTTTGTTTCGTGCCCAAAGGCCATAGGCTCAGTCTCTTAAGAGTTTTTCATGATGATCACGATCACATCGGCATTGACAAGACTACCGATTTAATACTCCGTCATTTTTGGTTCCCGGGTTTGAGAGGATTTGTAAAAAAATACATAGGACACTGCATAGTTTGTTTGGCTCATAAAAAAATGCCTCGAGCTCCCAGACTCCCAATTGAGTCATGGACTAAGCCTGACGTTCCATTTGCTGCAGTTCATGTTGACGTTTTAGGCCCGTTAACTGAGTCAAACGGTTTTAAATACATCCTCATAGTTGTAGACTCATTTTCAAAATACTGCTTGCTTTATGCCATATATAGACAAGACACAGAGGAATTGAAACGAGTATTTTCTAACGCAATTTCATTGTTTGGCACACCTTCTACCATAGTCTGCGATCGAGGCAGAATGTTTGAAAGTTTGTCGTTTCAAAACTGGATTTCTGAGTTGGGCTGTTCGATTCACTATGTAACGCCAGAAATGCACCGAGAAAATGGACAAGTTGAAAGGTATTGTAGGACGGTTCTCAACATGCTGCGCGTAGAAGTTAACCATAAAGGTGCCAACTGGTGTGAAGCATTGTGGAAAGTTCAACTCACTCTTAATATTACTAAGCAGGCCACGACGCAATCATCTTCACTTCAAATATTAACTGGCATTGACGGGACGACACCAGTTTTAAGAGCCTTAGTAAGAGATGTTGCTTTAAGTAATAGTAATCCTAATCGTGAAGGCTTAATGACGCTGAGAAGACAAAGAACTTCAGAGCTTCTTGCTGCTAATCAACAGCGTCAGGATGCTTATGTAAATAAAGGACGTCGCCAACCTCGTAATTTTGCTGTTGGTAGTTTTGTTTTTGTAATTAAGGGATCACAGAGCAAAGGCAAATTGGATTCCGGCATGCGAGGTCCTTACAAGATCTTGCGTGAGCTTCCCCACCACCGATATGAACTGGAGCTGGTGGCTGGCTCATATGGGAAGAAAACTCAGACCGCTGCAGAGCATATGGTGCAGTGGCGCGGCGAGTGGACACCAGATGTGTGTGAAGCCTTTTTCGCGAGTGGTGAGTGCTGTGCCCCGACCAGTGGCAACCTCTATACCCTGCCCCGACCAGTGGCAACCTCTGTACCATGCCCCGACCAGTGGCAACCTCTGTACCATGCCCCGACCAGTGGCAAACTCTATACCCTGCCCCGACCAGTGGCAATCTCTGTACCATGCCCCGACCAGTGGCAACCTTGTGCTGTGCCCCGACCAGCGGCAATTCCTTCTAAAATCCTGCAGTTATCTCATAAGTGAGTGTGGAGTTGGAGATGCCATTGTTGATGGATGAGGTCCGGAACTCGTTCATCACAATTGACATATTCTTCACTGCTATAAGCGCCTGTTTTGACTCTATCGTTCAGTATCGTCGATTTTGTCAATATAGGCAGCCTCTTTGCTAATACACAAATGAACTAATGATCATTTTGCTCATCAACTATTTTGTGTTTTAGGTGATGACGAGGACACTGATGTAACTAGTAATGCCGAGGACACTGATGTAACTAGTAATGCCGAGGACCAGGACCTAGGGACGAGGAAAGATCAGGCTGACGGGGACGTTCAGCCGTCAGGAACGGCCGTCTTACAATAACAAGTCGTTCGGCGCGCCGAAGCGAAAACCGGTGCGTCAGGCGGGTGGTGCGAGACGAGGCGGGAGGTGCGAGGAGAGGGGAACGGAGCGGGCTGGCCCTCCCTTCACTTCGCTACATCGCTTAGATCGGGACGGACGTTTTAATTTGATTAACGATTCGTAATAAATTATTTGCTGTAGATTCGGACTTGTATTTTTTTTTTTGATTTAGGCAAAATCCCTTAGACTATTTTAACGAAAAAAAAATATAAAAAGTACATGTGGTTTTTTTGGACAATGCCCATTAGGCATTTTTAGAATTCCGATTGACGTCCGATTCCGATAACGGTGGAGCGCAGACTAAAGAACAGACTTTCGAAAGAATAAAGTTTATACTCTTTTGGGAACGCGATGGCACGCGAAGTACATACACATGCGGGATCTAATTAGATAGAAATCTGTGTGCTTAGCACAATTTTCCCCGACTGTACACAGTGTTGCCAGACCGTGGGCAATTGCCCACGCCATGGGCAATTTTAGCATTATTTTGGAAAAAGGGCAAAAAGGGCGGAAAGGTCTTGGAACCGGTAAAATATGGGCAATTTTGAAAACAAATAATAATAGATTTTCTTTATTGAAACTAAATTAGAATAATAATAACATTGTCATATAGTAACTATACTATCATACTATATCATAATATGGCACCCTAAAATTAAAATAATGGGGATTGTGCATTTTTTTTTAATTTTGCTCGTTGCAAAAACATTTCGAGGAATAAGGTCAGTGATCGTTTTTCTGTATATAAACGAAAAAAATACCCATTAGTTACTTATATTTTTGAACAAATATGTTTAACCTTAGTTTGACCTTCAATGGCGTTAAATTAGCAATAAATTCGACCAACATTACGTTTCGAACTTTTGGTAAGCTTCTCATATCAGTTTTCACATAATGAAAACTTGCATTTGACGAACCAGCCATTATAAATAAGATTGAAAGGAAATAAAACATACTGCAGAGGTCAATTGGTCGCCGATGATGACGTCAGAGCGAAACTTTAAAAATTTATTGAGAAAAAACTAGCCAATGAATTTCATAATTATTTAATTTATATTCTTAAAATACCCTATTTTAACGAAAAAAAAATATAAAAAGTACATGTGATTTTTTTTGGACAATGCCCATTACGTAACTTAACATTAGTGAGAGAAGTATCTAATCATAAATCAACTCAATATAAAAATATATGATATTATAAATTATTATATTCTGGTTTTCTGCTTTTTGACACTGATGACTGACTAATGGTCGATTTACACGGGTGACTAACGGGTCGATTTTAGTCACCCGGCAAGTCACCAGTCGAATCGCCTGTCCAAGTCGAATCGCCACCCCATTTACACGGATGACTAACGGGTCGATTTTAGTCACCCGGCAAGTCACCAGTCGAATCGCCTGTTCAAGTCGAATCGCCACCACATTTACAAAAATCGCCTGTGGGCTGTGACTAGTTCATTCTGCGTGAAAATGTCGCGTCTGCGCTCGCTACAGTAGTATTCGCAGCAAGCGATCGCTTGCGACTGAGCGTTTACACGGTCGATTTTAGTCACCAGCCGCATGCGGCCACTGGCCGCACGACTTTGGGGCTTGCGACTTTAGCCGCATGCGGCGTAGTCGAATTGCCATTTACACGGTTGATTTTCGCCGTGCGGCGTAAATCGTGCGGCTTTAGTCACCCGTGTAAATCAGCCATAGCTTCACGTTGGACTTGTCAAAAATGCATAGACAAAACTTCTTTTAAAGGTGGGAGTTTTCGAAAACTTAAATTTGTTCTAGAGTAAATGACTATTATATTGGACGGTACTAGTCATTGGAAAAAGCACAAAAACACCATATTATTTATTGTTGCTGTAAAAACTGGCTGTTTTAAAGTAAAAGAACGACTGATTTTAAAGAAAAACTGGTAGTTTTTAAAGCAACCTTAATAAATATAGTGTTTTTGTGCTCTGTCCAATGACTAGTACTGTCCAATCACTAGTCATGTTTATCCTATGTACTTATGTGAATATGGGCGATTTTTTGTCGGAAAGGGCAATTTTAACAACCTACGTGGGCAAATGTTTTGATCACGTCTGGCAACACTGACTGTACATTTCTGCTAAACAACTCATTTCCCCGACTGTACATTTCTGCTTAGCACAATTTTCCCCGACTGTACATTTCTGCTAAACAACTCATTTCCCCGACTGTACATTTCTGCTAAACAACTCATTTCCCCGACTGTACATTTCTGCTTAGCACAATTTTCCCCGACTGTACATTTCTGCTAAACAACTCATTTCCCCGACTGTACATTTCTGCTAAACAACTCATTTCCCCGACTGTACATTTCTGCTTAGCACAATTTTCCCCGACTGTACATTTCTGCTAAACAACTCATTTCCCCGACCGTACATTTCTGCTTAGCACAATTTTCCCCGACTGTACATTTCTGCTAAACAACTCATTTCCCCGACTGTACATTTCTGCCTAGCACAATTTTCCCCGACTGTACATTTCTGCTAAACTACTCATTTCCCCGACTGTACATTTCTGCTAAACAACTCATTTCCCCGACTGTACATTTATGCTTAGCACAATTTTCCCCGACTGTACATTTCTGCTCAGCACAATTTTCCCCGACTGTACATTTCTGCTAAACAACTCATTTCCCCGACTGTACATTTCTGCTAAACAACTCATATCCCCGACTGTACATTTCTGCTAAACACCTCATTTCCCCGACTGTACATTTCTGCTAAACAACTCATTTCCCCGACTGTACATTTCTGCTAAACAACTCATTTCCCCCACTGTACATTTCTGCTAAACAACTCATTTCCCCGACTGTACATTTCTGCTTAGCACAATTTTCCCCGACTGTACATTTCTGCTAAACAACTCAAATGGAACGCCTCAGAGCGAGGTAACGCCGCATATTGCGTCATGTTTTTTCGTGCGCGCAGCCCATATCGAATTATAAGACGTTGTCACGTCAAAAGTAAAAACCAATGCTCGGGCTTTCGTCCACACATTCAGCATTGCTCGATAGTTTTACTCCAGTTCGAAGGAAATTAGCTACGAATAATAAATAAAATCGGCCAAGTGCAAGTCGAACTCGCGCACTAAGGGTTCCGTACCATTATAGAGCAAAATTAGGCCAAAAATTGTGTTTTTTGTATGGGAGCCCCCCTTAATTGTTTATTTTATTTTAATATTATTATTAAATATTAAAGTACACATAAAACTAAGGACCTTGAGAAAAATTCAAGTACCTACCTGTTGCCATTATTGATATAGAGCCAAAAAGGCCAAAAAAATCACGTTTGTTGTATGGGAGCCCCCCTTAAATATTAATTTTATTTTGTTTTTACTATTTGTTGTTATAGCGGCAAAAAATATACACAATCTGTGAAAATTTCAACTCTCTAGCTATTACCGTTCTTGAGTTACAGCCTGGAGACAGACAGACAGACGGACAGACATCCAAGTCTCAGTAATAGGGTCCCGTTTTTACCCTTTGGGTACGGAACCCTAACAACTAGTGTCAAGCCGGCTCGATTCGAGCCTTCGAGCTGTGAGTTTTGCGGTCCACACAGTGGTTTTTGCTTGATTTTGAGTAAAACTATCGAGCAAAACTGTATGTGAGTACTTAGCATTAAAATTGCTGTAGGTAAAATTTTTACGAAATTTAGTTTTTTGGGTATTTACAGAACCCTAGAAGTTAGAACCTATTGAGGTTACTGCACACTGGAAACTCAATTCAGGAACCTAACTTCAGAAGCGAACGAAAAAAAAATACCAGTTCCTGTTAAATCTTGACAAGGCAGGATATTTACAGTTTTATTACACGAGTTTATCTTTTGTATTCTAGAATCTAGAGTACTTGATTGGTTAAGGCCGTCTCCCGAGCAAACGACCTTGGCCATACATTTGCCGCGTTGCCGAGATCGCACCAAAACCCTATTTTTTTACTTACCTATCTTAGTTCAAAATTGTCCTAAAAAAATTTAAAACGGGGAATATGTAGTTTATGATATTGTCGATCTATTGGCGTGTATTTCAAATAAAAGTAATTTGTAAATCCTAATAGTCGTGTGCGTACAAGACAAAAAAACGAGGAATACGGCTTTTGATGAACCAAAGATTTCCTTTGGTAGGATTGATCTTTATATCCCTAAGATGGGTTTACGATGTGGAGCCACCTGAATATTTCATGCACATGGGGAGGGGGGGGGGGGGGGGGGGGTTAGCTTTAACAAGGTATGAGGTCAATAACTGCGTGGGATTTAGGTATATAGGCGAGTTTGGTATCATTTTCGATTGAATCGAATGTTTGAATGCCAGTTTTTGAATAATATTTAGATAAAATATAGTAAAAATAAAATAAAAAATTTAGAATATATGATTTTCAACCAACGAAAACGCTGTTGACAGGGCTTAATTAATATAAGGAGGCTGATAGCCGCATTATTCTGCATGTCAAAGACATGGTGATGAATGGAGCAATAAACATAATAATATTACTAGACGTACCGCGCGGCTTCGTCCGCGTAAATCTGAAATTTCACGGAAACCGTATATTTTTTACAAATTAATAACCCATATATCACGTAGTCTACTATATATTCGTGTCAAATAACATAAAAATTGCCCCAGTAGTCTGTGAGATGTTAGCCCTTTCAAATAATTTTCCCCGTTTTTTTACATTTTCCTCTGTATCTTTGCTCTTATTGGTCTTAGCGTGATAAAAAATAGCTTATAGCCTTCCTCGATAAATAGGCTATCAAACACTGAAAGATTTTTTCAAATCGGACCAGTAGTTCTTGAGATTAGCGCGTTCAAACAAACAAATTAACAAACAAACTCTTCAGCTTTATTTTCACATATTCCTCTGTATCTTTGCTCCTATTGGCCTTAGCGTGATAAATATAGGCTATAGCTTTCTTCGATAAATAGGCTATCAAAACTGAAAGATTCTTTTAAATCGGATGAGTAGCTCAGGAGCTACTCACTATCTCAGGAGATTAGCGCGTTCAAACAAACAAACTCTTCAGCTTTATAATATTACTAGACGTTCCGTGCTGCTTCGCCCGCGTAAATTAGATATTTCACAGAAAAATTAGTCCACAATAAATAGCCTATGATTCTTCACGTTCCTACTTTTTATCTGTGCCAAATAACAGAAAAATTGGTGAAAAAATCGTGAAATAAGCCCTTTCAAATAATTTCCTCCGTTTTTTTCACATTTTCCTCTATTTCTTCGCTTATATTAGGCTTAGCGTAATAAAATTTAGCCTATAGCCTTCCTCAATAAATGGGCTATCTTACACTGAAAGAATTTTTCAAATCGGACCAGTAATTACTGACTCATACTAAGATTAGCGCGTTTAAATAATGCTTCTTCTTCTTCTTTTTACGTTGTTTAACACCTTTATCGTGCAAATATGAGTCCTAAAATGAATTAAGCATTCTTAAGTCATCCGAATATGATACCGAACTTGAAATAGTACCATAATTAATGCCTCTATACAGATTGAGACTCTATTTTCCTCCAGAGCAGAAGCTGCTAAAATTAAAAAAAAAACTAACATCAAAAATCGCGGTGGCTCCACATCTTAAATACATCCTTGGACCATAAGGACCAATCCTACCAAAGGAAATCTTTGGTTCATTAATAGCCGTATAATTTACCGTACACACGCAACTATAAGGAGATGCTGAATGTATGCTTGAATTTTTAACCGACTTCCAAAAAGGAGGAGGTTATATGTTCGTCTGTTTATATATATTTTTTTTGTATGTTCAACCATAACTTCGCCGTTTATGGACCGATTTTCATGATTCTTTTGTTGTTGTACAGGGTTGACTCCGAGGTTGGTACCATGTTCACAAAAGTGGTGATCTGATGATGGGATCCATGAGGAATCGAGGGGACTCCTTGAAATTTATATGGGAACATATGGTGATTTCGATTTTTTCTGAAGTATTTCAGGCATATACTACCAAAAAGTAAGATTTTGCACCAGGATATACCCTGGTTCTGAAGGTACCCAACAGAACTTTTGAATCCTTATAGATACAAGTTTGAGGATTTTGGCTTCATTTGAACTACTCCAAGCAAAAGCTAATGAATCCTACATTATTTCTGCTGAACATAGGCTAAATTTTATTTTGGAAAAAATAGGGTTTCGTAAGATATTTGGGTTTTTCGGACGGCAGGTGAAAAAATCAACCAGAAAAGTTACTTATTTTGCGTACGCTGCCGAAACTATAAAAGATAGAACCATAAAATGTTCTAAGTATTGTAGATCTTATAAATATCTACAAAAAAGTCCGCGACACACTATACTTATCTATGTCGAGTGAGGCACAATAACCATTTTTTTATTTAAAAATCTTGAATTTTTTTGGACAACATTTAAACGCGTTTATTTTACTCATGCTATTAATCCTTATCAAAATAAATTATTTCATCACTAAGTACAGTTTATGTAGATAAAATTTGGTCTTTGAATGATTAAAATTGGACGTTTGGTTTTGAAATTATGGCGAAATTAAAATATTACGATAGTGGGCGTCACCAAGCGGGATGCGCTTGAGGGAGGAAGACAGTCTGTGCAGTGTGCACTGTACAGTGTACACCCTTCGGATAATGACTGCGTCGGCGTCGTCGATGTCGGTGTCGGAGTCTGTGAATTGACCTGGGAATCATTTTGCTGACCGAGTCTTTCCTGGGTAGGCTTTTTGC
This sequence comes from Polyommatus iphigenia, assembly GCA_963422495.1. Taxonomy (NCBI): domain Eukaryota; kingdom Metazoa; phylum Arthropoda; class Insecta; order Lepidoptera; family Lycaenidae; genus Polyommatus; species Polyommatus iphigenia. The sequence continues at coordinate 906,742 of OY730184.1, read as the reverse complement.
AGCCGTAACCGACATCCACGCGGGCGGAGGAGCCGCGGGCGACCGCTAGTAATATGTACAACTCTAAGACAACAAGCTATAATATAGCCTTGTCGTCTCATATTATGTACTTAACTAAAAAGGGTAAAATTATTATTTTTGAACAAAAAATTAAAACCGACTTCCAAGGTAAAAACAAAAGTAATACTTATTCATAATCTAAAAAGAATCAAATAATTCTTATTCCTTATTATAGTGGCGTCTTCAGACTTCGCCTAAACCTCAACTATTTCTGTACTCAATCTTCATGCTTTTGAAGTCGGTACCAGCTTACCTTAGCGTAATTGCTATGCCAAGGATCTTAGAACTTGTCCGGGCTGGTACCGACTTCAAAAGTACGAAGATTGAGTACAGAAATAGTTGAGGTTTAGGCGAAGTCTGAAGACGCCACTATAATAAGGAATAAGAATTATTTGATTCTTTTTAGATTATGAATAAGTATTACTTTTGTTTTTACCTTGGAAGTCGGTTTTAATTTTTTGTTAAAAAATAATAATAAATTGGTTTTACTTTGGAAGCTGATAATATCATGAGTATAGGTAATAAACAAAAATAGAAAATTTAAAACGGGGAAAGGAATGTTGATATACTGAAGATTATTGCTGTATTTTTATTTTAACGTTGTAGCTTTCAAATTATGAGTTTATAAGGCTTGAAATGTGGTAAACTAGCTGTTGCCCGCGACTTCGTCTGCGTGGACTTCAGTTTATAGCGCGCGATGTCAACAAAATTGGTGTCAAATTAAGCTTTTATAAAAAAACCCTAGTACCAACCCATTAAATCAAAACACCCAAAAACAGCAGTGCAGTGTGCACATAACTTATTTTTTTTTTTATTAATCTTTATTTATACCAAATAAAGTATATCTAGCCCCCCAATTAAACAACTTTACCCATAAACTATTTATCATTGATAGATTTAAGGTTACATCACCGCATAGATAAAGTACAGAGTTATTTAATAACTTAGCTAAGAAATAACAATCGAAAAAATCGAAAATCTGATGTAAGATGATACCACCTCTTATAGAAAGACATTTGAGCAAGCGTCATCGCGATGTAGGCGACGCACGGCGCCATCTATTATGAATTTTTGGAACTAACTTAATTTGAACAAATTTACGCATTTTCACACCCTTACAACTATTTTTTCCAGTTAAAAAGTAGCCTATGTCCTTTCGCAGGCTTTAGACTATCTGTGTACAAAATTTCATTACAATCGGTTCGGTAGTTTTGGCGTGAAAGCGAGACAGACAGACAGACAGAGATACTTTCGCATTTATAATATTAGTATAGATTACGGTATCTCCGTAAGGAACGCCCTTAACTTAAAGCGCCAGTGACAAAAAAAAAACTTTAGTCAAAAAACATCAGAAGCCAGATTTTCTGTACCTACACAAAGCGGTTTACGAGTATATTTTATTTTAATTCAGTGGTCCAATCCAGCGCTGGATTTCTACTGGAGTCTGGAATAATGTAAACGCGCAGAATGCAATTCATTCCTTCCAGTGTCCGTTTACATTATTCCAGACACCGGTAGGAATCCTGCGCTGGATTGGTTCACTGGATTCACTGGATTGGAATAATTTAAACTGGCCATAATTATCGATAGCGAGGATGTGATTAGCAGCGATTATAGCTTCCACGACCGTGACTCAGACCTACAGCTTACAAGCCTACTAGCAGTTGACTGTATTCTTTACCTTGACCAATAAATAATGACTAATGTGTCTGTTATACGTTATTCAATTACTATCAAGCAAACTAGATGACGCCTGCAACTCTGTAAAATTCGTATATTGCGCGAAAAAAATATCCTGTCGTTTTTCGGGATTCAAAAGTTCAGCGGTTTGGGCGTGAAGAGGTAACAGACAAACAGACAGACACATACGCATTTATAATAATTATTAGTATGGATGTGTTATGTGCCATTAGTCTACCTACTTACGCGGACCTACATTATTTGGTCGTGTTATGTCAAGTTAATGTTAATTAAATAATTGACCAAATAAGGTTGGACTGTTGATGATGATGATGTTCACTTAAGAAAGGTCGATTAAATGAACTCAAGGTACATAACATAATGTAAAACAATTATTTTCTAGAACTCAGCCGTGAAATAGTCTATCTGCTTATTAACATAATGTAGAAATAACTAGACTTCTAGACAGCTATTTGAATATTTTAATAAAGGAAAATGATTTCGAAAAGCAGAAAACATTTTAAACATCGCACTTTCTTATTATATGTATATGGTAGAGAGCACCCTACCACCCTAGCCTCGCTATACTTTTTAGGGTTCCGTATTTATCTATGATAGCTGTGCCGGTGAACTTCGTGTCACTTTAAAACCTTCCCTGTACTTCTACGAATATTTTAAGACTAAAATAAGCCCAATCCGTTTAGCCGTTTTCGAGTTTTAGCGCGACTAACACATTTGAAAATCCATTTTTATATATAAAGATTTATATGAAATGGAAAAATAAGTAAATAAATAAAAGAAAGAAATATAAAACGCCAGAAAAACCTTAATTCACGGTCATGGCATACCTATTATTCGTATTATATTTAATAACTTATGAGGTCCGCATATGTATATTATACAATACATAATACATAATATATAGGTTGTTTAAAGTTAATCGCGGATTACCACGGTAATTTTATTTCTTTCTTTTATTTATGAAAGAACAGGCAAGGTATTTTGACCAAAGATTAGCAAATACTGGTGCAAGTGGGCCCCAAAACAACGAAACCATGTTAACAGTTAAATATGTAGAGCACGATGTGTGCCGTTACACGCACAACCCGTGGCCACTACACTAATTATTCACATTTTCTTTACATTTTATGTATGTTTGTATGGATGACACTATGTATGTACATTATGTATGTATGTATGTATGACACTAACATGTCATACATACATACATACATACATACTCTTTTGAAAGGCACATTTGTTCAGACGCTGATATACAGGGTGTAACAAAAGATGTATGGAAGATGTACAGATAAGATGTACAGGATGTAAAGAGTTCACTGTGAAAGTAGCATTGCTGAAAGACCAAATTTTTTTCACTTTTGTATGGGGAAACTCGTGACGCTGGCCGGGGCGCTTGCCCATACAAAAATGAAAAAAAAATTGACCGCAGATAAAAGTGAGTTTTATATGTAAAATCTATACATCTATACTTATTATATGTAAAAAAAATTGGAGTGTCTGTTTGTAATATTGAAAGAACCGTTTGTTACTACATGCATATGAATATATTATGTCCATACCTACGCTACATAAACCAAAACAACATTTTTTACAATTTTTGTCTGTATGTCTGTCTGTTTGTTCCGGCTAATCTCTGAAATGGCTGGAGCTATTTTGACGGTACTTTTTTTTGGTAGATAGCTGATGTAGTAAGGAGTAACTTAAAGGCTACTTTTAACCGACTTCCAAAAAGAAGGACATAATATTATACTTTGACGCGGGCGAAGTCGCGGGCAACAGCTAGTTCATAACATAATAGGTACTGTTATATTACACTGCATAGTCCGATTACTTATATAAAATGTACATTTACCAGATTCATACAGTACTTTACGCTATAATATCATAAATCTGTGGCGGTACCCACAATTCGCCTAACATTCCTGCATCGCGCTATCAACACGCCTCCTTCATCATCATCGCTCCCCGCCCCTCCGCACCGCGCCAGCCAGCTTCGCCTCATCGGGTACCTCGTCCACTAGCCGCAATGTACCGCGGCCTGGGCGACTCCGCATCGGCATCATCGGGCTTTCTCACTACACCGACCGGTCAGCAAGCAGAGCACATCTCTCCTGGTCAGCACGTAGCATCGGCCCCGCACGGCAGCTTATCCGACTCACTGGATCCCGTGTAGCAGCTTACAGTTCCGACTCACTGGGACTCACTGCAACAGTTCCGACTCACTGGGACTCTCACTGGCACTGGCGACTAAAGCGAACAAGGCTTCAAGATTCGACCTCCGGTCTTCGGGGGGGAGTGATGTGGCGGTACCCACAATTCGCCTAACATTCCTGCATCGCGCTATCGAAGTTTTCTGAACGCGTCAGTATATATACGACAGCTGAAATGTATCACGTGGGCTTCGGCCTGACCGGGCATAACACCTCGCTCGGTCGGAAGATCTTCCTTTGGCCACCACGCATAATTCCCACAAATCGACAGGCAAACCCGCGTCATATCGTAGTATGCAGCGATGTATATGTATATGTGTACAAAACACTGTAGCGACTGACAATACCCCCCTCACTTCCTGCCTTCCCCCGCAGATTGTGATAGAGACAGATGCAGCTCAGGCCCATTTTTCGACAAAATTTTAGCGTAAATCGAGGTCCCGTATTCCCCAGTTTCCTCCTTCAAAATTGAGCCTATCTAATATTTTTTTCATGAAATATCTGCAGGAAGAGTGCCTCTATGCCTGTACGTTTTCATTTTTTTTTTAAGATCTTTCAATTTTGTTTTATGATCGGTCGATTGGCAGGGTACGCGGCATTCGTTTTTGGTGATTTTCGAATGCTCATATTTTTTTATTTATTAGTAAATTTAGAAAAAATCGAACGTACAGGCATAGCTTTCACAGATCCCAATATTGTGTAAACAAATCATTTGTCTAGACGCATTGTCCAGGGAGTAAATTGAGAAATACGTTTGTATGGAAAAATTGTCTTAGCGTATACTCTTAACTCGTACGGTATACAGCATGCGGGGAGTCTATGACAACTAATTGACAACTAATGGCGCATTGTCATTGGTCGTGGCATGCGTTTCAGAAATCTCCCGCACCCCGCATGCGGGCCCTATCGACCAGTGAAAATGCGCCATTAGGTCCGCCATCTGCCTAGGAATCAATTTTTCTGATAGTACATAAGCCAGTTCGATTGAAAACTATAAATAATCTAGTTTTTATCAAAATGTAGCATCTCCTTTGAACATGAATCGCTATCTCCTATTATGATTTTTACTATGCCCCTTTCAAAATTACCTGTTTATAGCTCTCTTCAATTCGTCAATTGGTCTAGCAGCTCTAGCTAAACATGTGTATAGTTAGACCAATTGACATCTACTCCGTCTATTCTGTAGGGATTTTAACTTTTTCTGTTTCCCCTTATTCTATTTACCAACTTCCTTTTACGTAGATTCAGTCGTAATGAATGATGAATCCGTACAACGTGAACGTTATAGGACTTCCGCCGTACACGTAATCTCAATTGAGACGTTGATAAGCCGCCACATCAGGTTCACAGTTTTCGGTAAACTTCGAAAAAGAGGAGGTTATTGTGTATTCGACCCGAGCGTTTTTCACGTCATGTCCAAATGGTAGTCATGTCCAATAGATTAGATGTAGAAGATTGTTGTACAATTGATTTAAAAATTATATCGTCACTCTGTGATTTGTTTTATAGGCTTGTCTCTAAATAAATAATATGAGTACCACCTTTTGTCCGACTACTAGATAATTAAATATACTCCATACAATAACAATAATAATTATTGTAATATTATAAAGTAACATTTTATTGACACTTCCGTACTTAATAAATGTCTGTACCTATTACTTGTGAGTTGTGATTATTTAGAACTAGATTTTTATGTAATGTCTCTACATTTCCTGGCTTGAACGTAGTACGCCAGTCGCCATTCATGTTAAGGCTATAAATATTACTCAAAGTAGGTAATTCCAGTTCCCACGTCTATTCGCCACAGACCGCAGTATTTTAAATCAGAGTTCAGACATGAAAGTACTAAATCTGCCATTCAATTAGAATGGTAAAACTTTTGAGTACGTACAAATCTCAATTTCATGGAATATGGAAATTTGACGTTCCTTGGTCTAGACTCTAGACAGAGTAGACACAAGTAGTTATGTAACCTAACCTAACCTAACCTAACCTAATATATTTTGATATATCCTTTTGTACTCAGTCTTACTTTAAAATTTAAATATACTTTAAATAATAGTTCTCTTGACCTCTAGTAACCCCCTACAGAAGCATCTGTACTCTGTGAGGTTAAACATAGGTTGAGAAACACTGTTTTAGTCTAAAAACAGTCTCCGAATGCAGCGAGTTCAACGTCCTCAATGCCAAGATTACGCAAGTGCAGGCAAAACAATCGCATTGCATTTGGCAAGAAGTGTAGGTGCTATAGGCGATTCGTCAAGCATTACATTTTGTGATTTGCGTATCCGATACCGCTATTGCAGTTACGCATAATACCGTTTTAATGTTTTAATATAACGTAATCGCAATTATTATACGTACCTTCACAGAAATTGATTTCATAGATGGCGGGCTTGCGTCGTTTGGCCGGGTTATGTCAACCCCAGCCTATAGAAGCTGATTATTGCTTAAAGTGGTTTAGAACTTCGTCCGATACGATTCCGATCTTTATTTCTCAGATCCCGTCAATTTCTTTGATGGAATATGCAACTGTTACGATCATTGATTTATAATGTAGTCCATACAGACGTTTGCAGAGAGGCAACTAAAACTGCGAATTCCTGCAAACATTCCACCTTGCAGAAAAACTTCAGATGGGAATGGGATACATATTGAGAGAGATTTTGATGTAAGAAAATCAGAATGTTGCGTTTTCCTGTTGATCCTGTTGATTGTAATTCATCGAACATAATATTAGGTACTTATAGGTGTTTATCCATCTGCATAAATAAGAAAATGCTCAGGCGTTTTGGGCATTTGGATTTTGTCAATCTCTATCTGTAGCACAAAAAACGCCAATATGTTAAACCACCTAACGGGAACTCCCAGTATCTATTTCCACCACGCTGGCTCCGTTCTGACGAGTGACCACAAGTCAGCATTAGGTGAATGTAATAATAACACACCGTGAATTATTAGTGCGTAGTGGGCTCTTGTATAATGTCGGCTGTACACTCTCGCCGAGATACAGCGAGGCGGCCCGAGTGCGAGAGTGTAAATGCCGGGTGCGCTCGCCTCGTCTCGCCTGTCTCGGACCCTCTCGGTCCGGTGTCGGTATTTTGCGCCTGAGGCGAAGGGTCTCGCGAGGAAAGCGAGCGCATCTGTACACTCTTGCGTTTTTCACTACTAGCCGCGCCGCTAGACAGTGCAGAACAGAAAAATAACAATAATAAACGTCATTATCAGTCATTATCTGTGAGAAATAAAATTAAATATGATTATAGGTCTTTGGATTACAATGATATCTTTCGATGCATGGTGAATGGTGATCATTGATCGTAGATACGCTTTCGCCATCTTTTTTATTTTTGTATTTTTACTGTGTAAATATTTGATAATTACTAATTATTTAAAATATCTCATAGCACAAAGAGCTACGGCAGCTGCAAGAGAAGTGTTTTCGTCCATCTCATAGAGAAAAATAATGGTCCATCTTCTCTGAGTTCATAACTGCGATTGAACTAAGCGAGAATGTACATGATCGCACTCGGGCAAGGGGCTCTCGCACGAGACTCGTCCGAGAGCTCTCGGCGAGAGTGTACAGCCGACATTACAATTTACATTTTACATTCAAGCCTTGTGCACGTGAAACAGTTTTTATTAGCATTTCTTGCATAGATGCTTGGAATATGAATCTTTATTGCTTTGATGTTTAATGCGGCAAATTTTGATGTTTTAATATTTTATATTCATCCTTCAATACTATAATACAGTTTTAGAGCATCCAGTCAATGTTGCTGGAACTACTGCGACCGATCGCACTCGAAATCTATGGGGGAGAAGAAAAGGCATAGGCAAACTATGAGCATGATTCATGTCACATTGTGCAAGTTACTTTTGAAACAAATTAGCTCTTACAACGGCCAAGTTTCTACTGACTAAGGTAGTTTGTGAGGTATGCCTTGAAGTTAGTGCATGTAGATTCAGATAGTCAGAAGTTTTTACGTGAAGGCTCTATGTGAGTTCTAACAACTTTTAGTGCGAGTGTTGGCTTCATTCATAATAATATTTTAAATGCGAAAGTGTGCCTGCCTTTTTGTTACATTTGAGCCGCAGCTGAACTGACTTCGATGAAATACTGTATGGAGGTACTTTTGAGTCCCGGAAAACACAAGGCTTATCCCGGAAAAGGACGGTTTTCGCGTGAATTTCGACGCTGCGAAGTCGCATTTTATGTTATGAAAAAGTATTTGATGGGACAGTCTTATGGCACAGTATAGCAATATCCCTTATCCCTACTTATGGTATGGAGTGAAACCACGTGTTTGTAGGCGTCTCGTGTTGTAACTTGTAACACAATCCATGAAAGTCGCTGACAATAGCAAAATGTCGCAACGCCTGTGAATTGAATACCATTGTTGTTTGATGTTCTAATTATATTTTATTTGGTGTTACATAGTTACATTATTGAAGAAATATTCATTGAATAAATTTTTCTCATTGTACCCGCTCTACATTTGAAAAAACTGCTTACTTAAGATTTTAGGTCAATACAAATTACATTTTCAAGTCAGCAGTTTCAATTTCATACTTATTTGATGCTAATTTTACGCGTATTAGCGCGTTTGATATTATAGTGACACTGATCGCAATTTTACCTCAAAACCCATCCAATGTCACTGCAATATTAGTTACTGTAAAAAGGCTTGTCTTGTAATAAAAAGCCAGACCTTTACATTCTACCTCGATCGTGGGAATCGCAGACACAATAGATATTCAATTGTTATGCGGCACCCTGGTGCCTCTTGGGAGTTGATGGGTTTAAACTTTATAGTATAAAAATTGAAAATAGAAGAGATAGATATTAATCAACAATTAACTTTAACCGTTGTTAAGGCTAGGAAAAGTTAACACATAATATAACGTAAGGAAATATAAGAATCCAGAGAATTTTTATTTTGTTATACTCTACAATCTACATTCTCTATCTAGTCTATCTATTTTCGATGCATCGAATATTATTCGAAGCCAAACCCGTATTTCTCAACAAGAGCATCCGGTAGGTCCAAATAGGAGATGGCCTGGATGCTGGATGGGACCGAGTAAAGTGGTGAGCTTCCGTTCGCTATCGCGGTATACGTGTTGTATAGTCAGCAAAAAAGGATATAATATTCCTTAAAATGTCAAAATCTACGTAAATACTCTAATAATATTATAATGTCGCTTTTTGTGAATATTTTGGCCATTTTAAGTAGAATCATGTGGGTCAAGTGTGCGCATTTAAACTTTGATGCTTTAAAAATCTTAAATATTATTAGTACAATGAAACAAAACTATGTTCATTTGTAAGAATGTTTATTTGTCACCAACTTAAACACAACAATAGTATTTTTTAATAGCTTATATTTCAAGAAACTATAGAAAACCAAAACCCTTCCATTTGCGCACTTTTACCCCAATATCGGGGTATGTGTACGCAGCACTTTGGGTAAGTGTACGCAACAACAAAATATATATATTTTAGAACATAAAGAATATTCTTTTATTAATTTTAATTTGTAACTACGAGGGCTGCTATTTATGTATCCGGAATTAAAAAAAGAAACAAACATATATCATTTAATATGGTTTTATTGCTTTTCAAAATATTCGCCGCGATGATCGACACACTTTTGCATACGCTGGAACCAATTTTCATAGCATTTTTTCCATTCTGATTGAGGTATCTCCAAAACGTGCATTTTGAACGCATCAACAGCCTCTTCGCGGCTCGAAAAACGTTGACCACGTAATTTGTTCTTCGCGTATGGAAATAAAAAGAAATCGTTAGGTGCCAAATCAGGGCTGTACGGCGGATGACCAGTCAATTCGATCTTTTGACCCTCCAAAAACTGAGTTGTTTCAGCTGAGGTGTGACAGCTAGCATTGTCGTGATGTAATATGATTCTGCGTTGTCGGTTGTCCTTTCTTATTTCTTCAAAGACTTCTGGTAAACAAATGGTCGTATACCATTCAGAATTAACCGTTTTACGATTCTCTAATGGCACTGTAGCCACATGTCCATTAATTCCAAAAAAACAGGCGACCATTTGCTTCAAAGTACTTTTTGCACGAGTAACTTTTGTTGGTTTCGGCTCATCTTGGAACACCCACACCGTTGACTGTTGTTTAGTTTCGGGGTCATATGCATAGATCCAAGATTTATCACCTGTGTAGATATTATAAACGGCTTTTGACGTACCACGGTTGTATTTTTTTATCATTTTTTTGCACCAATCGACACGAGCCCGTTTTTGATCGATTGTCAAGTTGTGCGGAATCCAACGCGAACATATTTTTTTACAGCCAAATGTTCGTGTAATATCTTATGTATGCTCGTCATACTTATGCCTAAGGACGCCTCTATCTCGCGATATGTAACATGACGATCACGCATTATTAGTTCCCGCACAGCATCTATATTTTGTGGGACAACAGCTGTTTTTGGGCGACCTTCTTTATTTTCATCCGTGAGCATAGACCGCCCACGATTAAACTCACTGTACCAGTGATAAACAGTGGTTTTTGATGGTGCTTCATCTCCAAAAGTTGCGGTGAGTTGAATAAAGCACTGTTGTTGATTTAGCCCACGCCGAAAATCGTAGTAAATCATTGCACGAAAATGTTCACGCGTTAAATCCATGGCAAATGAAGACACGCAATTTTCAAAATGAAGCCACAATGGAAAAATAATTGACAGTCACATGAAGCAAAATGTATTCTTCAACCAAAGAGTTCTATTTTCAAATGTTGTAATTACTTTTTAAATATTGTTCTTGTAAGTGGCCAGTTCCGGATACATAAATAGCAGCCCTCGTACTTATAGTCTAACAACTAACAAAATCGTCTTAAATCAAAATATGAGAACAATAATTTTCACTTAGAAATATTTAGTTACTTCGTCATACATGTAAATTGTAATACAAAAAAATGGGTGCGTGTACTTATGTACGCGCGTGAGAAGTTATACTTCTTTGGCATCATTAAATAGCAAATATTAAAAATTAATATTATAATTTGATGTTCAATTTTAATTTTTATCACAAACTTTTTATTAAATGTTTTATTAAATTTATTTCTTTATTTTGTGAATATTAAATAACCAATAATAAGTATTTAACATTAATAATTTAATAATATTTAGTGTTAATTATATTAAATAAAAGTATTTTAATTTATATCAATAAATAATACATACGGATAGTTAACCTCAATTATATTGGAGCACTTGAAAAAGTATATAAGAACAATTTTTTTCACTAATATTCACAAATAGTAAGTAATATCAATCAAAATATTCAATTTAAATCACTACTGAATATAATTTATTAGCACATATATAATTCGCACTTGTATTAAACTCAAACACGTGTTGTGAATGTATAAACTAGAGACATGTTGATAAATATTATAAATATGAAAACAGTGATCAGAGGTGACGAGCGTACCAACATGCGCGACTAATATCGATATTAGAACCTCGAGGTTCAATTCCTATTTTGTTGGTAGCTTTTTTTTCGAGACTTAATGAGCGGTTAAGCAGACGGCTTCATACTGTTAATTTTGTGTCACAGGTGCGCGCGCATCTTAAAATTTCACTCTCATAATTTTTTCATAACGCGCCTAAAGAAGTATAACTTCAAAAAAAGCTGTGTGCGGAGCTGGTGCACTGTTTTTGCCACCAGACTCCACAAAGGCTTCATTCAATCCAATCTTCAGTCGGTGGTTCAGAATACTGTTCGCCACATAAGGGAAAAGGCTTGTGCGCACACTTAACCCAAAGCATAGGAACAGGGTTATACGAATAACGTTAATTCCTGCATCATCAGAATATCCTAAACAGTGGCAAATAACAAACTTGATATCATGTTGCACTCGATAGCAAAAAGCTTATTTAGAAAAAAATACATGACTTCAAAAGATTACGCATCACAAAATATCGTAAATATTTGAGCAAAAATCTTCATTTATCTGTCATTCCAAAATGGCGCGCGCGCCACCGCTGGGACAAGAGGGCTTCGCAGGGCGTCCTGTGGGTTATTAAAGAGGGGGGTTGCCGTTCCTTAGCGTCATATATTTTTCGAGATATTTACAATGCGCACACTTACACGCTGCGCACACTTGACCCACATGACCATACATGTTTCGGAACTTTGAAAGTGCATATTAACCGATGTCTAAAAGTCACCAATAAAGAGTCCTCGTCCCTCTTTTCTTTTTAAACTGACAATGTGAAGTCGGAAAAAATATTCCTTATTTTTCCGACTTTACATCGTTACGTTACTGATTTCTTTTGTTTTTTGTTGTGTTAACTAAATAATGTAATCCTAATTCCTCAATGCTTATTATTACAGACGTGGTGAGTGATTGTTGTAGACCTATTTCGCTTAATAAAATTTTTTTGTTACAGGTACTAGAAAGAGCATAACGCCAGTAAATTATATTTCTTGCATCAGCTGTCAGGTATAATTCTCTTCATTTCCATATTGTAGTAAATATTTTAGTAATAGTATTCACTATTCAGTGTTCACCGGGAAAAGATTTTAAGATCAAAACATTTTATCGTAATATTGTGTAAAAAAGGTTTAGTACCTTGATTCGTTACATCCTGTATAGCATGATGCAACTTCTGTACCACGAAGGAACTCCACAACATCGCATGTTACGACTTACGTGTTATTCATTGCAATGATTGGTTTGTATCATATTCATTCTCAGAAACCTCAGATTTTTATCTTATTTAAACAAGTAACTTCGGTACAACAACGTTACAGTAAGAAGACGTAGGTGGATGAAGTGGCTAAGAAGTTGTTTTTTTTTTTTGCATAAATGGAGGCTTTAGGAGTTCAGTTTCGTGTGATTTTTGCCCAAAATTAAATTAGAACTCATGTAGACAGCCGCCAAAAAGATTTTTTAAAATTCAACCCCACGAGGCACGAGGGTACGCCGTCAGCCGTAGTGCTGCGTAAAACTAGTTTTCCAGTATTTATAATGAACAAAACTGCAATAAATTACGGCTTTATCGACTGTAGTCAATTATTATTCGTGGCGTTTGAATCGAGCTTCATTAACAAGATATGCGTGCTCGGAATACTCTGTGCTGAATATTTTACCCGACTATATTAAATTGCTGGTTCCTCGTACTACAGAGGTTATATTTTTTTATGTGTACAACCCAATTGAACCATTTGCACGGATCTCCGTTACAGTTCTTAAAAAGTTAAAGTTAAGATATTATACTTAAGGCTGCTCTCTCGAAAAAAGCGTGCAGATGAAACAACTTTTCATCGGCATTAACAGATAAATTATATCTGAAAAAAATAATTAGTAATCTACATGAGATACGTAATTTGGTTTTGCCATATTTTTTCTATCGGTATCACATAATAAAGAAATAAAAAACCAAATCACCTCCAAATCGTTGAATGAAACCACTTTACTCCTTCATTATTTATCAAAAGAATATATAAAAAATATCTACTGCTTTGCAATACATACGTTAATAATTTGGTTTGGTTACTTTTTTGAAATATGTATTATATTAAGCCTTAAAAAGGTTTTTTCTCCTATTTCGCCCTATCATGGACGCGGCGAGCGTCGTAACCGCCACCGTACAAGGCGCGCTGTTATGAATGTTATTTTAATGTCATTTACGTCGATATTCGCACTGACAGACAATCGACCTGCTAATTTAGGAAGAGATGGCCCTTAATGTAAAGATAAATTGTGGTGTCCCGGATCGAGAAAGGTAAAATGATATTTGATAATGGTTTAACTTCAATTCAGATCTGCTCAAGTGGTCTTTCGAGCAAGATGTGCAATTTTAAGTTTTAAACTAGTCCACATCTTTAGAAAACCCCTAGCAATACCGAAATTAACGTTACGCGTTAACATATTTTTTGAAGTGAAAACTTCTTTAGCGGCGTTGAGCACTTTTGTGGGATGGGTAAAAACTGTGAAACTCGCGTCAGATTCTCGTGCTGATCGAAAAACCGTAAGACGGTTGGAGAGTAGTGTTGTAACATCGAAATCGAACAATCGATTGTTTTTTTTCGATTGTCGATATTTTTTAGTCGATTGTAAGGGTTTCGAATTTAGATTAATTAAAAAAATCGATTTTTTAAAAATCGATTTTCATAAAAAATGGGTTAAAAATTTAATCGATTGTAAGGGTTTCGATTAATTAAAAAAATCGATTTTTTAAAAATCGATTTTCATAAAAAATGGGTTAAAAAAAATTGTAAGGGTTTCGATTAATTAAAAAAATCGATTTTTTTAAAATCGATTTTCATAAAAAATGGGTTTTAACCCATCAGTCGTGGCAAAACGAGACACAATAGCTTTTTCATTGTTATCGCGGCCGGATGTGGCCGCTTGGGGTTTCATGAATTAAAAAAATGCACAACGTTAATAATCAAGTTTTCACTTCTGCCGGCACTCCCGGAGTGCAACCCGTCTTTTTTAGAAATTGATCGAATGAGTAATCTGTTGATTACTATCCGGAAAATTGATCCATAGTATGGCGGACCTACGTAATTTGGTCGATCCCTCAGTCATATGCCATTGTTTTATACAGGGTGCAACAGCGCTGAAAGATTATTTATTAAACTTTTGTATGGGCAAAATAATCACGCTGTGGCGCTTGTCCATACAAATCACAGAAGAAGCTCTTTCAGCTGTGCTTCTTACATAGTGAACTCTACATGTAGGGGTATTATACACACCCTAAAATATTATCAGTTAGTATTGTTACAAGGAACGGTGGTCCGCCATCTGCGTATCAAACAATTTCTCCTATAATCAACTATTTTCCTAGCATGAACTTTTCCCTGTCACTGTACTAACCATGGTTGGCACTTCATTTCAGTCACCTAACTAATGCATGCTGACCCCGCACACTAACACGACATGGCGAACCCGGCAGACAAGCGGTTTCATCAGCTGGTAAGTTATTCATATTATTATGGTCAGTTGGGCACATGGGTAAGATTGCCACCATGATTGTGAAGCAGCCTGCAGTATGTAATATCGGTGTAGTTGATCCATAGATAGATGGCGGCGGACCTATGTAATTTGGTCACGTTATGACAAATCTAGAGAGGTCACGGCAGTGAATTGACACAACACGACTAAATGACGTAGGTTCGCCATCTGCTTAGGAATCAATTTCTTCGATGATACTATCAATTATCATGCATTTGACATACTTTCGTTTGATGGCTGCTGGCATCAAATGTGATCTCTCTCAGTTGGGAATTGGGAAGGAGAGACTGTATTATACGTTACAAAAAAAATTGAAACGTATACAGTTTAGATTCTTGACCCTGTAATTAATAAAGCATACTTAAATAATTGATAGCACGAAGCATGATGTAAAATTTCTCTCAATTATAATCACCTCAACTTCCAATAATGTAGATTGTAGAGTATAGTTTAGCATCATCACAAACTATAATCTTACTTACAGTTAAGTTCATAGCATGGATGTAGGTGTGAACTATAAGGGTCGCCCCCGTAGTTACGTAGGTGTTCTGTTGGAATTGTTAATTCTGTAAATTGTTGAAGCGATTTACGTATTCAAATGTCATGTTTATTATGACTACGAGTACCACGAAGCCACAAAGTTAATCTCATTATTTTATAGATATCATACTGGTAAATTTTGTGTCTCGTGTCACGAGATCGCTTATTTACATTAGATCGAAAAGGTTCATGGCAAATTCGTGGCCACTTTTAGCAGGATGGTCAAACTGTAAAGCTGATCGCACATTTGTCAGCATCTTACCCGCCGAACGCACCGCATAATGTGTACGAAATGCGGCGCGTACGGTGCGGACGAATGTGCGTGGTTTCACATTTTTCATACACTTTCTTACTGTAAAAATATGTGCGATTACCTTAAATTATTGTATTGATTTCAAAATATTATAGAATATAGAGTTTGACTATATTGTACTATTGTATACACGGATTATAATGTGAGGATTGAAGAGCGATGTTTTTGTTTGTTTATGTAAATTTTTACGCCGTCATCTCTTCTGATAAGCATTATCAGATGTTGCCGTTGCCGGATTAGGAGATACGAATTTGTTTATACACGTTTTGGCCCCTAGACGAATTCCTTTCAATAACCGTTGATGACCTTTTGCTCCTAGGACCTGTTCACATTTTTTTTAATTCAAGGCTACAGAATGCTTTAAACACTCCTGAATGGATCCCGAATATTATAAGCATTTTTTATTGGCAGCATCTTTCATACTTTAGGAAAATCTGATCTATACTAAAGTGCCTCAGGGTTAGCACTTTTGAAATGAAACAGCTGATTAGTGTAAAAACATCTATTACCACTTGTGTGGCAGTTCTAGATGAGGGGCGCTGAGAAGGTCAATGATCTTCTCGGCGCCTTCTTCATTCATACTGGCTTTTACGATCTCCAATTGTTTTGTTTTAGCTATACTGCAGTCGCCAGAGGTTTTAACCTCCGAAAATTGTAATAGTGAATGGATTTTTGTTTTTGAGGTGTCGTTTTCTTTTTTACACTATAACTTGCAAAGTTTACCAAATTTTTTTTTGTGCTTTTAATTTTTTAGTTACTTAATTAAAAATTAATATTTCACCATATAAAACCGGTCCAGAATAAAAATTTTTTCTTGTTCCTGTTATTTAATGACTCTTATCCGATTGTTTACGTTAAAAATTAACCAAATACACAATTTTTAAAAAAGAAAGTTTGCTTTGCTAAGCTAAATACAACTATAAGGTTTTTACAAAGTTTTTAGAGATTAACGCTCGTCGTAACCAAGATAAAAGGGTTTGGGTAGATTTAAGGGTTGTAACGAAAAGTGTGTTAAACTTACTTGTTGTGCGTATTTAATTTTTAGAGAAATGATAACTTTTAAGTACTTAAAAACGTTTAAATATCTCCAAAAATGTGTAAAACAGACCGAAAATATTTTTCTATATTTGTTGAGAATTTATTTAAGTGAGAGCTAAAACATTAAATGCATCGACAAATTAAAGACTTTTTCTAGTCTTTAAAATATATTTAAGCTTCCTACCCAAAGCCAGAAAAAAATTGGGTGCTACAAATCTCACGTACACACTAAAGACGCATGCTGCGACCTATGTTTGGAAAATGCTTACCTGAATGCAAAAAATATCAGTTCTTAACCTAATTTGTATTTTTTTCCTTTAAGTATGTTTTAGCAAATATAATTAATGAAAAAAAATAAATAAAAAATACATTTTATTCTGTAAAAACCAAACCAAAATAAATAAAATACAGATTTTCTTCGAAATATCCGTGAAAAGTTTGTGCTACATTTTCAGAAAATTTTATAAAATAAGAACTAAAAAGTTATACACATTAAGAACAGAAGGCTTTGTTAAGCCTAAAAAATAATTTTAAACTTCCTATTTAAAACCAAAGAAAAATTGGAACGCCATTTACCTGGCGAGGCACACAACAAGCACATTTGGAGGTATGCTCATCTACATACAAAAATATTAATTTGAAATATAAATTATATATTTTTTCAACTTATTTTCTTTCTTTGGAATATAAGCAATGATACAAATCAAAAAAATAATGATATATTTTATTATATTGCTATATATTTAAAAGAAAGAAATATGCAAATTTTCTTCAAAATTTTACAGTTTATGAGTTTACTTGAAGTGGAAGAGAATAATTTAAAAATCAAAAGCACAACTTTTCAATAGGTAAACTTTATTATTTATGTTATCACCTACACATTCCTTTTTTTCTTTTCAATTTTCATCCACTTTTGCAAAAATCGGAGGTTTGCACGATTTTTACGCTCTGGGAACTCCACTACTATTTCTCGATGTAATATATAGTCTATAGGTAAAAATTGTTGGCAGTTATCCTTTTATTTGCGGGAACACATATCTTGGTTTGATAATACCATAAAAAAATAATATTACATATTAGACACTACATAAAAATCAAGTGAGGTGAAGCGCCTGCTAACCCTATATAGGTTAGGAAACCTGTAGTTAGGGCTAGCAGTCTCTTTTCCCCTAAATACAGAACATACAATTTTTATACAATACTCGTATTAGCATAGTTCCTTAATTAATTTTACAATTTGTTTTGTACTATAAACTTATGTATTCTATATGGCACAGATTTTGAAATTAAATGTTTGGGACTTTCGCCAATAAAGGTAATCGCACATATTTTGTGCGCCAAACGCGCCGCATTTTACAATAGGCTACTTGACCTATATTCAATTTCATTGAACAAATGCATATTTCTAGTAGAACTTGGCCTAGGAAACCGTATTTCACCCTTATCATCAAATAAAAGCTTATGATTGATAAATAAACTCGATTTGAAAATATGATTTTATGAAAATATGATTTGTACTGACGAAAACGCTTTTGCGGTACTTCCGATTTGGATGTGACGTCATCCTTATAGTAATTTAATATCTTTTATTTATCGCGCTCGTTATATGTAAGTTTATCTGTACATAAATAATAAGAATAAGCCTAGAAAGATTTGTAAAATATATTTTATTGAATAATTCACTTAAAACATTAGTTTTATATATTATCTCAATTTATTGTAGACGGGAAATGAAATGGCCAAAACTTTTCTCTGAAAGTTTTCAACATTACAAATGATTTCTAATTTCTTATTTAATTCTTTTATAATTTTTGGGCACTTTTAGACTCGTACATTTAGCACATAAAAAATGTTCAATAAAGAGAGTTTAAAATACAAAGCGTATGACGTCACACTATGGCGGACAGTGTTTTCGGCGCCATTTAAGAGGCGTATTTTTCAATAAAAATTTTATGGGTTTCTACTGTGTAAAATATTAAAATATTAGTTTTTTTTTGTGAAAATGAATGATAAAGAAGCGATTAGCATGAAGAAAAAAAGTAGGTCAAGTAGCCTATTCGTTTTATGAAATGATGTGAAAGCTCGCACATTCGTCCGCACCGTACGCGCCGCATTTCATGAACTATGCGGTGCGGTCGACGCGTACGGCGCGTACGGTGATGACAAATGTGCGATCAGCTTAATTGGCTTTTTACTGTTTATACTGTATATTATATAATGTACGTGTTGACAGACGCTCGCGATCCAGAAGGCGATCAATGCTGTGGAGACGCCGGTGAAGGAGAAACATGTCCGCAGCACCATCATCGGCACCTTCCACGAGCAGAGCGCCATCACCTACTGGGTAATTACTATATTATGGCTGATCTTTATAGTCGATAGGACTATAGTCGCTCGGACTATAGTCGCTTGGACTATAGTCGCTTGGACTATAGTTGCTTGGAATATAGTAATTAGATTATAGTTGGTTGGAGTATAGAGTCCAGGGCTAACCAAACTATACGTCACAAAGTCGCAAACTGTGTCCAGGCATAACTTTTTAACAATGTAAAAACCAACATTAGATTACATATGGAGTAAGTAGTAAGAGTAGACGCCCAAAGACATGTTTGATTTGAATTCTCATTAAAATTGTTATTAGAAACTCATGAAACGGTTAGCTGTTCCATTCCTTTAACGCTTCAACTCCCAAGCGGTCACATGCGGCCGCGATAACAATAGATTGTGTCTGGTTTTTCCACGATCGAGGTTTTAAAACACCTGTCATCATTAGATGGTGGTGCTTCGTCTGCCGCTGCAGGACAACCGCATCGTGTCGTGGAAGTTCTGTCACGTGACGCACAAGCTGCTGCGCGAGGGCCACCCCGCCTGCCTCGACGACTCGCAGCGCCACATCGCCATGATCGAGAACTTGGGCAAGCTGTGGGTAAGTGCTTCCAAAAGATTGGGGGTTTTGAATGAATGGATGAAGTATGATTTATTGTGCTCAAAATGTACAAACATAATAAAAGAAGTTACATGAACTCAGCATGAGCACAAAGGCGGCTTTATCGGTATCAAGCGATTTCTTCCAAGCAACCTCTGGCGCATGGAAACAAATTACAACACAGTGCAGCTCGAGTTGGAATAATACTAAAGTTAAAATAGGGTTTTGTGGCTGAAAGTTTTTAAGTTCGTGATAATGACAGCTGTTTGTCACGCCAAGGACCATATTGATACCAAGCTCCGCATAGTGTCAAGTGGGCAAGTCGAAAATGTTAGAAAATTATTATTCATAGTTTTTGAACCGCGAAGTCAGCAGGTGGCGCGTGCTCTACATATTGTGTGCCCCTAGTGCAAAAAGGCATATCGAGAACCATCATTGAAGCATAGAGCTTAGGTCGACAACTTTTCAAACAACGTTCAAAAGATGTTAGGCGTTGCGCAAAGCGTTGTATATCGTCTACAAAAATTATGGTAAGCTGTGCCTAAAAATTGCTAGGGATTTGACGTTATAGCCAATTCGAACGCCTGGCGGGCTGCTGCAGTTTGAATAAACTGTGCCATAGGGTTTTCAACTAACCCCCAGTATCTTTGTCTAACTAATATTATGAAGAGGTGATTGCTTATAAAAAGCTTTCGATGCTAGTGTTAGACTTTTTAGTCGTTGCTAAATTCGCCAATTGCTGGAACCTGTTAAAAATTCAGCAACTTTCTCTCTTCCAGGTGCACCTACGCGAAGGTTACGGGCGGCTGATCCACTTGTACTGCAACCTGCTGGTCACCAAGCTCAAGTTCCATGCGCGCAACCCGCGCTTCCCGGGCAACATGCAGGTCACGGCTGATGAGCTGGACTCTATCGCTGAGAATGATGTTAATAACTAGTGAGTGGTTGTTAAGGGACTTTGTAGGAAAAGGTTATAATTCTGCCAGACGCACGACTAAGGGCCAGGCCACTACACTGCAATACGACGCCGCGACGCTACTACAACTAAGGCTGCGTGAAAACCAGAGATGTTGGATTGATGATCGCTTGCCATGACATCGCTCAGCGTTTCGATGCTATTGGATCTTAAAAACACATTCCTCGCAACATATATATCTGGTGGAAACGCAGAGGTTTTGGGGGTTTTTGACAGTAGTTTATCCAGCGCTTTTGATTGGCTAACAATTAACATCAAGAAGTTAACCATTAAACAACTCTGTTAAATACATAATAATTAATATTATCTTGTTTCTATGTCACATGCAAATTAAGTTAATTTTATTGCAGCTTCCAGTTGTGCGTTGAGCTGTTTGACTACATGGACGACATCCTCAATTTGCAAGCCGCAGGTATAACCTTAAGCCACGATATTGCTGTCATATTATGTTCATTTGGCACGACCATTGACGCGAAATACCCTACGACTTCATTTAGCTTCATACTTTTGACGTTAGACAACGAAATTTTTGACGGATAAAGTAGATATTTTGCAATATCCTCTTTTTTAACGGGTCACCTGATGGAAAGCAACTTCCGTCGCCCATGGACACTCGCAGCATCAGAAGAGCTGCAGGTGCGTTGCCGGCCTTTTAAGAGGGAATAGGGTAATAGGGGAGGGTAGGGATGGGAAGGGAGGGGAATAGGGTAGGGGATTGGGCCTCCGGTAAACTCACTCACTCGGCGAAACACAGCTCACGCCGGTTTTCTGTGAGAACGTGGTATTTCTCCGGTCGAGCCGGCCCATTCGTGCCGAAGCATGGCCCTCCCACGTATAAATCTCTTGTTGCTTACCGTCGTCAAACGCGTTATCTCTCTGCCGATTTTGTATAAAACAATTTCCATATTAAAGTGTTCGAGAGCCTCGGCAACGCGCGCGCCAACTCGATGACGGCGAGCGGGCAGTGCCGGCTGGCGGCGCTCATCCCGTGCGCGCAGGACGCGTCGCCCGCGTACGACGCCGGCGTGCGCCTGCTGTTCCGCCTGCACGCCGCGCTGCCCGCCGACACGCTCGCCGGCCACCGCGAGAGGTGCGTACAGTGTACACCCGCCGCACGTATACAGTACTACATCCCGTGCGCGCAGGACGCGTCGCCCGCGTACGACGCCGGCGTGCGCCTGCTGTTCCGCCTGCACGCCGCGCTGCCCGCCGACACGCTCGCCGGCCACCGCGAGAGGTGCGTACAGTGTACACCCGCCGCACGTATACAGTACTACATCCCGTGCGCGCAGGACGCGTCGCCCGCGTACGACGCCGGCGTGCGCCTGCTGTTCCGCCTGCACGCCGCGCTGCCCGCCGACACGCTCGCCGGCCACCGCGAGAGGTGCGTACAGTGTACACCCGCCGCACGTATACAGTACTACATCCCGTGCGCGCAGGACGCGTCGCCCGCGTACGACGCCGGCGTGCGCCTGCTGTTCCGCCTGCACGCCGCGCTGCCCGCCGACACGCTCGCCGGCCACCGCGAGAGGTGCGTACAGTGTACACCCGCCGCACGTATACAGTACTACATCCCGTGCGCGCAGGACGCGTCGCCCGCGTACGACGCCGGCGTGCGCCTGCTGTTCCGCCTGCACGCCGCGCTGCCCGCCGACACGCTCGCCGGCCACCGCGAGAGGTGCGTACAGTGTACACCCGCCGCACGTATACAGTACTACATCCCGTGCGCGCAGGACGCGTCGCCCGCGTACGACGCCGGCGTGCGCCTGCTGTTCCGCCTGCACGCCGCGCTGCCCGCCGACACGCTCGCCGGCCACCGCGAGAGGTGCGTACAGTGTACACCCGCCGCACGTATACAGTACTACATCCCGTGCGCGCAGGACGCGTCGCCCGCGTACGACGCCGGCGTGCGCCTGCTGTTCCGCCTGCACGCCGCGCTGCCCGCCGACACGCTCGCCGGCCACCGCGAGAGGTGCGTACAGTGTACACCCGCCGCACGTATACAGTACTACATCCCGTGCGCGCAGGACGCGTCGCCCGCGTACGACGCCGGCGTGCGCCTGCTGTTCCGCCTGCACGCCGCGCTGCCCGCCGACACGCTCGCCGGCCACCGCGAGAGGTGCGTACAGTGTACACCCGCCGCACGTATACAGTACTACATCCCGTGCGCGCAGGACGCGTCGCCCGCGTACGACGCCGGCGTGCGCCTGCTGTTCCGCCTGCACGCCGCGCTGCCCGCCGACACGCTCGCCGGCCACCGCGAGAGGTGCGTACAGTGTACACCCGCCGCACGTATACAGTACTACATCCCGTGCGCGCAGGACGCGTCGCCCGCGTACGACGCCGGCGTGCGCCTGCTGTTCCGCCTGCACGCCGCGCTGCCCGCCGACACGCTCGCCGGCCACCGCGAGAGGTGCGTACAGTGTACACCCGCCGCACGTATACAGTACTACATCCCGTGCGCGCAGGACGCGTCGCCCGCGTACGACGCCGGCGTGCGCCTGCTGTTCCGCCTGCACGCCGCGCTGCCCGCCGACACGCTCGCCGGCCACCGCGAGAGGTGCGTACAGTGTACACCCGCCGCACGTATACAGTACTACATCCCGTGCGCGCAGGACGCGTCGCCCGCGTACGACGCCGGCGTGCGCCTGCTGTTCCGCCTGCACGCCGCGCTGCCCGCCGACACGCTCGCCGGCCACCGCGAGAGGTGCGTACAGTGTACACCCGCCGCACGTATACAGTACTACATCCCGTGCGCGCAGGACGCGTCGCCCGCGTACGACGCCGGCGTGCGCCTGCTGTTCCGCCTGCACGCCGCGCTGCCCGCCGACACGCTCGCCGGCCACCGCGAGAGGCGCGTACGCTGTCTTGCGACATCAACGCAACAGCCGCTTGAAAACAGGCTGTACGGTGGTTTGGTTCCGTACAGCGTAAGGCCGTGTTCACACCAAACCAACATCGAGCCGCCGAATGTGAGCCAACGTTACGCAGTTCATTGTATTTCCATACATATTCACTTTTTCGTTCACACCTAACCGACAATACGCTATTACGCAAGGCGTAGGCGCGGACATTCGATACCGTATATTTTCACGTTCACACTGGGGCTCACAGTGAGCCTGCTCACATTCGGCGGCTCACAGTCAATTTGGTGTGAACATGGCCTAAAGTACAAGTAAAGTTCAATAGGTTAATTGAAACCTTGACTTATGGTAAACTCCGCGAATGAGCTGCAATATTGCATTGCTACTTCTTTCTTGCATTCGCTCGCGAAATTATTGCTATCGGGTAAAAGACACAATATTATGTCGCAATGGTTCAACGTCTAATTTTATATGGTTTTAGATTAGACGTCATAGACATCAATTCATTAACTGATTCTACCGAATTGTTACAGATTCCGACATCAGTTCAAGAAACTCAGCTCGTTCTACAAGCACGCGAGCAGCCTGCAGTACTATCGGAACCTGTTGAGTCTGCCAGTGTTGCCCGCTAACCCACCTAACTTCCTGCTGCAGGTACTTTTTCTCGCACACTACTAGCATTGCCCGCTTATATACCATCACCCTCTTACAAATTAAAATATACAAGGTCTACTTGTCACAGGTCTAGCACATGAAAAATTAATATATTAGGCGGCGACAACGGACCTTCGAATCCCGCCGACGGAACAAAAAGTTTTTCAATGTTGCTGGGTCATGGATGTGTATTAAATATGTGTATGATATAATAAAAATCTTAAATATATTATGTATAGTATGAAAGTATTAAATATATTTCCGTTGTCTGGTACCCGTAACACAAGTCCTTCAGGTACTTAGTACGGGGCCAGATTGACGTGGCGTGAAGCGTCCATAGATATTATATTATATCCCTCCTGTATATTACAGAGCGACTTCGGCACGTACGTGACGCCGGTGGTGTCGGTGCCGGAGCCGGAGCCGGACGAGCCGGACAACATCGCCTCACTGATCGATACGTCAGACACCATGAGCCAGGTGAAATGGGAAGAGGAAGAAGGATGTAAAAAAAAACTATACTCGCGTTTTGTTATAAGGTTTAAAAATGAGGAGCAAAACTGACTTTTTATCCCGATAGGCGTCGCATCGTCGACTGACCGTAATTTGACATTAGAGCTGTCAAATCCCATACATTTTTTGTAAACAGGGGTATTATTTATCAATTTTCGTAAAAATGCCTCAATGTTGTGCTTTGAGTTTAAAAAACCGGAGAGTTCGTATATTTCCCAAAGACCCAAAGTGAAAAAAAAAGTGGGAAAATGCCTTGTGAATAAAGAATTTCAAAGAAAGAATATGGCACGCTTATGTTTACTTCATTTCACAGAAGATAATTATTTTGAAAGATGTAAATACACAGGTAAGTCGTGAAATTATGCTGTCTAGCCTAAGCCAAACTTATTATTTCCTAGACATGCCTCTTAAAAACAAACCAATTACAAATTCTAACATATATTTTCAGATGCTGAGCTATAAGAAATATTTTTAAGAAATACATACTGAGCTTCTGTTGTCTTACTCTTTATTAGCATAATAATTATGCAAGATCTTGTGATTGTCAAACAATGGGAATAGGCTATCTTATGACCAAGTGTCAAAGCAAATACAAGACATGTTTGCTTGTTGCACCACAGTTGCAGCAAGTAAGTACTAAAATGTGTTCATACAGAGGATTATAGGATTAACCAATAGCAAGTATAATATTTTTTATGTTTCATGTGTTGTAACTTTAGAGAATGTATTATGAAAAATAAATAAAAGCTGATATCAATGATTGTTTGGTTTTATTACATTTCAATAATTTTTATACAATTATTTATCAAAAACTGCTGGTTCAAGATGGTGGATGTAAACCATGAATGACCATGACACATACATGTTTGCACTTAGCAGATGCACCACTTCCTGCAGCGCATTCACAATAGCATTCCTCTACACGTCTACACCTCCTTCTTGAGAGACTTTAGTGTCTACTAAATACATCACTTTTGCAAGTTTTGCACATTCCTCTTAAGAATGTGTAGCGTCCCATGAGTAAGGGGCGGTCAGAAGATGTCTAGATTTGTATAAAAGTTGGCCTTTGGTTCCGTGTTCAATCTGTAAAAAGATGGAATAATATCTAAATATTTCACGTTTATCTGTGATAGTAAACAAATGTTAATAATGTAACACATACCTTTACAGATATTCTATTATTTCCTGCTTGCTGATGCTTGGAACAGGTTAATCGGCGTTCATGTCTCTGAATGTATTAGGGTGTGGATAGATAAGAGAATTGTCCTTTTGATCGCCCAAATCACCGTCAAAGTTTTGGTTCCGATCATACGCCTCCAATCTTGAAATAAAAACTCCATAAGAGAATAACATATTCAAACAAATTGTGAAATAAGAAATATAACCTAAAAATATTACTATGTTCACCTTTCGCTCAGATCGGCTTTTTGCTCACCACTGACGCATTTCTCTTACGATTTACGAAGCTCACTTTTCAGCTCACTCACAGTAAACAAAGAATACATTTTAAGATCTTTAACACAAAGAAAACATAGAAAATCGCAACCACTCATTTGACACTTGTAGTAAACAAAGGACGGTCGCTGGTGGCGCCATCTGCTTCGAGCTTTTAGTTTGGCTCCTCATTAGGCAAGTCGATTAAAAAAAACAACATTAGATACAATTCGATTACTTATGCGATTTATAGCAACTTTTTATATCAAACCACTTTTATATTATACTAGATGACGCCCGCAGCTCGGTTGCGCCAACATTAGTTTATCGCGCGGGAACCGTACATTTTTCCGGGTTAAAAACTATCCTTGTCCTTTCTCGGGACTCAAGGTATCTCCGTGTCAAATTTCAGTAAAATCGGTTCAGGGCAGACAGACAGACAGACAGACAGACAGACAGACAGACAGGCAGACAGGCAGACAGACAGACAGGCAGACAGGCACACTTTCGCATTTATAATATTAGTATGGATAAACGCTTTAAATGTTGAGCATAGGGGTCATAGTCAGGGTCAAAGTCTTTCCGCGATCCGTACAAATGACTGTATAACTGTGACGTCATTATCAGGTAGCAGTTTTGTATACAGCGTTTTGGGAATCTATTTTATATGATTTTTGATTTGTGATATCTTGGAGAATTTTAAAGCCACCAGTCACTCTTTCACTGATGTTTTTCTTTATGAGTGGTCTTTTAATTACCAAATACAAAAAATATTGTCAAGCCTAGAACCAAGAACAGAGCGAGACAATATAAATAAAAACATAGACTTATTAAATTATACAATTTACATATCTGTGTACAGGTGACGAATTCGGACTTCGACGTGGTGGACCGCGCGGCGCCGTCGCCCGCGCCCGATCCCATCGTGGAACGAGACCGCCTTATAGATCATCTTCAGAGCGAACTCAAGCGGATGCGGTCAGTACATTTTTTTTAATTGATGGGCATGGCAACATTTAAGACAAATAATTAAAAACCGTATTAACCGTAGTAAATTATTGAAATAAAAAAATACATTATTGCATTGTTATTACTTATTGTCACCTGAGTGGCTATCATACATAAAGAAGTCAGAGCCTATAGGCAATTTATTGATAAAGGTTACTCAAAGATATATTGGTTTTAGGTCTGAGGTGTCACAGATAATTCAAGAGAGGAATACCATGCTAGGATCTATACGGGAGCACTGCTCGCACATAGAGTCGCAGCTACAGTCTACTAAGGTAATAAAAGAAGTTTCCTAAGGTAAAAGTTATAAAAATGTCATGCCTGCTCTCTTGTATCTCCCACACCGGTTTCAGTGACGGTGGCCGGTTTCATTGAAACCAGGCCAGGTACGCAGGAGAAATTTTTAGTGCCCAGGTGTGTGCGCAGTACACCAGAGCACTCTCTATTCCTTTACTCTCATAATCCAATGGGACGGACGACCGACACGACTGACGATAAATTAGGCACAGGGCCGACTTTTTACATGCCCATCCGACGCATGGATTCTTACTTTTTTTTAAATTTATTTATTAAATAAGGGGGCAAACGAGCAAACGGGTCACCTGATGGTAAGCAACTACCATCGCCCATGGACACTCGCAACATCAGAAGAGCTGCAGGTGCGTTGCCGGCCTTTTAAGAGGGAATACGCTCTTTTCTTGAAGATTTGCAGGTCGTATAGGTCCGGAAATACTGCTGGTGACAGTTCGTTCCAGAGTTTTACAGTGCGCGGCAGAAAGTTACGCGAAAAACGCACTGTGGAAGACTGCCACTCATCAAGGTGATGAGGATGGTATGTTTTTCGCGTGGGACGATGGCGAAAAGTTGCCGGTGGTATGATTACTTGTCAGACAATCAGGTGATCAGCCTACATTGTCCTAACCAAACTTGGAAATAACATGTTTCCAACGCGGGAATCGAACCCACTACCTCCGAATCAAGAGCGATGCTCTAACGTCTAAACCACTGGACCACGGAGGCTCTCTCGTATACATATAATATGAGAACAACACAGATAATATGACGTGAAATCTAAATCTTATTTTAAAAGTATATTCAAGCGAAAAAACTATCCACTTTATGTATTTCAGAATGAACTAGAGCAAGAGAAACAAAAATCTGAAATTGTGTTAGCGCAGGCACCAGAAATTAAAAGTAAGTTTTATATTCTTGTGAAGTTAAATATAACAAATGATGATATCCGACCTAACCACTGACCTCCATTATACAAGTACGCTGGACTTGATACCCTTTGAAATGACAGCTGTTTTTGTGCCTATTTGAAGCGGAATCAGCGCCCCCCAATGCGGGGGAAGATACCTTGATCTGACGTAAAAATGACGTTTGAAAGTCGCCATATTGGCGCTGATAGCAGTAGTGGGAGTACTTGGAACTAATACTATTTTCTACAACCAATAGCGATTAAGCGGCCATTTGCAAGTTACGTCTTTAGTTCTCTTCCCCCGCATTGGGGGCGCTGATTCTGTTTCAAATGGGCACAGAAAACAGTTGGTATCATAAGTCCAGCGTACTTGTATAATGGAGGTCAGTGGACCTAACTAATAATTTTATTTTTTTATAGAAAAATTGACAGAAACGGAAGAGAAAGCTAAGGTATCCGACGAGAAATTCCAAAAGTTAAAAGGGGCGTACACACAGCTGAGAGAGGAGCACATTACCTTGATAAGACAGGTCAGATATTTGGGTACTTGGCTGCGTATTTTATTTTTTACAATAAAAGTAATAATTTCCGTCACAATTATTATCCATTGATTCGATTTAAGATGTTATTATGGCACAGCCGCGTTTTGCATACCGCAGTTGAGTCCATAGATCTTTGGTCCGAATAGTACACTTAAGTTATGGAAAAATAATTTTATTTTATATTTTAGAAAGCTGAGGTAGACAAAGTGGCGAGTAGCTTGCGAGCTGCCGCCGCGCAACACGAGAGTGCCAAAGCTATGTTACAGCAACAACTTAATGATCGAATGAAGTAAGTTGAAACTTGAACCTTTGTTTAGGTGTAATATTGTTATCAAAACATATCAAAATCGTTTTTAATACTTAGTCATAGACATTAAAATCTCCATTCTCCAAAGACCTTCACAGTTTTTGAAAAATCTTATTTGACAAAAATGAAAATATTCTTGACAGTTAACTTCGAAACATTCATTTGATTGAAGTAAGTTGAACAAAGTTATTTATTCGTATTAAAATTTCAAGGGATATGGAGCTGTTGCAACAAAGTGCATCGTCGAGTGAAGAAATAGAAGCATACAAAATGGAAATAGCGAATATAAGAAGTGATCTCGAACATTCGAGGCAAAAAGAAGCAGAGTTAGAATCGCTCAAAGCAGCCATGGAAGCTCTAGAAATCGAACATAAAACAGCAACGACGGAACAGCAAGAGAAGATATTAACAATTTCTACTGAGTTGAAAGAGGCTACGGAAAGTTTAGAGAAATTAAAACAAGAAGTGAGTGAAAAAGATACCGAGTTAAATAAAGTGAAAGAAGAATTGACTGGTCTACGACAAAAGAGCGGAGACGAATACAGAAAAGCAGCTGAAGAGAAGGAAGCAGCTTTAAAACAAGTGACGCAGCTGACACAACAATATCAACAGGAGAAAGAGGTTTGTATATTGTATGTAATTATATAACGCATGGCTTAGGTTTAATGCATGTTTGGTATAGCAAAATAGTCTTGTATAGTTTTAACTATTGCATGATAAAAATTAAAGTAGGCATAGTGCATTATTCGACTAAACCATGGGTGGCATGAATAATTTCATTATTAATTAATTAGCAGGCCCTGGCATGTCATTACTAAAACTTTAAATTTTGCTTCACATTAGGAGCTCACTAATCGTTATAGAAACTTGGAGACAGAATTAGAAAATTTGCAACTAAAACTTGTTGATTCTGAACATACTTTAAGTACTAAATGTCATACTCTTGAAGAAGAACTAGAAACGAAGACTCTAGATTTTGAATCTAGGTTGCAAGAAAAAGATAACGAAATTAAGGAGGCTTTAGAGAAAATAGAATGTCTAAAGAAAGAAATAGATTTAGTAAAAGAAACGTCTGATAATTTTGTTTTGGAAAAAGTAGAATCAATAAACAAATTACAAGAAATGATTTCTGAAATTAACGTCGCTAATAGGGACTTAAATACCAGTAAAGAAATTTTGGAAACTGAAATCATGAATATGAAACAAACTCTGGAAGAATATAATAACGAAAAAAATATTCTTCAAAACACAGTTACAGAAAAAACTAATGAAATATCAGAGCTTACGTATAAAATTAGAGAATTGGAACAAACTAATAATGAAAAGGACTTGCTTATTGAAGAATTAAAGACATCGTCTAGTCAAGAAATTAATGATCACATTGCTAAGTTAGACGAATTGAAACAAGAAGTTACAACTAAAGAAAATGAAATATCTGAAATGCTGTCGAAATTAAATGAAATAGGAACAATCAAAGACCAGCAAGAAATTGAGTATCAAAATTACAAAGATCGGGCCGAAAATGAAATTAGTAGTTTAAAATCTGAATTAGAAAGTACAATACTAACGAAAGATGAAAATATTCAAAATCTGCAAAGTGATATAAAAGAAAGAAACGATAAAGTGTCTAGTCTTGAAACAATAATTACAGAATTGAAAGGGAATGCCTCAGAACTATCGCAAGAAATAGAAAGCATAAAAAATGAACTAAACGAAGTTGTAGCAAGCAAAGAAACGTTAGAAAATAATTTAAAGGAAAAAGATCAAGAAGTTCAGGTTAGACTAACAATGGTGATGGAGTATTGTCCGCTTAATGTTTGTGAAAACAAGACTGTGTATATTCATATTGTTTATTAAAAGTTTTTAATTACGTTATAAATATGCTTAAAAATGGTTCCATGGCGTTTTGCGTTTTTAGTGTTATAATAATTATTGTGTATTTTGTTTATGTTTCTTTCTTTTATCCAACTTTAGGACTGTAAGAAACGCTCAAATGATTGTATGTACTTTGTTGTTAAATGTTTTTTTTATATACAATCTCTAAATCTTTAGTCTAAGCTTCTTAATGTAATGATACTTTAGAGTTTAGATAATTTACTTTTTGGGATAATAATTGTAGTACCTACTTTTTTGTTTACAACAATGTTTCATTTTCATTTCATCTTCATCTATCTAATTGCATGATTTCTAATTGCATGTTCTATTTCCTTCCGACTTGGCTGTGCATGGAAACTTCTGGGCGCTTTCCTTTTTTCGGAAAATTCTGCATATGTGGACTTCGGCGTTCCGTTAAGTATATTTAGCATTTGGAGGCTAGATTGTTGCATACGGAGAGCGAACGATTGAACGCCGAGTGTGAATTGCAGGACCTACTGCAACAAAACACGATACTAGAGGCTGACATGGCCGCGTTGAAGATACAGCTGGAAGAGGCGAACGCTGAAATCAAGAAAAGTAAGTAGTATACACTGAATTGTCTACTTATAGAAATGTACATAGTTTTATCTTTCATGTATCTGCAAAGGTTATATAAATTAATAACAATTTTAGTTGCAAAAAAGAGAAAAAAGCATCCAAAATATACCGTTCAACTCGATAACCTTGTTTTGTTTTGGTGCAATGCAGTTGCGGGTAACCTACGTATGTATTTGAATGTTATTCGTATTTTTTCTAGAAACCTCTCGACTAGTGGGTTGCGCGAGTGAAGTGGCTCTGGCGGTGACGAACGAGGCCATGTCCTCGTTCGAGAACTCCAACTCGCAGGACGCGAACCAGCTCGCCGCCGAGTTGGCCGCTAAGGCGTTTGAGGACTTGGCGAGAAAGTCACAGGTGAGGGTTTTTCGGTTCGATGACATAATATGACAAATGTTTTACACGACAGATGACACAAAAGTCCCTACGGCTAACGCGGGGGCGCTAGGGGTAGCGGCAAATGAGATACAAAAAACATCGCTATTGCTTTGTTTCTGGTGAATGCTTGGATTGATTCAGGTTTAAATCGAATAGTCTGTTTAGCTTACAAAATCCACTGAGCATGGTCATGGCCCATGGGAATTAACTGTATTTGATTACCGTCTGCAATCGATTTTATATTTTAGTAGTTTAAATATAAAGTGTAAGTTAATTTGTAGATCGAAGGTAACGAAGAAGTCGTGGCGAAGTCTGCGATCTTAGGAGCTCATAGCGCCGCGCAGCTCGCCTCGTACGTGGCCGACGTCTCCACTACCGCTACTGATATGGAGCTCGCCGATAGTGAGTATTGTTAGCTAGTATACTGTATACGTATAGCCTATTTGAGGTCTTAAATCTAGCTAGGTTATTGGTTTTGTATCAAAATTAATGGTGTTTCATAAATACGGGAAATGTAAAGTTATATAATTTTTTTTCTAATACAGTATGGTGTAAGTGGGCTTTCAGTTTTATTCAATGTTTAGTCTCTATGTAGTATATTAGCTGTTGCCCGCGACTTCGTCCGCGTGGACTTCAGATTATAGCGCGCGGTGTAAATAAAATTGGTGTCAAATTTAAAAGCTTTTTAAAACCCTGGCACCCCTTAAATCAAAATACTCAAAAACAGCTGTGTTGTGTGCACATAATGTTTCATTTTTTTTTAATTAAACTTTATTTATACCAAATTTTAAAGCTTATTTAAACTGTAACTATTACACAACTTTACCCATAAAATATTTATCATTTAAAGGTTTAAGGTTACGTCACTGCATAGCTGAAGTACTGAGTAGTGAGTTATATAAAAACGTGTATAACAATCGAAAGAACCGGAAAAGGTAACTTAAGATTGTACCACCTCTTATAGAAAAACGTGTGAGTAAGCGCTAGCGTGATCTAGACGACTTTTAGCGCCATCTGTTATGAATTTTTGGAACTAACTAAATTTGAACAAACTTACGCATAAACCCCCCCTTACAACCCCTTTTCCAGTTAAAAATAATTAACCTATGTCCTGTCTCAGGCTTTAGACTGTGTACAAAATTTCATTACAATCGGTTCAGTAGTTTTGGCGTGACAGCGAGACAGACAGACAGAGATACTTTCACATTTATAATATTAGTATAGATTCACCAGCTGCAGGGCCGGTCATAATCTTCGCTACTGCGCTCCCGCCTTGGTAGCGGGCGTAAATCGCAATTTTAATTTCGCCATAACTTCTAAACCAAACGTCCAATTTTAATCATTCAAACACCAAATATTATCTACACAAACTGTACTTAGTGATGAAATAATTTATTTTGATAAGGATTATTAGTATGAGTAAAATAAATGCGTTTAAATGTGGCCCAAAAAAAATCAAGATTTTTAAATAAAAATATGGTTGTTGTGCCTCACTTGACATATATAGGTATAGTGTGTCGCGGACATTTTTGTAGATATTTATAAGATCTACATTTACTTGGAACATTGTATGGTTCTATCTTTTATAGTTTAGGCAGCGTACGCAAAATAAGTAACTTTTCTGGTTGATTTTTTTCACCTTGTGTCAGAAAAACCCAAATATCTTACAGAACCCTATATTTTCCAAAATAAAAAGTAGCCTATGTTACTCGTAAATAATGTAGCTTTCGAACGGTGAAAGAATTTTTAAAATCGGTCCAGTAGTTTTTGAGCCTATTCATTACAATTAAACAAACAAACAAACAAAGTTTACCTCTTTATAATATTAGTATAGATATATTTGTATGTTGACTGAAGTTAAAACCTATTTATAATTGGGTCGATATAAATTATAATTTAAAACTCGATAAAAGTTATTTCAATGTTTACTTTGAACTTCCCATCTTTTCTTTATATATTACGAGAAATAAAACAAATCGGAGTTAATATTTTACAAAATTCACTCTTTTCAGAGCTAAACAACGAGTGTCGCAACATGCTGAACTCTGTCAAGCGTTGTCTGGAATCACTGTCAACGGGCACGCTGGAACGCACTGCGTGCATGGACGCTCGCGGCTGCGTGCAAGGTGCGGGCAGGGCCGTACAATCTGCGGCGCGCCCGCAAACCCACAGCGTAGATGATGAGCTAGCTCTTATGGATCAAGCGATCGAGGATGCTGCTAAACAGATTGAGGTATTTTCGACTTTTTTTACTATTAAGTGTTGTCTGGAATCCTATAATAAGTTTCATGACGCTGTCAGTAGGTTTATAGAAAAATTAACTGTAGTCTGTAACTGCAAAAAATATTATACATTTGATATTCATATGTTGATGTTGGATTTGGTTATCTATATTGTAACTAGAAATTACAAAAGTTCGCAACGTTCAACACAAATGTACGTTTTACAGGAAATGTTGGCTGCAAGCAGAAAAGATGATTCCGGAGTGAAATTGGAAGTGAATGAGAAGATATTAGACGCGTGTACTACATTGATGGCCGCAGTAAAGGTAACAATACTTACCAATAAACACAATAAACCCAAAAAAAAATTAACAATATTTTGGTTATATTCATTTATTTTAATAATTAAATAGGTACTTGTGCAAGACGCGAGGAAGCTACAAAACGAGATAGGAGATCCGAAAACGAGACAGAAGATGTACAGGAAGAACCCGCAGTGGTCAGAGGGGCTGATCTCCGCGGCCAAAGCTGTCGTGTTCGCCGCCAAACTACTTGTGTAAGTATTTAAAACATAGCGCATATAAATATTCAAATTACATATTTGAACACCAATCTAGACACATGTTAATATTGTACTCTTAAGGTGGGTTTACACCAAAAGAACATAGAGCAAGAACAGCACAAGAACATTCTTTCGTATTCGTTTAGTGTAAACTATAATTCGTTACAACATACTTTAGATCGTTTACACCAATCGAATCAACAAGAACATCAAGAATAAGAATTTTTGCTCAATAGATGAGAATCACATAGCTCCGTTTAGACCAAACGAGCGAATGCTCATTACTCATTCGTCAACGATAAGTAGTAGGGTTCACACTACACTCAAAGAGTATATAAACTACGTAACAACTACACAATGTCTGACTGTAATAGCGATATTGTGATTTCAAGTGCTGTATTTATTGTTATAACGCAATTAATGAAAAAGAAAAGAAGGAAAAGACGTTGGTGGGTGACGAATTTAATAAAAGAAGTATACTCGATAATTTAAAAAACCCGCCAAAAAGTAAAATATTTCAAGAACACTAGAATACCTTTGAAGAGACCGCCTCGGAGAGCGAGCACGTCCGAACACGAAAGAACGCTCTAGGCAATTGCCCGAGCGCTCTTGCGTCGTTTACACCAAACGAGCGAGATTCTTAGAGCATTCTACCTATTTACCGCCGAACACGTGGCGAACACACTAGAACAACAAAAGAATGCTCGTTGTTAGTTTACATCAAAAGAGCTTTACTAGAATGAGCATTCGCTCGTTTGGTCTAAACGGAGCTTTACGAGTCTCTTGTAACACGAAATCAGATGCACTATAGTTACATAAACTTATTTGAATTTTGCCTATAACATGATCGTTACATAATATGAGTTTCTTCGTTTTATAGACGACTGAAGTAACGTGTTATGATAATTTTATTCATAGATAGAGCATATAACACGCTACCCATACATAATAAAATACAATACTAACTACTTATGTACAGCACATCAGCGGACGAGGCAGCAGGCGCGTCGGGCCGCGTCGAGGGCGTAAGCGCGGCAGCACACGAAGTAGCGGGCAGCACGGCGCAGCTAGTAGCGGCGTCGCGAGCCCGCGCGCCGCCCGCCGCGCCCGCACTAGCGAGACTCACCGCAGCGTCGCGACAGGTCGCTGCTGCTGCGGGCGCTGTTGTAGCCGCTGTACGCGCCGCCTCCGCACTCGTCAATGACACCGGTAAATACATATTACCTTAGTAATAATGGCCGGCAGCACGGCGCAGCTAGTAGCGGCGTCGCGAGCCCGCGCGCTGTCGTGACAAGTCTCTGCTGCTGCGGGCGCCATTGTAGCCGCTGTACGCGCCGCCTCCGCACACAATGACACGGGTAAATACAAAAACATGTCGAGGCAAAAAAACTCGACTAAAAATGTGGATTACAGCAGTAGATCGTATGCCTATAATATTTCATTGATTTTACCAACCCTAAAACTCCTTATACAGTTTGACAAGGCTGTTTAGGAACGTGGCGAGAAAAGGAACTAACGCTTCTATCATACAAAAACGTCATTTTTGACAGTTCTCCTTTATCAGCAGCGCCCATTGACATCATCATTTAAAGCAGCGGTCGCCGGTCGGCAACCTTTTGGCAGGCAAGGGCCACAAGGTGGCAAAACAAACTAAAGGCGGGCCGCAGACCTCATACTCGTATTAACCCTAGAAGCTCAATATACACCTACACATATAACACACTTTTAAATTACACAGATTTCTGTTTGTAAGTGTTAAAAAATCACGTTTGCTTGTTAGTCACTTCCTTAATGCTAATGGTGAAAATCTGTCATTGGCTTATTGCTTTTTCTATTCGTTAGCTATATAAGTAAAATTCTAAGCTGTTGGTTTTCTAATATTAAATAAATAAATAAATAAATATTGAAAGGAAATAAGTTTTTATTAAAAATGGCACAAACAGTGATATATGGCGATAACTACTGACAGTATTAGAAAACATTGTTTTTGATACACATAACTTATTCACAAAACATTCACGGGCCGCAAGTAAAACGTTCGCGGGCCGCGTGTTGCCGACCGCTGATTTAAAGCCTTGTCCAACTATAAAAGTGTTGCTGGTTGTCAAAGTCTAATTCAATATTTTTTTATCCCCACAGAGGCGCTAGACACCTCCGCCCTCTCTCTGACGGCGACGCGGCGGCTGGAGATGGAGAGCAAGGTCCGCGCGCTGGAGTTG
Source organism: Polyommatus iphigenia (assembly GCA_963422495.1). Lineage (NCBI taxonomy): Eukaryota > Metazoa > Arthropoda > Insecta > Lepidoptera > Lycaenidae > Polyommatus > Polyommatus iphigenia. The sequence continues at coordinate 869,592 of OY730184.1, read as the reverse complement.
GAGAGCGCGCTGGACGCCGAGCGCGCGAAACTCGCCGCGCTGCGCCGCCGACACTACCAGCTGGCGCAGCAGCACGAGGTATGTGGTTGTATACACACAGAGGCGCTAGACAACTCTGCTCTCTCTCTGACGGCGACGCGGCGGCTGGAGATGGAGAGCAAGGTCCGCGCGCTGGAGTTGGAGAGCGCGCTGGACGCCGAGCGCGCGAAACTCGCCGCGCTGCGCCGCCGACACTACCAGCTGGCGCAGCAGCACGAGGTATGTGGTTGTATACACACAGAGGCGCTAGACACCTCCGCTCTCTCTCTGACGGCGACGCGGCGGCTGGAGATGGAGAGCAAGGTCCGCGCGCTGGAGTTGGAGAGCGCGCTGGACGCCGAGCGCGCGAAACTCGCCGCGCTGCGCCGCTGACACTACCAGCTGGCGCAGCAGCACGAGGTATGTGGTTGTATACACACAGAGGCGCTAGACACCTCCGCTCTCTCTCTGACGGCGACGCGGCGGCTGGAGATGGAGAGCAAGGTCCGCGCGCTGGAGTTGGAGAGCGCGCTGGACGCCGAGCGCGCGAAACTCGCCGCGCTGCGCCGCCAACACTACCAGCTGGCGCAGCAGCACGAGGTATGTGGTTGTATACACACAGAGGCGCTAGACACCTCCGCTCTCTCTCTGACGGCGACGCGGCGGCTGGAGATGGAGAGCAAGGTCCGCGCGCTGGAGTTGGAGAGCGCGCTGGACGCCGAGCGCGCGAAACTCGCCGCGCTGCGCCGCCGACACTACCAGCTGGCGCAGCAGCACGAGGTATGTGGTTGTATACACACAGAGGCGCTAGACACCTCCGCCCTCTCTCTGACGGCGACGCAGCGGCTGGAGATGGAGAGCAAGGTCCGCGCGCTGCAGTTGGAGAGCGCGCTGGACGCCGAGCGCGCGAAACTCGCCGCGCTGCGCCGCCGACACTACCAGCTGGCGCAGCAGCACGAGGTATGTGGTTGTATACACACAGAGGCGCTAGACACCTCCGCTCTCTCTCTGACGGCGACGCGGCGGCTGGAGATGGAGAGCAAGGTCCGCGCGCTGGAGTTGGAGAGCGCGCTGGACGTCGAGCGCGCGAAACTCGCCGCGCTGCGCCGCCGACACTACCAGCTGGCGCAGCAGCACGAGGTATGTGGTTGTATACACACAGAGGCGCTAGACACCTCCGCTCTCTCTCTGACGGCGACGCGGCGGCTGGAGATGGAGAGCAAGGTCCGCGCGCTGGAGTTGGAGAGCGCGCTGGACGCCGAGCGCGCGAAACTCGCCGCGCTGCGCCGCCGACACTACCAGCTGGCGCAGCAGCACGAGGTATGTGGGCTTAGGAGACTGATTCTCAATTCCAAAGGATAAGGTCCAAATTGGGCTAATTTTAAAAGTGCCGGCCAACGCAAATAAACCCATTATTTAAATAGAACATAATCTAAGGAATAATTTTTATTATAACACCAAAGTTCTAAGTCAAGTCTCCGAGTTGTTATTCAAGGTCAAACTTTTTTTAAAACATATGTAATAAAACTTATTTTATTAATTAAAAGCAATAAGTAATCGATCCCAACATCCCTATCCGAGTCATAGAACAGATTAGAGGCCAAATACCTACAAATGATTTGGAAAAATTCAAAGGAAGAGGGAACCTCTACGTGCTTGGGGCTTGCAGGGTACAACTCCTTGCTTACTTGGAATACTAGGCAAATGCCGTGCGTACCCCAAGGCCCAAGCAGGTAGAGTATCCCCCTTCCTTTGAGTTTTTTCAAACCATTTGTAGGTATTTGGCCTCCAATCTGTTCTATGACTCGGATAGGAACATTGGGATCGATTACTTATTGCTTTTAATTAATAAAATAAGTTTTATTATATATGTTATAAAAATTGTTTGACCTTGAATAACAACTCGGAGACTTGACTTTAGAACTTTGGTGTTATAATAAAAATTATTCCTTAGATTATGTTCTATTTAAATAATGGGTTTATTTGCGTTGGCCGGCACTTCTAAAATTACCCCAAAATTGTATGGACGTTGGATCTTGTCCTTTGATTCGGATCCAACAACGTGCGCGACAGCCAATAAACACCCGTTTCGCCTAGCGGTGACCAATAACCGCGGGGTAATTTTACGAATCCGAGTTGATAATGACCAGATAATGACAATATACTTAATGGGAATTGTCCATTTTTTTTTAATTTTGCTCATTACAAAAACATTTTGAGGAATAAGGTCTGTGATCGTTTTTCTGTATATAAACAAAAAAAAAATACCCATTAGTTACTTATATTTTTGAACAAATATGTTTAACCTTAGTTTGACCTTCAATGGCGTTAAATTAGCAATAAATTCGACCAACATTACGTTTCGAACTTTTGGTAAGCTTCTCGTATCAGCTTTCACATAATGAGAACTTGCATTTGACGAACCAGCCATTATAAATAAGATTGAAAGGAAAAAAAACATACTGCAGAGGTCAATTGGCCGCCGATGATGACGTCAGAGCGAAACTTTAAAAATTTATTGATAAAAAACTAGCCAATGAATTTCAAAATTATTTAATTTATATTCTTAAAATACCCTATTTTAACGAAAAAAAAATATAAAAAGTACATGTGATTTTTTTTGGACAATGCCCATTAATAATTATGAATCTTTTTTTTTAAATTCAATATAAACAAGTCTTGCTAAAACGGCCGTTTCATAAAATATACTGTTCTCGACATTCAACATCTATTTATGTGATCAAAATAGCGTTAGTTATCACTTGTTAGGGATGCCGAAATTTGTAATAAAGTGACCTTGAAAATTGAAATGTTTGCACCTTGTTCTATTGCGCTTGATGTGTTACATTCTACAAATACAGGAACGGAGGAGAGTCCGCGGGGCGGCCCCATTCCGCTTCAATTTTTTAATAGTTTGTTTTCGTTTTTCAGAATGGAAACGTGACAAACGGCGCGGAATGATGCAGCTGAAATACATTTGGACGTAACATTTAAAATAAAATGAAATTAATGTCAATACCGTAGGGCTTTAAGGCGCGGCAACTACAGGAACAAATCGCTAAAAAAATTAAATGATCCAAATATCATGACAAGACTTTTATGTGCTTTGAAATTTCAATTAGATTTAACATGCAAGACATTGCAATATGTGAAATCGCCAAAAAACTAAATATTACGATGTCAAGGATTAAAATATTAAATTGATACATTCTAAACTTGCATTTATGAACAACGAAATTAGTAATGTGCTCAGTAGTAAGCCATGTTTGTCTTCCGGGCTGCTCAAGGATTTTGAATATAGACGGCTTCATTAATAAACGAAGAATAAGAGAGTTTTAATAATTCATGTTGCTGTCTTTGTCTTACAAAGAGAAGAGGGAATTTGACAGAAAAGGTCAGCAATAGGTTTCGTTAGTAGTGTTTTATTATTCGTTTATTAATAAACGAAAAAAGTGTAGTTTTTACTATTCCAGTAGTATAGTAGCAACTCATTAACACTTTAACATCAATTTATAAATGAAATATTATTATGTAAAGTTGGACATAAGATTGCCACCACATTAGAATTGTTTCTTTAAATATAATATTGTAGAGATAAACTACGATAACATGGCGCGCTCCTCCAAAATTCAAAACGTTTGAAGTGCGTTGTCAAAACGTTTGATGTGCGTTGTCTTGCGCGGTCGGCTAGTTATGATTAGTTGACCAACAAATCTTAGTAATAAGTGACATTGAGTGAAATATTACGAGCACCGGTTGATTGGTTGATTGGTACAACTACATACAAACTCTTTCATAAGGATGTGACTACACACATTGAAACAGTAATTTGGAGGGGCGCGCCATGCTATCGTAGTTTATCTCTAATGGATATAATTAATTGAATGGATAATTAACAATATAGCTATGAGCACATGGGCGCCGGCAGGGGGGTGCCAGGGGGTGCACTTGCACCCCTTGGGAATCTCGGGATCAACAGGAATTATTGAAATAAAAAGCATTTTGTAATTGCCTATGCCTATTACCATGCCGAACAATGATAGTTCGTAATGTTTCGGCACTAAATGTTTTATGTTGACGTAAATAGACAGTCACTGTTGTTGGTAAAAAGTGAAAAGAAAAGAACAGATAGTGCAGCACGAGTCGGCGCATGAGTACCGGAAACTATTCCACCTCAATTTTTTTATGCGATCCTCTTCAAATTGCCCTCCTAATGATATAAATGCATGTTGCCATGGTGCAACCCGGTGCCATATTGTTTAAACAAACATTGTTTAAGCAATTGCAAGAAATTCAATTTTTTAACCGGGCATTTTTTTTTTATTTCGAGACATTCGACCCATGAAACATAATATATTAAAAAAATAATAATGTCTAAGTTATATATTTTTTTAAAATTCTCTATACAATAGTTAATAATATCGTTAGTAGAGATTTAAAAAAAAACATTGTTTTTATCTTTTTTATCTTAGCAAAAGTAGACAAAAAATTGTGTTTTTTGTATGGGAGCCCCTCTTAAACATTTACTTTATTTTAATTTTATTATTAATTATTAAAGCACAAATATAATTAAGGATTTTGTGAAATTTTCAAGTGCCTAGCTGTTACCATTATTGATTACGAGCAAAAAAGGCCAAAAAAATCACGTTTCTTGTATGGGAGCCCCCCTTAAATATTAACTTTATTTTATTTATAGTATTTGTTCTTATAGCGGCAACGGATATACACAATCTGTGAAAATTTCAGAAGTAGCTAGCTATAGCGGTTTTTGAGATACAGCCTGGAGACTTACAGACAAACGGACAGACAGTATCTCAAAAACCGCTATAGCTAGACTTCTGAAATTTTCACAGATTATGTATATCTGTTGCCGCTATAACAACAAATACTAAAAATAAAATAAAGTATAATATTTAAGGGGGGCTCCCATACAAGAAACGTGATTTTTTTGGCCTTTTTTGCTCATAATCAATAATAGTAACAGCTAGGCACTTGAAAATTTCACAAAATCCCTAATTATACTTGTACTTTAATAATTAATAATAAAATTAAAATAAAGTAAATGTTTAAGGGGGGCTCCCATACAAAAAAAAAACACAATTTTTTGTCTACTTTTGCTAAGATAAAAAAAGATATAAACAATGAAATTTTTTAAAATCTCTACTAACGATATTATTAACTATTGTATAGAGAATTTAAAAATATATATTACTTAGACATTATTTTTTTTTAATATATGTTTCATGGGTCGAATGTACCCAAATTTGAGATTTTTCGAACCTTTAAAAATTCATATCTTTAAAAATATTAACTTTATCGTAAAAAGTCATAGGACCTTTTTTATTGGTATTTCAATAAAGAATATAAAAAAAAATTGTCCGGTTGAAAAATAACAATTCCTTGCAATTGTTTAAACAATGTTTGTTTAAACAATATGGCACCGGGTTGCACCATGGCAACATGCATTTATATCATCAAGAGTGCAATTTGAAGAGGATCGCATAAAAAAATTGAGGTGGAATAGTTTTCGGTACTCATGCGCCGACTCGTGCTGGTCTAAGAAAGAAAACTAAAATCTGCACCCCTTGGAAATTATTTCTGCCGGCGCCCATGTATGAGCAATAAGAACCTGTATTTATTATTTTACAAATAGACTTACATTAAAAGTACATATTGTATGTAAACCAGTTTATTGTATTACAATTATTATTCCTTGTAATTCAAATGATAGTGGTAATTGTGTATCCGTCGATAGACCCAGTTTCTTAACTAAACAATTACTAACATTATTAAACACCAATTTTTAGACCTATATTTTATTCTAGTTTAAGACTATAAATTGATAATAAATAGTTGTAATTAACATATACGAGGCTTTATAACACGCCTTTAAACTGTAAACTAGACTGAAAATGCAAAATTATAGTGAATTGAGTAACATTTGATAGCAGATATTGTAAACCATTCGACCCTAATTTTATTTTTATTAGTGTTTTGGTTATCATGTCATTAACAGCTCACTATGCATTAAAACAAAAAAAAAGGAAAACTTAATACTTAAGGTATTTCATTGTATGTTTGTCAGAGTATACATCCAGAAATCCCCAGAAAGATGCTCATGTAGGCAGGGAATATTATTGTTGTTTTGTAGTTTTATAAAAAGTTTTTTTTTTATTTATTTAATAATCATTCAATCTATTAGTATTTTGTAATACAACCACTTTATAAGTTTGTCATTAATTTTATTTTATTAGTGATTAGTATATTTTCTTGCCTGATTAATTCTACACTTGAATCAAGCTTTAAAAATAGATGATATAGAATGGGATTGTATAATATGAATTTCATGAAACGATAAAAGGAAGATAACGCTGAAAGAGTACTTTTAAGAAATCGTAATTGTAGTAAGCAATAAATTCTTGTAGCGTGCAAACTTTTGGGTGGTAATTAAAAAATATTTGCAATGACGGCCTTATTGTTTACCCCAAAAATTTGTGCTTTACAACCCGTGACAGTAACAAAACCCATAGGCTCAGCTCACACCAAGACAATGCGATGCTTCGCCTCGTGCCTTTAGGGCATAAAGGTAATATACCTATCGGAATAGAGAAACAATCCCGAGCTGTCAAGCTTAACCAAAATTTGATTTACATCTGTGTATACAATTATGTTTACGTGTGCGTGTCAGTGATGTACGTTCATCTTGTAATTCGACAAAATATCGATCATGGAATAATAATTGTAAGATTGTAAACATAATAAAATGGGATAAAATAAAACTGCATAGATATATAATAAAATTGTAATTTTGAAGTAAAATGTGACTTCAAAATGCTTCCTGCATAATTAAGTATGCATGATTTTTTCTTCGGAGTCCAGTTTGGACGGTTAATTATTTTAAGCCATGAATTTCTGGTATCCAGGTCAGCAGGAAATCTGAAAAAATTGGCCAAATGTAAGTCGGACTCGCGCATGAAGGGTGACCGGTTTCAACCGGGCATTTTCTAAAACCCGGTACGATACGACACGACATGTTATGACACGATTCGACACGACAGGTTACGTCACATGACATCAGTACACGACACGACACGACTTCACTAGACCCTATTAATTTTCAATTCACTCTCAATGAGCCCTTTTATTTAATGCCCGTCTTGCAGAAGTGCTTTCAACTATTCCCCTATCTTGGATTAGCAGCCATATTGGATGTAGAATGACATTACATCTGTGGAAATTTCAGAAGTCTATTACTATAGTGGTTCTTGTTATACAGCCTGAAGACAGACAGACGGACGGACGGATGGACAGACGGACAGGCAACGAAGTCTTAGTAGTAGAGCGGGCTGCGGGACCCCACTACTACTGGACTTTTTACCCTTTGGGTGCGGAACCTTAAAAACGATAAATTATGTATGATAATATAATAATATACTTAAACTAATTATAAACTACGGATGGGTATGTTATCATTTCAACATTCCTAGATAATTAGTATACTTAACTAAAAAATATTTTCATATCGATACAACTTATCGATAACTTGATGCAGCCCTAGTGTAAAATAGATGAAAATTGTTTACACAAAATATCCTTAAATTGTGCACCATGGCTAGTCAAGTTATGTTTTCCATATAATGAACCATTTTAAGAAGTGAATTATCATAACCAATACCAATAACTCGTAAGGAATTGGCAAAAATAAACTTAAAACTAGGTCCTGTCGATGTAGAATAATTCACCTGTGAAATGAATATTTGTCCGGGTTTTTTCGATGTGTGGATCCAGAATCATTCCACAAACATTTAACCATGTTTCTAGAGCAGTATTTCTAAAAATTATTCATTATTTAACTTAAAATCACAATTTTTCTGAGAGCCCAAATTGACAACGATCGGCCCAGGGTCAGACAGACTGTCAAAGTCACAGGCTAGGGAGCATACCCATACTACGTGACCTACTTTTTAAGATTTTTTGACTCCCCCCCTCCCCCTGGTGACCACGCGTAGTATATGCCAAGACACCCCCCCCCCCCCCAAATTGTATTGACAAAAATAATTTTTAATCATTTTGTAAGTAGAAAGAGTAGATACTAGATAGCAAATGAAAATAATTTGACTCATATATTTTGTGCTTATTAAGTTATTTATTACAAAATACTCTTAGCATGTTTATATTAATTATAAATTAAATTACTACTTAATTAAATATTGGAATAAAAATAACGATCACCAAAAAATACTTTGATACCCGATAGTTTGCCAAAAAGAAATACTTGACACCATTATTTAAGATATACTATACAAGGTGTTACAAAACTAAGTGATAATACTTTAGGATGTGTACGTGTTCCTTATAGTGAGTTTACTGTGAAAGTAGCAGCGCTGAATGAGCAAATTTTTTTTTCACTTTTGTATGGGCAAGCGCCCCAGTGTAACGAGTTTCTCCATACAAAACTGAAAAAAAAAGGTGACTGACTGACATGTTGATCTATCAACGCACAGCCCAAACCACTGGACGGATCGGGCTGAAATTTGGCGTGCAGGTAGATGTTATGACGTAGGCATCCGCTAAGAAAGGATTTTGATCAATTCTACCCCAAGGGGTTAAAATAGGGGATGAAAGTTTGTATATAATAATACTTCTTAACGCGAGCGAAGCCGTGGGCAAAAGCTCGTGTATAATATACAGGATTATTTCTACACCAGTGCAATAAATCAACATACGTAATAGTTGTCAAAAATAAAAAATACTAGCGATTTTTGTTACTACCCCTTTGGAACAAAAAAACAAAAATATCAAGCCCTGGACTTATCCGCTAAACTACTAAATGTGGATGCATTACGCATTTGAGGCGCGCCCGGCCGATCGCTTAACTCACCTCGCCGCCCCCTACCTCATACCGCACCCGTTGTCACCTTGTATTCCTTGTAATTAGTGCGCCCAAGCATGGGCGTATATAAGGGGGGGGGGGTCCTGGGGGGTCCGGAGCCCCCCCATTACTATCCATCTTACTTGTCCAATCGACAATATATTATGTAGGTACCGCACCGATTTTAATCGGCGACCATCAGACTTCTATTTAAAGTTTAAATAGAATTCTTTGTCGGCGACGTCCCTACATGTGTTTTTTTCTATTCACACTTTTCACAGTATAATAATTCAGAGTAGGTACCGCGAATCGCGATGCATTCGTAGTTCGTCGCAAGGTAGGCCAAAAATTGTGTTTTTTGTATGCCCTTAAATATTTATTTTATTTTTATTACTAGACGTTCCGCGCGGCTTCGCCCGCCTAAATTAGATATTTCACAGACAAATTATTAGTCCACAAAAAATAGCCTATGATCCTTCACGTGGGCTATAACTTATAGGTGAGATAAGCCCTTTCAAGTAATTTCCCCTGTTTTTTCCATATTTTTAACCGACTTCCAAAACGGAGGAGGTTATATGTTCGGCTGTGGATATTTTTTTTATTTTTATTTGTTGTATTAGGTTTCACTCCAATTTTTGTTTTGTTGTATTAGGTTTCACTCCAATTTGGTACCATGTTCGCAAAAGTGGTGACCTGATGATGGGATCCATGAGTAATCGAGGGAACTCCTCATCCTCTATTTATTCGCTCCTATTAGTTTTTACATGATGAAATATAGCTTATAGCCTTTCTCGATAAATGGGCTATCTAAGCCCGCTTACAGACGAACGGCACGTGTCGGCGGCAGTCGACGGCAGACGACGGCACATGTCAGCGGCAGTCGGCGGCAGTTGGCGGCAGTCGGTGGCAGTTGACGGCAGCCGTCGACAGTTTATAACGCTTGCAGTTGTGACGTAACGCGTAAAGGTAAGCGTCCACAGGTCGGTATAGTACGCAACGGACGTTTCGCATCAGACGGATATTTTTTTACAGTACGTCCACTGTATCGGCAGCGTACGGATTACCGACTAGCTAGTATGTTTATCTTCAAATTAGTCCAAACAAAGTTCCTAAGTCAAAATTTCTGCTTTCGACTTTTCCATCCATACCACCCTTTTGAGCATTCATTTACTAGGCTAAACAGTAATCCGTACACTGCCGATTCAGCGGACGTACTGTGAAAAAAATATCCGTTTGATGCGAAATGTCCGTTGCGTACGATACCGACCTGTGGACGCTTACCTTGCGGGGGTACGTCACAACTGGGCGCCTACCACCACATCTACTAACCGACATCGTTTGAAGAATTTGTTACTTTAACATCAAGCTAGCGATCTTAAAAAAGTTGATATTTCACAGCGGATTTAACATTGTTTTGCATTTTTTACTGTTTTTTAGTAAAATTATATTTAAAAAGTGAGTACGGTAATGTTGTTGTAATCTTACAACAAAGTGTTCTGGAAACATGATAGTTTTAGGAAAGGTCGTGGTAGGCCCCCTGCAAGCGTCATAAACTGTCAAAGGCTACCGTCGGCTGCCGTCGACTGCCGCCGACACGTGCTGCCGACTGCCGCGGACACGTGCCGTTCGTCTGTAAGAAGCCTAACACTGAAAGACTTGTTCAAATCAGACCAGTAGTTCCTGAGATTAGCGCGTTCAAATAAGCTCTTTCAAATAATTTTCCCCAGTTTTTTCCAAATTTTCTCCATTTCTTCGCTCCTGTAAATCTCAGCGTGATAAAATATAGCCTATAGCCTTCCTCGATAAATGGGCTATCTAACACTGAAAGAATTTTTTAAATCGGACCAGTAGTTCCTGAAATTAGCGCGTTCAAACAAACAAACTCTTCCGCTTTATAATATTAGTATAGATTAGTATAGATTTATTATCAAAGTACATATAAAATTGAGAATTTTGTGAAAATTTCTAGTGCCTACCGGCTACCAGTGTTGCCATTATTGAAGCCTCCCTTAAATATTAATTTTATTATGTTTTTACATAAAATATATTGTTGTTATAGCGGCAACGGTATATTTGATGTATAGGTATCTATCTAAGCCTGTAGGCTATAGCGGTTCTTGAAATACAGCCTGGAGACAGACAGACGGACAGACATCTAAAGGGTACCGTTTTTACACTTTGGGTACGGAACCCTAAAATAAATCTTCATGGGCAAGTCCAACTCGTAAAATTTATTGTACTGGTGAAAAAAAATCCTGTATAATAATAGTCTAAAATTACAATAGAACAATCAGAGAAATTAATTTCTAGGCAGATGGCGGACCTAAGTCATTTGGTCGTGTTTAAAGCTTTATGGTTTAAAGTTAAACCCAACCAATCAATTTCCTCGATGGTACATACAGCATACTAGCTATTTTAGTCACGACTGTAGTTCAAATTGTAATCGAATACCAAATATAGTAAATGATTATCAAGCTTGACAGTTTCACCAAAATTCAAAATGCCTGACAAGTGACAACATTGACTGTTTTTTTTAATGGCTGTTGGTTTAGATAAATAATAAAATAAGCATCATAAATGCCAGTGTCAAGAATTAAATAGCGAGAAAAAAAATCGTACCTATGACGTTTCTCTCGGCAAAATTGACTACGTGACAAAACTCTAGACCCCCTCCCCCCCTCTTGTGACCGAGTGTAGTATTTTGAAGATCCCCCCCCTAAATGGGTCACGTAGTATGGGTATATTCCCCTACACGGTCAAATTCTCATCAATCTGATTGATGGTTATAAAAAGTTCATATTAAAAATACGATCAATCCATCAATCCGAGTCGTACACGATCAAATTTTCGTCAATCCGTACCAGATTGATGAAAAATTGACCGTGTAGCCGCTATCAGATGAAAAAAAGCTATGCAACCTCAAATCACGCTTCTCTTTCTACCACGCAGTGTTACTGATAGTGACATCTCGCTTGCTCAGGCCTTTGTTTCTCTATTCCGATAGGTATATTAACTTTATGCTTTAGTGTGAGTTTCCACTGAAGCGGAGCGGAGCTTAGCGGTGCCCGAATTGACCAATCGTGCTATTCCAACGGAATGACAGCGAAGCGGAGCGAAGATTTCGAGCATAGTGATTGGTCAATTCGGCACCGCTCCGCTCCGCTTCAGTGGAAACACAGCCTTAATGCGGCATGGTCTTATGAGAATACTATGCAGTCCTTGACTTGTGATTTATTTGAATGTAAAGTATTTAGTGTAGTAAACTGACTTTTATAGTAATTATTATTTACTAACGAAATATCTATTATTTAATAAATAGTAAAATGTTTTTTGCTATATTATTTCATATAAAAATTTCCTAATAGATTAAGATATTGTGTGCTAACTCCTAAGGCAAAATTTTGGGTGCTAGATACTCTTGGACAATGAAACAATAAAGAATCACCAAATATTAAAAATTATTTAATAAAATGCATAATACTTGCTTAAATACTTTAATATTCACATATACCTGACTACAGTATGAAATTATATACTTAATGAAAAGCTTGGCTTTAATGTGCTGAAAGTTATTTCTTACATTATATTTGTAGCAAAAATAATCACTTTCTTATTTAAAAAATTAAAACAAGTTAATGTTTTCAATAAGGAATGCATTGAAATTCATTGAATAAGCAATAACACAATTCTATATTATAAAGGTGAACGCAGATTTGGCCGCACCGCACGCACCGCAGTCGCCGCATTCGCAATTCTTCATATTATTATGAAGTTGCGAAGACTGCGGCGCAGGTAGGTAGGTATGCGAGCTTGCCTATAACTTCATATAAAGAATTCGAATGCGGCGACTGCGGTGCGTGCGGTGCGGCCCAAATCTGCGTTCACCTTTAGTCATCATAAAACCACAATGTAAATAGTATACAGTAGTGTGGATTATCTTGTGTCATGTAAATTGTAACTAACAATTAGGCAGTGAGTGAGTGTAAGAAGACTCTTCTTAGAAGAGCCCTGTTAATCGTATGGAAGAGCCGCATGTGGCTCGCGAGCCGCGGTCTGCCGACCCCTGCTCTATTGCATACTATTTATATTGTGGGAAAAACTTGTGCGTATTTTTTGTGCGAACACAAAATGACAAAAACTATAACATAGTTTACTAAGTACATAAATAACAACAGAAGTCATTCGTTCATACAAAATCCTACTAGGTGGTTAACCTTCAATAAATTTAGCACCACTTATCAAAAGTCCATCAAACTTCGTGTAAATGCAATACTTGTATAATATAAAATTAGGCCTTATACTAGTAAGTGGGGGTTTTGCGGGGATTACAATGGCGTAGTGGTAATACTGGGTACGTTGCTAGTTTATAGAGATTCATGCCACTTGGAATGTTTCTCGTGAACTAACTGGACGATCCGGACGTGGACAGCTTGGCATTTCTCAAACTTTGGAGGGATCGGACACAGACGGTAAACTACTTCGTCTCCAGGCAGGGGCACATACTCACCTTCAATGCTAAAACAAATCAGTCAGTTAATGAAGAACTACATAATGCATGCAACTTTGTCAGCACAGACATTTTTATATTGCATAAGAACCATAGAATTTGCTAGGCTAAAAACTATTCTATGTCCTCTCAAAGAACTATTTACATACACAACTTCATCTAAATTGCTTAGCAGCTTAGTTCTAGAAGACAGACATTACCTGATTCATAATATTACTAAAGATAAGTTTAAATATTATGTGAGTTTAGGTGTAGCATTACACATGAGATAAAAACAAGTTAATAATAATATTATAAATTGGATAACAAATATAAATGATTTTAAGCATGCAGCATGTTAACCCATCAGTTGTGGCAAAAGGAGACACAATAGCTTTTTCATAGTTATCGCGGCCGGATGTGGCCGCTTGGGGCTTCATGAATTAATTAGTAATTATTAGAGCTCAAGTGAAATTTATTATTTTTTGCACAATGTACTATCAGAGAAGTTGATTCCTATGCAGATCGGGGACCTACGTAGTTTGGTTGCGCTACGTCAAACCCAGCCGACAGATCACAATTAACATTGAATTGACATATTCGACCAAATAACGTTGGTCAGGTGGTTGGTTAAATGCATAGGAATCAATTTCCTCGATGGTACAATAGCCATAGGGCATTTGAATCAAATTTACATTCTTCTACTTTGTTTTGAATAAACAAGTTACATTGAACTTTTTTATTGATTTTACGAAGTCTTTGTTTAAGTAAACAAGGTATTTTTAAGTGTTGGCCTTGACCCAAAAAGTAAACATGCTTACTCTGATATGTGAAGAAAGATGTCTTCTCCTCCTTTATCGGAGGTCACGAACCCGTGACCTTTTTGGCGACAAAAGGATTTTATTTTCCCGTGTTCCAGAGGATTTTGAAGCGCACGTTCAGACCTTAGAGTAAACACCGGATCGTAAGAAATTTACAGATTTATTGAAGTTAAGAAAAATGATACTGCGCATTTATCTTACGTGGATGCTGTACGGTTTCGCCTTGTTATTATTGGGCTCGGAAGCTGGAGATGAGTTAATGTTTTGTTGGGAGAATCGTCGTTGTTGAATCCGTTGTCGCCCGACATTGTTTTAATTATGTGTTAAAATAGTACACGATAAGAAGCAGTGTGCTAATGATAATTTTTAGAGAAGATATCGAATTGTGCAAAATAAACCAAAAAAGAGTAATAAAATTCTTTAGAGTTTAAAATATTCCACAAATCAAAACCGAAATAAATTTGACATTTGTTTGACACCCCCAAAAATCGTTTGACAGATGACATTTTTTTTTTCTTCTTTTTTGGCAACTTGACACAAAGGATGTGTATGTTGTGCCACAGACAAGGTAAAAAGGTAAGGAATATGGCGGGAAAACCATATTCCTCCTATTATAATTTTCATCATCGTTTTCATGTATCGTCAGGTCTAAAGTCTAGTCAAAGTCTAAGTAAAAGTCAATACAGTCACAGGAGTCAAGTCGGTCGATTCAGTAAAGTGGTAGACGCTTTACTGAAACTTTCGATGGAGTTTTGGAGGGAACACAAAATAGCACGTTTCTGGATATTACATCACTTTCCTACACTTGTGCATGAACACGAATATCTAATGGTTAATATTCTACCAATATTACACATTAAAAACCCAGCTAACACAATTTTAGGAAAATAATACAAAAACACAACAGCACTCTTTCACATGCCCGCCAAAACTCCAAATGTCATTTTATTTATAGTCAATTTTCTGACATACAGTTTTTTTAATACCGTACTAGAAATTTATGCACAGATTAAGGATAGTATACCTTCATAAATTTATGCAACTGACTGAGAACTTGTAAAATTAGTGATTGAACTTGGATTGAACAGTACCAGTTACAATTAGGACAAAGCACAAAAACACAATATTTATTATGGTTGCTTTATACACGTTGCTTAATAGAACGCCTGATTTGAAAGTTAGTTTTTAAAGCAACCTTCGTCCTTCATAAATATAGTGATTTTGTGCTCTGTCCAATGACCAGTTACTGGTCATTTGGACAGAGCACAAAATCACTACTACTACTACTACAATCACTAGTACTGGCAGTACTGACTACTGTCCAATCACTATCATGTTCACCCTATATTATCAACCATACATTTTTCTATGCAGTGGATTATCCCTTTTTACTGGCAGGACTTTTATTGTGATACCGTACCGGTAACCGGTAGTTTCCATACTAATATAAAATCAATATAAAATACAGAAAGTCTAGTATGTTTCCTCCTCACGAAAAAATGGGTTTATTAGATGAAGTTTGGTATAATTATAAATGGGACCAATAAAAGCCTATAATAGGTTTTATTCCAGAACATTATTCCTTTTATTTATGTTGATTTTAGTAAATAAATCATTTCAAATTTTTAGTTGCTAATGGTTTAATTATTATGGAATACTACTTGTTGCTGACAGAAAACACCTGAAGACGTAAGGTCACAGCATACAAATCAACTCGGAAAAGGGATCGTCACCGTATCGCCTTTCGCCTCGCCGCGCCGTCAACCAGGCGTCAACCTAACGTATGCACGTAACCAAAGCGTATCAGTAGCGCCTGCACGTCAACTCGACTACGGCTAGGCGACGCCTCGCTTACGGCTCGGGGAAGGGGAAAGGGGCAAGGGTGGACGAAGAAACGTACGCTTGAGTACGGAGAGACGTAGGTAAGCACGGGGATGACGAGCCGTAAGCGGGGGGACTGATAGTTGACCAGTGACCACGCGTCGCATCCCAGTTCGGAGCCTGTTCCGAGGCGAGGCGATTACGTTACGGTTCCGCTTAGTGTGCGGGCTCGAGGCGATACGGTGCCGATCGCTTTCCGAGTTGATATGTGTGCTGTGACCTTTAAGCGCATGTTACAAGGTAAATGAAACAATCAAAGGTAAAGTAACTACGAAATAATGATATTTATTTGATCAACATTAATAAACAAGAAAAAATATAACATATTTACTAGCTTATTATTGCAGTTTTATACATTGAACTATGATAATTTATTCATACAATCTTGGACAATTTCGTCTTTTCGGCGGCAGAGGAAACCTGATCTTGGGTACACGAATGCCTTCCCAATCACCCTGAAAAAGAAAAGAAAAATAACTTTATTAATCAATAACTACACACTTATAGCCTTAGAGAATTTCACGACAATCGACCCGATAACTATAAAAATCCGAAATGAGAGAGACGAGTCAGACAGTCCTGCAGTCCTGTCTTTCTCATTAATCGGTCCACATAATTCGATCCAATAATTGACATTGGACCAATGTCAATTATTGGATCGAATTATGTGGAGATACTGCTGACCATTTTTTAATAATAAAAAAACTCGATCGAGGACGGTTTCAAAAACCCGTAATGCATTTCATATTACAAATTGATTTTGAACAAAATGTTGGCGGCTACAAATATTAATATTATTCTTAGGTTGGCGGATTATTGATCCGACCAAATGACGTTGGTCTGTCAACTGCCTAGGAATCATTTTCCTCGATGGTACAAACATTAATAAGCTAATAAATACTCTTTTGCGTAGAGCTGTCGTTAAAAAAATGTTTCAACATACCTGAAATCTATTCCCATCGGAGCGATTACACTGCATGGATATAGGCGACTCCGTGTACAGCCCGTGTAGCGCCGCGGCCCGCAGCGGCGTCCACGGCTGTATAGACAGGTAGTTGTGTCGTGGCGATGCCGTGTACGATATCGGCATGTAGTCGTACCTGGAAATGTTAGTGTCTTTCACGTGTTTGAAGAAGACAGAGGTATTTATTCTCTATCTCGTTTTTCTTCTAACACAAGTCACAACGCTTCGTTAACATTACAAGATGTTACGTCACAAACCCAACTAATGGGCCATATGGAAGTCAGCAATTTAACTGCGACATTAAAGTTGGATAGGTAGCCACAAAAATTCTTCTATAGGTACTGTTAATAACTACTATTTCATTGTAATAATAATGGATGTTATAAGTATAATGCAATCGTATATACAGGGTGTCAAAAGACCGCTTCCGATAACTTCGTGGGGTTATTATAGGGCATGAGATATATCCATTGGTGCAAGTAATTTTCTTTAAATCGCCAGTTTTTAAAAAAGTCAAAATTTTCAACACGCAATGTATAACGCTGATGTAAATGCGCGATAGTATCGCACGCCAGTGGAGCCCCCGGCCGAGTCAGCCCCCACGCGCCGCCCGGCTCGCGCCGAGTCCCGCGCGCGCGGCCCTGCGCTAGACAAAACAGCTGATCGTGGTGTGCCCTAGCCCGTAGGTAGTGAATAAACCACCAATATTGTAATAATTATTAGATAACATAATGTTAGAATTTATTAATTACCGTTTCTTAGGTTATTACTCAAAAATACTCAGTTTTTACTTCCGGCCAAAAAGGAAAAGAAATCATAATTCACATCCGAATCAGGTTGTAAAAATACAATACACAGTTACTTACAAAAATACTTGATAACATGTTCACTGACCTGTGATCAGCTGTCTGCTTTTATGAAATGCAGTTCGAGCTGTGCTCCATCTAACTCAATGTAGATTGCAGAGTTTTTCAACACGAAACAAAAGTAAACAGGAGACATTCCAATTCTTTAAACACTTTTTACTGCACTGTTTAAACCGCACTATCGTCTATCGACGACGACGCAATGTTCACCCCCGTTCCATAAAGGTTTACGAGTATTAAAAGTTCATTCACATTTCATCGCACATTCATCGGACACGTATCATGTCACGGCCCGTTATTAATTACAAACATAGAAAAAATATTAATTACAAACATCCATAAAATTACAAAACTTAAACAAAAACGTCACAGTACACAGCGCGGCGCGTGTTTACAGCCGACTGAACAAAATTGAATAAAAAACTTTGTAAAATAATAGGGATGTATCCCTGTGCATATTTTGAGTTATCGCTAATTTTTATCGATAAATCGTATTGTTTTACATACGAGTACGTTTTGATTTGTAGTCAAACTAAAAATAAGCAAATACCTACTCAATGTTAAGAATAGCGACAATAATTAAAAGTTATTAAATTAATTAGGTATTATTAAAGTATTTTCATTGCGTACGTAGACGCGCATAACGCGTGCCATGGCTTATCAATTCACTTTATCACGGTAATGTCGGTATCGAAATTATCGAATGCAACTTGACTATGTATCCCGATAAAAACTTTCTGAATTTATAACCTCTTAATAGAGTTAATTTTAAAAATGAGAATAGTAGACCTACTAAATAATAGTTATAATTTTTATTATTTAATGGTAATTTAAATATCGACTACATCGTTTTGAATTTATAGGGTACAACACTTAGATTGTCCTTGAAATGGATTAGCGACACGTGCGTCGTACACCTACAGAGCGGCCGGCGGCGCGTGCGGCGGCGCGTTTGACGTTGCCGCCAAGCGGTCTGGTCGTCCCGTCGGTATCTTTGAATTTACCGAAAGTCGATACATGTTTTTAAAGACGATTTTCGCATAATTAGACTTTAGTTCCAATTTGCATCTTGAGGTTGAAGGTTGTCCGTTGAGTTATGCTTAATTAATAAGCGTATTACGATCTTTTTAAAACGTATTATTGTGATAAGTAAATGTGTAAAATGTAAATTAATTAACTATTATTTCTTATTTGTTTGCGTTAAAAAAATAAGACGTGTCGTGTAAGATATCGTGTAAAAAGAGATGTGTTGTTATTGGTGGTGTTATTGATTGGTGATATGGACTATTTTCAAAATGCATACAGAGCACATTCAAAAATCAGAATTCAACATTTTTCACGTAAGTAATTAATTGCTAGTTTTTTCAAACTGTATCGTCTGTAGTAGATAAAAAGCGATAATTGCAGATCTAGGTACTGTCCATCCACAATCATCGTTCTGCATAACACGGAAAATGTGTTATTATTTTTTTGTTTAAACTTTGTGTTGTGTTAGATTTCGTGTAAGAAACGTGTTGTTGTTGGTGGTATTATTGCTTAGTGCTAAAGAATACTTACAAAATGCATTGAGTCTAGAGAAATAAGAACACTTTAAGAACTTAACATTTTACACGTAAGTTTATTACCATAGTTTTACGTACGGAAGTTTTCATGCATCGTCTGTAATTTCGATAGAAAGCCTGACTCCTGAGGTTGCGGAAGACGGTGCATCCGCATATCACACAAAATCGGTTTTGTTCCTTACGAATAACTTTTTAACTAATCGATAAATAAGTTGTTACTCATGCTCAGAAAGTTACTTACAGTTTTGTACATGAGTTAGGATTAAAGTTTTAACCCATTAAGGCCCATACGAGTACCGGTGATCGAGACAACTCTAGAATACAATAGCATTTCCAAGAATCTGCGATCGAAGGATTAAATTAGCCTAGGTAAGAGATCATAGGTCAAAGTTCTAAGTTACTTGAGAGAGTTGAATGTCATGGTTCTTGATAGGTTGGAAAGAGCATAAGGTTAAAAACTGCCGCGACCGTACAGTATGGTCGTTTACGACCTTATGTTATTAAGCGCGCTACATTTGATATCAATGACTCGCGTCTTTTGCATTACGTATCGGGATAAAAAAAATAAAAGTAAAAAAAATATTTTAAATATTTTTGTAAATGGTTTATCGTTTTGTCTAAAGGTTATTTATAATAAAAAATATATTTAAAAAAATTTTGTTTGAAAAAAAATTAAAAAAAAAAATACATTTTAGTAATCAGAAAATGTAGTATAATAATACCCTAAAGTTATCGGAAGTGGTCTTTTTACACCCTGTATAGCCCATGTTAGCTAAGTTATTATTACGTGTCTATTGAGATCTCATTCATTAAAATCGTAAACTGGTTAAGTCGCTAACAAACACACAAACTACCAACTTTAACAACTTACTCCTTCTCAAATCTAAAGTAGTCCTCCAATGCCGCATTGGAGACAGCGCTCTTGCAGACTTCGAGCTGCGTCGCGGGGTAGTAGTGTATATAGTTGACGCACATCTCATCAGTTATCGCGTGCCCGCCTATCGTCGCGTTGCGTTTGGATAAGGTGTTGTATACGCATGTCGTTTGTAGGTAGTCACCCTGGAAATATGAGGAAAATCGAGGCTGATGTGTGTTCTTCTAAAGTGCGACTATTTTGTATTTTGGGGGCATTTGAGATAAGCATAACGTTGACATTTGACATTTGACATCACAAAGATTGTGTATAGTCATACTATATACCATCCTTATCACCTTGATGAGTGGCAGTCTTCCACGGTGCGTTTCTCGCGTAACTGTCTGCCGCGCACTGTAAAACTGTGGAACGAGTTGTCACCGGCGGTATTTCCGGACCTATACGACCTGCAAACCTTCAAGAAAAGAGCGTATTTCCTCTTAAAAGGCCGGCAACGCACCTGCAGCTCTTTTAATGTTGCGAGAGTCCATGGGCGACGGTAGTTGCTTTCCATCATGTGACCAGTTTGCTCGTTTGCCCCCTTATTTTATAGTACTAAGATACACCTGAGGCACTTAGCCACTTGAGGGATAGGACGATGACGACGATATTGAGACTAGAACGGTTCCTTTCTCGGGACTTAGGCTGCGTTTCCACTGAAGCGGAGCGGAGCTTAGCGGTGCCGAATTGACCAATCACCATGCTCTTCGCTCCGCGTCGCTGTCATTCCGCTGGAATAGCACGATTGGTCAATTCGGGCACCGCTAAGCTCCGCTCCGCTTCAGTGGAAACGTAGCCTTAAAGTATCTAAGTAGTACGAAGAGGACGGAGATATAGATACGGGGGTATCTATATCTCTATTTATAATATTACATAATAGTACACACTAACCGGCAACACAGTAACAGGTCGATGCAGTATCCTTATCTCTTGGAAATGTGTGGAGTAGTGCATATCCTTGTTCAGCAGCGGAAGTTCTGTACCGGCGCGTATATGCCGCGTCCACACCGCCGCGCCCGTGAGGTGCGTGTGTAGCTGACTGCCGAATACCGTGATGCCGGTGTGTGGGAGACCCTGTAACATTAATGTAATAGATAGTTGGTAAAAAATAAAGTTATTATACAGGGTGTAAAAAGACCACTTCCGATAACTTTGGGGTATTATTATACTACATTTTCTGATTACAAAAATATTTGTATTTTGTTTGTAAAATTTTTGTATTAATGTATTTTTTTTTAATTTTTTTTTTCAAAAATAATTTTTTTTAATATATTTTTTATAATAAATAACCTTTAGACAAAACGATAAACCATTTACAAGAAATATTTAAAATATTTTTTTACTTTTATTTTTTTTATCCCGATAGGTAATGTAAAAGACGCGAGTCATTGATATCAAATGTAGCGCGCTTAATAACATAAGGTCGTAAACGGCCATACTGTACGGTCGCGGCAGTTTTTAACCTTATGCTCTTTCCAACCTATCAAGAACCATGACATTCAACTCTCTCAAGTAACTCAGAACTTTGACCTATGATCTCTTACCTAGGCTAATTTAATCCTTCGATCGCGGATTCTTGGAAATGCTATTGTATTCTAGAGTTGTCTCGATCACCGGTACTCGTATGGGCCTTAATGGGTTAAAACTTTAATCCTAACTCATGTACAAAACTGTAAGTAACTTTCTGAGCATGAGTAACAACTTATTTATCGATAAGTTAAAAAGTTATTCGTAAGGAACAAAACCGATTTTGTGTGATATGCGGATGCACCGTCTTCCGCAACCTCAGGAGTCAGGCTTTCTATCGAAATTACAGACGATGCATGAAAACTTCCGTACGTAAAACTATGGTAATAAACTTACGTGTAAAATGTTAAGTTCTTAAAGTGTTCTTATTTCTCTAGACTCTATGCATTTTGTAAGTATTCTTTAGCACTAAGCAATAATAGCACCAACAACAACACGTTTCTTACACGAAATCTAACACAACACAAAGTTTAAACAAAAAAATAATAACACATTTTCCGTGTTATACAGAACGATGATTGTGGATGGACAGTACCTAGATCTGCAATTATCGCTTTTTATCTACTACAGACGATACAGTATGAAAAAACTAGCAATTAATTACTTACGTGAAAAATGTTGAATTCTGATTTTTGAATGTGCTCTCTATGCATTTTGAAAATAGTCCATATCACCAATCAATAACACCACCAATAAAAACACATTCTCTTTTTACACGATATCTTACACGACACGTCTTATTTTTTTAACGCAAACAAATAAGAAATAATAGTTAATTAATTTACATTTTACACATTTACTTATCACAATAATACGTTTTAAAAAGATCGTAATACGCTTATTAATTAAACATAACTCAACGGACAACCTTCAACCTCAAGATGCAAATTGGAACTAAAGTCTAATTATGCGAAAATCGTCTTTAAAAACATGTATCGACTTTCGGTAAATTCAAAGATACCGACGGGACGACTAGACCGCTTGGCGGCAACGTCAAAGGCGCCGCCGCACGTGTACGACGCACGTGTCGCTAATCCATTTCAAGGACAATCTAAGTGTTGTACCCTATAAATTCAAAACGATGTAGTCGATATTTAAATTACTATTAAATAATAAAAATTATAACTATTATTTAGTAGGTCTACTATTCTCATTTTTAAAATTAACTCTATTAAGAGGTTATAAATTCAGAAAGTTTTTATCGGGATACATAGTCAAGTTGCATTCGATAATTTCGATACCGACATTACCGTGATAAAGTGATTGATAAGCCATGGCACGCGTTATGCGCGTCTACGTACGCAATGAAAATACTTTAATAATACCTAATTAATTAAATAACTTTTAATTATTGTCGCTATTCTTAACATTGAGTAGGTATTTGCTTATTTTTAGTTTGACTACAAATCAAAACGTACTCGTATGTAGAACAATACGATTTATCGATAAAAATTAGCGATAACTCAAAATATGCACAGGGATACATCCCTATTATTTTACAAAGTTTTTTATTCAATTTTGTTCAGTCGGCTGTAAACACGCGCCGCGCTGTGTACTGTGACGTTTTTGTTTAAGTTTTGTAATTTTATGGATGTTTGTAATTAATATTTTTTCTATGTTTGTAATTAATAACGGGCCGTGACATGATACGTGTCCGATGAATGTGCGATGAAATGTGAATGAACTTTTAATACTCGTAAACCTTTATGGAACGGGGGTGAACATCGCGTCGTCGTCGATAGACGATAGTGCGGTTTAAACAGTGCAGTAAAAAGTGTTTAAAGAATTGGAATGTCTCCTGTTTACTTTTGTTTCGTGTTGAAAAACTCTGCAATCTACATTGAGTTAGATGGAGCACAGCTCGAACTGCATTTCATAAAAGCAGACAGCTGATCACAGGTCAGTGAACATGTTATCAAGTATTTTTGTAAGTAACTGTGTATTGTATTTTTACAACCTGATTCGGATGTGAATTATGATTTCTTTTCCTTTTTGGCCGGAAGTAAAAACTGAGTATTTTTGAGTAATAAACTAATAACCTAAGAAACGGTAATTAATAAATTCTAACATTATGTTATCTAATAATTATTACAATATTGGTGGTTTATTCACTACCTACGGGCTAGGGCACACCACAATCAGCTGTTTTGTCTAGCGCAGGGCCGCGCGCGCGGGACTCGGCGCGGGCCGGGCGGCGCGTGGGGGCTGACTCGGCCCGGGGCTCCACTGGCGTGCAATACTATCGCGCATTTACATCAGCGTTATACATTGCGTGTTGAAAATTTTGACTATTTTAAAAACTGGCGATTTAAAGAAAATTACTTGCACCAATGGATATATCTCATGCCCTATAATAACCCCACGAAGTTATCGGAAGCGGTCTTTTGACACCCTGTATTTTAGAGTGTGTACTGTGTATGTCCATTGTATAGACACTTATGGTTCACTCTAAAAGTAGCAGCGCTGAAAGAGCTACTTTTGGTTTCTGTAAGCGCTGCTAGTTTTACAGTAAGGGCTCCATTCCAACGCGGCACACGGAGAGGCTACGCACGTGCGTCAAGCTTCGCTTTGTAAGAAAATATATGTGACTGTGTCCACTGCAACCCACGGACACGCTACGCACGAATTGACTCAAGTCAAAGAAATAAATGTGCGCCGCGGTGGAATCGAGCCTTAAAGTCTACATAAAAGACACATACACACCAAAAAACATCATAATTTTGTCTGGTGACACTTTGTAGATTATTAGTTACTATAGTCCGGTCGTGGAGCACTCTGATTCTGGCGGCGCTGTGACGTCACTCACAAGCGAGAACGCGCACTGCCCGCCCGGCACCGCCATCTTGTCGGTGTACTCCAGCCCCAGCTCCATGATGGCGGCGTCGTGCGCCCGCCGCTGTGACGTCACTCACCACGCCCGTGCACTGCGGGACACAGTGCGCGGCGAGCGAGAACGCGCGCTGCCCGCCCGGCACCGCCATCTTGTCGGTGTACTCCAGCCCCAGCTCCATGATGGCGGCGTCGTGCGCCCGCCGCTGTGACGTCACTCACCACGCCCGTGCACTGCGGGACACAGTGCGCGGCAAGCGAGAACGCGCGCTGCCCGCCCGGCACCGCCATCTTGTCGGTGTACTCCAGCCCCAGCTCCATGATGGCGGCGTCGTGCGCCCGCCGCTGTGACGTCACTCACCACGCCCGTGCACTGCGGGACACAGTGCGCGGCAAGCGAGAACGCGCGCTGCCCGCCCGGCACCGCCATCTTGTCGGTGTACTCCAGCCCCAGCTCCATGATGGCGGCGTCGTGCGCCCGCCGCTGTGACGTCACTCACCACGCCCGTGCACTGCGGGACACAGTGCGCGGCGAGCGAGAACGCGCGCTGCCCGCCCGGCACCGCCATCTTGTCGGTGTACTCCAGCCCCAGCTCCATGATGGCGGCGTCGTGCGCCCGCCGCTGTGACGTCACTCACCACGCCCGTTCACTGCGGGACACAGTGCGCGGCGAGCGAGAACGCGCGCTGCCCGCCCGGCACCGCCATCTTGTCGGTGTACTCCAGCCCCAGCTCCATGATGGCGGCGTCGTGCGCCCGCCGCTGTGACGTCACTCACCACGCCCGTGCACTGCGGGACACAGTGCGCGGCGAGCGAGAACGCGCGCTGCCCGCCCGGCACCGCCATCTTGTCGGTGTACTCCAGCCCCAGCTCCATGATGGCGGCGTCGTGCGCCCGCCGCTGTGACGTCACTCACCACGCCCGTGCACTGCGGGACACAGTGCGCGGCGAGCGAGAACGCGCGCTGCCCGCCCGGCACCGCCATCTTGTCGGTGTACTCCAGCCCCAGCTCCATGATGGCGGCGTCGTGCGCCCGCCGCTGTGACGTCACTCACCACGCCCGTGCACTGCGGGACACAGTGCGCGGCGAGCGAGAACGCGCGCTGCCCGCCCGGCACCGCCATCTTGTCGGTGTACTCCAGCCCCAGCTCCATGATGGCGGCGTCATGCGCCCGCCGCTGTGACGTCACTCACCACGCCCGTGCACTGCGGGACACAGTGCGCGGCGAGCGAGAACGCGCGCTGCCCGCCCGGCACCGCCATCTTGTCGGTGTACTCCAGCCCCAGCTCCATGATGGCGGCGTCGTGCGCCCGCCGCTATGACGTCACTCACCACGCCCGTGCACTGCGGGACACAGTGCGCGGCGAGCGAGAACGCGCGCTGCCCGCCCGGCACCGCCATCTTGTCGGTGTACTCCAGCCCCAGCTCCATGATGGCGGCGTCGTGCGCCCGCCGCTGTGACGTCACTCACCACGCCCGTGCACTGCGGGACACAGTCCGCGGCGAGCGAGAACGCGCGCTGCCCGCCCGGCACCGCCATCTTGTCGGTGTACTCCAGTCCCAGCTCCATGATGGCGGCGTCGTGCGCCCGCCGCTGTGACGTCAGTCACCACGCCCGTGCACTGCGGGACACAGTGCGCGGCGAGCGAGAACGCGCGCTGCCCGCCCGGCACCGCCATCTTGTCGGTGTACTCCAGCCCCAGCTCCATGATGGCGGCGTCGTGCGCCCGCCGCTGTGACGTCACTCACCACGCCCGTGCACTGCGGGACACAGTGCGCGGCGAGCGAGAACGCGCGCTGCCCGCCCGGCACCGCCATCTTGTCGGTGTATTCCAGCCCCAGCTCCATGATGGCGGCGTCGTGCGCCCGCCGCTGTGACGTCACTCACCACGCCCGTGCACTGCGGGACACAGTGCGCGGCGAGCGAGAACGCGCGCTGCCCGCCCGGCACCGTCATCTTGTCGGTGTACTCCAGCCCCAGCTCCATGATGGCGGCGTCGTGCGCCCGCCGCTGTGACGTCACTCACCACGCCCGTGCACTGCGGGACACAGTGCGCTGGGAGCGAGAACGCGCGCTGCCCGCCCGGCACCGCCATCTTGTCGGTGTACTCCAGCCCCAGCTCCATGATGGCGGCGTCGTGCGCCCGCCGCTGTGACGTCACTCACCACGCCCGTGCACTGCGGGACACAGTGCGCGGCGAGCGAGAACGCGCGCTGCCCGCCCGGCACCGCCATCTTGTCGGTGTACTCCAGCCCCAGCTCCATGATGGCGGCGTCGTGCGCCCGCCGCTGTGACGTCACTCATCACGCCCGTGCACTGCGGGACACAGTGCGCGGCGAGCGAGTACGCGCGCTGCCCGCCCGGCACCGCCATCTTGTCGGTGTACTCCAGCCCCAGCTCCATGATGGCGGCGTCGTGCGCCCGCCGCTGTGACGTCACTCACCACGCCCGTGCACTGCGGGACACAGTGCGCGGCGAGCGAGAACGCGCGCTGCCTGCCCGGCACCGCCATCTTGTCGGTGTACTCCAGCCCCAGCTCCATGATGGCGGCGTCGTGAGGCCTGCGTTGTGACGTCACGCGCAGCACGAACCCTGAGCTGTCCACCCAGTCTGAAAACATTATGTGATGGTAAAAATTAACGGGCAGTTGTACTACTTTTGCAAATCTTAAAAAATAGGAATTAAAATAAAATATATTAAGTTTTTTTTAAATGGCGCTTTTTCTAGCACGGAGTTTGCTTACCATTTAAGCAAATTATTAAGCGGTTATAACGTCAACATACCACTTTTCATTTGAGGGTTGTTATAGTGTATCTCCAACATGACGTATTTGTTGGTCGTCGGTCCTCCGAGCGGCAAGCCCGCCTCCTCTGGATACACGAACGGTGGCGCCCCCATAGCCCACGCTGCCTTTACCTATATCCAGAATTTAAAGAAATATACATTAGTAGTCCTCTTTATTAGCATATTAAGCTTTGTTCAAACCTACGCGACCACGCGTGTGTTTTGTATTCAAAACACACATTTGACAACTTGACGCAACTTGACGCTCCCGCTTCGCAGTCGCGTGATCGCGTAGGTTTGAACAAAGCATTAATGTGCATTAAAATGACATTGCAAATTACCTACTTTTCTACTTTTTACTTTAAAGCGAGAAATATAAGCTTATGCGTACGCCTGCACGCAAACTTGCACGCATTGAGTACGCAAATGTATGCGTCAGTGCACGCTCAAACTTACGCTATTTTCTATACAAATTAGCCAACGAGTTGACAATTGACATAGTACGCTTTCAGATATTTATCCATTTATCACAAATAAATCTACCCACCTTGGAGCACACTTTAGTCTCACTAGGTCGTTTTTCTGAGAAACAGTTTCCTTCGTACAGCGGTATATCGGCGGTTGGCGCTGCGTCGCAGTAAAACACTTCCATGTGGTGAACCAAACCCTCGTTGCCGGCTGTTATAGCTGACTCGAACTGGATTAGCGTAATATTATATTGAATATTGACTGCGAATTTCAGATCTCCATTTCTTACCCTACACATAATTTGGAATAGGATGTTTGACAACGGCTTCCTATGTAGAGGACATAAGCAACCACAAGTGTACAAATTAAGATTTTACTAATGCTTATGTAGTGAACCTCAAGAACATGGTGTAACATTTTTGTCTTTTTAAGAATTACAGGTTTCTAAATTACCGCCGTTAGGCTAGCCGCTAGAGGACATGGCGTAGTGTAAAGGAAATGTATCTGAGACAAACGTTAAAACCTTCCTCAGTTGCTCTAGAATTGACTGTATACGATTTATATTTTTAATTATACGGGTAACAGCTCACCTGTACAATATGATGCGGCTTGTCCGTCACATACTTCGGCAGTCTAACCACCTTGCACCAGTACGTGGTATCAGTACCTGGTACCTTGACCCCCTGGACCGACAGGTGGAGTTCCTTCGCAGGGGGTTTAGGTTGAGCTGGAGGGGTCAAAAGGCGGACCCTGATGAACCCCCGGTCCTTGGAAGAGGCGCAGGGCAGGCATAGCCCGGTAGATGTGTATAGCTTGTCAGTGCCTCGAGCCCAAACTACATGGACTGTCTCGTCCTGGTTGAAAGAAAGAGAAGATAATAAATGAAGGAAAGAGAAGGCAACAAGGTTAATCAAATTGAAGAAACATATTTTGCTTAGGCTTATTATTTAGTAATGAACCAAAGATCTTGGAGCGCCCCAAAATTCATAAATTGACTCAGAGCAAGTTGTCTATTTCACTCGCTCACGGATTTATTGAAAGAGACAAATTGGCCTTTCGGCGTTGCTACTTTCACAGTGAACTCTCTACAAGAAACACATACACGCCCTAAAGTATTATCACATTAGTTTTGTTACACCTCGTAGTATTATATTCAGGTACTTATAGATATTTTTTTGTTAGGGTGAAGCCAAACGAGCGTAATTTGTGAGTTGTGAGTCGCAGACTTTCGGCTGGCAGAAATTCTGCTGCATTCAGTTTCATAAAAAAGTCCTGTTTGATTCACACGAGCTTAATAGGCTACTTGACCTTTATTCAATTTCATTGAACAAATGCATATTTCTAGTAGAACTTGGCCTAGGAAACCGTATTTCACCCTTATCATCAAATAAAAGCTTATGATTGATAAATAAAGTCGATTTGAAAATATGATTTTATGAAAATAGGATTTGTACTGACGCGTGACGAAAACGCTTTTGCGGTACTTCCGATTTGGATGTGACGTCATCCTCATAGTAATTTAATATCTTTTATTTATCGCGCTCGTTATATGTAAGTTTATTTATACATAAATAATAAGAATAAGCCTAGAAAGATTAGTAAAATATATTTTCTTGAATAATTCACTTAAAACATCAGTTTTATATATTATCTCCATTTATTGTAGACGGGAAATGAAATGGCCAAAACTTTTCTCCGAAAGTTTTCAACATAACAAATGATTTGTAATTTCTTATTTTATTCTTTTATAATTTTTGGGCACTTTTAGAATCGTACATTTAGCACATAAAAAAATGTTCAATAAAGAGAGTTTAAAATACAAAGCGTATGACGTCACACTATGGCGGACAGTGTTTTCGGCGCCATTTATGAGGCATATTTTTCAATAAACATTTTTATGGGTTTCTACTGTGTAAAATATTAATATATTAGTTTTTTTTTGTGAAAATAAATGATTAAGAAGCGATTAGCATGAAGAAAAAAAGTAGGTCAAGTAGCCTATTTTGTGAGTCATGATTTGTATGAAAAGATATTTACGCGACCGAAATTCTGCGACTCACAACTCACAAATTACGCTCGTTTGGCTTCACCCTTAGACCATACCTCAATGATATAATCACCGTCATCGCAAGTGTCGAAGTGCCGCTCGAAGTACACGCTACGGGCGCGGATGTCGACGTAGAACTTGTCACAGTTCTGTTCCACGTCCCTCTCCAGCCTGCCTTCGTCGTCAGAGTGCATGTCCTACGATAGAAATAGACAAAGCATATTATTCTTTATTTTTAATCTTTATGATTAAAAAAAAGAATATTCTAGAGTTTGAGGCGTATATAAAACGAGACGAATGAATGAGATGTTACTTGCTAAGCAATTATGTAAAAAAATGATTTGTTCTTCTTGGTTCTCGAATTTTGGACTCATTAAGATGCGTACCGTCCCAGCTACTTTAAAGGGAGATTTAAAGTAGCTGGGGCGGTATTGTTTTAAAGTGTCTTAATGGCCATTATGCTCTGGGCTCTGGCTCTTAATTGTTTTGCTTAAACGATTATGTAACTAGCCACAAACTTTACCCCATAAGGCTGACCATCATACTTACCTCATAATGATCCTTGCCCTTATAATCGGTCCAGACGAGGCATATATCGGCGTTCTCCAGATCCCCTCGATCAGAGAAGCCCAGGGCGAACCAGTTCAAAGCCGGCGCCTTCTCCGAGATGAGGATTTGGAAGTAGATCTTCTCTGTGGTGTAGTCCACGCGCCATTTTAGAAGTAGAGCTCCTTCTGGGTCGAGTACTGCTTCGCTCTCCGCGACTTTGTGAGCTGTTTGTGTTAGTTCAAGCAGAGAAGATAAGGTTTTTCCTCCTTAATATTGAGGTACACTGAGGGCCTGTTTCACCACTTCCTGATAAGTGCCGAATAAGCTATCCACCACTTAACTCGACAGTTAAAGTATGGAGAATCAGTCAAAAAAGTTGTGAATAGCCTATTCGCCACTTTATCAGAAAGTGGTGAAACAGGCCCTAAGGTGAAATATTTAACCTCAATTTCATGGAGACTGTGAAGATGACGTTAAATCGAAAATTAACTTCATTAGACGTTGGTCAAGTTGGCACTGTACAACCTTACACGCTACTTAATAATTATAAAAATATTATTAATTCGGAAATTTTTAACCATTTTTAACCGACTTTCAACATAAAGACCTTCAAAATAAAGAGAAGGCCCGAACTGAGGGGAAATTATATCACTTACCTGATAAACTATGAGAAAAAGCATGATTGTAACAGACGAAAGTCGCGAGTAGCAACGCTGAGAGCTTCAACATGCTTCAGAGCATGCTCCTCTTCTAGAATCTAGAACCTGAATCTAGAATGTTCTAGAAGTGTCTGCGACGGCGGCTGAGCAGTTAATGGGGGCAGGTCCCGATTAGGTTAGGATGGCCGAGCTTGAGGCAATGCAATATTGGAATGCCGGTACAGTCAGACAAGTATTTTATATTGTGAAAATATTAATTTAACACTTTATTTTTTTCTTGGAAATCTTGGAATCTTGGAAATCTTTTGTTCTCGCGACCGCTTGGAAACGAAAGCGCGCGTTATAGTATATTTTTTTGAATTTATAATAAAATCTGTAACAATAGGTCAAAATTAATCAATAATGGTCCATTGCAATGCAAATCATTTATTGGTTGTGCGTTGCGTTGCGTACCAAAAGTTTTAGATTGTTTTCTTAGTTAAGAAAAAATGCACCTACGAAATTGAATGACTTAAGTACTAAAAAATAAAAAATTTAAGACGCGTCTGAACACGAACCTAGAGGTGATGATATAGCTAAAAGAATAGGTACCTACTCGAACGCTTTGTGGCTCTCAGACGAAAACAAACTACATCAAAACCTTTTATCTTTATGGGGGTTGCCACGGCGAGCTAAACTTTCAACACTTTGTTAACGCCTCTAGTTAAAACATTAATAAAAAGTAGTTTTCTTTATTATTGCTAAACGTACGTATTAATAGGCTACTTGACCTTTATTCAATTTCATTGAACAAATGCATATTTCTAGTAGAACTTGGCCTAGGAAACCGTATTTCACCCTTATCATCAAATAAAAGCTTATGATTGATAAATAAAGTCGATTTGAAAATATGATTTTATGAAAATAGGATTTGTACTGACGAAAACGCTTTTGAGGTACTTCCGATTTGGATGTGACGTCATCCTCATAGTAATTTAATATCTTTTATTTATCGCGCTCGTTATATGTAAGTTTATTTATACATAAATAATAAGAATAAGCCTAGAAAGATTAGTAAAATATATTTTCTTGAATAATTCACTTAAAACATCAGTTTTATATATTATCTCCATTTATTGTAGACGGGAAATGAAATGGCCAAAACTTTTCTCCAAAAGTTTTCAACATAACAAATGATTTGTAATTTCTTATTTTATTCTTTTATAATTTTTGGGCACTTTTAGAATCGTACATTTAGCACATAAAAAAATGTTCAATAAAGAGAGTTTAAAATACAAAGCGTATGACGTCACACTATGGCGGACAGTGTTTTCGGCGCCTTTTATGAGGCATATTTTTCAATAAACATTTTTATGGGTTTCTACTGTGTAAAATATTAAAATATTAGTCTTTTTTTGTGAAAATAAATGATTAAGAAGCGATTAGCATGAAGAAAAAAAGTAGGTCAAGTAGCCTATTATAATATTTTACGTTTAATGCGTCGGACTGTACAATTTTTATGTCACCCGAGGTATTCGCTATACGACGAGGTTTGCGGTATGCGGCGGGCGTCTTTATTAAATTCCCACCAAATTAATTCTCGCCCCCGACTTAGCACGTCCCATAGAGATATTCCTAGAGCTATTCGTTTTCATCGTATGCAAATTTTATGGCTATATTTTGGTTTAAAGAGTGAATATTGTGTTTTTGTGCGGAATTTATATTTTTTATGAAAGTAGGCAACTTTATTTTAGGCGCCCCATGTACGTTATCTTTAGGGCCTCTATAATGGACGCTGCCCCAAGGCCGTGGCCTATAACGGCCTATTTATAAATCCGGTGGTTATGTCTGTTTACAACTAAGTATATCTCAATGACTGTCATCAAATAGGCGTCGAAATAAAAACTAGCTAAAACGTCTGTCGTAGTTCTGCCTTAGCGGCCTTAAAAGTCAACATATTACATCTTCCATCAACAGCAACTAAACTACTCAACTACCCACACCACAATTACAGTATCGCGATCGTTATTAAAATATAGGGGTTGATATGAGAAAGGTAAAGGATATCCGATATGCTATAACTAATAACTATATTATACTTTATACGTCAAACCATAAACAATATCATATTTAAAAATACTAATCAACATATTATATTTAAAAAATTAAATGTTTGAACCATTCCCATCACCATCAGGTTTTCTAATTACGCTTAGATGCATAAATAATAAAAATAAAGTATATTTTAATAATATATTTACATAGTGCTCGGTTACTGTACACTTTCTTCTTTAACATCTGGTTCAGATTTGCTTTCCGCTTCAATGGTTGAAGACTCCATCTTTTCTGAATCGTCACTCCTCTTCTCCTATAACAAAACAAATTCTATTATGTCTTATTACGAGTAACCTACAACTACGGTACAAAATCAGTGGTTGAACTAAATAGGGCAAAAAAATTAAAAGTTCAAATTGTACGATTAAAAGAGGGGTGTGTACTGTGTAGTCGTTAATTTAATAAAAACACTTGAGAGGTGTCAAGGGACACCCGAATAGAACGAAGTTATTTCTAATGTTTAAAAAACCTGTACATACATAGTATACACTCAAAAAAAAAAATTAAAAAAAACGCCATCTATTGACGCCCAGGAATACAAACAACGCGTCGCCGTTTATTCTCAAAAAACGCCATCTAGTTGACGCACAGGAAGGCAGAGGGCGTTGATAGACACCCCTACCATGCAGATTGCAGAATGCCACCTAATAAAAAAGTGTCGAGGGCAAATATCGTTCTGGCTAGCCTTCTTTACGCCGAACGCGCGATAAGGAACTTCAATAAAAAAATTGTAGTTCTACACAAACCTGTACAACAGGAGCCTCGCGCTCCAGCAACAACACTAGCTCGAGGTGCGGCGTGTGCGGGAACATGTCGAGGGGCAGCGCGACGGCGGGCCGGAACGGCGGGCCGCGGAGGGTCTTGGTGGCGGGCCGCGCCAGGTCCGTCAGGTTGCGGGTCGCGGCCGCCGCGTGACACGACACGTACACGATGCGACGTACGGACACGGCGTTACGGAGTGTTGTGATCGCACGCATGTCTGCGAATATGTTTGCTTATTAGCTAACTAATATTATGTTTCTGATAGATATAACACCAAATATCACCATCTATGAATAGAGCCAGAGAATAGGCTACCTAACGCCTAACTCCTAAGCCGTATAAATAGCTAACTTGTCAAAATTGATGACGTGGGTAGATGAAGTGGGTAAGTAACAATAATTTGAAAATGTTCATTTTTGACGTGATAACGTCTTATAATTCGATGGGGCCTGCGCGCACGAAAAAATGCGGCGTTACCTCGCTGATCGCTCTGAGGCGTTCCATTTATCCTCTCAAGTCTCTCAACAACCGTAAGGCCCACCTGGGCCGCGCTCTTTGTTTCGATTATATTACGTATTTCGATGACTTAGAGAATACTTTTGTATGAAGAAGTTTGGTTAGTTATGACCTTTGATACATTGACCACACTCTGAATGAAAAATAAATAAACAATCTGTGAGCTATTAGTATTATTTCGGCTATTCAAAATTGTGCTCTATTTCCTACGTATCAAGGTATGACTTGTGCTTTGTTCGAAGATTTTACTGGATTTCACGAATGTATGTAGCGTTTTGTATTGCGAATAGTTTATTTTACTCATTATAAATATTTTTAGACAATCATTTGAAAGAAATACATCGAAATAACTTTAGGTTACACTCGAAAAAGTTTGTTTCTATTTATAGAGATTCGGAAGCGATTTGCTTATTATGTTTGTAAATAAATTACGTTAAAAGCTTGTAGAACTACTAGTCACTATTGTACGAAATGATTTATTGCCCTATTAAGGCTATGACGTTGTCACGTTCAACTATCGTCAGTAAACCGACTTTACAGACAACCGATTATTTTGCATAAATGGATGCTTTAGGACTGGAAAAATGATTTGAAATAAAAAGTGGATTTTATGTACAGCCAAATATTAGTCAGACTGATGTTAAAGTAGGTAAGTAAAAAAAATATACTCACGCAGCCCCGCTCTCGGCGGGTCTACAATAGCGATGATGTCGTCCCCCGAAGCCCGCGCGAGTACCGACGGCAGTATATCCTCCGCTTTACCGGTGAAGAAGTCACAGTTAGTGACGCCATTCTCCGCGGCGTTGGCTTTGGCGTCCTTCACCGCTTCCGGAATAATCTCTAGTCCAAGTACTTTGTTCACGTGCTGGAGTGATTTTGCAATGTTATTTTTTTTATACATGGAAAACTTACAGCTACATTTGATAAGGAGACAGAACAAATGACTTGTCAGTAGCACTTACGCCAATCTATGTTTAAGGTCCAACCCACACGTACCACAAACACATCACGTCGCAACGACAAAATGCCGTCAAGCAGTGGTTACGTGTGTATGATGTCGCTGCAGCTTTTTGTAGTTGCGTTGTGGTACCGACAACATG
Organism: Polyommatus iphigenia; assembly: GCA_963422495.1. Classification (NCBI taxonomy): domain Eukaryota; kingdom Metazoa; phylum Arthropoda; class Insecta; order Lepidoptera; family Lycaenidae; genus Polyommatus; species Polyommatus iphigenia. Next base: position 833,871 of record OY730184.1, on the reverse strand, counting down.
ACGACGTGGTTGCGTTGTCGCCAGTGGTTGCGATGTGGTTGCGATGTGGTTACGTACGAAAGTCAATGAAACGGAGGGAGGGAAGAGCTTGGGCGGTGTGCGCGCACTGTCGTTGCATCGACGCAAGGTTGTGGGTGCGATGCGGTCGGCCACTAGTTCGCTGCAAATTGTGGTACAATATTATGTGAATAGTCCAGTAATCCAGTTCATTTCCAATACGAAATATACGCCCGACCACGTGGTGTGGTTGTGGTACGTGTGGGTTGGCCCATACAGCATTAAACAGAGATTATAGCTTCATAATAAACTAGCTGTTGCCCGCGACTCCGTCCGCGTGGACTTCAGCTTATAGCGCGCGGTAGTTCCCGTCATAGAGTAACTTATATTATATAGTAGGTAGTTCCCGTTGAACCATGTAGGCTACATTACTGCAAATTGCAAAATTTGCACGACAGAGGTGCTTCCGCGGTACGCTTACTTCAAACTTCAATGTTTAAGTACAATTTACAGACAGACAGACAGACACGTCACACATAAAACGCCCCTATAGTAAACTAAACCCCCCCCCTAAGCCCCCGTAGGGGGTTAAAAACTGGGGAGGGTCGAAGTCGAACATCAACTCTACTTAATACTTCAAAAAAAACGTGAAAGAATCGTTCATCCTTACCATCTCTTATAGAAACACGTTTGAGTAAGCGCTTGTGCGGTGTAGGAGACGCACGGCGCCATCTATTATGAATTTTTGGAACTAACTTAATTTGAACTTTACGCATTTTCACCCCCTTACAACCCCTTTTTCCAGTTAAAAATCGGTTGTCTGTAAAGTCGGTTTACTGACGATAGTTGAACGTGACAACTACCTTTGTTGAGATTTGTAAACTTCATAATATTTGTACGGTCAACAGTTTGTCGACAGTACATCACGTTTCGCACTGTCAGCGTATACGCCGCCACGCGGTATTATAATTTACTTTAATTAACCAGTTCGCGTCAAGCCGCCAATCGGTTCGCGTGCTCTCTTTACCATTTTACCATTAAACCATTTTAGCATAAGTTAAGGATTCAATAAACCTATTGAACCTAACTTGTCTTTTACTCTGTACGGGACCAAACCACCGTACATTGTGGTCCTTCGGCCTTCTATTGAACCAGTGACCAAATATTTTAACCAATCGAAGGAACCCTAACCATTGTGGTCCTTCGAGTTACTATAGAACCAGTGACCATTTTAACCATTTGAAGGACACATAACCATTGTGTTCCTTCAGCCTTCTAAAGAACCAGTGACCAAAAGTTTAACCAATCGAAGGAACCCTAACCATTGTGGTTTCTCTCTAACCATTCCAACGTGAGAGCAACGTGGTCTTTCGTTCCTTAACGTAAGGAGAGACCGGCGCGGCGCTAGTGAAAACAAACACGTGTCGGTTGCATTGTAACCAGTTAAACCAATTACGTCGCGTGTGTAGTGTAACCAATTGACCAGAACTGAACCAGAGTACCAATTTTTGACCAAAGTGCTTGTGTGGAGTGTAACCAGTTCACCAGACCAGCGACGTTACCAGCGACTACCACCGGGGACGACTTCTGAAGACAACCAGGCGTGCCAGTCTTCAAGTAAGATCTTTCCTTTTTACCACTTTTTACCACTCTCTTTTGACCATTATAATGCCCGCAACCATGGAGGCTCTATTAACCACCCAGAACCAGATCATATCTGCGATTAACACGCAGTGCGTTAATTTCAAGAAGGACGGGCCTGATCGTAAGACGCCCGCCCATATCGAAAAACGCCTTAATACTTTGGACTCGTACTGGAATGAATTCCAGACCAACCATACCAGGCTCAGCGCCGAGTTCGAAGATCTTAACCACCGCTACTTTACTGAAAACCATTACCAGCGGACAAAATATTTTTACGAGGAAGTTAGGAACATGATATCTAATTACGTAACCAGCGAACCAGGCAAACCATTACTGAGACCAGCTACACCATTATCGCAAGGCTCAGATAGGCGCGATTTTCCCTCTCCCGCCCAGAAGGGTACCTCTTTTAGTTTCCCTGCGCCGAAACTGTCGAACCAAGGTAACTCCAGTAGGGTGGAAGAAATGCTTCGTAAGCAGAAGAGCAACTTCAAGGCGCTTTCTCGAACCATAGAGGCTGTCGACCTTGAAAGCTGCTCCGATCGCTGGGAGTTTGAAGATATTTTAAGAACTATCCAATGGAGGTGGTCGGTCATCGATTCTCTTCACTGGGACATCGACAGCGAAGGGGTGCTAGACAACGAGGAGTACGAGACAGCCTTCGCTGAGATGGAGAGGAAGTACAACACCATGAAGAAGGCAGTGAACAGACAGATGTGGTCGTCATCATACCGGGAACGTTCAACACCACAAATGGACATACCCACCTTCAGCGGAAATTACCAGGATTGGATATGTTTTAAGGATTTGTTCTCCGAAACCATACATAGTAATAAGTCGTTACCAAATGCCCAAAAAATGCAGTTTTTGAAAAGTAAGCTCCGCGGAGAGGCTGAAAAATTAGTTCACCATTTACGCATTAATTCCGAGAATTATCAAGTATGCTGGGATATCTTAAACCAACGCTACCATAATACCAGATTAATATTTAATTCCCACATACAATTATTATTAACCATGCCCACTATTCAGCAACAATCTGCAGCAGTCATTAAGAAATTACATGACACCACCAACGAGTGTCTTAACTCTATAAAGGCAATGGGTATCAATATCTCCAACTGGGACCCATTGATTGTCTATATTTTGTGCCAAAAACTAGATACCGAAACACATCATGATTATATAGAGTCGCTTAAGAACCCAAAAGAATTGCCTACTTTGTCAGAATTTTTGAAGTTTTTAGAAATGAAATTTACATCTTTAGAAAGCTCTCGTCGTAAACAAGATTTACCAAGTAAACCAAGTTCATCTCAAAACCAATTCCTAAAACCATGGGTTGAAAAGCATCCGAATAACCATTTGCATAATTTTATGAACAGAAACTTTAAACCAAGGCCAGCTGTAATAAACCATGTTAATACGAAACCAATGCATATTGCAACACAAAGGAAATGCATGCTCTGTAAAAACTGTTGCCATGAATTGTTTAAATGCAAACAATTTCTGGAATCGTCGCCGCTGAATAGACTTAAAATTATTGAAACAAACAAGTTATGTAAAAACTGCTTAACTAACCATTATGACAAGGAATGTACTTCGGAAAAAACATGCCGTTTTTGTAACCAGCACCATAATACTTTATTGCACAATGCCCTCGTTACTTTTGCTCCTTCAACTTCTAGCAACACCAACATCGAGCTGCCTGCCCAAAAATCTAAAATATGCGTTACCAATACCCCGCAAGAAACCATGCCCAAATTATTAGCAACAGCTAAAGTTAATATTAGGTCTGTGGATGGCTGTCACCATACCATGCGAGCCCTCATAGACCCGTGTGCAGAGACGTCTCTTATTACAGAGAACGCTGCTCAGCTTTTAGGCCTACCAAGGATTAAGCGCCACTGCGTGGTTGTTGGAGTTGGCGCGAAGGCCAATAACAGTAGGGGAGTCGTACAGATAGACGTATCTTCTCTTCACAATAATTTTACATTTAAAACCGAAGCCTATGTCATGAAGCATGTTGTCGGAAATTTACCAAACTAATCTTTTGAAAAACCATCTTGGCCATGCCTGGATAAATTACCACTCGCCGATCCAGAATTTTACAGAAGTAAGCCAGTAGATTTAATTTTAAGCGTAGATGTGTACGAGTTAATTATTTTACCAGGGTTAATTCGTAATGGCACATCACTACCAATAGCGCAAAATACCAAGCTCGGATGGATTTTAAGTGGAACCATAAAACCAACACAAAAATATTGCAACGTCGTCATGGTCGACTTGCAAGATATTCAGCGCTTCTGGGAGATTAAGGATATCTCAGATAACTCTATCAATATTTCTGATGAAGATAACCATTGCCTTCATCATTACCAGCAGCATACGACGCGTCAACCAAATGGACGTTACGTCGTACGTTTACCACTCAAACCAGAGATTACTGAAAAATTGGGTGACTCAAAAACCAAAGCTGTGGCTCAATTTCGTCAGTTTGAAAAAAGATTTTCTAAAAATAAAATTATCGAACAGAATTACAAACAATTTATACATGAATATATTAATTTAAACCATATGAAGAAGTGCAATAGTAACCCGATACTTCAATGCTATTTGCCGCACCATTGTGTAATTCGAGCGGATTCCACGACCACGGCCACGCGGGTTGTTTTTAATGCCTCAGCGAAAACTTCGACTGGATTTTCGTTGAATGACCTTATGTACTCTGGACCAAATTTGCAAGAAGATTTGTTTACTCTCATCTTTAAGTGGAGGCAGTACCAAATAGCCTTCACAGCCGACATAGAGAAGATGTTCCGTTTCATAGATGTTCATGAAGATGACCAGCCTCTCCAGAAGATCTTGTGGAGAGATTCTGAACAGCAATCATTGGAAGAATACCAACTTACCACTGTCACATACGGCACCAAGGCCGCACCTTTCCTAGCCATGATGACATTGAAACGTCTGGCTAAGGATGAAAGTCACCGCTATCCAGAAGCAGCAGAAGCTCTGGCTACCAGGTTCTACATGGATGATCTTCTCCATGGACAGCATGACCTAGAATCTGCAAGAAAACTTATTTCTGACCTCATAAATCTTCTTAAGTTAGGTGGATTTAATTTGAGGAAGTGGTCGTCCAATAAACCAGAAGTATTACCAGATAACCAGTCACCATGTGAAGACCAAGCATATATATTTAAATACCAAGAATCAACCAAGGCATTAGGACTTAAGTGGCATCCAGACCAGGATTATTTTACTTTTCAGTTGAAATCTGAACCAGTCCGTAAGCTCACCAAAAGAAGCTTACTATCGAATATATCGAAAATATTCGATCCGCTTGGATGGCTTTCACCAGTTACCACCAAGTTGAAACTACTCTTCCAAGAAGTTTGGCTCCTAAATCTTCATTGGGACGACGAGTTGCCAGCTGACATCAACACAAGATGGAAAACCATAGAAGCTGACATAGCAAAAATTAACCATATAACCATACCAAGGTGGCTACAGTCCTCGAAGAACGACACCATCGAGTTGCATGGGTTTTGTGATTCATCACAAAATGCCTACGCTTGTGTTGTATACTGCAGAGTCAACAATACCACCAACAACCAGTCTTCTGTAGTACTAGTGGCAGCAAAGTCTCGTCTCGTACCTGTAAAGAAAAATGTGTCATTACCAAGATTAGAATTATGTGCAGCTGTTCTACTTACCAAGGTCATGAAGATCACATGCAATTGCCTATCAGATTACAACATCAAAATCTACGGTTGGTCCGACTCGACCGCAGTATTAGGTTGGCTCAACGGCGACCCAAGCAAGTGGAAACCATTCGTCGCGAATAGGGTGAAGCAGGTGACGGACATCGTTCCACCGAGCAGCTGGCATTATGTGTCAACCAAGGACAACCCAGCTGACTCAGCAAGTAGAGGCATCACCACGGAACAGCTGATTAACCATTCCATGTGGTTCACGGGACCCCACTGGCTACAATCTTTTGAGGAGTCGAAATTAACCAATTCATCTTATACCACGAACGAAGAGCTGAAAAAACCATTATTAAATATAAATGTTACAACTATTAAATATGAAAACGAAGTTATAGAAAATATAATTAGCAGATACAGCGATTTTACGCGAGCTTCAAGAGTGCTTGCGTGGGTATTACGCTTTACACCTAAGTCTAAAAATAAACAACGATACTTAACTATATTAGAAATAAGAAAAGCAAAATATTTAATTATAAAATATGTACAGCAACTAGAATTCTTAGAAGATATAGAATATATTAAAAACCATAACCAACCTAACCCTAAGAGTAATTTATTAAAACTAAAACCATTTATTGATGACCAAGGACTTTTGAGGGTTGGGGGCGATTGATCAACGCCAAAAATAGAAGATAGGATGAAGCATCCGTGTATTTTACCACATAACCATGTACTTACCAACATGATAATTGACCAGGCACATAAAATGACCTTCCACGGGGGTGCAAGATTGACCCTCGCGTGGTTACGTCAAGAATATTGGATTTTAGGAGGAAATAGCGCTGTAAAGAAGCAGCTTCGAAGATGTGTGCTGTGCAGAAGGCACGACCCCCTGAAACATGACCAGTTGATGGGAGATTTACCACCAGCCCGAGTCAACAGGACTCGCCCCTTCTACCAAACAGGGGTTGACTTCACCGGTTTTGTTGACGTCAAGTCTGCGAAGGGTAGAGGAGTGAGATGTACCAAAGGATACATCGCCGTCTTTGTGTGTATGGTGACCAAAGCCGTACACTTGGAGTTGGTCTCCGATCTCACTGCTTCGGCATTTTTAGCAGCCCTAAGAAGACTTTCGGCCAGGAGAGGATCGCCCGGTCACATTTACAGTGACAACGGGACGAATTTTATAAAAGCAAATAGAGTCCTGCAAGAAGAGATAGTTAAGTTAAAATCAATATTAAATGACCAGTTTTATGCTGAGATAGCGGACATGTCGATAGAATGGCATTTCAACGCACCGTCTTGGCCTAGTGCAGGCGGTCTGTGGGAGGCGGCAGTGAAGAGTTTAAAATACCATCTGAAACGAGTCATTGGAGAACAAAAACTCACATACGAGGAGTTCTCCACTCTCCTAGCTCAACTGGAAGGCTGCCTCAACTCTAGACCTCTGTGCCCGCTGAGCGAAGACGTAAAAGATCTAGATTTCCTCACTCCATCCCATTTTCTAGCCAGTGGACCTACATTAACCATTGTTGAGTCTGAACACGATCTGCGAACCAGATGGCAGTTAGTGCAGAAGATTTACCAAGACGTGTGGAAGAGATGGAGAACTGAGTACCTTACACAGTTGAACACCAGGTCTAAGTGGCAACGTTCACAACCTAATCTAAATATAGGAGACATTGTTATTATACACGACGCTAACCTGCCACCGGGTAAGTGGGCTCTCGGTCGAATCGTGCAGCTACATCCGGGGCAAGACGGGCTAGCTAGAGTAGTCTCTGTAAAAACTAAAAATGGCATTATGAAACGACCAATAGTTATCACTTTTACCGATTAACCATAACAGTGAAGATAGAGACAGTAACCAAATTGTTGACTATAACCAGCCGAATAACCAGTCGAATGACAATTTACCAAAACCAAAAAGGAGAGCTAGAAAAGGCATTTATCATTTATTTACCATGGCACTTATGTTGTTTACGTTTTTAATTTCACCAGCCTCGTGTGCATACAACGTAATAAACTTTAACGATAGTCAAAGCTTATATTTTGACAAAATATCTACCACGCGGTTAGTGCAAGACGAATGCAAGCTGGTAGTATATTATGATTTAGGACCATATTGGCAAGGCAGTAAGCTATTATCAAAGTATATAGATCACATGGAACATCTATGTCAACAATCACCAGTAAGAAACCATTGTGAATCCATTTTAATACAATTACGGCACAGCTATACAGAGCTAATGCATTACAATAGTATTCTGTCGACGCAGCAGTTCCCACACGGGCACGCGCGGCGCAAACGCGGCCTTATCAACGTCGTGGGTAATGTTGCACACGCGCTGTTCGGTGTACTCGATGACCAATTCGCTGAACAGTATATTAAGGACATCGATTTAATTAGAGAAAACCAAAACCATCTGGCTGCTCTATGGAAAAACCAGACTTCCGTAGTAGAGGCAGAATATAATGTACTGAAAAGGATGCAAAGTTCTATTGACAAACAGCATGAAATATTCACACATTACATTAACCATTTAGAGAATACTACCTACGATGTAAAAAGTCAACTGAAAGACGTGGAAGCGACCAGTGAGTTTTTGTTATGCTCCATGGCAGCTAACAGCTTGGAGTCGAATTTGAAGAATGTGCAGGATGTTCTACTAGATACAGTTTCGGAGGTGTACTTTGGAAAGTTTAACATACATCTTTTAAAACCGGATCAGCTTTTAGAGGAGTTAAATATTATTTCAGGAAAATTGCCTAATGAATTAAAATTACCAATTGAAAATCCTCACACGGAATTTACCAAAATTTACCATTTACTTAAGGTTAGAGCTAAGATGATGAAAGATTATTTTATTTTTGAAATTAGAATACCATTAGTGAGTAGAGATAGTTACCAAGTATATAGAATTTATCCTATCCCAAGACGAAACGACAAAACCATGGTTACCCTAGTTCCAGCTTCGGATTTCATCGCGATCAACTTACCAAGATACTCATTTATGACCATATCGCAATTAGAATTGCATAAGTGTATTCACTTAGATTTTGAAATACAACTTTGTCCACTGCAGAAACCAATTTCACACATGAGTCATGACGACGTCTTGTGCTCCAAAGACCAGGAGACGAAGCGGTGCAGAACCAAAACTGCAAGATGTCAAGATTGGGGGTCTCAGTTGAACGCTGTAAATACTTACTTTTTCTTTTGCTGCGACTCGTGTCCAGTGCGCATCATCTGTGGAGAGCAAATATTTTCCAACCATCTAAATAGAAGCGGTATCATAAGGCTGGGTCCAGAATGCGTTCTGAAAGGAAACGACATTACCATTTATGCTCAGAGACAGTATAACAATACTTTCACCATGAAGACCGATATACCAGCGATAGACATACTCCCCATCAACCACATCTTCAACCAGAACGGGACGTCCGCGTCGCTGATTCCAGAGCCGACGTCAGTAGCGGGTGGTTATGACCAGGATCTAGACGTTAAGATAAAACAAATGCGTTCAGAGAGTGGTCTAAAGGGTGGTATATCTTATCACGACGTTCACCATTACGTCGCGATATACGTGGTGGTGTGTGTGCTGGTGTGTGGGGCAACCGCATACGCCGCGCAGCGGTGGTGCCCGCGCCGCAGCCGCCGCCAGGACTCCAGCAGCGCGCCGGCAGCAGCTGGCGCAGTGCAGCCTGCCGCGTCGGACCCACCACGCCCTGAGCCGCGGGGTCTGGCGAATGCAGCGTTTGTGTATAGTGTTAGTGACCAGTGCGTGAGTGTAGTTGACCATGGGCAATCTAGTGTTAAGTGCAGTGGTAGAGTGAAAGACCAGTCCACTTCTCCCGTAATGCAAAAGCATAATTTTAGTGATTATTGTGATTAGACTCTAGGGTGCCTTTCGAATAAGCGAATATTGTTTATCACCTTGTCTCACGTCACTCACTAACCATTGAACCATTTATTTTTTGTACCATTTTCACCATCACTCTTTCTTCTCTCGCGGTGGCAGCATGTACGGTCAACAGTTTGTCGACAGTACATCACGTTTCGCACTGTCAGCGTATACGCCGCCACGCGGTATTATAATTTACTTTAATTAACCAGTTCGCGTCAAGCCGCCAATCGGTTCGCGTGCTCTCTTTACCATTTTACCATTAAACCATTTTAGCATAAGTTAAGGATTCAATAAACCTATTGAACCTAACTTGTCTTTTACTCTGTACGGGACCAAACCACCGTACAATATTTTATAAGTAAATTTAGTTCCGCGATTTGATAACAGATGTCGCTGTTAGGCCTCTAGATCGCGCTATCGCTTACCCGACAACATTTGGTATATGTAATTCAATGGAATAAATTTTCGTCTTTTCGCTGACACTCACTGGTTGTTTTATTATTATTACGCCAGAGGGATTTGCGTCCCAGGGTAACCCTACAGAACGGATTGGACCAGTATTAAGGATTGCGCAAACCTACGCGACCAAAGCGATTGCGAAGCGGTAGCGTCTACCGCGCGGCGGACGCTGCCCATGTAATCTTATTGCGCTGTGCACACCTGCACGACCGCGACGCGAAATGTTCGCGTCGGCAAGCGGAACGTGCGCGTCAAGTTGTCAGACGCGTGTTTTGAAGTTTACATAACTAGACTTCTTTTTTAAAACCTTTTTTATATTATTTTGTACTACTCTTTAGTTTATGATTTCTTGATTTGTTTACGTTTTGATAGATTGTGTCATGAATCAAATTGCCCGATGTATTATTTTTCTCAATGATCATGATATTAGTAGTCGCGCAGGTGTGCACGCCAAGTTTCGCGTTGCAGACGCTCCCGATTCGCGTACCGCGTCCCCTGTCACTGACGCGTAGGTTTGTTAAAACAATTACGTCATACGCCTAAAGCTTAAAAGCTTTAGGCGTATGACGTCTTTACAGTCTTAAGCCTAGTATCCACTTGAGCATGCTCGGGCGAATGAGCCGCTCATTCGTGCGAGTTCGAGCGTGCTCAGCCGTCTCCACTTGAGCGGCTCGGCCAAATGATCGGGCTCATTTGGCCGAGCCGCTCAAGTGGATACTAGGCTTTATATTGGAACGCCTTCAGAGCGATCAGCGAGGTAACGCCGCATATTGCGTCATGTTTTTTCGTGCGCGCAGCCCATATCGAATTATAAGACGTTGTCACGTCAAAAAGTAGCCTATGTCCTTTCTCAGGCTTTAGACTATCTGTGTACAAAATTTCATTACAATCGGTTTGGTAGTTTTGGCGTGAAAGCGAGACAGACAGACAGACAGACAGAGATACTTTCGCATTTATAATATTAGTGTAGAAGTATAGATTGCCCCTAATAAAATGATTTCCCCCCTCCGTAACGCCGCTACTGTCAACATGTCTAAAGAGGTGTAATAACAATAGTCAATACCTTAGCAAAGCACAAGCCAATAGTGCCGGTTCCGCAGCAGATATCGAGAACTGTGGAGTCGGCGGTCGCGCGGCTGAGTTCTATAGCGCTAGAGTATAACAGCTCCGCGCACGCTGTGTTTATCTACAATAAGAAATAATTTTAATGATAATTTTATAATGTGATAGATGTCCCGGTGAACTTCGTGTCACTTTAAAACCTTCCCTGGACTTCTACTAATATTTTAAGACTAAAATCAGCCCAATCCGTTCAGCCGTTTTCGAGTTTTAGCGCGACTAACACATTTGAAAATCCATTTATATATATAAGAGAAAAGAAGACAGATGAAAAAATGTTTTACGTAATAAGGTATTAAAAAGTATGTGCTTTGTAATTATTATTATGTATCTTTAAATATGGAGTTTTATAAATAAGCCACGTTATGATTCGAACATTATAAAACTTAATCTTATATATAAAATTCTCGTGTCACAATGTTAGTCCACGAACTCCTCCGAAACGGCTTTACTGATTTTTACCAAATTTTATATGCATATTCAGTAGGTCTGAGAATCGGCTACTCGGTACTTTATACAGTGTGTTAGTGTAAAAACCGTTGTCCTTGAAACCATCAAATGAGCCCGTCAAAATGAACAACTTTTTCTATGAGAACAATGCAAAAAAAAAAATTCTGTCTTCATACCCATACGGATTACGGATGCCCGGATCGGCAATTTGTATGGGTATGAAGACGGATTTTTTTTAATTCCCAGCATTGTTCTCATAGAAAAAGTTGTTCATTTTGACGGGGTCTCATTTGATGGTTTCAAGGACAACGGTGTTTACACTAACATCTTGTATATTGATAAGTGCATTTGTTGAATAAATAATAGTAGATTATTACAACCTGAGACTGACGGGGACCATTGTTTGTGCGACGGGATAGCGATCGACGTTGCCATGGTGACATACTTATTTAGTCACTTCAATAAAATAATATGGCAAACTATGATATAATATTATAAAAAAAAGGTAGATATCGCACTAGCTCGTAGAATCTGGGGCAGGCAAATGAACCTAATTAGTGTCTTTACGAATTAGTTGCATGTTGGCAGTGACGTTTTTGATTAAAAATGCCAAATCGTGTATTCAGAAAATGCAAAAATTATGATACAAAGGTAAAAAAGGATGAAAAAGTTCCGTACCACACGGAATTACATGAAAACTTCTAGTAATTTACATTTTATGTGAATATTTTCCAAAATTTTTGAAAAAATATTATTTGCCTTATTTTATACTGAAAAAGGATAGAAAATACGGACGACAATTGTAGCGAGATAAGGATAGATAGTCGCGTGCCATAGAATAATCAATTGAAGTATTCAGAAGCGATTACGTAGGCATCAACACGTAGGCATAAACTAATAATTGCATAATATTGTAAGCATGTTTTCGTTTTAATATTTTTTAATTTCAAACATGCGTGCGCCTTTTTAACTTTCTAACTAGCCAAATACTAATTTTATAAATTAAAAAAATGGATAAGCCGTGTAGTACGCCACGTGCCGCTCGGTTTTCGGGGCCTGTCCATAATATACATAAATCTATACAATGATATATAGCCACGCGCCGCGCCGCGCCGCTCCCGCCCCGCTGACTGCTAGTTTCAAACTCCAGTCTTAAACCACCTTAAACGTAATTTGAATATTATTTGAATATGAGTGTTTGCTTCTTTTACATTATAACAGAAGTATGCCTTTATAAATAAGTAGCCATGTAGATATTACTAGCTAAAAGCTGAGCTTTGTGAGGACTCGCGTCGTTTTTCTGTGTGGTGTTAATCTATAAGGCAGTTTTTTTTTTTATATTTAGTAACCAAACCTTGAATGACCGATGATAACTCATCTATAACATAATAGTAGGGGAGGTAGTGCTATCGTTTGCTAAGTCATTTCATACCGACCAAATTTTTGTCCAGCGGTAGCTTAATATTTATCAATCAATATAATCAGCGTCAGTCGCCGCACCCGTGGTGGAATGTTAACTGAGAGTATTTCAAAGTTGTAAAAAAAATAGTTGCGAAAAGTGATTTTATACCGAATGAAACTTTGATGGATGATTATTGAGGTCATGTTAAACCAAAAAATCACCGTCAGCCGTATTGCAGACGGGGGATTCAACGTCAGTCGCGTTACTGAACATGTAAAAAAAATTTGAATATAAAGTCATTTTATACCGTACAAAATTTATACAGGTGAATGTTTCTACTTTGTAAATAATAAAGAAACCCGTCAGTCGCTAATACGATGGTGGAAAAACCGTCAGCCAGCGATATAAGTTATGACCAATATAGCCCTACTTCGCGCTCAATGTATCCTACGGCGTCGCGTAGACGACATTTCCACTTGCAAACATTCAGCTGACGGCGATTTTCGTTTGAATTAACCATAAAATTATCTCACATAGCAATTTTAAGTAATTAATTCGATAGTCAATATTTGTGAAGAAGAATTATATACATTTTACTTTAAAAGCGCCATCTGTTGTTATATGCTAAATCTAAAATAACACCTACCGAACCTAAACATGTATAATCTAGATATGAACCTTTATTGGGTGCGAATTGGGATCTTTTTAATGTCAATTCAATACGATAACCTAACTAACCCAACAACAACTTTGAGATGCACTCAATTTTTATTCCACCCATTATGAAGTGGCTGACGATCAAAGCTGTTATGTATTAGTGGAATACTATTATTGTAACGATTTTCGCTCGGTATGACATGATTTTTTAAACTGAGCGCGACCTCCCCTACTATAACATTTGTTGAGAAAATCAACATTTTAGTACTGAGTGATTATAAAAGAAAAAATACGTGTATTTTATTTTTAACAAGGATCATTATATCAAAATTTGGCAGGAAGGTTTTATTGCACCCTGTATATAAAATATGAAAATTACTATAATATGTTAAAACACAAATCATTAGGCGTACTTAATAGTTTTTTCGTAAAGTGTACCACAAAAGTGCTCAAGTTGTTGGATATACTAGGGCTCGCTTCGCTCGCACTGATGATTTGCAGGTTTCCGAGTGAAGAGCTCATAAGCCATAAATAGGTCGACAAAGTACGGGCAGAAAGGGGTGAGCATAACTGGATGCCTACAAAAAGTACCTACTTTAAATTTTACTACTATTTTAAACGTTCGCAAAGTTTTTTGGACACCTGTCCAAAAAACTTTGCGAACATTTAAAATGTGAAACGTGTCGTTCATGTTTGTTCACCGACGAAAAATTGTGGTTTCACCTAGGTTTCACAAACTGGTCACTTTGAAAGATATGCCCAGGTTTATGTTTCGCTTCACCCAATGTTTATTTAGTTTCCTATTTAGTTTTATATTTAAAAAAGGCATGCAGTACGTTACGAGTCTAGCCCGGACATACATACAGACAAACAGACAAAAATTCTAAAAACTATATTTTTGGGTTCGATATTTGTTGATCGATATCGAACAGGTATTATTTTAAAAAATATTCAATGTACACTTCTTACGATTTTATTATATAATATATGTATATGTAGATTAATAAAAAATAATCTAACAAACAATTAGTTTTATTCAATGTCTCTTCTGTTCAACAATAACAATAAATTCTCTTGATCTTTGTCGCGCATGCGTGCCGATGCGCCTGTCAAGTGCAACTCAAAACCATCTCAAAACATATAGCTATCCTTTTCTATATCATTCGTTACGTATTATCTGTCGCATTCATTGTTGTAACCTAGGTAACCTATATAAATATGACAGAGGTAAGTACGTATATGTCGTTTAGGAACAAAATCTGAGGACCAATTTGTATGAACATACGCCATCTTTATTAACACATCATTGATGGCAAATATATTATGGCAAAGCAACATTTGCCGGGACAGCTAGTGTACATATATTTTTTAAGTGTAGCATCGTTTTTTGCTTGTCTTTTAGGCTACTACGAGCTTTATAGTCTGACTTACCTGGAAGAATGCTTCAGGAGATATCCTAAACTTCAGCCCCAGTATGGAGTCAGTGATATGTGTTGGGCCCATCAAGTGTGTTGCTTTGGAATCCTCGTCGCCTACCCTCCTAAAATAAGTCAAAATATTTAATTACAAAGTTAATAGTCATCTAATCTCCTTATTCAATTAATTTTTAACATAATAATTTATTCTATGAGAACAGAACTAAAATCTTTAAACTTCTTACTTTTTTGTTAGCAGATGAAAATACAAGGATCTTATTCCACAGGCTTTGGAGTCTTCAGTACTGAAGCATTCTATCAATTGCGTTTTTAATTTTTCCAATTCTTCTAAAGACAGTTCCTGTAATAAAATAATAAGAAAATTTATTTTATATTATAACATAAGAGAAAGGGTTTAGGAAGTCAAGATTATTATTTGTTAAAGATTATTATCAAAAATTTTGTACTTATTTTACAAAACACATTCAAAAACTTACCTGTGGGTACATTGACACAATCACCATAAGTTCACCGCTGTATGTAGACTGTCTGACAGTCAAGTACCTCCAGTAACCTGTGTAGTCGGCCGGAGAATAGGGTGCTAACTCCGAATTACATACAAAGTCTTGGAAAATCTGTGTACAAAATATTTTATGCATTAGAAGTTTTCTAAGTTTTATCAGTCTTGTATTACTGTTGCACTAAAACTCGTTTATCGCGCGGGAAAAGTACATTCTTCCCAGATAAAAAGTATCCTATGTCCTTCCCGGGACTCAAAGCATCTGCATACCAAATTTCATATTAGTATGGATGTAAATACTAGCTAAGCCGAGCTTTGTGAGGGCTCGCGTCGCCACACCTTGACTGATGATAACACATCTACATATTATTATAAATAAAAATTACTATGTTAAAGCACAAATCAATACCTGCATTATAGTTTTTCTGTAAAGTGTACCACAAAATGTATAGGTTGTGGGATATACTATAAATAAATGTTAAAATGTGACCAATGAAAATAGACTTACTGAAACAGCTGTTTTTGTCTCCTCAGGAATGTGTTTCAACTTGTGTATGGGTGCTACTCCGACAGTGCCCGTGACGTAGCTACCTAACCGAAATCCAACTGTTGGCTTCTGGGTCTCCTCGTCAATACCAACTGTGAACTCACTCTTATTCCTGTAGCCTTCTGTCACTGGTGACTTCTGTATAGGTTTCAGCTCAAAGCTGAGTCCGTTATAAATTTTACGATTAGCCTCAATTTCTTTCCTCCTATCTTTAAAAACTTTCCAAACCTCATTATCATAATGCATCAACGTCTTTCTGATTTCGTTTTCTTTTCTCTTCAGCTGTGAAAGAAACAGGCTGTCAAATAAATATTTTCTTATGGTCACAATAATTGTAAGCCTGCTAGAAAAGAAGGTTTTGAAATGTTGTTTAAGAATATTAAACAACATTTCAAAACCTTCTTAAACAATTTCCACTATTAATCTCATCTTGTCCCCTTGAATTTGTGATAAAAAAATGTAGTTAACCCATCAGTCGTGGCAAAACGAGACACAATAGCTTTTTCATTGTTATCGCGGCCGGATGTGGCCGCTTGTTGCTTCATGAATTAAAAATGCTTTTTTTAATAAGTACCTGTTCTTCATAAGACACATTCCAAAATGGTATTACTGCATCTTTTAGTCTTTCTTCTTGACTTTTCCCTTCATCCTCTTTTTTCTTCTTCCGCTGTACATTGCTATCTTCTTCCAGCTTTCTCTTGACTAATGGATCAGGAGCAGGTTTTGCTTCTTCAGCAATTAATGTTTTTCCTGAAATCATTTATTTTTAATTATTATAAATACATTGAATTTGACTCTTCATCTATATTTTCTATATTTATATAATTATTAACCTATCAATCTCCAAGCGGCAGCCGGCTGACGCATAACAATTGAAAACCCGTTGATCGTGGTAAACAGGACACAACAGATATTCTATTGTGTCTTTTTCACCAGTGAACTTATGGGGCTTGATGAATTAAAAACAATCAATATTACCTTTCCACACATATCCATTGAGGGCATTAATAGCCTTGGTTCGGTCTTCATCATTTTGAAAACAAGCATACAACCAATGGCTACCATTCTTAGGCCTTTTGATCTTACTGGTGCTGAGTCCAAGCTTTTGGTTCATTAACTTCTTCAATTCCTGTAACAAAGTTTATATATTTGAATGTTAAAAATATTTATTTTCACATTGAAAAAGTGTTAATTAATTTATTTATTTTATTTTAGGTATTTATTCATTTATTTTCATAAATCATACATGACGTTAAAAAATATACTCTCCATAAACCACGAAGGTTTGTCCGGAGTGTATTACAATAATACTAAAAATTAATACTCAATTAATATAAATTAACATTTTTTTTTCAAACTTAACAAAACAACAAATGTACTTACTTACTTTACTATTTAACAAAAAATTGGTAGAATTGCAATTACTTATTAACAAGAAAATAAATCTTAAAGTGAGTCCTATTCATTTAGGAATTTAGTTAAATATAATGTTTTTAGCTTGTATTTAATATTTTTTTCTGTGATTTTGCTTAGGTACATTGGGTATTGGGTCCAGACTATTAATAATTTTATCTATTGCTTGAACTTTATTCTATTGAGTTAAATATAAAATAATACTCAGTGAGGTGTAATATTTATCCACTTCTCTTACCGCTATTCCATAAAATTTTGGTAGTCCACGGAGTTCAATTTTAAATCTTTCGGAGGAAAATCCGCCTCGATCAAGATAGGCATACTCTTCATTTACAGTCGAATTTTCTTGAGTAGCAACGCCGCTATCATCTCCAGGTACCTCATTTCCAGATGTATTTTCATTATGCATATTTCAGTAAAAACTTTTTATACCACGTTTGTTTACAAAAAGTAAAAACATTGGAACAAAATTTTTAGGTTATTATTTTTTTTTCTCTTCTTTTTTGGCAACTTGACACAAAGGATGTGTATGTTGTGCCACAGACAAGGTAAAAAGGTAAGGAATATGGCGGGAAAACCATATTCCTCCTATTATAATTTTCATCATCGTTTTCATGTATCGTCAGGTCTAAAGTCTAATCAAAGTCTAAGTAAAAGTCAATACAGTCACAGGAGTCAAGTCGGTCGATTCAGTAAAGTGGTAGACGCTTTACTGAAACTTTCGATGGAGTTTTGGAGGGAACACAAAATAGCACGTTTCTGGATATTACATCACTTTCCCACACTTGTGCATGAACACGAATATCTAATGGTTAATATTCTACCAATATTACACATTAAAAACCCAGCTAACACAATTTTAGGAAAATAATACAAAAACACAACAGCACTCTTTCACATGCCCGCCAAAACTCCAGGTTATTTTGAAATTGACAATGACTTTGTCATAACTCATAAACATCGTGGAACGGCGGGAAACTCGAACGCGGGCGGTCGTGTTTTTCATAAGTCTCAAATTTTACTTGTTTAATAGTGTTCAGTGCGGGAGTATTGTATATATTTGTAAATATTTAGCTTTAGTCATCTATCTTGTATATTTTATTTCTTCTCGGTAAGTGTATTTATTTCTGTTTATACAATGAATCGACCTCCGGATCCGGGAGGCGGGAATTTTTGTGGCCCAATTCCACAACCTGGTTATTTTGTTACATTGGATTACGATGAGTGCAGTATGGACACAGAAGAGTTAACTCAAAGATCGTACAAACGATCTCGTAATGATATTATCGAAGACCTGTGTAACAATGTAACAAAGATACCAGAGATAGCGCGGGAAACCGTATAAGTTGTAAGTGTAGACTTGACAAGGAAAATCCAGTTAGTATGCAAGTATCCTCAGTCTCAGCACCTCAAACAGAAAGAAAGCATTTTGGTAGAAGTTTATATAATGAAAACGATGTTTCCCCATATTTAGTTCATGTACAAAGAATTACAAAAAATTCCACTGATGGTACCCAATTACATCCCATCACTTTTGGCGACTTCTTAATTAAAAATAAAATCTATAATATTATTAATGGTTCTCTAAAAAAAATTGGTCGAAACAGAATTTCTGTTTCATTTCAAAATTACAAAGATGCTAATACATTTATTAATAATTCAATACTTACTGACAATAACTATGGAGCTTTTATACCATCTTTTAATGTAGTAAGAATAGGTATTGTGAGGGGTGTACCAGCTGAATGGTCACCTGAAGAAGTAATAAATAACATTTCTACACCTGCCGGTAGTGGTAAAGTTGTAAAGGTCAGACGCTTAAATTATAAAACAATGGTGGAGGGTTCTCCTGTATGGAAACCGACTCAGTCAGTTGTTGTTTACTTTGATGGTAGGGTTCTGCCAAAAAGAGTTTTTATCTGTTACAATTCATTACCAGTTGAGCTTTACATCTTTCCCACTATACAATGCTTTAAATGTTGTCGGTATGGCCATACCAAAGCTCAGTGTAGGTCAAAATCAAGGTGTATCAAGTGTGGACAGGAACATGATATGGATTCTTGTATTGTTAATGAGCATGAATATTTCTGTTGCTTATGTTCTGGTCATCACATGGCTAATGACAAAATATGCCCTGAATTTAATAGGCAAAAATGTATAAAAATACACATGGCTGAACATTGTGTCTCTTATGCAGAGGCTAATAAAGAAATTCCTCCATCATACAAATCATATTCCGATATAATATTATCCACCCCTAAATTTATTTTACCTAATAAAAATAATAATAGTTCATTTACTAATAGATCTTACAAAAAAACTGTAATTGCTAAGCCTCGTGCTCCATATAGACCAACAAAAGATTATGATAAAATTGCCCATAACAATGTGATAAAAGAGTTTTCTTTTGATAATTTAGAAAAAAACACAACACCAGTACATAAACACAATAAAGATAATAATAATTATAAGAATGAACTTACTTCACTTACAGATGTAATATCATTATTACAAACCCACTCGCAGAACAATAATATACCGTCCATCGTTGCCCCTTTAATACAATGCATAATTAATATTCTACAATATGGACCAGATCATTCAGTGGAACGCTCGAAGTGTAGTTAATAAAAAAAGTGACATAGCTTATTTATTAAGAAATTATAATCCTTTTTTATTTTCTTTCTCAGAAACTTGGCTTAGGCCAAGTAATACTTTTAGATTTAAGAATTATAATACAATTAGAGAAGATAGGTTAGACGGCTATGGTGGTGTAGCTTTTCTCCTTGAGAAAAACTACCCTTTTAGCCTTATTGATATCCCTGTACATAGTTCAGAACTATCTATTATAGCAATAAGTGTAAATAATATATGTTTTGTCTCTGTATATATTTCCCATGCCTCTATTAATATTTTAAATGAATTTAATAACATTTTAAGCTCTTTACCAAGACCTATAATTATAACAGGTGACTTTAATTGTCATCACCAGTCATGGGGAAGCTCCACTACTAATAGTTATGGTAACAAGCTGCTAAGTGTTTTGGACCTGAATAATCTATGTGTCATAAATTCTGGTGAGCCCACAAGGCGCACTAGTCCAACAGAAGGCAAAAGCGTTGTTGACTTGACTATTTGCTCCCCACAGTTTGTAACACAATTAACATCTTCAGTTCTATCCTCTACTTTCGGAAGTGATCACTTTCCCATATTAACTTCCTCTCCTTTTAATAATTCTCAGACTCCTATTCAAAATGTTAGATTATTTCCCAGGTATAACCTCAATAATGTCACCGATAATTGTTGGAAGAAATTCAGTAGTAAAGTCGATACAAAATTGTCACAGATATCTCCAAGTGAAGATGACTTTATTGATTCTCTTGTTTTTATAGATGTCTTGATAGAAAGTGCTAATGAAGTTATTCCAATTAAAAATTAATCATCTTCCATTCCCAGTCCACCATGGTGGGACAAAGAGTGTACGGAAGCTGTAAAAAGGAGAAAAAAGGCTGAAAGAATATATAGTATAAATATGTCTCTTGAAAATTATTGGACATTAAAAAACATTATAAATAGCACCAAATTACTTTTCAAAAAGAAAAAATCAGAAAGTTGGCAAAAATTTTGCTCGTCTCTGTCCCCAAATTCACCTCCATCTGTTGTTTGGCAAAATATTAGGAGGTTCAAATCTGCATACAATACTTCTCGTTCTGTTTCTCTTCCCAGCTTTATTGCAAATGATTTTCTTGACAAGCTTGCTCCTCCTACAGTTAATCTTGTAGGGGAGACGTGGGTCTTGCACCACAATTCGAAAACACTCGTGTTTATACTTCAGAAACTGTGTTTATTTACGTTTCCACATGAGTTAAAAAACTTATATATAAACTAAATAAAATAAAACGGGAGACGCAAGTCAACCCGCCATTTTCCACGCGCGCCCCATACACTGCTTTTTTAAACTCTCGCGTCGCCATCTAGCGATAAAACTTAAAGGTACCGCGGTGGCGGACGAACTTGCCTTCCCGAAGCAGTAGTTTGCGGCAACGGAAACATAGGTGGCGCTACAACCTCCCCCTCCAAGTCACAAGACCGCCCCGGTCGTGACTTGGGTCTCCCCCTGGTCTTAGCAACAATGGGGTTTCTGGATTCCCCGACGTACGCGGTGAGTTGGCTGATATGGTACTTGCCTTTAACCGCGTTTTCGGCATCCACGACCTCGTAAGTGGTCGGCGAGAGGATGCGGCTAATCTTGAAAGGACCTATACGACGCGGAGCGAACTTCTTCGTCACGCCTCTTGCTGCTTGGCTGAGGGCGTGATTAGTGACCCACACAAGGTCCTCCTCCTGAAAAGAGAGTCCTTCTCTTCTGCTCCGATCGGCAGCCTCTTTGCGAAGATCTTGCTGATGCTCATGCCTCCAACGAACCTCTTGCAGGTGGTCTACAAAGTTCTTGAGATAAGGGGTAATCTGGGGTACAAAATTTTCCTGCTCAACAATAGCACGTATGTCGTTGAGCACATGAATAGGTGATCGAAGCTCACGAGCAAAATTCAAATATGCGGCAGTATGACCAGTGCCTTGGTTATAGGCCGTATTAAGCGCAAATCTCACCGCAGGAAGAGTCTTTGGCCAGTCTTGATGACTACTATTGACCAGGATCGCCAACATGGCTTTCATATCGCGATTCTTCCGCTCTGCGGGGTTCGCCTCTGGGTGATACACCGGAGTAAGAGCTTGATCAATTCCTAAGGCTAACATGGTCTTCTGCATGACCGCGGAAACAAATTGAGTGCCGTTATCACTCACGACACGTCTGGGCAACCCGTAACGTAAGAAAAATTCTTCAATCAGAACTTTTGCGCATTTCTCAGAGGAAGCTTCGTCAAGGGCGAAAAGCTCTACCCACCTCGTGGCAGTATCTTCTATCAAGAAAATCCATTTCTCACCTTGACTTCCCTCTGGTAAGGGCCCGAATAAGTCCATAGCCAGAACTTCGAAACGCTGATGTATGGCCGGTGTCTGTAATAAACCGGCTGGCTTTAAATTGCTCGGCTTGAAAGCCTGACACAAGTCACATGACTTGAGATATTGGGTGACAAACTGACGCATCTGGGGAAAATAGTATCTCTCCTTGATCTTCTTCAGAGTGCGTTCAACACCAAGGTGTCCAGCTGTAGAGGCGTCATGTAGCTCCTTCATCAGCTCCTCTCTAAGGGATAGCGGAATCACCAACTGAGGCTCCTCAGTCTCGCTATCGGAATCAACACGGAAGAGAACACCCTGGGATACGTAGTACCCTCTATCTGTCCACCGTTTATAATCGTGATCGTCTTCGAAGTCCTTCAAGATCTTTTGGGTCTCCGGATCTTCGAGCTGCGCAGCGCGGATCTCAGTGGGTCCACGGTGAGGTAAGTCGACTGAAATAGGACATAAATCATACGATTCTTCTATTTCAGGGTCAGCTGGAAGCGCAGGGCGACTCAACGAATCGGCGATGACATTACTTTTACCTGGAGTATACTCGAGGTCTAGGTTATAAGACTGCAACTTCAGTGCCCACCGAGCTAAGCGACCTTTAGGGGTCTTGAGCGACAATAACCACCGCAAGGGCTGGTGATCCGTACAGACCCTGACTTGAGCGCCTTCGACATATCCTCGAAATTTGTCGAGGGCCCATACAACAGCCAGCGCCTCTCTTTCGGTCGTATTATAATTGCGCTCCGCCGGCGATAATAACCTGCTTGCATATTCGATAGGTCTCTCATCGTACACGTCATTTCCTTGCAGCAAGACAGCCCCAAGCGCGTAAGCACTGGCGTCGGTTCTGAGGATGAACGGAGCATTGAAGTCCGGCTGGCGAAGAATGGGTGCAGAGGTAAGCTTCTCCTTAAGGGTCACAAAAGCTTCAGATTGAGCAGCACTCCAAATCCAACTCGCGTTCTTCTTAGTCAGCTCTGTTAGCGGCCGGGCTATATCCGAGAAGTTAGGAATAAATTTCCTGAACCAAGCACACGTCTGTATAAAACTTTTCAGATGCTTCAAATCAGCTGGTGGCGCCATCTCCAAGACAGCTCGAACCTTCTCTGGGTCAGTCTGAATCCCATCTGCTGAAATGACGTGACCGAGGTAAGTCACTTTATCACGAGCAAACGCACACTTTTCGCGATTTGCTTTTAATCCGAATAATCGTAATCTATTAAAGACCTTCTGTAAGTCTTCCATGTGTGATTCTAGGTTCTCTGACACTACTAACAGATCGTCTAAGAAGGCCACCACACAGACATCCTTAAGCCCGGATCGAAAACGATCCATTAGGCGCTGGAACGTCGCTGGGGCGTTCTTCAACCCGAACGGCATCCGGCGAAACTGAAACGTCCCGAAAGGTGTTGTAAATGCAGTTTTGTGACGGTCTTCAGGCGCGACTTCGACTTGCCAATAGCCGGCCTTGAGATCCATAGTAGACATCACACAGTTGGCTTTAGTTGAGGATAAGATGTCGTCGATCGCAGGCAACGGATATTTATCCGTCCGGGTCACCGCATTCAAGAGGCGATAATCGACGCAGAAACGTGTTTGCCCATTCTTCTTGGGGATCAACACGACCGGAAAAGCCCATTCCGATTTGGCTTCCTCAATGATCTCATCTTTCAACATCCTATCTATCTCAGCTCGCACAACCTCCTTCTTTGCAGGAGTCATACGGTACGGCGGAACTGCTACTGGGAGGCTATCACCCGTATCGATGCGATGTACTGCCATTGGAGTCGGCGCTCCCCCTGGCGAAAAAATATCTTCGTTACCTGCGAGCACTGATGAAAGAACTTTCCTTTCAGGTGCAGTCAATAACGTTCCCTCATTCTCGCGGAGCCCCACGGAAGAACAAACAAGAGAAGTGACTTCATCCTCGAAAACTAAAGGAAAGTAAGTACGACCTTGATTTACCGTATTTAAAGTAAACCGATTTGACTTAAAGTCAAGCACCATACCAGCGTCGCGTATAAAATTCATACCCAGGAGAGAGTCTGTAGCACCAGGTAAGATCACAAAGACAGTAGGTATAACAACATTGTATACTTCTACATCGACAACAGCGGATTTAACATTTTTGTTACAAATAGAGCCGTCGGCTAATTTTATGTCAACATTGACATCCTTAAAATTAACACTATTTTTCACTAACAAATCTTTCATAGATTCACTCGCGATAGAGATTTTTGCGGCGGTATCAACAAGAAAATGTCCACTAACACCAAAAATCTTGATTTTTATTTTAGGTCGCGCACGCGCATCGATTGGCGCTGTGCCGACTGCAGAAACCGAGAGCGACTGAAGAGAAGTCGATGTCGTAGGCAGCTCATCCTTCTTCTTGCAGTTCGTACAGTTAGCTCGTATCACGCCAGGAGTGCCACACCTGAAACATACTACAGGTGACGGCCTTGCCTCTGTTCTCGATTCACCTGAACCTGTCGTTACTTTGCGTGGTTGTAGCTTATAACAAGCGTCCTTCTCATGACCAAACTTCTTGCAGTATACGCAACGGGGTCTGGCTTTGGGAGTAGAACCACTCGAAGTGCTAGGCGAAGGCGGTGAAATTACAGCAGGGACTGGAGCGATGGAATGCGGAACTACCACAGCTGGGGTAGCCGAAGCAGGCAAGCGCACTTGTGTTCGCGTGCGACTTTCCTCTAGAAGATCTTCCACAGAACGAGCCTTCTCTAGTAGCTCGGCGAACGAAGAGAAACTGGCTCGAGACACTCTCTCACGCAGTCGTCGATGGAGTAAGCCGTATATCATGTCCAGCTGAACAGAGTTTTCAGGTAATGTGTTGGGCGGCAACTGTGCAATCAAGGCTCTCGCCCTACACACGAAAACGTCTGTCTTCTCATCGGTTTGCTCTTTACTAAAAAGTTCGCGATAAATCCTATGTGGTGGGAGGCGAGGACCAAAAGTCTGCCGCAGGAGCTGAATGGCGTCAGGCCAAGTCGACACGGAATGTTTAACGCCTTGCCACCATGTGCCAGCCATCCCCGTCAATAGCATAGGGAGGCCACGAAGCGCGATGCTATCATCCATGGTGACACATTCTTTATAGACCTCTATGGCGTCTATGAAAACGATGACGTTGGTGCCCTGAGCTCCGTCAAATCTTGCAGAACATCTCGCGAAGTTGCTCTGGCTCCCCATCACACTAGCAGTGGACGGCGGCGGGCCAGGTATACGCAGAGCAGAGATTAGTTGTTGTAGTTGTAGATCCGACATGGTAATTGACGTGGGAGTCCCGCCCACAGGCGGCGACACCGTCGAGTGCGGCGTAAACATCTGTGTGGGTGCACCTTGCACCGGGGGGAACACAGTATGCTGAGTCACAGGTGGTATCGCAGCACCACCACGGGCAGCTTCGGCGTCAGCAGACGCCGCGACAGAAAGCTGTCCAAGACTATTCGCACGAGCACTTCTCGTTAACACCATCTTACCACGGTAAACTAATAAGAGGCTCTATGCGTTAAACTTCAAAGTCCACAATAATAAAGTTCACGTAAGAAATAAAACATAACACAATAGTGTTCATTACGCAAATAAATGTTCAGAAAAAAACTTAACAACATAAGTCACTAGTGTGTCCATACCCTTATAATATGAAATAAGTCCACATTTAATATTGTCCAAAACCCAGGAATGGGCAATGGCACAAAATAAAAAAGAAAGTTCTACTTCCCTCTGAGAAGCAACGAATAACTTCAACACTACTCGAAGTGCGCCCACCGACAGCCATAGGTAGGTGTCCAACACCTAGGCGTCGCGTCGCGTCGGCGGCGGCCGTGTGGCCGGGCGGCGAGGCAGCAAAGTAGGTACAAAGCGTCTCGGCGACCACAACAAGGCGCCGACAACACTCGATGCAAGTTGCAAGTTGTAACGTAGATGAATACGTCGTAATAATAGTCACTACACTATAATCGAGTTAGTAATCTCACTTATGTACAAGTCATTCACACTAAACTTACTTTTAAAAGTTTTATGCAATCGAGAATGTTCCCGTAAATGTTCAAACAAAATATAAACACAAAACTAGTCCTTGCAATCACAAAATTGTCTAGATTATTAACAGTTTCTTACGCTAACGATTATCGAAAAGCACTTGTTTTCGAGTTCGATTTTCGAGTCGAGTTCCAATAGTAACGACAAAATGTTTGAAAAATTGTTCATTGCAAAATTGTAAATTATATTGGTTTCAATTCACATAACTATAAAGAATAGGCATATTAAATATTACAGTAATTACAGTTCCCAAAAGTCTAGATTTTAGCACAGACAGTTCAACTGAGTTCGAAACTCATCTAAGTATAAACGAAAACTTGAGTGTTTTGTGGTGGAATTACAGTTCTAAATTACCGAACACAAGAAAAGAACCGAAAACAGAGTCTAAAGCACTACGCGGGCACACAAAGTTCTAGGATTTTGTCGCTAGAAGTGAGATTTCGGCAAGCCTAGGTAACCTATAAGAGTAGGTACGCTTCACAACCAGGAGGAAAACAAAGTTCTTAGAACACTCCACGTGAAAAAAAGCTTGTAGACACAGTTCTTATCACGGTAACACAGTAAATAGTTCACTGGATTGCACTGTAAAAGTTTTTCCACTTTTGTTTCAAACGGAAAAAAACCGGTTTGTCCTTGAAAGTCCGGCCAAACGTTGGGCAGCCAAATTGTAGGGGAGACGTGGGTCTTGCACCACAATTCGAAAACACTCGTGCTTATACTTCAGAAACTGTGTTTATTTACGTTTCCACATGAGTTAAAAAACTTATATATAAACTAAATAAAATAAAACGGGAGACGCAAGTCAACCCGCCATTTTCCACGCGCGCCCCATACACTGCTTTTTTAAACTCTCGCGTCGCCATCTAGCGATAAAACTTAAAGGTACCGCGGTGGCGGACGAACTTGCCTTCCCGAAGCAGTAGTTTGCGGCAACGGAAACATAGGTGGCGCTACAATCTTCGTATCCTATCAACTAATAACAATAGTACAATAGATGAAAATGAAGAGTCTTCAGAATTAAATTCCCCCTTTACCATGACTGAATTGAAAAATGTACTCTCGTATGTATCGGATTCCTCTCCTGGGCCTGATGGTATTTATTATTCATTTATTTCTCATCTAAACCACAGATTAAGAATTAGTTACTACGTAAATCTAAACGAAAACAGTTTAGCAGTTTAACTTAAAATCATCAACTCCATTTTTGAATCTGGCAATATTCCATCTGAGTGGAAATGTCAACTAGTTCTACCCATTTTGAAACCAAACAAAGATCCTTCCCTCCCATCTTCATATCGTCCAATAGCCCTCTCTTCTGTTCTCCTAAAAATAATTGAACATTTAGTCAAAAACCGCCTGGAGTGGTTCATTGAAAGTAACAGCTTGCTTTTTTCATCCCAATACGGTTTTCGGCGTAATAAAAGTACATATGACAACTTAAGTACTTTTACCACCGACATAAGATTAGCTTTCAGTGGAAATAAATTTGTTCTTTCAGCCTTTTTAGATCTTTCTAATGCTTATGATAGTGTCATTATATCAATATTGAAACGGAAACTAATACGTCTAAAAATTCCTAAAAAAATTATTGCATTTATTATAAACCTGTTAACTGATAGGTCTATTATTTTCTTTAATAATGGTCGTAAATATATCAGAATTGTAACCAAAGGTTTACCACAAGGCTTAGTTTTGAGCCCTCTGTTATATGACTTATATACTTATGATTTAGAATTGGCCATCGCAGAGTTGTTGGATGTTGATGCTTCGCAGTATGCGGATGATCTGACCTTATATTATGTTGTAGGGAGTAATGTTGATGAAGCTTCCGCTAAGTTAACAAAAGCCTTGTATTTTCTTAAGCGTTGGTTGGACAACCACGGCCTAGATGTATCCCCAACTAAAAGCTCCATAGTTCTTTTTAGTCGAATGCGCGTAACTCCTCAAGTTAGAATATTTTTTGATAACATGATCATTCCACAAAAAAACCATCATAAATTTTTAGGTGTCATCCTGGATGAAAAGCTTTCCGGAATTCCTCATTGTGATTATGTTGTAAATAGATGCGAAAAAAATGTAAATATCATCAGATGTCTAGCAGGCGT
Source organism: Polyommatus iphigenia (assembly GCA_963422495.1). Classification (NCBI taxonomy): domain Eukaryota; kingdom Metazoa; phylum Arthropoda; class Insecta; order Lepidoptera; family Lycaenidae; genus Polyommatus; species Polyommatus iphigenia. The sequence goes on along the minus strand of OY730184.1, from coordinate 805,486 downwards.
ATGGTGGGGTGCCCATCCTTTCTATCTAAAATTAGTTTATAATGCTTTGATTCGCAGTATATTAGAATATGGCTCTTTCCTTTTGGAGCCTGGGCGTGTATCAGGATTTAAATCTTTAGACAAAATTCAAAGTAAATGCCTCAGAATTATATGTGGAGCAATGAAATCTAGCCCAATCAACGCTTTACAGGTTGAATGTTATGATCCACCTTTACATTTACGTCGTCAATATTTATCCGACAAATATCTATTTCGATGCCTTCAACTTTATGATCATCCTATTATTGGGAAGCTTCAGCAGCTTTCTTATCATGTTTCTGAAAATTCTTACTGGTTACATAAACAAAACCCGTGTTTAATTGTAAGTTATTTTAAATTTAAATCACTTGCTGCGCCTATTCATTCTTCTTCTAAATTACCGATTTTTTCTTCTTCATATGGGGCTCTTGTCTCCGCCCCAAATATTTTGACCATTAATATAGAAAAGAACTCTTTGCGGGCTAATGAAAAATTTAATGATATAATTAATACACGATTTAAAGATCATCATTATATCTTCACAGATGCTTCTAAAAGTAATGTTAATGGCCATGTTGGTATAGGTGTATTCCATTCCCAGTACAATATTGTCCAAAAAATCAAACTCCCTCCTGAATGTACTGTATTCTCTGGAGAATGCTTAGGGATCTTAAAAGCTTTAGAGTATATTTTATTAGCCAAACTTAAAAAATCTATAATCTTTACAGACTCTCTAAGTTCTATTCAAGCTCTTAACAAGAATCCATTTAAAATTAAACAACAACATCCTGTTATATTTGATATAAGACAGTTATTAACAGATTTTACCATGAAAGGAACTTCAGTTTCATTTGCTTGGATCCCTAGTCATTGTGGAATAGAAGGAAACGTTAGAGCGGATTCTCTTGCTAATGAGGCATTAACGTGTGGCGATTTAAATTCTTACAAAATCTACTACCCCGATTTATTAACTTTACCCAAAATTCATTTAGAGACGTCATGGAAATCGTCATTTGATCAAAGTCATAAACAAAAAGGAGCACATTTCTATAGTATTCAATCCGAAATAGTATCAAAACCATGGTTTTATAGTATGAATTTCAATAAAAAATGCAGTAGTATCATATCCCGATTAAGACTTGGTCACACGTGTTCACCAGACCATCTTGCTAGACTTAATATAATTAACAGCCCCTCTTGTACCTGTGGTGCTGAGGTTGGGGATGTCAACCTGTGTCCTCTTTACAACCGTTCACATTTCCTTGATTCATTGTTAAAGAATAGTATTCCTTTTCCTACTTCAATAATTTGTTTATTACATTCTAGAAAATATATTATTTATAAGATATTAGTTGATTTTATATTACTTAATAATATTGAGATTTGATATTCTATTCTATATAATTTTAAGTATTCTTATTTTTCCTGATCCTGTCCTGAAGTCCTTTTTCCAAATTACTCGTTTTTCGTCATAATTTAATTTTTTAACATTGTTTTTCCCGTTCGTCATTGGCAATGTACTAAGTGCATGCCATAAAAAAAAAAAACTCATAAACGTCAGTGTCATTTATTCTGACATATATATTTATAATAGAATTTAAAAGATCAAAAACAATAATCGTAATCTCAAGGACTCTTTTTGATTAGGAAAATCCAAGGCTTGGAAAAAGAGTCCCTTGTATCATCCAATGGACTTGCAACTTGTAACCACGATAGGACAAGTGTTTATCTACATTCTACTGTTTTGACCGTGGACTAACCGTGGATAAAAAGCCTGTTCTTTGATAAATGGACTCTGAACCATCCAAGGCGAAATAAGAAGTTATTTACAAATAAATAATAATGATCTAAATCAGTGTTTCCCAAACTTGTCGGGACCGCGACCCATCAACAAGAAAGTTTAAAGTTCGCGGCCCACCTTGTGTCATGAAGACAAAAAAAAGCAGCGTTAATTCTTATCGTAGTTCACCACCATAATATTATTATCATCATCGTCAGCCTACTGACGTTCACTTCTGGACTTGGGTATTTTCTCAAGCTCGTCACCACACCCATTTCAATTATTAAGAAACGTACGTAAGTACGACAATCGTCCTATAATTTCAGGGCCCACCCAAAATCTACCCGCGACCCACTAGTGGGTCGCGACCCACACTTTGGGAAATACTGATCTAAATAATTTATAACTACATTATTATAATTACACATAATGCATATTATAATATATAATATTTTTTTTAAGAAGACACTTGACTAGCCTTATTTGTAAATAACAACACTTAGGCCCGTATTTTTGGTCAGTACTTAAAAGGGTCCATTCACTATCCAGCATTGCAGTCCGCTGTGCAGGCCTGCAACACCATTCACTATCCTGCATAAGACGGCGGAATGCACGGCGGCTTATGCAGGATAGTGAATGGTGTTGCAGGCATGCACGGCGGACTGCAATGCAGGATAGTGAATGGGCCGCGTTAGATGCAACCCGGTCTCAAGACGCGATTCGGCTCTGTGATTAGTCCAAATTTTGACAGCCAACCAATCACAGAGCCTTGAGACCGAGATGCATCTTGAGTACTGACCAAAAATACGGGCCTTATAACTACTCACAAGTCACATGACATACTAACATACAATAATTATAATATTTCAACTAAAGTTATTTAAACATTAAGATAGGAGCAAAACTGTTAGTCAATATAAAGTTATAACATAAAAGATATTAATTATATATATATATATTAAGTAGACACATATCTTAAGAATGCTGTTTCTATTCCTGCTATGACTTATTATCTTTGTCAAACATATTCTTTAAGGCATTTCTGTCTTCTTCTACTCTTTTTTGCCGGAGTTTTTTAATGAGCTCCAACTCTTTATCTACTGTGGAAGACATATTTGGATTTATAGATTTCAGCTTGTTAAAGTCGTTTTCTGCCAAATCTGGATTCCAAGCACCTACATGTGCCTTTCCGCGCCTGAACAAAGCTTTTTCATTTTCTGAAAATAATTTTTATATTCTTTAATATTATAATAGAAAATAATAAATGATAACATTATAAACATAAATTTTGGTTGTTTCTTTGATGTTTCATATTAACAACCTATTTTAGCAGATTACAGAGAAGAAGAACATAGGCTACTTTTTATGGCAGCAAAATGTATTATTATAATAACATTTTCTTTTACATGCAGGAATTTGTCTTTTACCTACTATAATTATTAAAAAATATAATATATTTAATAATATATATAATAATATTAAAAAATATAATATATTTAATTACCTGGTTCATGTTCTAGAACTGTATTACAATGTTCTATGACTGCATAAAAATCTCCTTTTATTAGTTTACATTGTGCGAAATTTAGTAGGATTGGTAGTTTCAATTTGTTCAGGGTGATCCATTCCTCATCAGTTTTTCTTTCTCTGAAAACATTAAAAGTTTGAAATTATTATAGTCAGGTGTAACACATTTTTTACTCATTCATACAATCACAAATCTATTAATCCTCAATTATTAATTATTAAAGTTGGGTGAGTAATTTTTGTGCAATGTTCAGACAAACTAATATTGATACATAGACAGTTAATCAACTATTAATTTCACTAAATTCTTGGTCTGGGTGTGGACTGTACTGTACTTAGATAATACATTTTATTTACTCATGGACTATAAATAGCCTTTTTTGCGCCCTGTGCGAGCTTCTCTAACTGCGCCCTTTTTTAGATGTTATAGGTACCCAGACTCCAGAGCAATGCCATGTATAGGCCTCTCTGGTCTGGCCATTTTTCGCCCCCCAGAGTCTACGCCCTGTGCCTAGGCACCGGTGGCACCGCCCTATTTACGGCACAGACAAGAATTACTCAATATTATAATAAGATAAAATACCTAATCATCATTTGTTCACAGATGGATATAGCTTTCCTATATGCCTCCTCTGCTTCCTCATATTGTTTTTGTGCATAATACTTATTACCCTTCTCTTTAAGTGTAGGTACAAGTTTTAGTCTTTCATCAGTATTCAGTTGCCATAACTCCTTCTCATACTCATTTGATTGTTCTATTTTCAAAATTTCTGAAAACACACGCAATATCTCTAACTGATTATATTCATAGAATGGACAACTTGCAAAACATTTGAAAGATAAAGACGGCAATAAGTTATTTGCCATGTAAATATTTGATAAGTAACATGTAACATATGGCGCATTTTCACTGGTCGATAGGGCCCGCATGCGGGGTGCGGGAGATTTCTGATACGCAAGCCACGACCAATGACAATGTGCCATTATTTGTCAATTAGTTGTCATAGACTACCCGCATGCTGTATACCGTACGAGTTAACGACTAATGAAAATGCGCCCTTACATACCAATTATAAACTCTAAATCAGTAGGATTGTTAATCAGGTCATCCAGGTCTGGATAGCCAATTCCCTCCGTATGCAATGTCATAGTGCAAGTATGTGTTTTCCTGTTATTCTCTTGTCCCAATTCTCTGAGAGTTTTGGACACAAATGGGTAACTGTAGACCAGCTGTTGAAACAATAGGAGTTTATAATAATAATAATAATATAGTTGTTTCTCCAAAAATTATTTTTAGCAATTTGTGAAAGACATGGAGCCCAAACTAAGGCTTATGTATTTTGGTGCCTTAGGCCCAGGGTTGCCAGGTCTTTTTCAAATAAATACCGAACAGCGAACAAAAAATCGGCCAAGTGCGAGTCGGATTTACGCACGAAAGGTTCTGTACCATTATAGAGCAAAAATAGGCCAAAATTGTTTTGTATATATTTTGTAGTTCTAGCTAACCTAATTACCTATAATTTATAAAAAAATATATGTTTTTCTCACTAAATATGCAAGCTTCCAGAGTTCCAGCTATGTCTTATTTGCTTTAACTGCCCCATGCATTTCGCGACATGTCGGACTGAAATTACATCGGATACATAATTCAGCCTTCACCATGTCCACACTTAATTTTTCACGGCTGTCGCACAGACTAAGTAAGTAAGCTGATTGCGTCAAATCTGACAATTTGTGTGAGACAAAATAATAATAAAAAAATACCGAACCGCCCATACTTCGGTATTTTTGTCATACTGAACACCGAACACAGTGCTAAAATACCGAACCGTTCGGTAGAATACTGAACACCTGGCAACCCTGCTTAGGCCCCCACAGTAGGTTTTAGTGTGTGTAAACAACTTAGAAGTTTCAACTTACTTCTTTTTTCACTTGGAAACTGGCAACCTCTCCAAGAGACATCATCTTCACTATTGTTTCCCAAACTTCCAATTTAAACTTATGTCCGATCACCAACACCATTGGTTCTTTCTTGCCAATTTTCTTGCTGTCATCTATAAGTACCCTCTCCTTGCCAAGTTTCCATGTTTGAAAGTGAAAATGTACCTATAATAGTTGTATGTGTTTTACAATGCAATATATTGAACAATGGAAAGGTAAACATTAGAAAATATATGTGTAAAGGCAACCAACAATTATTTACCTTACTTCCTTCTTTAATAGGTATATACTTCTGCCCTGCGTGGACTATAGTTTTGACAATGGGAGCTGTGGTCATTTTCAAGTATTCAGCAAATGATTATCTCTTGTATCACAATTCACAGCTCACAAGACAGAACTCAAAAATAGAACTTTTCTATAATGATGTCACCTAAGATCACTTTTTAACTAAGCAGTTATCTTATTTTGTTTATTTTACCCCTCTTTGTATTGCTATAAAAGCATTTAATAAAAATCGAGTTTACAATAATTTTTATCGAAATATTATCCTAATTCCTACGTCTTCTTCTTTGACCACTCTCTGACATTGACATACAAAAATGACAGAAAATTTGTCCAATGTCAAACGTAACCATAAACAAACTATTATCTCTTCCTAGCTTAGGCAAAGATCAATACCGGTACTGCCTACTGGTAGTTGCTACTTGCTATACTTTACTTTAATATAGTTGGTATTGGTACCTACTTTTGTAACAAAATGTTCACCAGTGACAACCTAGATGTACTAATAAAAATAGGGCATGATCACCATGATGGGGGCTGGGCGGGGTGCGCCGGGGCCCGGGGCCCCAAATCAGGCCTTTTATGGAGGCACTTCACATGGCTATTTGTATTTGCGTATTTGATGTATTCGCCAAACAATCACCATGTGTCATGCAGTGCCGTAAATAGAGCGGTGCCACCGGTGCCCAGGCACAGGGCGCAGACTCTTGGGCGCAAGAATGGCCAGACCAGGGAGGCCTGTGGCCCTGGAAGCATTGCTCTGGGTACCTATAATATCTAAAAAAACCGGCCAAGTACGTGTCTGGCCACGCGCAATATAGGGTTCCGTAGTACCGCTAGTTTTTTTAAATTTTTGTATGGTCAGTGAATGTATATTTATAACGTGTTTTACACTACTAACAACAACATCTCAGTTACTTTCAAAGGAATTTGAACGAAAAGTTCCTTTATACTTCGCCGAATACATTTTTTTAGTTGATCGACTATTACTCAATAACTTATGAAGTCTTCTTAGCCGTGATAGTTTTCCTTTTAAATTCAGCATATTTCCTACTTCCGTGAATTTTTTCATATTTCCAGAAGCAACCGTTTAGCTGGTAGAAGGGGGGGACACTGGACTCTAACGATTTTTTCCACTTTAAAACTTAATATTTCACAAACGGATCCCTAAATCGGAAAATGATCTATGAATACTCGTAATATTTTTAAAAAACCTATCCAATAACACCCCACACGATTGGGTGGACGCGAAAAAAAAAATTCATCCCTGCTTGATGTGTAGGAAAGGTACCATAAAAAAAATATATTTAAGATTTCATGTACCATTTTTTCGACATCACTAATATTATGTGCATTCATGCCAAATTACAGCTTTGCAGGTCCTATAATCTCTACAAAACCGCGGACAGACAGACAGACAGACGGACAGATGGACGGACAGACCGAAACTATAAGGGTTCCTGGTTGACTACGGAATCCTAATAACATTAAATTAAGAAATTTAAAAAAACCCCGCCAAACAACTTTAACCCTGCAGTGGTCGCGCACCTGAATGTGACGGGAGTGGTAGCGCATACTACATACGTAGTCCAATTTTAAATTAAGATAAAAACATGGTAAATAATAGTTTTGTTATTTTTCTTATTAAAATATAATAAGTATATACATCTTTATCAGAAAAAATTAACAAAAATTAATCACGACCTCTGTATTGAAAGTTATTAAAATAAAAAAAATAAAGAGCTTGACTGCGCTTGATACTCTTCGCTATCGCCATCGACTTCATTCAACCACGCCTCAATGTATGCAGCTTGTCGTTCGGCTATTTTTTATCTAAAGATATAAAGTAATATTATTTTAAAACAAATCAAAATTATAAAACACAGTTTATTTTACTAGTATATAGTAATATAATATTTAAATACTTATACGGAAATAATAAAAAATTGAACCAAAAAAAATACTTACGTAATGGGTCGCGCGGACTACACCTGTAGTCCACGATATATGAGGGGCTATTGCGTTACGAAAATACGCGACAGGGGCTTGCGCTGCACTGAATGTGTAGCTAGATAGGTCATTTGAAAGTATCTAGAGGCGCAAGAGATGCACGCTTATAGTTTTTGAGAAATTTTTGATTTTGTTTACATGGACTACATATGTAGTCCACGCGACCACTCCAGGGTTAAAAAGTAATGAAATAATATTTACTAACTTTAAGTTTAAATAATTCCTAAGTGTAAAGTGATATTTTAGTCCATAATTGTTGTCAAGGTGTGTCGCGGGACCGCTAATGTAGATGTTTGATTTCACATATAACATTATAGTCTAAAGGTCAGTTCACAGCAAACCGAATCGAGACAATCAGTGACTTGGCGATACAAAATGCAAAAGTCGCTGCTGGCGGTCCCCCGACACACCGTGACAACAATTATGGACTAAAATATCACTTTACACTTAGGAATTATTTAAACTTAAAGTCAGTAAATATTATTTCATTACTTTTTAAAGTTGTTTGGCGGTTTTTTTTTTAATTTCTTAATTCAATGTTATTTCATGATTTTTAAACTTGTGTTGGTTATAGTGCAGACATCTATAATGAATATCCTCTTGGACGAGGCCGTCAATATGAGTCCAAACATGAAACCTCCACTTTGGGTTTGTTGGGTATGCTCTAAGGTGATTATAAGAAAAGTTCGTAGGCTCAGATAATTGTTTATTAAAACTCTACACAAAAATCACAATAAGATACTTAGTGGCTAGTACAATATATTGCGCGCGGGTACGCTCTACGGTTCCTTAAAACATACTGAACTTCGAAAGTTAAAACTCTAAAGGAGCATTGTATTTAGCTCCGTGGTGTGAACTTTGCACTCTACATGTTACGACTTACGTCATAATGACCCTTACAATATTCCCCCCTTTTTTGAAATAAAGGAATACAAAAAGAAAATATTAGCACAGTACTAACTACAATAAATACTGCTAATCAGTAACGACACAATAAGTCATGTAACTGTTGTAACATTTTTACGCAGTAAGTGCAGGTTCACTCTTGAAAAAAATCACAAAAAATAGTTTAAGATTGCGCTTGAAATAGCGGCTCGTGTTCACACTTCACTTATATGTTGGCACTTGGCGGCATTTGTTTGCCTCTCTGTTTACGTTGTAAAAAGTGTAACAATTAACAAAGGGTTGCTATACTGTGACAAAGGAGAGTAACAATAATAAGCTGGCTAGTGGCTTACAAATTACAATGCTTACTTATATTAGGTCGTGTTACGAAGTTTCAATTAGGCGTTATGACAGACGAGAGGTTACAAACAACAGTATTACAATAATATCCCTGTTACAAAGTATATTTAACACTCGGGTACTAACCACAAAAGTAAAAGTAAACATATACAGTAATCTAACTCTTAACTACACAATACACATTACACAATACACAATAGAAAAAATTATTAAAGGTGTATAATACTTATATCAATGTATAAAAATAATGTTTTAAGTACATATAAAAATGTTTTTCTCTTAATCTTAGGTACTTAATTACAATTTTTAGGTATTAGGTATTACTGTTACATTCAAAAGTCAAAACGAACTGGTCGTTTTACTGTCCGACCACTCCTCGTAATTTTGTTCTGTGGCACGGATCGCATTACCGTGGCGTTACTATTGTTTTCTGAACTCGAATCTAACTCGTTACTAAGTGCTAAATTACCCTTACTATTTTCGCCTAAACTCGAACGTAAATTGTAACTACTTTCACTTTCGATATTTTCCTTTGGAATAATACAATCATTTAACAAATATGCAGGTTTTAACCTGTCAATAGAAATATTAACTTCTCTGTTACCTTTCAAAATTTTGTAGACCTTTAAACCCCTATCGAGGACTCGGTAAGGACCTTCGTATGGAGGTTGTAAAGGTTTACGAACATGGTCAACTCGCAAAAAGATGTGACTACACTCCTTCAAATCCGGATGCACAAATAAAGTTTTAGAACTAGGATGTTTAGTCGATATAGGCCTTAAATCGTTAAGCGTATCACGTAATTTTTTGACAAAAATATCATCCGAATGAAAATTCTTTGACGTACTATAAAAATCGCTAGGTAAACGTATGGGGTGTCCGTAAGTCATTTCTGCGGTACTAATGCCATTATCGTGTCTAGAAACTGCTCTCAATCCTAACAAAGCTGTTGGCAACTCTACAATCCACGATGATGATGATTGCAAACGGGCAGTCAGGGCTGCCTTCAATGATCTATGCCACCGCTCTACTATCCCATTGCTTTGCGGGTGGTAGGCTGTGGTACGTGACTTCTGTATACCCATCATTTTCATGAGTTGAGCGAACAAGCTGCTTTCGAATTGCCTGCCTTGGTCGCTCGTTAACTTTACAGGGCATCCAAACCTTGCAATCCATCCTTCGTAAACTACTTTCGCTACTACCTCAGCTATTATCTCTTTAACGGGAAATGCTTCCGGCCACCTCGTACGTCTATCTATCATAGTCACAAGATACTTATATCCATAGCTAGTTGTGGAAAGCGGTCCCACAATATCGATGTGGACGTGTTCTAGGCGTTCGCATGTTGGAAATTCTTGAATATCTGAAAATGTGTGTCTACCTATCTTAGCTTTCTGGCACTGCACGCATGCTCTAGTCCATCTACTTACATCCTGATTCATGCCCGGCCAAAAGAATTTATCTTGAACCATCCTGCGAGTACAACGGATGCTAGGGTGGCTCAAGTTATGAATTGTTTCGAATGCAAGTCTACGAAACGACTCTGGTAGATAAGGTCTAATATTGTCAGTAGACATCTCGCATAACAAAGCTTTGTTGCAAAAGGGAAGCACAACCTTTTTTAAGTGAACGCTACAACTTTTCTTATTAGAAATGTTAAATGGTTCTTTTTCTTGTTCTAATGCTAATTCTTCCCAATTAATAATACTTGGGCAATCTATAGTTTCTATACGCGACAAACTATCGGCTACTACCTTCTGTTCTCCTTCAATATGCCTTATATCCGTCGTGAATTCGCTAATAAAAGATAAATGGCTAGTCGTTCTGGGAGATTCTTTCTCAGGATTAACGTTATTAAAAGCATAACTAAGGGCTTTGTGATCAGTATATACAATTAATTCTCTACCTTCTATCATACCTCGAAAGTGTTTTATCGCTAAATAAATTGCTAATAATTCACGATCGTAGGTAGAATATTTTTGCTGCGCACTAGTCATCTTCTTAGAAAAGTAACCCAAAGGTTTCCAACAACTGCCTATACGTTGTTGTAAAACTGCGCCTACTGAAAAGTTTGACGCGTCGGTCATAAGTGCATATGGCGCATCGTCGCACGGGTACGATAACGTGACTGCATTCTTGAGTGCTAGCTTACATTGTTCGAGTGCATCCTCAGCACTTCCTGTCCATGCTATGAGACTTCTGTCTTTTCTTTTAGAGTTATGCAAATAATTATTTAAAATTGACTGATACCTAACTGCATCTGGAATATGAGATCGATAAAAATTGATCATCCCTAAAAATCTGCGCCATTCTTCTATAGTTTTAGGTAGAGGGACTTCCATAATTGCTTTAATTTTATCGTCAAGGGGTCTTAAACCTTCTGGCGATACATGATAGATAGCCTAGGAATTCTATTGAAGACTGATTGAAAGAACATTTTTTTAAATTTAACGTGATACCGTACTCTGTAAATTTATCGAATATCTTTTTTAAATGTAATTCATGCATTTCTGCGCTAGTACTCGCTACTAATATATCGTCTATATAATTAAATAAACATGAATTTTGATTTTGATTTTGACCTTTGTTTTGACTAGTTAAATTGTCTATTCCTTGTAAAACCGTGTGACTCATGAATCTTTGAAACGTCTGATCTGCGTTTCGCAGTCCGAACGACATTCTCGGAAATTCGTACAAGCCAAAAGGCGTTATGATAGCCGTTTTTTCTACGTCACAAGGGCTTACAGGAATAGCATGATAAGCACGACAAATATCAATTTTAGAAAAGATAATCTTACCTGTCAATAGATTCGAGAAATCCTGTAGTCTGGGAATCGGATATCTGTCAGGCTTAGTAACCGCCTGTAGTCGCCGCATGGGCGAAGCTCGCCGTTCTTCTTTACGACAACATGCAGCGGGCTCGCCCACGGAGATTTAGACGGGCGACAGATACCCATCTCCTGCATGACCCTAAATTCTTCCTTAACTAACTTATATTTATCTATGGCTAAAGGACGGGCACGCGCATGTACCGGCGGACCTACAGTCTCAATGTGATGAAATATCGAATGTTGGCTACACTCTTTGAACGAAATTGGCCTCGTAATTTCAGGGTAACAGGAAAGTAAATTATATAAAGGATGCGAATCATCTAAAGTCTTAATACTAGGTTGGTCACAATTAATTAATGAGCCGTTAGTTTTTAAGTTTGTTATGGTGTCTAACAATCTATGCGACTTAATATCTACTAATAAACCATAATGACTCAAAAAATCGGCTCCAAGGATGGGCTGCTTAATATCGGCTACAACAAAAGTCCAACGGAACGCTCGTCTTAAATTTAAGTTTAACTCTAGAGTTCTGAAACCGAACGTTTTAATTTCCGTTCCGTTAGCTGCGTACAACTAATAGTCTTAACTTACGCTATGATCTTTTCGCGAGGATCTGGGTAGCACCGAAACGTTAGCACCGGTGTCCACCAGGAAACGTAAACCACTTTTTGAGTCGGTTACGCACAGGCGGTGAGACTTCATACCGGCACAAACTTCCGCCTCCATTCGCGCCGGAACTAGTTTTCCGCGGTCTGCTTCTTGCTCCAGCTGCACGGCTCGACGCATCGATGTGCTCGCTCCTTGTATCTGAAGTGGTAGCTGCAGAGCCAGTCAGGGCTCGCAGGTGTCCGTCGGTGTGTGGACGACGCAGACTGCCCACGGTACCTCGGACGTGAACGAGAACGGGAACTCGAACGTCCTCTTCTCCAAGGTCGGCACGAACGCTGCAACTGCTCGAGCTTCGCCGTCAACTTCACGATCTCTCTTCCGAGATCGGCAGGATCTCGACTGCCAGGTGAGGTAGCAGAAGTCATCGATATTTCTGCCATGTCGATCGGCCGCATAGTTTCGACGATCTTATCTGCTATCGATGCCAGGTTATCCGGATTTTTGGTATCGGTAGCAGCTAAAACGCCTCGGACAGACGGAGGTAACTGTCTTAGCCATAACGTGCACAATGTTTCCGTGCTGATCTTGCCGTTGGCCAAGTCTTTCATGCGTCGAAGAAGCTGTGAGGGCTTCTGCTCGCCGAGCTCCATCTCCATGAGCAGTTTTTCAAACTGCCGGCTTTCGCTCTCTTCATAAACAGAAATTAATCTGTCTTTCAGAGCCTCGAACTTATTAGTTTCGGGCGGGTCGCGTAGTAGATCACTGACCTGCTGTATTATTTCCTTGCCCAGCTTTCCGACGACTAGGTTAAATTTCGTCACATCTCTCAGTTTTTGCGTCGCCAAAATAGCCTCGGTGTGCACGAACCACAATCGAGGCTGGTCCGTCCAGAATTCGGCAATTCTACTTGCGATGGTGACCGTCGCCAACTCGTTACTTGTGCTCGATGGTGGCACTTGCTGCTGCTCTGGTTGCTGCTCCATATCGAAATTCGAAAAATCGAAATTTATTCCGCGCGCACTTAACAGTTTATTTATAGAAAACACTGAGCCTAATATTCACGCGTTCGAGGTCACCAGTGTTGGGTATGCTCTAAAGGTGATTATAAGAAAAGTTCGTAGGCTCAGATAATTGTTTATTAAAACTCTACACAAAAATCACAATAAGATACTTAGTGGCTAGTACAATATATTGCGCGCGGGTACGCTCTACGGTTCCTTAAAACATACTGAACTTCGAAAGTTAAAACTCTAAAGGAGCATTGTATTTAGCTCCGTGGTGTGAACTTTGCACTCTACATGTTACGACTTACGTCATAATGACCCTTACAGGTTCATATGGAGCTCGGCTCCTATAGAATCCAGGTGACGCTGCAGCAGCAGCATGCAAATATTTACAGTTTATCTACGTCTTACTAGTTGTTGCAATTAAAATGAGCCCAAACACGAAGCCATTGCTCTAAGTTGGTGAGGAGTTGGGTATCCTATTGATTACCAGGTGATGCTGCAGCACCAGGTCAACTTTCCATTTATGTGTATATATTCATAAATGTCACGAACTAAAATGCAAAATATAAAGCCCACCAAACGACTGCATGAACCGCGATTTTCCAGCAGTGAGCAGGCTGATGATGATGAACTATAGCTAAGAACATTCTCGATCATGTCAGCTTTCAAACAAAAAAAAACTGGATCAAAATCGGCCCACCCGTTTGGATGCTACAATGCCACAGACAGACACACACACAGACAGACAGACAAACAGACAGACAGACACGTCAAACTTATAACACCCCTCTTTTTTGTCGGGGGTTAAAAAACAAGGGCGCAGTTATAGAAGCTCGCACATGGCGCAAAAAAGCCTATTTACGGCACTGGTGTCATGGAATTACTAGTGGTCTTCACTATCATGGAATTACTAGTTATACTTAGTATATATTAATTCCAATTTCCATGCCATGTGTAGACGGTATGTTTGACAAATATTGGCCTTATTTGCCTATTTGACAAATATGACCACTACCAAATACACGTACCTTTGTCGGTTTTTGACGCACATCAAATGAGTCAAATAGGCAAGTAAACAAAATCAAGTAAAAGTTTGGTATTTGACGTCCATGTGTGGAAGGCCGTATTTGCCTTTATTTGCTTGTTTGTGTATGTCAATAATTTTGCCAAATGCAACAAATAGCCAATAGCAAATACGAATCGCCATGCGAAGTGCCTCCATTAGAAAACAGCCCAAAAAAAAAAATAGGTTGTCAATCTAATACACAAAAGAGTCTAAGACCAAGCATCAATAGACTTGACATGGGCGTACACCCGTAAGGGATGGATATAAAGTGCCAACTTTGTCTGGTGTTACCAGACTATACAAATCTTATTTATTTTCCCCACACCAAATCATTTTTTTATCATTTTTTCAGATGGCAAAAAATACCTATTACATATTACCATTACTTTTTGTATTTTTATTATTAGCAATCTTCCCGTGAGTTCATCCGCGTGAGGGCCCCATTCCACCGCGGCGCACGGAGAGACTACGCACGTGCGTCAAGCTTCAAAATGTTTAAGCTTTGAATGTTCTCTCCATGTTAGGGGTAATAGGCTACTTGACCTATATTCAATTTCATTGAACAAATGCATATTTCTAGTAGAACTTGGCCTAGGAAATCGTATTTCACCCTTATCATCAAATAAAAGCTTATGATTGATAAATAAAGTCGATTTGAAAATATGATTTTATGAAAATATGATTTGTACTGACGAAAACGCTTTTGCGGTACTTCCGATTTGGATGTGACGTCATCCTCATAGTAATTTAATATCTTTAATTTATCGCGCTCGTTATATGTAAGTTTATCTGTACACAAATAATAAGAATAAGCGTAGAATGATTTGTAAAATATATTTTATTGAATAATTCACTTAAAACATCAGTTTTATATATTATCTCCATTTATTGTAGACGGGAAATGAAATGGCCAAAATTTTTCTCCAAAAGTTTTCAACATTACAAATGATTTCTCATTTCTTATTTAATTCTTTTATAATTTTTGGGCACTTTTAGACTCGTACATTTAGCACATAAAAAAATGTTCAATAAAGAGAGTTTAAAATACAAAGCGTATGACGTCACACTATGGCGGACAGTGTTTTCGGCGCCATTTAAGAGGCGTATTTTTCAATAAACATTTTTATGGGTTTCTACTTTGTAAAAAATTAAAATATTAGTTTTTTTGTGAAAATAAATGATAAAGAAGCGATTAGCATGAAGAAAAAAAGGAGGTCAAGTAGCCTATTGTTATGGATTTTAATCTTTGTACTTAAATTATAATTTTACTTACTATACTTGCTGTTTGCTAATTACTACTGTACCTACTTGCTATACTATCTTACTCATAATACTAAAAACGGGAAAGTTGGTCAGGATGTTTATATGTTTGGAGTCAGGAGGATAATGTGGCGAGAAAAGGAACTAACGCTTCTATCATACAAAAACGTCATTTTTGACGTGTGTTTGACAGTTCTCCTTTACCAGCAGCGCCCCGTGAGTCGTGACACATTCATTAAAAGCCTTGGAGCACTGTATAGAAAATGACAACATGACCGATACAGACAGAATTCCGCGATTTGAGAATAAAACACACAAATTAATGTATACCGATCCTAGACAGTTGATAGACCTACGTCTGGCGAGACCATAGTAACTAATTCTTAATCTGTGGGCGTGGGGTATTTACAAGAATCTCAAATATATGGTATTTATATTTAAACAGATTATAGATAAATAAAAATAAAATATTTATTTCCGAATAGATTTGGAAGAAATGCTTTCAGAACGTTGATACTACTGGTGCCTACCACCGGTTCGGGAACTATCCCGGCGAGAAGTACCGGCGTAAGAAACTCGCACGGGGTCCCACTTTTTACCAAAAAAGTGAGAGAAAAATTAATCTTTTAAAAATAAAATTTACAATAATTGTAACTTAAAATTATACAATGTCAACATCCTTAATAATTGAAAGATTTTGAACGTTTTCTGGGATTTTGTTGTAAAGGCGTATACATTGACCTTTAAAAGATTTACTAACTTTACTAAGTCTGATCATCGGCAAATCCAGCTTGTGCTTATTTCTGGTGTTCCTACAGTGAATGTCACTTTTAGCTTTAAATTTACTTATATTTTTTCTAACATATAATATTACATTATCCAAAATGTATGGAGAAGTAACAGTTAGAATACCAATTTCTTTAAATTTATCTCAGGTGGATAATAATACTCGAATATGACTCGAATGAAAGAATTTACCTGATCAGTACAAATGTGTAGTGTTGGCACTGAGAATTTTTCCAAGATATTATTTTGAGTGTATAGAGCATATTTTTGCATATTTGGATGGAATCCAGCTGTTGCCTCGTCCTGTTGACTGAATTCATAAATTTCTAGTTGTGGAGTCCTTTGGAAATCTAAAATAAATAGTTATATTTTATTTTATTATAAATCATAGAATGTAAAACATACAATATAAGTTAAAAGTATGTTTTGATCTTACAATAGAAAGATAATAATATTATGTTATCTGAAGTAGTATGTTTAAGTTCATGTTGGATGACAATTGACAATTCAATATAATATTATTCTTGAATGATTTTTTAAGTATTAAAACTTATAATATTTTTTGTAAAAATAATAATTATTAAACATGTAACAAATAACAATAATTCTAGGCAATTCTCCAACACTAGCGCTGGCAACCCTTGCAATCGTTTAACGCGACAAAATCAAAGAGTACTAATAAGCTTTGGTTTGCTGTTGAAATAACGACCTATAGAATTTGGTTGTGTTTTACTACAATAACAATGTTTTTTAAATACTATTTTACGCTATAATAATGTAATTAACAAATCATTCCTCGTGTAATAATATTCTTAGATAATCATACAGTCAATATTACTGCAAACTGAGAGATGTTAAATGCAAAATATCGTACTTACGAATGAAATGTTATGTTTTCATATTTCCGCTCACTACGGCTTTTACAGCCTAAAATGTAACAAATCACCATGTTTTGCAATAAATTTAACACACACTTTAACACCGTCAATATTGTTTTTCGTTAAAAAAACACAGAATCACGAATATCGCAAAGTACAATAAGAGCAAATCTTTTGTTGGTCAAAAGTACGATTCTTGACCAACAACAAAAAGTGAAACTATGACAAGGACAAAAAAAATGTTACTGACTCTATTACTCTTAAGAGTTTATGTATAGCTGCGTCTTTGTCAATCTCGGTATTATTATTTGCTTGACCAATCCATTGATCCTTCATCTTAGCAAAAGAGTTTACTCTCCTGAAAGAAAAAAAAAGTTGTAATGTCCATTGACTTTTATAGAGTGGACTCGGCATAATGGTCTGTACCAAGAAGTTTATATGATTTTTTTTTTTAATTTATTCGTGACCATGGATACAAGTCCTTCAGCCGTAAAAACAAATAAATTATAAAATTAATTAGAATACATAACATTAGAAACATATAACGTTACAACTTACAAGACATTACATAGGTATTTAGTGAGTAACAAAATATTTAAATACTTAAATTAAACAAACTTATGACATTTATAAATACGAATGAGACATGAGTCATGACATTTCAAATATAAACTTAAAAAAAAACAATTAGGTACATAAATTTAACAAACATAACCTAGAAATTAGAGCTCTAAATTTCTTATTAGGTACTAAATTTTTCCTATAGTATTTACAATATACTTATAAATAGGGTGAAAGTAAATAGTGTTTCTTAATAGATCTTGACTGAGGCGGGGGACACTTAAAGAGTTCTGTTCAGCTATTTCTTTGATCATGTCAACAAATATAGATCTCTGTATGGCAAAGACTGGACACTTAAAAAGCATGTGATCGATGTCTGCGTTTTCTTCAGAGCAATGTGTACAGTTACTATTATTTACTATGTTCATTCTGCTGAGATGTGAGGGAATTAGGCAATGTCCAAAGCGCAAACGATTAATACTAGTCACAAACTTTCTATCCACATAACCAAGCCTACTGTACCATGGTGATATCGGTAAGTCTCTTTGTATTTCCGAATACCATTTTCCTTTAGTTTCTGTTATTTTCTTCCAATATTCTATCCATAAACTTTTTACTGAGCTTTTAATTTGTGGGTAGAAATCCGTGAATGGGACTTTAAAAGTTCCTGATATGTCCACATCATGTTCCCTACGAGTCACTTGGTCAACAATTTCATTGCCTAATATGCCACTGTGGGAGGGAACCCACACTAATTCTATATTCTTTTCAATCAATTTTCTAAAAAAATATCTTATTCTAAATATAATATAATTTTGTTTATAACACAAACTTTGGTTACAAATAGAATTTAGTACACTTTTTACATAATTTACTTTTAATTTGTGGGTAGAAATCCGTGAATGGGACTTTAAAAGTTCCTGATATGTCCACATCATGTTCCCTACGAGTCACTTGGTCAACAATTTCATTGCCTAATATGCCACTGTGGGAGGGAACCCACACTAATTCTATATTCTTTTCAATCAATTTTCTAAAAAAATATCTTATTCTAAATATAATATAATTTTGTTTATAACACAAACTTTGGTTACAAATAGAATTTAGTACACTTTTTACAAAATATTTACATTATTTACATTAGTATAAACATATGTCAAAGCAGCTAATATTGCCCAAGCCTCTGCTGTGAAAATACTGCAACTTTGTGGCATTTTAAAACATTTGCTCAGTTTAATTTGTGGGTCATAGTATGCAGCTTTAACTTCATCACTTTTGGAACCATCTGTATATATTGTGTAAAAATCTCTTTTATCCTGTAAAAATTGTACAAAGTCAAATTTATTTGTAACGGAGTTTAAATGACACTTAATAGCAGTGGCGTGCACAAGATTTTGACACTGGTAATGCAGCGATATCGGTTCAGTAGTTTTGGTGTGAAAGCAAAACAGACAGACAAACGGACAAAAAGAGATATTTTCGCATAAATTATAATAATAGTGTGGATATAAATTAAAAACTATGTTTTCTAAACTATTAGTATAATTACGTTCTGTTATGAAGAAATAAAAAAAACGCCATCTGTTGTCACACGTTGGAACTACAATGAGAGTTTCTTTCATCGAAACCCATGGAAATATACCAATTACCATACAACATAATATTGTGCGCTAAAATAAATAAAAACGCCATCTATTGTTACGTATTAGAAATACAATGTGAATTTATTTTCATCGATATTACCATGGAAATTAGATACTATATTTTTGCCTCATCAAAATGTAGCCTATGGCTCTCTCAGGCTCTAGACTAACTGTGTACAAAATTTTATTACAATCGGTTCATTAGTTTTGGCATGAAACAAAACAAAACAAAAACTTTTTCTTTTACAACTTTTTCATTTTTATATCTAGTATATTTTAAGTACTCACCTAATCAGCTTAACTTTTGTCTTTTCACATAATCAAGGTTCCGGTTACTTGAGATCCGATCCATAATCCGATGTAAATAAATGCAAAATTTTGGCCACCACAAATTATTATCTTATCCAAGTGAGTGATAGTTATGAATGTACGCAATTATTAATGTTATACTGTTAAATATTATACAAACTTTCAAATATTAAAATCTAAAATATTCTTAGAAAACTATAAAACCAAAAATAATAATATAATATAGTACTAACAGTGCTCGATCACATGAAAAAAGCAAATGGCCTCCCAAAACACAAAAAATTTCAGCTATGTAAAATGTAAACAAATATTATAAACCTCACAAAACAAAAATGCATAATGTACATATTATACGTAATTAGTTAGATTTGCGTCTATTCATTTTACTCGGATTATATCCGATTGCTCACGACTATTCACGAGTAGTTCCGATCGCCGTCGGCATGGATGGCGCGGGCGCCCGCGCCGGCCGCGGCGCCAGTGATGCCATTGAATTTCAACCAGAACTCCCCAACTATTATTTAAATATATTATTTATTACTTGGGGTACTTTCCACTGAGAGATCAAAACGCTGAAAATACTACTTCAGCCGACCGCAATTATTGTTTGCGGCAAAAACATCACTCATGATGTCATTATTTATATAAAAACAGTAATAAAAACCAAATAAAATTTTTACTCCCTAAAATACGCACTATATATTTAATTTTTCCCTACTAAAAGTGGGATATCCCCATAGTTGGCAACACTGCTGGGGTCTTCGGCAGAGCTTGCAGTACAATAATCACATTCGATATTCATGGTTGTGTGCGTTTTCGGCTGTGCACGGACACACTCACACATACGCGCAAGGCAGGCACCTCAACACTGAGCCTATCTTGACCTCTCGTGACCCCGTTCGCGCGTGTACCTGATTACATGTTGCTATTTTATAAATTGAGGCGTTTTAAATGTGTATTATTTATTTTTTTACTATATTTTTTACTATTATTATTAAAAAATTAACGTCATGAGTCATTTAAAAAGTACGAAAGTTAAATTAAAATATCTGTTATCTGTGAATGGCAAGCACTGCCTTTTTGCCTATAAAGACTGCACGCGCATGCTTAATAGTAAAATAGTTAATTGTAACCTCATAAGGATACTGATAAATTGGCCACTTATTACTCGTATACATATTTTTAGCACATTTTTTTGTTAAAAACATAATTGTTGGTATTTCAGGTAAAGAAGCAGAAATGAGATCATTACATGTAATAATTGGTGAAGCTGACCCTACAATTTCTACAGGATGCAACAATTGGTTCACTATAAAATTGTTATCACAGGATAACTGTTTAAGACAAAATCTCTCAGCCAATTGTAAACGGCGCAGAGACAATGGAGGTATACAATTTTCTATTTCCATAGACACAATAGGGGTAGTGTGCATGGCACCACTTATTATTCTTAAACCCATATTCTGTATAACATCTAATTTCCTTAGTAATGTTATATTTGCATTCATATAAGCTAATGAACTATAATCAAAATGACTTCTGACTATGCTTTTGTACAACATGTTAAGAGTTTTTGGGTCTGAACCCCAAAATGTTCCTGCCAAACTTCTCATTACATTTATGCTTCTCATAGCATTCTGGCATACATAGTTTATATGTTTATCAAATTTAAGTTTATTATCAATAATAACTCCTAAAAATCTGTGTTGATTCACAACGGGAATTCTGTCATTATTATAAGTTATATTTACAGACTGTGCAGGTACATCTTTACTAAATATTAACACCGAACTTTTTTCTGAACTAATTTCTAATTTTAAAATATCCTTGTAATAATTTTGTAATTGAGCTAATGCCCTATTTATAAGAATGATAGCTGTATTTAAGTTTTTATTTACACAGTAAAAAAGCAAGTCATCAGCAAATTGCAAAACTTTTACTCCAAGTATATTTACAAATTTAAGTATTTGAGATGTATAAAAGTTATATAGAGATGGTGATGTCGTAGCACCTTGCATTGTGCCTTTATTGGCCTTTTGTGGCCCATGCAATTTATTATTGAATTTGACATAGACTTTTCTGTCATATAAAAATTTGTATATCCATTTTAAAGTTTTTATCGGAAATCCTAGTTCTTGTAAAACTTTTATTAACACTTCAATGTTAACACTATCAAAAGCAGCTTTTACATCTAAAAATACACACACAGCACTACAGTGACTTAGTTTTGCCTTTTTTAAATCCTCTATAAATGATACAAAGCTTCCAGAACAACTTTTTCCTTTCCTAAATCCGAATTGAATATCCGGTAAAAAGTTTTGTGATTCAGCAAAGTAATCTAATCTTAGTTTTAACATGTTTTCAAAGAGCTTACCTAAACATGATGATAGGGAAATGGGCCTGTAGGAAGTTGGATTACCAGCAGGTTTATTTGGTTTTAAAATAGGAATGACACATTGAGTTTTCCATGACTCTGGTATTACTAAACTATCCCATAATCTATTATAAATATTTAAAAGTATTTCTATGGCATTAGGGTGTAGTTTCTTAATTAAAATATATGGTATACTATCCAAGCCTGGTGTTGTGTCTTTTCTACTTTTAAAAGATATGTACAATTCGCTTAGTGTAAATGGCTTATTAAGAAATGAATTACTTTCATCTTCAACGGCTTGATCAAAAATAGTCTTTAAATTACTTTTATTTATCTGAGACTGATCTGTGATTTTATTCAAAAAGGATGGTACCCAATTATCATTTAAATACCTATTATGGGAGGTACCTATTCTCCTAAATCTTTTAATGTATCCCCATATTCTAGATACTGGTGTCATTCTATTAAAACTACTACACAAGTCATGCCATGATTTAACCCTTTCCTCCCTTAATATTCTTTTCTTTTGAGCATCTAACTTTTTATAAGTAATAAAATTGTCAATACTGGGTGAAGATCGATAATTTATTAAAGCTTCCTTGGACTTTCGAACTGCATCTTCACATTTTTGGTTCCACCAAGGAGCTGGTTTTCTCAATGGCTTTGAAATTGGCTTTATATTTTGTTTTGGTACTGTTACTGATCTTAGATTACTTAAAATACTGACAAAACTATTGTATAACTGAAGTGGTTCTAAATTATTATTATCTACATTTAATTCTGAAAAATATGTCTCTGATAACTTAAAATATTTATTCCAATCTGTTTTACTGTAAATATATTTTTCTTCCACAGGACGAACTTCATATATTGAGGGCTGTACATTAATAGTTACCTGAGTTGGATAGTGGTAGCTGCCCATTGGATCACTGTGGACAAGCCATTCGCAAAGAGGAGCTAAAGAAGGACTAACAAGAGTTAAATCAATTGCAGATGGATTTCTATTTGGTGCCTGAACTGTTGTGACACTGCCATCGTTCAATATACACATGTCAAATTCATCTATGATGTTAAACAAACTGTTACCTCTGTTATTGTTTGAGTGGCATCCAAATAAAATGTGGTGTGCGTTAAAGTCTCCCATGATGAGACATGGCTTAGGAGTTTCAAGTAACACTTTTTTTTAATTTATTTGTATCAAACCTGTTATTAGGTGGGCAGTACACACATAAAATGTGTATTGTTCCTATTGTAGTTTCTAATGATATACAAATATTTTGAATACTTTCGTAAAAAGTTGTATTTACAATTTTGTATTTGAGGTTTTGTTTAATGAGTATACCTACTCCATTATGTGAATTTAATGAATCTTTACGTATGAAATTATAAGGTGTAAAATCTGGAATTATACTTGAACTCCTAAGCCATGTCTCATTTAACAGACATATGTCTATATTGTGATCAAAAAGAAATGTTTTTAATAAGGCTCTTTTATTCTGCAAGCTTTGTATATTAAATTGTGCTATATTTAAATATGTATCCATTATGTGATTAAATTAGATAATAGTATATCTTTAATTCTTTTATTTGTGACTGGAGTATTGTTATTACCGAGGATTACAAGAGACTTAACTAAGGCATTCATTATAATGTCATTATTCAAAATTTGTTCTATATCGAAATTTGTTTTAGTGTTACCAACAGTATTTACATTAATAGGTTTAGAAATAGCTGGAAAAGATTTAGGGTCAGTGAGCAACGGAACACTACTCACCACAGTGGCATAGCTACGGTTAACATTCTGATATTTGGACTTCTTTTCCTGCATTTTCTTCTGTTTCACTGGACAGTCTCGTGAGATGGCCAAATGATTTCCGCTACAGTTGAGGCATACAATTTCTTCTACATCACATTCTTTGTATGAGTGCCGTCCAGCACATGAGCACATTTGCTCTCCTCGGCAAACTTTGGCAGAGTGGTTGAACTTGAGGCATTTGAAGCATTGCAATAATGGTGGTATGTATAAATGTACTGGATACCTGAACATTTGTATGTAGGCGTATTGAGGTAAAATTGTACCAGCAAAGGTAACTGCTATTGTACCCAATGGAGTAAGTTTCCCTTCAACTTTCTTAAAAATCTTTTAATTGAAATTACTTCTGTGTCGCATGTAATGTTTTTGTATATAACTTCATTGGACAGATCCTTAGGCACATATTTTATAACACCAGTAATTTCCGACTGGTGGGCCGGTACAAAGGCTTTCAGTTTATTTTTTGTTAAAAAATGATCCATTTTTAAGAAGTTATTCGCAGGAGCGGGCTTCTTAAAGGTGACACCAACTTTATGAGCGTTAACTCTATGAACTCCTATGATGCCCTTAACATTTTCTGTGAATAATTTGGTCAAAGCAATGGGATTTTTGTTTCCCAATTTTTCATTGTTTATCGATTCTACATACACAACGCAATCGCTACTATAGTTCTCCGGGAATTGCCTTTTATAATTTGTTTTTGTAAACATTCTATAATCCACTGTACAGCTATCGATATTATCCAATTTTCTTTTCTTAGAAGTATCTGCGGGGGCCGGACCCCCGTCGCTATCTACACTCATCTTATTTTTAAATTATTTAACACTATTGAAAAAGTACTATTTACAACTATATTACAGTAATATTACTGGAAAATTAATTTTTATAAAGCAGAGAAAATTTTGAACACCCGCTCTTTTCGACTTCCCGCCAAAAGTCCCAGTTTATATGAAAGGTGGAGTGCTTACTTGTAATAAAAAAGTGAAGACAATTAATTTGACCTTGAAACGCTGTCTCACTCTTGGTGTGGATGCCTTCTTTCTGTAACATAGGGTATCCATAATGATCAATGTTTATTGGACATTTTTCTGTATCGATGGGTATTTTACAAATTAGTTTGATGGTTTTACATAATATATGGGATGATTATTTTTTTTTAAAATAACACTTTCTATCTGTATAGAATTGCATTATTTTTATGGAAATAATGGATCTTTTCCTTGAACTGATCACCCTTCTTCAACAAAGTTCGAATTAAGAGTCATGTAAATTTTCACAAATTCACAGACTCATTCAGTTTCTGTCGTGGATAGAACAAAAGTTTTGAAATTATGATTCTAATAATTATGAAGGAGAAGGTGAGTCTAAAAAGGAAAAGACTGTGCTGGGATTGGAACGTAACAAACGTAATAAACTACGTCACGATGGAGATTCGTCGTGATTCGTGGTGGATTGAATGTAATTGTCGCCCATGATCAAATGAAGAGAACCATTCCAAAACATCACGAGATTTTAGCTACGGGGGGGACATACTAATGTCGTGACTGACTTTTACCAGTGAAACAAAATAAAACGCCATTTAGGTAACTATGAAGTCTTTTATTTATTTAAAAACAATATCCAACCCATGGACGTATAAAAAAGGAGGACGGAGTCAAAAACTGTGTGACTCTGAACGAGTCGGCCAGCTGGCTGTATATGTACAAGGTCCGCACGCACACATTCTTGCGCTAGTCCTTACCATTTGACAGGCGTCAGAACAGTCGTGTTCGTTACGTTTTTAAACTGCGCATGCGCGGCTTTTTTGTGTGTCAGTGTGAGTGTCATATTCTAAAATACCTGTCAGATTTATCTCTGATCTGACAGAAATTGATGGTATTTTAGAACATGACAAGGTATTTTAGAATATGACACTCACACTGACACACAAAAAAGCCGCGCATGCGCAGTTTAAAAACGTAACGAACACGACTAATGTGTGCGTGGCCGACTCTGAAGAAAAGTGAAGACACAGTTTTGTATATAACAAGACTCCGTCCGCCTTTTTTTCTACGTTCATGATCCAACCCTTAAGACTTACGAATTTGTGTAACCCTTTAGTATTAAAAATTGTAAAACATGCATCATCAAACAAATAAAACAAGATGTTGGCATAATATAATAAAGGGTTGATCGATCAAAGATACATGCGCACTACTTACATTACTTATAATATTATAACAAAAGAAACTAAATTTATTTTAAAACTCTTACAATTTACAAGGTTTTTATATAGTGCGTCAAGAATGTCTAGGAGGCGAAACTTTTTTTTTAGCAATAGCAACACTCTTTTGACATTTAACCCTTTGTTGTATCAATACTCTATAACATAAAATTAACAAAACAAACATTTTCAATTTGCTTAAATTTAGTTTTACAATGTGAAAAGTACATGTTACTGTGATTAATATTAACAATTAAAGTGAAAGACGTGTCAGAGTGCTGAAAATTTGAAGATTTGCATTGAAGAAAAATAGTAAAACGCGAAAATATCACTGAAATTCTCGCGTCCACATTTCCGATTCTGATCGTTCAATCGCCATAGTAGCTGGTAATTAAGCGTTTGTTTTATAAATTCTGTTTGTTAATTTTATTGTATAATGCAATTTTAAGTAGCCTGAGTAAGTATTATGTGGTATATTAAAACAACAATTTTACAAAAACCTTATGTTTACGTAAACAATGAACTGTCAAAGAAATCTATATTATAACGCGCCCAACAATGATTGATACTTTGACTTAGGTGCTTTGCGTAATTATGTATCTTAGATGCATATAAAATTCTCGTGTCACAGTGTATGTGCTTAACTCCTTTAACACTTTAATGCAGCGTAATATAATATTATAATTAATATTACGTTTTATGTTTACAGGTAGCAGAAAAAGCGTTTAACGAAATAACCGAAATGACTGGGAGAATTTATGCTATCATTTTGAAAAAAAAAACACTGAAAATAAGTACAAGGAGTGGGAATTAACCCTTTATTAGGATATTGAAGAGCTGATTATTGAAGATGAAAGTGCCTCTTCACTGTGACACCACTGCTGTAACTACCTACATGGACCTGGAAAGTGGCGATAATTCTGTTTCCGGCTGCATTGTAGAATATTATTAATTGGATGATCATATTTTATTAAAATAACAAAACCCTGTTTTTGATTTTTTTATTTTTTGTATTTTTTAAATAAGTAGTTCCTTATTATAACAGGAATGAGCTTCTCTCAGCTCTGACTGGTCATCAAAGTAGCTCTGCACCTCTCAGGGAGAGGGTACTTAAATAACAGGTGTTATAAATTCATAATATTATGTAATACTAGTGACTAGCTGATGTCCCGGTGGCCGGTGAACTTCGTGTCACTTATAAACCTTCCCTGGACATCCAGGAATATTTTAAGACTAAAATTAGCCCCATCGGTTCAACCGTTAAATCGAGTTATTGCATTTTTTATATAGTCCGTCAAGAAAATTAAAAAGTGGCAACATCGTAGTGTCATCCCTTTTTTAAGATTGATTTGAAAGGGATGACACTACGATGTTGCCACTTTTTAATTTCTTCACGTTCTTGACAGACTATGACATACACAAACAAACAGATCTTTATTTCCCTCAAAAAAGAATTTCACATGTTAAGTATCACCCATCAGTCGTGGCAAAACGAGACACAATAGCTTTTTCATTGTTATCGCGGCCGGATGTAGCCGCTTGGGGCTTCATGAATTAAACAAAACACTGCTCCCCACACTAGGATTCTCTGTGTCGTGGAGAGCATCTCCCATCATGCACATATCTATCCATGATGGAAGAGACTGCTCAATTTAGTTAAAATTAATTGTATGTATCTGCATACAATTAATTTTAACCAGCTAATGACATATTTATGATAACTAACATAAAGTTACATGTTCTAAGTCTTTTTAACAGAACTAATAATGTATTTGTAAGTAAACAGGCAATATATATATTTTTAAAGTAGGTGATGCTTTTATAATATGATACAAAATACACCATATAGCATTACAAGATCATTACCAGAGCCACCGAAACCAGCTACAGTACGTGCAAGTTAGTGATGAGGTGAATTATACAAAGATTCTAATACTTTACATACATTTGATTGTTTCTTGTCATATCGTAAATTAAACACACACTATAACTACATCATAATTATTTCAAATTTTCTTAACTACATAATAATATATATAAATCATAATATTTACAACGTGTTTTTAAACTGTATTTAATATAAAGTATCAAAATCTTTTATAGTGACTGGATACAGTGTGGCCATAAGAGGCCACACCGGAAACAAGTGGCGACTCTATTAATGTCGTGACTTTTTTGACGGACTATACATGGCTGAAAAGTACAGTCTTATGTAGTTTTTGACGCTTGCCCGATGGCTTAGTGATTTATCAGTAATTGATTTTAATACAGCGGGGCTAAAATGGTCGCATAGCAATTCCTCTCAATCAATTCACAAAATGAATTGTCAAAACTGTCAAAGTCACGAATCTCAAATTAGTACGAATTTAGACCAATTGAATTGGTCAAATTCACGAATGTCAAATTAGTACGAATTATTCCAAATAAAAAAATATCATCTGCGATGTCTACAATTGCGCAACTACTGAAGCCAGATAAGTTCGAAGTTGAACCCGGCACTCCGGAGGCTGAATTAAAATATGAACACTGGAAAACGACATTCTCCAACTATCTTAGCGAAGGCATGGGAAAAGAAACTTTTTCGGAAGAAACCAAGCTGAGGTTACTATTAAACAATTTATCTTACAATGTTTATATTCACGTTCGTGAAGCGAAAGATTATGTTTCAGCCATTGGGCTATTAGACAAACTTTATATTAAAGAAAAGAATAAGGTTCATGCCAGATATATACTGTTAAAATCTGTACAAAAACCAGATGAGAGCATTTCAGATTTCTTGCGCACGCTCCAGCAACGCGCCCAAAGTTGCTGTTTTTAATTTGTAGATGCTCAAACTCACAAAAGTGAATACATACGTGACGCATTTATTGCTGGGATTAATTCAAATGAAATCAGACAACAATTATTACAAAGTTTAGATATCAATTTAGATCAGGCCGTTAATAAAGCCCTTTCCATTGAATTGGCAAACAATAACTGTAAAGACTACAAAATTACTAGTATGGATTTCAATAATATTGTGAAATCGACGACTGAATTTCGCCAAAAGAAATGTTTCTTCTGCGGTGGGCAAGTCCACCAACGCATTAAATGCCCCGCACTAAATGTCACATGTACTAATTGCAACAAGAAGGGCCATTATGCCACAGTATGCAGGGGTGAAAGAGTCGGGACTTCGTCTAATGCCGTATCGGAAAATGAACAACTAGGAGCTATATCTGCCGCCTCTCCCATGAGCTTGAAAAAGACTACTATAGTCGTATCTATCAATGATCACAGAGCCGATGCTCTCATAGATAGTGGAAGCTCTACTAGCTTTATAGACGAGAATCTCGTTTAAGAACTGAAATTATAACGCATTCCCTGGAACGAAAATGTAACTTTAGCTTCCAAAAATAACACTTCGTCTGTAAAGGGGATGTGCTTCGTAGATCTTAAAACGAATGAACATTTCTAGAGACGTAAACCTCTTTATATTCTTAACTCACTTTGCTCTGATATTATAATTGGACATGATATCTTAAGCGACCACTCGTCAGTCGAACTTACCTTTGGAGGTACAAAGGAACCTCTTAAAATATGCAATGTCATAGCAGCTTCTGTTCCCGAAGTCTCACTTTTTGCTAACCTCTCTGAAAATGTGAAGCCCATAGCAATTAAATCCAGGAAACACTCAGAAGCTGATACAATATTTATCGAAAATGAAATCGAGAAACTTTTAAAGGATGGAGTGATCGAGCCAACCAATTCTCCTTGGAGAGCACAAGTGTTGGTTACTACAAGTACTACTCATCGTAAACGTCTCGTGATAGACTATTCACTGACGATTAATCGATTCACTGAATTAGATGCGTATCCTCTACCTAATATAGAATTAATCGTATCGAAAGTTGCTCAACACAACGTCTTTAGTCAGATCGATCTAAAAAGTGCATACCATCAAGTTCCTATATTGAAAACAGAGAGATTTTATACTGCATTTGAGGCATGCGGGAACCTCTACCAATTTACTCGTATACCGTTTGGCGTTACTAATGGAGTTGCTGCTTTTCAGAGAACACTAAATTTCATCATTACTAAAGAAAAACTAATGGTTACGTATGCATATCTTGATGACGTAACTATATGTGGCAAAACAATTGAAGAACACGATACAAATCTTAAACGGTTTAGAGACGCCGTCCATAAATACAACCTGACATTAAACGAAGAGAAGTGTGTATATAGACAGTCATCTATTAAACTACTAGGATACAAAATTAAAAATAATTCAATTCAGCCGGACGAGGATCGTGTCGGTCCTTTAATGAACTTACCCGTTCCAAATGATTCACCATCTCTAAAAAGAGCTCTTGGAATGTTTGCTCACTATGCTAAGTGGATAAGAAACTTTTCCGAGAAGATCCACTCGCTCGCTAGAACTACACAGTTTCCACTTACTAAAGAACAAATTGAATCTTTCAAAGGATAAAAGCAGATATACGGAAATCAGTTCTCATTGCCGTAGATCCAAATGCAAAATTTACTGTTGAGACAGATGCCTCTGAACATTCTCTTGCTGCTTTTCTTTCACAGGATGGTCGACCAGTAGCTTTCTTTTCGAGATCTTTAAATGATTCTGAACGACGCCATTCTTCTGTCGAAAAATAAGCTTGTGCCATTGTTGAATCCTTGAGAAAGTGGCGACATTATTTAACTGGGCGACATTTTAGACTTATCACTGATCAGCGATCTGTGTCATTTATGTTCAATCAGTCACATAAGAGTAAGATAAAAAACGAGAAAATAGAAAGATGGCGTCTGGAGTTATCTAACTACAAATACGATATAGTCTACCGTCCAGGTAGAGATAACATCATAGCAGACACTCTGTCACGGGTGTGCTCAAGCGTTACAACTAACAAGCTTTATGAATTGCATAATACAATGGGTCATCCTGGTATTGTACGCATGACCCACTGGATTCGGTCAAAGAACTTACCTTACACTTCCGAAGATGTTAAGAATATGACTGCGGGATGCCGTATTTGTGCTGAGATCAAACCCCGCTTTGCAAGAATAAATGGAAATCTTATTAATTATATAGCCCTCGTGACTAGGCATGTGAAAAGGGCGACGTATCTCTTTTCTTGACGACGGCCCACAGCTATGGCGAACGGACCGAAATAGTCTAGGCCAGTGTACGTGAATGGTCTTGTGTGGTGGTTCAGCCTTTCCGGGGGCAGGTCTCCAGTGGGTGGTAGGACCGGGCGACCCTTAAATCTGCGACACCCAGCGCAAGAGCTCGAGACGCTTTTAATATGGTTTTTCTAGCGTTAATAATTCGGCACCTTTGTCGAAGCTCGTTGAGGACAGTTTCGTCAAACCCGTGTCCCATCTTTATGTGGAGATCCGTTATTAATAATCGCACGATGTGGCTCCGACCGTCCAATATTATTGGGGCTTTTACGTCTTCAGTAGCTGTTAATGTCAATTTGATACGGGTATCCGCCCGCAGGAGGTTATCTTTGTCCAGGAACGCGCAGAGGGACACGATTCGGCTTGCTTTGGGAAAGGGCTGCGAGGCTCGCAGGTGTGCGATTTCTTCGGCGAAGCAATCCCGTTGCGAGTGTCTCAACAATGTCTTCTCTGCCCAGGCGAGGTCGGACTCTTGAAGTTGAAGAGGGGACGTGGTGCTCCCTGGACCTATGGACATGAAAGTTGAAGAATTGAGATCAGCCGAAAGAGTTATTTTGGACATAAATAATCTAGCAAATTGATAAACGCGGGCAGTGGATCGCAGAAGGCGCAGCCAACTACTGAAACGTCTCGGGTCGGGAACTGGGAATTTTGAAAAAGGTTCTTCGGAAAGAAGACCAACAGTTTCTGGCTTTAATTCGGAATCTGGAAGGTTCGCGGTATCGGCTTGCGTTTCCTTTGGCCAGAAGTCCTCGGTTTGTAAAAGGAAAGGCGGGCCAGAAAACCATCTGTAGTTAGCCTCGAGTTTCAAAGCTTTAGGCTTCGTGGCATCATCAGCCACGTTGAGAGAGGTAGGGAGCCATCTCCAATCGGATGGGTTGGAGAGTTCCGCTATCTCTCCCAACCTATGAGCTACGAAGGGCTTAAAATTACGCGCGTCACTCCTAATCCACTTCAAAACTGTAGTGGAATCCGTCTAAAACCGTCAGGACCAAATGATAGCGATGGGCGAGGTGGACTGTAATATTAAGATGAAAACGACGATAACTAATAACTAGCAAATGATACACAATGTGAAGCGACAACTATAATGTTCAAGGTTCAGAGATAGACTAAGTCAAAAATACATCGAAAATATAAATTGTCAAT
Source organism: Polyommatus iphigenia (assembly GCA_963422495.1). Taxonomy (NCBI): domain Eukaryota; kingdom Metazoa; phylum Arthropoda; class Insecta; order Lepidoptera; family Lycaenidae; genus Polyommatus; species Polyommatus iphigenia. The sequence continues at coordinate 773,016 of OY730184.1, read as the reverse complement.
ACGAAAAAATGTGACATAGAAAAGTAAACAAATATTCAAAAACAGAAGTATTGGCTCTGGTCTGTCCAGCCAGTCGCCAACAGATGGAAATAAATTAAAATTATTCATATTTATCACCACTTTATCACATTAATAGCTTACGGAACATAAAACCAGTGAATTATTTCTGGTATTTGCATAGCAAAACTTACAATATTAGTTAAAGAAGTGACCGAAAACATTGAAAATAAGCAAATGAAGAATCAACAACAATAATTGCAATTTGTGAACTTACGCGTGAAATTTTACGGCACAGCCTGGATACCACTCACTTCCACATCCATGTACAACACATACATGCACCATTTATTATTCTTCATTTAAAACTTTCACAAAAAAAGCCGTATGAAAACCTGAATCGACATAAACATCCGCCATTACACACATCACGTAGAATGACGTTTCTATTAAATGTTGCCAGTAAAATAACTCTGCAAGATATAAAAAATTAGGGTAAAATAGGTAAATCGGAGAACTCTAATTTCAATTAAAAAAATACATAATATACTGCCTAAAATATGTAAAGTGTAAAAATACAGTTTTGTTTTTCATGAGATTGAATTATGATTGTGGCGTAAAACCTGTAAAATAAATACTTACTTACCTATATTTGTAATAATAAAACCTTTATTTACTTACCTGTGCAAATTATAATAAAATATAAACTTAAAATTAAAAATAAATAAATATTGGCACTTCGCTAAAAGTCACTTGCGTTCAACTCTTTCTGGAGCGTCTTATCGCTCGGCGCAGGAGTCTATTGGCGGAGCGCGCCCGCTTGCAGTCAGTCGAACTCGGGTATAGAACGGATGCACTTGTGTTATTATTTTCCTTATCCCTTCATTGGTGACTCTCGACAAAGAACAAGCAACCTTGTTGTGTATTGTGTACGGTGAATAGTCGATTACGATGTCTCAAGATTCAAAATCGAACGCGGAGCAAAACATCGGCGACGTTCCTGGAACCTCAAGTACCGCAACGGGTATGGCGCATAAGGAAGCAACTGAAAATTTGCCGGAACTGTTTCGTGTTGGTGTAAAGGTACCACCTTTCTACCCTAATAGTCCTGCGCTGTGGTTTTCTCAATTGGATGGCCAATTTATTCTATCCGGCGTAAAAAGTGACAGCACAAAATTTTATTTTGCCATCGCTCAACTAGAACATCAATACGCTTTAGAAATAGCTGACCTAATAACAAATCCACCCGAGAAGGACATGTATGAAACTCTTAGAAGAGAAGTCATCCGCCGTCTATCTGCAACCAAAGAGCAAAAGGTGAGACAATTTCTAGAGCTAGAAGAAATGGGAAACAGAAAACCCTCACAATATTTACGTCATCTAATGAACCTTGCTGGCCCTGAGGTACCAGGAACTTTTGTGCGCACTATTTGGGCAAGTAGGCTACCGAAGGAGTTGCAACCAATCATAGCATCTCACCAAGACTTAAATGTAGAAAAACTTGCAACGTTGGCCGATGAAATACACGCTATAACTGCACCATCCGCTAGTATCGTAGCCGAAATGAAACAACCAGATGTACAACCGAGCTCCAGTACACCTTCTCGCTTTTCACCACAACAGCCGGTTGGTGCAATGGAAGCCATGGCACTTCAAATCGCCCAACTTTCAGAAGAAATACGCAACCTCAAAATGGAAAGAAGTAGGCCAGTATTCCGCCGTCGCTTTAACTCACGCTCCCGTTCTCGATCTAAATCCCGTGACACGAGCGGTATTTGTTGGTACCACCGTAGATTCAAAAACCGAGCAGAGAAATGTACCAAACCCTGTCAATTTCCAGCGGGAAACTTCCAAGGCAGCCATTAGTGGCGGCAAACGACTGCCTTACATGTAATGGCCGCCTCTTCGTCACTGAAAAGAATACCAAGATTAAGTTCCTTGTTAATACCGGAGCTGACCTATGTGTGTTCCCGAAATCTTTGACAAGAGGACCATTCAACAAGACTGAATATCAGCTTTACGCAGCTAACAATACAGTCATCAACACATACGGGTTCATCACACTTCATCTGAACCTGGGACTTCGGCGAGACTTCACATGGAGATTCGTTGTCGCAGATGTTTCAAGGCCCATCATTGGAGTTGACTTTCTAAGCCACTTTCACTTATTAGTTGACTGCAGAAATCATCGCCTTATCGACGATCTTACTAAACTCTCCATCAATACTCCTCATTCTGACCAAATGCCTGACAAAGCCGAAGTAATCAAATCGATAAGTGGATCCACAGTATACCATGAGCTGTTACGTAAATTTCCAGAGATAACTAAACCAGCCGGTGCTCCAACTGAACCAAAGCACAACACCAAACACTATATCAGAACCACTCCAGGACCACCAGTTTCTGCTCGCGCCCGCAGACTAGCTCCTGATAGATTGCTCCTAGCAAAGAAAGAATTCGATGAAATGCTCGCAAATGGCACAGCTCGTCGTTCAGAAAGTTCGTGGTCGTCGCCACTCCATCTCGCTCGTAAAAAAGATGATGGTTGGCGACCATGCGGCGATTACAGAGCTTTAAACGCCAGAACCATCCCGGACAGATATCCCATTCGCCACTTACAAGATTTTTCTCATCAACTTGCTGGAACACAAATATACTCTAAAATTGATCTCATAAAGGCATATAACCAGATACCTGTGGACAGTGCTGATATAGATAAGACTGCAATAATTACCCCATTCGGACTGTATGAGTTCCCATTCATGACTTTTGGATTAAGGAACGCTGCACAAACTTTCCAAAGATTTATTGATGAAGTTCTTCAAGGCCTAGACTTCACTTACGGATATTTGGACGATATACTTATCTTTTCTAAATCCCCGGAAGAACACCTGCAGCATCTGGAAGCTCTATTTCAAAGACTAAAGCATTATGGAGTACTCATCAATTCATCTAAGAGTGTTTTTGGCGTTAAGAACATTACTTTCCTTGGATACCACGTAACACCTAATGGAATCTCTCCTCTAGAAGAAAAAGTTAAAGCCATTCAGAACTATCCTATTCCAAAAACAGCTCGCGAACTCAGACGTTTCCTTGGAATGCTTAATTTCTATAGACGATTCATTCCACACGCTGCAGAAACTCAAAAACCTTTACACGAAGCTCTAACCGGAAACCTAAAAGGATCAAAACCAGTAGACATGGACGCCACAAGATTAAAAGCTTTTGATGATTGCAAGAATGCTCTCACTGAAGCTACTTTACTTGCTCACCCTGACACTCAAACAGAGCTAGCACTCTTTACTGACGCATCCAACGATGCCATAGGCTCAGTACTGCAACAGAGAAAAGATGATATTTGGACACCTCTTGGTTTCTTCTCCAAAAAATTATCTCCGTCTCAAAAGAAATATAGCCCATATGACAGAGAACTTCTAGCAATCTATGAAGGAATTCGCTACTTCCGCTATATGCTCGAAGCCAGGACCTTTTCTGTATACACAGATCATAAACCAATTACATTTGCATTCAGCACAAACAGAGATAAATGTTCCCCGCGTCAATTCCGCTATTTAGACTACATATCTCAATTCACATCAGATATTCGATATGTAGCTGGGCAGGAGAACGTTGTTGCTGACGCGTTATCCAGAATTGATGAGATCCTGCAGACATTCGATTATGAAAAGCTTGCTCGTGATCAAAGAGATGACGCAGGATTACAGAAACTCATAACCCACGGAACCGCACTCAAGCTCGTCAAAGACCCAAATACAAACATATACTGCGATCACTCTACGGGTTCACTAAGACCATATATAACGCCAGCTTACAGAAGGCAAATATTCGACAGCCTACACAGATTAAGTCACCCTGGCGCGAAGGCTACAGCGCAACTCGTATCTGACAGATTTGTTTGGCCAGGCGTGAGAAAAGACTGTAGAGACTGGAATAAGCAATGCACAGAATGCCAACTTAGCAAAATTAATCGTCATACCATTTCTCCCTTTTCAAAATTCCAAACTCCTTCCTACCGTTTCTCACATATCCACATGGATATAATTGGCCCTTTACCTTATTCAGCAGGTTTTAGGTATTGCCTCACGATTGTCGACCGTCTTACGCGTTGGCCTGAGGTTTTCCCCATGGCAAATATTACTGCCGAGACCTGTGCAAGTACATTCTTAAATGGCTGGGTCGCACGTTTCGGCTGCCCCCACATTATCACCACAGACAGAGGTCAACAATTCCTTTCACAACTCTTTCAGAACTTATGCTCTCTCATCGGTGCCAAACTTTACCCTACTACAGCATATCACCCTCAAGGTAATGGTCTAGTCGAAAGGCTACACCGCCAGCTGAAAGCTGCCATCACATGTCATAAAAATTCCCAATGGACCGAGGTACTTCCACTTGTTCTCCTTGGGTTAAGAAGCGCCTGGAAAGAAGATATAAAAGCTTCTGCTGCGGAACTCGTATACGGAGAACCTCTAAAATTACCAGGTGAATTTTTCGAACCAACTACTACTTACCTCACTGTTGATCCAGCTGACTTAGTCGATCGTATCCGAAAATATATGTCCAATTTGTCCCCCACTCCTGCGTCATGTCACAATGATAAAACGTTTTACATACCCAAAGATCTATTTATGTCAGATTATGTCTTCCTCCGTCGGGGCCCAGTAAAAAAAGCCCTTCAAACTCCATATACAGGTCCCTATAAAGTCCTAAAAAGAAATAAAAAGACATTTGTAATTGATGTGCAGGGAAAGGAAATCACTGTGACCATTGATAGGTTAAAACCAGCTTATATGGCACATAATAACACTGAAAAATCACAATTGTTATCTTGTCCACCAAGTTCTAATATTTCTAGTTCTCCTGTGAACCCTACCGAGACCGAAGCACCTGTAAAAAAAACCCGTAGTGGTAGAACCGTCAGATTTCCAAAGCACTATTACCATCAAATTACTATTTGAATTTAAAATCACTATCGATCGTGAAACGATCTCGGTAGGGGGGTATTGTGGCGTAAAACCTGTAAAATAAATACTTACTTACCTATATTTGTAATAATAAAACCTTTATTTACTTACCTGTGCAAATTATAATAAAATATAAACTTAAAATTAAAAATAAATAAATATTGGCACTTCGCTAAAAGTCACTTGCGTTCAACTCTTTCTGGAGCGTCTTATCGCTCGGCGCAGGAGTCTATTGGCGGAGCGCGCCCGCTTGCAGTCAGTCGAACTCGGGTATAGAACGGATGCACTTGTGTTATTATTTTCCTTATCCCTTCATGATCACAAAACGAGCGATGGTTCTAATGTACAATATTTTTCTTTATGTTTTTTATTGATTACAGGTTGTTTTTTATTCTAGGAGGGTATCCGTAGAAAGAGATGACATACACACGTCGGGTCAACAGAGTTCAATTTTATTGTCTTCACTTCATTGTTTGAAGTTCGTACTCCACATTTACCTATTTAAACTTCTTGGTCTATACCAAATCAAAATACTGTGGCCGGTCCGCCATTTTATGTTTCGGTTGATTTTATGTTGATTGGTTGACGTTTAGTGATGTACTTTTTTATCGAACTTAAAAAATATAAGGTGAAGAATCTGCTCATATAATATTTTAAAGATTTTAACCTTAATCCGCCTCGTTATCTGTTTGACAATACATAATCATAACAAAATCAATGTCATTTCAATTGTCACTTTGTTTTCATTCTAATAATAATAATTTTACTCTTTATGTAAACATCAAACTTCTATAACCCAAATTAAAAGTGATAAGACGTACATCAGTTTATTTAAAGCATCGCTGTACCATAGTGTTTGATGTTAATTACACTTAAAACATCTTAGTTTATCGATATCTTCGACAAATATCAACCGAGTGTCCCATCACTATAGACCGCCATGTTTAGTTCCAGACAATATGGCGCCGGCCACACTTTTTTGTAGTTATGTCACTTCCATATGTTTTCTTATTCATTGGTAATGTCTCATTGTCTATGAGTTTTTAATGTACAGTGCCACCAACTTATCCTGTTCAGTAGCCGGGGTCAGTAGTGTCGCGTTTAGTGTTGCTATTTAAGAATGTTTACCAAAACTGTAGGGAATCCACTGTAACTGGGCTGTATCTGTATTCTGTACACATGAGATGTCCTTTCACGGCCGTTAGAAGCCAAAATGTTTTTCTTTTTAATATCTGTCTGTGTACGCGCATCAGAAAATCTAGTAAATGTAAAATGCGGGTTTTCATAGTTGTGTTCGTCTTACTTAAAAACTGGCCCATATAGAGCTGCTTATTTTTAAATAAAACAGTAATAATTTATTAAAAGCATTTTTTAAACACGTACGTAACAGTATAATAAGTACTTATAACAAAATAAAAATTACAACACTGATTTATATCTTTTTACAAGCTTTTATTTGACTTGGCTTGTTCGTACGTAAAGTTTGTACTAAGTGTTTTTTTTTAAATATTATTTTATTATATTTAATAACAATAATAATTATGGTCATGATGTCTATCTTCAAACAGCTGTACTCCAGAAATTCCAGAAGTAGACGGGCCTGACGATTCACACAACTCTCCGTCATCATAATCATCATCACAGTCACTCGAGTCGCTTTCGCTATCTTAAAGAACCTGTGGGACTTTTTTTCATTAACTAGCAACACGAACCTGTAGCTGCTGCAACGCGCTCGGTCACGTTTTTAAATGGTATTTTCGGAGACTGAAGGCGTTTCTCTTCTTTCATAAAAGCTAACACTTATAAAATAATTTGTCGCGCATCACTTTTTAGTGGTTTCGGCATGATAATGATACTTTTAACAATAAAACAAGACTTAAAACACATAGTGATTATATTCTCTTTGTTAAAACACACAGAGCACTCGCACTTTAAAAACAGACAGCGAATGACAAATCACAAAATGGCAGTTGTAGTTCCGTCTTATAAGTCCGTCAAAAAAGTCACGACATTAATAGAGTCGCCACTTGTTTCCGGTGTGGCCTCTTATGGCCACACTGTATCCAGTCACTATAAAAGATTTTGATACTTTATATTAAATACAGTTTAAAAAACACGTTGTAAATATTATGATTTTTATATATTATTATGTAGTTAAGAAAATTTGAAATAATTATGATGTAGTTATAGTGTGTCTTTAATTTACGATATTACAAGAAACAATCTAATATATGTAAAGTATTATAATCTTTGTTTAACTCACCTCATCACTAACTTATACGTACTGTAGCTGGTTTCGGTGGCTCTGGTAATGATCTTGTAATGCTATTAGGTGTATTTTGTATCATATTATAAAAGCATCACCTACTTTAAAAAAAATATATATATTGCCTATTTACTTACAAATACATTATTAGTTCTGTTAAAAAGACTTAGAACATGTAACTTTATGTTAGTTATCACAAATATGTCATTAGCTGGTTAAAATTAATTGTATGTAGATACATACAATTAATTTTAACTAAATTGAGCAGTCTCTTCCATCATGCACATAGATATGTGCATGATGGAAGAGACTGCTCTCCACGACACAGGGAATCCTAGTGTGGGGAGCAGTGTTTTGTTTAAGATACTTAACATGTAAAATTCTTTTTTGAGGGAAATAAAGATTTGTTTGTTTGTTTGTATATGTCATAGTCTGTCAAGAAAGTGAAGAAATTAAAAAGTGGCAACATCGTAGTGTCATCCCTTTCAAATCAATCTAAGAAAAAAGGGATGACACTACGATGTTGCTACTTTTTAATTTTCTTGACGGACTATATAAAAAATGCAATAACTCGATTAAACGGTTGAACCGATGTGGCTAATTTTAGTCTTAAAATATTCCTGGAAGTCCAGGGAAGGTTTCATAAGTGACACGAAGTTCACCGGCCACCGGGACATCAGCTAGTCACTAGTATTACATAATATTATGAATTTATAACACCTGTTATTTAAGTACCCTCTCCCTGAGAGGTGCAGAGCTACTTTGATGACCAGTCAGAGCTGAGAGAAGCTCACTCCTGTTTTATTAAGGAATTACTTATTTAAAAAATACAAAAAAAAACAGGGTTTTGTAATTTGTTATTTTAATAAAATATGATCATCCAATTAATAATATTATACAATGCAGCCGGAAACAAAATCATCGCCACTTTCTAGGTCCATGTAGGTAGGCAATATTTTCGCGTTTTACTATTTTTCTTCAATGCAAATCTTCAAATTTTCAGCACTCTGACACGTCTTTCACTTTAATTGTTAATATTAATCACAGTAACATGTACTTTTCACATTGTAAAACTAAATTTAAGCAAATTGAAAATGTTTGTTTTGTTAATTTTATGTCATAGAGTATTGATACAACAAAGGGTTAAATGTCAAAAGAGTGTTGCTATTGCTAAAAAAAAAAGTTTCGCCTCCTAGACATTCTTGACGCACTACTTTGAACTGTATACTTAAGGCTGCGTTGCACCAGAGGCGTGGTTAAAGTTAAAGTTAAATATGGTGTCCAAACACCCCATATGCTCATACGACATCTGTCAAACTTTAACCGGAAAAATTGACAGATGTCGTATGAGCATATGGGGTGTTTGGACGCCTCAACTTTAACCACGCCTCTAGTGCCACGCAGCTTAACAGACTTTTTAGCCATCTGTCAAGAGTCAAGACCGTCAAGGGAGTTTTGGCGGGCATATGAAAGAGTGCTCTGTTTTGCCGGGAATGTAAAAGGGTGCTGTTGTGTTTTTATATTATTTTCCTAAAATTGTGTTAACTGGGTTTTTAGTGTGTAATATTGGTAGAATATTAACCATTAGATATTCGTGTTCATGCACAAGTGTAGGAAAGTGATGTAATATCCAGAAACGTGCTATTTTGTGTTCCCTCCAAAACTCCATCAAAAGTTTCAGTAAAGCGTCTACCACTTTACTGAATCGACCGACTTGACTCCTTGGCTGTATTGACTTTTACTTAGACTTTGACTAGACTTTAGACCTGACGATACATGAAAACGATGATGAAAATTATAATAGGAGGAATATGGTTTTCCCGCCATATTCCTTATCTTTTACCTTGTCTGTGGCACAACATACACATCCTTTGTGTTAAGTTGCCAAAAAAGAAGAAAAAGAAGAAGAAAGAGTGCTGTTGTGTTTTTGTATTATTTTCCTTAAATTGTGTTAGCTGGGTTTTTAATGTGTAATATTGGTAAAATATTAACCATTAGATATTCGTGTTCATGCACAAGTGTAGGAAAGTGATGTAATATCCAGAAACGTGCTATTTTGTGTTCCCTCCAAAACTCCATCGAAAGTTTCAGTAAAGCGTCTACCACTTTACTTAATCGACCAACTTGACTCCTGTGACTGTATTGACTTTTACTTAGACTTTGACTAGACTTTAGACCTGACGATACATGAAAACGATGATGAAAATTATAATAGGAGGAATATGGTTTTCCCGCCATATTCCTTACCTTTTTACCTTGTCTGTGGCACAACATACACATCCTTTATGTCAAGTTGCCAAAAAAGAAGAAAAAAAAAGACCGTCAAGACAATGAAGACAATGACCAATGACGACAATATGTCAAATTGAAGAAGGGATCAGTGTTGCAAAAGTTCCCGATTTATCGGGAGATCTATTGATTTTGGCATCTCTCTCCCGATATCCCGATTTAACTGTCCTATCTCCCGATTTTTACATTGTATGCAACGAATGTTTAAAATATTGTATTATTTTGCATTCTCAAGACGACAACACTGAAGATTATCAGGTAAACGGGTAAATAAACTTTATAGTAAGGGGATTCCCCAACTGAAAGAGACTGAGACTGAGAGACAGCGCTATACTGGGAAGTGAGAATGAAGTAAGGACATCTCTTTTCTCAGTATATGTAAATTTGTCCCTTTCAATGATACCGACTGAACATTTCAAAACCTCTACATGGTCTGAAATGTTTTCGTTCGTCCGCACGGTTGTCATGAAAAGAAAGAAATTTTAAATTTTATTTATTGTTATTAGTTAAGTGCGCTATATGTGACGATGTCCGACTCCGATGATTCATGTAATAGTCCAAGAACGAGTACCTACAGGAATTAAGCGAAGAAAATACTCATTACTCACAAAATTTTAAGGAATGTTTGCAAAAATAGCAACCAAAAAGTGGTATGAAAATGAATGATTTGCCATTTTAAATGAATCTTATATGTTTTTAATAATATACTTTAATTTATGGCGTAAAATATTTTTGTTTTATTTGGCAAAAAAAATCTCCCATTTTCTCCCGATAATTACCTGGAAATTTGCCCGATTTTTGAATTATCACTTTTGCAACACTGGAAGGGACAGTAAAATAGGTAAAATACTATCAAAACATGAGAAATGGCTTCGGCCTGATGAAAAAACTTATTTCATATTATTGATATCAAAGAATTGGCTTCGGCCTGATGAAAACTCTATTTCAGATGGTTAATATAAAAGAATTGGCTTCGGCCTTCACTATCATTCATTAAATAGAGAAAACATAGAAATGGCTGTATGGGCAACACTCCCTTTGCCTGTCCCGACCGGGACGAATTAAAAAAAAAAAATGTCTATGACTTTTACTGATTTCTAATTTTTAGTGATTAGTTTTTAAGTTTTTTATTATTTAATTCAAGATTAACATTTCATTTTAATTGGAATCGGAACCCTGGGTGTGTGCGAGTAATATGGCAGACTTTTTGGAGTCGGAAGCTGAAGAAAGCGAGGTTTGTAGGCTATATTGTATATTGTTGATTACGACTGCACATTGTATTCTTCACTTAGCTTGGTCATAATTTACCGTAATGAAATTGTTTTTAGGTCGATTCCGAAGAGGAGGCTAAACCGGAGCGCAAGAAACCAAAACGCAAAGCTGTTGCTGTTCAGAGTGATGACGAGGAGGACGAAGAAGGTTTTTGACCCACATCTCGATGTTTCTTCCTAACTACCTCTATTCTTTGGCTTTATTAGTAACCTTTTTTCTCAATAAGAAAGACAAAGTTCGCATTTAAAACAAATCTCGTTCATGTACTTTGTATGACAAGGTCTACTAGTACTGCAAATACATAATATATCACATCAATGATTCTTACACATTTGAATATAACTGTTTGGTTAATTTGCAGATGATGAGGAGAGGTTGCGTGAGGAACTGAAAGATTTGATCGACGATGCGCCGATCGAGGAGTCCGCTAGTGACGGTGAGGACTCCGATGCCAGTCAGGGTCCTAAGAAGAGAAAGAATAGTGATGATGAGTTAGATGATCGGTTGGAGGATGAGGATTACGATCTTATTGAAGAGAATCTTGGTGTTAAAGTAGCCAGGGTAAGTACTAGCAGGTGCATTGACTAATAAAGTGCACCCATATTTTGTAAACTTTTTAGGTTATCTTCATAAATACACCTGTATTAATTTTATAAATATGAAAGTGTGTCTGTCTGTTGATTACCTTGTGAAGCTGCAACTACTGAACTAGTTTTAATGTGGAGTAAAGATTTAAGTTCATATAAAGAACATAGGATAGCTTTTCCCACAAAATGTGTGTTCTTGTGTAATAGATGAAACTTAGTACAACAAAGTGGCAAGGAACATCTAGTTAACTATGATTACAAGGGACAATATGCCTTGATTTAGTTGGACATGCTTTTTTATAAGTGTATTTTTTTTCAGAACAAGTTCAAAAGGTTAAGACGTTTGGAAGACGATGACAGTGATAATGAAGGTAATGATGACCCCGACTTGGAGAGGGAGGTCATCGCTGAGCGTCTATTTGTTGGAGGTTCTGATGAGGTAGGAAAAATAATAAAAAGATTTCTTAAATTAGGGAGTTTGTTTCAAAATTCTTATGAGAAGCATGCTAATCCATGTTGCTATCATTGTTGGCTATGGAGCTTTTTCAACTTAATGTAATACAGACAATAATTTGTATTGATATAAGTGTAGAAGTGAAATACAGATGAACAATTTATATTAGCATAAATGTAGAAGAAATATATTGTTTGCTGATGAGACCTGCCTGTAAACTATAATAAACATGTAATATTTTGTTAATAACATCTTTATTGAGATGATCCTATGTTATTATAGGAGGATGAGAGACCTTCGGAGTCTCAAGCCCCACGAGAAGCTGAGTATGATGATGAAAATGAGGAACTGGAGTCAGACGCAGATGATTTTATAGTTGATGACGATGGAAGGCCAATAGCAGAGAGGAAGAAAAAGAGGAAGCCTATCTTCACAGATGCGTAAGTTTATTTTAGCGATTATTATAGTCCAACTTTTATTTAGAAAGCTAAAAAATGACCAAAGAAGTCGTAATTTTCTATTCAGCACTGCTGACTGTGATATAGAAAAGCAAAACAAAATAATATCCTGTGCAGTGTGAATTCTATATTAAACCTAGGGGCCGTTCATAAAATACATCACACTAAAATTAACTTTTTTTATTCCCCTCCCTCCGGTTGTCACGCTGTGTCATGCTTTCTGTGACCCCCCTGTAAATATTTCGTCACCAAAACTAAGGCCCCTCTTCCCCTAAACATGATAAATTTTGATTGATAATACACAAATTTTGATACATTGATATTAGTGCTTACAAACGTTACTCTCTTAAGTATTGGAAAAACAAAGAAATCGATTGTGATGGATCGCAATGCAGGCAATGCCGCTAGAGCCAAGTCAAAACTACAGCGACACAGAGCGCCACAGAGCTAGCGCTTATGTTGAAAAAAATAAATATATCAAGTTACAATTTATTGTAATAAATATATATGTTACCGCTAATGTGCGTAAACCAGTTAGACTGCAGATTAACAAGGTATTCTGCTGGTTACCTGGGTAAGTTAGTTAAAGTGCAAAAAGTTTATTCTATTCTTATTAAATTACACAAAACAGGTTCTTATTTGAATAAAACGTGTTATTTAGTTGTAGAGAATTAAGTATTTAATATAATTTTCTGGACATAAACAAAGGAATAAATTATTAAATTTTGCATAAAATTTTACTCCACTAACATGGGCGCCGGCAGAAATAATTTCCAAGGGGTGCAGATTTTAGTTTTTTTTCTTTTCTTTTTAGTTTTTACGAACAACAGTGACTATCTATAATATACGTCAACAGATTACATTTAGTGCCGAAACATTACGAAATATTCTTGTACGGCAAAGTAATAGGGTTACAGGCGGCTTTTTATTTCAATAATTCCCGTTGATCCCGAGATTCCCAAGGGGTGCAAGCGCACCCCCTGGCACCCCCATGCCGGCGCCCATGTCCACTAATAAAATATAACAGTTCATATCAACTAGAATAAAAGTAATCAAAACAGCAATAGTTTTAGGTTGACAAGCTTACGTCAAAGTTTTTAGGACTTTTACGAAGGAAGAGAATGCAAATTATCTAGGTAAAGTGCAAAAATAAGCTTTATTTAAAAATTTCACACTTTAACGGATGGTATTAGGGAATCTGCAGATTACCTAGGTAATGTGCATGTTAACGTATTCTGCATTCTAACGGTAACTTAAATACATTTAAATATCGGTATATTAACTAATACGAAATAAATGACTTCTATCATTACAAAATTGAAAAAAAAGGCGAGAGAATGAATACTCAGTATTTTTTTTAATGAACGGCGAACGTCACGCTGCCGTAGACCCCCTGTCACATCTTGTCACACTCTGCAAAACCCCGGCCCCCTATATTATGACTATACATATATTTACCAAAACTCTAAAATGGCAATAAGTATACAGTACCTATTTTGCTAAGTACCCACATACAGTTTTGCTCGATAGTTTTACTCGACGTCGAGCAAAAACCACTATGTGGACCGCAAAACTCACAGCTCGAAGGCTCGCATCGAGCCAGTTTGAAGGCTCGAATCGAGCCGGCTTGACAAATTTTTTGACACTAGTTTTTATTATTCGTAGCTAATTTCCTTCGAACTGGAGTAAAACTATCGAGCTATGCTGAATGTGTGGACGAAAGCCCGAGCCGTGGTTTTTACTCTACGTGATTGCTCGATCGAGCAAAACCGTATGTGAGTACTTACACTTTAAAAGTAATAAATCTTTATTTATAGTTCATTACAAGAAGGTCAAGACATATTTGGTGTGGACTTTGACTATGATGAGTTTGAGAAGTACGGTGAGGAAGATTATGAGGACGAGGAAGAGGATTTGGATGAGTACATAGAGGATGAGGAGGAGGAAGCTGGTATGTACAGATTTGTTTAAAAAAAATTAAGACGGCTCTGGATTAAATATTGTTGAGTATGTCCAGTGGCGTAACTATAACATCTGGGGCCCGTGGCAAATTGATGGGGCCCTATCAGTAAAAATCGTCATGTTAATAATAAAACAATGGGCTTGGGGGCCCGTGGCATTCTGCCAGCCCTCAAACATAGACATACTCAGTTGCGTAACTATAGGGTGGCCCTATAGTTACGCAACTGAGTATGTCCTAAGGTGACATAGAATGAAAGTTTGAAGGCCCAGATAATATATTATGTTTATTGGAACACCAACACAGTACAATAATATAGTCACTAACACAATTTAATCTGTATATTATTGAGTGCGGGTGTACTCTACATACTTTAGTATGTCTTAACACGTTCGCTGCGTTGTGAGGCATTTATACCTCATACGTACTAAGTGTATGAATGAACCAAATATATAGATGTGATGGCCTTCTTAAACTGTTTACTATACTAAACTTTTACTTTACTAAAGGTGAACATATACCATGAGGTTGATAAACCTCACATCGCACATATGAAAATATACACTTTGAGGTTTTTATGCCCCATAACGCACATTTCGTTAGGTATACCATATTAACTTACGCAGCGAACGTGTTAAGGCACCAGCCTTATGACATACTAAAGTGGCATTGTCTAAGTATGAACTATGCACTATACATATTACAATATGACCCTTACAATATCGTGAAATCTCTCCCTTGGACTGCTTCAACTCAGACAGAGTTGCAGCTGTCCGTGCAACTACTGAGTTATTCATTAGTTTTTAGGGTTCCGTACCCAAAGGGTAAAAACGGGACCCTATTACTGAGACTTCGATGTCTGTCCGTCTGTCCGTCTGTCCGTCTGTCCGTCTGTCTCCAGGCTGTAACTCAAGAACGGTAATAGCTAGAGAGTTGAAATTTTCACAGATTATGTATTTCTGTTGCCGCTATAACAACAAATACTAAAAACAAAATAAATTAAATATTTAAGGGGGGCTCCCATACAACAAACGTGATTTTTCTAACATTTTTTGCTCGGTATCAATGATGACTACAACAAGTAGGCACTTGAAATTTTCACAAAAGCCTTAATTATATGTGTACTTTAATAATTAATAATAATATTTAAATAAAATAAAAATTTAAGGGGGGCTCCCATACAAAAAACCACGGAGCTAATATAGAGAGGAGCTGGGCTAAGCAACTGCACTGTGATTTTCAACTAGGTCCTGACGTCATAATTGTGGGCGGGGCTTAAGTCAGTACACTTTCGGCGTTTGTCAGGTGCACACGTAACGAGAATCACAATAAATTGGTGTTTTCTGCGTTTTTAACAAGGAAAGGATGAAGTATTGTGTTTAACAATGTCAAAGTTACTCAGACAGACGTTCTGATAATATAAATAACATCACATTTCATCCGTAAATAATTTTAAATGTAATTTAAATATAAAAGTTCTAGAATATTTCAGCTTTCAGCATTAATTATACTACTTGACACTAGATGGCCAAACCTTTGAAAGATAATACAGACGTAAATGCGTTTAATTTTGTAAAAGTTTATTGCAATTATCATAGTTGAATACTTTAAATTGTTATACACTTTGTCTTAAATACATTTAATAGCTAAAACGGTACTAATATAGCTTTTAATATCATATTACTTATAAAGCGCCATCTGTCGTCATCTAGGATAACTATTTGAAACGTAACAAAATATCCAGGGCCGTATTTAGAATTAAATTATTTTTAAGGGTGGGTTGCACCAGAGGCGTGGTTAAAGTTAAAGTTAAGGTTAAAGTTATAGTTGAGGCTAAATTTAGCTTTAACTTTAACCTTAACTTTGACCGGTGAAATTGACAGATGTCTGTTGCGTAAATTTTTTTATTCAACGGGATTGAGAGTATAAAAAAATTTATTATGAATAAAAATCGTCAGAAAAAATATTTCCTATAACAACACAGTAAATTTTCACGAAAAAATGTCGATTTAATTTATTTTATAATTTTTTTATTTTTCATGAAAATTTTGAAAAAGGGTACCTACTTATACCTATTCCTAAATGATCTCTATTCCCTTCCCTACCCTCCCCTACCTTATTACCTCATAAAAGGCCGGCAACGCACCTGCAGCTCTTCTGATGTTGCGACTTGCGAGTGTCCCGTTACCTTACCAGGTGACCCGTTTACTCGTTTGTCCCTTTATTTTACATTAAAAAATCGGTCAAAATCCTAACCCTAATTTTATTGATGACCTTATTATAATAATTCATAATAATATAAATTTTTTGAAGTTCTGAGTACGTCCCATAATATTCAAGACAAAATGACATCTAGTGTAAGATAGCTGAACTACGTAGTAACATCAACATCGACCTGAGCTAGTTAGTAGTTTTGCTTTTAGCCGATAGATGAAATATTGAAAAGTGGGCGGAGCTTGACACCCCCTCACCCCGCAAATTGTCACGCGTCGTTTCATAAGGAAACTTGATTACGACACCTCCTCTCTATATTAGCTCCATGCAGAAAACGCATTTTTGCTCTATAACGGTACGGAACCCTTCGTGCACGAGTCCGACTCGCACTTGGCCGATTTTATTTTTAAATATTATTTTTTCTTTAATACAAAACACAGTTAACATAAAAATTATAGCATCTATGTCATATTTTGTGTGGTACATACAAAATACGATAAAGATGATTTTGTCTATTTCATATGACTAAATGAATCTTATGTCTTTTGAATCAGCAAAATTATAATAAGAAAATGTAAATATTATAGGAGAGAGAAGAAGAACCAAAAAAGGTAAACCCAAAAGGCCAAGCAAGAAGTCCATCTTCGAAATTTATGAGCCCAGTGAGCTCAAGAGGAGTCATTTCACAGATCTTGATAATGAGGTTAGTTAAATAATATTAATTTATATTTATTATTTTGTTTCCTGTTTTTAGAGCGCCTTCACATTACGTCGCAAGCAGTGCGGCAGCAGCGCTGCAGCCGTGCGGCTGCCGCACTACTCGCGACTTAATGTGAAGGTAGCCTAAAGGTAACAATGAAAATTGAAAGACTAACAAAAACTGTACATTTTTTTTTGCAATTACATTACAATTGTATGTAAAACTAAAAACACCTAAAATGGTATCAACAGGTTTTCCAGTGTTTTGTTATCCCTTTAGGCCCACTTGTGCAGATCTGGGTTAAAGTTAACCCCGGATTAAACATTATCTCTTTCGAAAAATATATCAATTAAACACACTATTTAACCCAGTATTAACTTTAACCTGGATCTGCGCAAGTGGACCTTATGAATTTACCTTAGCATTTTGTTTATGCATTTGTAGATTCGTAAAACGGACATCCCAGAGAGGATGCAAATCCGTGAGGTGCCCATCACACCCGTGGAGGTGGAGGAGGGTAGCACCGAGCTGGAGGATGAGGCTGAGTGGATCTACAAGCAGGCCTTCCTCAAACCACCCGTCTCCAAGGCTGACACGCAGGAGGCAAGGGAGAGATCACGACGGTAAGATATAGATTGTTAAAAAATTAAACAATACTGCAAGTAAGAAACACAATTTTTTTGTTTTCTTAAAATAAGTAGAGATCAACTACGATAACATGGCGCGCCCCTCCAAAATTCAGAACCTTTGAAGTGCGTTGTCAAAACGTTTGAAGTGTGTTGTCTTGCGCGGTCGGCTAGTTATGATTAGTTGACCAACAAATCTTGGTAATAAGTGACATTAAGTGAAATATTACGTGTACTGTGATTGGTTAAATACTTACTACATACAAACTCTTAGGACGTGACTACACACATTGAAACAGTCATTTGGAGGGGCGCGCCATGTTATCGTAGTTGATCTCTAATCATTAATAGTCAGGGTTCCCTAGAATATTTTTTTTATTAAGACAGATCAAGAAAGATACCGCATGTGTATGTACTTCGCGTGCCAAATCGCGTTCCCAAACGACGAGCAATACTCGTCTTTCGAAAGTCTGTTCTTTAGTCTGCACTCCACCGTTATCGTCAATCGGAATTTTAAAAATGCCTAAATGCCTAATTGTGCCGTATTGAGCTGTAGAAATTCGAAATAGAAACGTCGGCCTAGATAACCTTTAGTCTGTCAACGTTCCTGTCATAGCACCGGTGTCAAATTTCATTTTATTTTTATACATATGCATACAGCATACTCAAGATATGGACATGTTTTTTTTTATCATCGTTACGTCACAGTAGGTAGGTGGCACGCTCGTTTTCATACAAATGGAGCGACATGCGTTATATATCTTGATCTGTCTGTGCTAGGGCTACATCTAATGCATGATTTCTTGCAGAGGCTCAAACACTGTGGTGAAGATCCGTCAAGCGTTGGACTTTATGCGTAACCAGACATTGGAAGTGCCGTTCATCGCCTTCTACCGCAAGGAGTACGTGCAGCCTGAACTCAGCATCAACGACTTGTGGAAAGTCTACAAGTATGATGCTAAGGTATGATTAGCTTGTATTTTATAAAATAGTGTTATGATTTACGAATATGCGTGGCGGTCGTAAAGGAAGATTTATTAAGAAGAGTAAACAAAGATTATCGAGTGAGATAACATGCTCGGTCACACTGAAGCCCACTGACGTCAGTTCAGACGTTGTATAATGCAGGATTATGGCACTAATTGTGGGTGCCGCCACAAAGTAGTTGTACACTTAAAGAGGAATTCACATAAAGGAGAAGACAGACGAGACGAAGATAAAGATAGTAATACAACTTTTCTACTATTTGAATAAAAAAGGGAGTGCATCTTAGCACAAATTTAGATTTGAAACGTTTTAACCTGCTTTAAAACTTTTTTAAAGCAGGTTAAAACGTTTTTTAGATTTGTGTCAAATTGTTGGAGCCCAACATACACTTTATTATAATAAATGTTACAACTTACAGTATTACCGACTTACATAAGCCTAACTAAAATATATATCTCTGCAGTGGTGCCAACTGAAGCAACGCAAGGAGAATCTTCTCAAGCTGATAGAGAACATGCGCGAGTTCCAGCTGGACAAAGTCATGGAGAACCCCGACGCCCCCATACCCGACAACATGAGACTCATCAAGGACGAGGACATTGAGAGGTATACATATTATTACAAGTTTAATATTCTTGATACATTTACAAGGCGTATTATATTTTTTATACTTTATTATACAGACATAATAATATAATAAAATAATATAAATCAGACTCGTTTAATCCCAGCATTGTTAAACTGTGTAAAAACGAGGTGCCCATCAAGCAATCAGACAGCCGATGAGAGTTTTTGAATACCATGAAGCTTTTAAATTCGATAGATTGGCATAAACTTAGAGTTAAGTACTTTTAATAAGTATTCGTTATTTTTGTAGATTAAAGAATGTCCAAACACCGGAGGAGTTGAGAGATGTGCACACACACTTCCTGCTGTACTACTCGCACGATCTACCCGAGATGCAGAAGGTGCAGCGGGCTAAGGAGAAGAAGAAGGAATTGCTGGAGAAAAAGTAAGTTTTCTTAGGCTAGAAGTATTTAACTTTGCAGCTTTCAACAAGCTTTGATGTCCTCTTCCACGCAATGCACTTTGACAACTTACTGCCCATTATTACTGGTGTCCAAATTGATTTTTTTGCCTAAGTCGAATTTGAAAGTCCGGTCAGTAGCCTTAACTGGAACCTCCTTAGTATGTTCCAAGTTCGCACAGTATGGACACTTATTATTAACATGCTTTTATAAGCTTGGGATGGTAAATATGTATGTAACAGAATCTTTGAGCACGATTTATACCTATCTCCAGTAGTCTAATTAATTCGAAACTTTGGGTATGTATTAAGAGCTATAGTCCGCGAGGAACTAGTTGGCCGTGTCTTAGGTAGGGACGGGGGTGAGGGGGCGGGTTGCTTGCTGCTCGCAACGCACATGAGATTAGACAGTGACGACCAATCTCGCGATATCGTGAACAATAATATTATTTAATTATTGAAAAGAATAAATTAAAGACAATTGATCAGTTTTATATTCTAAACTATTGACATCGGCTTTCCATTTTTTAAAAACGTATGCACTTTAAATATTATTTCCTTAGATTGTCATTTTATCGGCGGACTCATCTTGCTATTGCAATCTCTTGTGTTTTTTGTCTAAACTAGCCAGAACTCCTCTCCTCTCCTCCGCCTCTCCGTCCCACCGCTCACATACCTAAGGCGCGGCCAACTAGTTCCGCGCGGACTATAATGAAAATGCAATAATTTGTCCAAACTTAAAAAATAAAAAAAACGTGTTTTTTTTATTTAAACTATTATTATTAACTTAATTTAAACTTTGTCATCAGGCGTCTCGCCCGCGAGGAGGCTGAGCGCAACGGCGAGGACCCGGAGGAGGCGGCGGCGGCCGTCGACGCCGCGGAGCCCGACGAGCCCGAAACCGTCGACGTCAAGTACGCCGTGCGTTCCGGACCCTACGAGCTGTGCCGGAAGGCCGGCCTCGGTGAGTGTGCGCCGACTAGTTGACCGACCAGTCGACGAGTTGTACCGGTAGACGCGGCTGTGCCCGAAACCGTCGACGTCAAGTACGCCGTGCGCTCCGGACCCTACGAGCTGTGCCGCAAGGCCGGCCTCGGTGAGTGTGCGCCGACTAGTTGACCGACCAGTCGACGAGTTGTTCCGGTAGATGCGGCTGTGCCCGACATCGCCGACGTCTAGTACGCCGTTCGCTCCGGACCCTACGAGCTGTGCCGGAAGGCCTGCCTCGGTAAGTGTGCGCCGACTAGTTGACCGACCAGTCGACGAGTTGTACCGGTAGACGCGGCTGTGCCCGAAACCGTCGACGTCAAGTACGCCGTGCGCTCCGGACCCTACGAGCTGTGCCGCAAAGCCGGCCTCGGTGAGTGTGCGCCGACTAGTTGACCGACCAGTTGACGAGTTAGAGGGAGTTGACTAGTCGAAGTAGTTGATGCGGCCGAGCCCGACAGTATGAGTGAAATACCAGTTGAGGAATAAATTCCAGTTGACTTTTACGAACCTTTTTGTGATAAGTTGATTATACCAACCAGCCACCTTAGTGGCTTGGCTGATTGATCTATTGTCTCACCAGTCAAACCGTGGTGGCATTTCACTCTATCGTTTTTTATGTAAAGTTTGTTGCTTTCCATCAGGTGATCCGTTTGCTCGTTTGCTCCCTTATTTAATAAAAAAGTGCTCATATTATTAAGACTTTTTTATTTTAGGAATTATTGTCACTATATAAAACATGTACCCAATTCCAGAGCCGCTGGTGAGGATGTTCGGTCTGAGCCCGGAGCAGTTCGCGGAGAACGTCCGCGACAACTACCAGCGACACGAGGTCGAGCAGCAGCCCGTGCCGCCGCTAGAGGCCGCCGCCAACTTCGTGAGTACTGAATATTGGACTTTAAGCTGATACGATAGAGTTGAAAGTCGAAATGTTAAGTGAAGAGTGAATTACAATTAATAAGAGATTTTGAAGCTCGAGAATTTAATGTTATAATCCAAACCTAAGGGGAAAGTGCACCCGGTGTAACTAAACTGCAGTGCTGCGATGCGACACGTCGTGGACAAAATATTCTATATTATGAAACCATACTTCACGCCTGCCAAAGAAGGGGGATCTCTAGTGCGGTCAGACCTTAAAAATCCGAGGCATTCATTGCGACGTATTATGTTATAAAGTCATAATTTTTCGCAGACGCAATGAATGTCTGTATATCTAAGTATCTAAACACACTAGGCCGAAGTTACGCTGGCGTAAATTCCACATGATTACGCCCGCAATGTATTTTAAATTGCCGACGACACACTATTCCGTCGCGTTCCGTCCGTATTTTGTATGCGTTTGACATTGCGGACGTAATTTACGCCGCGTAACTTCGGCCTAGTTTGTTTAGACATTAAGACTTTCCAAAAGCCTTAGTTTCTGAACTATGTGGAAATAAAACATTTTAAATTGCATTGATGTTTCATACAATACTCTTGTGTAGGGTT
This sequence comes from Polyommatus iphigenia, assembly GCA_963422495.1. Classification (NCBI taxonomy): domain Eukaryota; kingdom Metazoa; phylum Arthropoda; class Insecta; order Lepidoptera; family Lycaenidae; genus Polyommatus; species Polyommatus iphigenia. The sequence continues at coordinate 750,719 of OY730184.1, read as the reverse complement.
CCGGCGGGCCGGCGGAGGCGTTGCGTCGCGCGGTGTACATGTGCGGCGTGCAGTTGGCGCGCGAGCCACAGCTGCGCGCGACTCTGCGGGACGCGCTGCGCGAGCGAGCCACCGTCTCCGCGCGCCCCACGCAGCGCGGCCTCAAGGAGATCGACGAGACCCACCCATGCTTCAGGTTTGTTATTAAGTTTATTCTTGTCTAAGTAGCAAACTTGGCCTTTGAACATATTATATTTAAACCTGCGACGTCAGTGACTGAACAAGTGGTATCTTTGTCGTGTGCCGTTTGCAGACGTGGTAAAATAACTTTTGAAACTTAAAAACTTGTCTTACAGCATCTTCTGTTAAATATAGCTAAGAGAATAATCTCTTAGATATGTTATGAAGCGTATAAATGCGTATAACATATAGGCGACTAAAATTAATTTAATTATACTTTTATATAGATATATTTGTTTTAGACGGCATCATGTCTAAGTCAAAAGTAACGCATACCTACGAGAAACGAAAACTGCCATTGCTGTGAATGCAAACAAAAGTGCATAATATTATATTTTATTTAAAGTGTAGAACACCCATACACACCCCCTTAATTTATTCACTTAGTTTTGTTACACCCTGTATAAACCAGTTTAGCATTTACTCATTTCTTATTTAATACTAAACTAAAACGAACCATTAAACTATACAGCATGAAGTATCTAAAGAAGAAGCCGGTGCGTGATCTCACCGGGGACCAGTTCCTAAAGCTGACGATAGCTGCCGAAGACCGGCTCCTCGAGATACAGATCAGCGAGCAGATTGAGGGGAATACCAGTTCCAGCTACTTGGAGGAGCTGAAGCAGCTGTATCAAAAGGTATGGGAATACAAGTTACAGGTTGTGGACATACGCGAACCGCGTAATAATGATAGAACTAGATTCAACATGCATTACATTTTGACAAGAGAAAGTACTACGTCATATTAATTTATGAAAGTCCGTTGGTGGGATGCGTTGTTGGATGCGTTCTCGTTGCATTCAACGTTGAGCATTATGAAAGAAAGAAAGAAAGAAAGAAAACGTTTATTTGTGCAAGAAAACATACATCTAAGCTTAGTTACAATAAATACATCTTAAAATGTTTTCGAGCACAAGCCGACGCAGCTCAGCATATGCTGACTGCAAGCAATCAGAGCTGGTCTTCCGCTGGGCCGACAGGTGACGTCACGGACATCAATCCGGGTTCACAGATACAAGTTTAAAACTTATGAGTTATGACACACAATATAGAAAACAGCAAGTCACAAAAGTATATTTTTAAGTTGAAAAGAGTAATTAGACACAAATATCAGAAATGTACCCAAAAATATACCTATCCACAACAATAATTGTATCATTTTATAATTAAGATTTAAAACCAGTGTAAATAAAAAGTATAGTTAAAACAAAAAAAAATGGGAAAAACGACATCTAAATCAATAAATTTCATCTAATCTAAAATAATAATAATAAAATTAAAACTAAAACAAGAATTTCATTGAGTAACGTAACTTCAGAATTTTATTGTATAACGTAGTAGGTAAAAATAAATAAATAAGGTTAAAAAATAAATAAATAAAAAATATAAAATTGGTGTAATATCATATTATGTATAATAAGCATGTAACATTAACTGTACTAATAAATATTGTGAAAAGGTGAACAATATAATAAATAGGTATAAATAAATTAAAAGAAACACATTCTTATTATATTGCACTAGTGTCTATTTTCAAGGAAGCTTCAGCCATTTGGTGATCAAGAATAAATCTCCTGAGTTTCTTTTTAAAAGTATATAAACTGTGCGAGTTCCTTATTGGGGGTGGAATATTATTCCAACACTTGGTCGCGGCATAGCGGAAGCTGCCTTTGAAGGCGGCTGTTCTGTGTCGCTCAAAAGTTAACTGAGGCACACATAGTCTTGACACATGTTGTCGCGTTTTCCATGTAAGTTTCTCAAAAAGATAACTTGGCTCCTTATATTTCATAACGCCAAAAAGAAGACACGCCAAGTGAAGCTTGCGTCTATGTCGCATTTTTAAAATAAAGTTTTCATTGAGGTAAGGAGTCACGTGAGCCCTTTTGGGAACATCAAAGCAAAACCTCGCGCAGGCATTTTGCACACGTTGCACTAGTTTCTCAGTTTTAGCCAACAATCGCGGACCGAAGACTGCATCCATATAATTAAATTTAGACAGAATAATTGATTCTACCAACTGGACGCGTAATGGCACACAAAGATAAGGCCTCATCTTGTACAAAATTTTAAGTCTATAAAAACAGTCACGTACACAATTTCCTACATGACTTTCAAATCTCAACCCACAGTCCATGTGAAGACCGAGATTTTTGGCCTCGTACACTCTTTCAATTGGCACTCCCATGAGCTCAACATCCGTCTTCATTAAAATATTAGACAATTGGAATGTGCTACCGAAAATTAAGTACTTTGTTTTGATTGGGTTCAGTACAAGACAGTTTTTGGATGACCATTCTGCGATTCTAGACAGATCTTGATTAAGCTTGACGATAGTATCATTTATTTCATTAGGCTTACACGAGATATATATTTGTATATCGTCAGCGTATATATGAAATTTACAATATTTAATAATATTTACTATATCTGCTAGGTATAAAATAAATAGAACTGGTCCTAATATAGAACCTTGTGGCACTCCTTTGTCAATAGTAATGAAATCTGAAAGCACCTCTGTGCCATCATCTCTAGTAATTTTGATGCATTGACAGCGATCACTCAAATAACTCCTAAACCATTTTACAGCATCTTCGTCGAATCCATAATAACCTAATTTGGACAGAAGAATATCAAAATTTAAACAATCAAATGCGCGTGAAAAATCTAAAAGAACCAGAATGGTGCACATACCCTGATCTTGAGCGCTAAGGATGTTATCTGTAACATCCAGTAGCGCACTAACAGTACCTCGTCCTTTCCTAAACCCGGATTGTAATGTGGGCAGTATATTATTTGCCTCTAAGTATTTAGTAAGTTGTATGCATATCGCCTTCTCTAAAACCTTAGATAAGCAAGGCAAAATGCTAACGGGTCTCAAATCTTTAAGCTCCCTGGGGTTATTAATTTTTGGTATTGGACGCACCATTGCATGTTTCCATACATCTGGAAAAGTCGTAGTTGCTATAGAGCTATTAATAATTGCAAGTATAGTATCTAATGTATATGGTAGCGTCATAAAGATCATATCTAATGTGATTGAATCATATCCTTCTGCATTTGATTTTAACTGTTTCAATATAGTTATTAAATTCTCTAAGTTAATATTATTAATACTAAACACAGCATCGGTATATTTATGGGTTTCAAAATATGTTATGTAGCACAAATTATTACAGCAAAATTGCGTATTATGTCGCGTAATGCGGTGTAGTGCTGCAATAGGTTATTATTATATTACTGCTGTTTGGACGCTAGAGTACAGCAAAAAGTAATAAAAAGTTTTGTTCGACATTTGACAGCGTGGTGTTTCTAATTTCTATCAATATTCTGATACGATGTGTGCAAGCGCCCTCTACTCCAACCTTCGCGTAATATTCCTTATTGGAACACTATGTTACACAACGATGAACGTCCTAATGGCGCATTTTCACTGGTCGATAGGGCCCGCATGAGGGGTGCGGGAGATTTCTGAAACGCATGCCAATGGGCAATGACAATGCGCCATTAGTTGTCAATTAGTTGTCATAGACTCCCCGCATGCTGTATACCGTAATTACCGTACGAGTTAACGACTAATGAAAATGCGCCCTAAACGAGTTTAGTTTAGCAGGTACGTCTTACGTTAATTAATCTATTCCGCAAAAATTTGTTTGTCGCTCGGAGCCGTACAATTTTCCTGGATAATAAGTATCCTTTGTCCTTTACCGGGATTCAAAATATCTCCATACAAAATTTCAGCAAAATTGGTTCAGCGGTTCGAGCGTGAAGAGGTAACAGACATACACTTTTGCATTTATAATATTAGTATGGATAACTGACCACCATTTATTCCACCAGGACGAGTTCGCAGCCACAGTCCAGGCGTGGAACGAGCTACGAGCGGAGGCGGTGACGCTCGCGCTCACCAAGATCGTGATGCCGGAGCTGCGGCGAGAGCTGCACGCGGTGCTGTTGGCAGAGTCCAAGGATTATGTGCTCAAGTGGGTACAGCTACTGGGTATTTGGACAGCTTGCATTTCATTCGAATCAAAATTGTAAAATGTATGGGTTTTGACATAGCGCAATTGGAAAAAATGATAAGTAATTTAAACACATCGGAAGTACCGTGATAGTTAGTAACGCCTTATGTCTAATCCCATACAATCTGAATGCATCTATATAAATGCATGCCCTTGTGAAAGAAACAAACTGCTCTATAGCTGTTGCCTCCCTAACGTAATTGGGTCATTACTCATTGCACAATTTCAATGGCCGAATTTCCGTCTCTCCGGCGATCAATCTGTAATTTGTTTCTTTCACGACGAATCATTTAACTTATGCATATAAATAATTAGTTACACAATGGGTACGCTATAAAACGTTTTGTCCTTATCTGTCGAGCGACTTTTTCAACGAGAAAAGTGACAAAACATTGTGTAGGTGTTTATAAATAAATAAGTAAACAATGTCGTTCTAACTTTGAGTTATATTTTATATAGATGTTGTCGGCGCAAGCTGTACGACTGGCTCAAAGTGGCCCCGTACGAGTCGCGAGTCTCCGACGATGATGACGAGGAGTGGGACGCTAATAACGGTAATAACTGTTTTATTTTATAATATTTATTTCGTGTCTATGTGAACTTTAACCAGCTTGTACTCTCATCCGAACAGAGCAAAGAACACGACAGATTTTAAAACTCGATAAAATGTAGTCTTTTTATTAAATCTTACAATAGTTGTGTACGTTACTTGCGATCGATTCGCCAAAATAACTTTTACTAGCGACCCGCAGTGGCGGATTTACCCTAAGGCCCAGTAGGCCCGGGCCTAGGGCGGCCAGATATAAAGGGCGGCAAATCGTGCAAAAAAAATTTGTAATGGATGCTTCTGCAGTCATGTGAAGCTAGTGGCAATAGGCGCGACTCTGGACAGACGCTATATTGTGATAGTTAATAATAGGTGATAGGTCTCAATATCTGAATCTCCATATTACGTAAATAAATAAAACGTACTGGAATCAAGTTTCATTATATATGTTACAGCCAAAGTAATAAATCTGGATATTATATATATTATCTAGCCATTATTTATAATGTCTACTCAATTTAGATAAAGTGATAAATGACACAGAATTAATCACATTAACTAGCAATTTTATTATTCAAAAACTTGGATAATGTAATAAAACAGGTAGGTAAAGATTATAAAATTGTATTTCAATTTGCTTTAAGCATACCTAACTATATGTGTAGCAATATTATACTGTTATTTAAAATGTAACAATTATTATAAAGTTTATTTTAAGAATTAAAATAACATTGCCACAGATAATATTAAGCTACGTTAATTAATATTGTTTGAAAGTTATTTAACTTTTAATGTATAAAGTAAATTTAAAGCTCAGAGCCATAAAAAAAGAAAAAAAAAACGGTTGTCTGTAAAGTCGGTTTACTGACGATAGTTGAACGTGACAACGTGCCTCTTTGTCGCTCGTTCCGCGCTCTCGCTTGCACTTCAAGTCTTAAATGGAACGCCTCAGAGCGAGGTAACGCCGCATGAGTCATGTTTTTTCGTGTGTGTAGCCGGCTCCATCGAATTATAAGACGTTGTCACGTCAAAACTCATTTCCCCGACTGTACATTTCTGCTTAGCACAATTTTCCCCGACTGTACATTTCTGCTAAACAACTCATTTCCCCGACTGTACATTTCTGCTTAGCACAATTTTCCCCGACTGTACGGTGCTCTGTGCGGTGTACTGACGATAGTTGAACGTGACAACGTCATAGCCTTAAATGGAACGCCTTAGAGCGAGGTAACGCCGCATATTGCGTCATGTTTTTTCGTGCGCGCAGGCCCCATCGAATTATAAGACGTTCTCACGTCAATATATCAACCAATCGCGAGTTGGACTCGTGCACAAAGAGTTTTGTACCATTATAGAATGGACCTGGATTGTAACCCTTAATTATTATTAATTTTACTATGAATTATTAAAGTATAAATACAACTAAGTATTTTGTGAATATTTCAAGTGCCTACCTGTTGCCATTGTTGATGTACAAAAAAAGACAAAAAAATCACGTCTGTTGTATGGGAAATCCCTTTAATATTAATTTTATTTTGTTTTTAGTATTTCTTGTTATAGCGGCAGCAGAAATACACAATCTGTGAAAATTCAAGTAGACTAGCTATAGCGGTTCTTAAGATACAGCCTGGAGATAGACAGACAGACAGACAAATGGAAAAACATCGAAGTCTCAGTAATAGGGTCCCGTTTTTACCCTTTGGGTACGGAACCTTAAAAATACAGAGATCAATACACATTATATGAGAGTGGTTGACCAAAAAGGGACCTGAAGGTAAATAATTTGATTTTGAGTAAAACGCGTTTGAAGTTTCGTGTGTCGAATCTTGCGCGGTTCACAAAAAAAAACATTTAAAAAAAACTACGGCACCTAAAAATATTCTGGTTAGACCAAAAGAAAGCTAAAAGACCACGGATTAAAGAAATAAAATATTAAAGAAGGTAAATACTTAATTTGATTTTGAGTAAATCGTGTTTGAAGTTTCGTGTAGAAACAAGTTACGACTCGTGCGCGGTTCACAAAAAAATTCTTAAAAAAAACTTCGGCACCTAAAATATTCTGGTAAGACCAAAACCAAGCTAAAAGACCACGGACTAAAAAAATAAAAAAAAAAAACCGTTTCCAATCCTTCAGGTCCCTTTTTGGTCAACCACTCATATATTTGGTATCACTCTTTAAAGACTAAAATAATAAAATATTTAAAATGAACTGACATTATATGACAGGGTCATAATAATAATTTACTAGCTGTTTCGTGCGGCTTCGCCCGCGTAATTTAGAAATTTCACGCAACTGTACATTTTTCCGCAAAAAAATAGCGTTTGTCCCTTCATGTGGTCTATTCTTCATGTTTGCCAAATAACACATCATTGCAAATAACATAAAAATTGCTCCAGTAGTTCTTAAGATAATAAGTAATTTCATATAATTTCCCCCGTTTTTTCCATATTTTCCTCTATTTCTTCGCTCATATTAGTCTTAGCGTGATAAAATATAGCCTATATCCTTCCTCGATAAATGGGCTATCTATAACTGAAAGAATTTTTCAATTCGGACTAGTAATTCCTGAGATTAGCGCGTTCAAACAAACAAACAAACAAACAAACAAACTCTTCCCAATTATAATCTTATATATAAAAGTCTCGTGTCACAATGTTAGCCCGCGAACTCCTCCGAAACGGCTTTACTGATTTTTACCAAATTTTATATACATATTCAGTAGATCTGAGAATCGGCTACTGGGTACTTTATATATTGATAAGTGCATTTGCTGAATAAATAATAGTAAATTATTACAACCTGAGACTGACGGCGACCATTGTTTGTGCGACGAGATAGCGATCGACGTTGCCATGGCGACATACTTATTTAGTCACTTCAATAAAATAATATGGCAAAGCAACGTTTGCCGGGACAGCTAGTATTAGTATAGATTCTTACAAGTGAGGAGGGGTGATAAGTCGGTTATACCGTATTTTATTACTTTGGCTAACTTCGACCAGCTATTATGAATAACATCCGGATAAAGTGATTAATTAATCACATTGTCTAGTCAATTTAGATATTATATATAATGACCAGTTATTATGTATATCCATAGATATTATATTATATATATTTTTGTTTTTTAATAAACGAAATTTTGGGAATTAAAGTTGTGTGCAGTAAAGATGCGTAATGGCTTCTCAGTTATTAAAATTTTGCGCGGGTTTTTGTACAGCCAGTTTTTGGTGAGATATTAATTAAAGCTTCCAACCCTCATCTTTCATTATATGATTAAGAGGGCGAATAAAGCAAAAAATTAAACATAGTCCTTCTCTCTTCACACTCACGCCCGACTTTCATATTCCGGGTGAAAAAGGACGACGCAGAATCATTGCAAAGTTAGTTTTTTAGGGTTCCGTACCGTAAAAACGGGACCCTATTACTAATACTTCGATGTCTGTCCGTCTGTCTGTCTGTCTCCAGGCTGTAACTCAAGAACGGTAATGGCTAGAGAGCTGAGATTATGTATTACTGTTGCCACTATAACAACAAATACTGAAAACAAAATACAAAACAATTGCAGGTACCTGAAATGTTCACAAAATACTCAACTGTGTTTTAAATACTTAAATAATTCATAATTAAATTTAATTAAAATGAAGAGAATAGAAAATATAGAAAATTATAATAATTATTCTACGAGAGTTTATACAGGGTGCAATTAAGGTTTAATTGCACCTTGTATGATGTTATAAAAATGCAGAAAAATGTTCTTTTGCGTTTTAAGGTTACTCCGTTTGGTTACATTGGCTCGTTTTGTTGTATTAAATATGTTTTTAAATATAGCCAGAATCGATGATTGCGCCATCTATAAATAGCTTGCTTTTCTCGTACACGCAATTTTGTATGGGACTCAACAGTCTATCTGGTCTTTTTTAATGTTTTATTTAAATGTCCATAAATATTCTAAACTAGCTTATGCTAATACTTTTTGTTAAATAATTTTCGGAAACAATTAAAAATGGGACAGGTGCTGAGAAAGGGGCGGCACATGGCCTGGGGCATACAGCGGCCAGGACTGCAAATCCGCCACTGGCGACCCGCCCCGGCGTCGCACGGGTATAAAATATATAGCCACTGAAAAAATGATTAAAATCGATTGCCTATGATCCTTCACGTGGTCTACTTCTTATCAGTGCCAAATAACATAAAAATTGCTCCAGTAGTTCGCGAGATAAGCCCTTTCAAATAATTTCCCCCGTTTTTTCCACATTCTCATAGTCTTAGCGTGATAAAATATAGCCTATAGCCTTCCTCAATAAATAGTGGAGGCATTGAAGGTTTTCACCTCCGATTTCGTTGAACCTCCATCGATTTTCATGAAAATTGGTTAGCGGGTGGGGGATACCCTAAGAAACAAAAGTGACATAGTGTCAACTTGCGCTTTTGCCCTGGAGGTGGATTCCAACCCTTCTCGGGGGGTGATTTTTTTTTAATAAAAACAACACTAGGAATCAATAGACACACAAATTTTAAGCAAAATTTGTTATATAAAGTTTTTTGATTAAATCAATACTTTTGGAGTTATTAAAGATCGAAGATCATGTTTTTGCGTGAGAAAAATACATGTCTTAAAGCGGTTTTTCATAATTAAATAAGAAACCATAGGTTTTTACGAAAAATGTCTAATTACCAAAATTAAAGCCAATAAAAAAACAAACTAATTTCTACTCTGAAATACCTTCTTCCTTTATTAATTAAAAGTGAGCTATAGGTGATTGTATATAAATTTTCTTTCGGCGAGTACCTAAGTCTAAGCATTCAAACTTAAATAACGGTAAACCGATGCATTTTAATTTTTATGACATGTACTTCTTTAATACCTTTTAAAGTGCTTAAAAGTACCTTTCTAATGAGAATTTTAAAAAGTTAATAGCTTCAAAATTGAACAAGTTATGATAAAAATAAGATGAAATTTATGGTTATCCCCGAAGACATTTCTTTATTTTAGCATAAGTAATGACCTCAAAAATTTTCTTGGTTTAGAATCCTTAGTTTTGAAAAAAAGAATGATTTAGTAAAATCGAAATTATACAAATTTTCGTAAATGGGGAGTTTCAAAAAAATAATACAACAGCCATTTTGGCATTTCCTTCATTTTAATATTTATTTTATTAAAAACTTTGACCATTATTGGTATTTATTTATAAAGTAACTGAAAGAGTGTCTATTTGTACTTTATTTTGGATAATTAAAAACTTAATTCAAATAGAAAGAAAAAAGAAATTATGGTATAATTTATCAAGCCCCTCTTTTTCCAGTGTCCCCAGTAACAATTTAAAACTTCGGACTGAATTAAATTAAAATTTTCTGGAAATACTTGACACATTCAATTGTTTTTTTGGTTAAATTCTTTACTTTTAAGGCTCAATTTAAAGCGTAAGACTACTTTAATCCATTTAAATTTGCAGTTATCTGTTGTCCCCGGAATAATATGCTATTTCCGGACATTCCAGTTTTGTTACCATAATTTTTTCATGATAACATTCTACTAAAATATATTTTTTGTGTTCTGTTTATGGCGAAACTAATATTCAGTACGATGGGCCATTTTAATACGGCTTGGCTGAGTAATTTTTTCGGTGGTGCAAAGAAATGTGTAATCAGTTGGAATGAACCAAAATTGATAGTCAGGATTGTTACGACTGTTTGATACTTTTTACTATCTTTATTTGTAACATAATAGTTTGTAAAGATAGACTGATTTTTTAACTAAAAGTAAGTGTGTGTAGTTTGATTCAGCGTAAAACAGAAAAAGTTTTACATGTCTTTAAGTGTAAGGTAGACGCATAATGTTACTTCGGTTTTGTTACTGCTTACAGGGTAACATATAGACGGACCGGCAAAGTAACAAAACCGAAAGCACAAAGCTAGTCATACACTGTGGATTTGCATGGTGATAAATTATCTAAGAAGTTTCAATTAAATACAATTTTTGTAAAGTTAAAGATAGCTGATAGTTTGTTTAAAATTTTTGTATTACAAATAGGTATAGAGAGAGGTTAAAAAATTAAAATCCAGAGTAAATTAAGGAAAATTTTACGAAGATTAAATAAAAAAAGAAAAACATATCGGAACTAAATCCAGCTGAGGCAGAAGCTAGAATAGACGAGTGGAGTTAAGCAAAAAATAATTGCTTATTTTAATATAATATTCAATGTCTTGTACACTATGCTATATACTGTCCCTGAATTTATTTAAGATATTTTTAAGATTTTGACGTAAATTTCTATCTTATGAGATATGTCTCCTGTCTTAGCTAAAACACTTAATATTAAGCGTTTTTAATTGCATTCAGATTTTAAACAGCTCAATTTTTGAGAAAGTACTATAAAAAATGGATGTAGTTTTGGAACCCGAAATAAAAATTGGATTTTCTAATCTGTTTTAAAATGTGCAGTGTCTTAATTTTTTATGTAAATAACGTAAAAGAACTGTATTATTTCAATAAATACGTAAGAGTCTCAAAATATATTATAGTTTTATTTCTATTCAACTTTATTATGGTAACGAAACGGACACAAATTTGATACTAATTCACATATTTTTGAATTTTTTACTAGTAAATAGTCTATTAGTCACAAAAAAATATGAAATTTAATAAATTTAGTAATTTTTATTTTGAACATAACTTCAAAAACATTGAACCTTCGTAAAAATTATAAATAACGAAATTTGAGCCTATTTTTTAAGAAATCATTTGATTTTCTTTTGATTTTTATAGGATGAAAAATAACGAATTTTTTTTTTCGTTTAAAGCCTTAAATAAAAACTTAAAGCAATTATTATTCAGACATTGGGTAGTTTACAGGCAGGAGTGAAAAATTTTCGCAAAAAAAACTTTAAAATAAGAAATTAATACTAAGTAAATTAACTGAAAAAATTGGGTTCGAAAACTTAAACCTATTAAGTTTTACTTTTACTTTTAGGGGTTTATATTTCAGTCTTATCCAAAAATTATATCATATAAATACTAAACAAACTCTTTATGTAATGTAAATATACGATTTTAAAACAAAGATATAAAAAAAATGTTTTTTTCACGATTAAAGGGATGGTTGCTAAAAGGAATGAAAAATTAATTATAATATAATCATAAATCATGAATAAAACAATAAAAACATTTATTTTATCAAATGAAACACAATTAATTTAGCCAGAATGGTTAAATCTGCATTTTTTTCTATTTTCAACAAAAGGGGTGGATTTCACCCCTAAAATAAAAAAAACCGCGATACGAGCCTATGTCACTTTTAAAGTAGAGGGCTTAACGTACTTAATCCCAAATTTTCATCCAAATCGATGGAGGTTCAACGAAATCGGAGGTTGCACCTGATTTTTGCCTTCATTTACTGTACTAAAATGGGCTATCTAACACTGAAAGAATCATCAAAATCCGTTGCGTAGTTTTAACGATTAAAGGGAACAAAGGGACATGAGGGAAAAAATGCGACTTTGTTTTATAATAATACTAGCGACCCGCCCCGGCGTCGCACGGGTATAAAATATATAGCCACTGAAAAAATGATTAAAATCGATTGCCTATGATCCTTCACGTGGTCTACTTCTTATCAGTGCCAAATAACATAAAAATTGCTCCAGTAGTTCGCGAGATAAGCCCTTTCAAATAATTTCCCCCGTTTTTTCCACATTCTCCTATTAGTTTTAGCGTGATAAAATATAGCCTGTATCCTTCCTCAATAAAAGGGCTATCTAACACTGAAATAATTTTTCAAATCGGACCAGTAGTTTCTGAGCAGTGCCGTAAATAGCCTTTTTTGCGCCCTGTGCGAGCTTCTATAACTGCGCCCTTGTTTTTTAGGGTTCCGTAGTCAACAAGGAATCCTTATAGTTTCTGTCCGTCCGTCTGTCTGTCTGTCCGCGGTTTTGCTCAGAGACTATAGGACCTGCAAAGCTGTAATTTGGCATGAATGCACATAATATTAGTGATGCCGACAAAATGGTACCTACATGAAATCTTAAAAAAAATATTTTTTTATGGTTCCTTCCCTACATATCAAGCGGGGATGAATTTTGTTTTTCGTGTCGTGTCGTGTCGTGTGGGGTGTCGTTGGATAGGCTTTTTAAAAATATTACGAGTATAGATCATTTTCCGATTAAGGGATTCGTTTGTGAAATATTAACCGATTCGTTGCCACCTTCATTTTCACGAATTCTTACCACAGGCCAAGTAGTTTGTTCGATGACGCGCCAACCAGCTAAGTTAGCTGTTTTTCACATTTTTTCACATTTCACAAGCAACTGCTAAACGGTTGCTTCTGGAAATGTGAAAAAATTCACGGGAGTAGGAAATATGCTGAATTTAAAAGGAAAACTATCACGGCTAAGAAGACTTCATAAGTTATTGAGTAGTCCTAGTAGTCGATCAACTAAAAAAACGTATTCGGCGAAGAATAAAGGAACTTTTCATACACAAATGAAACACAATATTACTTGCACTTTTTCCACTATATTCATAAATTACAATTTAAAGACTTTAAACACGACCGGTTTCGAACTAAATCATCATCAGGTGTATCTACTTAACGTCGGTAGTTTTAAAAGGAACTTTTCCTTCAAATTCCTTTGAAAGTAACTGAGATGATGTTGTTAGTAGTGTAAAACGCTTAACACGTTATAAATACATATACATTCATTGACAGTACAAAAATTAAAAAAAAACTAGCGGTACTACGGAACCCTATATTGCGCGTGGCCCGACACGCACTTGGCCGGTTTTTTTTAGATATTATAGGTACCCAGAGCGATGCTTCCAGGGCCAATGGCGGCAGGCCTCCCTGGTCTGGCCATTCTTGCGCCCCCCCAGAGTCTGCACCCTGTGCCTGGGCACCGGTGGCACCGCCCTATTAACGGCACTGTTCCTGAGATTAGCGCGTTCAAGTTAGCCCTTTTAAATAATTTTCCCCGTTTTTTCCACATTTTCTTCTATTTCTTCGCTCCTATTAGTCTTAGCGTAATAAAATATAGCCTATAGCCTTCCTCGATAAATGGGCTATCTAACACTGAAAGAATAATCAAAATCCGTTGTCGTAGTTTTAAAGATTAAAGGGAACAAAGGGACATGAGGGAAAAAAAGCGACTTTGTTTTATAATAAGTATAGATGTATAGAATATGTATGTATTTGCAAAATGTTACAGCCCATATCTTGAATCTCATTAGATATACAAAAAAGGGCATTTTCAAACAGTAACTATTTGAAATAAAAAAATAAAAATAAAAATATCTTTACTAAACATACAAGGACAGAGCACAGCCAGAGTTTATAACACAAAAGAATAACAATTTGACGAGATTAAAAGCCAATCAAATCGCATGAAAACCCCCTGGCCAGAATTGATTTCGAAATAAGAATTCCAACACATTTATATCGTTCCATAGGTGTGCGAGTGATCGGCATCGCGTACGTGCCGGACCGGCAGCACTCGGCGTTCGCGTGCGCGGTGGGCGGCGGCGGCGACATGGCGGACCACCTGCGCCTGCCGCACCTCCTCTACCGCCGCAACTCCTGGGACGCGCTCGAGCGCCGCAACAAGGAGGCCGACATGACGGCGCTCAGGAGGTAAAGAGATCTTTTATTTAAGGGTCAAATTAGGCAGGTTTCTAAAGTGTCCTTTGACAAGCGGTTATTAATTCCTGTGTTCGAAGGTGTATTTTTTTTGTAATGCATATGAGTCAGTGCTAAAAGGATCTTTTAACGGCCAAACAGTAAAACTATGAAACGAACTGTCGCCAGTGTTTCTGAACCATCACGACCTGCAAACCTTCAACACGAGAGTGTAATACCATATAATAATATTTAGAGGGCTAAAAGGCCGGCAACGCATCTGCAACTCTTCTGATGTTGCGAGTGTCCATGGGTGCTGCCGTCCTGTCAATATCATTTTATATGCTTCCAATATCGGGTGGCCGATCGATCACTGACAATATGCAAAAAAATATCAAAATAATATAATATGACCGATATTTTAAATCCTGTTTGAATTTACATTCTCATTTCCACTTTCATAACCTCACTTTGTTATCAGGTTCATACTCCGCATCAAGCCGCACGTGATCGTGATAGGCGGCGAGTCGCGGGAGGCGCTCAACATCAAACAGGACGTGATGGAGTGCGTGCAGCAGCTGGTGGAGGACGACCAGTTCCCGAGAATTCCCGTCGAGATAGCCGACAACACTATCAGCAAGATATACAGCAATAGTATACGGGGGAGGGTGAGTTTGTTTTTAATAAAATGAGGTTATTGGACCGATTTTATAATCAGCAAGATATAAAACAGTAGTTACGGGGAAGTAGGTTTAAGTTCTGTCTTACAGAAATTATAAGGTCGATTCGCGCTGTCTGGGAGTTATATTGTGTTGTATCTCTGGCTCTTGACATTTTAGAAAGGGATGGGTATGTAAATTAGAAATATGTGGGCATAAGAGTGATATTGGTTCATTACAATAATCATATTTTATTGTTTCTTTTATATACAAATAATAATAATAATAATAAGTTTTATTTTCGTGTCCAATGGCAGTGCAGAAAAACATCTTATTTGAAAATAATTCCCAGAATAAAGGCAAATAAATACCATTTTTGGGTTTTATTTATTTTTAATTTTTTTCCAGAACGACTTCCGCGAATACCCCGAAACTTTGCGGGAGGCGATATGTCAGGCGCGCCTGTTACAAGATCCGCTCATGGAGATCTCCCAGTTATGCGGTCCGGACGAGGAGATACTATGTCTAAGGTACCACCCGCTACAAGACCACTTGGCTAAGGAGGACCTACTAGAAGGCATAGAGCTAGAGTTTGTGAATAGAGTCAATGAAGTCGGTGTAGATGTGAACGAAGCAGTACTAACCGGCCGAGGAACAGAACTACTACAGTTTGTTTGCGGTCTAGGACCAAGAAAAGCACAGGCTCTCATCAAACTATTCAAACAGACCAACCAAAAACTAGAGAACAGAACTCAACTGGTCACAGTGTGTCACATGGGACCCAAAGTGTTCATCAACTGCTCAGGTTTCATAAAAATAGATACGAACAGTCTAGGAGACAGTACGGAGGCGTATGTTGAAGTGTTAGACGGTTCGAGAGTGCACCCCGAAACGTATGAGTGGGCGCGGAAAATGGCCGTCGATGCGTTGGAATATGAGGATGAAGATGCGAACCCCGCGGGGGCTTTAGAAGAAATCCTAGAGGCGCCTGAGAGGTTAAAAGACCTCGACTTAGACGCGTTCGCTGAAGAATTGGAACGGCAGGGCTTCGGTAACAAGAGCATAACGCTCTACGACATTCGAGCGGAATTGAACTCTAGGTATAAGGACCTCAGGGTGCCTTTTAGATCGCCGACCGCGGAGGAGATGTTCGATATACTAACCAAAGAAACCCCGGAGACTTTCTACGTCGGAAAGATGGTTCTGGCGTCAGTGATCGGCATCACGCACAGGAAACCCCAGAAGGAGTTGCTTGATCAAGCCAATCCCGTCAGAAACGACGAGACTGGACTCTGGGAGTGCCCATTCTGTCACAAAAATGACTTCCCCGAGCTATCAGAGGTAAATTTTTATAAGTAAATAAAAATTCTCCTTATTCTATTCGCAATCAAAGTTTAAAATGAATGTTAAAAATAAGACATTGTATGTTTTAAACACAGAACAATAAAAACAGTAGAAATGACATACCACGATTTGTTTACCAGAACCACTGTCGCCAAACTCACACAAACAAACCGAGAATAGACCGTTGCACTACTAACAAACAAATGTTTTGATTGGACGCGTAATTCTAAACCCAAATAAGCCTAAATTTATTAAAACTGAAAACAAAAACACACCTTCACTCCTTTAGAGTTTGCTATGCAATAAACAAAACAGACACTTAAGACATTTCGTATTCGAGCATCAGTTTATTGTGCATTTACTAAAAAGTTTAGCTACTTCACACTAGATGTCAGTATTATAATGTTTACTTCAAAAATAATGCTTTATTTCTCAGTCAATATTCAATAACATTGTTTTTTGGTTTGAATTTTTCTACATATTGTGCATTTACTAAAAAGTTTAGATACTTCACGCTAGATATCAGTATTATAAGCGCAAATAATTTTCATCCAAATATAATTACTTCAAAATTATGCTTTATTTCTCAGGTTACTTAGTTACTTCACGCTAGATGTCAGTATTTTAACGGCAAACAATTTTCATCAAATGTTTACTTCAAAATTAAGATTTATTTCTAAGGTAATAAGATTGTTTTAGGTTTGAATTTGTACAATCGACTACACGTGTTGCCGCGTACAAACAAATGACTCGACTGATGTCGAGTTTGCGTAAGTACTTAACGAGCTGGCGTTACAACGCAAGCTAGTGACACGCGTGCCCCGCCCACTTACCATTTCTACTGTTTTTATTGTTCTGTGGTTTTAAACTACTCTAATTCTATTTCTCTTTATTGATTAAAATTTCTTTATTCCTAGCCTGTTACATTACAAAAGGCACTTGTTATAATTTTATTATAATAAAGACAAAACATTGTGTAGCTACATAAAAGCTGTACCATAGCTACAATATAATTTAATAAAGTATTGTGAGTCTATAGAAATATTTACAATCCAGGTGTGGAACCACTTCGACGCGGGTTCGTGTCCGGGCCAAGCTACGGGGGTGCGAGTCCGGCTCGACAACGGAGTCTCCGGCTACATACACATCAAGAATCTGTCAGACCGACACGTGGCCGACCCGACGGAGCGCGTCCGCATCGGACAGACGATACACTGTCGAGTGCTCAAGATAGATGTGGAGCGGTTCTCGGTCGATTGCTCGTCGAAGTCGTCGGATTTGTTAGATAAGAATAATGAGTGGAGGTTCGTTGTTTTGGTGGTTTTTTGATCGGTGTTGTTGTTAGTGTCTAAACACACTAGGCCGAAGTTGCACCGGCGTAAATTCCGCATGATTACGCCCGCAATGTACTTTAAATTGCCGACGACGACACACTATTCCGTCGCGTTCCGTCCGTATTTTGTATGCGTTTGACATTGCGGACGTTATTTTACGCCGGGTAACTTCGGCCTAGTGTGTTTAGACACTGAGACTTTGTACGGCTTTAAAACAGCCAGAGCTAAATAGTTAATTTGATGCACTAATCATTATAATACATTTCATGAAGAATAGTTATTTAAACTCGCTATTGTCACATAGAAAAACGTTTAATGTAGATTTTGTGCTTTACTATGTGTGCAACTTTTGAATTTTGAACATATTTAATATTTGGTGTTTTTTTCTCTAGTCAATTATGAACATTTTTACTCTGGTCCAACATGTTTGGAAATATATTTTAAATTCAGTCATATTACTGTACACAATCCCCATGTTCCATTTAGCGTTAAAAACAATCAAAACGCTCAAAATGCCTCCTATTTTGAGAGTTTTGATCGTTTTTAACGCTAAATGGAACGCGGGGATTATCATATTGTGTACTCATGTAGTTTACATGTTTTAGGCCGTCAAAGGATCCGTACTACGATCAAGAGAGCGAGGACAAGGACCTGCGTAAGGACGCCGAAGCGAAGCAGACGAAGGAGCGGATGCAGTACGTGAAGCGGGTGATAGTGCATCCCGCCTTCCACAACATATCGTTCGCCGAGGCCGAGAAACTCATGGAGAATATGGCGCAGGGCGAGGTCATCGTGAGGCCGAGTAGCAAGGTCAGTAGTCAGTAGATACAGTTTTGAAGATTTTTCGCGTGGTGTTGGTCAATGCTAGGCGCGGCGAGCGTTATGACTAGAGACCGGATTATATGCATTTGCATATTTTAGCCATTCTCAGCAGTAATAGCATATTTTACCTAAGATCTAGTTATGATGCATATTATGGGTACATTAACAACGTTTTTCATTAATCCTGCGTTCCGAAATGCGACGAAATTTAATAACAATAACAGTTACAAAACATAAGGGCTATTGAGTAATAGTTGTGACTTTTTACTGCATTTCGAATGCAGTCTGTAGCCGTGCGCATCTTTTGTTTTGACAGTTACGATAATGAAATGAAAGATACAGAAGAAAGTCGCGTTTGCTAATTAACTACAAATTAAACGGCAGAACTTTTGCCAGAAATTGTAAGTGCTAACATAGTACCCAAGTTCAAATTCTGCTCAGTTTCCTCAGTGAATGTAGAGCGAACCTTTTCTATTTACAAAAATATTCTAAATGATCATGGACACAATCTGAAAATTTAGAAAAATATTTTGTTGCTTACCTTTACAAAAATTTTCAATAATTTTAATGTCATATTATAATGTTACTGTACGGTCTATTATCGCCTATGAAAAATGAATTTACTAAGCATTCTTCATGCATATTTGCATGCATTTAACAAGCTTTTTAAGTTGCATATAATCCGGTCTCTAGTTATGACTGTCGCGCATGATAATACTAGTAAGAATTGGTCTCGAATTCGTATTAAGAATTAGACCTTGATTCACATTTTTTAAATAGCTCATTACAAAAATATAATTATTGTAAGGTTAACTAATATATTATATTAGTTAAACTTACAATAATATGTAATAATTTTAGAAAACAATACAATTTTAATGTTTTATTTCAGGGCTCGGATCACTTGACTGTCACATGGAAGGTGGCCGATGGAATTTGTCAACATATCGATGTCCGGGAAGAGGGCAAAGAGAACGCGTTTTCATTAGGTAAGATTAGCAGCATCAAAGTAATAATAGATATAATAATTCCGTCATAAACTTAACGACATACGAATGTTTCCAGGTCGCAGCCTCTGGATTCAGGGATCTGAGTTCGAGGACTTAGACGAAATTATAGCGCGGCACGTGACGCCCATGGCGGGGCACGCGCGCGACCTCATCGCGTACAAGTACTACCGGCCGCTCGGCGGCATGCGCGACAAGGCCGAGGAGATCCTCAAGGACGAGAAGGCCAAGAATCCCACCAAAATACACTACGTCATCTCCGCCGCCAAGAACCACCCCGGCCGCTTCCTGCTGTCGTACCTGCCGCGCGCGCGCTGCACGCACGAGTACGTCTCCGTCACGCCCGACGGCTACAAGTTCCGCCAGCGCCTGTTCGACTCCCTGCCCGCGCTGCTCAAGTGGTTCAAGGAGCATTTCCGCGAGCCCCCGCCGCCCGGCACGCCCGCGCAGCGCACCCCCGCCCCCCGCACGCCGCTCCCCTTCGCCGCCATGCACACGCCCGCCGCGCACACGCCCGGCCCCGCCTACATCAACACCCCCTACACGCCCTCCGCGCAGACCCCCTACATGACGCCCTTCGCCGCCACGCCGCGCGCGCCCGACTTCCTGGCGCCGCCCGTGCCGCGCCCGCGCCCCGCCCCCCAGCCCGCCTACGCCGAGCCCGCCGACTGGCAGAAGGCGGCCGAGGACTGGGTGCGGCACCGCACCACGCACGCGCGCGATACGCCGCCCGCGTCGCGTGACCGCGCCCGTCCGCCGCGCCCCGACTCGCGCTCCACGCCGCGGCCCGACGCGCGCTCCACGCCGCGGCAGGACGCGCGCTCCACGCCGCGCCCCGACTTCCGCTCCACGCCGCGCATGGAGCGCACGCCGCACGGGACGCCGCACGGCACGCCGCTGGGCACGCCGCAGTACGACGCGCGCTCCGGGGGCCGGCAGTCGCGCGCGACGTCGGTGCGCAGCACGCCGCACACCAACACGTCGCCGCGCTCCATGTCGCTGGGCGACGCCACGCCGCTCTACGACGAGAACTAGACAAGACTGACCGCACACCTGAGAGTTTATTTTTGTACTGACTGCGCCGCGCCGCGCCGCTCGCGCTGCGACTCTGCACGTGAACATAATCGGATCTATACTTCGTTCGCTGTCCCGGCTTCTGTTTATGTTAGCGACCACCACCGACCACCATGCCGCCCGCGGGCGCGAGTGTAGACAGCGATGTGATAATACGAGGGAGACGTTTTGCGGACACACCGTAACAATTGTTTCGATAGTAATAAATGATTCCTTTTGGGTTTATAGGTAGCGACGTAACTCGTGATCGTATTTAATTGAGCTTATGTAAAAGTTCGTTTCGTTTAGTCTAAGTTGCCCTTCTCTTTCCTAGTTTAAGTATTTTTTCACTGATTGTGGTAATCTTTTTTCAATTTCGAATATGTCTATATTCTTTGTCGTAAAGTTCGATTTGATTAGGTTAAAGTGATTATGGTCGAAACGGACAGGACGGTGAATCGCAATATGTTATACACTGTGTATAAAGTATATTATACTCACACGAGCTGACATTATTTATTATTTAATAGCGAATTCAAAATCTATATTATAAGAGTTAACATTTTATACGAATAATATTTCTCGTCTTGTAATTGCAGCAATAATCGTTTGCAAAATAAACCGTTCGGACACTGCTTGAATATTACAATATATTTTTCAAAATTTACTAAGTAGTGGTACATTTATAATGTTAACCAAAGGTCGAAGAAATAAGAGATAATATAAAATATTAAACGAAGGAATATGAAGTAGTAAAATATCCAAATTTTATTTCTCATAGATGTTCAGAAATAATAATCTCATGAACTTATTCTACGTTTTAATTTTATTACGTTTCTAGGCAATCGTTAAGAAAATAAATTGTAAGCAGGCAAACATTTGAATTACAAATTATGAAATCTCCTTATTTCTTAGACCAAAGGCAACAGCTATAACAAAGAGCTAAGATGTTTAACGCTTGTAAGAGATACACTAGATGTTTGCCTTACAGATGGTTAGTGACATTGGATCGTTGAGTGCGACGGAAATAATAAAGATTATGACGGCTACTCTGTTGTTTTATTACTAGAACAAAGATGTGTTTTACAATGGTTTTACAAAGTATTTCATAAAGGACAGTTCCCATCGAGTTTGAAAGCAATTGTTGATATTGTGGTTTGATTAAAATCTGCTTTTAAAATTGCGTCGTCCTGCGTTAGATTAGAGCACTGCAGCAGGTTGAAGCAAGTTCCAGGCGTCTTGGTGTGGATCCTACGCCTTAGTACCATCGAGGAAGTTGATTCTTAGGCAGTTGGCAGACCAACGTCATTTGGTTGGATCTTGTGAATTCAATGTTAATTGAATGGTTGTCGGCTGGGTTTGACGTAACGCGACCAAACTACGTCGCGTCGTTTCTCCATCGGCCTAGGAATCAACTTCTCTGATAGTACATTGATTAAAAAGCATCTTGCTAAGGACCCTGGCTTTAAATGAGTCTCAAAGGAAAACATGTTACTTCCTCATTCATGTTATGTCGTGCCCATCATTCTATGCAATCAAATACCGTATATGGTCTGTAACATAAAGCATCATATTATGTCGCTTATAATATCTGCTAGACCTTCTATGGTGTTTATAATGATGGTTTAGAAAACCCGGTAGTTTTTATCCATTAACTTGGGGGTATAAAATATTTTACATTCACAAAATAGCTGTAAATAAAGGTATTAATATACACTGTACAAATAACATCCTTCATAGGTTAGCATTCATATACCCTCCATAGTTAGCAGCAAGATATTTTATTTTTAACGCGCAGCTATTTGGTACGCTATGTGTGATTAAGTGTTTTTAAGCTTGTCTCTCTATTGATCGCGGTTTCGATTACCGTAGTAGAACCAATCGGCAATCAACGAACGAAAAGTTTTGTTTTTAGTATTAAAACAATAAATTTCAGGCTAACCAACCGATTGAGAGAAGACGAATGTCTAATCGTCTGTTGTAAAGTTAGTCTTGCTTTCTCTTATGGACTAATAAAAGCTGGTTAAAGTTAAATGAAGTTAAAAGATGGATTAACCATCATTCAACTCTAAGTATTATGTAAAACACCGTTGTATAAGTACTGCATTCTGTGAATAAACGATTTGATTGATTGATTAAACGTGTCGTAATTCTAACAGAAACTTTAAAGTTTCTGTTAGAATAATTATTACGACACGTGTACTTCAGCTGTAGATAACGTATCAGGCATCAGCTGTGATCACTGACCAGTATAAAGCATTGACATTGATCATATCGCCCACGGTGAGCAGCCTCCAGTCCGCCGGAAGTAGGTAAAAGCACACACAAACTCAACAAGTTATATCTAACTGTACGAGGAAAATGTATCCCAAGATCAAGCCTTAATCGGTAGGTAAGTTAAAATTAGTTTTTACGGTATTTTACGGGCCTAAGCCCTAACCACAATAAGAAATTTTCCACGCGCGAGCTCCAAGGAAGGGAATGGCTTGATAGAAGTGAACGATTGGCTGTCATGCACATCAATAGTGAACAAATCACCGGAATATCTATACTAATATTATAAAAGCAAAAGTCTCTGTCTGTTACCTCTTCATGCCCAAAGCACTGAACCGATTTTTAACCCCCGACCAAAAAGAGGGGTGTTATAAGTTTGACGTGTCTGTCTGTCTGTCTGTCTGTCTGCCTGCCTGCCTGCCTGCCTGCTTGCCTGCCTGCCTGCCTGCCTGCCTGCCCGCCCGCCCGAAGCCCGAGCCCCCGGTGCGACACTGGCATTTATGCAAAAAATGCAAAAATGAGTTAAATGTCTAAAAAAGGTCCTAAAGCACCCTTTTACTTGGTGCATTAACGTTACTTCTGTAGTACGCATAGTTTCCGTATGAGGACGTGAGTGTCATTGCCGCTTTGGCGCAAATCACGCGTCGCTGGGAGCAACATTGTTTTATTGGTCAGTTGTGCGCGGTCCTCCTGCCAGTGCATTTTGATTCTGGAGCAATAGTGACCTAAGGTACAGTTGTGACATTATTTCCCCAATATTTAAGTATCTTTCAATGTTTAGTTTTGTACTACCTTGTTTCTTCAATCTTTACGTTTTTTTAAATAAATGTGCCACATAATACACATAAATTAATGAATTTTAATCGATACTTTTGAGTGTTTTTACCTAAAATACATTTTTTGAGTCTTTTTTAGGTATGAGGCCCTATGTTCTTTGTAATTTCAAGTAATCTTTTTTTCTGGTATCTATCTTACTAGAAAATCTCTGAAATGTATTTAACATTGCATATTCTAGTCACCATAGATAGATTTTATGTCAGAAAACCCTGGAGACCAGGCCAAGACCAGAATAATCTAGTCAGATCAACCCAATATTAAGTCGATGCAACTAGTAAAAAGGCTCCAGGAGAGCAACCAGTCTCTAGAAACCGACCAAACCGTGTAGAGGAGTTTCCATCAAGTTGGTCCTTATGATGTCAAAACATTTTGTAATCCAGCATTGAAATGTAGAAAATGTGTAAGGTTGCCTTTTAATGAGTTTGGGAGATTAATAATAACGGTTAAAACCTAATGGGACGAATAATGGCTCTCCAGAGGTGATTGAAGATGGTATACTCACCGTAGAATTATCCGAAGAAGTGATTACAGTAAATCGGGATGAAATTCGAGTCGGGATATTTATCAGCACCAGCATCAGAGACAATTTCTTAGTGATACGATGTTCAATCTCACAAAGTCATGAAAAAGCAACCTTCCACATTTTCCGAATTAATTCAATGCTGGATTACAAAATGTTTTGATATCATAAGGACCAACTTGATGGAAACTCCTCTACATGGTTTGGTCGGTTTCTAGAGACTGGTTGCTCTCCTGGAGCCTTTTTACTAGTTGCATCGACTGAATATTGGGTTGATTTAACCAGATTATTCTGGTTTTGGCCTGGTCTCCAAGGATTTAAAGATTGTAGCCATATAACTTTTCTGTGGCCATAGAAAAGCAAAATTTTTCGTAGAAACGAAAAAAACCCGGAAAGTTTTTTTATGTTTTATTAAAGAACATAAAATAAGCTAGAATTATTTTATTGAATATCTTCAAAAATCCTGATAAATTTCATAAAATACAAATATCCCTAGCCTTAGTTGATGTGTGTTTTTTAAATCTTTAGAAGCTCATAGCATGGGAATGATTGGAGATAGATACATAGTGTAAATGACATAGTTGTAGTAAATTTTATTAACTTTTATTATGTACCAGACACTTTTTCTTTACGACGTACCGTTTTAAAGATATGAGCCAAAAACTAAAAAACGGGAACTTTAACCCCCTCCCCCGACCCCGGCTCACCCCCTAGGGGCGGGGACTTTTAGTATGTTTATCTGCTAGGCATCCTAAGCACATTTCTGAAGAAATTGCTTAGGTTGCAGCTCATGCACTCTATACCTGCTTTATTAAGTGGACTAGTACTAAACTTATGTAGAAATGTTAAGAAGTACAAAGTTTTTTATGTTTATTTTGAAGAGTTTTGACTTGTTTTATTTTTTTCGTTAATAACAGTATTTATGTGGGAATATGTGGAGGCTAAAGGAAGATCTTCCGACCGAGCGAGGTGGTATGCTCGGTCAGGCCGAAGCCCACGTGATACATTTCAGCTGTCGTATACATACCGACGCGCTCAGAAAACTTCGATAGCGCGATGCAGGAATGTTAGGCGAATTGTGGGTACCGCCACATCACTCCCCCCCGAAGACCGTAGGTCGAATCTTGAAGTCTTGTCGCTTGAGTCGCCAGTGCCAGAGAGTTCCAGTGAGTCGGAACTGTTGCAGTGAGTCCCAGTGAGTCGGAACTATAAGCTGCTGCACGGGATCCAGTGAGTCGGATAAGCTGCCGTGCGGGGCCGATGCTACGTGCTGACCAGGAGAGATGTGCTCTGCTTGCTGACCGGTCGGTGTAGTGAGAAAGCCCGATGATGCCGATGCGGAGTCGCCCAGGCCGCGGTACATTGCGGCTAGTGGACGATGTACCCGATGAGGCGATGCTGGCTGGCGCGGTGCGGAGGGGCGGGGAGTGATGATGATGAAGGAGGCGTGTTCTGTCGAGGGTCACCAATGTGGGAATATGTGGAGGCTAAAGGAAGATCTTCCGACCGAGCGAGGTGGTATGCTCGGTCAGGCCGAAGCTCACGTGATACATTTCAGCTGTCGTATACATACCGACGCGCTCAGAAAACTTCGATAGCGCGATGCAGGAATGTTAGGCGAATTGTGGGTACCGCCACACGTATTTATAATTTAAAATAAAACTTAGTAAACACTTTGTTCTTGTTTTCTTTGTAACTCAGTGTGTCACAACTACAGTTATATTTTTTCGTTAGAGCCACAACGTCACTTCTGAGGGGGTTGGAAGGCTTAAATAATAGTATAGTATATATTTTACAATATAAAGTGATTAATATTTATCAAAAAGTAAAGTTAAAAGTTGACGTTGTAGTATAAGCTGTTCATTTCATCTATATATTCTTAGGTCATTGTTTTGTGAGGTGTCAAAGTTTTAAATGCTTCTCCTGAAAAACTACATTTTTGCATAAGTGCCAGTGTCGCACCGGGGGTGCGAATTATTATGACATTTTAATGTCTTAATAATTCGCACCCCCGTCTTAATAATTATTTAAAAATTTTGTAAACATAAGCAATCAAATATTTTTCTAAATTTTCAGTGGTAAGATTGTGTCTAAGATCATTTAGAATATTTTTGTAAATAGAAAAGGTTCGATCCACATTCACTGAGGAAACTGAGCAGAATTTGAACTTGGACTTACAGTTTCTTGCAAAAATTCTGCCGTCCCATAAATTTGTAGTTAGCGAGCGCGACATTCTTCTGTATCTTTCATTTTATTATCGTAACTGTCAAAACAAAAGACGCGCACTGCTACAGACTGTATTTCAAATGCAGTAAAAAGTCACAACTATTACTCAATAGCCCTTATGTTTTGTAACTGTTACGAGTATTGTTTTTTTATTTTATTAATTTATTAATTTATTTATTTCCATACTTATTTCTACCATTACAGGTTGACCCCAATGCGATAGAAATATACAAATAAAAAACTTACCACTTAAATAATATACAAAAAAATGATTGTACCTTAATTAAACTGAACAGTAACTTATTTTATACATAGCAATCCTTGTGAGTTCACTCTGAGCACAGCAGAAAACGTCAGTTTCCGACGCAACTATATTAATATAGCGCAGTGCCCGCGTCAGCGGCGCCTGCTGCAAGAGGTTGGTGCGGGCGCGGGGCTCTGCGAGCAGGGGAGGTCGTCTTCGCCTCCACACGTACTTGTCTGGCACGTTAAGGTTGACCCGTGCTAGTATATCCGGGTTGTACAGGAGACCTCTCATAATCCGAACCACAAACAAGACCAGCGCCAGTTCCCTCCTGACCCGCAGCTGCGTATACCCTACCATACCGAGCACGAACAACGTTGGGTAAGACAGGGGATAGAAGGGATATACACCGTACAGTCGTAGATACAGGAATCTAGCAAACTTGTTCTGTATTTTTTCCACCATCTTACTATATTTAATCTCGTGAGGCGACAATACCATAGAACAAGTTTCCAGGTGACTTCTCACTAGAGCATTATATAGAACCATTATGGCATAAACATTTTTAAAACCACGCGCCGTACGCAATATAAAGCCCAAATTCCTATAGGCCTTTGTACATATATCACTAATATGGTCCTTAAAATTTAACGTTGTGGTCAGTTTTACACCCAGGTTTTTTACGTCTGACACCCTGTGTATATCCTTCTGGCCGATCCGGTAATTATATACAACAGGAGATGTCGCCCTGGTAAAAGATATAGCTACACACTTTTTAATATTAAATTCCAAATGATTTTGTTTGCTCCAACTTAGCACTCTGTCTATATCTGCTTGGAGTCTAATGCAGTCCAGAATACTTCTAATCAACAAATATAATTTAAAATCATCTGCATATAATAAATGTTTCGCTACCCTTACGACATCTCTTAAATCGTTTATCATGATGATAAACTGAAGAGGTCCCAAATTACTGCCTTGGCTTACTCCCGACCACGTATAGTAGCAATCAGACTTATAACCACCATATTCCACAAATTGTCGTCTATCTTTTAAATAGCTAGCGAAAAATTTAAGAAGGCGCTCTGAAAAACCGAACCTTGCAAGTTTAGTTAATAGTATGTCATTATCGACCAAATCGAAGGCTTTTTTATAATCGAAATATACTGCATCGATTTGGGCCCCACTATCTACCGCTGGTATTAAATCCGACATGTAGGACATAAGGTTAGTAGAGGTACTTCTGGTAGGCCGAAATCCATGCTGCGCGTCCGACATTCGAGACTGAACCTGTGAACCTGTGATTCGAGCGTGTAATATCGACTCGAATATCTTAGCCGGAGAAGACAGAACTGCCACTGGTCTAAAATTTGTTATTAAATTTGTTCGCGTTTCGGAACGCAGGATTACTGAAAAACGTAAATAATATGCATCATAACTAGATGTTAGGTAAAATATGCTATTACCGCTGAGAATTGCTAAAATATGCAAATGCATATGCAAATATGCATTTGCATATAATCCGGTCTCTACTTATGAATATATAAGTACACATTATTGGAAAGTTGACCTGGTGCTGCAGCATCACCTGGTAATCAATAGGATACCTAACTCTTCACCAACCTGGAGCAGAGGTTTCGTGTTTGGGCTCATTTTAATTGTGACATCCAGTAAGACGTAGATAAACAGTAAATATTTGCATGCTGCTGCCGCAGCATCACCTGGGTTCTATAGGAGCCGAGCTCCATAAAAACCCAAAGTGGAGGTTTCATGTTTGGGCTCATATTGACGGCCTCATCCAAGAGGACATATTTTATAGATGGTATTCATTGAGATATGATCCTGTTGATAGGAATAAGGTATTCCGAACAAGTTTAAAAAGCATAAAATAAAATTAAATTAAGAAATTTAAAAAAGCCCCCGCCATCAAATCTTTAAAAAGTAATGAAATAATATTTACTGACTTTAAGTTTAAATAATTCCTAAGAGTTAAGTAATATTTTAGTCCATAAATGTTGTCAAGGTGTGTCGGGGGACCGCTAATGTAGTCTATGTTTGATTTCACATAACATGGGTCAGTTCTTTTGTTGAAACGTTGTCGTAGTTTACTTGGCGGTCCCCCGACACACCGTGACAACATTTATGGACTAAAATATTACTTAACTCTTAGGAATTATTTAAACTTAAAGTCAGTAAATATTATTTCATTACTTTTTAAAGATTTATGGCGGGGGTTCTTTTTAATTTCTTAATTTAATTTTATGCTGTTTGGTATGGAGATACCTACTTTAAGTTCCGGAAAAATGTACGGTTCCAACGCAAATTTTTGCGCAACGTAGTTACGGGCATCAACTAGCTCTTTTTTTTAAATATAGTAGATATGGCCTAAAGTAAGAAGCCTATACACATACAAAAACTGAATTTTTCATCATACCATGGATGGGATAATTTAATTCTCTTTCAAACAGTGTTTTACACTTAAATTATCAGTCGCCATTAAGGACAATTGGATAAGTGGTGAGTGCCGACCGTGCCGACATTCGTGACGGTGAATATTCACGATTGTATACAAGTGTTAGTTTGTAAACTACAAGTTAAAGTCTGTCCAAACTTATTTAATTAAAATAACAATTCATAGAATTTCATACACATTTTGTCATTTTATATGAAATTTTGTGCATCAATTTGCGGTTTGGATTTTAACCAAAATATAATATTCTCACCTAGGCTGTATGATGTAGTTTCATCCACATGAGATGTAGGTTTTAAAATTACAGAGTATTTATTATTATAGTGTAGGTATTTCAAATTCGAAAAATATACTTAACCCTCTTTTGGCGCAGTAGCACAGAATACATATTAGTACAAGCAGTAGGGTAAAAAAGGTACACTTACAAGAAAGTGTTACTTTCACTGGTGAGTGGTGATGCTACAGAGTACAGAGTCTCGTAGACGCTCTACGCCGTAGGCTGTAATCCGAAAACTATGAAACAAAAACAATAAAATTAATTCTACAGGCTCATATTTAATTCATTAATGGGAAGAATAATCTATATTAATTTAATTTAATTTAATTTTAACAGGCTAGCAACGGCCGTCTTCTAATATAATATTTATTACGTCATTGCTACAGCTTAGTAGGCAAGCGCCATAACCATCTCCGTAATTCTTCATCGTATTTCCGCTCTCTTATTTTTATCTACGGTAACTTAATCAAACTTTATACTGAAGGTATCTAAGTTAATATAAATTACTAGCTGTCCCGGCAAACGTTGCTTTGCCATAATAATATAAAGTATTTCGCCCATACTATTTTTGTATTGAAATGACTAAATAAGTATGTCGCCATGGCAACGTCGATCGCTATCTCGTCGCACAAACAATGGTCGCCGTCAGTCTCAGGTTGTAATAATTTACTATTATTTATTCAACAAATGCACTTATCAATATATAAAGTACCCAGTAGCCGATTCTCAGACCTACTGAATATGCATATAAAATTTGGTAAAAATCAGTAAAGCCGTCTCGGAGGAGTTCGTGGACTAACATTGTGACACGAGAATTTTATATATAAGATAATGCACTTACATGTAGGTAGGTACCATCAGAGAAATTGCTTCACAGGCAGACGACGCCGGACCTAAATTATTTTTTATTCTGATATTTTTTCGAAATTGTGAATATGTACTGTACTGTAGTTCTTTTACCAACGCATAATCTTACACCCAAAGTATCCGTAGTAGATTTTAAACTCTACTATGTTTTTAATAATACGAAGCCAGAAGGTCATCATTTGACCTTTTGTGTCAATATCTAAAACATAGAAGACCTTGTATTTTTCCTGCAGGGTACCTATCATATTTAATTATTAGATTAGACGATTTTCCTTTTACTAAACCAGCATTTGTTTTACAGATGTCCTTCTTTTGTTATCATTTAACGACGAAATTTTTATCATTTAACACTGGCAGAGAGGCAATGCTCAATGCCTGATTTTGTATGGAAGTGGAGCACAAACGAAATAGAATAGCTATTTCGTTTTGGCCAAAATCAATAATAATAATATCTATGGACGCTTGACACCACGTCAGTCTGGCCCCGTGCTAAGTACCTGAAGGACTTGTGTTACGGGTACCAGACAACGGAAATATATTTAATACTTTTATACTATACAAATATTTAAGATTTTTAATTATATGATACATATATTTAATACACAACCATGACCCAGGAACTTTGAAACTTTTTGTTCCGTCGGCGGGATTCGAACCCGCGTCGAGGTCGTCAGAACCTATACAGTGTGTTTGTGTAAACACCGTTATCCTTGAAACCATCAAATGAGCCCGTCAAAATGAATAACTTTTTCTGCCGTCTTCATACCCATACGGATGCCCGGATCGGCAATTTGTATGGGTATGAAGACAGATTTTTTTTAATTCCCAGCATTGTTCTCATAGAAAAAGTTGTTCATTTTGACGGGCTCATTTGACGGTTTCAAGGACAACGGTGTTTACACAAACATCTTGTATAATACAAAACGGATTTTCCAAAATATTACTCAATAACTTTTACGAATAAAGCAAAAACCCTTAGTAACATAATTTATTGCAGAATACCTCTTTAAACAATGCAAATTATATATTAGTATTATTACCCACGTAAGCAATAAAGCAAATTATTATAATAACTATACTGAGTATATTTGCAATATTATAATATTATGCGATACTTATTTCAAATATTTAATCCATTTCGAACTCATAAAACAAACCATAGGATAATGAAACCGGTCAAGCGCGAGAGCCGCCGTAGCGCGTAGCAGTTCCGTAGCAAGTATTACTGCCTACTGTTTATTGTCTCAGCTATCAAGTGGATTCCATTTGTGATTTTAGATTTTGTTTTTATTTATACCTACTCAAACAAAGCGCCGGTATTTTTGTATATTTTACAAAATATTTATCAATAAAAGTAAGAAAAAAATTATTAGTAGCTACGTTCTTAATCCTTTTCAAATACAGTACTGTCTGTAGCAGTTTGTAACATCGAAGTTCTCGCATATATCTAAACGGATTTTGATTTTTTTGAAAGGAAATTTTCAAGCAAAGACTTATTTGCGAAAATATTAGCCACCGCCATTGCTTACTGCTTTATAACGTTTTTGCATTGGCCTCGGAACCCTAAAACAACATCTTCGATTGAATCGTAATCACTATCTCAAAACCCGCGCGAGCGCGCTACCACTCACACGCGCCATCTTACGGTTTTAACTTTTTAACTAGTGTTCGAAATAATAAAAAAGGTAGTTTGACAGTTATTAATTTAGCGGGAATTATAAAATATAATGTGAAAGGTTTAAAAAAGTAAAACAAGGTATCGAGCTATTTTCTACGCAGGGAGAAAGGAGCGGTATTTTTGCCTGTAGTGTGTAAATATGTAAATTTAGAAATGCAAAATAGTGTTCGATTTTAATTATTGAAAAATAAGATTTTCGATTTAATGATTCATGATAGGTATAAGTTATAACTACTTATAACACAAGTCAGAAAAAAATAAAATTAGAAAGTTTTCCATTTTCTATATGCATATTTTTGAAGTGAAAACTTCTTTAGCGGCGTTGAGCACTTTTGTGGGATGGGTAAAAACTATGAAACTCGCGTCAGATGCTCGTGCTGATCGAAAAACCGTAAGACGGTTGGAGAGTAGTGTTGTAACATTGAAATCGATTAATCGAACAATCGATTGTTTTTTTCGATTGTCGATATTTTTTAATCGATTTCGATTTTAATCGGGTTTCGATTAATTTAAAAAAATCGATTTTCATAAAAAATTGGTTAAAAATTTAATCGATTGCAAGGGTTTCGATTAATTAAAATAATCGATTTTTTTAAAATCGATTTTCATAAAAAATGTGTTAAAAAAATTGTAAGGGTTTCGATTAATTAAAAAAATCAATTTTTAAAAATCGATTTTCATAAAAAATGGGTTAAAAATTTAATCGATTGTAAGGGTTTCGATTAATTAAAAAAATCTATTTTTTTAAAATCGATTTTCATAAAAAATGGGTTAAAAAAATGCACAACGTTAATAATCAAGTTTTCACTTCTGCCGGCACTCCCGGAGTGCAACCCGTCTTTTTTTTATTTATAAATCAATAATTATTATTGTTATTAGTGCTGTTCATAATAGGTATGTTATGGATAAATACAATAAACTGTTACCTCCAGTAAACTATTTTACCTAACTATTAGTTTTCGGTATCCGCGACTCGCGAGGTCCTTAAAAAATAAGGATTTACTTAATAAGTAAACGAAATTGAATAATGTAGAAAGTGGACAAGTCGAAATACTGTATACCGTATAACATTTTACCGTTATATAATATACAGGTTTATATAAATTAATAATAATCAAGAACCTGCTAGGACACAGAATACGCAGAAGTTAACACCTAGGGCCTGATTACACCTGGGTATGGAGTAGAGGTGAGACCTAGTGCTCTCGGTCAAGTGGATGGATGTGCTCGGCCGAGGGCACTGTCTCGCCACTCTAATCAGGCTCTTAGGTAGTATAATATTTTTTACGAGAACTAAGTATTATATGACTTAAAACCATATTATAAGATAGCGTTTGTGCAACCTGGGTGTTTACTTACCAGCAATTTTTCTTCTAGCGATAATCGACACCATAGGTTTCTCTTATATTCTCGGCTTGTTGTGTTGACGTGACGTACCTATGCTCTTTTCAAAGAATCTCCAAACAAAGTTTCAACCAAATCGGTTCTGCAATTTAAGCGTGAAGAGGTAACAGACCAATACATACTACATTTATAATATTTAACTGTAGGTCATTCTACTCATTGTTTGAAGTCAAAACTCAAAACACTGGGCTCTTACGTCAACACCGCATTTTGAACTCATAATATTGTGTTAAATTGGATCTCAAACTCAAACAAAAAGACATGCAAGCCAATATACAGAGTGCAATTAAACCTTCCTGCCAAATTTTTTCCAGGGCTTAGGTATCATTAGGAGAGTCCATTTAACCAAAAAAAATTGGGTGTTATTTTTTTTCAATGATATATTTTATCCCATTTAAAATCGTTGCAGAATGGTCACTCGCAGCGCGGGGGTATGAGAGGGATGAGGCGCGCGCGCAGGGGCACGTCACGCGCGGCCGACGCATTGTGTTCATTCATTGTAGTGTTTTTAGGATAACTTTCGGAAGCTATTTCTCAACATTTTAGTACTGAGTGACTATAAAAGAAAAAATACGTGTATTTTTATTTTTAACAAGGATCAATATATCAAAATTTGGCAGGAAGGTTTAATTGCACCCTGTAGATATGTTTCGAAAACTATCCCGGCGGTAAGGCTGATAGGCCCGAACGCGCGGTTTCGCGGATACACCGCGAGATTACAAGCAAAAATATGTAACGAATAGCGACGGTCGCGCGCTGTTTACATATTTTTTTTAATAAGGACGCTTCACACCACATCAGTCTGGACTCTGGCCCCGTGGCACGTACCTGAAGGACTTGTGTTACAGGTACCAGACATCGGAAATATATTTTATACTTTTATACTATACATATTATATTTAAGATTTTTATTATATCATACACATATTTAATACACATCCAGACCCGGGAACGTTGAAAACTTTTTGTTCCGTCAGCGGGATTCAACCAAATGCTTGAAATAGCAGTGTAGGCGTTTCAGCGGACGCATATAAATCCGGCCTAAGAACATGCGCAAGCAACTCACACGAGCTATCTTTTTTAAATAACTACCTTTAAAGGGATACCAAGAATATAACTAATAGAAATCGTAAAAACTCTAAGGGGCCTGTTTCACGAGTTTCTGATAAAGTGCCGAATAGGCTACTCACAACTTTTTTGACAGATTATAGATATAGATTATAGATATAGGTATAGATATAAATATAGATAGCCTATTCAGCACTTATCAGGAAGTGGTGAAACAGGCCCTTAATCTTATAATACGGAAGGTGTCCGAAACATAGGCATCTCGTTTTTCAAGTTTTCCTTCTGTTTCCGCGACTTTTCGATAATTTATTCTAAATGTTACGGAAATTAGGCAAATGACTCAATGATTTTAGTTCTATAGTTTCAAATATGTATAATTGTATAATCCAAACGAGTTTTGAGGTAAGTAACCTATTCAGTTGTTTTAGAAGTTACAAAATCTTAGTTGTTTTGTATCATGGTTTAAGTACGGTCAATCCTAACAATAAACCAGTTTTTCCAAAAGGCAAGTAGTTCTGCAAGTGACATTTAGGTTTTGAGGAACACTCTGTAGAATTAAATTGCTTACCTGGTGTCTGTGCCTTTTTGTCTAAATAACTAATTGATACTTATGCATGTTTTTGGTATACATACGTGATACGTCTATGTGCCTGAGGTGGGGGGGGGGGGGGGGGAGGCCACCAAGGTGATGCCCGCAACATCGTAGCGCCAAAACTCTCTTAAGGCGACGCCTTGATAATTTGGCTGTAGCGATGCCGATTTTTCTCAGCAATGACTAAAGCTAAGAAATTGAAGTTCATTGTCAGTATTCATCATGTCTTTGTCTTTGAATTGCCCATAGCATAACACGATTGGACAACTTTTATAGCACAGAATAATCAATCGAAAAGACCTCTGTAAAAAAAGGGATTTCTATTTTTCCAACAGAGGAGAGTGATTTAAGGTTCCAAAATTTGTACATAAATTGGTTCAAGCATGCACTTTAATTTGTGCATAGCTTATATGAAATGCATTTATGGTTTTTAAATTATGCGACAAAAACCATTTTGCCGCTTACGCCCTTTCCATTTTTTGCTGTTCCATTGCTTGTTTTCTATGAGAGGCCGGGCCGGCCTCTCATAGAAAACAAGCAATCTAAAACATATCCAACACGGTTTCTTACTTTAACGCTGCGTCACCTTAACGCGAGGGACCGTAAATTTTTCCGGTATAAGTCCTTTCCCGGGACAATAACAGACAGACAGATAAACTTTCGCAATTATAATATTATGGATTTTTCAACAATACAACAATCAAAATCATTAAAATACTCTACATAGAGTTCGTACAAAAGGTGATCTAATATATCGGTGGATTATATTTTTTCGATGTGTTGGTATTATGTTATACTCAATTTAATGAAACCGTGTTCATAGTTCGGACTTCGGAAAATCCTAAGTGTAGGAGGAAAAACCGGGAAGTTTCCTCATGCTAATACAAAAAGT
Organism: Polyommatus iphigenia; assembly: GCA_963422495.1. Taxonomy (NCBI): domain Eukaryota; kingdom Metazoa; phylum Arthropoda; class Insecta; order Lepidoptera; family Lycaenidae; genus Polyommatus; species Polyommatus iphigenia. Next base: position 714,754 of record OY730184.1, on the reverse strand, counting down.
TTTTAGAGTCTGTGTGTATCGATGCACACCTACAGAGCTGCATATATTATGCTTAATGGATAAGGACTATCAAAACTTCTTGGCATAAATAGTATCAATATCTACAGGATGTAACAAAACAAAGTGATATTATCACTTTAAAGTGTGTATAGAGTTCACTATGAAAGTAGCTCGTTGAAAGAGTAACTTTTTTATCTTTTGTATGGACAAATTCATGACGCTGGTGCTGGGACTACTCGGGAGTGATGACAGAAGTAAAAATGAAAAAATGGGAGTTCCATAAAGCTTATCATTACGTTTTACGTAACTAAGTCAAAAATAACCCTTTTTATTAGGTCTTTTTCATAATCAACATTCTTATTATCACACACTCAATTCACTCATTTTTTATTTATTATTTAAATCTTATCTAACAACAGTCATATTTAATAGCACTTAATAGACTTAATGAGGTTAATTATTATTGTATGTTGTTTTAACAACTTTGATTAATTATTTACGTTATTATGTTATTATCTACGCACTGTAATTATTCTTTAATTAATTTTTAAGCGAAGTCAAATGATCAAATTAAGATAACTTTTTGTGTCAGCTAAAAATAATGTCGAACCTTTTTTTTTACAATTTTATTACGATCATTTTTTATTTCTAATCGAATGCGGCGAAGCAAAAAAGAATGTTAATAATTTTGGCACTTTATAATACATATTTGTATTTACCATACCATAAACTATGTTGCAAAACTTCAAAATTTTTCGTTTCTAGAATCTAGATCCATCTAGGACTATAAGGCATGTTTTTGTAGGCTCATAACAAAAACTTAGTGCTTCACGGCTATTAATGCTCAGGTGTCATCAGCACCAAGGTTCCACTTCCGACATAATACAAAAAGTATATCACGAGGCCAAAATGTTCAAAAAGCGGCTTTATTAATCTTTATTAATTACGTTATTGCGAGTCAGTAATATATCAGTTTTTACTCGACTACGGCGAAGATAGAAGGGTAATGATTTTGGCAGTGTATGTTTATTTTATAGTAGCATAGAAATAATTCGATTCTGATTTCGATAAATAATGTCACGGGTATAAGAGGCACAATACAAGATGTAACAAAACACAGTGAAAATATTTTAGGGTGTGTATGTGCTCTTTGTAAAGAGTTCACTGGGAAAGTAGCAGCGCTGAAAGAGTAACCTTTTTAAACTTTTGTATGGGAAGACTCATGACGTTGCGCGTTGTGGCGCTTGCCCATACAAATGACAAAAATTAATTTGCTCTGTCAGCGCTGCTACTTTCACCGTGAACTCTTTATAAGGGATTTACACCCACCCTAAAGTATTATAACTTAGTTTTGTTACACTCTGTATAAACTGCGTAGTGTGGTTATAAAGTTTTAAACTTTTGATATAAAAGATGAATATTAGTTACCGTATAAACGGCCTACAGTTGCCTATTTAGTGATAATTTAGAGAGAAAATATTATGTCTCTATCACTCAGTATAAACAGTGATAAATCTTTCGGATAAAGTATTTGTTGAAGTTGAAAGAAAGGACTGATAGCTAGTTAATTATTACTAAACAAATAGATTCGGTTACCCAAATAGAATAATAATTTATTCTACTGTGTCCAAATACATGCCAGATTATGTTTATGAATAAATATACAATAAAAGAGTTATTCCATGGTTGTAATACATAATATTATATCAGTCCGTTTTTAGCTGACCACAGTGAAAAGCCAACCAAAAGGAAAGGTAATGATTTGGTGGATTGTGTTAAACTTTGTAACCTTAGACGGAGCAATAAAGATTCTCCCACGGTACTTAGTGCTATCTGTCGTTAATCGCAAATCCTTGTTATTCACATTACTCAATATGCTTAGGTTAGGCCTAATAAATTATAGTTTTCATTTCGGTTACATTAGCCGATTTAATTTCAAACCAAACCTGAAGAGAACTAATATTATTATAATGCCCAAGTGTGTGATCAATACATAGGAATACTCTCTATTCCTTTTACTCTCGATCAGCCGCAAGACTGACTACATGTCTCAGACGTATAGATTTCGTATCACGCGTTCATTTATGTTTTTTTTTTCATTTCATTTTTTTTCACTTCATTTGAAAAATACTCTTTATTGCTTTTGCGAGAATTGAACTTAAAACCTCCGAATTCAGAGCTAATTACTAAGCCTCTGAACCACAGAGGAGAAAAATGCCCATGTAAATTAGTGTTGATATATAATGCTATCTAGGTCAAGGTACCAAAAATAAAACCTAAATAATATATTCAAAAGAGTTTATCTCAGTTTATAAGTTGCCCTTGGTCGGATTATACCCGTATGCATTCAGCATCGTGCTAATGTTTACTTAGCATTGTAGTAGAAACTAGGAACGTAGATTAACGTTTAATCTATACTAACATTGTAAATGCAAGAGCTGTTACCTCTTTACGATCTACTAAACCGATTTGGATAAAATTTGGTATGGAGGAGATATTTTGAGTTTTGGAAAAGGACCTTAGTTTTATAAAAATTAAAGGCAGAAAACACTTAAGACCATTTTCATCAAACTTTTCGTTCACGATTTTAAGGGTCTACCTAGGTCCTAGAAACTTTTTTGTCTTTGAGGAATTTAAGGGTCTAGGACCTAGACCAGGGGTCACCAATTAGTTTCGCCTGAGGTCCATTTTAAGAAATGAAATGACCTTCGCAGTCCACACATTTTATAAAAAAAAATATTAAACATCTAAGGTCACTTCGGAAATTACAAAGGTATTAATTTTTCATATTATTATCGATGAGAAAAATAACACTTTTTGTAGCTCTTTTTCTCTGATTTTTGGAGTGAAATTGGTGCAAGCTATTGATATTAATTCCTGGAGATTTTCATCAGTAAGTCGAGACCGAAATTTATTTTTAACAAAGTTCATCAGAAGATGAACTTCGTTTAAAATATTTAAGAGGGGCTCCCATACAACTTTTATGCTCGATATCAATAATGACAACAGGTAGGAAGTTGAAATTTTCACAAATTCCTCAATCGTATAATTATGTTCTTTAATAATTAATAATAAAATTAAAAACTAATGAACTATTTTTTCTCTATAACGATTAACGGTACGGAACCCTCCGTCCGTCTTGCACTTGGCCGATTTTTTAAGCTTTTGTATGGGCAAACTCATGACAATAACACAGTATAGCAATATATATCCCTACAGTAATGAAACGCCTTTGATGTCGCACGATGCCGCCACCGGTGTAGGTACCGAGCAGATATGCCAGGGTTGCCACGAAACGGAAAATAAAATAAAAATAAAATATTGTGCTTGTAATGTTATCATTTAATCTGTTTAATCAGCATGTTATATTACATATGTCGTATTGCCAGATATTTACGTGAAAATTTATTTTTAGATGATTTTAGTTCTCTATTTAAAAATTTGATTAAATAATGAAGACGCATTCGAATAAACAATCTTATTTAAAAAAACGTGAGGAAAACATGAGCATGGCCGTGATTTAAACTCTACGGAACTAAGAACATTAAATAATTTCTCTGAAATATTGTTTCCAACATACGACCGGTAATTTAGCCTAAATTGGGCTTCCAAATTGCTACAATACTGAACAAAGTCATCTGGGGGTACTTGTAATCCACCAAAAGAATCATGCCGGGTATCATATGCACGTTTACGTAAATATAAATTATTTGTTGTTGGTTGGTCAGAATAACTTGACGCGTAGTTTATCATGGATAAACACTTGTGTTCATCTACGCAACGCCGCAATAGATAACCACAAGTATATAAAAAACTATTCTGCTCAGGAATATCAAAGGTCATTGAACTGGTGTGGGTCGTCGGCTGGGTTACCTCTTCGTTGTGTGTGACCGTGCATTTATTCTCCATAAAATTACCATATTCTAATAACACAGTATCAAAATCGTCGGAGCAATTACTTCCGCTACATAATTTTGTTATTTGGCATGAAAAAGATTTTCGGAATGCTCGTTCAAACTGAACACATGTTGGTTCCCTACAGTTGCCACCAGCTTGACGAATAACGCCAAAAAAAATTTCTAGGCAGTCGTTATTTAGTCTTCGCGTCAATAAATAATATTTATCAAAACCAGACTCATTCTTCAAATCATCATACAAAAAGATAATGGAATTTATTGTAATTAAAAATCCTTTGATGAATTTTATTATAGTTGTAACATCTTTGCCAGTATCTTTCTGTCGCACTTTAAGACTATTCAATAAATTTTTCGCTTTACTCAACAAATTTCGCTGTAATTCGTTATTTTCATATGGCTTATTGTACGGATTTGGGGAAAAAAGATTGTTAGAATTTAATAAATCAAAAAGTTTATTCATTGTATCTATAAAGTCAACAGTGCCATCATGTGTGTTCAAAGTACCTTTATTGGTGTAAGTCTCCACTGCTGCTTTAACAGAATTGCTAAGAACTTGTGTAGCCAGATGTACTTTTTGTTTTTGAAAATTGTTTGGTGATAGGTGGGAATCTGTTAATTTAGGAGCACACCGAAAATCTTTTTGTTTGTCTAATTGATAGCATTTATAGATGTCATCCCAACAAGAAATTTTACCATTAAATTCAAAATTATACTTCATCAAATTATTCCTCACGGACTTTATTAGATGAGGAACATCAAAGATATAATAATTTTTTTTTCCATCTATATGAAAATATGGAGTTTCTTTCGATATCCCTTTCGAATTGGCAAACTTCACAAAATCGGACCCTTGATCAGACACAATAGTTCTTATATTAAAGCCCAAATCAAATAATTGTCTTACCATATTTATTAACCATTCCTCCAATTGTTCATCGATTTTACTACTCGTTAGGAAAGCATACCCTATTACTTGTTTCCAATTACCTATTATACCTCGCAGCATTATTGTAAAAGCATAACCAGCTGCATATGGGCTTTGAATATCATCAATTTCGTGTACACCTATTATTTTATCTCTGCGTATGTCAAAAAAAGTGAATATTTCAAACTCATTTCGTCCATACACAATGTGCATTCCCTTTCATAAGGTGATAAGTGTTTTATTGCCCGAGCCCAAAAACCCTTGACATGCTCACTCATTTTCGTGCTAACAGGTATGGTCAATTTCATCAAAGTCCGTTTAGAGGGCGAACATAACGTTTTTGACAAAAAGTTATACGCATTTGGACTGGCATGATAAAGATTTAAACAAAATAATTTAAATTCTTTAGAATATCTGTTACTTTTAGAAGAAGGCTTTAAATTGGTCTGTGCTTTAACTATTTTACTTAAGTTAGGTGATAAGAACTTGTCACATCCTTGAGAAAACTGTTCACGAGTCACGTCCGTTGACTTAGCATCCTCAATCAATTTCAACTTCTGGTACAACTTTTGACTTGTCTTCGAAGTTTTCTCTTCCTTGGACTATGGTCTGTTAATTTTTTTGTAGTCTGCGTTGCACTGGAACTACTGGGAATACCAGCGTATACGCCTGCTGAAGCAACGTCGACCTCTTGTTGAACGCCTCTAGTAGTTAAATCTTTAATAATCTCTATTTTTGGAACCTCGGTTTGTGTGCTCATGGAATATAATGAAGCAGACGGTAAGTTTAATATGGGAACAGCAGAGTCTTTCAATTTTTTGTTCATATACATCCATCGCTCAAAGTGCAAACTACACACAAACTTGTTATATAATTGTTCGATGTTCTTAGCGTTTAAATCAGGCCTTTGGCAAGCATTTATCCAGGATTGGCGTCTGGAAAGCAAAATATCCAATAATTAATCACACTTATTACACTTCTTACAACGTAAACAATAAAACAGAGATGCAAATAAATGCCGCCAACACATTAGTGTGAACTGTGAGCCGATATCTTTTTCAAGTGTAAACATAAGCCATTTTTTATTTGGTGATTTCAAGAGTGATTCACTTGGCGTGCATTTCTAACCTACTTACTGCATAAAATGTATTAACTAATAAGTAATAATATGAAGGAGTGTTATTTTCTCAGTGTGTTTTGTTGAAGGGTTTATAAAATACCAAATAAATATAAATAAAACCATTTTTATAACTCTATCAAACAGTTAATCAAAGGACAAGATTTATAACTAATACACTGACAACAATAAACAAAACTATTAAACTTACCTTTCGTCGCGGGGAAATCTATGAAAATTCAAATCCTTTTTGTTTTTTAAATCAGATTTACACCCGTACACTGAACAATTATATCCCATTGTTTATAATATTTAAAGACGTTATCGTTTTAAAACACAAAACTCGTAGACGACGCGCGAATGTCAACCCTGCGCGCGACGGTACACAAACTCCGCGAGTTTGTGTACGCGGGCCCGCGCCGCCCGCTTCCCCGCGGGTACCCCTCCGTTGCTCTGCGCAAGTACATTCGTTTCACTACTGTAGGGATATATATTGCTATACTGTGACAATAAGTATTATATATAACAATAGTATTTTAGAAAAAATGCTTGGTCCGCACACAATGGGTCGGCGGTCCGGATGCGGACCGTGGTCCGCCATTTGGTGACCCAGGGGTCATCAAATGGCGGTAGTTTAGGTCAGGACCTAGACCCTCAAATTCCTCAAAGACAAAAAGTTTTCAGCAATGCTTATTCCCTTTTATATATTATATTATAGTCCCTGAGTTTTTATGGCTTAGGCTAGACTTAGGTCTATTATGTTAGTGTTAGGATTCCCGGAATTTCCGCTAGGAAACTTAACGTTGGTGGAAACTGGAAAAGTATTTTACTTTTTTTTTAAATAAGGGGGCAAACGAGCAAACGAGTTACCTGATGGAAATCAACTACTGTCGCCCATGGACACTCGTAACATGCGTTGCCGGCCTTTTAAGAGGGAATACGCTCTCTTCTTGAACTTCAAGACTTGAAGGTTTGCAGACCGTATAGGTCGGGAAATACTGCTGGTGTCAGTTCGTTCCAGGAAGTTACGTGAAAAACGTTACTTAAAAATGAACCTCGGTTTCCTATGCATAGCTTCGACGTGATGAAATAATATTCTATATTGCATCTTTGTGAGCAATGAATATTTTATTCTAAAATCTGGTTAATCTAGTTAAGTTATTATATCTAGGTATTAGATTACGTGGTCTGATATAGGCTTATATGTACTTAGAAAAGGACGTTTCCTTGCGGAAATCCACGATTGGTTTAAATAACTAAGTACTTGAGGTTGATAATATATATTATTTATGATTATTATACGAGTAATACACAGTATATCGATATGGGAAGATCATATACGAACTATGAGAGAATATTCAATCTAATTGTGTGAGATAATATGTTCTCATTAATTAATAATATAATAATTATATATTAATTTGTAACCAACTTTTTACATTTATGTGCAAAAAGGCGCGATTTTTAACCGACTTCCAAAAAGGAGGAAGTTATATGTTCGGCTGTGGATACTTTTTTATTTTTTTTAGCGTTCGACTTTCTATCGGCTTGATTTATATCGTTTCGATGCGAAGTATATCGTTTGGGTATTAGCATATAAAACCAGCCTGAGTAAGATTACTCCGATAAACTGCCTTTTTCTATCTAGGTAACATTAATTATTATACCTGCCTAACCAACAATGTTATTGTTTTTATAAAAACACAAAACGTTAATAAACTGTTGATTCCTAGGTCAAATTATGTAAAACTCGTTTGGACTAAAATGATAGACGTATAATTTGCGGTCACAAACTTTATAGTCACGTGTGTGTCCGATTTAGACACGTGTTTGATACATCATCCTTATAATATAGAGCCTCTACTATGTTACGGATAAAGTTTCTACTATAGATACCGGTTTTTATACCCAGTAGTACTTTTCAAGGAAAGAAAAAACATAAACAACCTTCAGATTGAAAAATAATACCTGATAATAGCTGATAAATAAAGTTATTGTGTTTTTAAATAATCTGTCGTGGATAAATTTTAAAACTATAGCCCTTTGGTAAAGCTCTGTAACTAACAATAGTTTATTAATCAATGCCATTATAAGGTAATGCCTTAAAGTTAAAGCATTACCTTACAATGATGATAATATCTTAAATCTTAGGTTGGTTTAAAAAATACTTTCTTTACAGATTTTCTTCGATTCGATGTAAATGTGGGTTAGACTTAAACGTGATTATGAGTGTGTTATTGTAACATTGCATCAGTGATATCAATCAAGTATCTGATTAATGTCTGTCTGGAGTTTGTAACGCCTGTGAAATTTGTGTGACACTCGTAATATTGATGTTACACCCGTGATATTATTACGACCGTGTGTTTGGTGTTACACCAGTGAGATTGGTGTTACACCCGTGATATTAGTGTTACGCCTGCAAGATTAGTGTAACACCCGAGATACAGGATGCAGGACAAAAAGTTCGAGCCGTCGCCGCGGGAGACGTGGCGGATCACGAAGAACGTCGTGGTCATCGGCCTGGCCTTCATGATGCAGTTCACAGCCTACTGTGTAAGTTTAATGGCCTAATTAATATTTGTTGATTTAAATCAGTTAGACTGGCGGTAGATGATAGACGGACTGCAAGTTGCAGTCGGGACCTAGAGCGGTCGCGTTGAACAAATGCTCGGACCGCTCAAGAACTGCTCGAGCGGTCCGTGTATTGCAATTTGCGGATATGAATTTAGTATGGAAACCGCAGATCGCGGTGCGGCAACCGAGAGATCGACTGCAAGACTTACGACTACGCAGAATCCATACTAATTTTATACATACGAAAGTGTGTCTATCTGTCTGTTACCTCTTCACGCCCAAAACAATGAACCGATTTAGCTGAAATTTCGTATGAAGATACTTTGAGTCCCGGTAAAGAAAGAATAGGTACTTTTTATCCCGGAAAAATGTACGGTTGACGCGCGATAAACAAATTTTGGAGCAACGGTGTCTTCTTGTCTTATAATATTTGCCAAGCTTAAATGCGACAAGCCGTTAGAAATCTGGGGCCCTGGGGGATAGATGATTCCTGTAACTAGAATATTATCGTTTAATTCAGAAACCGTCTCAAATACGCGTACTGCCTTTAAAAAGGCATTCGTTTTTGATCATCAGGCCAACTCTTAAAAAATAACTATTTTGGATACATTTTAATGTACAAGTTATTTATTATTTCATTCGACCGCTCGATGCGCGACCTATTTCCATAATAATTTAAATACATTTTAATGCGATTACGCATAACATTAGGATGCTATTGAAACTTCCGTTACATAAAATGGCTGCAAATGATTCGTGTAATATATACACGGTGCTTCTCGCCAGTTCTGTTAAGAATAAGAATAAGAATGGATTTATTTTTAGCATCACACAATACATCATAATATGTGAGTGGTTGACCAAAAAGGGACCTGAAGGATTGGAAACGGTTTTTTATTTTTTTTATTTTTTTAATCCGTGGTCTTTTAGTTTTGTTTTGGTCTAACCAGAATATTTTAAGGTGCCGTAGTTTTTTCTTATGATTTTTTTTGTGAACCGCGCACGAGTCGTAACTTGTTTCTATACGAAACTTCAAACGCGATTTACTCAAAATCAAATTATTTACTTACCTTCTTTTATTTTTATTTTTTAAGCCGTGGTCTTTTAGCTTTCTTTTGGTCTAACCAGAATATTTTAAGGTGCCGTAGTTTTTTTTATGAATTTTTGTGTAAACCGCGCACGAGTCGAAACACGAAACTTCAAACGCATTTTACTCAAAATCAAATTATTTACCTTCATATCCCTTTTTGGTCAACCACTCACATATAAGTCAGTGGTACAGTTCGACTACAATATTAAAATTAATTTATTATAATGCTGTGTGGCGACAAAAATTTGCCCCAGCTCAGCAAACGCAGCAAGCAAGCCCGCTTCACTGATTTTCTGCAGAGGCCAATGAGTGGCTTCACAACGCTGCTAAACTAAACACAAGATTTAGAGAAAAAAAAAACAAATAATAATAGTGACAGGAAGTAATTAATACAACAAATTACAAATTACATACATTTAAATCTACAGGGTACAGGTGTTGTTGTCTTTAACTTTGAAAAGAGAGTTATACTTGAACTTGGCTTGACACGCTACCGCGTTGATAATGTGGCTATCGTTGACTCTACATGTTCTACTTCCAGGGTGCATCAAATCTCCAAAGCTCCATCAACGCGGAGGATGGGCTGGGCACCGCGTCGCTGGCGGCTGTGTACGCCGGACTCATATTCTCCAACCTCTTCCTACCTGTCTTCGTCATAAAGTGAGATATTAACTTTAGTTATTCTAGTGTTTAAATGCGAAAGTCTGTCTGTATGTTCACGTTTAAGCTGCGGAAGTGGTGAGATAGTACTTGAAATGTTAGAGACATATAAAGAACATAGCTAAAGATTCTCCGTAATAAAAAAAACGCACTGTTCCCGTACCATTGCGGTGCATTCTCATCTTTAAAGTCATAATGGTAAAAATTTAAAATATAATAGTATGTAAATTAATCTTGAGAAGAAAAATATTTCAATTGATTTTGTTTCGCATTGAAAGAGCCATCCTTCGGAACGGATAAGTTACAACCAGAAAATTGGCGTGACATTAATTTTACACTGAGGATATTTCTGCAGATTTTGTATAATTACATTAGCGTGCTAAAAATGTTTTTCATAGCGCGTCTTTCTTTACAAAAACTATGTTACTTTACAGATGGATCGGCCCAAAGTGGGCGATATCTCTCTCCTTCATCACGTACATGCCGTGGATCGCGTCACAGATGTACCCAAAGTTCTACACCATGATCCCCGCAGCTCTGATACTGGGCCTCGGTGGTGGCCCGCTGTGGTGCTCCAAGTGCACTTACTTGGCTATAGTAAGTATCTATAACCTGCTAGTGGGAATATGCTTGGAGCCAAAGTTATTCGTACATATCTTACGAAAGCCCTCTTGGTGTTTTGTCCAGTCGGGCCGAAACCCAATGAAGTAACTTAGACGTCGTATAATATGTCTTGCGATGACTATATAGAAACATCGATTGATCGATTCCGGATGGTATGCTATTTAGTTGCTACATACCTTATTCCAATAAGAATAGCGTTGCTCCATGATTAAGGCCAGTCTTTCAATATTTTGCTACAAAAGTTTTTTTAAATATTATGAGGTAATTAAAGAAAATATGTGCAATTTTTACGAGGGACAGGCCATATTGTTCGTTGGGGTATGCTTTACAGTAGCGTCACTCTTTCACATTTTGCTACTGCCCTAGCCGTAGAGAAGTTAGGGGTATTTGATTTAATGCAAATTTTGCACTATTTTATACGTTATCAATAAAAATTCAAAACCGACAACCTTAGCCCATATGCCTTGACCTTTAAGGGGTTCTTAAGTTGTTATCTTAAAATATGAGATCTCAATATTATGTAATTAATTTATTTAAAGTTGCCAAATAGTCGCGCACAAATGTCAAGCCTAACTTATTATGGTTATTTTTTACATAATCACTACTAGCTATTTAACCGAGCTTTGCTCGGTATTCGATAAAACACGAATATATGACATTATATAAAAATGATTCCTAGCTAGATCGATTTATCGCCCCCGAAACCCCCTATTTACTAAATTTCATGAAAATCGTTGGAGCCGATTCCGAGATTCCAATTATATATATATTATATATATATACAAGAATTGCTCGTTTAAAGATATAAGATAAATCTGGATCAAAATAAAAGTTCAAAGTTTTTATAACCGACATAAATAAAAGAGTGTTCGGTTATTTTCAGGTATCAGAGGCGTACAGTCAGATAACCAAGATCCCCGCCAGCGCGCTACTAACACGGTTCCTCGGTATATTCTTCATGATATTTCAGCTGAACCAGATTTGGGGCAACCTCATCTCTTCCTTGGGTAAGTAGCCGATAAAAGTGTCTATAAATACCTTTATACCTGCTGTCTTTGACCGCTTTATCAATGCCCCTTGTTGCTTCACAAAGTAAGTGTTATTCTATCAGGAAAGTTCAATTTTTCATCGGGGTTTAAATAGCATTTCTTTGTTTCGTAATTTCGTTGCTACCGTATTGGTGGTAACTTTTATCTCATAGTTAAAAACCTGTAACTCAAATGATTATATAAAAAAAGGTACTAATTAACCACTTCTGTAACCGTTATTTTCAAAATTCCAGTGATAACATCAGGTGACAACGAAGCAGCGGTAACCCTGGTGAACGCGTCGCTGATCCCCGAGATATGTGGCGCAAACTTCCTGCCCAGTGCCGACTCCAAAGAGGCCATACAGCATCAGCCCATCGAGAAGATACAGATGATTTCTGGTAGGATTCCTATAGTCCTCTTGTAAGTTGGGTACAACCTACGGATATATGTAACTTTCAATAAGTTATTATTTTATCAATCACAATGTATTTGAATTGAATATTGTAATCTAGGGATGTTAAATATTGCTAGCTTAGACTGTTATTTATTCTGAAATTTCTGTTACAATAGCAACGTTACTTACTTAAATGTGGTTTTATTCACAGGCATTTATCTGGCGTGCATGGCCTGCGCTGCTCTCATTGTTGCTGTTGGTGTCGATTCCTTGAAACGGTAAGTTTATTGTGGTGTTTGTTGCAAATTTATATTTATCGTCTTATTCCCGTAAAGAATTTAACGACAAAATTGCAAACCTTCTTATTATAAATTAATTATTATGAGCCTTTAGCAAATTTCGCTATAAAGGGGACAAAGTTTGAGAACAAGAACGGATAGTCTAAGATCCCACTGCAGAATTGTGCAGGTATCGAGCACACGCTTAAAACCACATTTTTACAAATATTTATGATAAGGAGAACATATTTCTACTGGGGTGCCAGTCCAAATGTGGCCGCAACTATTTTTAAAATTAAAAAAAAAAATTGAGTTTGTGGGATAAAATGTTTTCACCAGGTATTGAAAGCAAACATGGTTCATTTCACGGCAATGAGTATAGAGATTTAGAAAAATCCGGTGTGCCATTGGGCACCCGGCCGCAACTCTATTGTAACCAGGCGTGAACAGGTACGATTCCGATATATTTTTGCATCCATAACGTATATTGATCTTTTATATATCATTTGGAAGCTTAGTTTCCTCTTATTATTATAATATAGGTGTGCCTAATTAAATCTGGCCGCAAATAAGGGGTGCCGGCTGTCAAAGATGGCAAACTATCGAAAGTTGAGGGAAAGGGAGATAGCGCGTAACATTACGGGTCTAACGAGGATAGTGATTGTACATCATGTTGGTGTACTTAACCATCGGTTCAAACAATAGTAATAATCGGCCAAGTGCGAGTCGGACTCGTATTTTTTATATTAAATTTGTGTTTTGTATGGGGCCGCCCTTATTTTTTAATTTTACTTTAATTTTATTATTAGTAATTAAATTGCACATTTAATTGAAGATTTCATGAAATTTTAAAGTGCCTATCCATTACCGACATAAAGCGAAAAAGGCCAAAAAAACACTTAGTATTTTGTTGTTATAGCGGCAACAGATATACACAATCTGTGAAAATTTCAGAAGTCTAGCTATAGCGGTTTTTGAGATACAGCCTGGAGACAGACAGACAGACAGACAAACAGACAGACAGAAGATAGACAGACAGACGGACAGACAACGAAGTCTCAAAACTTAAACTCAAACTCAATTTTTTTTTATTCAGAATAAATTTTTGCAAATATATTCTGAACGTCTACATCAGGGGTGGGCAAGTAATTTTAGGTGTGGTCCGGATACTGTTGAAAATTTTTAACGAGATCTAGAAAAAACACTTGTCCTGTGTAGCTTGAAAATATTATTTTAATTAAATAAAGGTATAACGAATACCTTATCTATGTATTAATTGATACTTGGTATAAAATGCATTACAATATTTCACGGTCCGAGATTCGACCTTTCGCGGTTTCGCGGCCCGCCTGTACCGTTACCGTTGCAGTTGGTCTATAATCTACATGATGCCTACCACTGGTTCGGGAACTAACCCGGCGAGAAGAACCGGCTCTCTCAGTAATATGGTCCCGTTTTTACCCTTTGGGTACGGAACCCTAATATAAAGATTTTATTGTAAATTTAATATATTCAATTAAAAAACTTGAGAGTTGTCAAAGGTCACCCGAATGGAAAGAAGTTATTTCTTTTAATTTTAAACCCAAAAAAAAAACTGTAAACTCCATCTATTGACGCCCAGGAATACCAACAACGCGTTGCTGTTTAATTAAAAAAACACCATCTAATTGACGCACAGAGATACTAACTAATAACGCCCTCTGCCCCTAACATGCAGGTACACTAATAAAATGGCCTTTTTCGCTCTATGTCGATACTTTAACAGATAGGCACTTTAACATTTTTCGAAATCTTCAATTAAATGTGCAATTTAATTACTAGGATGGCAATTGACATCAGCATCGAAAAGAACAAAACATATTATATTATGCGATGAACATAACATATATTATTATGTTATCTTCTTGATATATCACTTGCGATGTTTTATGTAAAATCTCACAATCAAGTTTCCTGGACCATTCCAGATATGAGTCAGTCCGGGAGAAGTCTGGCGCCAACGTCTCCGGGTTCGCGATGATGGCGGTGACGCTGCGGCTGCTGGGGGAGCCGCACCAGATCATGGTCGTCCTCATCAATATCTTCGTCGGCTACGAGCAGGCCTTCTTCGGTTCTGACTTCACTGCGGTATGTGATATTGAGTTATAAAACCCCATAGAAATCTAAACACATGGACTTAGATTTCCATGGATTATGGAAGCGTAGGATATATTCGTAAAAGGTTAGCAATAGGTGATATTTGCGTAGTATATCGCCTATTACTGACATCAGAAAATGGCCGTCACTACCATTAGATTAAAATTTTGTCTGTTTAAAACATGAAGATGTGGCTTCATTAAATTTTATCTCTATAATGAATTTCAATTTATTTTCAAATGCAGTACCTGTCGCCGCTGTCGGCTGTCGTGTCTGTTCGTTGGTAACGGAAACACCTACGTAAAATTGTGTTTTGCAGGCGTTCGTATCATGTGCGGTGGGCACGGGATCAGTTGGGTTCGTGATGCTGGCGTTCGGTGTGGCCGATGCTTTTGGCTGTATGCTGTCAGGATATTTAGCGAAGGTAACTATCATATCCTTTAAATTACTTTATTATTCGTTGCATCAGAACTTCATGGAAGAGTATAATAATTTATTTTCTTCTAATGTGGTTCACTTGTACTGTTGATACTGGCTTGGCAGTTGCAGTTGATGTGCGATTTGAACAATTTCACCGTTATTAAACTTTCTAGTATTATAGTCAAACTAGATGGCGCCCGCAACTCCGTTGCGCCAAAATTTGTTTAATAAGCGGGAACCGTACACTTTTCCGGGACAAAAGTATCCTATGTCCTTCCCGGGACTCAAAGTATCTCCATGCCAAATTTCATCAAAACTGGTTCAGAGGTTTGGGCGTGAAGAGGTAACAGACAGACAGACACATTTTCTCATTTATAATATTAGTATGGATGTCAGCCCATTTGACGATTTGAAACCAATCATTTTGCGCCAACTTATAACAGCTATATTCCTTCAGCTGACGGGCCGCGTGCCGCTAGTGACGATCGGCGCGGCGGTACAGAGCATGCTGTTCATCACGCTCCTGACGTGGCGGCCGCAGGCGAACTCGCTCACTGTGCTGTACGCGGTGGCCGTGCTCTGGGGATTGTGCGACTCCATATGGATGGTGCAGATCAACGGTGAGTAACACTATCATAGCCACATCCTTCAGCTGACAGGCCGCGTGCCGCTAGTGACGATCAGGGCGGCGGTACAGAGCATGCTGTTCATCACGCTCCTGACGTGGCGGCCGCAGGCGAACTCGCTCACTGTGCTGTACGCGGTGGCCGTGCTCTGGGGATTGTGCGACTCCATATGGATGGTGCAGATCAACGGTGAGTAACACTATCACAGCCACATCCTTCAGCTGACAGGCCGCGTGCCGCTAGTGACGATCAGGGCGGCGGTACAGAGCATGCTGTTCATCACGCTCCTGACGTGGCGGTCGCAGGCGAACTCGCTCACTGTGCTGTACGCGGTGGCCGTGCTCTGGGGATTGTGCGACTCCATATGGATGGTGCAGATCAACGGTGAGTAACACTATCATAGCCACATCCTTCAGCTGACAGGCCGCGTGCCGCTAGTGACGATCAGGGCGGCGGTACAGAGCATGCTGTTCATCACGCTCCTGACGTGGCGGCCGCAGGCGAACTCGCTCACTGTGCTGTACGCGGTGGCCGTGCTCTGGGGATTGTGCGACTCCATATGGATGGTGCAGATCAACGGTGAGTAACACTATCACAGCCACATCCTTCAGCTGACAGGCCGCGTGCCGCTAGTGACGATCAGGGCGGCGGTACAGAGCATGCTGTTCATCACGCTCCTGACGTGGCGGTCGCAGGCGAACTCGCTCACTGTGCTGTACGCGGTGGCCGTGCTCTGGGGATTGTGCGACTCCATATGGATGGTGCAGATCAACGGTGAGTAACACTATCATAGCCACATCCTTCAGCTGACAGGCCGCGTGCCGCTAGTGACGATCAGGGCGGCGGTACAGAGCATGCTGTTCATCACGCTCCTGACGTGGCGGCCGCAGGCGAACTCGCTCACTGTGCTGTACGCGGTGGCCGTGCTCTGGGGATTGTGCGACTCCATATGGATGGTGCAGATCAACGGTGAGTAACACTATCATAGCCACATCCTTCAGCTGACAGGCCGCGTGCCGCTAGTGACGATCAGGGCGGCGGTACAGAGCATGCTGTTCATCACGCTCCTGACGTGGCGGTCGCAGGCGAACTCGCTCACTGTGCTGTACGCGGTGGCCGTGCTCTGGGGATTGTGCGACTCCATATGGATGGTGCAGATCAACGGTGAGTAACACTATCATAGCCACATCCTTCAGCTGACAGGCCGCGTGCCGCTAGTGACGATCAGGGCGGCGGTACAGAGCATGCTGTTCATCACGCTCCTGACGTGGCGGTCGCAGGCGAACTCGCTCACTGTGCTGTACGCGGTGGCCGTGCTCTGGGGATTGTGCGACTCCATATGGATGGTGCAGATCAACGGTGAGTAACACTATCATAGCCACATCCTTCAGCTGACAGGCCGCGTGCCGCTAGTGACGATCAGGGCGGCGGTACAGAGCATGCTGTTCATCACGCTCCTGACGTGGCGGCCGCAGGCGAACTCGCTCACTGTGCTGTACGCGGTGGCCGTGCTCTGGGGATTGTGCGACTCCATATGGATGGTGCAGATCAACGGTGAGTAACACTATCACAGCCACATCCTTCAGCTGACAGGCCGCGTGCCGCTAGTGACGATCAGGGCGGCGGTACAGAGCATGCTGTTCATCACGCTCCTGACGTGGCGGCCGCAGGCGAACTCGCTCATTGTGCTGTACGCGGTGGCCGTGCTCTGGGGATTGTGCGACTCCATATGGATGGTGCAGATCAACGGTGAGTAACACTATCATAGCCACATCCTTCAGCTGACAGGCCGCGTGCCGCTAGTGACGATCAGGGCGGCGGTACAGAGCATGCTGTTCATCACGCTCCTGACGTGGCGGTCGCAGGCGAACTCGCTCACTGTGCTGTACGCGGTGGCCGTGCTCTGGGGATTGTGCGACTCCATATGGATGGTGCAGATCAACGGTGAGTAACACTATCATAGCCACATCCTTCAGCTGACAGGCCGCGTGCCGCTAGTGACGATCAGGGCGGCGGTACAGAGCATGCTGTTCATCACGCTCCTGACGTGGCGGCCGCAGGCGAACTCGCTCACTGTGCTGTACGCGGTGGCCGTGCTCTGGGGATTGTGCGACTCCATATGGATGGTGCAGATCAACGGTGAGTAACACTATCATAGCCACATCCTTCAGCTGACAGGCCGCGTGCCGCTAGTGACGATCAGGGCGGCGGTACAGAGCATGCTGTTCATCACGCTCCTGACGTGGCGGTCGCAGGCGAACTCGCTCACTGTGCTGTACGCGGTGGCCGTGCTCTGGGGATTGTGCGACTCCATATGGATGGTGCAGATCAACGGTGAGTAACACTATCATAGCCACATCCTTCAGCTGACAGGCCGCGTGCCGCTAGTGACGATCAGGGCGGCGGTACAGAGCATGCTGTTCATCACGCTCCTGACGTGGCGGCCGCAGGCGAACTCGCTCACTGTGCTGTACGCGGTGGCCGTGCTCTGGGGATTGTGCGACTCCATATGGATGGTGCAGATCAACGGTGAGTAACACTATCACAGCCACATCCTTCAGCTGACAGGCCGCGTGCCGCTAGTGACGATCAGGGCGGCGGTACAGAGCATGCTGTTCATCACGCTCCTGACGTGGCGGCCGCAGGCGAACTCGCTCATTGTGCTGTACGCGGTGGCCGTGCTCTGGGGATTGTGCGACTCCATATGGATGGTGCAGATCAACGGTGAGTAACACTATCATAGCCACATCCTTCAGCTGACAGGCCGCGTGCCGCTAGTGACGATCAGGGCGGCGGTACAGAGCATGCTGTTCATCACGCTCCTGACGTGGCGGTCGCAGGCGAACTCGCTCACTGTGCTGTAC
Organism: Polyommatus iphigenia; assembly: GCA_963422495.1. NCBI lineage: Eukaryota > Metazoa > Arthropoda > Insecta > Lepidoptera > Lycaenidae > Polyommatus > Polyommatus iphigenia. The sequence goes on along the minus strand of OY730184.1, from coordinate 696,095 downwards.
GCGGTGGCCGTGCTCTGGGGATTGTGCGACTCCATATGGATGGTGCAGATCAACGGTGAGTAACACTATCATAGCCACATCCTTCAGCTGACAGGCCGCGTGCCGCTAGTGACGATCAGGGCGGCGGTACAGAGCATGCTGTTCATCACGCTCCTGACGTGGCGGCCGCAGGCGAACTCGCTCACTGTGCTGTACGCGGTGGCCGTGCTCTGGGGATTGTGCGACTCCATATGGATGGTGCAGATCAACGGTGAGTAACACTATCATAGCCACATCCTTCAGCTGACAGGCCGCGTGCCGCTAGTGACGATCAGGGCGGCGGTACAGAGCATGCTGTTCATCACGCTCCTGACGTGGCGGTCGCAGGCGAACTCGCTCACTGTGCTGTACGCGGTGGCCGTGCTCTGGGGATTGTGCGACTCCATATGGATGGTGCAGATCAACGGTGAGTAACACTATCATAGCCACATCCTTCAGCTGACAGGCCGCGTGCCGCTAGTGACGATCAGGGCGGCGGTACAGAGCATGCTGTTCATCACGCTCCTGACGTGGCGGCCGCAGGCGAACTCGCTCACTGTGCTGTACGCGGTGGCCGTGCTCTGGGGATTGTGCGACTCCATATGGATGGTGCAGATCAACGGTGAGTAACACTATCATAGCCACATCCTTCAGCTGACAGGCCGCGTGCCGCTAGTGACGATCAGGGCGGCGGTACAGAGCATGCTGTTCATCACGCTCCTGACGTGGCGGCCGCAGGCGAACTCGCTCACTGTGCTGTACGCGGTGGCCGTGCTCTGGGGACTGTGCGACTCCATATGGATGGTGCAGATCAATGGTAAGATTATACTCAAAAAGATATCTGACGAATGCCCGTCTTTGCTTAAAGTGTGAGTTTAGACATATATTGCACTAGAAAAGTACAGCTTTACTAAAAAGGCTAACCTTATTTTCAGGCACATTTATGCCTGTTTGGGTTTTTGCTAATCTTTTATCAAAATATCACCCATTTTCCTTTACATAATTTATGAAGACCGGGATTATGTTATTTAATTCAATATCTACAAACAATTTGAGAAAATGTAATGTATAGCAAATTATCTAGAGCTAGTGACTCTATGAGGTAGTAGAGCTGAGCTCTAACATCTAAAGAGTTTCATAAGCTGGCATTAAATGTTTAAAACAGCCGTAGACCTATCACGTTGTCAACTAAGAAATTTTAATTGCCTACTAAAAAATCTCTATCATCCATATAATTTTCCTTCAGCATTCTCCGGCTGCCTCTTTCCTGGTCGTGAAGAAGCCTCCTTCTCCAACTTCCGTCTCTGGGAGTCAGTGGGTTACATCATCGCATACGTCATCTCCCCACACCTCCGAACCAGCACTAAGACTTACCTCATGTTTGGTGGCATGATCCTCGGCCTGGCTCTGTACTACGTGGTAGAGTACAGACAGAGCAGAGAGAGGAAGTTAAAAGAAGAGAAGATAGAGAAGATGCAGCCTGTGGGCCAAGTTAATACAGCGTTTCAAATAGCTGAATAATTTGTACCTATGTTGTATACTATAGTATAGGGAAACTCGTGACGCCGGGCGCTTGCCCATGCAAAAGTGAAAAAAAAAACTTGGTTTTTCAGCGCTGCTACTTCTACAGTGACCTCGCTACAAGGAACACGTACACAACTTAAAGTATTATCTTTATCACTTAGTTTTGTTACGCCTTGTATATCGGAGTTCCAATTTATAAAGTAGTATGTATAGAATACTAAACTCGAATCGTTGCATTGTAAAGATAATTTTAGCATGGCGCATTTTTTAATTAGAAAAATCATGATCTTTTTTTTCAACTAATAGAATAATTGAATTATAATTGTAAAGTTTAACGTTCTTCTAGTTATGTTGGTTACCGTGAAATTTTGAAAACGTTGATTTTTTACCCACCATAACCATACAACATGTGTTAGGTAAATCTTAAAAGCTGTGGTCTGTGATTATCTCTAGATACGTATTTTTAAGTTCTTTATAATTTAGATTTTAGAAGATAGGTCTAATTAGTAATGAACCATTATTACATATTTTTATAGTTAAAGGTATACTTAGTTGTTAATAAAACAAATTTCGAATATTTTTTATAGAATTGATAAAAAAAATAGATTTTTTTATTTTTTATTATAAGAAAGATTAAACTAAAAATGTACTATAGCAGATAGCAGTTAAATAATAATTATAAAATGAAAACATACAATAATTATATCAGGATACGAAAACAGTAACAAATCTACCGTTAAACCTAACTATTACATCTTAAAATCCTGTTCTTAAATTGGTATTTTTAAACAGTGAACAAAATGTAGATAATAATTATTATACATACAAAGTTTCGAGATATCAATATATTATTTTAAAACCAAATTTGTCTCGTTTAAAATATGTTTTATAATTATTATTTAAGTTTATGCAAGTCAGCGCGTAAATCTATTCACATTTTTGTTAACAAGCGATGGATTTAAACCATTGTTAATACTAGCTAAGTATCTAGGAAATAAATGTAGATTTTATTATTAGTCGTGTAAATAAATTCAACATTGGCATGTGTGGTTTTATTACAATTGTTTTATTACGTCACGAAAATAAGTAAGAATGAAATCATCAGGAGAATCCAATTTTTTGTATATTTATTACTACTTAAAAATCGTTTAACCGGGGAATCCGTACATTTTTCCGGGACAAAAAGTATCCTATGCCCTTTCCCGGGACTCAAAGTGTCTCCATACCAAATTTCTGCAAAATCGGTTCAGCGGTTCGAGCGTGAAAAGGTAACAGACAGACAGACAAACTTTCGCATTTATAATATTAAGTATGGATCCACAAAATTTTAAAATTACTAAGCGATTATAAAATAGACTAACTATATGCTTTAGAGTAAGACCATGAATAATTAAATTTACTAAGTAATAGTTATTTTTGAATTGAAATCCACATTGTTTAGATGTGCCAACGCATAAACGCATAATACGTAACACTCCGCTATTTAACATTTTTAACGTCCTTTCGTAAAGTTTAAATCGTAACTCACCATCATCAGTTATGATCAATGAGTTATTAAACTTTTTGATGGACGTTCAAAACGGGCTCTGTCAGATTATCAGAATAAAATATAAACTTTGAGAATGGCTATGCTAGAGCATATACTTATATGCTAATACCAAGACTTTAATTTCCTTAAAGTGTCTGCCATTAGGTCTTTTCAAGTGAAAAGACCTAATGGCAGACACTTTAAGGAAACATGAAACATTTGAATGTTATAAAATATATATTTATGAGAATAAAGGATTGATAACTTCTTCCATGTCTTCAGTAACTCTTACAAAATAAAACTATTATAATTATTCTCTGACAAATCAATAAAATAAAATATTATTGGTCTTTTTTTAAACTTAGTCAAAAGAGCTAATAGATGACATCACAAAAAACGAACATCACTAATAGTAGACACCAATATGAACTAATAGTTGACATAAAACATTAAATTACATTTTACATTTTTCATATTATTAGGTCTTTATTTGCCGTTTTTCAAAAGATTTCATTTACTTCATCATAATAACTACATGCATCAGAAATATTATCCACGTTGTCTCCAGATTCTATCCATTCCTCTTCCATGCTGAAACTATCTTTCCTTTTATTTTTATTTTTCATATTTTTTTCCTAGCAAATTTATTTTCAGTCTTTAGTCTCTATGCTTCTCTTGCCTCTTCTTTTTTCTTCTTTTTTTTCTCAGCTCTCCTTTTTCTTCTTTTTACTGCTAAAAAACTAAAGCAATCGATTTTTAGATCAGTACAAGGTCTAATATTAGACACCATGTCCATTTTAGGTAAAGTAGTTCTAAGTTGTTAGTTTGTTAATAGAATTATAATTTTTGCAGTAAAATAAACTACAAAATAACTTTAGTATGTATTGCAAAACTAAAATATGAGATCCATGCCATCTATTAGATTTTTTACATTTTCAAGAACTAATAGTAGACACCCTTTATATTGTTAGGGAAAATAGATAAAAAATCATAAATAAACATGAATTAGTGTATACAACATGACCATTAATCCAATGAAATCAATAGAAATTACAAAAAATCAAACAAATGTATTTAAAACTTACGTGCAAAATTTCGCCTTCCTTAACTTATATTGCTAAGAAATTGCCGAGCGCGTGTTGACACGGTCACATTATTTACGAAAACTGATCCCATTTTAAAATTTTGTTCCCGAAGGCGTCCCTAATATATTTTTTCACATCAACAAATAGCTTAAGAAGCTTATAAAATTTACAGTGTTGAGGAATAATTAGAGTAATTCTTATTTTTATGGTATTTTTGTCGTAAGTGTCATCTATTAGTTCAGTGTCTAGCATTAGTGCCTTTCCCTTAGTTTGATTTACATATTAAAAACACATATTAACTTTGTTTTTCTTAGAAATCTATATTTTTTTTATTAAATAAGGGGGCAAACGAGTAAACGGGTCACCTGATGGAAAGCAACTTCCGTCGCGCATGGACACTCGCAGCATCAGAAGATATGCAGGTGCGTTGCCGGCCTTTTAAAAGGGAATAGGGTAATAGGGGAGGGTAGGGAAGGGAATAGGGGAGGGTAGGGAAGGAAATCGGGGAGGGTAGGGAAGGGAAAAGGGCCCTACCCTTTGGGCCTCCGGTAAACTCACTCACTCGGCGAAACACAGCGCAAGCGCTGGTCACGCCGGTTTTCTGTGAGCTCGTGGTATTTCTCCGGTCGATCCGGCCCATTCGTGCCGAAGCATGGCACTCCCACGTCAGGACTTCAGGATTCTGTACTGTTTATTTTTTAAGCAATCAAACCCTTGTCCCTTACATTTTTGATTTCAAACTTGTTATCACCGTTTACAAAGGCGGTCGTTTGTACAGATGATATTATAAAGATGGTCAATTTATACTCCCTGCACCAGTTGCTGCTTACGTCAGAGCATTGTATTGTGTGTGTAAGAAGCGGGTATAAAGGTAACATTTATTTTTGTCTTGTTGCGGTCCGAGGCAGATGCCCCGGCAAAATATTTGATACCATTATGTCAAGAGGTTTATACAAATGAACATGAAACTTTAAAAATATAATTATTGTGCAACTGTAGTCACTAGAAAAAGTGTTTGGTTCTGGATATTGTTCCTAATATTGCGTGAAAGTAAACAAATATCATCGTGTGGTAAGTACTACATATTATATTCTTTATAAAAAAGAAACAAGTATTTAAAACGCATCGGCCAGCGAATTATATTTTTTCAAAGCTATCTCTTTTATAATTATTATTGAGACGCGTCCAAATTAGCCATAATTAGGACCGTGAACAACTAAATTTACTGTTGCAAAATTTGATCGTATTAATTTTTAAATGTCACCTTTCTCTTTCCCTGAATTCCTCTAGTTATCGTGTCAATTAGTAAACTTTAAAGATTAGTATAAAAAGAGTATTTAGTGACACACTCCGGATTAATCGGGGCGAGCGAAGCGAGCCCTGGTATATCCCACAACCTGAGCACTTTTGTGGTACACTTTACGGAAAAACTATCACGCCTATTGATTTGTGTTTTAACATAGTAATTTATATTTATATACGTAGATATGTTATCATCGGTAAGTCAAGGTTTGGTTACTATTAAAATATAAAAAAACTGCCTCAAAGATTATTACCACGCAGAAAAGCGACGAGCCCACACAAGTCACAAAGTTCGGCTTTTAGCTAATATAGAATTTTTATTATTCGTAGTTTAAAACAATTAACACACGATTTCCTCAAATCTAATAGCTTTTCGATATATTTATAGCTGGATATTAAAATGATTATGTTTTGGGAAATCTTATAACACGTGCTTTGACTAGTTTTTGGGGTACCGTAGAACGAGACAAAAACTATAAAATCCTATTAATATGTAGTAACAATTAATGGTTCAAGCCACGAGAGGTTTCATAATATTTCATACATTTTCGTAGTAGATATTTAAAAAAGTTTTCCAGATAAGCGTATTTTACAAGTCTTTTTTACAAGATCTCTACAATTCTAATACAAGTCCTTCAGGTAAGCACGGGGCCAGACTGACGTGGCTTAAAGCGTCCATTGATGCTATTAATATTGAACATATAAACTCAAAACTCTTATTACTATTGATTTAGCTCCTTCAAAGCTAATCATAGTAAACTACCTAATACCGTTAAAAATTCTTTCAAATTTTGTCAAATGAAAGTATTAATATAAATATTTTTTTTAAAGAAGTATTAATATTATGTTTTATTTGTTATATTTGCTGTTTGTTATATTAGATACCTAATTAAAATTAAAAAACTACATTTAATCATATCTTTATGCGAAACCCCACGTATCTAGAGCCTGATCTAACACGTGCGTACTTTTTACAACCAGTTTTTAATTTTATTTGGGATTGGCACGAATAGTTCACGTGCAGTGTAAACGTGACAACAGCTTATCTCAAAGCTATACAAAATATGCTGGTCTTAAAAAAGCTATGCAAATGGAAAAAAAAACCTAATTAAAATTAAAAAACTACATGGTCTTAAAAAAGCTATGCAAATGGAAAAAAAAACCCAAGAAAAAATGCCTTTCTTAGTAGAAATAACGTGGAACGCTGGGTTCTTTAAAAACTTTTGACTATTGCCTTTTTTGGCCTTTGTCTATTTTCTGGGGTTTGGTAAATAATTGACTTGAATTTTAGCAAAATCGACATTCGGATTACTAGTTTCTTTGTCGGAACCATAACATAAATATACTAAAATTATAAATGCGAAAGTGTGTCTGTCCACGCTTAAACCGGACTTTTGGGTCTCGAGAAAGGACGTAGGATACTTTTTATCCCCCAAAAATGCCCGGTTCCCACGCGATAAACGTTTTTTGGCGCAACGGAGTTGAGAGCATCATCTAGTATCTCCATGATAAAAAAAAACTCTAGGATTTGAATTTCCTGATCTTGAAACACGTTAAATACGTACATATCGGTAAATGAAATAAACCAAATTATTATGTATTGGAAACGGTAAAAATTGCTATCTAAACACGTTTTTACAGTTGAGGAAAGATAACAACACATTGTATGTTTTAGGTTTTAGTCGCGAGCTGCCAGTATAGTCGATCATGCCTCGCTGCATAGTTCCTGTAGATCTTTTAAAATATAAATAAAATAACGATAAATTAAAAAATATGCATATAAATTAGATAATAATAGACTGTGAAAGTTATGTTGCAATAATATTGTTTATTTTAGCCATACAATTTTACCACAATAAAGTTACTGAAAAAAGAAATTTTATGAGTGAAAAATAAATAATTTCTTTAAAAATAATGGAAGAAAAATTCGAGCCTAGACCGAGGGAGAGTTTGATTATAACCAAGAATATTGTGATCATTGGATTGGCGTTTATGGTTCATTTCACGGCGTATGGTGTAAGTATTTTTAAAGTTCTCTCATTTATTAACTAATAATCATCAATAAGGGCTTTTTATTACTTTGCTGCCCATGATATGGCTTTATTGGCATGGTTTTACTGTAATAAGAATGTTTTATGTAAACCAATAAAATATAATCACGTTGTATGATCATAAAATAGTGTATTTCATGCTATGGTGGTTTGAATATTATAGAGGTTTAATGGATGCACATGACATTTTTTAACTTTTTGATAACGTTTTCAACCTATCAACCCCCATAAAACGGCTATCCTGCATTGCAGTCCTGCTGCAGTCCGCCGTGCAGGCCTGCAATGCAGGATAGTGAATGGACTCTTTTAGGACACCGACGATCGCGACAACAATAGAATAACAATAGATTTCCAAGAATCCGCGATCGAAGGATTAAATTCCATTTTATATGTATTTTAAGTAATTCCTCTGTTATTTTGTAATGTAACAGCTATCTTTTATGCTCTGCGCTATATTTTGATGTATTTTATTTCACGATTCATCTAGTCACCATGGGACTTTATTATAAATTCATGCATTAAATATTACAAACAATAACTTATTACTAGAGGACTCCACACTAGGTCAGATCCTCAGAAGAGGAAAATAAGAGACCTGTTTCGTGGAGTCCAAAGAAAGAGATAAAAACGAGTTATTATTTGACCGTCTTTTAATAAATTACATACTTTTCTATCACTCAGGGTGCTGCAAACCTGCAAAGCTCAATTAATGCAGAGGATGGTCTGGGCACGGCGTCGCTGGCGGCCGTGTACGCCGGGCTTATAGTCTCCAACATGTTCCTACCGGCTATTATGATAAGGTAACCTTTATTACCTTAATATTATTAACCCATCAGTCGTGGCAAAACGAGACACAATAGTTTTTTCATTGTTATCGCGGCCGGATGTGGCCGCTTGGGGCTTCATGAATTAAGCTGCTTTTGCCCGCGGCTTCGCCCGCCTGGTATCCTGAGAAAGACATCATTTCAAAACAAATATAACTTTTTATACATAAAATACAGCCTGTGTTACTCAGGAACATACCAGCTTTCTATTGGTGTTAAATTTTTTGAAAAAAAACTTTACCTCTTTATTATAATACGTGCAGATAAGTTTAAAGTTATATTATAAGACTTTTTGTCGAGCTATATGAAGCAATGTAGCTATTCAGCTACATTGCTTCATCTAGCTATGCTAGAATGCTAGAATGAAAAGTATAAGTTATTCTGGATACTCGCGTAGCAGTAGCTACGAGTATCAAGGAACAAAAGTATCCATGTGAATATTTAAATACTATATTGTCTAATGTCTATGTTTGTTTTATTGTAGCGCCAAATTTTTTTCATTCAAATATTCGCATGTAATGAGAAGTGTCAATAGGTTTGTAACAATAATGCTATGCGGGTAATTTAAGCTAAGGTAAAAGACCTAATGCTAGACACTGAACTAATAGATGACTGATGAATAATAGATGATAAAAATAAGAATTACTCTAATTATTTCTCACCACTGTAAATTTTATAAGCTTCTCAAGCTATCTGTTGAATTGAAAAAATATATTAGAGACGCCTTCGGGAACAAAATTTTAAAATGGGATCAGTTTTCGTAAATAATATGACCGCGTCAACACGCGCTCGGCAATTTCTTAGCAAATAGGTTAAGGAAGGCGAAATTTTGCACGTAAGTTTTGAATACATTTATTTGATTTTTTGTAATTTCTATTGATTTCATTGGATTAATGGTCATGTTGTATACACTAATTAATGTTTATTTAGGATTTTTTATCCATTTTCCCTAACAATATAAAGGGTGTCTACTATTAGTTCTTGAAAATGTAAAAAACCTAATAGATGACATGGATCTCATCTTTGAGTTTTGCAATACATACTAAAGTTATTTAGTACTTTATTCTACTGCAAAAATCATCACTATTCTCTGAAAATATAATTCTATTAACAATCTAAGAACTTAGAACTATTGCACCTAAAAATGGACATGGTGTCTGATATTAGACCTTGTACTGATCTAAAAATCGATTGCTTTAGTTTTTTAGCAGTAAAAAGAAGAAAAAGGAGAGCTGAGAAAAGAAAGAAGAAAAAAGAAGAGGCAAAAGAAGCATGGAGACTAAAGACTGAAAATAAATTTGCTAGGAAAAAAATTATGAAAAATAGAAATAAAAGGAAAGATAGTTTCAGCATGGAAGAAGAATGAATAGAATCTGGAGACAACGTGGATAATATTTCTGATACATGTAGTTACTATGATGAAGTAAATGAAATCTTTTGAAAAATGGCAAATAAAGACCTAATAATAGGAAAAATGTAAAATGTAATGTAATGTTCTATGTCAACTATTAGCTCATATTGGTGTCTACTATTAGTGATGTACTATTAGTACTTATGACTAAGTTTACAAAAAGACCAATAATATATTTTTTAGGGAGTGCCTCCGCTGCCGGCGCCGGTTGCCGAAATGGCTGCCGGCGCCGGTTGCTGAAATGGCTGCCAGCGCCGTTTTCCGAACTCCGAAGTTTGCCGAAGTCACGCGATGTTTGCCGAATAGGCTGCCGGCGCCTATTCAGCAAACATCGCCTGTCAAATGACAGAATAATGATCAAAAACATCAGTCTTGAGCTAAAGGACTATGAAAAGTACAAATAATAAGGTTAAAACGTAGTGATTGTATTCTCTTTGAATAAGGTCATAAATAGTCGTATTGTAAGGATGCATATTTGAATCCTTCGATCGGGGATTCTTGGAAATGCTATTGTATTTTATTGTTGTCGCGATCACCGGTGCTCATATGGGGCTTGAATCTTGATGGGTTAATGGTGGTGATGATGATGCTGATAAATGTGATCTGCATAGTAGCATAATACAATGTATTATGTACGCTGAAACTCTCTAACATGTATAAGGAATCTGAAGTTCTGCTCAGTACCTTCGAAAGTATACCACGGGGTTTATAACTGTAGCTGTGGTGCAAAATCTTACTTTTTGATAGCTGAAAAAAGGTAGCTAAGCTAAGAAAATGCATCACAAAAAACTAAAATATCCACAGCCGAACAAATAGGTACCTAACCTTCACCTTTTGAAGTCGGTAAAGTCGAATATATTTGAGATTATAATTATTTCTTTTTAAAATTTGTGTATCGGCACTGGAACCTAGCGCTTTACGAATTATCACCGGCTCCCATTTTGAGTGCCAGCGCCGGCAGCCGTTGTTTTATATCTCGGCTGCTGGCAGTATACTTACCGCCGGTTCCCATTACTGATATTTTTGGGAGCCGGCGCCGGCAGCGGAGGCACTCCCTATTTTTTAATTGTCAGAGAATAATTATAATAATTTTATTTTGTAAGAGTTACTGAAGACATGGAAGAAGTTATCAATCCTTTATTTTCATAAATATATATTTTATAACATTCAAATGTTTCATGTTTCCTTAAAGTGTCTGCCATTAGGTCTTTTCCCTTATATTATTTTATTTTTTATAGTAGTGTCATGTCCAGTTCCACGGCTCTCTGACAAAAAACGTTTTGTAGAAATAAAGTCTTATTTATTCTTATCTTTACTTACTCAAACCAAAATCTATTAACGAGACTTTAAAGTTTTAACATTGTGCATTGTCATTATAACGAAATTATGATTACAAAATACCAAATTACAACTAACAGAAATGCTAGCTCACCTATCTTAAAATGGCCTTACCCTAAGGGTCAACACATTACTTCTGAGATTTTAAAAAGACGCGCGCATTCTCGCGACTTCGCGCGACCACCGCTGATTGATCTCGCGCAGAATCGAAGAAGTAATATTATGTGCATTACATTCTAGACTCTAGAGTTAGGGTTGAATTTGTTATGTTCAATTTTGGTAAGTCGCTTCAATGCGCTTCGAATCTCCGCTAGTATAAACTATGAAACTCTACTTCTCCAGATGGCTAGGCCCAAAGTGGACACTATGCGCGTCGTTGGTGATGTACATGCCGTGGATCGTGACGCAGCTGTGGCCGCACTTTTACACCATGATCCCCGCAGCCATCTTGCTGGGTGTCGGCGGCGCGCCGCTCTGGTGCTCCAAGAAGATCTATATATTGATTGTGAGTTACTCTTTGCATCTTTATGTTTGATTAATTATGATATAAAACATGGGTAGACAAATCAAAAATATGCGGAGCTGATTTAGTTGTCTGTGACTGATAGGATAAATACAGTACAGTATATGCCGTCAAAAGCCAGTGATATAGCTATTACAAGATAATATGTAATCGTTCTGCGGAGTACTATGCATATTTTCAACACAAACTTAAAAAGAAGGACATACCACATTCATTTCTGTTTATTTTGTCTTCAAATTATAAAAACTACAAAACTATCTTACAATCCGTTGAGTTTTAAAAATCTAAGCCAGCGGTCGGCAACCTTTTGGCAGGCATGCCGCAGACCTCATACTCGTATTAACCCTAGAAGCTCAATATACCTACACAATATAATGAGGGGAAATAAGTGTTTGTTATAAAACTTATAGAATACACCACAAACAGCTACGTTCTTAAGTGGCGATAACTGTTGGCAATATTAGAAAACATTATTTTTGATACATACCTAATTATATCTTATTCACAAGATATTCACGGGCCCCAAGTAAGACGTTCGCGGGCCGCATGCGACCCGCGGGCCATGTGTTGCCGACCGCAATCTATCAATAGATCTAAGCGAATGAAAGTGACTTCATTTTAAGTAAACCATGTTAAGAAGAGTGAAAACAAGTCATGAATATACTTATGATAGGTATCGAAAGCGTGGAGCAAAATGACGAACATCCCCGTGGACGTGCTGTTCACGCGGCTGCTCGGACTCTTCACGATGCTGTTCCTCTTCAACTCCTTATGGGGAAATCTTCTGTCATCTTTAGGTACGTTTTTTAAAGAAGTTTTTTAAGTAAATGTATCCCCCAGGCATAACTTTTTATATAATAGTAAACCGACTTCTATTATTATTTTAATTTTAAAATAGTTTCTCCCGAGCATGTCTAATTGTATGTACTAATTTGTAGACGTATTGATAGAATTCATTAGTAATCAATGGAGCAAAAAAAAAAACTCCTTAAAGGGAACATTATCACTATCGTCTTGAGATATGTTGAATAATGTTTTCAATCTTGATAAAATGGTTAACTTATTTTATAGGGCTTTAGTTTCCAATGCGTTTAAAAGTTTTAGATAAACCAAGTCATTTAAAAATAAGCTTTAATTTTTTTAATCCCTCGTGATTTTGTTATTTTAATTACACACAGACCTATTATAGACCTGTTTAAAAAGATTATCCATTTTTTCTTCAGTAATCTCGTCCGGTGACAACGAAGCAGCGTACACATCAGTAAACGCGTCACTTATACCTGAGGTATGCGGCTCGAACTTCATACTCGACGAGGACGCGGGGAAGGTCCTGAAGCCACAGCCTAAGGAGAAGATACAAATCCTGACAGGTAGTAACAAAATAACATTGATAGAGTAGTGGGTGTTGTACTAAATGCTGGTCTGGTATCAGTGCCGAATTTATATTTTTTAAATGAAAATGGAAAATCTTTTATTTCTAAATCGGTTACAAATTGACACTTTTAGAACGTCTACATGACGCCTTCAACTGGTTCGGGAACCAACCCGGCGAGAAGAATCGGTGTTGCAAAACTCGCATGGGGCCACCTTTTAACTAAATGGATGGAACAATTGTTCTTTTTTAAAAGAAAAAAAAATACAATAATAACCTAAACTAATTCACAAAAAGCTTATAAAATATACTTATGAGTGTAGGCCGCTTTATTTCCGCCGCCCTATGTACGAAATCTATGGGCACCGGCCGTCCCTAGGCCGCAGTCTATGTGGCCTATTTAAAAATCTGGGTCTGCCTGGTACTTAAAACATGTTTGTATGAGGATACAGTGCTGGTTCAGCGCCGTGAAACCGTCTGCTAGCATATCAGTATAAATCAGCAATTTTACTTAATCAAATTTGTGATCAATTTATCACACTTCATAATTCAAGTAGTAGCCCTGTTAGCCTAATTAATCGCAGATACTTTTTTGTGTATAGAAAGCAGTAATGAAATTCAAATACATACATTTTCAGGTATTTTCCTGGCTTGCATGGCGGGCGCGGCTCTTATAGTTGCTGTCGGTGTCGATTCTGTGAAAAGGTAAATAATTATTCTGTACAAATTAATGTTAAACAATTAAACAAAACACTGTCGTTTCGAAGGAACAAATAGTAACGTGTTAAGAATCCATACTAATATTATAATTTTTTTATTTTTATGAAATAAGGGGGCAAACGAGCAAACGGGTCACCTGATGGAAAGCAACTTCCGTCGCCCATGGACACTTGCAGCATCAGAAGAGCTGCAGGTACGTTGCCGGCCTTTAAGAGGGAATAGGGGAGGGTAGGGATGGGAAGGGAAGGGAATAGGGTAGGGGATTGGGCCTCCGGTAAACTCACTCACTCGGCGAAACACAGCGCAAGCGCTGTTTCACGCCGGTTTTCTGTGAGAACGTGGTATTTCTCCGGTCGAGCCGGCCCATTCGTGCCGAAGCATGGCTCTCCCACGTATAAAATGCGATAGTGTGTCTGTATGTCTGTTACCTCTTCACGCCTAAGCCGCTGAATCGATTTTGCTGAAATTTGGTATGATATTGTAATGTATGTATGGAAATTTCGTATATGCTTTGAGTCCTGGGAAAGGACATAGGATACTTTTTATCCCGGAAAAATATACGGTTTCCACGCGATAAACGACTTTTGGTGCAACGGAGTTGCGGGTGTCATTTATAATATATGCCTTGATCAAACTAATAGCAAACATCTTTTAAATATTTTATTCAGTTGTAATATCAGAGAAGTTGATTCCTAGGCGGACCTAGGTAATTTGGTCGCGTTAAGACAAACCCATATGACCGATCACAGCTAACATTGATTTGACACAAGCCGACCACATGACGTTGGTCCATCAACTGCCTAGGAACCAATTTCCTCGATTTGCATTTGCCTTGTTCAAAATAACAGCAATCCCTCTCTTCAGATACGAGTCTCTCCTGGAGAAGTCGGAGTCTGGGCCGGGCTCGCTGTTCGGCATGACGCTGCAGGTGATGGTGGAGCCCAACCAGCTGATGATGATCACCATTAACGTGTACCTCGGCTTCGCGCAGGCATTCAACGGCGCCGATTTTACAGCGGTAGGTTTATGTAGTAGAAGCTTCACGTTTTGTAGCATCTAAGTTATGGTTATTAGTAATGCCCTTTGTCAAAAGATGCAAAAAATATCACTTGTAAAAAGATCACAAAAAGGGCGGCACAAGAATTAAGTAGCCAGTACACAATTACCCCGTCTACACAATGGTGATGGCTGGTAGTGGGCCAGCAAGGACCATCTTGAATACCTTCACATATAATAAACCTAAATAACTAAGTTAAATCTCGTTGCAGGCTGAGCTATTATATTAGGGGGGTTCACATAATTGGGGCGCACTCCTTACTTCAAGTGCTCCGTATAATTTGTACAGTTTATGTAGTGCTAGTTCATGCTAGAGTTCATCTTCTACTCGTATAATTGGAAAATATGACCTAGGACTTTACGTAAAAAAATACAATTAGTTTCACATCGAAATGCTACAATTATGCTTACACTGAACTTTCATATAAGCATACTTGCACAGCTTTAATATTGAAAGGTTACTTTTCAGAGGTAAGGAAGGGCAACGTTTTGTTACTGTATTAAATTTTATGTTGTCATTTCAGGCGTTTGTGTCGTGTGTGATTGGCACCGGCTCTATCGGCTTCGTGATGATGGGCTGCGGCATCGCGGATGCCATCGGGTGTCTCGTCACTGGATACTTGTCAAAGGTTAAACTTAATAATAATTTGTAGTCAAACTTATTTCACAAAGGCAAAGAAGGTCTATGCAGCTTTTATTCTTTGTTATTGCAGGCGTAGAATTTTAAACAAGTAGAGAACGAGCAAAATGGCAAAATTTAGGGACCAGGTCATTTCAGACCGGAATAAAAGCCTTACTTTCCCTGGAGTCAAAAGTATTTCATTCATATCAACACATATAGCAATTAAATAAATTAGTTTAAGGTGAAGCGGTTAGAGACAGACATTACTTTGGTACAAACATATTTTTCATATCCAATATACAATGGCCTACTTAGTACTTACGGCAGGGTTAAAGTTAATCCTGAAATAGCTGGTGCGAGTAAGCCTTATAATGACCAAAAACTTAAGTTTAAATAGAAGTCTTTGTTAATGACAACCATACTAATTGTCACCTGATATAATTCTTCTTTCAGATAACCGGTCGCGTACCTCTCATTACCTTGGCGTTTATAGTCCAAGGTGCACTCTACACGTTCATGCTGACGTGGCGACCGCAGGCGGACCACCAGGCTGTGGTGTACGGCATCGCTATGATCTGGGGGGCTTGCGACTCCATATGGATTATCCAGATTGCTTGTAAGTAGAGAGATTATATTGTAAGTAGAGAGATTATGTATAGAGAGGTTAGATTTTCCTGCAAAGGTCAACAATATTTTAAAGAAATGGCTAGGTTGCAGTGGTGGGGCAAGACCTAAATTTTATGTGGGCAAGATATATCTTGCGAGGCCCCCTGATATATTATATTCTGCGAGGCCCCCTGATAGATGACGCAAGAATACGGATTTTTGGTGAGAAAGAATTTTTTGATACTCAAACTTTTATTTATAAAACTTTTTTATGAATAATTGAGTATCAAAACTTGTAAATCCTTTAAAAAAAACCTCGTGGTCCAAGGGGTGCGAGGCCCCTTAGACCGCGAGGCCGTGGGCGGTCGCCCACACCGCCCACGCCTTGCGCCGCCTCTGCTAGGTTGCCTATAACTTCGTTCGAGTAAAAATTCTTTATCGCGTGAGAACAGTTCATTTGTCGTAATAAAACGTATGCCTATTCTGAAAAAGGACAGAGTATCATACGACATACCCTCTAAATCGGTTTTAAAAAAGATTAATGAAAACAAGTGGTGTGGGCACTATGGTGGAGTATACACATTTATATAGTTAGCTAAAATCATTATTCTCTGTTGGAACGGAGTTCCTTTTCGCGCGTTGCGAAAGGGGGCTAGGCCGAAAAAATTGCAATGGCACTTTTTTATTAGTACCTGCATGTTAGGGGCAGAGGGCGTTGCGCGTTGATAGTATTTTTTTTATGAAATAAGGGGGCAAACGAGCAAACGGGTCACCTGATGGAAAGCAATTTCCGTCGCCCATGAACACTCGCAGCATCAGAAGAGCTGCAGGTGCGTTGCCGGCCTTTTAAGAGGGAATAGGGTAATAGGGGAGGGTAGGGATGGGAAGGGAAGGGAATAGGGGAGGGTAGGGCCTTTTATTCCCTTGAATAGGGTAGGGGATTGGGCCTCCGGTAAACTCACTCACTCGGCGAAACACAGCGCAAGCGCTGTTTCACGCCGGTTTTCTGTGAGAACGTGGTATTTCTCCGGTCGAGCCGGCCTCTCCCACGTATTCCTGTGCGTCAACTAGATGGCGTTTTTTTGAGAATAAACAGCGACGCGTTGTTAGTATTCCTGGGCGTCAATTTATTTATGGCTTTTCCTTTTATTAGTACCTGCATGGTAGGGGCAGAGAGCGTTGATAGTATTCCTGTGCGTCAACTAGATGGCGTTTTTTGAGAATAAACAGCGACGCTTTGTTAGTATTCCTGGGCGTCAATAGCGTGGCGTTGTTTTTAAATATTTTTTTGAGTATATATGTATTACGTACAGATTTTTTGAACATAAGAAATAACTCCGTTCCATTCGATGTCCCTTGACACCTCTCAAGTTTTTTTTACATAAATAATTAAATTACAATTTTTACTTCCAGCATTTGCCAGCGGTCTCTTCCCTGGCAGAGAAGAAGCGGCGTATTGTAACTTCGGTCTATGGGAGTCCATGGGTTTCATCATAGCTTACATCACTTCTCCCTACTTGAGGATCAGCGCAAAAATCTACATCCAGATTGTACTTATGGTGGTTGGAGTAGCGTTCTACTTTGTAGTAGAATATAGACAAAAGCAGAAGCAGAGAGAGGCTGAAAAATTCGAAAATGAAAAGGAAGTAGGGAAATATACTGCGTACACAAATACAGCTTTTAGTGTTATCGAGTAGTGTATCGTGCAAAATGCAAAAATACATGTATTTTGGACTGGATAAAGTATATATATATATATATATATATATATATATATATATATATATATATATATATATATATATATATATATATATATATATATATATATATATATATATATATATATATATATATATATATATATATATATACTATAAAGTACCTTCATTCTTGCTTACGCCAAGCCACGTCTTTCAGATTTTATAAAAATGTATGATGCATTTTATGTGTTTAAACTACAAAGATGCTTGAAATAAAATTTAATGGTAAATAAATTAAATGAGAAGCTTTTGCACTGATTTAATTTGGTATCCCAATACCACTATTTAATGTAACATTAATCCAGCTCCATTTCTTTTTCGTGCTAGTCCGTTTTCTATCATACTACAAGGGTTTCTGTTTCCATTAACATTTCTGTTAATTTCGTTGGTTTGATATTCCACGTGAATACCATTTTGCAGTTTGATAGCAAACGGACTATATTAAACAACGAACGAAGCTGCGTTAATGTTGAATTAATAATTAATAATAAGAAATTTTTATTTTTCCAATTCCAATATTGTAAATATTATTGTAAGTAGCTTTGTTATTATAAGAGATGTAAATATACTTCTTGTTTTATTTAACGTCCGTCCAAAGTGCGTAATCCCAAACCTGTTACGAATTTACTTTTCGCATGCCAATATTTGTTGTTCAAATGCCATATAACCATCATCATCTTTATCATTATTATGAATTATAATGGACTGCCGTTTGGGTTAAAGTGACAACTTTTGAGGAACATATTTAAAGTTAACCGACTTAAGAATAGCTTGACTAATTTTCACACATCATTTAAAATGTCTGCATTTAGAATAATACTTAATATTAAGTTTCTTTTAAACATTTATTGTGTATTGAATAAGTTAGGTAACACAAAATAAACAATAGTAATTGGCTGCATTGCATATTTTTTAATTGCTCACTTCTGAGTGTAAAAATAGAACTAAGCGTAACCTCCAAAGGTTAATAAAAATAAAAGTGTTTTGGCGCGTAATATTCGAGGTTACGATTACCTCTAACCTCTAATATAAGAAGTCTGTACGGAAAAGTATTCAGTACCTATTACAATAAGAAATACTTTAAACAATTATATAATAGGTGTGATGTTATTTATATTCTTTATAATCCTACATAATTAAATTTTAGCTACGTAATTTATTTTTTATTTTTTTATTTAATTATTTAAATCAGGCTACGTAGGCCCATACAATATATACCTTAATGTCTAACATACATATCAATTATAATCTTAATAACTACACTTTATCACGAATTAACGGCGACGTGACGCGCGCTTCATTCCGGAGTCTCCCCCGGAACCTTATCAGTGGACATTGGACAAAAGCAACACCAGAGAAGAGAATTTCTGGTCCTTGTAATCCTTCTCCTTTGCAATCCGTTCTAGATCCTACAATAATTACAACCACAACGATTTGTAGAGGCTTTGGTATGTATGCGGTGAAGCAAAAATTCTTGGCTAAGTAACTCCAATGCTTATGATTTTGAATATATAATATTTTAATTATAATAAAATAATAATTACTGGGCTGACCACGTAGCTCGAAGAACAGACGATCGCTGGAATAAACTTACTCTGGAATGGAGACCAAGGCTGGGAAATCCGGGTGTAGGTCGACCTCCAACTAGGTGGGACGACGATCCCCGTTTAGTTGCGGGTCCATGTTGGATGCAGCATGGCGGGAGCAGTGGACGAATATAGGCTGATATGATGATGATGATGATTATGAAATAATTACCTAATTTACTTCTTACTACAATGTAATAAGGAGCAGTATGCTGCATGTCGTTATGAGGAAACGCGACGCGAAGGTTCAAGGGCAGCGCTAGCGGCCAAGTTCAACACTCCATAGAACTAAAGGAGGTTTAGCTTATCTTACTTACCAGACAATCAGGATCAGCCTCCACTGGGAATTGAACTCACGGACTCCGAGTCAAGAGCCACTGGAGCTCGAAGGCGTTCAAACCTCAATAATAATAAGGTAATTAATAAAATCCATCAACTAAAAGACTTCGCGCGACGCAACGCACGGAGTCCCATTTTTAGAGGTTTTTGTATTTGTTTGCCGGTCTATTATAAAATTATAAATTTATTAAAATACCATATAATAAAAATGACCAAACATATTATGTCAAAAGCCTGTCTAAGCTCATTATTGCTCGTAGTGCGAACACGACCCTGACACTGGCACTGATGCCATTGCCTTGCATTGTAAACTTCACTTTATTTTATTTTTTATTTTTATTTCTTCGGAAAACTTACAGCTATTATTATAAATTACTAAATTGTTACTCAAGCCATTTAAAAGTTTTCGCAAATAGTTAACAATTAAAGTGTACAAAAATATTACGAAGTTGAATAAGCACACAAAAACTAAGAAAAAATTAAAAACTAATTAATATTTAATTAATTAAAAAGAGCATTCACTATTCATAGTTTAAGCAATTTAAAACTAGGTATATACTTACTAATAGTAGATCTCACACTAGTGAGATCTACTTGTGTAAATAAACTTTGTTTATGCAGGTTATCAATAGGCAAAACTAAACTAGACTAGTATCTACTTCAAAAAATGAGCTAGTTATCGACTGTCTAATCATATAAGGCTTTGTAGAAAAAACGTTAAAGGAAGGGTTTATTCTCAAAAATTCATTTAGTTGAGAACTAGCCCTTAATAAGAATGAATTACTGCGGTAATAAGTATTAAAGGTAGGTACATCTATTGGAACGAAATTTCTAAAATACTTGGTAGGGATACTAAAATTTAATTTCTGTAATAAATAGGCGCTCTCAATTTTAATATTGATTATTTTAATTAAATAGGATAAATCAGTTATATTTCGTCTAATTTTTAATGGTAAAAAGTGGAAATGTCTACATCTGTCTTCATAATTGGGTAAATAATAATTACTTCTGAATTGTAGGTATCGTAGAAAACCCTTTTGGACAGATTCAATCCTATTTTTAACCGACTTCCAAAAAACGAGGAGGTTATATTATTATGTTTGGCTGTGGATATTTTTTATTTTTGTATATTCAACGATTACTCCGCCGTTTGTAAACCGATTTTCGGAATTTTTGTTTCGTTGTATTAGGTTTCACTCCAATTTGGTACCATGTTCACAAAAGTGGTGACCTGATGATGGGATCCATGAGTAATCGAGGGAACTCCTCGAAATTTATATGGAAACATCTGGTGATTTTGGTTTTATGTGAAGTGTACTAAGAATATGCTACCAAAAAAGTCAAATATTGGGTCAAGGTATACAATGGTTTCGAAGATGCTGAGAGAACTCCTGACTCCTTATAGATAAACGTTTGGGAGTTTCAGCGTTGTCTTAAGAACAGAAAGCATATGCTACTGTGCAATTCATATTCATCATCATCCTCATCTTATCATTATCATCATCATTACCACGTCGTGTTAAGGTCACCAATGTCTCATGACACAGATAGATAATAGTACAAGGCATAGGTATGGATACAATAATAATAATTATGTACTGTATAACACAAATAGGCTGTTTATATACGGCGGTCGGCACCGCAGAGGCGACGGCGTCGGTCGCGGCCGCGCGCCGCGCGGCGCGTGCGTCTATGCAAGTTATACATTTTTTTATTATCTGATATATCCTTCGATCGTGGAAAAACGAGACACAATAGCCTTTCTATTGTTATCGTAGACGCCGGTGACCGCTTGGGGCTTGAAGCATTAAAATTGTTAAATTACCTAGCACATGTTCACTTCACTGATAATATATTTTGTGAGTGTGAGTTGTGACTCTTAACAAATTGTAATAAGATACGTAAAATATACGCGATGGTTTACCTACTAGTGTAACTAAAAAGAGTGAAATTATTATTTTTAACAAAAAATTAAAACCGACTTCCAAGGTAAAAACAATAATAACATTAATACGAACTAAAAAGTATTAAATAATTTTTCCTATCTAATAGTGCCTTTTTCCGAATTCGGCTAAATCTCAACTATTTCTGTACTCAATCTTCATAATTTTGAAGTCGGTGCCAGTTCCAAAAGTTTCAAATATTCTGTCAGAGAACTGAAGATTCAGTTATCTGGTACCGACTTCAAAATAATGAAGATTGAGTACAGAAATAGTTGAGGTTTAGCCGAATTCGGAAAAAGGCACTATTATATAGGAAGAATTATTTAATACTTTTTAGTTCATATTAATGTTATTATTGTTTTTACCTTGGAAGTCGGTTTTAATTTTTTGTTAAAAATAATAATTATATATTTCATACCTAGGGTTCCATACCTCCGAGCAATATTCCAGTATACTACGCACAAGAGAACAAAACAAAATTTTAATAACCTTGAGTGTAGTGAAATTTTTGCTCATCCTTATGACGAACCCAAGTGCCTTCGAAGCTTTATTTACAATATGATCAATATGTTTGTCAAAAACTAACTTAGAATCCATGATAACACCTAGTTCTCTCATTTTATCAGTGGAGTCAAGATTTGTATTATTAATTTTATATAAGAATTTTGTTAAATTAGCATTACGAGAAAACGTCATCATAAAGCACTTAGAGACATTTAGATCGAGTTTATTTATTTTGCAATAATGGCTAAACCTATTCAGGTCATCCTGCAGAAGGTGGCAATCGTTGATAGATGTAATAATCCTAAAAATCTTCGTATCATCTGCATATAACAAAAATTTTGAATGCTTAAAGCATGATGTAATATCGTTTAAGAAAATAGCAAATAAAAGGGACCCTAGGAGCGAACCCTAGGGCACTCCTGAAGGGATTGAGACTCAGTTAGAAATAAAGCCATTTATAGCAACAGCTTGTGAGCGATTGGTAATGTACGAGCAGAACCATCTGAACAAACTGCCATGTATTCCTGCAAACTGTAGCTTTTTAAGTAGTATTGAGTGGTCGATTCGATCAAATGCCTTACGAAAATCTGTAAAGATCATATCAACCTGATCACCAGAGTCCATGCACGAAGAGATATAGTCATTAGTTATGATAAGGTTAGATACAGTCGAGCGTCCTTTCATAAAGCCATGCTGTTCAGGTATAAACCAGCTACGAAGTGTGGAATATAATTGGCGATGTACAATAAAGTATTTTTATTTAAATTGAAGTTTAATATATTATTTCACTTTATTAGAAAAAAAAACATGGTACAAAAGAAATATTCCTTCTTAACGCTAATAGACTATAGGTCTCTGCTCCGAACAGAGTAATAAACTAATAACCTATTAGAGCATTTACCGGATCACAGTAATTCAATATCGACAGAGACATTAAAGTGCATTTATAATATCGGCTAAGTTTAGTAATTATATCGCCGGCCGAACAATGTGGCTAACTGCGCGATTTACTTAGCTCCTGAGGACAATCGTTATTGTATGTTTTCATTGTCTCACGGCACGAGAATAAGACATAATATAATATGTTTTAATTTCATACATAATATCTATTACTTATTATCTTCTTATATTATTATATTTTGTACGATATTAAGTGTATCTATCTGTCAGGTACCTTTCATGTGAAACTAACAATATTACGTCACGGGCAACTTCTGCCCTAGTAGACAAGCGGCAAGCAATTATCATAAACGCTAACGCTAACGCCACAAAATGTATGCGATTTGACATAAGTCATCGCTTCGCTAGCGAATACAAATGTCAAATCCCATACATTTTGTAGCGTTAGCGTTAGCTTTTACGATTATTGCTTGCCGCTTGTCTAGGGGGGCTGGTGTTCTATAATTAATATACAGTTAGATATGAGCGCCGATGGGTAAACGGCCGGCGGCGGCGCGCCGACTTTTTGTGGTCGGCGGCGGCGGCGCCGTCGGCGGCGTGTCTCAAATGCGACTTTCATCTGTTTTTAGGGTTCCGTACCCAAAGGGTAAAAACGGGACCCTATAACTTAGACTTCGATATCTAAATCAAACAATTAAGCGTGGCTCCTATACAAAAACCCAATTTTCAGCATATTTTTGCTCTCTATTGGTACGGAATCTTTCGTGCGTGACTACTAATGACGACGACAAAGACGCCATGTTGATGCAAGCGTATATTGCTCCTCTACACAATGGACCATCGCTGGCCCATCAAAATATGGCGCATACGATGGCTATACTGTATACAATAGTTGCGATGCATCTACACGATGGCCGCGTTCAGTTGTGATCTAAACGTCTTTCAAGATGGACATGTAAGCATTAGCCATTGCGGCAATGCAAAACGCACATTTTAAAATTTTTATAACTTCACCAGATAACCTAGTAAACTTCGTAACACTTTCCCTCCTAATATGAACCTTCCCTGAACTTCTACGAATAATTATTTCGAGACTAAAATTAGAATAATGATTTATGGTTAATGATGATAATTGACGACGTGAGTGGAAGAATCGAACAAGTAACATTTCGTAACATACGGACAATAACTCATTTTTTCCCTTATTATTTTCATAAAACTTGTAACTTATCTACTTCATGACCTAGCTAATATATCTGGCTACAAATATACTCCACAGTTTTTCTATTTCAAATAATTTTTCCGACCCTAAGGCCTCCATTTAAGCAAAAATACGGGAAGTTTTTTCATTTATATGTTTATTAGTTTATTCATGTTACTTACCTTATTCTTCCACTCACGTCTTGAATTATGAATGTAATATGATTTCCGTTCTTAAAACAACGCCGAAACTCCCAAACTTGTATCTTTAAAGAGTCAGAAATTCTCTCAATACCTTTCGAACATTGGTATACTAGACCTCAGTGCAAAATCTTACTTGTTGTTAGCATATTATTATGCTCAGAGCACTTCCCACGAAATCGACGTCACCGATTTCGAGGAATCCCCTCGATTACTTATGGATTCCTTCATGAGGTCACGATTTTTGTGAACTTGGTACCAAATTAGGATGATACCCTATAAACCAAAAGATTTTTTTTTTAAATTGGTTAACAAACGGCGGAGTCTGCATTATCAACGACAGAATCGGAATATATGGCAGCCTGTGAAGCTGCCAAAGAAATTCTATGGCTAAGACAATTATTGGCAGATATTAAAGAACCACAAATGACCGTTAAGTTGTATTTAGACAATCAGAGCGCAATTAAACTTATTCGCAATCCAGTGTATCACAGGCGAACAAAGCACATTGATGTTAAATACCACTTCATCAGGGAAAAGGTAGAGAATAACATTATTAATATAGAATTTGTAGAAAGCTCCTCTCAGTTAGCTGATTTTCTTACAAAAGCATTGAACACAAAACAAACGGACAGACATCGAAGTATCAGTAGGTCCCGTTTTTACCCTTTGGGTATGGAACCCTAAAAACGAACATTATAACAGTCATAACACCTCCTTCATTTTGAAAGTCGGGTAAATTTTTGCCTATGTGTATTCTGATGTAAAAGCTATATCATTGTAAAGTTTTATTAAAATCCGTTCAGTAGTTTTTGAGTAAAAGAGTCACAAATATCCATACATCCATACTTACAAACTTTCGCTGTTATAATATTTAAAATTCATTCATTATGAGAGTTGAGACCACGTACTCGTCATTTTGAATGAAATTCGAAAAATTCTGCGACGTCCTCACTCGACCGCGTTCGGGCACTGCAGACTGTGATGGTGGTATGGGCCACGTGTATATGCGTACCGCCATCGCTAGGCCATTCCGTTTGATGTGCGGCCGAAAAACTGACATCGACGCCATTCCACGAGCATCGCTCGCGCCATCGGCCTCCGACACCACTACGTCCTCCACATGCTGGACCTTCGTGATGGTCCACTATGACGGGCCATCCTGTAGAGGCGCTATTACCATAACAACGAGTTCGTTCGTAATCTTATTCCCGATATGAAAATTGTATTCCAGAGTGGAAGACGCTGGGAGCTGTGTCACAGTCTTAACTTGTCTTAGTATTGAATGATTTACTTATTTCGTATCGAAATTATCTTAAATATGCCTTATTTATAAGCTTTTGAATGTATAAGATTTGAAAAAAAAAATCTTTCCTCTCGGCGCGCCGGCGCGGCGCTCATATCTATATACAGTACATCTGCCAACAGAAAATCCAAGTAAGTCAATACAAATATAAAACTCTGACGGAATAACTTTAAAATAATAAAATATTGTAGAACTTGTAGAGTGAGACTGCAATGTTGATTTATAGAAAAACCTAGGAAATCCCATACGTATATTGAAAACGTATTACGTATTTTCAAAATACAACAACTACATTACAAATTAATGCAGTTGCGTGTATTTATCTACAAGTTCAAGCTATTAGTTCAAGTTCTGACCATTCTCTATATTTGTATTATCGATGGTTCTGACTTGTGACATCCTGACTGTTCTCTATATAAGTTTGTATCATCGATGGTTCGGACGTCCACCACAATTAACAATGGAACCGTACCCGGAACCGGCACGCGCGGGCGCCCGGTGGTTTGGAAAGGCGTGCTATGGAATCGCGCTCGTCTAGTTACAGCCAGGACATTCGGTGGTACACCCACACCGCTCGCTTGTGACTTATTATATTAAACGTGAGTTTGTTTTGTTATTTAATAGTATTTAGCACATTGATAAGGTATTATCATAATAATAAATATGTAATTATTAATACATAAGTATGTACTTAAAGTGAAAAAAAAGTCAGGTTTACCTTAAAAATGTTACAGTCAATATCGCAATTAAAAGTGAATCAAAAATTTGAAAACAAATTATTAACTTGACATTAAGAAAACAAACTCAAACGAAACTGATGCTAACAATTATTATAAATCTATGCTTATATTTTTAAAATATTAATTAAAAGCTCTAACTATAACTGTATTAGAAAACTTAAGCAAGAAAGTAAAATGACTCTTTGTACTATATTTTTGGACAAATGTTACTTGTTATTGTGAATGTTGAAAAAGATTTAAACATTTTATATTATTTTAATATAATTAAACTGATGTGAACGTTAAGATTCAATTTGACACCGCACTATACACAGGCATGTAAATTACTTTTGATCATGAAAAGAAACTAACTTTTTTTTATTAATCTTTCATTATAAATTTGAAAAAAATATTGAAATTTTATGTAAATCTTCAAATTCAAAAGTAACAAAAAACTCCAAACAACTTGTTTGAAACATTTTTTGCACAGCAAAAAGTTTAGGTAGGTTAGAGGTACAACACATATTATACAATTTGTTGTAACTTGTACCTTTATAGTTAGAGGTACAACACATTGTATATAAAATATACTCTCATACTATTGATGGAGCCTCAGGCAATAGCTAATATTACTGTATTAAACTATCGTAACTACTGACATATAATAAGGAAACTATAAGACTAAAATCAGTTTAACATGTGCTTATATTAGACATGATATAATCGGTACATCAGATGTGAGATTATGACGTAGAAGATCTATAAAAACTATTAAACCATAAGTTATGACTATAACAATAATCAAGAGAGCCATAGGTTACGAAAAACCAGTAAAATAATAGTATGATAAAACGTTTATTTTTATCTTTACCAAAAACAATATTTTGATTAAAAACTAAGCGACTAGCGACTAATTTTTTTTTGTTTATTGGGTCAAATTGCTAAAATGCCTGACGTTGAGTATACTCAGACTTATTTAAACACTATAATAAATAACAGGGTTGCCTGGAAGAGATCGCTTATAGCGATAAGGACGCCCTTGCCCACATTAATGTCTTAGTTTTAAGTACTTTACGTCTGATTGTATACCCATTGTTTATGTGAGCAATAAAGTGTTTATCTATCTATCTATCTATAATAAATAATATGCAGTATTCTAAATCAGCTTAGTAAAAGTAATAACATCATAATTGATATCGTTTCGTAATCTGCTCCTTAATATCACAAGAGAGAGTGGTTTTCCCCCGGGTCTTCCACATGTTATAATATATGACCTGACACTTGAGCTTTTAAGGTCTCTCCGCGGAAAGCTCTTTTTATTTGTTGCATTACGTCAATAATCAATATATTGTGATTAAGGTCGTTAGCAAATATTCCCGAAAAATGCTGTTGCTAGTGTTTGTTTGCATCGTGTAGGCGCCGAAATTTTATTGAGCTGATTTCAATAAAATTGGCATTAAAATATAGAGCAGACTTCATTGTTTCATATTCTGTAAAAAAGTTCTATGTGAGGATGAAACCAATTGGTTTCTTAAATAATTAAGCTTGTAGAGAAACGTTATTGTGTTTCTCTACAAGTTAAACACTGTCTATAGCTTGTAACAAAAGTTTAATATTTTAAACACAGCTGTATGTCGCCTACATCTCATCTGTCTTTATGACCTACTTAGTACATCCAGATTATACGTTATATCCATGCTTCTATACTAGTCCATACTAATATTATAAATGCGAAAGTGTGTCTGTCTGTCCGTCTGTCTGTCTGTTACCTCTTCACGCTCAAACCGCTGAACCTATTTTGCCGAAATTTGGCATGAAGATACTTTAAGTCCCGGGAAAGGACATAGGATACTTTTTGTCCCGGAAAATGTACGGTTCCCGCGCGATAAACGAGTTTTGGCGCAATGGAGTTGCGGGCGTCATCTAGTATTATATAATAAATGCGAAAGTTTGTCTGTCTGTTTTTCTGTTACCTCTTCACGCCCAAACCACTGAATCGATTTTGCTGAAATTTGGTACGGAGATACTTTAAGTCCCGGGAAAGGACATAATATGATACTTTTCATCCTGGAAAAATGTACGGTTCCCGCGCAATAATACAAATTTGGGCGTAACGTATGATGCGTTAATGTATGATTTTACGATTTTTATAACTCAACTTTAATTACTTTTAATAAAGATTCCAGAACCATTAAATATTATTCAGAGTCGTGAATCACTTATTTATTATTAAACATAAGGATCTTGGCAGCAGTAAATTATTTATAGACACGGTTGAGACAAGCACTGACAGCTCAAACTGCAGTGTCAGAGATCCGGGAGCCTGACTATTATAGTGTACTGCATTCATTATTCATTATTGTCAATTAGTGTTCCTACTTCCCGTGGTACCATAAAACACAGACTTACGAGTAAAGGTTAGACCGCTCTAGGTGTAACTACCGTAAGGTACTATTATGTATTCTGTGGTGTAACTACGCTGCAGCGAAGTTACGCGACTAGCTTTTGAGCTATAAAGATAAGCAAAAAAACAAAAAAAATAAACAAGGGCTTTGCATCTATTGTGGATGATTTACATTACAGTATTTTCAGAGAGAAGTAACTACTCTTCAAACACTGTTGTGAATGGGATAAGATTTTAAGTGTCCCTAGGGTTGCCAAAGCACATACGGCATTCTGGCAACATAGTCGGCCTAGTCCAGAGAAATGAGCAGGTCAATACGTCTGGGACCAACCATGTGCGGGCTTCCCCACGATGCTATCCTTCACCGTACGAGAAAAAACAAAAAATAGTAAGTAATAAAAAAAAACCCAAAAAAACTGTAACTAGTTAAAGAGCAAATTTTCTAGCAGTGCGTAAACTGATGATGATGAACTATTGCTAGAAACAATCTTGATTATGTCTACATACAAACAAAATAAACTACATTGAAATCGGTCCATCCATTTGGATGCAAAGGCCAAAGACAGGCACACAGACAGACAAACAGACGTCAAACCTATAACATGTTTGATGTTACATGGGGGGTTAAAAATCTGTTCATCTACAGTAAAACTCTTACTTTTTGTAATATGTATGTCCTATCAGACTGGAATTTCCTACAGCTCCGACGTAAAATTCCCACCAAAACAGGCTAATTATAATATGTAAGTTGTATTAGTTCTGGTTTGTTCAGTTAGTTTATTTAACGTAGGTTCAGGTTTAAATGCAGGCAGCAGGTATTTTTAAATCGTTTGTTTTTTACAAAGCACTTAATATGACTTCCGCGTCTGAATCAAGCGACAATATTGGTACATACTCTAGAACACGTACATACTATGTAGGTATGTAGGTGTATATTGCCATTCCAAGCAGGTATTTAGGTACCTAAATTTAAAATGTACTAGATGTTGCCTCGAACTTGCTACTCGTAGCGCAGAAATTCGAGTATCGCACTTGAATACGAAATTCATCGCAAAAAACTTTTCTATGTCCTTTCGCAGGATTCAAAGTATCGTAACAAATATTAAAATCGGTTCAATGGTTTTAAACAAATATACCTAATATAAATTATAATATCTATGGACGCTTCACACCATGTCGCGTCGGTTTGGCCCCGTGCTAAGTACCTGAAGGACTTGTGTTACAGGTACCAGACAACGGAAATATATTTAATAATGTATACACATTACACATATTTAATACACATCGGGAACATTGAAAACTTTTTCTTCCGTCGGCGTGATTCGAACCCGCGACCACCAGTTTGAGCGCTGACAACATGCTTAAACACTGAGCCATAGAGTTCGTCAAATTTATTAAAATCGGTGACGTTACGAAACAAAGTGAGGTTACCAACAGGTAAATCAAAACACACACTTTTGTATAATTTATCCACCCAAATCAGTAGTAAAATATTTTGAGTAGCGTACTCAATGATAATAAAATCTAGTAATGGTATACTTTAATGGTTAACAGTGTCATTGTTACGGAAAAATCCCTTAGCGATTAACAATCGAATCATTATGAATCGATTAATTAAGGAATTGTGAATGAAACTATTCTAAGAAATTACGTGATATTTTACAATCACTACTTTAAACTGTTTTTATTAATTTCTCTTTTCCTGTTGGCTCCTGTACTATTTACTTAACTTGTTTCCTTTAAATACCTAATTCTAAGGCTTGGTTCAGACAGACAGGTGCAGACAAACTATGTGAGTGTATCTCTCTTTTAGCCTATCACGCTAAAAGCGCTGAAACGATTTGGATGAAACTTGTCATGAAGATACTTGTCAAGTATTAATTGCATTTCGTAAAATTTTCGAAAAAAAAAACAATTTAAAAACATAAGAGAGCATTTAAAATTGGAATAAGCAGCACACCGCGGTTGTTCTCACAGTTAGGTATTAAAGTCTCAGCCCGATCGGTTTAAAGTTGACAAAGTTTCATACAAACTTTCCCCTATTTTATCCCCTCAGCAGCAGATCAAAATCCTTTCTCAGCGGATGCCTACGTCATAACATCTACCTGCGTGCCAAATTTCAGCCCGATCCGTCCAGTGGTTTGGGCTGTGCGTTGATAGATCTATGTCAGTCAGTCACCTTTGAGTTATAATACATATTTAGATTCCATAGGGGATTTCCAGGGTACATAAACCAGTGCTTTATTTTAAACGTTGTAGAACCGCATCTGCGTCACTACTCCGAGTTGACCGTACTTAAATAAAAGTATTCGTGATCGACTCTTATTTGTACTTTTAGTTTCGATCGAGCTACATTTAGTTTTTGTTATAGTTTTATTAATATATTTTGTGATAAAGTGATATACGGACTATTTTTGTTATAAGTGAAGAAGTTTCATTAATATTAAGATTATTATTAAGCCAGCCAGCACGTCAACAGCTGTAAGTGAATGAGTTTATTATTTTTTATTGTGAATAATATCGTAATTTTGTGTTCCGTTGTATAAGTTAATTTTATTTTATTTTTATTATGATTAATTAAAACCAAGAGAAGTTGAAGAAGAGAATGTTGTGTTTCAAACAAAACAAGTAGTATTAGTAAGTTTTAATAAGTAGTATTAGTAGTAACAGTAAGTTTTAAGAAGAAAGATATTAGTAATGTTTTTTGACAATTTTTGCGCTTCCCTTAAAATTGAGAAAATTAATCAAATTATGCTTTTATCCCTAATAATAACATCAAAAATGGCCTCGTCAAATTAAATTGTAATTTAAATTTAGTCATGTCAGTCAAATGACATGATACACAGAACAATGAGCGGTAGTGAAAAGTTTTAGTCACAGTATTGTCACCGTGCCTCAAGGTAATGATATGTTACATTCATTTGCAATACAAAATACTTAATCAGTGTGATTTTCCTGTTTTTATTAATATCCGGAAAATGTTTTTTTCTATTGTTTGATTTTAAAAGATAGGGGCGTACTGATCTAGTGATCAATGCTACAATTAAAATACAAAAAAAGAAAAAGAACTCTAAAATACTGGACGATTTCGATTAAATTCTGTACAGACAATAAAAATTTCGCTAGAATATGTAGTTAAAGAATATTTAAAATATTAACATATCATCATCATAATGGAAAACAAACTTCGAACTGAAAATAACAGTCGAAAATTTCAAGATCAGCTAAAAGGTGCGATGAGGAGGGCTTCATACTGTTGGAGAAGAGGAAGAAGAAGCCCGCCGCCCGCAACCAACGCGGCACCGCGCCCTATGTACCTGAGCTGCGTCTGCGGAGCGAGGTCCCCGCGACGCCCCTGTCCATGGAGGTCGAGGACGTCGTGGACTACATCAGTAAGAAGACATCCCTCCGCCTGAGGGTGGAACGTCTGCAGTCTCGCCACAAGGTCAACTTCAGTTCCTTTGTGGTAAGAGTACCGACGCATCTTCTGTCGACCTTTGAAGCGGAGGAATTCTGGCCGACTGATGTGGTTTACCGAAGGTTCCGGGGAAGACTCCGGAATGAAGCGCGCGTCACGTCGCCGTTAATTCTTGATAAAGTGTAGTTATTAAGATTATAATTGA
This sequence comes from Polyommatus iphigenia, assembly GCA_963422495.1. NCBI lineage: Eukaryota > Metazoa > Arthropoda > Insecta > Lepidoptera > Lycaenidae > Polyommatus > Polyommatus iphigenia. The sequence goes on along the minus strand of OY730184.1, from coordinate 663,627 downwards.
TATGTATGTTAGACATTAAGGTATATATTGTATGGGCCTACGTAGCCTGATTTAAATAATTAAATAAATAAATAAAAAGGTCGCTACCTTTTGTACAGCTGATTTTGACCTCTTATCATAATGATAGGTCACTTACATAATTGATAACATTCTAGACTAGTATCTAATACAAAAACTGCATTGTGTGTTTGTGTGTCAGGGTCTCGGTTAGACTTATTAACACTTGTATTACATTAGGTCATTGTTTCGAAGGTACACTTCAACAAGTTCATTCATTGTCATAATAATTAAAAGTTTTATTTCTTGGTGTATATTAAATTTTTAACATTATTCTGTTGAATTTCCCGATCGTCTTTAAAATATACTTAAATTTTCTGTTTTTTTTAGAATTTTTCTCCTTTACATTTTTGTCATACAAAAGAGTTCAACGGGTGCGGCACCTGAAAAAAATAATTTTATGAATTTTTTTTTTCAATAATAATTATTGACTGAATAAATACAATTATTATTATAATTTAACTAAAATCAAGCAAAATATTATGCAGCTGACATAGAGCACTATAGCTACACTAATACTTATATTTAGTTTAAAATCACCAATGTTAAGATAATTGTACCATCGAGGAAATTGATTCCTATGCAGTCAACGGACCTACGTCATTTGGTTGGCTTATGTCAATTCAATGTTAGCTGTGATCGGTCTGATGGATTTGACTTAACGCGACTAAATTACTTAGGTCCGCCATCTGCCTAGCAATCAACTTCTCTGATAGTACAATTTTAAAATCGTGTATTTTATTTTCCGCTCTTTGTTAGAAACCTGCAGAGTTCTATTTTCAATACTGCAAACTTCTCCCGATCTTTCAGATTCCGGACAATATAGTGACAATCTACGCAGAGAGTAGTCTGTAGGTCAAACCCGTCGTGACAGCCTGCGTGACTGTCACTTGACCGACAGTCGACCTTACCCGCTGTCATTATTGTGATAATTTAATCATTAAATAAAGCGAAACCCTGTCATAATTAGCTTGCCGTGCCAAAGTAGTGGTCATTGATTAAACTGTTCTAGGAGATAATAGTTATACAAAGTATAGGAAATATATTGAAAACTATACCTACTCTAAAATGGCTATGAATATCAAATATGTATGTAAGTCTGTATAAGGTATATAAGGTATTTGTATTATGGGCCTAGATGCCTGAAATAAATGGTAAAATAAAATTTAAAATAAATAAAATGGCTATGATGATAAAATTATGTTTTAGGATTTTTAGGTGACCTAGGATATTTTCTAAGAATATTATAATATTCTTCATTATTATTATTTTAGTATGCTTTCATTTGTGAAATAATTTATAGCAGCATAAAATGTAAAAATACGAACATACCTCTAATATAAAAGCCATACCAACGATATATTATACTCTTTTCTGGAAAATTGTAGAGTAAGATGAAGAAAAACTTGGACATTCATTCATAATATTGTTAATGCGAAATGTTCTTTGTCAGTAATTTTTTTACATACTTATTAGTTATTACATAAAGCAAATGGGTGATGGATATGGAGTTACTAATTTTTTGGGAAACGTTTTGTTTATTAGTGATTATTATTATCTTTTATTATTATTATTTATCAAATAAAAAGCAATGTGTAGTATTTGTCCCAGACTATAAGGCTCTATAAGCTACAATTATTATTATAACATTGTTGACAACACACAAAGTATTTTAAATATTATGTGTTATAGATTCCACACACCATACAAACATAGTCATTTATAATGTCCGTTATAATTACAGATAAATATTTTATAATGGGTCTGCGGATATCCATGTTGGTTTGATATTGAAGATACTATTCCTAAGATAGCAACTAGAGTAGTTAGTCAAATACACTTTAAAAGTATATTTTAATATGAGTGTATTTGATACAGAAACGTTATAAAAGAAGATAGTGTAGTATTGATTGTCAATGGTCATACACAAAAAAAGGCAGTGTAGGTAATAATTATATTATTATCACCACAACATTTATTAATTTCTTCTCAATTATTATGAATTATCTCAAATCTAATCACAAAATATTATGTACAACTCAATCCATACTAATATTATAAATGCGAAAGTGTGTCTGTCTGTCCGTCTGTCTGTCTGTCTGTCTGTCTGTTACCTCTTCACGCTTAAGCCGCTGAACCGATTTATACCTTGGAGATACCTTGAGTCCTGGGAAAGGACATAGGATACTTTTTATCCCGGAAAAATGTACGATTCCCGTGCGATAAACTAATTTTGGCGCAACGGAGTTGCGGGCGTCATCTAGTACTAAATATTGCTGAAAATAAAGATAAGTTTTAATCATAAATTTTTCGTAGAGCGTGTTGTATTTTATTAAATATTGAATATTTTTTAAATACGAAAATGTGTCTGTCTGTTACCTCTTCACGCTTAAGCCGCTTAACCGATTTTAATGAAGTATGCAGATAAAAAATTGAGTTCCGGGAAAGGACATAGCATATTTTTTTTATCCCAGAAAAATGTGCAGTTCCCATGCGATGAATTTCGGCGCAAAAAACGTAATATAATATTACTTGAATATTAAACACGTGCACGAAAGAATTTGGACCAGGAAATGTTTTTTTTAATTTTTCACGACCCGTCTGTTGTCACGACAAACTTCGCAGATTAAACATTTGCATACTAATGTACCTATCGTGTCTAATACTGAATATATTAAGTCGATATGACAGATGTATTATTAAAACAGTAGTCAATCATAATATACGATTATGAAATGTTATATAACTTATTTAAGATTTTAATAGATATTCTTAATGTTTTTAAAAATTATTATAATAGTCCCCATTTCCATTTGTAACAGCATTACTCGTGGCTGGATTGATTCCGATCATATTTGACACAAATATAGAGCAGACAACAGGAAAGCATATTTGCTTTAATTTTTATTAACCGACTTCAAAAAAGGAGGTTATCAATTCGACGCGTATGTATGTAATATTTGCAGAACTGCCCAGTTTTTGTATATTATGTTAGTCTACATCAGTGTCTGAACAAATGTGCCAAATTTCAAAAGTGTATGTATGTTTCGGAGATATGTTTGTGTTTACATATCTCCGAAACTACAAGTCCGATTTGAGTAATTCTTTTTTGTTGTACAAGGTATGGTCCAGTAGTTTTTGAGATATGGAATTTTAATTCTTAATTAGTTAGGTACAATTTTGAAGTCGGTTTTATCTTTTTAAAATACTATGTTAATAATTATATTATAGATATAGAATGCACAGCTTCTGCAGGATTGTATTTTTTACGTCCAGGATTATAGGAAACAGCTATAAAATTAAAATGCAATCTAAAAATTTTCTCGACCGTATCTCCTTAAACTACACATTTAAAATAAACCAATTGCTTCCTAAAGATCATTAATAAATCAAAAGTCATGTAAAACTGTCGGTATGTTAATAATTTTGACTTTGACCTGCAAAATATTCGTACATACATAAAGTACAATTGGCAAAACATGTTTAAAATTATAATGCATATTTTAATAAGACAAACATTTCCTATGTTTGTTTATTTGCATTAAATAGGGTCGGAAAGTAAGATTGATATACATTTTGACACACATAATTGGACATAAGCTATTTAAGCAGGGACATTCATGGTTTTGTGGGATAATCTGTTTACGTGGGCAGAGGTAGTTATTTATAAGTTACAGACCAAATTAATATTTTTACAAGTATTAAAATAAGTTACCACTTATTTTTACAAATATAAAACTGGAATTTAATTCTTTAACTTATGGTTAAAAAACCTGGCCGATTATTTAAAAAAAATTCAAATATTGAATGCGAATTTATGAGGTACCGCTCCGTCATAAGCGAACAATCTAACAAGCCTTGGCCTTGCTCCCGTTCAAGGTCTGCAGTTTGACGTGTCATATTATAGATATGCATATGCCTCGGTACAGCTTGCAAAAGACGCGTAACAATGTAGAAAAACCGGCTAAGTGCGAGTCGGATTCGCGTACGAAGGGTTCCGTGTCGTTAAATCTGAAACGCTGTAGTTACAAGATACTGTGCGCTCTGCGTAGATCTGAACACAAACATCAATTTGCCATAGGAAATATTATGCACTTTTAATTAATTTAATTAAATAAATCTCTTCTGATACACCATGTAGTCAAATTCGAAAAAAATAAGCGGGATTAATGCCTAATTCCGCTTGTATTTTTCGATCTGCACCCATCTTTGTACCTAGTTGGTAATAAAAAAAATAACTAAGTTGTAAGCATTTGTAGCTGTTGTAAGAAGTCAGTTGGAAAGAGAATCAATTTGTACTCGTAACTAACCAATTTGTGACGTCAAATCATAGGCACTGCCTACTAAGTCCATATAGAATTTCGTTAAATTAATTGTATACTGTATGGTCAACAGTTGCTGACCATACACAGCACTTTATAAGTAGGTGATAAACGATTGATCTAGATTTCAGATTCTAGATAATACTAATAAACGGTATGTAATTTACTTATGTACCTATCATGTATCATACAATTAGTAGGTAATGGTCGATTTGACAGTCTACATAACTCTTGAGTGTCAATTACTACTAGGTATGTTATTTAGTTTAGTGAAGCTAAGCCTGGCCGCATACACGTTTTCCGTATTCAATTTCCTAATGTGGAATTTCGATTTGGAATCCCGTGAGACTAGATTTCAGTTCGTTTTTCTACAATCGCGAACGCGCTGGTTGGCACTCAAAACGTACGTGCGGAATTCGTCCCGTTCGGAGAAAAGCGAACATGTGCGTTAGTTAATTGTATTTTCTACTGATTCCGTGCATTCGGATTTATGAATACGGAAAACGAATTCGGAAATCTAATTCGGAAAACGTGTGTACTGTGTATGCGGACAGCGTCTTATCTTATTACAATTATTAAGCTTCGTTGTTTATTTAATTATATTACTCATATATAAAAAGTTTGTCCCGCTGATTGTCTCACACTTAATCGGTTCCTGAACCTCTCCTCTTCACACTCAAGTACGAAGAGGAGGGTGGGAGGAGGAACCGATGTAGATGAAATTTGAGGGAGAAAATACTCGGAGTCACAAGAAATATACTTTTACCCCGGAGAAAGGCACGGTTTACAGTAGGTTCGTAAGTTGGTCGACATGTCTAGTATAAAACTATAAAACATTATGTTTTTAGCTAATTGCTACGAATTATTTGATATTATTTAAAATCAAATCTAATCCTAAACATTTTTACAAATAAAAGACCAGTAATAAATATTACCTAAATGGGTAGACACTTTTATTCATTTGTCTATATTTCCTCATTGACTCGTGTTGCTAATGGTTTTAAACGATTGGAAAAACACATACGAATCCCCCGCATTAAAATTCATGTTGCGTCAAACTGTCATAAATTGTTTATTTTCATTTATTGCAATTGCGCCCAGTACAACAAGTTGTTTTCGATTAATTTTCCCAACATTAGCAATAAAAATATATGTATATGGGATTTCACGTAACACGTCGCTATATTGTCTTATATTCTACCAGCTGTTGGTTGGAGACTTAGTTTGCGTCGAAAAAAAACCGGGAAAATTATTCATCTTATGGATAAATAATTTTCCCGGTTTTTTTCCACGTTTTCCACCGATACTTTACTGCTATTGGTTGCAATGTGAATCTATACCTATAGACTACCTCGATAAATGGATTTTACAACACAAAAATAAAAATCGAACCGGTACGCGTTCAAACAAACAATCTAATAAATAATATCTTTAGCTTTTGCTTCAGACAACCAGATTTTACATTGTTACTTCAAGTTTTAGAATTTTTAAATACAGTAGGATTAAGAAAATGGTCTATTCCTTGAACTGAACTTGCGCATGTTGTCAACAACTTTTTATCATTTTATTTTCTTTGCTTTAATAAAGTATAAACCACAGACATCAGTATAGAATTTCTTGTGGACTTTTTTTCTGACAGAACAGCCGGTTTCCAACCTGTATTCCATTTCCTATTTGTATTTTTATGACGAGAATAAATACTTTAAAATGTAAACAATCTTACTGGAGCATAAAGTCTTATATCAATAATGTCAATAAAAAAGTCTTAATTAATAATAAATACTGAAAAAAAGAACTAAGCTTTTGTTCTATGAACAGAATAATTCTAGCTTTCATTTAAATGTATTTTAACTTATCTCAATTTATTAATTACGTCATTTTATCGTTTTATTAACAACATATTATTGTCATTTACCGATGAGATTTGTCTATAGTCACTTTGTATTGGGAATGGTGACCATGATTATCAATATGATTGTCACCCAATAAAAGCCGATCAATAGTAAGTAACAGACAAATACGCTCTATTCTCACTATCTCTTATATTGATCCTCATGGTCTAGATCACGGGTCACCAAATGGTGGACCGCGTGTTCGGTCACTCCGCTATCAATCCGTTGTGTGCGGACCACGACTTGCACTACAGACCGGTGGTAGGCCTCATGTAGACACGACGTTCTAAAAGTGTTAACTTTGTTAACTTATTTGGAAATAAAATATTTTGATTTTGATTTTTGATTTTGAGAGGACGTAATATTAAAATTCGAAACTTCTTTCGCCCCGCCCGGGCAAAAGAAGTTTCGAATAAGAAAGTTTATTATTTCCGTAATTACGAGTACCTTTGTATAATGAATAAATTTTTTATAAAATGTATGGGACCGCGAATGAAAAAATTAATTTGTGACCCCTGGTACACCAACATAGAACCTCATTTAGTAATCTCCACGTAGCCTTAACTGCAGCATCCTTTCTTTGTTCCAGGCCTATCATGCCCGTGGTGTTCGGTACCAACGAGAAATGGCGCATCAACCGGAACATCTTCGTGCTGGGCTTCGCGTTCATGGTCCACTTCACCGCCTTCCACGGCGCCGCCAACCTCCAGTCATCTGTTAACACCGACGCCGCAGCGGGCACCTTCACATTAGCCGCGATATACTTTTCGTTGATCTTGTCTAATGTCTTCCTACCGGCTATTGTGATCAAGTATGTTTTTTACTTTTGTATTGAAAATAATAATAATAATGATTGTACCTACTGCCTATAGTTGTTATACTAATGCATGTTCCGGTACTAACATTAAAGAAAACTGAAGTTAAAATATATATCATTATATATTTTAACCTCAGTTTTAACAGCAGTCATTGATATTATATTATACATAAAATTCTCGTGTCACAATGTTAGTCCACGAATTCCTCCGAAATGGCTTTACTGATTTTTACCAAATTTTATATGCATATTCAGTAGGTCTGAGAATCGGCTACTGGGTACTTTATATATTGATAAGTGCATTTGCTGAATAAATAATAGTAAATTATTACAACCTGAGACTGACGGCGACCATTGTTTGTGCGACGGGATAGCGATCGACGTTGCCATGGCGACATACTTATTTAGTCACTTCAATAAAATAATATGGGCGAAATACTTTATATTATGGCAAAGCAACGTTTGCCTGGACAGCTAGTAATATATAAAATAAAATCAATGACTGCTGTGTTATACATTCTAAAACGGGGCATGTTGAGAGAAAGTCAAGGAAGCAACTGATTTTGAGCCTCTTGAGCACTACAACCTTAGTTTTGATTATTATTAACAAAACATTAAGTCGTCGGTCTAACAACAGTATATTTCCAGATGGCTCGGCTGCAAATGGACAGTGGCGCTGTCCTTCATCGCGTACATGCCGTTCATCGCGGCGCAGTTCTACCCGCACCTGCACACGCTAGTGCCGGCCGGCATGATGGTGGGCTTCGGCGGCGGCCCGCTGTGGTGCGCCAAGTGCACCTATCTGTCCGTGGTGAGTGTAGGTCTATGGTGCAGCTCGTGTTAGCTCCTGCACATCGCGGCGCAGTTCTACCCGCACCTGCACACGCTGGTGCCGGCCGGCATGATGGTGGGCTTCGGCGGCGGCCCGCTCTGGTGCGCCAAGTGTACCTCTCTGTCTATGGTGAGTACTTTCAAGCCCAGATCCCTTAAATTTTAGGGTGAGCGAGTGGCTGGTGCTTTGATATTTAGTGATAAGACGCATCTCGTGTAGAATTCTGTATCTTTCTTTTCCGCAGTTTATAAGTTACTCCTCTTTAAAACTCTTTGCATATCTAAAATGTTTGTAATATTATAAATTCAGAAGAATTGTAAGAATATATAATAATTCCCTGTCCTTAAATAGGAAGGAGTATATATTTTGTAGTTACGAGTGAAAACCAAATAACATCTGTTGATGCAGGTAGCGGAGCCGTACGCGAAGCTGTCAGGAGTGCCGGCTGACGTGCTGGTGGTGCGGTTCTTCGGCCTGTTCTTCATGTTCTACCAGATGGCGCAGATCTGGGGAAACCTCGTTTCTTCTGCCAGTAAGTTATTGTACTTGGAATTATAAAAAATACTAGCTGACCGGGCAAAAGTTGTTTTTCCATATACATTATTTCTAGTATCAATATAAAAAATAGATAAAAACCTATTCTCAGGCTTAACGAATGTTTTTTGCGGTCGTGAATCACGCGTTTCCCGTAGTTCCACCTTCAGGAGCAGGAACACCGGTGGGGTTTTAGTGGGTAGGCCCGGGTACGGATCTTACGTCCGCCCCGGGGGGTGGCACATACCTTGGTGCTCCCCAGGCCCCTTGGATGCGGCATTCCCTCAATGCAAAAAAAGGCCTAACGAATGTACCATCGAGGGAATTGATTCCTAGGCAGTTGACGGACCTACATCAGTTGGTCGGTGTATGTCAATTCAATGTTATCTGTGATCGGTCTGATGGGTTTGACTTAACGCGACCAAATTACTTAGGTCCGCCATCTGCCTAGGAATCAAATTCTCTGATAGTACTATCGGAGAGGTTGATTCCTATGCAGATGGGGGACCTACGTAGTTTGGTCACGTTACGTCAAACCCAGGCGACAGATCACAATTAACATTGAATTGCCATGATCCGACCAAAGGACGTTGGTCTGTCAACTGCCTAGACGTCATATTAAGAGCGCTATTATGAGAACCATCCTGGTATTTTATTGTTTTGCATACGCACGTAAATCACTTTCATTAAGTCCTTTCCAAAGCTTCAAGTCATTAAAAATTACCACAAAATAACTAGCTGTGGGACTCGTGATAGGAAGGCCTTGAAAGTTGAAAAAGTCACGGGCGAGTTGACAGTCATTACAGTGGCCTTGTGGCGTTCTACCACCCACTAATAGCAACAATCGCAAAATTACAATACGCAGAAATTAACTTGCCACCTGTTTCTACACTGTTTCCTCGGAACGAGGTGCCTTATTAATTTTTGCGTGTAATATATCCTGAAAATCTCCAAAAAAAGTGTAGACAGACAACAAATTCTTGTATTCACATAAAAATTTATATTCAGAATTACTATTATGACAAAACATGGACAAAACAAAAAATGTTTTATTGTATATTATTAAAAGCCAGCTGTTAACATCCAATCTCACTGATTGGATGTAAAACGATTGAGCAATGTCACGAAACTCCAATAAACAATTAAGAATAAGAGCAACTACAACGTCCACATATGGCTCTAATAAATAAATCAATTATATAAAGTAATAAATTAACACCAATTAAATGTAATAAATAAAAATTACACAGACCTAGCATAAAGCTACTAATCAAAAAACGTAGGAAGTGTTACTTCCTTTGTTCCTTCCTAAGAAGGCTAGGACATGTCATGTTACTTTATTGTCTCGCTTACACTAGACTTTTGATGGCTATTGTCGGGCTCGCCTTGATCTGAATATATTTCCGACAGATCGGAGTTTATTAGTCGTTCGTTAGCGTCTAGCCGGGCTTTGAGAACGCAACGATTTCCGGAACGATCTAATCGGAATGGGTTTTCAATATTTCATTTGCAGCTAGGTAGATCCAACTTATATGAATGTATGGGTTCGTGATCGTGAAAACTGGCTTAGAATTTATGATAACTTCCATCTGTCACCTAGTGTATCAATCGGGTATTTTTCTAACTTTTGTTGGCCTGTATTTAAAAGATTTAAGACCTTAGTAAACAGTAATCCCACCAAAAACATACCTGTTAAAATGGGGCCTAGTTCCTTTTGGCCAAAAAAAAAAGAGTTAAAATCCAACCTAATGCCCAGTTCAGATGCACTTCATCGATCATAACCATCTTCATCATCAGCCTGATCCATAATACTTCTAATTTGAACTTCTAATTTGGATTGGATTTCAACTCTTTTTTTTTGGCCAAAAGGAACTAGGCCCCATTTTGACAGGTATGTTTTTGGTGGGATTTCAATACTTTTTTTCAAGAAATCATACCTATTTTTTTCTTTTTGTGCCACGCTCGATATAAATAATACCTTAGAGTTTAGATAGATGGCACAGTGGTATTTGTTAAACTATCAATAGAAGCCAAAATTTTAAGTAAACAGTATTTAATTATTAAGCTATACAGTGTGCATTATATTAATTTATACATGACAATATTTTATACCCCCCCCCCTCTCCCCCTCCCAGTCTCCTCATCGTATTCTCATTGTATCATTAGTACATAAGAATTTTTATCTCAAGTTCGTAGATGAGCCGACTCACGCTTGACCGATTTCTTAAATTTCTTAATTTTTTGTTAATATATATATAACACACGACCTGTGTGCCAAATTACATAACGCTAGAATATTTGGAATTAGACTCTAAAGTTCGTAGATGAGCCGACTCACGCTTGACTGATTTCTAAAATTTCTTAATTTTTTGATAATCTACATATAACACACGACCTGTGTGCCAAATTTCATAACACTAGAACAATTGGAAGTGGCCTCTAAAGTTCGTAGATGAGCCGCCTCACGCTTGACCGATTTCTAAAATTTCTTAATTTTTTGTTAATCTACATAATTATAACACACGACCTGTGTGCCAAATTTCATAACGCTAGGACATTTGGAAGTAGCCTCTAAAGTTCGTAGATGAGCCGACTCACGCTTGACCGATTTCTAAAATTTCTTAATTTTTTGTTAATCTACATAATATAATAATTATAACACACGACCTGTGTTCCAAATTTCATAGCGCTAGGACATTTGGAAGTAGCCTCTAAAGTTCGTAGATGTGCCGACTCACGCTTGACCGATTTCTACAATTTCTTAATTTTTTGTTAATCTACATATAACACACGACCTGTGTACCAAATTTCATAACGCTAGGACAATCGGAAGTGGCCTAGAGGTTTTGATTACCGGTCAGTGAGTGAGTGAGTGAGTGAGTGAGTGAGTGAGTGAGTGAGTGAGTGAGTGCCAAAATTAGCTATTTTTACAGGGACATATTTCAGGATCTACCAAAGCTATATCTATGAAATTTGGTATACTGCGTAAGTACTAGTATATTATTACGTAGGTATAATTTTATCTTTGCACTTGCAATAGACACTGAGCTACAGGGGGGTCAAAAGTGCGTCGAAACGGTTCGCGTAAATAGTGCACGGCATGCGCGCGGCCTGCTGGAACTAGGCCTGCGTACTTCCGTGCGCTTTGATCGACTAAGGTCGTCTATCATTTTGTGCAGACCTTTTTTTGGCAAAGATTATTTTTTTATGGGAAGTATTAAGTTTATGGAAAATGTTAAATAGGAAAGCATGTTGTTATATTTAACACAGGAGCATAAAATTTAATTTATGGGTAGCGAAAATTCTATGATGTCATCAAAGGTCAGTATGACAGAGTCGTTACAGTCTATATTGGCCTTATGAACCAAACGGCCAATTACTTTTAGTTTAGACCACAGCTAATAATTACACTTTATTATTTAGCAAAACGTGTTTTGCTTTCAGTTTCGAATGTATTTAGTGATGATTTATTTTAGTGGCAAATTCTAATCCTGACCTTACCCATCGGCCAGTAATTTACGAGTTCGATCGCGAATATTCGCGCTATCGCAGGAAATTATCTTTCATTGACATGACATTGGGCATTTTGATTGTAGTAGCCTATTACCGGTAATATATCACTAATGTTTTGTCACGACTGACATGTAGCATGTCATATTAATTTCAAAGTGTGTGCGACTAATTTAATTTAGTTTGACATACGTTGAAATTAATGAGGGATGTTTGGCGCTATGTAGCCGTAGGGTCTATCGTGTCAATTGTCGTGTCGAAAAGCTGTCATATATCACGAAATAGCTTTCGCATGTCACGATATGGCTTTTGTATCTGACACGTGCTGTGCCACGACCTTTGACACTAAAGACCCTACCGTCCCTCTGGTGGTAAATGATATATCGACAACTCTCATTGATCAGAAAGATAGAAACATGTTGAGCCAAGTCATGTCTTCTCCACGTTGAGCCAAGATAGGTGATGTGATTGCCATTATGATTGCGAAGCTGTCTATAACAAACATATTAGACGATGCTGATGATCAATCATAGGTACACATTCGTAATTACTTGTATTGATCTACCATGCGCCAATGTCGCCCTTCAATAAAAAAAAAGTTTGAGGTAGATTTCAGACACTTAGTTGATAACTATCAAAACTCTTCTCAACTTCCAGTCCTGTCGTCGTCCATTGGCGAAGCGGCAAGCAGCTCGATGGACGTAACGGCAGCGGCGCTCATCAGGAACTTCACCCCGCCCGAGCTGAAGCCGGAGCCCCGAGACCTCACCGCCGCCTGCGGGGTCAACTTCTGCAGCGGCAGCGACGCCCATGTAAGCACAGTCAATTCCCTACAGGAGATCTTTTAACTTTTAAGACGGTACAATGACTAAGACACGTCCTGCAAAAACAGAACATTGGAAACGCAAATATAAAAAAGTAAAGGTTTAAAAAATCTGAACGCTTCTTTACATGTGTAGTCAACGATAATAATATATTTAAAACTTTACGTTCCGCGCGGCTTCGCCCGCGTATATCGAATATTTCAAGGACAAATTATTCCATAAAAAATAGCCTATGATCCTTCACGTGGTCTACTTCTTATCTGTGCCAAATAACATAAAAATTGCTCAAGTAGTTCGTGAGATAAGCCCTTTCAAATAATTTCCCCCGTTTTTTCCACATTTTCCTATATTTCTTCTCTCCTTTTAGTTTTAGTGTGATAAAATATAGGCTATAGCCTTTCTCAATAAATGGGCTATCTAACACTGAAAGAATTTTTCAAATCGGATCAGTAGTTTCTGGGATTAGCGCGTTCAAATAAGCCCTTTCAAATAATTTCCCCCGTTTATTCTACATTTTCCTCAATTTCTTCGCTTCTATTAGTCTCAGCGTAATAAAATATAGCCTATAGCCTTTCTCGATAAATGGCCTATTTAACACTGAAAGAATTTTTCAAATCGGACCAGTAGTTCCTGCGATTAGCGCGTTCAAATAAGCCCTTTCAAATATATTTCCTCCCGTTTTTTTCAACATTTTCCTCTATTTCTTCGCTCCTATTAATCTTAGCGTGATAAAATATAGCCTTCCTCGATAAACGGGCTATCTAACACTGAGAGTTTTTTTTAAATCGGACCAGTAGTTCCTGAGATAAGCGCGTTCAAACAAACAAACAAACTAACAAACTCTTCCGCTTTATAATATTAGTATAGATAGAGATATAGTTAGATAGAGATAGATAGAGATAGAGTATAGAGAGATAGAGTTTACAGGACAATGCGAATTTAGAGCCTCCATCTGCCATGAAGATTCAGCTGATAGCAGGCATCTACTTGGCGTGTATGGCCGCGGCGGTGTTCCTTGTCGCTTTCGGAGTGGATTCGCTTAGCAGGTACCAAATTTTAAGGAGAATAGATTTAGTTTAACCACACATTACATAATATTATTACTTTGTTGATTATTACGTAAGGTAATATTATTCGGGAATCTAAATTTTATCATCGGATAGATGCATGATGTATGTTTAAAGAAAACAGACATTATGCCTGTTTGCGTCTCATGCGTTGCATTGCATCACAGCATCACTTCTTTGATGGCTCGAAGACTTTTGCACTAAGATGTTGCTAATTTTTAAATCCTCCTATTAATGAAACATAAGATCTATAGTTGAGGTTCTAATGATAAGTAAACCCATATATGGACATTTGACAAAGTCATGATGATTCCAGGTACAATTCTGGGAGACAGCCAATTGCCCACGGCAAGTCAGGGTTTCGTCTGCTAGCTGTGACCTTAAAGCAGCTGAGACACAAATACCAGCTGCTGCTGCTACCAGTTATAGGCTACATCGGAGCCGAGCAAGCGTTTATGGCCGCTGATTTTACTCAGGTTGGTTGAATCTAACTTTCATGTGAACTTGGCCAATAAAGCATTTTTGCCCGTGCGAATATGACAAAGCCTAAAGGAAGGATTATAGCTATTTTAAAAATGTTTTTTCTGTTGTTCCTCTTAGGTTCATAAAAAATCTACCAAATAAATATATTTTTCGGACAGAATATAAATAAATATATTTTTTAACTAGCTGTTGCCCGCAACTTCGTCCGCGTGTATGTGTGTTATTATAATTAAGATTAAGAAAATTGAAAACCCATCAACAGCTAATTTATTTGGATAAGGGATAATATTACATTATACACATATTTAATTCACATCTAAGACCCAGGAACATCGTAAGCTCTTGAATAACTTTCGTCGGCGAGATTCGAACCACTGACATCGTTTTGAAAAATCTTTTCTTAGTAGATGGCTTGGCGTAGAAAAGTTTAGGGGCCAGTGGTTATGGGACGGAGATAGAGGATAGATGACAGAAGACGGGATATACATGGGCATCTATCCCTCTTTAGCCTACCTTTTACTCTCAGATTCCTCTGACCTAACCTAACCTAACCTTAAAGGAAACCAGAATAAAGAAACGCTTCAAACAAAACTTCAAAGTAAACAACGTTATTTTATTCTAGTGCACGTGCAGGAGGTCAGGAATCGTGATGCTTCCCTAAAAATGCATATACAATATACATAATAAATCTATAAATCCAATACCGTAATCAATTAACTATGAATAACTACCTACCTAATGAAAATATTATGAAAAATATTAGTCCTTTTCCAATAAATGCCTTGTTAATAAAAAGTGTTTAATGTTTTAAACCCAGTGCATAATAACATAAATTGGTATAATATTATGCTTGCAGTTATTTAAGCAATGCCAAAAAAATTCAAACTTTTATATTTAAGAGCTCGGCATTAGAGATACTTCTGTCATTGGATCCAGGTATAACCTACTACTGAAACTTATCAGCTCATCATAATATGCGCTTCTTAAAACTACGTTATAATCACTTTTTGCTTTACGGGCGTTTGCCCATCGGCACCACACATTCCCACCACTGTATCTCCTATGTCACCAGGATGTACAGCGGTATTCAAACACAAAAACCCTTTGATATATTCTCAGGGAGCCTAAGGTACATGCTCAAATTGTCTTGGGACCCGCAACGAAATTATTCAGAAGAAAATAGACGTATGAAGAATTCCAGTTTTCCTCCCCATTCAAAACGGTAGACACCACAAAGTTAAAGTGACCGAATGTCGAATAACTTAAGAGGGACTGCCGCGGAAATAAACTTTAATTATAATTGTGACTACTAAGCTAAAGCTAAATTCCTAGCGCCACTGTAGATTACCGTAGATTGCAACTTCAAATTCATGGCATCTGTCTAGCATCGTAGTTCTTTCGTGTTGTCCGAGACAACTCTCCCAAAGAACATGCTGAGTGGTTTGTTCAAACATACTGCCTTCGGTCGAGCGCTCGCACATAGGCGATGCTTCTTATTTAGATCCGTAAAGTTAATAAGGCTTTAAAATTTGCGTGATCGGTAAGGAATAAACTAATATATAAACAAATGAACGTCTACGAATATTAGGGAAAAAGTTATAAAGATGTCGACCTTAGGTAGAATTGATGAAATATAATCACTTTGTGTGTCGTTCGAAATTTCGAAGATTTCCTTCAATTCTATTCCTCGTAGATTTCATTATAAAATCTCCACCTTCGCGACCATAACAGTTTCGATTCTGATCCTTTCAATGCAAAATAATTTAAAAAACCAATAAAGCGTCATAATTTGCATGGTTGGTGTAATGGTAGCGGTGATCATGATGATTAGTACGATTGAGGTAGTGGCATATTGTGCTTCTACTATTTTGAACAAATCTTAAACTCCTTCATAATATTATATTTATAAGGAGTCAAGAGTTCCGTTCAGCATGGAACCTTCGGAAGTCCTATACCCTGGGATATGCCTTGGTGCAAATCTTACTTTTTGGTAGCATATTATGTTAATTTTACATAAAGAAAGTCAATTTTACTGTAATGTTTTTGTTGTAAAGGAATTCTCTCGATACCTCCAGGGTTCCAAGAGAATCATTATCAAGTCACCGCTTTTGTAAACATCGTATTAAATTCGTGATTACAACCTATACAACAAAAAAAGAATTTTGACAATCGAACCACAAACAGCAATGTAAACATGAAGTCCTCCTTTTTTGGAAGTCGGTTAAAAAAGTATCTAAGATGTTGACCAGGGATGTAAGGTATCACCATGCCAAATTTCATTCAAATCGGTTCAGCGGATTTAGAGATTAGCGTGTACAAACAGACAAACAGACAGAGAAACAAAAATTTTAAAAACAGTTAAAATGTGTTCTACTACACTTCTAACATACCCCTGACTCGTTTTTTCAAGTTTATATTCAATGTACAAAAATTTTACCTCTACGATTTTATTATATGTATAGATAAAAAAAAAAATCTCCTGAGTAAGAAGTGCAGGCAAAATTCAAATTGAAAGTTTTAAAAGAAAACTTTATCTTCCAGGCGTTCGTTGGATGCGCGTACGGCATACCCAACATCGGTTTTGTGATGATCTGCTTCGGAGTTTTCAATGCCTTAGCAGCACCCATAGCGGGAGTGGTCGTCAAGGTGACAGGACGGTACCCTGTCATGCTCACTGCTTTGGTAAGTGTACATTATTATACTATTTCTAATGAGTTTCCACACTTGAGTTCAGTATTCATTCCAATGCAAACGCATTTAAAATATTTTCCGACAGAACCTTTTTGTAACGAAACTATGATAAATTAACAAGATTCAAAACTTTGCTATCTGCGTAAGTAGGCGTTTATATCATGGAGTATAACTCATTTCTCTTCTCTTCTCAAAACACTCTTTTTCAATCAAGTTCCGTACAACAAGTAACTGTTTCGACGACAATATTCTTATTTCTATTACACTAAATATTCACTAAATAGTTTATTTTTATTGTGCCTCCTCAGCTCCTCAACCTATGCCTGCTATCCGCGCTGCTGCTGTGGCGGCCGAGCGCGGAGCAGTGGTTCGTGTTCTACCTGCTCGCTGCCATCTGGGGCGCCGCTGACGCCGTGTGGCTTGTGCAAGTCAATGGTATATTTACAAATTATGTAAAAGTTTTAAAGGATTGTACGATCTTCACGCAAATACTACTGAACGCAAATTCATAAAATTCAGTATTTAGTATGTTAACTATCATAAAGAAGCTAAGCTAAGCTGAAATTTTCTATTAAAAATTAGACTACAAGCAAAGTATTTAATCTCAATAATTTGTTCTCATAAGATACATTATTTACACGGATACGAAATAGATTGAGGACTTTTTACTCCTTAATTGAAAAACATTTCAGATCATCCCTGCAGGGGGATTTTTAGTTAACTCCATATTTATCACTTTTAATTTCTTTATGATTCTAGCTCTTTCTGGTATTCTGTTCCCTGGTGACGAGGAGGCGGCGTACTCCAACTTTAGGCTGTGGGAGGCGACTGGCAGTGTTCTCTCTTATGCCTCCGCTCCTTACCTTTGCGTTAGGACAAGGTATTTGTTTTATTATTCTTATCTATATTAGCCCTTGTCTCCGATCTGCTATCAAAAAGAAGAAATTACGAACCATTTTCTTCTTTTTTGATAATAGAAAGAAATATAAGAAAACTCTTTCTGCTTAAGTTAAGTACAGAAATGGATTTATAATAGCTATGCGAACCTACCTAAAGTTCAAGATATATCAACTCAATGATTGTCGTAATGTTGACAGCCCGGACAGGGCTTGAAACAACCCGATCAAATTACGTAGGTCCTTCATTTGTTTAAAAATTAATTTCTCCAATAGTAATATAAAAAATGAAACGCAATATCACATAAGCACAGTAGTGCTTATGTGATATTGCGTTTCATTTTTTAAGGCGCTCATATTTTTATAGCGCCTGAATAAAATTCCTCAGCAATATACATAAAGTCGTTTATAATAATTTACCAGGTTATACATACTGCTGCTGCTACTCATTCTGGGTTTCTCCGGCTACACCACTATAGAGGCTATGGAGTACCAGGCCAAGAAACGACATCACCAGGAGAGAAACTTCGAGTTGATAGCCAAGAAGGGAGAATATGAAAGCGAAAAGTGATATTATTATAAGCGATTTCTTATTTGTATTAAATAACTAAGCGCTTTATGTACTATCAGCAGAAACTAGGTGTAAAATATAAAATATTATTCCGTCCCAGATTCTGCAAGTGAGATTTCAGTGTCGATAAAAAAAACAAAAACAATCACAGTGAGAATTAACAAAAAAAAGTATTTATTTTGAATTAGCAACACCAAAAGTTTGGCTGATAGTCCTTTGTTTAAATCTTGCCTATTATAATATAATAAATTTGTAAATAGTAGGTTAAGTATTTTATAACTTGTGATAATTTTAAATAATAAAACAATTTTAAAATGAACTTTCGTTTATTCTTTACATAAATACTTAGTCACATTTATTAAAAAATTACAACCTACGCCTTATAACAACTAAGTACTTATTTTCGAACTAACAAATGACTAAAAAGAACTAAGAACAACCAAGTTTCTAATAAGCCATCTTATTACTGGGAACAATTCCTACTATTTCTATGGAATATAACATAGCAACCTACAAAACTCAGCAAATTCTAAACATTTTACACAATATTATGTTCCATAGAAAATTTAAGAATTTTACGTACATAGGTGCCTTTAAAATTACAATTCTCAATCGTTCTCGAATAAAATTTAAAATATAAACAATCGATTTTTGAAGTACAACGCTTATTTACAATATAATCTAGACTCAGTAATACTTAATTTGTATTTAGGAAGACAATCGAAGACAGATTACTTGTAACAATAGCACCTTATCTCACAGTAAGTTATTTACATTTCGCTACGAATATTCTCTAGCGTCGTAACAGGTTATTCAGTTCGCTTAGTAGAAAATATTTAAGTACATTACTTGTGACTTGCTCACATACTATCAACAAAAAGATTTTAAAACACTAGGATATATTACTGCAATGTTTTCATCCTAAAGACAACACCAGCTTATACAGCAAACAAACTTTTGTTTTTTTTTTCACTTAAGTAAATACAACCACGTAACTGAGTTTTTTAAGGTGATGTGAATACTTTTCGTAGACATAACTAATCACGACCAGTTCACCTAATACTTGACAATTTTTTCTAAAGAAACTTTCGTTTAAATTTTTCCAATCCCTCTTTAAAAAATGAAATGTAGGCTTTACTAGAAACATAGTCATATTACCAGCTGCTTCTGAGTAGTTATCTCTGCCGAGTGCCGGATGTTTCGGCAAGTGATCAGAGGAAATCACAATGATTACTTCGAAGTATCGACCAGAACAATTCACTTTTTATCAACGAAAGTACTCACCGGTTCAAGAGCAAGTGATTATAAATCAATACTTTAACAATAAAGCTATAAGTATTCGAATTTAAGTATCTCATAATAACTAGGTAAAATTTCATGAAAATCAATTTAGGTCAATGCTTTAACTATAGGTATTCGATTTTAAGTATCTCATAATAAAGATAAAATTTCATGAAAATCGATTTAGTTTTTTTTATCAAAGGATACACAACTGCGAATAATAACCTGTTACGACTTCGTCTTTAAGTTATCAGACTTATTATAAAGGGGTTTTTACATGTGATTTACAATATTTTGGCAATTAAGGAGATTACCACAGACAACCAACGAGTGCTTGAATTTTTCTATCTAGGGTTCTGTACCTCAAAAGGAGAAAATGGAACCCGTAAGTAAGAACTTACTTTCGGACGTCTAGTTCGGATTTAAAATTAGAACACGTGTAATAGTCATTCAAAACGAATGTCGTATCAGAGTAGTTGATTCATAGGTAGACGGCGGACCTACGTAATTTGGTTGCATTATGTCAAACGTAGCCGATAAATCAAGCCTAATAGTATTATGGAGGCACTTCACATGGCTATTTGTATTTGCTATTGACTATTTGTTACATTTGGCAAAAATATTGACGTATACACAAACAAGCAAATAAAGGCAAATACGGCCTTCCACACATGGACGTCAAATACCAAACTTTTACTTGATTTTGTTTACTTGCCTATTTGACTCCTTTGATGTGCGTCAAAAACCGACAAAGGTACGTGTATTTGGTTATTGGTCATATTTGTTAAATAAGCAAAAGGCCAATACTTTGGCAAACATACCGTCTACACATGGAGATTTTTTGGCGAATACATCAAATACGCGAATACAAATAGCCATGTGAAGTGCCTCCATTAAGTTGACATAACCTGACCAAATGACGTAGGTCCGTCGTCTGGCTATGAACCAATTTCTTCGATGGTACAAATAAAGCAATCACCGAAAGAATTTAAGATGAGTGTCCGATGAATTCTATCAACATGTTCGACGAAGAATTTTGTCGAATGACAAAAGCGTCCGAGAGTATATTCCTATCATGTTAACCACCGTTGATTATAACTCATATAAAATATTATGCAAATAATATTGGTTAAATTTTTTTACAATAATAACATGTGATTATTTATTGTGATATAACGATTTTATTAATGAACCTTGTTATAGTAAATACACGATTTACAATATAATAAAATAGCAATGCGCAATCAGAAAAAATGCTGAATTAAAAATATCAATAGAAAATAAATTAAACCAATATCATGATGTCACCCAGGGATAGTTTTAGTCCAGATCCATGTAAATGAGCCTTAGTGAGTTGGATGGAAAATAGCATTACTACTTTCAATCAAAAAATTGATGATCTAGGGATTTTTTCCTGATTGTACACATAGATCGCGAATTGTATGAAATCATTATTATCACAACAAACAGTTCTGTATTAATAATGAGCTTTATTCAGGTGTGATATAAATAAATGCTACATTTAACACTACAGCCGCAAACGTTATATACAAACAAGTATAGGACCCTGTCAGACGTATATTGCAGTACCTATGTGATACCATACGTCTATAATATACACGTCTCCCAGTATATACAACTTAGACGAAATAATAATATTTGGACGGTATGATTATTTACATTACTTAACTAAAATCATTAAATGCAAAATTATTAAACGGGAAGACGATGGACCCATGACAAATACTGCTTCAATTTGCTAGAATATTCTATTGATAGTAAGCAAAAGTATCGATGATATTCGTCGAATGTCGAGAAAATTCCAATTTCAAATATTCATCGAGTTAGGATGAAAACACTTCAAGTATCGGCACTAAATTCTTGCATCGGAAGGTTTCAACAGGTGCACTTCAAATATTTTCCCACACATATCAGATGCAAGACTTTAAATAGATATTTTAATGCGATACTAATACCACATATTTCTTATACACGCGAATATTTTTCACTCATTACGCCATATAAAACTGGAACTCTCTGGTTTTTGCTAAATCTAGTCACAGGTATTAGTCCGAACGCTGAACACAGCCTAGCTGGGGCTCGTGGTGTTACTTCTGGGTTCTGGTTTGAAGGTGCCGTTGGTTCTAGGTGTGGTGGGGGCTGCGCACTGGGCACAGGGCTCTATCTTCTTGGCGACGGCTGCTCGCAGCTTGAGCGCTGGTCCAAGCTTCATCTGCAGCATGCCCGTGAGGTGCTCCTCTGTGAGCAGCGGCAGACCGGAACCGTCTATTCGCTGCTCGCGGAAATTCTGGGAAAAAAGAAAAAAAATATATTAAAATCTTTCGTCAGTAACTACTTTAGCATTCAGCTGAGCTTATAGGAGGATATAATATAAGAGAGAAATATATGAATGGAATTGTTAAATGCTTTGATTTTCTAAGATACCGGTGACTAAAAAGTTACTTATTTTTTCTATTTTATTCTATTTTCAGAAACTGAATCAAGGACGTCCCCCAAGGAAATCGTTGCATTTTTGTACAAATTAGAGCTCAACGCGGCAGTTGTCGATATAAATAGTCAAAGGTAAAGTAGTTTATTCTCATTTTAGCATCATATTTTGTATAGCTCATGGGTTCCTAATTTAGTTTACTCAAATTGTACGTTGTATCTTCGCTAATATACAAAATTCTCGTGTCACAGTGTTTGTGCGCGAACTCCTACCAAGCGGCTCAACTGATTTGAATGAAATTTATTGTATGTTGCATTCGTGCATTCGTTAGGCCTGAAAATAGGTTTTTATTTTTTATCTATTTTTAGATTGATACTAGAAATAATTTATATGGCAAAACAACATTTGCCGGGTCAGCTAGTACTATACAAGCTACACAATAAAACTATAACAATAATTTGCTAGGTTCCCAGTAATAAATCTGAGTTAATTTAATAAACCCTGTGGCGAGCCAGCGCGCACCTGTCGCCGTGTCACGCACTCTACCGCGATTGACGTCTCTTGATACTCGCTAGTCGCTACTATTTATCTATATATTGCTTTTAAAATGCTTTTTGAACAATATTGCTTTTAAAGTGCTGAATTATAAATGATTTAAATATTATTCATGTACTTATTTGAATATTTGATTGGTAGAAGGAAGTATTGAAAATCTCTTAGTGAGTCGTGACCAGTAATATAAATCAGCAGTATGGCTAGTAGATAAATGTAGTTTTGCAATATTTTATTGCATATTTTACTTGTTTTAAGTTCGTGCGTCGTATAAAATTGTCGAGGGAAGCAATTCTTTTCGTTTCATCGACCCGATCCTAATTTAATTTTCAGTAAAACAACTGTCATCGTTTAATTTTACGAGTACATTCACTCCGGCTTATCTTAAGAAGCAATAAAACAAATTGGGGCCGTGAAAAAACAAACAGAACATTATAAATGAATGGAACATGAAACGACAACATAAAAATATTTGACGAAATAGGCGAGACGAGGGGCGAGTATCAAGACGAATCGATAGCGATCGGCGCAGCGTCCGACGACCTGTCATCTCAGCGGGAACGTTGACAAAAACCGCGCCGCCTACGTGACGTCCTGTCCCCCCCCTCGCCCCCCTCACCCCGTCCGCGCCGACCCCGCGCCGCCCCGCCCGGACCATCTTCACGCTTGACCACTTTTTACCGCGCGACATTTGCCCGGAGTTCGATCCGTGTCATCTGACGTATTCCTTTTTTAAATTGCGCCGCAGCGGCCGGCTCAATTATTTTTATTTTTTTTATTTTTATTATTATCGCTCCGAGAAGTGAGCGGGCAGCCTTCGAGCGGTAAAAAGTGATGGGATGAAAAAAGTCTATGAATAATTAAAGCGAGATGGCTGGTAGCTAGCTCATGGGAACGGAATTATTTAGCGGCGCCCGGTTACGTGAAGGACGGGTCAATTTGCGGAGCCATCTCGTCGGTCGCGCTATAATTTACTCCGAGGGGCATTTCGCTTGGGACAATTTTAAATTGCACCAACGTAGTACTTACTGGAGTATGTAGTTTATGTGCAGTTTACAGATGTATCAAACTATAAATAGATCTACCTCTGCTCTATAGACTATACGGTTCTTATTTTAATTTTAAGCTCATCATTTTTATAACATTTTAGGTGATTGCAATTATTTTGCGTCGAAACATGACAACTGCAAATTTTTCTAGAATGAAAAAGGACAAACAAGCAAACATACCTTTCATTATAATAATAGCAGTAATTACGATATTTAATTTGAGGTAAGCATTTAAATATCTTCTCGGAATTTGACCCTACGATTTTAAGATCCTAAAATGAAATAAAAACCACAATAATTGCTACAAGGTTAGAACGATTAGCGTTGTAGTTTGGGGGCATATTTAGCCTAATGGGGGTTACGTCTGTGCTCGCCCCGGGTCGGGAATGATATCGGAAATTGTATAATTGCAGGAATCTTTTGCCGACTGATCTATATTTAAGCCCGTGCCGTATTCGAGAATTTTATGATAATTACAGGGTAAAATTAGGAATGTTTTTGTGTTTTTTCCCGTAGGTATTCTGTATGCTTTGGCGTTTAAGACTTTGTGATATACAAACATGAAAATGTGTCTTATTTTCCGAGTCTCACGGTTTTAGAGCTCAAAAGTCAAAGCCGTAAGACTCGGAAAATAACGCTGAGATCAGCAAGAAAATGTTGCTCACTGACTCTCGTAAAAGCTGACTGACTTATCTAGCGAATCCAATCTCTGGACTTCACCAGTAATTGTAATCTATAAGGCATTTTTGTAATAAACAACCCGTGTGGGTGTAGTTAGCAGCGCCCGCGGCCGTGAACTGATGTTTAAATTGCGCCCGAGCGGCAGCGAACAGGTTGTGGAGCAAAAAGTTCAAAGTATGCTCCCTGGAGGTCGCGGGCGGCAGTGTTGCCAGCCCTACGGTATATTTTTTCCGATTTTATGTTTAGGTAGATATAATTATGTCTTTATTTCCTTAGAAAAAAGGCGTAATAACCAAAATATGTATAATAATTTTAGTAGTATTTTGTGATCCTAGATAATACTAAAATTACACTAGAGATATTGTGTCTTCACGGTGGTTTTAACAGAGTTTTATTTGGAAAAGAAAAAATAATATCAGTAGATGTGTTTTCTTTTATTGAATGAAAGTTATCAACTACCAACATTAAAGAAGCGTTACACGTTGTCCGAAATAACCAAGTCATTTCAATTTTAAAGCCACGGAAAACCACCAGAAGAAGGTAATTAAGAAACATATGATTGAATTGAAGATACTTTAAATTACTGTGCCTTGATTTTTCAATTATTTGTAGTGAATAAATGTAGTAAAAGGTGATTTTAGTATAACATATTCTTATTTCAGCTACTATTACAATTTTTTCTATAATCTGCTTTTTTCTGAGGTTGGCAACACTTCGGGCGGGGGGGGGGGGGGGGGGGGGGGGGGTTACGCGGGGCGGTACGGGGGGGTTACGGGGGCGGTGCGGGGGGCGGGAGGGCTAATGACGGGGCGGCCGGCGCCCGCGGCGGCTACCGCGCAAATTGATGCATGCGCCCTCTACGGAACCTTTGCTCCCGGCTAGTGATGCGCCGATAATGGGCCCGGTCGAGGCAGGTGTGCTGTGGGCGTCAGACTGGCGTGATCGATACTACTTAGACAACGTACATATGACTTCGACAATGAAGACTGTAAATCAATATAACGCGTCGCTAAGTATTGAAAAAGAGACTCGCGATGCTTTATGTCTCCATAAATTATATTATATTGATTCGTAAATTCGCTGCTGAAATATAATAATATTAATATTCAATTGAATATTCTGAGTTATGCAGCTGTGGCGGTACCCACAATTAGCCTAACATTCCTGCATCGCGCTATCGAAGTTTTCTAAGCGCGTCGGTATATATGCGACAGCTGAAATCAATCACGTGGGCTCCGGCCAGACCAAGATCTTCCTTTGCAGCCACCATGCTACGCTTATCCCCACACAGCGATAAATCATAGAATGCTTATTTAAAATTTTACGAGATGACTTTGATGACATAATAGGAAACAAGTTCGCAACTTCGTAGCACGTAAATTGGTTCAACACGCTTGAACGACTTTTTTGCAGAATACTAACCATCCTATATCTTTTTCCCGTTCTTATCTCTACATCCATCAATATTGATTCAGCTGTAGTCAAATATACTGCCAAAATACAAGTCCATTTTCAACACGTAACATTAATGCATAAATGGCGGTCGTTTAAAGTAATTTGGAGCTAATGACCGTCTGTCACTGGGAGGTAACAATTACAGTAATGAATATCGACATCGATGATAATATTTAACGTCACTATCGCCAGCAGGCCGCCATTAAGTCGGGAGTGCGGTGTTTAGGCTTAGAGTGGATATTCATCTGGTCAGATATAGGTATAAATTATTATGCTTGGAGTGGTCAGAAAAAAGAAATCACGGTATATGACGTAGATGATGGTATCTACTTGGTGAAATTGCAGTGTCGATAGTTTAAGCACTAAAGTTAGATTAATAATGCCAAGGGTCTGAAAAAAAACCAATATATTGGCTAATAAGAATCAACAGTATTGCGTTGATTCTAGACGTCGCGAGTATTGCCCAGTATAATGGGTTTTATATTATAATATAGGCTTAATGTTATGTATGACATTGGCAGTAGCCCATTACCGTAGGTGACTGAAGCAAAGACTTCTATTTAAATAAAAGTCTTTGGACTAAAGCAAATATTTTTGATAGGTCAATTTTAAGTTCCGTAAAAGCGTATAGTTCCCGAACGATAAATTAATATAAACGTCACAAAATGACGTATAGCAACACCTAGTAATAAATGTTTAATCTGTAACGGAAGTCAAAATTTCCTAAGGCATATTACAAAAAGAGAATTTGATTGGAATGCGGCTCCACTTTTTAAGCCATTAGTGTAATTATGTACGGCGTGTGCTGAAACACATTCGATGTAACTTTTACTTTCCGTTGTGGTTTTGTTGAATTCGACATGGCTCAAGTTCTAGTTGAGGTGACTCGGACATGCAACATCTAGTGTGAACAATTGTTTCTTGATTTTATATTTTTGCAGGAGGAATTGATTTGAAGTATCTTAAAGTAAGTACTAGTAGACTAGAGGCCTGTAACTGCTCAGAGTCTCAGATATAATGTTCCTTGATTTTTACATTCTAGCGTGAGAAAAAGAAACATGTACCTAGATAATATTCTGTTAATATTACGAGTATGTACATACAATAAAAAAAATTATGGCGCACCTGCATTAGGTATTTGTTCTGGACTCAGATTATATCAAGTCAATGTTAGTCGTGATCTATCGACTGGACTAGACATGACACGATTAAATAATGTAGGTCCACCAAAAAGTATCCAAGAATTTACATAATACGAGTAAAAAATGTAAGGTACGTCTAAGAATAAATTTCACTGACTGTAAAAATTATATTTAGGGCCTGTTTTACCACTTCCTGATAGGCTATTCACCACTTAACTTGACAGATAGAGTGTGGAGAATCTGTCAAAAAAGTTGTGGGCAGCGTATCCGGAACTTTATCAGGAAGTGGTGAAACAGGCCCTTAGCATTGTAGAAGTACCTAAATGATAAAAGCTGACATCATTACACGTTCATACAATAATAAGCTAAAGGTAAAAAGTGTAACACATTATAAAATTTCATTAACACAACCTGACCTAACCAATTACATCATTTGATTTAAAAATCGTACGGGCGCAAAAAGCTCGTGGTAATCGGAAAATGCGGTGGGTGTGTACGTGGGGGAGCGAGACGGGAGATTTATAACAATGGGTGTGAGCGGGACAGATGTAGCGAGAGGGCGGGGCCTGCGCCGAGCGCCCACGAGCGCGCACGAGCGAGCCCGCCCAGTAACCGACAGTTGTGTGACCTCTAAAGGCCGTGATTCACATTCTATTGAGCTGGATACAAAAACATGAAAACTCTATATAGAGTTAGGAATAGTTGAAAAAACTTACAACAAAGTAACTTACAACAAAGTAATTGATTTTATCTCTAAACAAGCTACTTTACCCGCATCAACACACAGTAGGTAATAATTTTCCGCGTTATTTTTATATTTTGAACTGATTTTTGTCCTTGTTGTTCATGGCATGATATTATTTAGCCTAAAGCCTTCCTTGATAAATAAACTATCAAATTTAAAAAAAAAATTCAATATCAAGTTCCTTAGATAAGCGCGTTCAAACAAACAAACTTTTCAGCTATAATATAATATACATAATATATTAAGTATAGATCATGGTACCTCAAAACAAAACGTATACCTATAATATTTTGTTTTACAATAATATGACGTACATCAGAGGCTTTATAAAATCCCGCAACACTTTTTCCACGCCCAAAAAGATCATTCCATTGTAGCTCCACACAATACAAGTCGTAATACTTTATGTTCTATAATATCAATAATTACTTAGGAGTAGAACTACATATTGCCCAAATGATGAAGGATTTTTTTTTCGTAGGACCATTAATTTTGGTGCAATAAGAACTAACCAGTGTCTAATAAACCCAAAACTAGACTACATGCGTTTCATTCCAATCGGTTAAGCAGTTTTTAAATGTAAGGAGGTGACAAAAAATGATATTATGTGTATCTAGCTAGATTACCTAGTCTATTTATTTCTATTACAGCCGATAGCCATCGATCTTGAGTTATTTAAAGACAAACGTATGATATACATTGACTGTTTCAGATTTAACTGTAACGGCACTAAGTGAGATTTGAAGATAACTTTAATATAATGAAAATTTTGATGTACTGTATATATTGTATAAATAAAATATGTATTCAATGTTTCTGAGTCTCGTGTTTAGCATCTTAAATATCATGTTGGGTGTAGAAGTGCATTGTACAAAGATATGCAGGCGCGTTCGTTATAATTGATTTAACCACGGTTAAATTGAACTGAGGTTAGCGGGGGTCGGCAACAGGTGGTTAATTGCTTGACGTTATAGTTATTGTGAAGCCGAGAATAAGAGATAATTTACTTACATAGATAGCTTAAAACTTATTTTAAAAAGCTTATAACATTGAATGTAGGAATCTAATAAAAAAGAAAAAAACCTCGCGATTTTTCAAACAATAAGCTATTTATTACTATCAATCCTATTAATTAATACTAAATAAATAATTAAAACTATTAAACGAAAAAATCTCGATCAAAATAGGTTTATTCAATTTGAAGTTTTTAATGATTTAGCCAAAAATATTATAGAGTAGATTACACGATAGCACGGAGCTTTTTTATGGAGCTTATTACGCTAAAATGTACGGTTTACATGATATATCATTTGAACGTACAAACACATAAACAACATTACTGTAATATCACGGTGCAACCTATAACTATAATAAGTATGCAACCCAATTTCAACATTATATGTAAGTTGTCGAAAGTGTCGTAGCGACTGTAGTAATATAATTACATATTATTATATTGTATATTAAAACTTTAATTTCAAGCAAGAACTGTACATTTTGCCTCTATAAAAGTATGTGTCTAATAAAAACAAAAAAGTCTTCCGAGCGATGCGTGCGCGTTGAAGTCTTTTATGTGCGTATTTAATAATTTCATACGGATTATATTTTATCATGGAGTTAGTGCTTTCAAATCTGTATAAACTTGTTATCTGCATTTTAAAATAAATTTTGGCACTTTTACGAACAAATAAATTTGAACTGAAGAGTAAATTCGCGCCTGACTTGAAATAAAAATTACATCGCTCCTTTTGTAGTACGAAATGAATTTGTCACATTTTAAAGCAGCTACTATGTATACTAGCTACACGTGGGAGAGCCATGCTTCGGCACGAATGGGCCGGCTCGACCAGAGAAATACCACTCACAGAAAACCGGCGTGAAACAGCGCTTGCGCTGTGTTTCGCCGAGTGAGTGAGTTTACCGGAGGCCCAATCCCCTACCCTATTCTCCCTCCTCCGCTATTCCCTCTTAAAAGGCCGGCAACGCACCTGCAGCTCTTCTGATTTGGCGAGTGTCCATGGGCGACGGAAGTTGCTTTCCATCAGGTGACCCGTTTGCTGTTTTCCCCCTTATTATATAAAAGACATAAATACTATGTTACTATTTCTCTATAAGAAACCGTACACTTTTACAGCTTAAGTGTAACATGTTCGCGGGCGGCGTGCTCAATCTCGGCGATAGTATCGGCTCGTGCCGCTTGTTACTGACCCGAAAGTGATGGTGCTTCTATTTTCTTATATTTTTTACTTTTAAAGTTTTTTCTAAAGTGTTTATTGTTAAAAATATAACGATGAATATTTTTTCTTACTTTAAAGTTTCAAACTTACTAAAATAAAACAACTTCTGCCGATCGAAGTAAAAAATACTATTCTTTGATTTTCACTTATTAAAAAATACTGTTCAAAAGAAGTCAAAATCAACTAAAATAAACCAAAAACATAACCCGACTAATAATATTTAGTTAGTCCGCCACCTGCCTATGAATCAATTTCTTTGATGGTACATAACATTTACACTCTTCATAACTTCTTCTTACATACTAAACGTCGTCTCCAATAACACTTGTACGTATACTAGATACTAAAAGTTTTACGACATTATGTTTTAACTAATGGTCCTTAAGACAACTACATAAGGTTCAATTTCCTTCGGCTTAGATGTAAACAGCTCCGTACTTTGTAAAGTGACGGTCAATTAAGGCACATCACTAGTTTATCGACATAGGAAGTCGATAGAGAACGGCGGTCGCGTGCCTGTCTCCCCCTC
The DNA here is from genome assembly GCA_963422495.1 of Polyommatus iphigenia. NCBI lineage: Eukaryota > Metazoa > Arthropoda > Insecta > Lepidoptera > Lycaenidae > Polyommatus > Polyommatus iphigenia. The sequence goes on along the minus strand of OY730184.1, from coordinate 633,011 downwards.
CCCCCTCGCGCAAGGGGAAGAGGAGGGGGCTGATGTCACGCGCGATCTGTATCAGCCACTGTACCTCAAAACACTTGATACTAGTGAAGATAAGGTAAAAACAATGCTGTAATATTTCATTATAATATTCATTTTAAAAGTAATATTAAGGTAATTTCTTAATTTCCTCTATTCCTTAAAATACTCGTTATGTAGTTTCAGGAATAGAATAAAAAACTAGAAAATTTTTAGAAATTAGCTAATTCAGAATTTTTTGACTTGTTGTGACAGATGATTCTGATTCACTTGAATTGTATGAAGATGAACTGTCAAGCGACATAATCGATTCTCTCTCTTTGTTTTTCTTTTCATTGGAATTCTAGTACTGGTATTGAAATTCTCTAGAAAGTTTACCACGTTACCTAACAAATAAACTTGTCGATATTATGGCACAACCCTATTTTGTAAGAATTTCACTTGTTAACGACTGGTGTATTAAATGAGAGCTAAATTGTCAAATTACTATTAACATTATAACGAGCTCAAAACACCCGTCACGGACACTTTAACATTTTGTTTTGTAAACTTAATTTAGTGTAAATACGCTTTTTATTTATAAGTGAATGGTATACGGTACCTATCATAGTACTTTTTTCTAAAAATACATTGAATTTACATAAACATGAAACACGCAAATATACCGTAAATATAAATATTTACGGTATATTTATTTCATTGCTTATGTACTTATTGTACGTTTAATTTAAGTAGTAAATTATAAACAAAAATAAAAATAAAAATTATTCATAAATAGACACAAATGTTAAAAAACGTTTCACACTGTAATATATTTTTTTGGTTTGTTGAAAAAATAATTCTAATTAATTGAAAGTAATTATTACTTAGATACGTTTCTAAATATGATTAAGAGAATACGCCTTGCCTAAATTGTCTCGCTACTTATAAGTACTAGGGACGGCATGATTCAGTTGTTACGCAAATCCTGCCAAAGGTAAGATTGGCTAAGCAAAATGAGTAATTTACCATTTACGCACCGCTGTAAGCCGTTGTTTATACTCACTGTTGTTTTGTTGTTTATACTCTGTTGTTGTTGTAAGCGATCCGATATTCCCATTAGTGAGCGGGTGTTATATGATGTTAGATTTACACAGATAGCGGTTTGGTTAACAATATACAACTCTTCCGCGTTTTGTTCACCGTTTTATGGAGCGCTCTCGTCGTGATAGTGTCGATGTTTTTTATCGATAAACAATTTCACCTCTCTAAAACTTGCTCTTCCATTAAAAAGTAAGCCATTTTTAATGTTTCTAAGTATAAATTATTGTAGGTTAAAGTATATTGTAGTTGTATTTTACATGTAAAAACTTTATTTACGAGTAAAGACTCTTATTAAAACTTTTAATTATTATTTTATGATAAATCGGTTATCGCTTGAAATTTATATGAATCCACCTCTTCTTTCACATTATGCCATGATGGATCACCATGATTTGGTTTGTGATAGGTTCACATACACAAGCATACACAAACTACGTCGATCATAGACGAACATACCCTCAACACGTACTTGCTAGCATCCATCATTGGCCAACGTGGAGACTGGAGATACAACCTTACATCACGTTATCAGCAAAATTATTAGTAGATAGTCTATCTTTATAAAGAGCATGGTCACTATAAGCGGTATAGATTGCGTACGTTATTAGCGGGGGCTTTCATCCGATAGCCGCCGTATATGGCCGGGGTGGCCACACTGCCGCGATACGCCGGACAACACAGGACTTTATGATTATAGGCTAATGCATTAGCGGCTAACTGTTTAGTCGATTGGTTTTTATGGGATCCATATTTTTACAATATTCTATATGGACTCAAGTTAGAAGAGGTATTATAGTATTATGGAAATCATATGAATATTTTATTTATGGGAAATTAAGGATTACCTTTTTTTAGCTATATACTTCCATAACTTTGAATATATTATTATGCCTAATCTAAGGTTTTTTGTCCTTCCAAATCCTACCAAAATCGTTATGTCAAAAAATTCTAGTAATTTATGGAAATATTATTTATTGATGGAAAGTTAAGGATTAAACTCAAACTCAAACTCAAAACTTTTTATTCAAAATACATTTTTTCAAATATTCTCTGAACGTCGGGTCTACACTGGTGCCTACCACCGGTTCGGGAACTACCCCGTCGAGAAGAACCGGCGTAAGAAACTCGCACGGGGCCATCTTTTACTAAAAAGATGGAAAATTACAAAAAGTATATAAAATTACAGTGTCATTATGACTAAATAAAATACAACGAGTGTACCATACTGTATAATATACAGAAACAGCTCTGCAGGGGGCGACCTTATTCCCATGGTGTACTATCATTCATGAAATCAGTAACTTTTTAGTACGCTTTTGTACACAAACGTTCTTTAACAACTTTTTTGAATTTATTAATTGAGAGATTTTGAACGTTTTCTGGGATCTTATTATAAAGGGGTATACATTGACCTTTAAAAGAGTTTTTGACTTTAGTAAGTCTAGTCACCGGAATGTCAAGCTTATGTTTATTACGAGTATTTCTCCTATGGGTATCACATTTTTTCTTGAATTTTAGATTAGCTAAAATAGCTATATGTACTTCCAAAACTTTGGATATGTACCTCGTTTCTAAGGTTTTTGTCCTCCTAAATGCTATCAAAATCGTTCCGTCAAAAAATCACATAAATTTAGAGAGAGTTTCAATAATTCATTTTCAACTTATTTCTAAACGTTATCCTCGTTTAAAAGGCACGTTTGGCCACCGTATTCAAGGTAGTATCTCATGGCGGCGCTACGACAAGCATGTGTTTGTCTGTTTGTTCTTTGTCTGCGTATTGAATATGCATGAGCGTGCTTTGAATTATCTCAACCCTTGTCTTACGCTGTAATAACATTGCATTACAATCCACTTGTAGCTCTTCACTGTGTATCTCTTGTTTATTGTTTTGTTTGTACAGTGTAAATGCTACTTTGGAATTGCTATCATTTGTTAGAAGGATGACAAGTCTTGGTCCTTTTAATTGTAGTACGGTTGGATGTGTCGATAGAAGTTACTGTAGTGTAGAGTAATTTCTAAAAAAGTTGTACGATTTCAGTACTCAATTTTGCTATTTTAGAGCTATTACAAGATCAAATTCTATACCGCCATATTATATACGATATAACTGCGAAATCTTAAATAATAGCGTTTTAAAAATTAAAAACCTATTCTATGCCCTTTCCCTGGGCTTAAGAAATTATTCTGTAAGACACATTTGAGGCGTGGAGAGAAAACATAAAAACAAATCTTTCAGATGTAATATATTAGTATGGATGTTGTTAACTTAAAATATATTGTAGTGAACTAGCAAGTATTTGGAGATCGTTACTTGACAGTGCGGAGATAATACAAATCACCATTTATGGGCGAAACGGCCTGTAAATCGGCCCTGTCCGATCCTATCGGCCGCTTTGTGTTGTCGGACGGTAAATGAGGTGGAAGTCCGATTACCGGATAACATTATCAGAGCGGTTTCTGATTGTTGCGGCATCGAGGTTAGAGGTTCACGGGTTTTTTTGTTTTGAAGTAAAAGTTGCAGATAAGGTTTCTCTAACTAACTTTTTCTAATTGGAATCTCGGAATCGGCTCCAACGATTTTCATGAAATTTAGTAAATAGGGGGTTTCAAGGGCGATAAATCGATCTAGCTAGGAATCATTTTCATATAATGTCATTTTATGTGTGTTTTTTGAATTTTTTGAATACCGAGCGAAGCTCGGTCTTATAGCTAGTACGGTATTATAAGAGGAACTCTTTTAAATTTCTAACTCTAAGAGTATGTATTGTCTATCATAAGATTCGATTTTTAGTTTTTACACACGAGTGTAATATTATAGATTGGTTTTACCCAAAATTACAAAAAAAGTGTTTTGATTGATTCATTCACAAATGTGATATAGCAAGTCACAAAACATTTATTTTTGATCTGACAATATAATAATAACCTAAAACAAGATGGTTTAAATAAGACATACACTATTTGTTCTAGTTCAATCACATTGGAGTAGCATAACACTTACGAGAACACCACTTAGAGTTGCGGTCACTCAGACCGTCACGTAAACAATTTCAAATCAAAAACAAGCAAACAAAAGCCATCATATCCGGGCAGCAGTAGGCCAATCTCACTTTAATTATGTTATATCGATGGTGCAGGGCTGTCTCTGTATAGATAATCAGGTAATCAACAAATGGGGAAATACATGTCCGTTTTTGTTTTTGACAGTTTATTTAATCGTTCGTTTATATTAAGTCGTTGTTGATTAATGTTTTGACGTTAGCAAAAGTACTTGTGTATTAAATATAAGCTTTAAGCCGTCATTCCACCGCGGCGCACACTGTGCACGGCCACGCAGCGCACGAATTTATTACTTTGAATACGTCAATTCGTGCGTAGCGTGTCCGTGGGTTGCAGTGGACACAGACACATACAGGGTCCAATTAAACCTTCATACGTGTATTTTTATTTTTAACAAGGATCAATATATCAAAATTTGGCAGGAAGGTTTAATTGCACCCTGTATATTTTCTTGCAAAGCGAAGCTTGACGCACGTGCCAAGTCTTTCCGTGCGCTGCGGTGGACTGGCGGCTTTATGCCAGTAAAAACGTATGTTTAGCAAGTTTGACAACTATTGCATTCTGTCTGTTGTTATGACGTTGTCAAACTTGAAAGTTAATATAAAGTTGCCCTGAACGTTTAATAGAAACACACTCAGAGAGATTTATTAATTACTTAACGTTAATTTATTGAACATATTGACTTGAATTACGTACATTTTCTGTTAATTTTCTTTGTTGCATTTAAGTTTAGTAATCAATAAATCATTATATTTCTCTGGTTGTATCAGTATAAACGAGAATAGACTGTAAATGAGTGCTTTGCTATCGCTAAGTGTCATGGTGCTATAAGTGATACGTTAAGTCAAATTTTATACACTTTTGACATCTAAACTCGCTATCGAAACAGGCGAATGTATTTTGACGAAGCAATTTAGTTTTTTTCTCGTATCTGGCAACCCTAGTCGCGGGTCGTGAGGTTACACAAAATAGATTATCGCAGATAGCTGCCGCTTCATATCTCTATCGAACTCTTTTGAGCCGCCCGCCGGTGATTGGCTCTTTATAATTTCGAGATTAGTTGCCGTTTCACGACTTGTTTGTTTATTGTCGAAAGTTCTGGTAACTGGATTTGGGTATTAGATATTAAATTACATTTTAAATTGGGTACATAATTGATAGTAAATATTATTATTAAGTAATTAAAATTGGGCATAAGTATTTTCAACAAGATTGGTTGTGTGAGTACTGAAATTCATATTATTAGTATCATAAAAGTCATAGTGTGTCTATAGGTCTGTCTGCTCCTCCTGTCTGTCGGTGCCTCTTGTGCCTCAGATATTCATATTACTTAACAGTGCAATCACACGATGTACAGTTTATGCCGGTATGAGGTCACTTTGTTGCTAAATATTTTGCGTCCAAGTGCAATTGCAAACTTTTTGATGATCTCAACAGTCGACATTGGACCTAACAAACAAAAACCTAAAAAACAAAGTTCACAATCAGTATTAAACCAATTTTCATGTCAGTATTAAGATACTTTGAATCCCAGTAAAAAATAGTAGGAGAGGAGGGGAGGGTGCTATTTTTGTAGTCACTCGAGTGTCATGGAGACCTAGTAGGTATTGTACATTAGGTAAAACCGATAAAAAAACAATAAGCGTTTTTTTATTTTAGCGGTGGGTTCAGAAACTGCAGCCATTTTAAAGTTTTGAAAAAGAAAATATATTCAGAAAATTGCATATTTAGGTAAGTTATATATATATTTTAGACAACAAGGACTAAATCATTTAGTTTAGAGCAAAATAAAATATCTGCGAAGCTTAGTTAAGAAAATATGAAGCTTTATTTTTTTATATTTTAAAATGTCCCTACAGGCTTACCTAACCTTTGAATCGTCAGTGCTTTATATGGAAGCTTCTTTGGGGTCTACTAAACATCCTCTATCTTAATCTGACAGATCCGACGACATTTCAATATAAAAAAAAAAAATTACCCACCACGTGAGAAATCTGATTTCTATACCATGATAACTAGACACATATTGGAAGCCTATGCAAGCTTAATCTGACACGCTCGAGCTACTCCCGAAATCCCCTCTTCCCCTCCCCAACTATAGCTGATATCCTTTCAAAATTACTTGGTAGTTCTGTGGTTTTGAAAACTGTCAATAAGAACTGTCAAAATCATTTTCCCTTGTTTCAGTTTTGAGGTTAATTTTTGACAGCGACATCAGCGCCACCTGTCGGTTTACAAACACCGCGAGATGCTTCAGTGTTTGGATACAAAATGTGCAAACAACCACCAATTACCAGCGGAATGTCAAAACAAAGACCACGAAAACACGTAACACTTTGCATAATCGCAGCCTGACGCACACCTGTCGTACACATTCACGCACACACACACGAGTCAAGACACACACACAAATTATATACACGAAATTATATGATCGACATGTGTGAATAACGCGTTCGAAATAAAATGGTCTTCTTGCGGTAAGAAAGGGAAGTTTTTACTACTTACTAGGTATTTACTGCATTTTTTTCTACACGCATAATAATAAATAATAATAATAGAATTTCAAGCCTATGTTACCAGTCTGATATATTAAAATCGACTCAGTAGTTTAAGCTCTACAAAGAAACAAAACTTACATAATAATATAAGACTGCGAAAATCAATACCATTCCATTACCTTTATCGTAGTCGGTTAAAAATCTATGCAGCAAATGCCTACTACATTGAAACTGACCAGTGGTTACTAGGTAGCACTTATAATAATTCTGCAAAAAGAAGCGGCGGCCATCCTGTCATCTGACGCAGGATGTTTGAAGATAATTACAGGAATGGCGGCCGGCCGCGGGCGGTTAAAGCGAAACTATAGGAAGAATTATATACAGTAGTCCATCTTTACATTAAAACATGTTAATTGTGGAGAGACAACATTGGGCTTTGTGATTTTAAACAAATAGAAAATAAAATTAAAAGTATACATTTTCTTTGTTATGAATAAAGAAACAAAATATGTTTTCAGTTTTCATGGTACTACTACCGATTCGGGAACTCGGGCGAGAAAAACCTCTTTATTTATGAAGATTGCTATCAAGATTGCGAAGCAATGGAGCATACTCAATCAATGACGATCATGGAACATCGAAACAAAGATGGGTTGAAAACAAAGATTTTCTTCTACACGTCTTCATTTTTTTTAATGAAATAAGTGGGCAAACGAGCAAACGGGTCACCTGATGGAAAGCAACTTCCGTCGCCCATGGACACTCGCAGCATCAGAAGAGCTGCAGGTGCGTTGCCAGCCTTTTTAGAAGGAATAGGGTAATAGGGGAGGGTAGGGATGGGAAGGGAAGGGAATAGGGGTGGGTAGGAAAGGGAATAGGGTAGGGGATTGGGCCTCCGGTAAACTCACTCACTCGGCGAAACACAGCACAAGCGCTGTTTCACGCCGGTTTTCTGTGAGAACGTGGTATTTCTCCGGTCGAGCCGGCCCATACGTGCCGAAGCATGGCTCTCCCACGTTAGAAACGTTGATGAACGGGAAATTGCTTGTTTAGTTCATAATGGACCAAGAAAGGGAGGCCGTAGGCCCAAATTACGTATGCACACGTCATAAACGTGATTCTAGATAACCTAGCAAAGAGATCACGAAGATCAATCTTGTCGATGTGTTAGGCGTGTTTAATTTCAAGAAAACAGCTAACTGACACTACTGAATTACATTTAAACTGTGGCATAACCAACACCCAGTATTCATTATAAGATGCACTATTTTTAATCTCCACTTAAGCTTATAGGATTAAGTCTAGACGTTAAGATAAAAGGTAATTTAGAAGATATAAAAAATGGACAGTGCACACCGATTAGCTAACATTTAAATTTAAAATATATAATATAATATAATATCTAAGGACGCTTCACACCACGTCAGTCTGGCCCCGTACTAAGTACTAGATAAAAGGTAATTTAGAAGATATAAAAATGGACAGTGCACACCGATTAGCTAACATTTAAATTTAAAATATATAATATAATATCTATGGACGCTTCACACCACGTCAGTCTGGCCCCGTACTAAGTACCTGAAGGACTTGTGTTACAGGTACCAGACAACGGAAATATATTTAATACTTTTATACTATACATATATTTAAGATTTTTATTATATGATTACACGTATTTAATACACATCCATGACCCAGGAACTTTGAAAACTTTTTGTTCCGTCGGCGGGATTCGAACCCGCGACCCCCGGCTTGAGCTACAACAGCCCACCAACTGAGCCACAGAGGTCGTCTCTATTATAAAAAAAAAGACGGGTTGCACTCCGGGAGTGCCGGCAGAAGTGAAAACTTGATTATTAACGTTGTGCATTATTTTTTTAACCCATTTTTTATGAAAATCGATTTTCAAAAATCGATTTTTTAATTAATCGAAACCCTTACAATCGATTAAATTTTTAACCCATTTTTTATGAAAATCGATTTTTAAAAAATCGATTTTTTTAATTAATCGAAACCCTTACAAATTTTTAACCCATTTTTTATGAAAATCGATTTTTTAATTAATCGAAACCCTTACAATCGATTAAATTTTTAACCCATTTTTTATGAAAATCGATTTTTAAAAAATCGATTTTTTTAATTAATTGAAACCCTTACAATCGATTAAATTTTTAACCCATTTTTTATGAAAATCGATTTTTAAAAAATCGATTTTTTTAATTAATCGAAACCCTTACTTACAATCGATTAAAAAATATCGACAATCGAAAAAAAACAATCGATTGTTCGATTAATCGATTTCGATGTTACAACACTACTCTCCAACCGTCTTTAACGGTTTTTCGATCAGCACGAGAATCTGACGCGAGTTTCACAGTTTTTACCCATCCCACAAAAGTGCTCAACGCCGCTAAAGAAGTTTTCACTTCAAAAATAAATAAATATTGCATATTTAAGTTATTTTATATTTTATTACCACAAAATATATTTTGTCTTCAGGCAGTCAAAGCCATTGCTAACAGATACCATACCATACCATCGTAATTTGTACACAATATACTTACTGTTTTTCACTTTGTCTGTTCTGGAGTAAGCTTGAGTTTTGTTTGAGTTGCCTTGAATGAGTCTCTAGTTTACAAAAACTAGAGACTCATTCAAGTCAAAAAAAAAAAAAAACAATTTAGTCTATGATAACGAGAGCCTGTGGCGGCGTGTAATAGACTACAATTTGTCGATTGTTTATCTGTGGTAACGCGGTAATTAGCCGCCAGGGGGCAGCATACTTGACATTTGCCCGACCTTTCTATTTCGGGCCACGACTCCTACGATGAGTTATTGTATACTATTATTTGATTTACATACGATTTAAATCTCTATGTCGACGATATAAGAGTTATATCGGAAGCATAATAAATCGGAACCGGCGACGCAAGTTCGACGCATTGCCGGCCCACGGAGCGCCCACGCGACCAGACAAACTAGATCGCATTTATACATTGTCTGCGGTTTTTTAACTCGATCTAGTTATAGGAATGTCTTGCGATGATTTATGGAGTAATAAATCGTTGTTACTGTTTAAAAGCTATGCGGGGTGTAAAGTCTGATCGGCGACTTAATAAGCTTCAACTACTTAGAGGTATCTGGTAATATTTGAAAAGCACGCCAAGAATCAGGGGCTGCGAAGTGCATATTGTGAGTCCACTATCTTAAAATAACTCGTAGGTACTAATATAATAAAACCGAAAATGTGTCTATCTGTTAGTTGGTTATTTCTCTGTTTTTCACGCTTAAACTGCTAAATTGAATTTAAGAACATTTTGTGCTAAGAATGAACAGGGCCCCCGTAACGGCTACTGGCGCCTGTGTGCAAAAAAGGATTGTAGCGCCCTTTTAGACAAATTTGTTGGTCCTTGGTTTTGGCGCCCCTAAAGATAACGAGGTGGCCTAGAGGATGGCGCCCGTGTGCACTGCACACATTGCACATAATATGGTAGCGGGGGCCCTGAGAATGAAGATGCAATGAAAAGATCGGATAAACGAATTGGCAACTTTGCGGGTAACATAACCAATAAATTCTAACGAAAGTGCACAAGGAAAACGCTTAAACACAATAGCTAAAACAAACCACTAATAGAATCATTACAAGAATATTGACATCACGCGCGCCTCACGTGGCGATTGCCTCAAATGACTCTCGAATTACATCTAACGACACTTTCACTAAGGCCCGAGGCTCTTCGTTATTTCGGTCAGCGGTAAAAACTGCTCTATATTCAGTTAATTAACTGATATTGGTCGGGTATTGGTGCTATTAAAAGAAATTTGATTATTTTGTGACTTATTTCATATTTGTGAATATAATATCGTCCCCGGCTACGCACGGGTGCAATTAGAAATCACCTTTAATTTTTCTCATAATTATTTTATTTACTGAAACCAGATCAAAATCCGTTGCACAATATTAAAGATCAAAACATACGGAGCAGAAGGGAAGCGACCATGCTTTCTTTATATAATATAATGGGACAAGTGACAAGTAAGTAAAAGTTTAACATCAAAAGGTGAGAAGGATGTTGCTGATGATGAACCAACATCATCGCAAGTCAGGTAAGGTCAAGTGTGCGACCTTTGGCCGACCTCCGCGCCCGCGACACGATGATCTTTTGCACCGACGTTTACGATCTCTGACAGCTGACTCATACATGCATAATCTCGATACTGCAGGCATTACAAGGAAAAATTTTTACTATTTCGAAAATAGAAACATCAAAAAGTTGGGTTGCTAAAAATAAAATAAGAAACATCGCCACAGACTATAATTTCGTTGAATAGAGACGTGCGATTAAAGACAACTTGATATCGATAAATAACAGTGGTAAAGTCTGTTATTTCAATTGGATTCAATGCTATTATTTACACTCCAGTAGCCGACGTTATAGATGACATAATTTATACATACTTAAACGCTAAACTACGATAGTTTATTAACTCGAGACAACAGATGCCAATTAAAACTAGAACTTAATGAAGGAAGTTAATTATGTTGTACGGGACGATAAAATCAGATATTGTGCAATTGAATGTGTCGATTTGTTCGGTGACCGCCATGACGGCGAGTGCTCTAATGAGTCGATATCGATATTCGATAGAAAGTTAAGCACTATACGGACTATACCTATTTAACCTGTAAATGATACTTAGATGAGTTTGTAGGAACTTTGTCGATATTTGTAACTTATAGAATAAAATTTTATAACAAGTACCTTTTATTTATGTTTTCCTTAAAATTATCCACTGAAAAGAGAATGACAACTTATCGATATAAATATATTTTCCTAAGAACTTGTTATGGATAAGTAATAGACAGTTATAAGGTATTTTTAGCACTTGCCAAAGGCTATTTCAAGTATTTATTGCTATGCCACTTAGCAAGACTTTTCTTAAATAAAAAATATTTTCACACGGGAAGTAATAAAACAAAACGTCGCCAGCGTATTTCACCGAAGATATAGTGATATCCTTTACAGATACTATCACATGTATCGGTATTTTAAACATGTTTTGATTTACTTCACGCACTGGAGTATTTACGCTATGCTCGTTTAAAACTAAATTAAGTAAGATAAATGAATGAGACAGGTAAGGGACAGGGCATACTTTGAATTCATTCGCTAGTTTTCTAATAGAAAGACGCATATTTCAGTTCAGAGCACGCACTATAATATACTTATCAAACATAAGAAAAGCACTATAGACTATGAGATTAACAGGTAAATTAAGGCCGTCCCCCGAGCAAACGACCTTGGCCATACATTTGCCGCGTTGCTGAGATCGCACCAAAACCCTATTTTTTTACTTATCTTAGTTCAATATTGTCCTAAAAAAATTTTAAATGGGGAATACGTAGTTTATGATAATATTGTCGATCTATTGGCGTGTGTTTCAAATAAAAGTAATTATTGGGAAAAGGTGGTAATGTGGCCCCTGCATATATATTGGCCCCCTTCAATATTTTAATGTTTTAACAACGCTATCTAATATAATTTTGGTGCAACGGGATGCTCGCGGCATGCTGCTAATTTAGTGCCGTTCAAATCCAACAGATACTGTCACGTTCGATTGTCATTTGATCGAGTTCAAACTTGCGACCGGCGAAACCTTTAAGTGTGTGTGATTTTGTTTCGATAGTTGTTAAAAAATAGAAAGATTTGGCTTTTGGGTTCGAACAACGGATACATCAAACTCTTCTCCTACGGAATTTAAAAGGTAAATATAAAATTAGACATTTAATAAATATTTTTGGAACGTTTGTTTAAATGTTACCAATACTTGTAATTTGGCCCCCTCACATTGGTCGTAATGTGGCCCCGGGGGTCACATTATATGTAAGAGAGTTTCATGACGTGGAAGACATAACCACTATGGAGAAGGCTCTGGTAGGAATGCCGTTTGACGCCAGAGAGACACTACAATATCCAGCAGTAGCTCTGAAAGTGACGAAGACGCCGTAAATACCGATTATGACGACTCGTATACAAATATGGTTCCTGAAAACGCGGACGCGCCAAGTATGTTCTGCGACACAATTTGTTCCAATGACAGAGCTGGAAAGCCATAGGTACAGTGTCAAAGTTGTGACTTATGGGCTTATGTAACATGTATAGGTTCTGAAGGTGGCTATTACATTTTTGATTTTTGCCGTCAAGTTTCACTTCTGCAATACATTTAATGTGACCCCCCAGGGGGCCACATTACCATCACTTGATCTCAAGATACCAAATGTGATTCGTCAATTTTTTAGATAATCCTGTACGAGTTTTATTTATTCCCTACTAAGACATGTTTAAACAAATGAATGAGAAATCCCATAATGTATTTTTAGGTTTCTGACTCCTGTATTTTTTTAATAAAGCTTGATAAACAAAGTGGGGGGCCACATTACCACCTTCTCCTATATAATAAGTGTTTCAAGTAAAAGTAATAATTGAAAATCCTGAGGAGATGCTGAATGTATGCTTGAATTTTAATAAATTGGTTTTACTTTGAAGCTGATATCATGAGTATAATAAACAAAAATATAAAATTTAAAACGGGGAAAGGAATGTTGATATACTGAAGATTATTGCTGTATTTTTATTATAACTTTGTAGCTTTCAAATTATGAGTTTATAAGGCTTTAAATATGGTAAATTACAGAATCTCCGTAGGGAAGGCCCTTAATAAATGAAAGGGCAAATCAAAAGAAATGGTGAAAAATAGCCTAAAATTTAGTTTTTATAATAATAAAATATTTTTATAATATAAAAACGAATACGTAGCTAAAATTAATTATAAAGAAAAATGTAACAAACTTTTACTAACAAAACCTATTATATAATAAAAGACTTCTTTTATAATCATGAAAATATGATACTCATGATGATGATGACAATGACGATCAATTTAAAGAATCAGGCGGTATTGATTCATTCAGGCTGCGCGCTGGCGGGCGCACGCGCAGATCTCAGATTAGCGCCCAATAAACGCCAGCAACCTATAACGGCGCGCTTACTGCTAACTACCTACTAACTAGGGTTGCCAAAAAACAAAAAAGTCAAAACATTTTGGCAAAAACTTGGCAAAAAGGTTGGAAGGTACAAAATTAATCAATCATAAAAAGTATGGCAAAATTAGGTAGCATTTACATATTCGGAGAGCGGTGGAAATCATCACGAAATATAATATAATTCGTACTAATATAACAAATATCATAGTGTGTCTGTTTGCCTGCGTAAAATTGCTAAACCGGGACTAAAAGTACCCCCATACCAATAATCAATAAAATTTGGTATGGGGGTACATTTAGTCCCGGAAAGGATGTAGGATAGATTTTGTTCCTGAAAAGTCAAAGGTTATCCCGCGATAATGAATTTCGGTGAAACGAATTGCGGGCTACATAAGATGATGCCTGCAAATTCAATTCATACTAATATTATAAATTCAAAAGTGTCTATCTGAAAACCTTGAGTATAATATGGCAGGTTTTTAGGATAAGGACATAATGTTGTAAAATATTCAAATAAATACTTTAAAAATAATAATGAAACTATGTAATAAGCCGCAGACTTTCTTGTTTTGCGAAGCACACAACCCTGAATCTGTATCCGGCAGGCTGACAGCCCTGAACCTAACTAAAACGGGTTATACATACGTACTAGGAAGTCTATTTTTATAACGATCTAGATTCCAAGGAATGCGAGTTCAGCGGAGTCAATGTTTATAATTATGTACTTGAAATTGGCTTATAGACTATTTCGAAATACAACCAAAAAGGCAATAAAGTAGAAAGTTTTTCTAAATTGATGTTGACCGTTTATTTCTTTTAAGGTTGTATAAAAGGAGCAGTAAAAGACTTTTGTAGCGTTTTTGACATCAAAACTTTATATTTTTTATTTTTTTTAAGTTCAAATTTTTTGAATATTAGGTACACAGCCGCGGTCCGCGGATGGATTGATTTTAGCACGGCAAAATAAATGTTCCTGTAGAATTTTCTTTCAGACGTTACTGTTACAGCTGAACATTACAGCTTGACCAAAATGAGGGCGCTGGTTTCTTCCTAGCTGTCACATTTTGGCTTTAGGTGTCGTAACAATTTTGAAAAAAAAAAATATTTCAAATGTATAGGTCTACCAGAATCTGATGGCAAAAAGTGAGAAAATAAATTGACTCTAGCAATACCGGGGTAATTGGAATAAAACATTTTGATCCTTTTTTTTCTTATAGCGGCTGATTCTGTGTGTTAAACTTGCAAATATACAAATTTATCCTATTATCAAGGATATTTTTTGAAAATCTTCTGTCAAAAATTGCCATCAGATTCTGGTAGGCCTATATTACTTTCTACACTTTATGGTTACGCTATACATAATTTATACCCAAATAGATAAAATAACGTTATGCAGCTTGCAATCTCGCCACCCACAGAGTCGAAGTCAATAATTTGAATGTAGAACAAAACGTTTGAATCTGTCAGTGTCGAATGACAGTTATTTGGCGAGCTGGGCCCGTAGCCTCGCTGTAACTTATAGCTCTCCCTAAGTGAAAGGACCACTTTCGACATCCGTGGCGAAATAGCCACAATACTATATTTTGCGGATCTATCATTTCCCGGGTAATAAAAGGTAGCGGGTGTAATCAAAGTTATATTATAAATCTCTGGTAACACCAGTCTTGTCTATGCTTGAAATTGACGACAAAACCGCTATAGAGATTCAAGAAAATATTTTATTACAAGCCGCAAGGAAAGATTTCGCAGTGATATGTTTTTCGTGTCAACAGATTCGTATTCAATCAAACTGTGTTTGTTGTCCGTAACTATCTTGTGCAACAATTCGTTTGTTCAATATAACCTGTACAATTTTTGTAACAATAACTATCTTCGTCCCTTTTCCGGGATTTGAAATATCCACATAACCTAACTAAATTGGTTCATTAGTTTAAGCATAAAGAGGTAATAAACTAAAAAACACTTTTGCTTTCATAATAACAAATATAATAGTATCCATTTAAACTAATATTATAAATGCGAAAGTTTGTCTGTCTGTCTGTTACCTCTTCACGCCCAAACCGCTGAACCGATTTTGCTGAAATTTGCTATGGTGATACTTTGAATCCGGGGACAGGACATAGGATACTTTTTGTCTCGGAAAAATGTACGGTATCCGTCATCATCTACTATAGTATTTATTCGTCGGTAAAGTTTACAGTGGCTCTATCTTGTACGAACAAAACAAGTCCAATTACGCAATTCGCTAATCTGCTTTGTGCCACTTCTTTGAAGTGACAGTTCGGGCATTACTGTGACAGTTGACACTTCCGTGGAATCCGGCTACGATGCTAACCCCAGTTTCTCTGTACACATTATCATTTATCATTTTGTGGAAATAACACGGCACGAGTCGACTTACGGCACTCAGTAGTTAAATCTTTACTAATGTTTAATCCGAAAGTTTGTCTGTCTGTAAACTCTTCACGTTTAGATTATTTTGGTATGGAGATACTTTATTAGACGAGAAAGGACATAGGCAAGTTTTTGTTATGGAAAGATTCACGATTTCCGCGCGATAAATGAATTATAGGCGCAGCGCAGACGACAGACTATCCGTGACGCACTTTTTGTCTGTGGAAATAGAACCTATGCAATTATATGCGGACTTTTTGCGCGTCATGTGCGCTACTGTATATAATTGCATAGGTTCTATTTCCCACACAATAAAAAGTGCGTCACGGATAGTCTGTCGTCTGCGCTGCGCCTAAACGCGACGGAGTTGCAGGAGTCAGCTAGTTGCGAATACATATTATATTCATAATAGGTTTGTAAAGGTATTTATTAAAAAATATTGTGTTACAATTTGTAACTGTTTCTTAAACACTGAATACATAATGTGACCAATTTGCACAATTAAATTGCATACATAATATCGTACCTTACACTTTCGTATAATATGTAGTCACTTTAAATAAAATTTAGATTTTAGACCATTAGCACCGAGCAGTATTTAAAGAGTGTTAATTTTGCTAGATAAATGTATAAATCTAATTAATATATTTAATATTACAGAGTCATTATCTTTTATCTCGGCTGTTAACGAGCAAATTAGATACATTTGACGTTTGTATTAATAAGATCGAAGTGTACAAGTTGCCCCGTGTAAACGTCACATAAGATAAGCTGGCTACACCGCGCCAGCGCTGTCCGACGCATATTAAACCTAGCGAAATCTATTTGGAGCGACCATTTCAGGTATCGTATTAGGTTAGGAAATACAAACATGTTCGACCGAGCGTATGATAAACCTAATATGAATACGAGAATTCTAACGACCGCTATCATTTGTCGCAGTACAGTGACATCTGTCGGCCGAACGAGTTTATCTCGAGAGCGGTCATTATTCAAAGGCCTATCGGCGACTCGAACTCACTTCGCGATCACCTGTCGAGATACCTTATCAACGTTCGTCGGTATTACGTAATTAAAGCTTACGGCTCCCGATATTTAATTAAGATGCGATAACGATGGTCCAGTAAACTGATAATTCGTCGTAACGATCGAGTTGACTTTCGGTACACCTGCAGTAAAAAATAAAAAAAAGTTTAAAATTGTACAATTCATTTGATGAAATTCGCCTATAATCGCTTTGCATGAAACATAATTGTTATTTAATTCAAAAACTCTCACGATCTATAAATTAAATAAATATTAATAACAATCCAAGATAAAAGTCAAGATAAGAGTTCAAGTAAAGTAAAGAAAAATAAATCAAAATATGTCAAATTCATAAAAAAACAAGTTTAGGTTCGAGAATTGATGGTAGTATCTAAATATTAGCATAACCAAAGCTCCCAGTTCATTTGAATTCAGTTGGTCCAGCAAGTGGAGCAAGTACTCGACCGATAGCGCTGTCATGGCGTAGCGCAGATATAATAATCTCGATGCATGAAATATTACTTCCATCTATTATAATGTAACATTCTGTGGCGATCCTTTATGTATTTGTTTAATTTCTTATCTTTAATCTGGTTCTATTAATATTACGAATATCTTGATTCTAATTTTTAGTAAAGAATTGAAAGCTAAATATTTTAGTACATACATACAAAGTTCTATAAAATATACCCGTATTATGTCATAAGCATGAATGTTTAAATAATTAAAAAACTATAAGCCTACTTTATTACCCAGGTTTATTCATTTATTATTATGAAAACACGTCTCTTGTGAAAATCGAACCAATATTGCTGCTTTGCCCCAGTTAGTTAAAAACAGCGTTACATTCAAATCAAAATAGTTTTACCATTAATACCTTTCTAAATATAATGTTGCATACATTATAGTGTTTACATGTGAATTACCATCAGTGTTACAGGTCGTTAAACACGTAACACGCTTGTCCACACCTGACCGATATCACCTGACATGACCTGACGACGAAATGTAAAAAGACACAGATGTTATCTACTACCAGTTTTGACTAGCTCTGTGACCACTTTTGCCCCGAGCAAAATAAAAAAAAATCACAGCTTATAAAAGACAAGCCTTTGACGAACTGTAAAAAACTGGACGAGGAAATTGGACGTACAGCAATTATTACGGTCGCTCCAGTTGCAGGATTGTGTGCTTTATTACCGAGGTATAAAGGCCGGATTGCCCGCACCAGTACTTTCAACGTTGACATTCCTAGGAAAGGTCGCAATCGCAAACTGGTATTGCCATCATTATGGTCTCCCCGCCGATAGCCCATTAGAGCACGCGTGCGATTGTGGCCAGCGTAATGTTGTAATACACCCGCGATTTATACTGATCGATATAGACCGTACGGAATGTATGTTCGTATTGAAATAAGGTTGAATGGAGATATACTCCGTCCTATATTATGTACTGTTAGAGAAATTGATTCATAAGCAAATGGAGGAGCTACGTAATTTAGTGGAGTCATGTCAAGTCCAGCAGACAGACCACAACAATTAATATTGACAAGACATATTCTGACCAAATAACCAACAGCAATCTGAGTTACACATTTTGATTAAAAGATTAATAATAATTAATAAGCTGCTCGGGTAACTCCTTAACTTTTGCATCAAAAATATTAGTACAAATTCAGACAATCATTACAAACAATTCTCTGCAGTCTGCAGATCGATAGATCAAAGTGTGGATTAGTAGCCATTACAGTTGGAGCGTGTAATCGCAATATGTATATTATGCAATCAGGGACAATTTTCTATGAAATGAAGTACGAGGGCTCAGCTACGTGATCACAAGATGGCTGAAACATTTTAGATGATGGCGGTTCGAGACGCCAATGACTCTATATAATATGTCATTACCCTTTGATTTCTACGCTAAAAATGTTATGTAGAGTTAGCTAGGTAGAGCAAATAAGTTAGACATTTTTGCAATAAAATGGTCGATATAATATTATTATTTTGATCTGGTGCCGTTAACGACAGAAAGTAAGAACTCTAATTGATGTTCACTTAAATGTGATAAAAAATATTAGAAATGGAAACCTTAAATAAAAATGGCACACAACACCACCAATCACCATACACTTAAAACTACATAGCTGTTCTCATCAATTTGTTTACAATAGGCTTGATGACAATTTTCTTTTCTTATTGGTAATTGAAAGACCCTTAAAAATAGAAACATCGCTGAAAGAATGACTCTGATAGCTTAAAAATTCACCAAGATGTGACAATTCAAACATCTCATAAAATATACCTGCCCGAAACGCTCCATACAAAGTGCTACGAAAGACTGACGTCACTCTTTCGTAGTTTGTACGGATCGGGAGAGAACTTTGTTCGATAGGTATATTAAATATTGCGTTTATGAAAGTGGTTTCAGAACAAAAGTTGCTTTTAATTGCATAAGTTATCGAATGGTATACAAATATTAAGAAATTTAATTGAAAAAAAAGTCGACTTGATTATCTAACTTTGAAGGCGCATAATAAAAAAAATACAAATGCTATCGAGCTGAAATTTTGGGAACACTTATTTTTTACCGTAATTTCTTTATTTTATTAACAAAATTCGCTAATCTTTGACCTTGTCATCATCCCTATTATGACACAGTTGTTGATTGACGTTTACTAAGATACAATTTCAGAGATAGAAAGAATCTAAAATCAACACAACACCTAGCGTTGAACATACACCTAAAACATCCACAATTCAAAAATAGATTTCAATAGCAACATATCAATTAAAAGTAACATGTCGATTGAGATAAAACATTCCATAAACAGCGTATTGGCACAAACGAGGCCCGATACCATCGCCGCTATCTTCCATCTGGACGTCTCTATTTGAATACCCGCTCCGCTAAATTAAATGTAGCCGGCTAAATTACTCCCGTTTGGGACATAAATCCACCGCGGCCATTTAATAGGGTACAGGGTGCACAGATACGGTTATTCTACAGGATGGTCTACAAACAGCAAATGGTTTTGGAATAAATTTGATAGGGCGTATATATGGTGTTCCTATAGATATTCTTCTGGATGCACAAACAAAATATGTGAGTTTTTCATGATTATAATTGATCTGCTTATCAACACTTATGATATAGAGTATAGACACATAATATTTATTTATTTATGCAAAAAACAGCGACACAAAATATTATGTGTCGCTATTTTTCATTTGCATTTCGGACGTTGAATAAGCAATACTCCATTAATGAATTTATATAATTTGTCACAAAATCCTGTGGACCACAAATGAAAACATTTTTTATTCTAATAGATTTCGAACTATTACTCGATCAGAGATCATTTGTCTACATATAATTTATATTGACAGTACGTAACACATAACTCATCAGCAGCACGTGTTATACTGACGGGTGATGTACGGTCAGAGGCGACGTCTATATACCGACTGTCTGTAAACTGTCAACATAACGACTGCCTCGTTACTGCCAATAAACTGCTGATTTAAGACATTAGAGCTAACATAGCCGAGTTTAATTAGAGGAGTATGTTAGATGCTCGTTAGATATAAATTTCGTTGAGCGTACGACGTGATCATTTTGGTGAAAAGGATTTTGAATAAGGCAAACGCACTTGTTTGAGTATATAGTTCAATATTTAGATGCAATTTTTAACGAAAATATTATTTCAGGAGTAGTGTCCGATTATAATAATATTTGATCTATCTCTGGTTTTGCCCTACTAGAGATAGGAATAGCTCTCATTACGGCCGTTCCCAATATTTGATCTATCTCTGGTTTTGCCCTACTAGAGATAGGAATAGCTCTCATTAGACATTAGAGACATATATTTTATGTCAATTCAATGTTAGCTGCGATCGGTCGTATGTCGAACCAGAGATAGATTGAATATTGGGAACGGCCGTTAGACAATAGAGACATTATAATATTATGTAAATTCAATGTTAGCTGCGATCGGTCGTATGTCAAACCAGAGATAGATTGAATATTGGGAACGGCCGTAAGAGTTTTGACAGAAGCTTATCTATTTACTAGAGCTTTTGATTGGCTAACGTCAATTTTGTTAGCTGGATTGGATAACGCTTTTTTATTGGATAGTAATTAGTAGTATTGACGTTGTTAAATACATAAATTTCTGTCAAAAATACTTAAAAACCGGGAATAAGATGTTTGTAAAGTTGATTAAGATTTTACTGCATTATACTTCAGGATTTCACAATCCTAACCTCAAAGGACATGACGAAATTCGACAATGACACCCGTGAAAAGAGATAATGATTTTTAAAAGTCACCATTAGATTAGCATACTGGTCAATTTGGTTACACAGGTGTCGGCTTTCGTCACCGTCGACAACCAACCGACAACTGTACTCATGTCGACCGGTCGTAATTAGTCGCTGAAATCTAATCGCACCGTCAATCCGCCATCTTGAAATGTTATTTCGTAATTATTGTCAATTCGTAAACTGTCTCCTGCAATGTCAAAGATTAGTTGTTTACACTTTGCGGCCTTTCTACGTTGGTCCTGAATATACAGGTGATAAATAACAATATCAAGTGTATAAAAATTATTAAAAAGATGTCGTCTTTGGTTGCCCATTAACGACGTCGAATGAGTTATAGAAAGCTGGTTAATCAAGGCGGCAATCGTAGTTACCTATCATAGGATAGCGTTGGTTGATCACAATAGACCTCTCTCCACGTAGGGCCATAATAAGTTACCATGATTGTCGTTAAATGCAGGAAGTAATTACATGAATGTGTAGAGTCACATTTTTGTCTATGATCGATAACAACAAATTGTGCTTTATACAGCTGCTCAATCATAGTTTTACACCATGGCCAACAGAATAAAGATGACAACATTTATGTTTTATTGCGGTAACAATCAATAATAAATGTTCAACAATAAGCAATAAATAAAACTGATCAATCACATCACGCTCATGACTGACCATCATCACCCCGGGCCGATCACGACTGCATTGTTGACTCAAATGTCAAAATTGTGCAATTCTCTGTTTAAGGTAGGACCACACTATGCGACACTACCAAATATTATTCGTATGAAATTGGCTTAGCTCAGCCAGCTAGTTTCAGCTGTATTATGACTGGTTAATCACCCTGAAAAGAGAATCTTTTTCTGACACCCTTGTACGCTTCTAAAATAACTTTGAGTTTCAAATGAGTTTAATTATTATTTTAACGCTTTTCTCCTTGAGGTGGCAGCAGCGCTACGCGACATAAAACGTCAGTGCGATGGAACGTGAAGTGTCGTGTCGCTCCGCTACAGCGTAGTGTCGCCTAGTGCGAACTTGCCTTTATAGAGTCGTTGTATGTCTCATATAATTAGCCCACGCGGTAATCGCCCGTGATTGTCATGTTAGCGATAGGTCAAATTAGTTTCTTAAGCAGTTTTTTTGTTTAATTCTTTAATGTGTGCCAACTGTCAGTATCGTCATTAACTACACTGGAATTTTTAGTTCCTTCATTACAATATATTATGAGTAATCACAATATTTTGCATCTAATATTATTGACTTTGCTCATAGAATTACTACATTGCAGTGGAATAGGAGCGTCCATTTCTGCAGAAGGACAGATAATCGATGCAATGGAGAAGGCAAGTGTTATAGAGGAGATCACAAATAGGTAAACGTATTATAGGACACCTTATAGCAAATTGAGCGTAGTTTAAAAAAATACAGTGTGAGCATGTGGATTGATTTTTATATCAACTACTTATAAAATTATTTACTATCGGTGTACAATTTAATTACACTTTATAACAGTGATATATCAGGAGCGTCGTGTGAGATGTCGTGTCGCGGTCGTGAGTCGTGCGGCGCGCGTCGTTACGACTAATACATTAATAATTGAAACTTATCCGCCGATGAGCCGCATCTCCAAATTCCACGGTCTCGGCGTTTTCTGCACGAATGTACAGTCATCTACATAATATATATTTTGAGTTTTGTAGACGACTATACTATGTATCATCGTCGTTTGGTCGGCTTATGTCAATTCAATGTTAGCTGTGATCGGTCGGATGGGTTTGACATAACGCGACTAAATTACTTAGGTCCGCCATCTGCCTAGCAATCAACTTCTCTGATGGTACATTCCTAGAAAATGTTAACTGTTTGAAAAGTTTTTGACGGTGTCAACGTCTTCTTTAAAAGTTCGTAGAGGCTTCGTAGCACTGCTACGACGAGGATAAAAAATATTTTTTGCTCTTAAAATTTGGTTAAAAAAATACAAAATACTAAATAGTATACAATTATTAATTACGACACACTAAAAATCAAATTCTAAACTCCTGTTTTAAGGTTTAAATCTTTTTTTAAAGGTTTACTCAGTCAACTGTACCACCATCTATTATTGCACGCTAATTTATATATTTTGTACAAAACATGCACCGCATAATTTATATGAGTCATGCGTTGCCTCACCGAGTGTCACGAGAGCACGCGAGAGCGCCCAACAGCGCACGACAGCGCACGACAGCGCGGGAGCACGGGTGACAATAGGCAATCAGGATTAGTCGAAACTGGGACGATCACACGAACGTCTAGAATCTAGAATTCAGATACTAGAACTATATCTAGATCTAGATTCTAAATCTAGATATGCATCTAGAGTAGAATAGAAAATAGATTACAGATATACAACATCTAGAAATACTTCGTTTTAGCTACCACAGAGATATAAATCTACCTTCGCGAAACACATGGGATAGGATACCATTTTGTAAGCAAGATGTCTTCTAGATTAAGATCTTCTGAAAGGAAGCAATACTAGGACTTTTTTTCTTTTAAATAGAACACGCGCAAACATTCTGAAAACACTATTTAATTGACTTTTGAGATTATTAGTGTAAGAAATTAATTAATTTTCGTTATTTACATTGAAATATAATTTAATAATACAATAAATTATTATATATTGTCAAAATATTATGCAATTGACTTCAATAATTGCAGATTATTAAGCATTTATGTTTATTAAAGCCTTAAAACTTTATTAGATCGCCCTTACCAGTTATTAGTTTGATGTAATTATTATTTTACATATAATATTAATATGCTTCCAAATAAATTTGTTGGCTACTTTCTCGTAAATGCAGAGCCATCTCATCAGACATTAGGAAACTAATAATTATTTGTTTATAAATAATGTTTGACATGCGTGGATAAAGTGGGTAACTAACAATTTGAAAACTTTCGTTTTTTTTTTTGCATAAATAGAGGCTTTAGGTCGAGGAAAATGATTTGAAATCAAAAATGTATGGATTTTAATTGTAACCAGATATATTAGCTAGATGACGAAGTAGGTAAGCAACAAGGTTTGTTTAGATCATAAGTGAAAAAAAATTTAATTGTCCTTATGTCTTAAAGTATTAATTATCCACTTCATCTGTTAACGTCTTCAATTATTACTCTACTATTATAATAGTTAACCAAACAATTTCATAAGATTAATTTCAGCTAGGACCATTACTGTTTAGTAATTAGAAGCACCATTAGCGCAGTAAAAGCTATTAATTAGCATTCACCAATTTCCATTAAAGGAAAGCCGGTAGCCTACATTAATCATAACATCTAGTTAGCTGAAATTATTAGCCCAGGTCGATTAATTATGGACCTGGGGTAGGGTTGCCAGTTGAAGAGAAAAATTAGCCCTTACAGTTTCGGGAGTATTTTTAACTCTTTGGAGATGTATGAGGTAGTTAATACATACTTGTAATATTGTTATGTATAAAGTCCAAAATGTTTGTAAATTATAAATATTATCATATCGCATGACTTCAAACTACTGCAAGTAATTCTAAGTAGTTTTGGTGCAAATATCCATCTAAAAACTGTTAGGGTGAAGAAAATTGCGAAGTATTAGCTGTAAGCAGTTGACCGTATTTAGGAAACCTAAAAAGACCTAAACCTAACCAAAAAGGCCTAAACCTAAGCGTGGCAGCCCTGGCGCGACACACAGATAAATCACGCGTAACCCGATCGCTACCGGGACACATGGCCGGCGCGTTCGGACAACACGAATTACATTACTTACTGAACATTCGCCGAGCATCCGTATGACGCAATAAATTCCGAATTGTATTATTAACATCAATATTGTCACGCCGATAATATTTATGTGCCGATCTATTTCACGTAATCCCTATTACGACTGACGTTTTATTTGAAAACTTTTGAATAATGCTTGAATTATAGGCATATAAATGTCAGTTGCTAGTATTGCACTATTTTAATTTTTTCTGTGTTCGAAATTTAAAACATATGTTTTTTTAAAATTCATACGACCGTTTATAGACTAGAAATCAATTTTAATACCACGCAACTCACAAACATTTCTATTATAATAATTATTAATATAACAAATATTATAAAAAGGTGATGTATGGTTATGGACATTTTATGTTAAGTCGAACAGTTCAACATGTTCTTAGTTTTAATAGCTGAGCTAGACCGAGTGAAATTAAACGTTATTTTATAATAACGACGTGTTTTTTGCAAAATATGGGCTTAACAACTTTAATATTGCAATCAAAATGTCAAGATATAGCAATTAAAACTTTTACTTCCGCGGCCGCTAAAAACTTTAAAATGCAATTTGTAGCACTTGTAAATTTCGTAAATTTAGTGATTCAGGTTATTGTAGTTATTACGACTAAATAAATTAGGATTTGTTAGGCTTCCACTTAAGCGATAAAATATAATGAGAAATCGAACCGCTTACATCAAATAGTTCGTTGTATTACGCAGCTGTGTGACAATCTCGACGCGTGTTGCAATGCCGATACAAATATTATTTAAATTTAAAATCCTCGCATTTTCCCACAGACTCGGCACGCATTACGCAATGTACACCATTACGAGTTATTGTGTCGTTCCTGTATTGCCCAAGCGTTTATCATATCTGCGATAGATTCATGAAAATCATCTGTCCCAGTTGCGGCGACTTTTACTCGCACTAAATCATGCATTGTCGGCTTAGTTCCTACGTGTGCTGCGTCTAAATGGGCTAATCTCGGCATCGGAGATTGCAATACTCTAAACGTACTATTACACTGCGACAAAGCTGATGTTTTGTTAACTTTATATTCATAAATGTTTAGTGCTTAGATACTATTCACAATTTAATTTTTCGCGTGTATGGCGATTAAAAACCAGTTGAGGCTGTTGAGTATTGCATACCGTTCGTTGTTGCTTTATGATTTACAATTTTGGAATACAACAATACACGAGTATATTTGCCATAATAGTTTATAACATGTCGATTACGAAGATATTAATATTTAACAATGTCAGTTTTACTATAAAAAAATTATCTCGGCTGTTATACCAGAGATTAGAAAAGTCATTAATATTATGACCCTGGGTGTCCCACTACTGGGCAAAACCTCAATTACAATATTTATTAAAATCGTACAATAAAGAACAATAAAATACGCGACAATTCCACAAACTTTTGGCGCCAACTGGCCCGAATCATAAAACGTAGCGGGTCTGTCCATACATTTCGCAGTTTACTGCCTCTTACTCCTGCCGACCAGTAAACTGTGTAGCACTTTATAAATATAATCGCTTGGAGCTAACTTGGCCTATTTACTGAGGCCCAATTGCGCGAATTTGAGCTAAATTTCACTTTGTTGAAAAACCATGTTTATTTTTAATGCGAGTGACGAAGATTGTAATATTATAATATTATAACGTTACTGTGTTGACAGGACAACCCTAGGTTGATGAGGTATTCAGAAAAGTCCCATGCTATTTTGTAGAATAATATTTTTTCTTTATTTTTAAGGTTTAAAATTGAGAACATTTTAAAATAAACAAGTCTTAAAGAAAAGAGCTCTATAATAATTATTTTTTTACTTCTTGTACATCTTGTTCGACTCTGTCTCTGTGTTTTTTTTGTTCATAATAATTTTGAATACCCTATGAATACCCAATGAATTATTTGATAACGAAATAATTATTCCAATTGTGCTGTTAAGACGTAATTTATTCATCCATGTTTACGAACTTCACTATAAAATAAAATTAACTACGGTTAGTAATGGTATCGCGGATGTGTAATTAATGGTTTACTGTTAACTAATAAAGTAAACTAACTATCGTTTGTTGGTAACTTCCCTTTCACTCGAACTAATATATTACGACTGATTAGGTTTTAATTTCATTGCTTATTTGATGCTATATTTAACCAGGTTTAATTCTTGAACTTAGTTAAAGCTAAGTGCGTAGTTGTTTGTTTATGTCTTCTATTACTGGGCACGGTTTGTTTACAAATACATAACATATTAAAGTTTATAAGGATTTTAAGGATTTATTTGCCGCTCTTAGAGATTATGCTAAGACTTTAGAAATCCTATCAAGCCTCACTGTCCTCTAAATATCTTTTGTGACTGATATAATATACAGTAAGGTATAGCGCTAAGACTTATCGTTACGATAAACATATCGTTGCGATAAATCGTATCGTGACGTATAAAGCAACTTTTCTTCTATAGTATAATGTACTCACCGTGGCGTACTCCGCACAGATGTCGATGGATACGACGAACTCGACGACTTCGTCGACCGACATCGCCGACAGCCGCGCGCGCGCCTCCGCGCATAAACACTCGCGCGTCTCACTTGATTCTAGAAAAATAACCCCATATTATTTATTTATTTATATCTAGTATAAAGACAGGGTATTAAACGAGATTTAGCCCGTAACTTTTGTGGATGAAAATCTTTTTCGGGGACTGAAAGTATCTTCATACCAAACTTCATCAAATTTGGTTGAGCGGTTTAAGCGTGAACGGGTAACCTAACAGGACGTAACAAAATATGTACTTTAGATTTATAATGGATAGTATGTATCTTTTAGAAATGCCCTGGACTCTTCTCCAAAAGTTAATCCTGCCCAAGTACAAAGATAAAATAAGTTGATTAAGGAAATTCTGAACTATTCCATTCAACAAAAAAGGTGGGTAAACCCGGCTAATTTTTTTTGAAAAGTTGCTAAGAGGTCTTGCTAAGTTGTAATAAGAAAAGGTTGCTCAACCCTACACGAAGCCTGCACTTGTGTCAGTGCCAAAAGCCAAAAAAGCACTTACCTCCATTAGACACCCTCTCCTCCCCCTCGCTGCTGGGGCTGTACCGCGCCCGCTTCACGTCCCCCGCCGTGGACAGGTCGAGCGGACTGTGGTCGGACACGTTGCGTTTGATGCGCTTGCGCCGCGACCGACCGCATGCTACTCGTGACAGAGCCAGCAACGTCTGGTGGAAGAAAAATTATGATGATGATGCTGGAAAATCTAAAGGCGTTTTTAAAGTTATCCCCAAACTAATGAAAAGGTCCACTTAGTTGCCTTGTACTATTGCTAACTTTAATAGGTGAAAGTTGAATAAAACCCAATTAAAGGTATAACATAACCATGTAATATAACCTAGTAGAGCAAATTGTAGCCTATTTTGTTCTTGTCAGTAGTTTAGAGTTTAGGCTGCCGCCTGCCACATCTTTAGCTTTCTTTTAGGTTTGTCGTAGACGGGACAGAGAAAATAAAAAATAAATAAACCTACGTTCTCATTTGTTATAATATTAAATCTATTTAGTTTAAGTTATACAGCTCTTTATTTTCAATCCATGCTACCACGGTGGCATTACATGTCATAACAATAAAGATCTGAATGGGAATCGTCATCGATGCACGTGTATTAAGAAGCAGCTCCAAATGAGCTCGCATTCATCATACTTCAAGTCGTCATGCTCCTTCGCGGGTCAAATCTACCTTTTTTCTACATCCAACCACTCAAATTCAATTCTTATTCGTAAGGCAAAGAGTTCATTATCCAATGAGTACGCAAAATATCTTTATTAGACGCGTGCGCATGTTTTACGAGCGGTCGTTTAATTATATATTTTATGCTTCACGATCTCGGCTTTTTGCTTTTCAACATTTCTTTAATATAACTATTTTCACGGTTTTGTGATAAATTATTTCTACAATTGCGTAATTAGCTCCGTTTCTTCCTTATTAGCTACGAACGTGTTAAGAAAGCATAAGAGATCTCGCTGATAAAGTAAAGCAAATAACAAGTTACGAGTCTGGGTTTTCAGTTTCGAAGAAGCTGCGCTTACCAAATATTTTAGCAGGTCACTAGTGCGGGGCAAAGGTCTTTTCGATGATAAAAATAATTTTGATACGAGTGTAAAATGATAAAATTACCATTGTTATTGAACCAAAATGACACCATTATTACTTTCACAAATTATATGAAAGTTTGGGGATTTATGACATTTTATGCTAGAATTTATGATAGAATGTATATTGTATAGTGTTCTCGAGTATTTATGTGAGCAGAGCTGCCAGCGAAGGCAAGTATTACAGTAATTATAGGCCGGATCTTATTATCCAATTAGGTTGTTTGAAAGTGCCACGTTAAGTTTTATTCGCAATAAAGTAGAGACTAGCGAACCGGGCGCGGCGTGTGCCGTGTGCCGTGTGCGAGGAATACCTAAACACGTAAAGTCACACTTTGAGCGCGGCCATTAATCTCACGATTTACAACCGCTCCCGTTCTCAGTGAAAATAAATTCGCAAAATATTTACCGACGAGGAAACAAAGCGGGGCAACAAATCACGCGGTGCTAAACGGGATGAAAAATGACTCGGAGATTAGAAAGTACGGTTCTAGTTCGAAAATTATATTTCGAATTTAGAAAGTGCAGCTGCAGTTTTCGCGTGATGCTGGCCGTTTTAGGAAAAAAAATTGAAATTCGAACGGTGTTCGATTTCACATCCCATCACTATGTAGCGGCGCGCGCGGCGCGTGCCTCGGCCAATTAGTGCAGCTCCAGTTAGTTCCTCGGAGACGGTTCGCTGGGCGCGCCACTGATCTATGCACATGGATGTGCCCGGAGATCACCTGGCGTGCTAACAGTACATTTATAGTATAATATACTATACAGAGCAGAAAAATTAAACTCCATTAAAAGTTGAAAATGTTAAAAACAATAAAAACAATTTAATTACAAAGTATAACATTGTTTTCTTTTAAGTGTATTTTTTATCTAAACATAGTCTACTTTCGC
Organism: Polyommatus iphigenia; assembly: GCA_963422495.1. NCBI lineage: Eukaryota > Metazoa > Arthropoda > Insecta > Lepidoptera > Lycaenidae > Polyommatus > Polyommatus iphigenia. Next base: position 602,750 of record OY730184.1, on the reverse strand, counting down.
GAGTATTAATTTATCGTGTAGACCGTGTAGTTTTATAATGTGCGAAATGCATTAATTATATTTTGATGTTAAACTAGATATTTTTTTCCAAATGTTCATCTAAAGATTCTAAAAGACCCTTTCCGCGTTGGACCATGACGGATAAGTATGATTTCCACCACAATAATTGCAAAACTGCCTATATATGGGCAATCATAGTCCATCATGGATCAAAGTAGAGAGGCCCCATAAAAAACATATAAGTTTCGTAGACATATCTATAACTTTTATATCTCTGTGCCCCATGTTCGCGAGCGGGCAGGTACGGGTATGATCGCGCGCATGCCTACTTACAACAATCATTGCTATCTTCACCTAATTTAAGGGTCGCCGCACACTGACGAAACGAAGTTGAAATAACTTTTTATTTTGCGGATAATACGTTGTATGTTGACGTTATCTTGTCACAAATAATTAAAATTTACAAGAATGTTAATAATTAATATAATATACCTGTACTGTAGGTAGTATGAAGATAACATATTTTGTGTATAGGGGAGTTACAATAGTCTGTGCTTTTATTATTTTAAAAATGTCCACAAAGCCTATAATAACATCACAATTCGTCAAAAATTCCCCCTCCAGGTGTAAACGGAAGCTCGGTAGGCTGCCTCGACTAATGTTCATTAAAATCATAAATGTAGATGAAGATAGCCGTGAACTATGCGCGGGCGCAGGCGAGAAGGTCACTGAGCACGGAATTACTAATTACTCATAAATTTCAAGAAGCACTTATGAAACGTCCATCTGAGCGTGACCCAACAAGGGGCATTATGAATATAAAAAGTAAATTATTAAATATTTTTTAATTTTTAGAAACTTATCTGCGGACGTATAAATCTAAGGTATACTTTATTACTTGGTGCACTTATATGTATCCGATTAGAGATAATAGCGACATTTTTTTAATTGCTCGTTTATTAAAATTAGATCAGCTTGTATTTTGATTTGGGAAGAAAGAGCAAAAATAATCCTGTTGATTTTTTAATGAGATGATCAATGCAGAATTAACAAACACTATCATAGTAGTCACTTCTGTTTTGAACATTGACTATAATAAGGTCCCTGAAAATGAAGTAGTGTTGTTTGTGGCAACTTTAACTTTATATTAAAAGTTCCAACTAGTAATCAGCTTTTATAGCTAGGTCATTAGACTGCACCTGTCCCTTAATACAGTCATTCACGATGATTCGCTACCATTTACGTAGAATTTCGATCCCGATAATCTGGTAACTGTCTGGGTGGTCGTTGATAACTTATCAAATAATTAAAGGTTAACGGAAAGTCACGAGACCGCCGTTCGACAGTTATAGTGATTTAGTTTCTACTTTATAAAGTAGACAACCGTTTTGCTTTAAATAGTCGATTGAAGTAGTCTAGTTTAAGTCACGACATGCGTCAATTTAAAAAAAATATAGAGCTGCAAGGATATTTTCATGGGGACAAGAATGAAAATGCTGTCACTGATGAAATGAAACGTTATCATGCGTCATGCAAATTGATGACATTCTGTGTGTAAAAAGCTGTTTCCCATACTTTAATGTTAAGGATTGTTAGTTTATTCAACGCGCCAAAAAACCTTTATAGTGGTGCAACTATAAAGCCGTGTCATTATTTTATTTTGTAATGACTAATGTTGTAATAATATGTATCATGAAACCTGTTTTTTGGTTGCCTAGGTGAGCTAGAATATTTATGTATCTTAGTACTCATAAGTCTACATTATTATAACTTATAATTACATAAATATTATAATAAATCAAGTCACCATATAGGTCAGAAATAAAGTTGAATAACCATAACATTTTTAACAAGTCTTTGTAAATTGTAAATTTAAGTTTAGATTAAAAATTAACTGTTCTCGGTTATCTCGAAGTTAACGGAGTTTGTTAACTGTAACACACGGCTTTCGGTGGTTTACGTAATTTCAAATATTTTCTCAATTACACAAACATATCTTAAAATAAAACGCTTTTCCCAAAATATTACGCACTAAGAAGATTAAATCATTAACGTGACACTTATATTTTTCAATGTTATTCCTAATAATTTTAGATGTTAGTCCAAAATCTAAACACATTATATATAACATGTCTCTTTTCTAATTAAAATAAAGAATGAGATAAATTACACACGATATGTTTTAATTTAACAATCATTGGTGAAATTGGCACTGAAATTAGAATTTTGTAATAAATTTATAACGGACGATAATTAAGACTTATGACAAAGCAAAAAAGTATAAGATTTATTAATTATTTGTATGTTTGTTGAAGTATATTTGTATGTAAGTATATTTTTTCGTAAATGTCATCTATTAGTTCCGTGTCTAGCATTAGAGCTTTTACCTTACCTATATTTATAGATAGTAGAAAAATAATGTTTAATCACTTTAACGTTGTTCGTGGCGACCGAAAAGGAAGATCTTCCGACCGAGCGAGATAGCATGCTCGGTCAGGCCGAAGCCCACTGACGTCATTTCAGACGTTGTATATAATATCTTGCCGTTCTCCGAAACTTCGATAGCGCGATGCAGGATTGTTAGGCGAATTGTGGGTACCGCCACATCACTCCCCCCCGAAGACCTGTGGTATTCTTCAATGCCCTTGTGTTGTCAGGTGTGGGCCGAAGCTACGCGTGCAATGACCAGGAGAGGGTCCCCGTGCTCTGCTTGCTGACCGGTCGTTGTAGCCTATGGCTGCCCCGTTCAAGCCAGACACGGGTTCGACCGGCGCGGACCTCCGACGGGGCTTATGGTCGAGGCGACCCGGTTATGCTTGATGTCTGCTGACGTGGTGCGGAGGGGCGGGGAGTGTTGATGATGATTGATGTCCATGATGAAGGATGCGTGTTCTTGTCGGTGGTCACCAATTTAACGTTGTTAGTGGCGGCCGAAAAGGAAGATCTTCCGACCGAGCGAGATAGCATGCTCGGTCAGGCCGAAGCCCACTGACGTCTTTTCAGACGTTGTATAATATATCTTGCCGTTCTCCGAAACTTCGATAGCGCGATGCAGGATTGTTAGGCGAATTGTGGGTACCGCCACCAATGTTTTCAATTAATAAAATCTCCAGCAGCATTTCTGGACCTATACGACCTGCAAACCTTCAAGAAAAGAGCGTATTCACTCTTAAAAGGCCGGCAACGCACCTGCAGCTCTTCTGATGTTGCGAGTGTCCATGGGCGACGGTAGTTGCTTTCCATCAGGTGACCCGTTTGCTCGTTTGCCCCCTTATTTCATAAAAAAAAAACTGGCCCTTACCTTAGTAGAGGTCATATCGACGGTAGCGGGGAAGGCGGGTATGTGGGTACCCTGCTGCACCGCGAGCTTAGCGAACAGCCCCCCCAGTGGCGCAGAGCCCACATCCACCGGCGGCGCACCAAAACCGTTGCGGTGGAAGAAGCTGCAAGGGAATATGGGCTTTAGTGATATAAGCGGAAGATACAATAGAGTAGAATATTGAGTGATTAGGAGAGTTTTGAATTTGGAGTTATAAAGGTTGTGTAGAACAGGAAGTCAAATTAAGTAATTAAATGAATTTATCAAAACATTCGGAGTCATTTTATACTTAAAAGTTTTAAAAACATTAACGCAACTCTAAGGGTCAATTCAGACCGCAACGCAACGCGTAGATGCATTTACTGAATTTGTATTAAATTGACAGTCTTCATTGACGTCTCATGCAATTGAAGTCTGTCAAATATAATGCAAATTTAGAGTCAGTCCACACGGTTGCGTTAGCGTTGCGTCGATGCAGCGCTGCCGTTGCGTTGTTTTACATACAACTAACCAAGGTGTTCACACGGCGTGTTGCGTCATCGCAACACACACATGACAGACAGCAGTCCCCGAGACGAAGCGGGAGTGGGTGTTGACGTTTAAAGATTGCTTCGTAAGAACGCTGCGGTGACGCAGCGCCCGTGTGGCCGGCTAGGCGTCAAACGGGACTGGCTCTTAGAAATGCATCTACGCGTGGCGTTGCGGTCTGAATTGACCCTTACACGGCTTTTTCAATCTCTTATTCTATAGTCATTATTTAGAAAATTTTATGTCTCCACATTTAATAGAAGTTATACAATTTAGGATGTTTTAATAAGGCGGTAGTCAAAAACTTTTCGCCCGAAAACTTTTCGCATTCTCAAAAGTCAAGTAAAACATTATATTTCAAACAGGACATAAAAATAGAGGAAATAGTAATGACTGGATAATGGATATAGCTATTAAGTGCTTCAAATTCAAGATATTTAATAGCTAATGTCTCCTAAATAACGGGGGATGATAGTTAAAAGTTCTTTATACGCCAATATCAAATATAGAATATTAAACATCTAATAGCTGCCTTATCAACATTAATTAATTATAATCGACTTTTATGTTTATTTAATGGGGAAGGCAAGTTAAAGATGATTGCAGATGGCGTTGCGTACGATTGTTCCTATTGTTTTATGTTTGACATTTGAATAAAAATTATTTCAAAAGTCTGAAGTGTTTTTTTTGTGTTTATTGAATTAAAGACCCAGCTATGGAAACCAAATTATATTCTACATGGAGTTTGCTTGAACTTAAGACTAAGTTACGGAAACGGGGTGCATCTTTCAAAGGAAAAAAAAGCCGATTTAGTTGAAAGGTAAAAATTTTGTTTCATTTTGTTTACTCCCTGATATTTCTATATTCATTGATATTGAACTACGAATAATAAAAAACTAAGGAAGAATAACTCCGTCAAAAAACATGCTCCAAAATACTTGTCAAAAAAGTGTACCTTAGATTCACTTTTCATACATTTGCAATATTTAGGTGACCTTGAGCGGTACAAAGGTTGACGTTACATGACAGTTCGAATGGAACCAAATTTAAAACTGTATTAGTATGGGAGTTACGTTACCTGGTTTTATTATTCGTAGATATTGAATCTTAAACATTTTATATTATTATTTTTGATACTGCTAATAGTAAAATTAGACTATATTTTATTCCAAATACATATAAAAAATTATTTTTTCTGTAAGTATGTGAAAAAACCGGTAATGAACTAATAATTTATCTATTTTTTTAGATTGGAGTTCTATAGTAAAATGATGGTAATATTAATTTATGTAATTGCAATGTTAAAGATAATATCTAAAACATTATATAAAATACATACCAGTACTTATACTAACTGATTTATAGTCATTTTCATTAAAATGCTCCCGACATAACCTCGTCGTATTATTCGGAACAAAATTATTAATCCTTACAGCTTTAACCCACATTCGTCGGATTTGAAGGAAATTTGTGTGTTCCTATATTTTTACATCCAATCACACAACATTTAGTCATCTTGAGGAGATTTCAAGCATTTATTTATAGTGCAGTCGCCAGAGGTTCCTGTTGTAATAGTGAAAGGATTTTTGTTTTTGAGGTGTCATTTTCTTTTTTACGCTATAACTTGCAAAGTTTACCAAAATTTTTTTTGTGCTTTTAATTTTTTAGTTACTTAATTAAAAATTTATATTTCACCATATAAAACCGGTCCAGAAAAAAAAATTTCTTGTTCCTGTTATTTAATGACTCTTATCCGATTGTTTACGTTGAAAATTAACCAAGTATACAATTTTTAAAAAAGAAAGTTTGCTTTGCTAAGCTAAATACAACTATAAGGTTTTTGCAAAGTTTTTAGAGATTAACGCTCGTCGTAACCAAGATAAAAGGGTTTGGGTGGATTTAAGGGTTGTAACCAAAAGTATGTTAAGCTTACTTGTTGTGCGTGTTTAATTTTTAGAGAAATGATAACTTTTAAGTACTTAAAAACGTTTGAATATCTCCAAAAATGTGTAAAATAGACCGAAAACATTTTTCTATATTTTTTGAGAATTTATTTAAGTGAGAGCTAAAATATTAAATGCATCAATAAATTAAAGACTTTTTCTAGTCTTTGAAATATTTTTAAACTTCCTATTTAAAACCAGAAAAAAAGTTGGGTGCTACAAATCTCACGTACATACTAAAGACGCATGCTGCGATCTATGTTTGAAAAATGCATACCTGAATACAAAAAATATCAGTTCTTAACCTAATTTGTATTTTTTTCCTTTAAGTATGTCTTAGCAAATATAATTAATGAAAAAAAATAAATAAAAAATCAATTTTATTCTGTAAAAACCTAACCAAAAGAAATAAAATACAGATTTTCTTCGAAATATCCGTGAAAAGTTTGTGCTACATTTTCAGAAAATTTAATGAAGTAAGAGCTAAAAAGTTATACACTTTAAGAAAAAGAAGGCTTTGTTAATCCTAAAAAATAATTTTAAACTTCCTATTTAAACTCAAAGAAAAATAGGAACGCCATTTATCTGGCGAGGCACACAACAAGCACATTTGGAGGTATGCCCATCTACATACAAAAATATTAATTTTAAGTCTAAATTACATATTTTTTCAACTTATTATCTTTCTTTGGAATATAAGCAACGATACAAATCAAAAAAATAATAATATATTTTATTATTTTGCTATATATTTAAAAGAAAGAAATGTGCAAATTTTCTTCAAAATTTTACAGTTTATGAGTTTACTTGAAGTGGAAGAGAATAATTTAAAAATCAAAAGCACAACTTTTCAATAGGTGAACTTTATTATTTATGTTATCAGCTACACATTCCTTTTTTTCTTTTCAATTTTCATCCACTATTGCACAAATCGGAGGTTTGCACGATTTTTACGCTCTGGGAACTCCACTATTATTATTTCTATAGAATTTGACAGAAACTTTGGAACAATCGTAAGGAGCGCCACTTTGACAGTTGTCTTCCCCAAGCCAATAATCAATATAAACAAGCTCTAGAATTAAAAAAATAATCGGCCAAGTGCGAGTCGGACTCGCGCGCGAAGGGTTCCGTACCATTATAGAGCAAAATCAGGCCAAAAATTGTGTTTTTTGTATGGGAGCCGCCCTTAATTTTTTATTTTATTTTAATATTATTATTAAATATTAAAGAAGACATATAACTAAGGACTTCGAGAAAAAATCAAGTACCTACCTGTTGCCATTATTGATATAGAGCAAAAAAAGCCAAAAAAATCACGTTTCTTGTATGGGAGCCCCCCTTAAATATTAATTTTCTTTTGTTTTTAGTATTTGTTGTTATAGCGGCAACAGATATACATAATCTCTGAAAATTTCAACTCTCTAGCTATTACCGTTATTGAGTTACAGCCTGGAGACAGACGGCCAGACAGACAGACAGACAGACAGACGGACAGACGGACACACAACGAAGTCTTAGTAATAGGGTCCCGTTTTTACCCTTTGGGTACGGAACCCTCAAAATGAAATAACAAATAAAGAATTTAAATTGAAAATGGAATGTGACGTCAGATGTACTTGACCCCGGCAACCCGCGACAACCTGAGCGACAACTCTCCGACTCACTAATTAAAATCGACAGGTCGGCGACCGCGCGAGATGAGCAATTCATTAATATAACATAAGCGCAGCACTGGTTCTCACGAATCATGTAAATTTGTCGAGTCGACTCGAGTTATCGAATCGATTAATATGCAAATCGATTTGGGCATCGGTCGCTGACCCTCGGGTCGCGTGTCGCTGTGAATGTCGCAGCTCCGTGTGAATGACAGGATCAAAGTTTGAATTTGGAATGTCCAATTGGAAAACCGCTGGTAATTAATGTGTGATCATTTTAGCTCTGAATATGCAATGTAACTAATAATAATTTGGGAAAAATGCTTGCCGACGACGGAAAACAGAAAGGGCGTAACTCGGTCTAACGCAACTTTACACCAGAGCCAAAAAACAAAAAAAAATTGGGAAATTAAATCATAACTTTTTAACGGTAAATCGTGGGAACATAATTTAACACCTTTACTTTAAAATAAAAACCTGCATAAAGTGGCATACAAGCCAATAACTTCCTATTGCTAGAAATAAAGTTATTCAAGTTACGCCCATTGTATACAAAAATTGCAGACCTCAAAAATGTCGTATATTGACACGACGTTTGTACTGAATCATAAAACTATAAGAAATTTACTGACCTCAAAAAGGTCGTAACTAATGTTCGTTTTAATTTGCTCTTAGGAACGGGGTGTAAACACATTCATAATGCATTATAATGGTTAGAAAATTGGTTGTAAGTCAACGTCTAGACACTCAATGACGAAATAAAACGTCGTAAGCTTTTATAAACGTAAATTTATTGAACTTTTAAAAAGTTACCAAAAACACAAAGCAAAAAATATAATATTATACAATGTCAACTTAATAACTTATTAAGTAAATAATATATTATGTCACGAAAATAACAACAAAAACACATAATATAAGGTTATCAAATATCTATAATAGTAACTTTAGATACCTACGTAATTATACTTTTCATTAAAGAATTATTTAACAATAAATAACTAATAACATTCAGAATTTAAGTGGAATATAATATTATTATGTTATTATTCCCTTCATAATATTATTTTTCCCTACTAATGTTATTTATGGAGTAAATAAAAAAATAGTCAAAGATAAGTCTTGTACATAATATACAACATTACAGAACAAGATTAAACATTAAAAAAAATGAACAATATTATTAATATAATATACGGTAGAATTGAGAAACCTCCTCCTTTTTGGAAGTCGGTTAAAATTATAAGAAAAGATATAAAATCAATATTTAATTCATCAATATTTCTTAATTTAATTTTATTTCATGCTTTTTAAACTTGTATTCGTTATAGTGCAGAATAATTCCTATCAAAAGGATCATAATATTATTATCTCAATGAATACCATCTACGAATCTCCTCTTGGATGAGGCCGTCAATATGAGTCCAAACATGAAACCTCCACTTTGGGTTCATAATAATATTATGGAGCTCGGCTCCTATAGAATCCTGGCGATGCTGCAGCAGCAGCATGCAAATATTTACTGTTATCTACGTCTTACTAATTGTCGCAATTAAAATGAGCCCAAACACGAAACCTCTGCTCTTAGTTGGTGAGGAGTTGGGTATCCTATTGATTACCAGGTTGAGCTGCAGCACCAGGTCAACTTTCCATTAATGTGTATTTATTCATAAATGTCACGAACTAGAATGCAAAATATTATAAAGCCAACCAAACGACTGCAAGTTGCTAATCGGCCCTTCACAAACCAGATGAACTGCAATTTTCCAGCACTGAGCAAGCTGATGATGATGAACTATGGCTAAGAACACTCTCAATCTTGTCAGCTTTCAAACAAAAAAAACTAGATCAAAATCGGTCCACCCGTTTGGATGCTACGATGCCACAGACAGACAGACCGACTGTCAGACCGACAGACATGCAGACAGACACGTCAAACTTATAACATCCCTCTTTTTTGTCGGGGGTAAAAAAATGTGTCATGTTAGTAGTTACCATGCCCATAAATACGTAGGTATGCTTAGATTTAAATTAGTTGTTACCTAATTAACACATCAAGCCCCGTACGAGCACCGGTGATGGCGACAACAATAGAATACAATAGCAATTCTTGGAACCCTCGATCGAAGGATTTAAAAAAACGTTCATGATATTATAAGTTTAAACACTTACGGATTTTGTCGCGGAGCACTTTTATTAATCCCGACGTTTCGGCTACTTTACAGCGGCCGTGGTCACGGGCGGACTGAGGTGACAGGTGTCCAATTTCTTCAAGTTATCCAACTACCCGACGACTCATCAATATTTGTTTGCGTTCCGATCTACGCAGAACGAACTCACAGTGTCTTGAAGCCGAGGTATCATAGATTTGTGCTTTAGTTTGTTTATCACTGGATCCCAACTAGATGGCAGCACCCAACCATCTTCGCGGTTGAAATTAGGGTGTTTTTTAATTTCTATGGCCTCGCGTATCATTCTTGGGCGGTATCGTGCTTCTTTTGCCAGTACTTGTGGCTTATCAAATCTTATGTAATGGCGAGGTTGATCCAGTGTGTGTTCACAAATTGCAGACTTGTTGTTCCTACGGTGTTTGACATCTGCAATGTGTTCCTTGATACGGGTTTTGATGGCCCTTTTGGTTTGCCCTATATAAGAGAGGCCACAATCACAGTCGAGTTTGTAGATTCCTGCATCTTGAAGGGGTAAGTTGCATTTCACTGATGGTAAACATTGGCTGATCTTTTTGGGCGGCTTAAAGTATGTTTTTATTGAAGCTTTCCTTAGAATGTAGCTCACTTTATCAGTGACTCCCTTTATAAATGGTAACACTGCAGGTAATCTTTCCACTGTTGCCGGCTTCACTCGGTTGCTGCTCTGTTTGCGTGGTACCCGAAGCTTATTGTCGCGTAAAACTTGTGCAACATGATGAAGTTCGGTGTCCACATGCTGTTCATCGCAGATTCCTCGTGCTCTTTGAAATAACGATTTTCCAACAGTACTTAACTGTGCTGGGTGATGATGGGAATCACCATTTAAATATCTGTTTGTGTGTGTAGGTTTGCGATACACCGTATGACCTAATGTGCCATCAGGACTCCTTATTACTAATACGTCCAAGAAAGCTAAGGAATTATCTCTCTCCAACTCCATTGTGAACTGTATTTTGGAGTTGAGGCTGTTCAGGTGCTCAAGGAATATGGATACTTTGTCTGATGGTAATATTGTGAAAGTATCATCTACATACCGCTTGTAGAAGGTGGGTTGTACAGGTGAGGACTCAAGGGCTAACTTCTCGAAGTCTTCCATAAAAATATCAGCCACAACAGGTGAAACAGGTGAGCCCATCGCAACACCATCTACTTGCCTGTAAAAGTCATAATTCCACAACATATAGCCAGATGTAAGGCAGTGTTCTAACAAGTCCGCATATTCAACCGGTAAGTCATTCTCTCTCAGCCTTCTTGTAACAATTTCGATACACTGTTGTATTGGTAGGCACGTGAACAGGGACTGTATATCAAAACCATAGAAATTAAAAAACACCCTAATTTCAACCGCGAAGATGGTTGGGTGCTGCCATCTAGTTGGGATCCAGTGATAAACAAACTAAAGCACAAATCTATGATACCTCGGCTTCAAGACACTGTGAGTTCGTTCTGCGTAGATCGGAACGCAAACAAATATTGATGAGTCGTCGGGTAGTTGGATAACTTGAAGAAATTGGACACCTGTCACCTCAGTCCGCCCGTGACCACGGCCGCTGTAAAGTAGCCGAAACGTCGGGATTAATAAAAGTGCTCCGCGACAAAATCCGTAAGTGTTTAAACTTATAATATCATGAGTGATACTCGCGAAAACTTAAGAAATCATTATGTGAACCAGTACGGACTGGAAACCGCAAACCAAATACGCCGACTGGAAGATCTTAAAACAAAGTGCGCAAGATTTGTAACATCGTTAAATTTTCTGAAACGATGTCGAGACCACAATCTGATCCCTACGTGTGTCAAAATATCACCCAAAGAAAACATACGAGGCAGCGCAAAGATCCTACAACAGGCCAGTATGAAGTTACTAATAGCCATGATTCATCAAAAACGTTCCGATCTCGCCGCCCTGAAAAGTCAAATAACGGTTTTAACCAACAGTATTAAAAAAGTTTTATCTTTAACGGATTTTCAAAATTGTATTGAAATACTAAACAATCGTGAAATGGCTAAATATAATTATTGCAAAAACAACCAGATTTTAAAATTTAACAAACTTAACAGCAAAAAAACCATAAACAATTCAACCATAGACAAGACCGTCTCTCGCACAGTTGTCAATCTGTCAAAACAAACTTTTGACATACATACAATAGAATTGTTAGAAAAGGGCTTGAATTTTGCAATAACACCGCGAAAAATACCGTTTGAAGAAATTATTTGCAGCGTTGAGGATTGTTTATTAAGCAATAATATAAGCAAGGAGGATTCGGAGGCCATACGACAAGATATATCGTCATTCTTACGACGTAGTTCAGTGCCCAAACCAAATCTTTCCCGGGAACAAATGAGTGCATTGAAAAACTTACGCTCCGGATCTGATATTACTATTCTCCGCGCAGACAAAGGTAATGCCACGGTGATTATGGATACTACAGATTACAGTGAAAAAATAAAACATCTTTTATCGGACGAGAACACGTACAAAAAAGTCAAAACAGACCCCACCAACAAAGTTTTTAATACAACTCAAAACCTTATAAAGAAGTACTCCGACTCACTGAATCTGGATCCCAAATTCTTGTTGCCTTCATGCCCTAAACCTCCAAAGTTGTATGGTTTGCCAAAGATACACAAAGCCAATGCTCCTCTTCGACCAATTGTAAGCCAAATTGACTCACCAACCTACAAATTGGCTCAGCTGGTGGCTAATGTACTCTCGCCTCTACGCGGACAGACCAAGGCCCATGTAAAGGATTCTTACCACTTTGTCGATGAGATTAAACATCTACGCCTCAGAGACAATGAACAACTGGTCAGTTTTGATATACAGTCCCTGTTCACGTGCCTACCAATACAACAGTGTATCGAAATTGTTACAAGAAGGCTGAGAGAGAATGACTTACCGGTTGAATATGCGGACTTGTTAGAACACTGCCTTACATCTGGCTATATGTTGTGGAATTATGACTTTTACAGGCAAGTAGATGGTGTTGCGATGGGCTCACCTGTTTCACCTGTTGTGGCTGATATTTTTATGGAAGACTTCGAGAAGTTAGCCCTTGAGTCCTCACCTGTACAACCCACCTTCTACAAGCGGTATGTAGATGATACTTTCACAATATTACCATCAGACAAAGTATCCATATTCCTTGAGCACCTGAACAGCCTCAACTCCAAAATACAGTTCACAATGGAGTTGGAGAGAGATAATTCCTTAGCTTTCTTGGACGTATTAGTAATAAGGAGTCCTGATGGCACATTAGGTCATACGGTGTATCGCAAACCTACACACACAAACAGATATTTAAATGGTGATTCCCATCATCACCCAGCACAGTTAAGTACTGTTGGAAAATCGTTATTTCAAAGAGCACGAGGAATCTGCGATGAACAGCATGTGGACACCGAACTTCATCATGTTGCACAAGTTTTACGCGACAATAAGCTTCGGGTACCACGCAAACAGAGCAGCAACCGAGTGAAGCCGGCAACAGTGGAAAGATTACCTGCAGTGTTACCATTTATAAAGGGAGTCACTGATAAAGTGAGCTACATTCTAAGGAAAGCTTCAATAAAAACATACTTTAAGCCGCCCAAAAAGATCAGCCAATGTTTACCATCAGTGAAATGCAACTTACCCCTTCAAGATGCAGGAATCTACAAACTCGACTGTGATTGTGGCCTCTCTTATATAGGGCAAACCAAAAGGGCCATCAAAACCCGTATCAAGGAACACATTGCAGATGTCAAACACCGTAGGAACAACAAGTCTGCAATTTGTGAACACACACTGGATCAACCTCGCCATTACATAAGATTTGATAAGCCACAAGTACTGGCAAAAGAAGCACGATACCGCCCAAGAATGATACGCGAGGCCATAGAAATTAAAAAACACCCTAATTTCAACCGCGAAGATGGTTGGGTGCTGCCATCTAGTTGGGATCCAGTGATAAACAAACTAAAGCACAAATCTATGATACCTCGGCTTCAAGACACTGTGAGTTCGTTCTGCGTAGATCGGAACGCAAACAAATATTGATGAGTCGTCGGGTAGTTGGATAACTTGAAGAAATTGGACACCTGTCACCTCAGTCCGCCCGTGACCACGGCCGCTGTAAAGTAGCCGAAACGTCGGGATTAATAAAAGTGCTCCGCGACAAAATCCGTAAGTGTTTAAACTTATAATATCATGAGTGATACTCGCGAAAACTTAAGAAATCATTATAAAAAAACGTTACTATGTGAAAATTGAATTTCACGAACACCTACTTACAAAAACGGAAACTTCATACTTTAACCCCTAATAGTAGTAAAAAAACCTAAAATCTTACAACGCATAGGTACCACGCAGAATTTGATTTCGATTTGTTTACATTCTTTTTGAGTTTAGCTCAAGAATACATTATGTATCCTGGAACTCATTACTAGGTAATTAAATCTTTAGAATTTATAACATACCTTGTATAGAGAAATTATACACTCCAAGGTTTTTGCAACACGATTTCACTACAGCGAAACTGACACAACCTTTCAACACGACGCCCGCGCAGCGACTAAGGTAACTTACCTGGGGTGTATATAAGAAATTCCGGAATGTTCAACAAATTGCGGGACCTGTGACTCGTATTAACTACGATTGAGTTCATTTCTACCACCCATGAAAGTGTAGTATCTAAGAAGTCATTATTTGTCCTTAGAAAAATCTGAACCGTTAAAATGTCGTAACATAGCAAGCATAAAAATTGCTTCCCGCAAAAAGGTCGTAACTTCTGGGACGCATCTAAACAGGAACAGCGTAAATATGTTTTAATTAAAAACACAAACTTCTTCAAATCGTATCTCAAAAAAGTATAAATACGCAGTTTTGTGGGCAGTTACACCAAAAAAAATTATCACACTTTTTAAAATACTCACTTTTTTTTTAATTTCATGTCATCGTAGAGCAACCAGACCCAGACCAATCGACGCAGAAAAAAAAAACTGATAATGACCTTATACGTAGTCTAGTTACGACATTTTAACGGGATACGCCCTTTCTGTTTTCCGTCGTCGTTGCATAGCAGAGTAAACACTAAAAATGTTCTTTGAAAATAAAATTTAGGTGGACTAAAACAGGATCTTATGATGATTCTAATAATAAAACTCTGATGAAAACAGGGAAAAGATTTCAGATTATTGATACCGAGATCCGATTTTTTTAATGATGGCAGAGAGCCTCCTATAGTTGCTACCAACTGCTAACATAAGTGAAAGACGCAGTTAAGTAACAGTTAAAATATTGCGGTTTTTTTGCATAAAGTTATAAAGTGGCTTTAGGAACAGTTGAATGATTTGAAACAAAAAAAATGTGGATTTTATGTATAGCCAGTTAGATTAGCCAGATGATGATGTAGGTAAGTTACAAGGTTTGTTTAAACTATTAGGAAAAAAAACTTGAGAGGTGTCAAGGGACCCCGGATGGAATGAAGTTGCTTTCTATGAGAGAGAGAGAGAGAGAGAGAAAGAGAGAGAGAGAGAGAGACAGACAGAGAAACACGCGCATGCCAAACGGCTTACAACTATAGCAAAAAGGGTTGTTACAACATTTGATCTTAATTTTTTCCGTCCGTCCAAAAATAATTAGTAATTGTTCTGATGTTATGACATGTTAGTTATCTTGTTCTTCCACTCAAGTCTTTAATAATTATACTCACTCGTTGGGGCCGGTGTTGTATCTGGCGGCGAGGGTGCGCATGATCTCCGAGTAGTGTCTCGGCGGGGGGGCGGCCGGGCTGACGCGCTCCGGCGTGGTGCTGGGGTGCGACGACGTCGATGGCGTCACGCTGCGAGACCTGCGGACGAGGACGTTTGAGCAACGAGAAGGAATATACGAGGCTGTTTGGTGCTGCCGAACTTCAAATGCAGCCGGTAGATCCACCGTTTTACTTGTCAAGGACGCTTTAGTTAGCTTCAATGGAGTTTTTTTTTTGGTGTTTGCTTGCAATATTATCATTAAGGCTTAAGGCTGCAACACCACCCGAGCTGCGTCTCAAGGAATTTATGTCTTCACTCACTGTACTTAGCCAGGTCAGGCAAAGAAATAATACGTAACTTCGGTTAAAGCGCAACATAAGGCCCGTATTTTTGGTCAGTACTCAAGATGCATCTCGGTCTCAAGACGCGGTTCATCTCTGTGATTGGTCCAAATTTTGACAGCCAACCAATCACAGAGCCTGAACCGTGTCTTGAGACCGAGATACATCTTGAGTACTGACCAAAAATACGGGTCTAAGTCTACCTTACTAGTAAATGCTACAAGTTGGTGACGAATCGGTAGATATAATAATCGAGGTGTTAGAGAAAAGAAAAAGAAGAAAATAATAAATGAATTTACCTAGAAGCGGTGGAGTCATGTGGACTGGAGCGCTCGGTCTTGACCGTGGCGGGCGGCGCGGGCGGCGCGGGCGCCGGCGGCAACATCTGCGCCGGCGACGCCGCATCGCGCGCGCACAGACCCGACACACCACCCCCGCCGCTCTCGCCTGCAACAACACAAAGATAGTATAGTCTGTGGATATTACAAACTTGCAGGATTATAATGGACCGTCAGATAAATTTACCTATGTTGTTTGGTCGCATTATGTCAAGTCAATGATAGCCTGACCGAATCGTTGACGTAACGTAGGTCAGCTATCTGACTAAGAATAACTTCCTCTTATAATAATATTATAGTACAAAACTTTTAAACGAGAGATACATAATTATGTAGCCCTGTCAATGACACAAAATTAAATCACTAGTTTGCGATTAGCTTGGTAAAAACAAATTGATTTAGAATCAAATGTTTCACATCAATATACCTTAAAGAAGCCTTAAACGTGCCTCCTCAGGAAAAGAAACCCGTTTGGTCAGGCAGAATGTTGTATTCTTGGCGCGTTACGCGTATCGTAAAAAGTTACAAAACGCTGACCTGCGCGGCATCCGCGGCAGATACATCTGACAGCGGCGCGTTTGAGGGGTCGACGCCAGGGCTGGCGGATGCGAGATTTGCATATTTCTTTTATTTGTAGCATTGGAGTTTGGCTTACAGAACAAAGGATATCCCTTTGATATTCAAGCTTAAACGGGAACCTATAAGTGCGAACCGTTGATGTTTAGAAGTAGTACATAGAAATCTGATGCCCCGGTTTATGGAAGTTCAGTCAATTTCTAAATTAGTCTTTTCACTAGAATTATTGATAGGTAAAGTTTTTGATGTAAGTAAAAAAAATACAGAAACGGCAAATTAAGGGCATAACATGGGCATCAATTATTTTGTCTTTCGTGTCAATTATAAGCAAGTTAATACCGATAAACCTTCGTGTAAACTTTGTATAAATCTCAATAGAATTTCATTGTAATGGCAGCCCTGGGCGACCGCGATACACATACAATCTGAGCGTGCCATCTCCGAGATTAATGGCCGAGGTGTGAGCGCCGCAGCCAACTGTACTAGCTCCACCTGACATATCTGCACGTCCTGGTTTCGAAAAAAAGTTAAATGTGTTCTAAATTTGAATAATCTATATTTGGTGCCATAATCTATGAAGATGTAAATAAAATAAAATAAAATTCATTAGACACTACATAGAAATCAATATGGTTTAAGCGTTTAAAATAAATGCAATTAAATAAATACATACAAAATGTTACGTGGCCTCTACGTTACAACTTACAGGCGACAATTAATACAGGCGATCACGAACGTATAAAATAAGCATCTTTAATTACCTATGATCGTGCATATGTCTGTAGACAGCTACACAATCATGGCTATCATGGTTATTCATCATAGCCAATGTAAATGGCCTTTACAAAACTAATATAAGTACTATATTATAATATACCTAAGACTAAAGACCCCTTCGGATTCAGATAAAAATAACAAAAACAACTCTATCGTTTTATTAGCACATAAAATGGTCATGGCACCTTCTAAATCTATTGTATCTCGTTAAGTGTGGTGTTCCATTATTCACGTCGATATAGATGGCCCACACACCGTAATCTATGTTATGGGAAAATTATTACAATTTGACGGCGCGACATATCTCCACAATAGAAATGTCATACCGACTACGTTGGCGGAGATGAATTTATCTATACGATAAAAACACGAGAGCTATATTAGGTAAGGCGCGAAATGCTGTGACCTCAGAGGTTAGAATTTTAAATTTCGAATGATTTATGAATAAAAAATGACACGTGAATTCTATTTTTAAATAACACCTTTTAAGTGCAGGTTCTCTTGGAGCTTTGAATTATTATAACTTGTCAATTTAATAAACTCTTGCCTCCTAATGAAAATGTTTATTCTAGGCTAACGCAAGTAGCTTTTCCAACGTATCAGACAAAGATTGGAGGAAGAGTAAATAAGTTGTCTTTATTCTTGCCAATGGGTAAATATGTTTGACAAAAGTCAATTTAGAAACTCAAAAGTTTTAAGAAAATACATTTTTTAAGGCAATTCTTGCACAAAATTCTATTGTCAACTGTCAACGGATCAAGCGATGGTGTAGATATAGCGGAATAATAAATGTTTTCGTACCTGAGATAATTATGGCCTGTGGCCTTGTTTTTGCATTTCTTTGCGTTACAACACGCGTACGTGCAAAAACTAAATGCCAGCTTACCCAATATCCTATTTTTGCTAATCTTAGCCACCTGGGCTTTGGTTGCAAAGAGAACTATGTAGTAGATAAACTGTTTTGTAATTATTGTCAGGATCTACGACAGACATAACATAAATATATTAAAAGTGTACATTTGGTGCTGCAGGCTTTTTTTAAGAAAAAATCATTTATGATATGATATGAACACTTAATTCGACACTTGTAGTGAAACTGGCATCCGAAAATCATAATATTTATTATTTCCGTCTAACAAATAACCTTGTGTCTTTGAAATATAATTTAAAATTTTGAATGAAAAATATAAAAGCCCAAATTAAAATTCTATTGTGGCCTATTAAAATCGATTAGCAACCAACATGAGAATCGATTATTACCTTCACGAATGATTTCTAACCACGACCTAGAACACACCCATTAAAAACTGACCCAAAAGTCGCGATGCAATAAACACAACTTCCTTCCTCCGTTTGGAAAGAGTTTATCTCACAGTCTGTGAGAAAAGGCGCAGGAAATCAGAGGTGTCATGGCGGCGATGAGCAATGCCTTCCGCCGCCAAAATCGAAGCAGGCATGATAATGAAGGAAGCCCGACAGTTAGCCACTAACGTTGGTCACTAAAAAGGTTCTGCGTGAGCCGCTTATATGGTTAATGCGTATAATACGGTGTGTTATAATATGAGGAATCCTCTCATCGGCCATAAAAATACAGGCTATGATGAACATATACTATCAGAGAAGTTGATTCCTAGGCAGATGACAGACCACCGTCATTTGGTCGGATCATGTCAATTCAATGTTGATTGTGATATGTCGGCAGGGTTTGACGTAACGCGACCAAACTACGCAGGTCCCCGATCTGCATAGGAATCAACTTTTTTTGATAGTACGTCTTCGTCTATGATTGCATACGTCATGGTTTTTTACGAGCTATGCAATCATGGTGGCAATCATATTTTCCATCATGGCATGCTAAAGTTTTCAAAATTTATTACAGATATGGCGTTGCTTGTATTTAGTTAGTTGGATTTGAGCAGTAGTTTATGATATCAACATAATAATATTCACATAATATTATGAATATTATGTATTGGCTGGCAGGTCATTGGTCAAGAAGGCTTTTAAGCAAGTAACTCCTAAGATCTTGTCAACAAGTGTCATTATTCTCTGTACCTTTACTATCTTACTAATGCCTATATTCATGTCTATTTCCTTAAGTCAGTTACACACATATTTTCACGTAAAGGGTCAAGAGAAGCGGGCTGAACGTCAATAAAACGGTTCCGTACAATCAATTAGCCTGCGGACACACTGTCGGCATGTCATTAACCCGCGGCCACACTGCCGACTTGTTTTAGTACAGCTTTGTACACATTGTGTACGCACCTCCTGACATTCGCAGACCTTTGAGGCGCAAGTTAGAGGAGTTAGGCTGTGTTAAAATACATAAAATTAAAATCTTTGTAGCTCTAAGCGCTTGTGTGACCCATTGCTTAGAGTGTAGTTCTTTATTCGCCGTTATAGGTTCGGTTGGCGATGGAAATATCCTCTTTAGTTAGGTGAATGCAGGATTATTATGTTGTCATCAGATAATCCTGCATTTAACTGACTTAACATCATGACGTCGGATGGGTATGTTAAAAGTACAGCGCCAGATCTCTCGCCAGTCTTGTCGGCTTATCCAACCCTTGCGCAAAGCGTTTCCCCATGTAAAAAGGTTGATTGGTTACGAGAGTTAAATGGAAGAGCAAAGGTTGGGCACAATAAAAATGTTTTGATTGTGTTTTTAGGATCACATGACCCTACATAGATCTAATATGTACAAGAAATGTATTGCGCACACTTGGACACTAAAATGTTCAAATTGTATAGGATCACGTGGATTCCATGGCGTATACAACTCAAAGGTAACGCGCCAGCGCCTAACATATTGTGTCGTAAGGTGCACGTTAACAATGTACCGTTGCTGGCGACCCGGATGGTGGCCGCCGATCACGTCCGCGGTCAGGAGGGGCTAGCGATTGACAGCTATTGACACTATGTCAATAATCATAGAAATAATGCTATAATAGTTGTCTATGAATCTCTTGATAATAAAATATTTGCCTTGCGATTATCTACTAGATTTGCTTGTATAAGTATGTGAATTTTCTAATATACTGCTAGAAAAGTCACAATATACACTGCGTATGTGTCCTTATAAGTAAAAGGAGGAGCACTATACTTGATTTAACCCATATAGACCCGCCGTGCCCAAATGAGGACACTTTTAAAATTACTTAAATTTTTTGTCATTCAAGTTTATACTTATTTTTATAGTAAGTTTCAATTTGCTAAAAGTGTATTTTCTTATTCTTAGAAGGTACAAATAATATAAATACAGTTCACAGTGTTTTAAAGTGATTTTTCTGAAGCTTTTTCTAACATCCGAAACGACGCCAAGTTAGTATTTTTATTTCAAAGTTTTTCTTTTAGGCATATATATTTTTTCACTTGAAAGTGCTCATTACACTATAACCCATTAAAAATATACAAATTAGTGTGAAAAGCTTTAGTCTTTATAAGATTAGGAGTAGTTTTATACAAGTGTCCCTATTTGGGGCCAATGGGCACATAGGATGTAAATTATTCCAATTTTTGTCCACCGATCAATTTCGTATAATCAATGAACTGAAGGATATTCAATAGCTATGGTAAATATTATAGACTTCAGGAAGTTGCCGTGATTGAAGATGACAGTGGAAAGATATATTTAGTTGTATTTCCTTCGCAACCATGTGTCTATTTACCAGTTTTTCATTACTCCAAGGGGAAGCTGGCTATTGTGCCACTGCTAGAGTTGGCCAAAGCAGTACAGAGAAATCAGGGGACATTTCTCTGTACTGCTTTGGCCGACTCTATCCGTATTCGTCAAGGATATGAAAAAATAGAAAACGCTGAGTTTGACTACCGTTTCGACTAACTAAATCAGAATTTGTTTTACATCGGCTGGATTATAATGTCTATGCGATCGGGGCAAGCCATAACAGCGTTTTTCTTCTGGGAAAAGTAAACTAGATGTATTACTGTTGAAAGAATATGGACGATAGCTTCATACATTTTTATCAAAGCTATAACAAGGATATGCGTGAGATCAAGTCAATTGGTCAATCGATTTTCTCGCACTGTTACACGACACAAAAATTGGTCTGTAGATCTAGATAGGTAAGTTCTGTTTACGCACATGCTGGATTACTTTGCCACTACTACAGTGGCAAACGCATGGCGGCTGCATCATCAAAGTAAAAAAATAAGAATTCAATCAGCTCCAATTTTAGCGGCATTTGGTCGTCATTACTTGATACATACAAGCGGTAGAATTTTGCAATCAGCAATACATATTTGTACTGCCAAACCTGCAGCATGAAGAGTAACTTTCCCGAAAAACTGTCCCAACAATTGCGTTGTTCTGATGGG
Source organism: Polyommatus iphigenia (assembly GCA_963422495.1). Classification (NCBI taxonomy): domain Eukaryota; kingdom Metazoa; phylum Arthropoda; class Insecta; order Lepidoptera; family Lycaenidae; genus Polyommatus; species Polyommatus iphigenia. Next base: position 580,989 of record OY730184.1, on the reverse strand, counting down.
CTAGCATTACGTCATGAAAAAGGTCAAAGGCATTTGAGAAATGTGTGAAAACACGGTACATTCATAAAGAATGCATCGAAAATTTTCATACCGTTTGATCCCATTGGCCCCATTTGAGGACGGCATTTTTTTTAATACAAAAATAATATATATATATATATATATATATATATATATATATATATATATATATATATTTTTTTTTTGTATTAAAAAAAATGAAAAAGGTCAAAGGCATTTGAGAAATGTGTGAAAACACGGTACATTCATAAAGAATGCATCGAAAATTTTCATACCGTTTGATCCCATTGGCCCCATTTGAGGACGGCATTTTTTTTAATACAAAAAAAAAAAAAAAAAAATATATATATATATATATACATTTTTTTTAATACAAAAATAAAAAAAAAAAATATATATATATTATTTTTGTATTAAAAAAAATGCCGTCCTCAAATGGGGCCAATGGGATCAAACGGTATGAAAATTTTCGATGCATTCTTTATGAATGTACCGTGTTTTCACACATTTCTCAAATGCCTTTGACCTTTTTCATGACGTAATGCTAGCCCATCAGAACAACGCAATTGTTGGGACAGTTTTTCGGGAAAGTTACTCTTCATGCTGCAGGTTTGGCAGTACAAATATGTATTGCTGATTGCAAAATTCTACCGCTTGTATGTATCAAGTAATGACGACCAAATGCCGCTAAAATTGGAGCTGATTGAATTCTTATTTTTTTACTTTGATGATGCAGCCGCCATGCGTTTGCCACTGTAGCAGTGGCAAAGTAATCCAGCATGTGCGTAAACAGAACCTACCTATCTAGATCTACAGACCAATTTTTGTGTCGTGTAACAGTGCGAGAAAATCGATTGACCAGTTGACTTGATCTCACGCATATCCTTGTTATAGCTTTGATAAAAATGTATGAAGCTATCGTCCATATTCTTTCAACAGTAATACATCTAGTTTACTTTTCCCAGAAGAAAAACGCTGTTATGGCTTGCCCCGATCGCATAGACATTATAATCCAGCCGATGTAAAACAAATTCTGATTTAGTTAGTCGAAACGGTAGTCAAACTCAGCGTTTTCTATTTTTTCATATCCTTGACGAATACGGATAGAGTCGGCCAAAGCAGTACAGAGAAATGTCCCCTGATTTCTCTGTACTGCTTTGGCCAACTCTAGCAGTGGCACAATAGCCAGCTTCCCCTTGGAGTAATGAAAAACTGGTAAATAGACACATGGTTGCGAAGGAAATACAACTAAATATATCTTTCCACTGTCATCTTCAATCACGGCAACTTCCTGAAGTCTATAATATTTACCATAGCTATTGAATATCCTTCAGTTCATTGATTATACGAAATTGATCGGTGGACAAAAATTGGAATAATTTACATCCTATGTGCCCATTGGCCCCAAATAGGGACACTTGTATAAAACTACTCCTAATCTTATAAAGACTAAAGCTTTTCACACTAATTTGTATATTTTTAATGGGTTATAGTGTAATGAGCACTTTCAAGTGAAAAAATATATATGCCTAAAAGAAAAACTTTGAAATAAAAATACTAACTTGGCGTCGTTTCGGATGTTAGAAAAAGCTTCAGAAAAATCACTATAAAACACTGTGAACTGTATTTATATTATTTGTACCTTCTAAGAATAAGAAAATACACTTTTAGCAAATTGAAACTTACTATAAAAATAAGTATAAACTTGAATGACAAAAAATTTAAGTAATTTTAAAAGTGTCCTCATTTGGGCACGGCGGGTCTATATGGGTTAAATCAAGTATAGTGCTCCTCCTTTTACTTATAAGGACACATACGCAGTGTATATTGTGACTTTTCTAGCAGTATATTAGAAAATTCACATACTTATACAAGCAAATCTAGTACTGCAAATCTGTAACTGTCCCAACAATTGCGTTGTTCTGATGGGCTAGCATTACGTCATGAAAAAGGTCAAAGGCATTTGAGAAATGTGTGAAAACACGGTACATTCATAAAGAATGCATCGAAAATTTTCATACCGTTTGATCCCATTGGCCCCATTTGAGGACGGCATTTTTTTTAATACAAAAAATATATATATATATATATATATATATATATATATATATATATATATATATATATATATATATATATATATATATATATATATATATATATATATATATATATATATATATATTTTTTTTTTTGTTTTTTCCTAATAATTTTATTGTTTTCTATAAATTAATAAAGAAATTTCATATTTTCCACGGCTCAGTTTCGTTTGGGTCTAAATGGGTTAAGTAATGCACATTTATTTAACACTTTTGTGTTGAAATAAAATGTATAACTATCTGAAGAAGCAACGAAAAGAATCTGAACTCTAAACCCTAAAGCCACAGAGGAAAGCACTCTTGTAAAATATAATTATTATAAAATTTCTAGTTTATTGAAAAAGTTAAATTCAATCTTGGTATTTTAAACTTTACTCTATTATTGTAAAGCGCAATACACACTGAGCCCGCCGGGCCGCCGACAAACCCCGGCGACACAACCCGGCGGCCTGTATAAAAAGAATGATGTCGGCAACATGCGCCCGTGCGTGTTACCCGCCGACATGTTGGCGGCTTGGGTACGCCTGCGCTCAGTTGCCCGGCGACACAACCTATAGACACGCGGCAATCACTGACCAATCACTGACTGCCAAATAAATTTCTCATCTCAAGCCGCCGACATGCCGCCGACCAAATTTTCCGACTTGTATTATGTGAAGCCGCCAACTAGACCGCCGACAAAAAGTTGCCGACATAATATTGTCGGCAGCCCGGTGGGCTCAGTGTGTATTGCGCTTAAGATGATATTATTTAGGAGAATACCGTAAATATTTCTATGGCTGAAACGTTATATATGCGTTAGCAATGAAGGCATCATAAATATTAATTTACACTTCAAAGTTATTGAATATCTAAGCCCGCTTACTCAGTTCAGTTTATGCCAGAATTCACACCTAAATCTCGCAGGTGTAGGCCCTTTCTAAGAAAAGGGCATGAATGTGTTTCTATGGAATGACCCCAAGGTCTTCTATTGATTGTAAGGTCGAGATGACGAGTTGAATATGGACGTATAATAGCAAAGGATGACGTTGACTGCGGACTGCAATCAGGAATATTATGGTGCTTCTTAAAGGAGACGGTTTTAAATAGGCTATCCTCATATTTTTTTATGAAAGCCTGTCGCGTTGGGGACTTTTCTTACACAGTTATGATTACAAAATTAAATGGATTTGATTAATCCATTTAATTCTATAATCAATCAATTTTGACCTTAGGAAAAAATAAAGAATACTTTCTTTGACTTAAGTGATATCAATTTAGGCATGTAGGCAAATGTAGGCATAAATGTAACATCCTAAAAGTATACTTACTGCTTTTAGTTGTTCCCCAACATCAAGTTTGAAGAGCTTGCTGCAGCACACGTTAATATTCTAGCAGCCTACATCGTTCACCATTGTTATACCTCCGACATGACCTTTATATCATCGTGTCATAAGGATCACTCGCTGTGCTCATTACCATATTTATTTTTGATGCGTTATTGGACTTCCGCCGAGTGCGTATCGCAAACACTCGGGCCTTAATAGAAAAATCAACACGCGTGTTTGTCGAGCGACACGCGACCAGCCGTGGGCGTACCAGCTGACCCCCAACACATTCTTATTTCAAATTCGAATGTTTTTTTTTTTACTTTTTCCTTAGTGGCCAGTTTGAATGTTTTGGTCATGAATTACGTTTGACGTTCTTTTAAAATTCGGATGTTTTTGTTTTTTAATATTTCAAGTTTTGTATTAAATAATTATATTTTTGAAGACTCTTTATTTTAAAATTTTCAATATGTTTGAGTAATTTATTGTAACTGTAGATCTGTTATAAAAGTGCATCTGTCGTTAAACATTTTCTTAAACTCTTAAGCCTTAATAAGCCCCTAAAAAAAATTAAATTGGAAACGAAATTTCAAAATTTTCGAATCTCTTTTTTTATTTACATAATAACATAACTGAAGCTACGAACAGCTACGGAGTCCGAAGCTACTTCAGGGTCTCACCTGTACCCACCCACGCCCGGGTCTGGGTAAACACGGCTTGTTTACCCAGCAACCACCTGCGACGGCCAAGAGTTCAATGGTTTGTCTATTAACTAATATTGATGGGGATTCTTAGAAGGCCAGTTTAGTCTATTTTTTGAATATCGAAGACGAAGCCATAAAAGGGCCCATTCACGGCAGTTCGCCGTGCAGGACTGCAAATGAACATAGCTCACTGATTGGTCCACACTTGGTGTTTCCGGTCGACAACACCGAGTGTGGACCAATCAGTGAGCTATGTTCATTTGCAGTCCTGCACGGCGGACTGCCGTGAATGGGCCCTTTAAGAAAGGTAATGTTTTGCTAGTCTTTGTCAGGTTTGAGTTTTTTAAGGAATGCTTTAAAAAAATACTTAAACGTAAATAAAAATAGTAGCTATTTATATAATTAACTATATTAATGTATAAATTACGAAACACTTTGAAAATTTATTTGTATCCAAATTATACAAAATATCATGTTGTTTATTTTCTGTCCAAAGTGGTCGTTTTAAAAATTTTAACATTTTAAATACAGAGCACAGTTTTTGTGGGAAGACTGGAGTCTTATTAGTTTCCGGTAACATAATAATGTTTAGGTCATTTAATTTAAGACATTTAATACAGCGAGATAGTTTCGGTTTATTAACATTAAAACTCTTGACTTTGAGATACAAGATAACAAGATAAACAACCTACAAAAACAATCGTATTTTCCTTCTACTGAACGTAACTTGATTATCATTGTTCCAAACATCATCAACCAGACATAACAAACACTTTAGTTAACAAAACACGCGACCACTTGTATATGGAACTACTCTCCCCGGTCTCTGAGACCACTTACTACCATAGGAGAATATAAAACAGTAGAGTAATTCAGTCGTCCTTGAATGAAACTACAAGTTACGCTAGCGACATGATACTACATTGCTGCTTCAAGTTAGGCGAGTGCTGAGTAAGAAACTATGAGTTTTTGTTACTACCGTAGGTGTTACACCGTGAAAATGATAATTTTAATTTGTATTTACGCATCCCCGGCAAATTGGGGATATCGGGCGGGGTATATGTGGGACTCCTGCGTAGTCTACCCACTAAAACCCCATAGTGCTCCACTCATCGGTTAAGGGCGTTTCCTACGGAGATTCCGTAATTTACCGTATTAAAGGGCTTATAAACTCATAATTTGAAAGCTACAAAGTTATAATAAAAATACAGCAATATTCTTCAGCATATCAACATTCCTTTCCACGTTTTAAATTTTCTATTTTTGTTTATTAAACTAATGATATCAGCTTCCAAAGTAAAACCGATTTATTAAAATTCAAGCATACATTCAGCATCTCCTTAGTATTTACAAATTACTGTTATTTGAAACACACGCCAATAGATCGACAATATCATAAACTACATATTCCACGTTTTAATTTTTTTTAGGTCAATTTTGAACTAAAATAAGTAAAAAAAATAGGGTTTTGGTACGATCTCGGCGACGCGGCAAATGTATGGTCAAGGTCGTTTGCTCGGGGTATGGCCTTAAGCCAGAGTTGCGGGTACGATAGAACCTACCGCAAAACGAACGAGAGCCCCTAGTGGCAAAAAATTGATAACTTTGTTAATATCAAACTAATAGGTCCCGACGGAGGGATATTACAAAGAATAACTCAAACTCACACATTAGATGCTCTGAAATCTCGCTAATATATTTATTAGCGAGTACAGTAAGTATGGTCTACTATATATATTGATACTGTGGTGCCGGACCACTCGGGGTCGCTGAGAGGTCATGAGGACCGTAGATCAATATTTGGGCCCACGAGTACAAACTTTACAAGCGGGCTCGGAACTAGTTAGCTGGTTAACGCGCCATGTTTGATGAAATGTCGATAGTTGAAATAGCGTGTGCCCCAAACATCTTCAATTCTATAAGATTTTTACATTATAAGGCCAAGAAAACAGCAGGATTATAGAACGCAGAAGTTGACTAGACTAGGTTTTAAGTAAAGTTGACATTCTTTCTTTTTATTGTATTCTCCTTCGTCTTTTGTTTGTATTTTTTATGACTTCAGTACGAATTAAAGATCTCTATTCTGTCATTGGTACGAATTATTATTAATTGAGATGTATTTAAATTGCATTGACATAAGACACAGGCTTATTGTAATTTGTATGTGAATTGATTATTGACTTTTTAATGACTATTTTAACTTAATTATGTGATTGAGTACTTTCGAAATAATGTCTTAAATTCAATTTTACATAAATTTATATTTTTGTATGCCTAAAACTATAGGTAGAAAGAGTGAACCATGTTTAATAATTCGAAACAACTTTTTTGTACCTTTTTCTGCAAAATAAATTATTATTATTATTATTATTATTATTATTATTATAAAGTCTATAGAAGCAAGTGTCTAGTTCATTTGTTTCACATAGTAAACTAATAACATTTCACTACAAGATATTATTAGGCACTATAATAGATAGTATGAGATAATAGCTAATAGCTATAACAGTCTATGCTATAACGTAACATTCCTTTATAGTACATATATACTATGAAAATATAAAAGGCCAATACTTTGTTCGTAAGGCTAACTTTCCTCACCAAGAACTGATAGATATAATTCTAAGTTATTTATCCTCAAAATAGAATTAAAGAATCGAGTTTTTAGAATTTAGCAACATTGTTTATTCTATATTCGATAAAAAATATGATATAAATAAAATAAAATTTATTATGATTACAGCATATTTACATTTTCACCAATAAACAGCGTCTCGTCAAACTTGTTTAATTTGATGCAAAAATTCTCATCTTCGTTGGAACCGGTCATAATTTATTCAATTATCTGTTTGCAACGGATGAGAGGTCAAGGTCTAGGTCGAGGTCAGGTTCGGGGTCACGGGGGGGTCGTGGGGAAAGGTCGCGGGGTCAGCTGATTCATCGTCCTGACCTCTGACATTTGGAATTGTTTACCGATGCTTCATCCGCCATTTTCCGAGAACATTCGACGATGTTCGTTACTAATTTATGTTCGTTGTGTTGGGAAGATTGAAATAAATGTAAGTACTGCTTAAGTATCCTAAAACACGATTTTTTTCTTTATCAAGATTTGGGTACATAGTGTACTCCAATGTCATCAATGTATTGCAAATTAAACAAAGAACGGAATATGCTTTTCTTGAGGTAGACAAAAGTAAATACACAACAAAACCTGGTACGAGTTGATAATAAGTAAAATAAATAAAGTTTGCCTGATTTTACATGGCGAGCCTACCTTATAAATTATATATTTTAAAGTTTGGTCTGGTTATTTCTTAACGCAACCCTATGTTACATAGATCCATCATCTACCTATAAAGCAATCTAATATGATATTAATTTTAATGTTAATATCATAGGTTTATTTATTTAATAACATTTAAAAATTGAGTGGGTTAGCACTTTTGAATAAATTCCACTGTGCGTTTAAGGGGCGTATTTTTCATATAAATATAATTAAAATAAGGTTTAGATTTTCTAGGTGCGATAGTTTTCTAAGTCCCTGCAATATTATGCCCTCCTGGCATAACACGTACTTTATTGCATATTGGTCTTGATACTGTTTATGACACAGCTTTCTAAGTATTAGAAGGTGTTAATATTTAAGTTTACGAGTGGTCTAGCACCTGGTAATATCAGAGTAAAATCAGACACACCTGTGGCTAAGTTTTTTTCTAAATGAGAAAAGACAGTCATGTTTTTTACGAGTATGAAAATACGCAGAAGTTAAGTAGGCACTATTGTCTAACGAAATTATATGAAACCAGGTGTCAAGTTAAGTTGTATCTTGTATTTAATCTAATTTATTTTCACACCCGAAACTGTTGTAAGAATGTTTGTCATATTTAGGCTTTAAAGGGTTAAGGTATTATAATATTCTTCTTAGTCGCGAAATTATTTAAAGCGGTAGTTTTCTAATTGCCCACGTTATTTGCAGTCAAATTTGTGGTTGAAGTACCTACATAGGAAATTTAAAAAAAGCACGTGCTTTTGAAGTCTTCTACATTCAAAATACGAACTCATGCGCATTTGAACACTTCAATTATGTGTGACAAAGCGGAACCGCATTGTCCCTGTTTCCTGGTCTAAGAACAGGTCAGTTTTTCGGCACAGGTATGTTACCTTTCCCGGAATTTTGGGTAAGCGAAATTTCAATTCGTGTCGTAAGGTTGTACCACTGACCACAGTATATTATCATACAGTAGATTAAATCATTGAAATATGACTAGCTATACAAATAAGTTTTTTACGCGTGCGACGTGATGTCACATTTCTACTTAAAGTTATCTGAAATCACGCTCTGCAGTGCATGCACTTTGCACCTGCTTGTTAACATTCTTTCAAATACTTTATTCACTTTATTACAATTGGTTTACAGTATACATTAATACGCCAAACTGTACTAGCACTACTAGTTTGTAGGCGTTCCGCTCAAACACAAACTTTCATGCAATTGCAATACACTGATAATTACACAAAAAATAATAGGTACTTACTAACAATAATAATTACGAACTAACTAAAAAGTGTAATATTTGTGTGTGTGTATGTGTGTGTGTGTATGCGTGTGTGTGTGTGTGTCGGTGTGTTTGTGTGTGATAATGAGACTACATTTTTTTTATTTCGATTTAGCATGAACGTGGTCTACTGTATAATATTTATATTGTGGTTGTAAAGTACGTTTTTATTTTTTACAAAGGAGTCCTTATGCTAAGGACATAAGAGTGATCTACAAGGCAATATTATAATATTGGACCCTTTGTCCATTTCGTGGACTTGAATGGATAGGGGCGCTTGTTTTTAATTGTTGTTGGTGGGTACGGTCGGCAAAAAAGACGATTGATATATATTTGTTTTGTGACCAGTACCTTGGGCTAGCTATTGAATTTTCTATTATTTTCAAATCATTCGAGAATGTATCTCCAACTATTAAATAGATCGTGTAAGTAAGATCGCGGTGTCGGTAAACTATGCCGCGATCATCACCTGAGTGAGGTCCTTTTCGGCGGCATTCGCATTGCACCGCATTGTAAATGTGCTATTTTCAGTAGTTGTAAACTTCATTACTTTGTTTTTTTATTTTTTTTGTACTTAAGCATGTTTTTTTTTTTTTTATGTTTCTAATTTTATGATACTGCAATTTTGTTTTTTTTTGTACTTTTTTTTTTTTTTTATTATCTCCTACCTACTTACTTGTGTCATGTGAATCAAATGTCCGTTATATAATGTGGTGTAATGTGTATGTGTTGAATAAATGTTTATTATTATTATTATTATTATTAAGTAACAGACGCACTCTGACACATATTTTAATGATTACTTAAGTAGTTATTTAGGGTTTTAACATTATCTTTATACATTTTCTGTCAAATTCTTCCTTAAACAACTACTTTTAAGTTATCTTAAAAATAATATATCTCTGACTGCGATTTTGTACGATTTTCATCAAATATTGTTTTGATATTTGAACTTTTAATGAATTTTAAGAGCTATTAAAGTATAAATAGCATTCTACAGATAGTACCTTAACCTCTAAAGTGTAATATAATATGCCATTACTTGTTGGTATTATATTCGACATAAACAACTCTTTCCGCAAGATATTTAGTAAAATATCTCATAAAATATTATTAGTTATATCAATTTCATATGTCGTTAGATCATATTATATTGATATTTTATTGCTAATATAATGACTACAACTGATTAATAAAGATAGATTATTGATTAAAGTAAAAGGAAAAGGATAGGTGTTAATTTTATATTTTTTTATATTTTTAGGACACTACTCATAATTATTTGGTCCATATTAATTTAGGGAAATGAAAAAATATTAAGTATTTTAATAAAACAACATATTTTTACAGACAATAGAATGCATAAAACTTAATGAACCAATTTTGATAAAATATTGTGTGCTTATCGAGTAGCTCCAAGAAGCAACATAATTTATTTTTCATACCCAAAATAACACATTGCCAGATCAGCTAGTAACATTATGATTGAAACAAATCCCGACAAAATGATAATCTCCTTTTCGAAGTCGGTTGAAAATGACAATGGCCGAAAGTACCAACCTACACCATTGTTTAGAGATTAACCCCCCCCCCCCCGCCCCGCGTCCTTTACCTTTGCACTTAAATGGCCGAGGGACCAAAATGACCGTTTACCTGTGAAAGCCATTTTTTGTGGCCACTTGAACGTCCCAACAATGGCATTCGTAACAGGACTTTGACGCCAAATATGGCCAATATTCAAAGGTTTGTTGTGACTCACTCGGCCGGCCTATACATTAAGAAATTACTAGAAATGGAAACGTGGGATGGCAACATAATCCAGGTTTAGAGTTAGGAAACCTGGAGAGTTATAGTTCTGTATTCAACACTAGCTCTTGTCTTGCTTTGCCCGCGTGATATTGTTCCTACATACTTTTCAACCCTTGTTAAACTTCTGTTACTACTGAACATTTACACCTAGTTCGATTCAATTAATCCTTCAAGCCCCATAAGAGCACCGGTGATCGCGACAACAATAGAATACAATAGCATTTCCAAGAATCTGCGATCGAAGGATTAAAGCGCGGTTTAATTTATGAAATAAATTGCCGATTTCCGTTTACATTTATAGGATCAAAATGAATAAAAAAATTAAAACTGAAAAAATTAAAATTTAATTGAATAAATATTATGTGTACATTACAAGTAGTAACTAGTACTAAGTTCTTGTACTAAATGCTTCTGATTTCTGTTTACATTAGGATTAAAAATGAATTAAAACTGAATAAATATTGTACATTACAAGCTACATCTTCCTAATAGTAGTACTTAGCTGTTAGTAGCGACATTTGGTTTGACGATGCGGTCACAAATGGCTGTACATTAAATGGCCAAATACAGCGGGTTAGCAGTGGAAGGGTTAAATTATACACATTAACGATATTCCAGAGCAACTAAAGTTGGCTGCCTTCACACTAGCGTTTGTCCAGCGTAGGCGTTCGAATTTCGATGAACGTATGCGCAGCGCAGAACCGCGACAACGCGGCGCGTGCGTCGCGTTGTCGTAACGTTTCATCTGCATAATTAATTAAACGCTGCGCTAGCGCGGTGCAGTCGTTACACAATTTCTTCAGTCAGTGGAACAATCGGTACGCTGCGCTAATGCCGCGTACTGATTGTTCCAGTAGAGAAGCGGCGACAACGCGACGCACGCGCGTTGTCGCGGCGTCTGCGCTGCGCATACGTTCATCGAAATTCGAACGCCTACGCTGGACAAACGCTAGTGTGAAGGCAGCCTTAGGCCTCTAAACGAGCAAACGGGTCGATGATGGAAGGTGATTATTGTTTCCTCTAGGCACATATTCATATTATTATGTATAATTATAATTATTATAATAAAATTTCAACAAATGAAGTGTCATTGATCTGTTAAAATCTAGTAAAATATTTATAAAAATTATAATTAATTATTATTATTGTTATAAAAATACGAGCTTTTGCCCGCGGCTTCGCTCGCGTTAAAAAAGTATTATTATATACAAACTTTGATCCCGTATTTTAACCCCTTGGAGGTAGAATTGATCAAAATCCTTTCTTAGCGGATGCCTATGACATAACATCTACCTGCATGCCAAATTTCAGCCCGATCCGTCCAGTGGTTTGGGCTGTGCGTTGATAGATCACCATGTCAGTCAGTCACCTTTGAGTTTTATATATATATATATAGGTTGTTTTCATACGTCCATACGATATGAATTATATTCTTTTGTGTTATAACAAGTACATACAATAGGTAATGAAGTAATTACAAGGCGAGTGACCTTTGGCCGACCTTACTGAGTCAGAGGTTCATATTGAGGTAAATAAGGGTGACCGAGTCGTGTCTATTTGTTTTCATAAATAAATAATAATATTATGATGCCTTCCACACCGGTTTAGGTGACGGTAGCCAGTTTGATTAAAAGCCAGCTAAGCATGAGTTTATAGTGTCGTAGGGTGTACGCAAAACAGAAGAATACCATCTTCGTTAATTAACTATTAGCCCAGTGAGATAATCGACAGGACTGTCAAATAAAAGAACGGGCGCAGTACCTTTTTACATGCTCATAGGTGAGACCACATAATGACAATTCAATATGAAAGTGTTCGGTTTTTAGTTTTAAGAAATAGTGAAGTGTAATTGTTAACTCACTGAATCTTTTATTTTAAGTAATAGTACTTTAATCCCCAATCGAAAGTGCTGTAAAAGTACTCCTATAGAAAAGACATCAACGACCATAAAGCTCCCCGGTCCCGCTGAGCTTTATTCTATCATTCCAAGCTTTTACGAGCTTAAATAGCCATTAAATAGATTAAGACTAATTTTATTAATTGTTTTCTAGAGAATAATAGCAATAATTTTGTCTAGATAGGTAGTTAAAATCTTAAAAGAACGGATGATGTTTTCAAAGTCACAAGAAAATACATGTACATAGGTTGTATTATAATTTATAAAGTAATCATTATTTATTCATTGTTTTCTTTTATATTTAAATGCAAATTCATTTAAAACTTAGCCTTATGTTTTGATGAATTATATTATTTGACCAACGTAGTAAAAACCCGTCGATTGTCTTACAATCTAGAGGTTTTAGTTTAGTTTGTCTAGCCAGTGTCAGCAACTTTTAATCCATTAAGAATTTAAAAGTAATAGTAGTAAGTAAAAAGTACTTAATTGTATAATTGAAGTAAAATAAACACAAACAAAAGTGAAAACATGCATTGTTTTTATGTAAATTAAAATTTACAGGTACCTATCTGATTTATAATTTTCAACGTGAGTAAAATTCATAATATTACAAAGGGAATTTGTGTATTTTAATTTCTAAGGCCTAAGCGTTAGGAACTATGTAATAAAAATATACTTATAACCTCCGTTAAAAACTGACAGATAAAATAGATTCCTACTTTATCTGTTTCAAATATAATACACTATTTTCTAGTCCTAATCCATATTCTTTCCATTCTTTAGTATGCTAAAACAAAATAAACAAAAAAAAAACACTTGCTTCTTGCAAGTTACTCACTTTCAATCTGCTGGTACCTCGTCACCCTCTCGAGCGCCATATTCCCATTCCCCTGGCAAAACACATCCACGTCTATGTACATTTTCACAGTACACTTCACTTCACATGAACAAGTGTAACGGGGGTAACAAGTGTAAGGTGCGACAAGTGTAACAAGTGTACGCCCGCCTCGGTCGGGGAGCGCCCGCGCACTGAGCGACCTCCGGCCCGCCCGCGCCGCCCGCGCCAGGTAGCGGGTTACTCCACAGTTCACCCTTTTTAACCGACTTCCAAAAAGAGGAATAACTTTTTCTTTCTGAATCTATATTTCACACCTGTCTGTTTAACTATTATTAATAAATAATAAAATTTCCTAAATGCTTCATTAATGTATCAAAAAAATTGTGACGTAATTTAATGGCACTAATAAAATAAGATCCAAAAAGAATGTACCTAATAACAAAGTTGATTGTCCAAAAGTATAAAATTTTATGTTAATTACATACAAATGACCTTAAGTAATTTTTATTGCGTATTATATTTGTAGCATGAAAATGTTTAATTTGATATTATATTTTGTGCATTGATAACCAAAAATCTTAAAACATTAAAAGTTAATAAGTAATTTCTACAAATAAAAATTTTTTTTGGAACAGATATTTTTTTACCAAAAGATTCGTTACCTCTTCACGCTTAAGCCACTGAACCGATTTCGATAAAATTTGATGTAAAGTCCCGGGTATAGACATAATATTATGTATTAGTTTTTTTCTCAGAAAGGTACAGTTTTCACTTTTCTAGTAATTAAAAATTAAAGTGCAATACAGTTGCGGGTAACTTTACAATTGGTGAAAAATCTTTATCACGTTAATTTGTATTATGAAAAACTCACATAAATGTACCAAAATATGTTTATCTATATGTTTATTATTCCTAATCGATATCTCAAATTCCATTTGACCTGACACCGCAATAAATAAATAATAATGGCGGTGTGAGTGTCACATTCATTCGGTTAAAGAAGTTTCTAATTTACAAAAAACATGTTAAAACTCTTTATTAACGACACATATTATGTTACAACATAACTTATGACCCCTAGGTGCATAATTTAGTTACCTTAAAATATTCCATACCTTTTTTTGTTTGAGAGGAAGACTCCTCCTTTCCTCCCATAAGTTTAGACTGCGTATGTTTAAGAAATAAAATCTAAAGGATGTTCTAATCTAATTTAAAAACTGTGTTTAATTTTAATAAGAAATAAAATCGAATTCCAATAGTTCTGTGGTTAAATTTCAAACAACACCAGTTAAATTTTGTTAGTCTCCCATCTCGAGAGCCGCTGGGTAATTTTAGTCTTGAACTATTCGTAGACGTCCAGGGAAGATTTGTATTAAGACTTTTAGAAGGAAAATGATACGAAATTCACCGGTTTATCTAGTCTCTTATATATAAAAATGGATTTTCAAATGTGTTAGTTTCGCTAAAACTCGAAAACGGCTTAACGGATTGGGCTGATTTTAGTCTTAAAATATTCGTAGAAGTCCAGGGAAGGTTTTAAAGTGACACGATGTGCACCGGGACAGCTAGTATTATATATAAAAATAGATTTTCAAATGTGTTAGTCGCGCTAAAACTCGAAAACGGCTGAACCGATTGGGCTGATTTTAGTCTTAAAATATTCGTAGAAGTCCAAGGAAGGTTTTAAGTCACCGACTACACGGTCAATTTTTCATCAATCTGATCCATCAATCTGACTGACGGAATATTGACGGTTATATAAATTTCATATTAAAAATACGATCAATCCATCAATCAGTGGCGTACACGATCAAATTTTCGTCAATCCGTACCAGATTGATGGATCAGATTGATGAAAAATTGACCGTGTAGCCGGTGACTAAAGTAACACGAAGTTCACCGCGACAGCTAGTCTTATATATAAAAATGGATTTTCAAATGTGTTAGTCGCGCTAAAACTCGAAAACGGCTGAACGGATTGGGCTGATTTTAGTCTTAAAATATTCGTAGAAGTCCAGGGAAGGTTTTAAAGTGACACGAAGTTCACCGGGACAGCTAGTCTTATATATAAAAATGGATTTTCAAAGCTGTTAGTCGCGTTAAAACTCGAAAACGGCTGAACGGATTGGGCTGATTTTAGTCTTAAAGTATTCGTAGAAGTCCAGGGAAGGTTTTGAAGTGACACGAAGTTCACCGGGACAGCATAGTTATATATTATATTATTTTGTTTACTGCCTTCATTGTATTCATGTTTGAATACAATGAAGGCAGTAAACTCAATTCTTATAATAATAATTCAATATAACTCATATAACTTGACGTGTGTCATGTTGGAATAATCATTTTCACACGAAAATTCGAAAAGAAAAGTAGAAAGCTAATTAAATTAACAGCTGCTTTCTGTATATTGTTCTTATGCAAATATTTTTTATAATATGAAGGTTCCTTTAACACGACCTTATTTAGGCTTCGTAATCAATTTTACATCATATTGGCCATTTTTTGTTCACTTTCTTTAATTTGGTACAGTACAGTCAGTACCTAATTGTATGCAATACACGTTTTATATTAGCTATAGAATTCGTTTATTGTTTTCATTTTAAAAAACATTTTAGTAGGATTTGTAGTAGATTTATATTATGCATAAAAACTTGTCTTAAAATTATACCATGACTAGATAGTGGCAAGTCCAATGAAGCGACATTGTCATTTGTCATGTTTGATAAAGTTTCGAAATCTTTACTTATATTTTAAATGCAATAGCGTGTCAGTCTGTCTGTAACCTCTTCCTACTCAAACGGATAAACCGATTTATATTTAATTTGGTATGAAGATACTTTGAGAGTCCTTTGACCTTTCCAGTGGATTTATGTCTTCGTTATTTCCTTATACATAAAGGATATTTTTGTTGCGGAAAAATGAACTATACCTTCACAACAAATAATGTCGATGTTGCGGTCGTCATCTAGTAAAGAATATAAATGTATGTAATTTTGAAATGCTGCAGTCTTAAAGTCAATTTCTCATCACCCTCTATAACGCCCACCTAACATGGCGGGTCGAGTAACACGGTAGCCGTCAATATTGACGAATTATTCAAATTCAAATCTGATACAAGCCGCCATTCTCTCTAACCGTGATTTATCGATAATGGTCGACTGGTTGTCGAAAAACTGTATAATTATTTATTCTATTTCTAACTTTGATTTTTATTACAATTGTTGAATTGAAGACTTTTTTCTGGAGTTGTGCCCTTATTTGGCCGGATAAGCTCACTCTTCTAGCTAACTCCTAGTGTTCCAATTATAATTAAAGCACTACGAGTAGAAGCGCACTTATCGGGAACTTATCGGGAGAAAACAGAAAAAATATTAGTTCTGCCTGGTCTGGTCAATCTTGCGCCCTCCAGAGTCTACGCCCTGTGCCTGGGTACCGGTGGCACTGCCCTATTTACGGCACTGGTTATTGTAGTAGAGTAGCGTAGTGTAGGTTGTTGCCAGGTTCTCTATCTCTTTCTACTGCACGATGAAAATCTATGTGAATTGTTGTTGTTTCGTTTACACTTCTTTAGGCACTCCTGGAGTATATGGTACGTTTCCACGCTTGCCGAAGCTCGGCAAGCGTCCACAAGGCACAAGGGTCCACAAATCTCGCTTGGCATTTGGAAGTCGTTTACACGCTTGTGAATGCGTCAGTGTATACGTACCTACAATGTACCATCGAGGAAATTGATTCTTATGCAGTTGATAGACCAACGTTATTTGGTCGAATATGTCAATTCAATGTTAATTGTGATCCGTCAAACCCAGCCTGTCGGCTGGGTTTGACGTAACGCAACCAAACTACGCAGGTCCCCGATCTGCATAGGAATCAACTTCTCTGATAGTACATCCAAGCATGGCGGACACCAAACCTGTGTCGGCTATTAACAATCTTTGGGGTTCCAGATATATTTTTCGGTTTGGTAATATTCCAAAAACAATAAATTCTCTTCGTTCGACCAGCTACTGATTTTAGAGTCGGAACCAGACGGGTGTTTGTCGCGAGATCACAGCGGCTACTAAGCGCACGCCAACGTGCGAACGCGTCGCAGGCGCTTGCCGCAAGCGCCCTTTGATCTGTGTCCAAAAAGTAAAAACCGACACTACTCCGGATCGAATACAAGCGTCCGCAAGCTCACGCAAGCCAAGCCAGATACTCTCTTTACACGCTCCCTACGCTCACGTCCACAAGCGCGTAGAAACGTACCATCACCCAAATGTTTTTATACCCTTTTTTTAAGGCGCATAGAGTCGTCGATAACCTTGGACGTTTGGGCGTGGTTTAGGTCCCCTGCCCTACACTCCCCGCACGAAAACATCGAACGTAGATTACTCGCGCGTATGACGAACAGAACCGGTCTTTACTTATCACTGCCTAATTCGACGGTCCCTACACTATATGTAGCTCTATGCTACATGTCAAAAGTAGTGGTTTTCAGGAAAGCGTTTTTATGATTAAAACTGTTACTGTAGATTATCAAAAAATATAAACACAATATTTTTTGTTGCTGTGTAATTTAATGTTGGCAGTAGGCCGTTTGTAATAATATGACACAATTTCAAATATTTGTAACAATATTTCCGCCAAAATTGCAAGATGACCGTTTTTACGCTGACAATAATAATTCAAGACTGCCTTTAACGGTTAAGTCGTACATGTCCGTTTTTACGTTGAAAGATTTAAAATATATTATAGTATTATGTCGCAGTCATCTGGTTTAATCTGCGATTCGGTTGAATGACTAGCACATTCATTGAATGATACCATTCAATTGAATGACTAAAGGACAACTCATCAAGACGTTGACCGTAACGTCGTTTCTATGTTGTAATGCAACGAAAAAAAGGACATTTCATCTACTATAGGTTCATGATGAAAAATTCTAATAAAATGTGATTATTTGATAAATTAAATTGTTTAATTTTAAAAAGTCCTCTATCACCATCCGAAAACACAAATGTTATAAAATTAATTTATAATATTAATTATTCAAAGCAGGCAGATGATTAAATATTTGTTTATTACTATTTTCCTGCTTAACCTAACTGTAATCATTAAAGGTATTTATTTATGTTACAAAAGTAATCTTTTTCTAATAGCTGGGTAGAGTAGCCTACACTACTACTCTGAGTAGGGCGCCATGACAAAATATTTTACGTGTAGCTGCGCCGCAGGCTGAAAAGGATTGGGAACCCCTGGGTTAAACAAATTCATAATGAGGTTAAAGACTGATTTTATTCACAAAATGCGTCGTTGCTATGATTTTATTAATATTTTTTTTATAAACGTTTACTATTATTTCACGTAGCTTATTACCCAAAGACTCATATGGGTTTGAAATTGATTGAATTTGTGGCAAGAGTCGTACTGAAAAAGAACAAAAGTCTCATAATTACTGAACGTATATGATAACAAGTCTATAACGCGGTACAAGACGGTAAGTATAGATACCCACATCTACCACAGTAAGATCTAACAAAACTCTCAACTTGTCGTCATTTACGTCTTCTTATCCTTGGAATTACTTGTGATAGAAAAAAATCGGCCAAGTGCGAGTCGGACTCGCGCACAAAGGGTTGTGTACGGTTATAATAAAAAAAAATGTGTTTTGGTATGTTTTTTTTATATATTTATTTTATTTTAATTTTATTATTAATTATTAGACTACAGATAAAATATAGAATATTGTAAAAATTTCAAGTGCCTAGCTGTTGCCATTACTGATTACGAGCCAAAAGGTAAAAAAAATTACGCTTGTTGTATGGGAACAAAGTTAACGTAATTATATTAATTTTATTTTGTTTTTAGTATTTGTTGTTATAGCGGCAACAGATATATATACACATTCTGTGTTTCAACTTTCTAGCTATTACCGTTCTCGAGTTACAGCCTGGTGACAGACAGACGGACAGACATCGACGTCTCAGTAATAGGGTCTCGTTTTTATCCTTTGGGTGCGGAACCCTAAAAAATAATGTAAGAATATGCGTCTCATTATATGGAAGTGCATGATGCAATAAAAAAAATTGCTATTTTGGACTTGACCTTTTATACGTAGGGACCGTCGAAATATTATAGTGTTCTAAAGCACACAAACAGACGCTCGATAGCTCGGCAAGATTTGGCAACGAGTGACACAACCTCCTCGTCTGAATGCTAGCGGACGACTGCCTTTGAAGCGAGATGTTCGGAAATACTGTTTTTCGATATCTTTCAAAAGAAAATATTGTTCGATTTTTATAAAAAATGCTGACATTCAAGAATAATAGATTCCAAATATATCTATGAAAAAAATATGCATATATCCCAGCCGTTTAGGAGAAGTCCCGATTTCAAATTGAAAATCGATGTCACGTATTATTTTTTTATTGAAGCAAGGGTAAGACATACAGCAGCAAAAAATGTTGATATATTAGTTGTTGAACTGATCTATCACATATATTTTTTTTAACTCTTTCCTGTCAGAAATGAATGAGTAGTTAGAAAAACAAAATGACCATTTCACGACTCTATTCGCCTTAAGAAGCTCAAACTTTAAAAGTTGAAAACCACTGGTTTCGAGTATTATATATTAATGACACAAACTGTCAACAGGTTCCCCGTTAGATGTCGTTGACCATGAAGCGGGCGAGGGTACAGCTTATTTACTATTCGCAGTTTATCTATTACCTAAATAAGATATGTGACCATTGTCCTACGAAAACACTATCAAAATAATATGAATAATACCTACTTAATACATAAATGATGTAGGTATAATATTATATTGCTCTCGGTTTTTTTTCGGAAGTAACTCTGTTACTTCATTTCAGCTGTTTCATACGAAACCCGTGGCACGTACGATTTATCGACGAGGTCACGTATACAAAAAGCAAGTTATTTCTATCTTTTCATTTAATTTTAAGCGCATAAAAACTTCCTAAAATTGGGTTTAAAAGGAAAAATAGATTAATACTTCAACTATCCACTCTTCACCTATACTTAGACATTACAAAAACTGGACAAATTCAAATAGATATGATATAAAATCTAATATCTCTGTTACATATTCTACACGATCTAAATATACACTGTACATTGACTGATCTGGTACGCTAATATCTATGCTATAATATACATAATCTATGTACAGTGATCTACGTCATAACTAGTCCAGCATTGAGAAGGCCGCGGCGTGGGCCGCACCCAGCACGATGTGACGATATGTCTTCTGTCATTACATCGATAGCTGCTGCGATTTCATGCGACAATCCCATTGAAATACCGTACTACAGAACGATAACTATCATACTTTGGAACGCTCAAAATATATAACAGCCCTAGCTACTTATTAATAAACATGTATGGCAACGAAATTTGTATGACCGATCCGAGTATGAGGACTATTTTCAATTGTCAATTTCTGTTTTTTGACTCAGTTACCCTTTAATATTTTATATTATTATATTTCGATGCCAACCTTAACTAATTTCATGCCGGCAACCCTAAACCGTGCCGAATTTTGAAAATGGAATCGACTTAATAAATATTGCTTATTAAATATTAATACGTTTAAGCTGTAAGGTTGATTTGTACTCTAAAGATTGATAGAAAATGTTATTATTATTAGTTATATTGAGGCATCAAGTATTTTTCTAAAACTACATTAAGACGAGTGGAATGTCAACTATGAAGTTGAAATTAATATGAATTAATCCTTCGATCGGATCGGATTCTCGGAAAATATGTCATTGTATTCTATTGTTGTCGCGATCACCGGTGCTCGTACGGGGCTGGAACGCTTATATCGTCAAATCCATACATTTTGATCGGCGATTCTTTAAAGAAACGATAACGAAAAGGTCTTTGCTAAAGGGCCAGGACCTTAAAGATTAGCATTGAGAAGGACGTAGGCTGGGCGCGGTCGGGAATGCGACTAGTTTGACCGCTCGGCTTCCCCTACTGACGCCGGAAGAAAAGTCGCTATACTATCTTATGATATCTCGTTAATTTACTTGCTTACTCTGTTTTACAACGATGTAAACAAAGTAGAAGTCTATGTGATAAGTCCATAGAATGTGTTCGGATTTTTCGTTCAGGCAGTTTATAATTTTTACGTATCTAGTGGACACAGTGTAGCAAATAAGTTAGGATCGGAAATGAGACAAAACGAGGCGCGATTTGGTGTGGCATAATTGCATAAAAGTATTATATAAAGTAGATTACCTATGGAGTAATATTTTTTGGTATGACCTGACATTTTATCTGATAAAAATATTACAAAATTATATTGTATTGATTACCAAAACGCGCCGTTTTCGATGCCGCAGCGATTCCATGTAATCATTTACCTGCAACTAAGATACAATTTATTAGAAAAAATGTATAACGTCTTTAATATTCATTGGAAAAACACCAAGTTACCCCGAAGCTCTTTGCCAAATAAAAAAACTAAATGTTATTTTCCCTCGCCACTCGACCTTCGGTTTAGCATAGCGGATTTAATTGCGACATTAATGTGTGAACAATCGTTTGACCGGTAAATCTATTTACCGATTCGTTACATAATATCTATTACCGCAATTATCGGTTTCCTTTTGTTAAAACATTAATTTGTATATGGCAACACTAAAGGTTAAGAATCCGGTACGTTTCCTTCTTTAATAAAATAATTGACAGCGGCCTTATGTTGGATTTGGAAAAGGAATACTCCTGAATTATTCAATCTAGAATTTCGGTAATTTGAGTTTTAATTACAATCTTAGAAGGATTTGTGGCACTTAGATGACATTATTTTGTGTGTGTGAGTTGTATCCTTTACAAGGCAGCAGCATTAGTTCCAAAAGTCACCGAGCGCCAAAAGATTTTGTCTGTCTATAAATGAGCTTCTTACGAGCATTGATGTTAAAGTGTATAAAAAATGAGTACACATTTATAAAAACTGGCAATAATATAATGCTAGCAACACAGATCTACATAATATGGGCATCGCATTTATTTTGTATCATTCTATTTAATACCTTTTTTATCGACGAAAAAACCAGACCGGACGAAGTTCGTGACCAGTTTTAGAGATTTAATGTAATGTAATAAATCCATTAGCTGATAAGTAAAGGTCGACTCGTGGTCATCGAGTGACCCGGTGTTTGGCACGGTCGGCGCTCTCGTGTGATAACCCCTTTCCCCTACACTTAGTACGATACACGGGCAATTTATGTAAGGTCGCTACCGTACTAAGTGCTTCTGTATTTCACTGTTATGAAACTGATTAAATTAGTGCAACGAAGGTATCAAATTATTGGGAAGTTACGCAAAGGTAACGGTCAGGATGTAATAAATCTTTCTTGTTGTAAATTGTTATTCGACTACTGGTTAGCTTACAGATGAACGATAAAAAATATCAGCGTTTCATTTCATTCTAAATATAAAGCCGCAAAATATTACGTTATGGTTGAGCTAATGGTGATAAATAAAAAATATTGATTATAACTAAAAATTATAATCATTTCAATTTACTTATAACTCGTCAGCTTTCGTAGTAAATGAATATCAGTTCATTCGTTTGGGAGTACCAGTACCATAAAAAAGAATATAGGTACTTACCATAAAAAAAGAATATATTTGAATAATAATAATTAAAATTATAATTTTGTAATTGTTTTGCAAACGCCCGAACAAGGCATAAGTTGTGTATTGAGTCAATGTATGTTGATTTATATATGTACTTGGTTGCAAATAAAATTTTGAGTTTCACGGACATAACAATATTATTATTTATTAGTATTGAAAGGCAAAAATAATCTTCAGAATGTAACAAAAATAAGTGATAATAATTTAGAGTGTGTTCGACGTACGTGTTTCTTGTAGAGAGTTCACCGTGAAAGTAGCAGCTTAAAGATAAAGATACCTACATCAAGATAGTTTACGATTTCTTTAAACTCGTGACGCTGGGGTGCTTGCCCATACAAAAGTGAAAAAAAAATTGGTCTTTCAGAGCTGCTACTTTCACAGTGAATTCTCTATAAGGAACACGTACACACCCACGTGTCACATAGTTTTGTTACACCCTGTTTAAGATAATTCAAAGATAAAGATACATCAAGATAGTTTACGATTTACCTCATTGTCTTAACATGAATCTAATATATGTTGGAATAATACACTTCCGAGGTCAGCTCGTAGATTGCTTTAACGGCATTTTCCACAAAAACATGGGGTTTTCTTCTGTAGGAAGTGTGAATCATGTGTCTTGGCGTCGCGGGGCAAATGTCGCGGCCCACGTGCCGCACCACGCGCCAACATTCCGAGTTGCAGTAGAGTTAGGTAGTGATTAGATATGCTATTATATAAGCTACCATTTCAACCTTCAAATCTTATAGAAGAGGGTCTCTTGTATAAGGTAATAGTCTTCTATGTTGCGTGCGGGCGACAGCTATAAGGCAATTCTTTGTGTTTAGTTGCTTTTATTTGTCACTTTTAATATTAATGATGGATAGGCAAAGGAAAGTAGCAATTGTGAGTTGTGACAACTAAGCGATATAAAAAGCTAACACCCAATGCTTATAAATTATGAGGTAACTGAAGACTCTGAGAATTCAAGGACGACATAATATTTCATTGTTTCACAAAAATTGACTTCCACTTCTAAATACCAACTTCATTCTAAAGTCTACAAGGAATAAAGGTGTAGGTTTTGAAAATGGAATCCAAAGTTTACCTTTTTAATTTTACACATTGGCATACGCGTTAGCGGCAAAGTGACTCAAACATTTGTTTTTTTAAATCGGAAACGCCTTGTCGCTTTTGTAACTCAATAAATTTGAATATTTTTTTATGGAATCTTAATGGATTTAAGAAGTATTTACTACGGATATTGATCTCATTGATATTTTATCCGGTGTCAAGGTTGTTTGACTAAAAAAAACATAACGCGGAAATATAAGCATTAAGACCTAAACCTAAAATTAAACCCATAGCTTAAAAATGAGTAATGTTTTTATCCGATTTTATCCGATGAATCTTATACATAAAAATGGATTTTCAAATGTGTTAGTCGCGCTAAAACTCGAAAACGGCTGAACGGATTGGGCTGATTTTAGTCTTAAAATATTCGTAGAAGTCCAGGGAAGGTTTTAAAGTGACACGAAGTTCACCGGCACAGCTAGTAAATTATATTTTTATCCGATGTGAACGATATATTGCAGACTTTATGACACAAAGAGCTGAATGTCAGTCAGAAATCAGAGAGTACTTTAAGTGTAACAACTAGATGACCTTACGTACAATTTGCTTTTATTTCTTTACCCTTTACAAGTCCTCGAGTATACGGAAAAGTAGTGAGGCTTACGACAGATAAAATGTAAAAAGTAGTATTGCAGACATTATTTATTCGTTGAATATGGAAATAGTTTATATTTCAACACTGAGGAAGAGTTAACAGTGCAGATGAACCTTTTCTCTAGCTATTCCTAATTAATTCATGAAGCCCCAAGCGGCCACATCCGGCCGCGATAACAATGAAAAAGCTATTGTGTCTCGTTTTGCCACGACTGATGGGTTAAAGGAAACTGCAGAAAAAGGTCAAAATATAATAATAATAATAAAAATATCTATGGACGCTTCACACCACGTCAGTCTGGCCCCGTGCTAAGTACCTGAAGGACTTGTGTTACAGGTACCAGACAACGGAAATATATTTAATACTTTTATACTATACATATGTTTAAGATTTTTATTATATTATACACATATTTAATACACATCCATGACAGAGGAACTTTGAAAAATTTTTGTTCCGTCGGCGGGATTCGAACCCGCGACCCCCAGCTTGAGCTACCAACAGCCCACCAACTGAGCCACAGAGGTCTTACATCACTTGTGTCATATAAAAAACCAATCTAGCCATCCATAATAAATAATAATATTATAAATGTGAATACTTTTTATCTATACTCTATAGGATACTTTTTAGGTACAAATAAGTAAACAAATTATTAAATTGTTGCCATCGAAGAATAAAAATATGGACACTGAATCTTGCGCTCGCACCTTGACATTCACATGTCAAATGTCAAACGGACGTCGAACCCGGGACTTATCGAAAACACACACGTTTTATACCTAGTGGAGTCATTCGTCAGCAATTATTGAGATTTGTTCGGCGAGGTCACAGTACAAGGGTCATATGACGTTGACTAACACAATAATTATGTAAAATTTTACCTTAGGTATGTGTAAATAAAAATAAATTTTAAATTTTGTTAGTCTCGCTAATACTGGTGAACGGCTTAACCGATTTTGCTAATTTTAGTCTTGAAATAGTCGTGGAAGACCAGGGAAGTTTTGTATTCGAAGGGAATTGATATGAAGTTGACCGGGTCATTTAGTATTTTACAAAATCCTGAGCGTGAAGTTTAGTTAGAAATATTTTTTTAAGTAGGTAATTTAAACAGAACCCTTTTAAAAAAAAGTTGTGTGTCGTTTTAGTATTTAGCTCAATATGTCTTAATATTTCAGCTTTGTTTGTTGCTGGGTTACTAAGAAAATAGCTTAACCTTTAGCGTGTTAAACCAAAAAGATTTAGCTACAGGTAAATTAGCCAGTAACGGTATAACCAGGTAAAAACGGCTTAGACAACTACCAATATTGTGTTTGAACTAATCATCTTTTGTTGAGCTGCGGTGAAGGATCAATTAGTTGGAGCCAAGCACAATGGTGGTCTGCAGACGATTTTTTGTTACCTTTTCATGTATAATTTCTCTAGGCCTTAGCTATGTGGAACCTACGTGACGAAGAAGACTTACAGCCAAATGCTGTGTTGAAAATAAGTGGTATTTACGAAGCAATATATCCTATTTATTTTACTGGTTAGAAACAGGCAATGGAGCCGAATAAAAAAAACACCCTAAAAGTTCACGAAAAGTTTAACTTAAATAATCTATTTTTAACCGACTTCCAAAAAGGAGGAGGTTTCTCAATTCGACCGTATATATGTTCTTTTTTTTATGTTTGTTCGCGGATAACTCTGCCGTTTGTGAACCGATTTTCAAAATTCATTTTTTGTTGTATAGGATATAGTCTGAATTTGGTACCATGTTCCCAAACATGGTGACCTGATGATGGGATCCATGAGGAATCGAGGGAACTCCTCAAAATGTATATGGAAACATATGGTGATTTTAGTTTTATGAGAAGTATCCTAAGCATATGCTACCAAAACGCAAGATTTTGCACCAAGGTATACCATTGTTCCGAAGATACTAAGAGAACTCCGGATTCCTTATAGATACAAGTTTGGGGGTTTAGGCGCTGTTTTAAGAACTGACAGCATATGCTACTATGCAAATTACATTCATCTTCTCCCTTAAATTACCTAGCACGTGTTCACTTCGATTTTTTTTAATGTTTAGTTTAAAATTATTTACTTGATACGAGTATTTTGTGAGTGTGACTCTTAACAAATTGTAATAAGTAGAATGCTATGGTTTACTAGGTAACTAAAAAGAGTGAAATAATTATTTTTAACAAAAAATTTAAACCGACTTCCAAGGTAAAAACAATAATAACATCCTTATAATATTAACTAAAAAGTATTAAATAATTTTTCCTATCTAATAGTGCCTTTTTCCGAATTCGGCTAAATCTCAACAGCTATTTCTGTACTCAATCTTCATCATTTTGAAGTCGGTACCAGTTCCAAAAGTTTCAAATATTCTGTAAGAGGAAGATTCAGCTGTATCTGGTACCGACTTCAAAATGATGAAGATTGAGTACAGAAATAGCTGTTGAGATTTAGCCGAATTCGGAAAAAGGCACTATTAGATAGGAAAAATTATTTAATACTTTTTAGTTAATATTATAAGGATGTTATTATTGTTTTTACCTTGGAAGTCGGTTTTAATTTTTTGTTAAAAATAATTATACAAAGTATGTACTTGTCTTTATATTATCTTAGGTCTACATTATACATATGTGAGTGGTTGATCAAAAAGGGACCTGAAGGATTGGAAACGGTTTCTTTTATTTTTTTAGTCCGTGGTCTTTTAGTTTTGTTTTGGTCTAACCAGAATATTTTTAGGTGCCGTAGTTTTTTTTTATGTTTTTTTTTGTGAACCGCGCACGAGTCGTAAATTGTTTCTACACAAAACTTCAAACACGATTTACTCAAAATCAAATTATTTAGGTACCTTCTTTAATATTTTTATTTTTTAATCCGTGGTCTTTTAGCTTTCTTTTGGTCTAACCAGAATATTTTTAGGTGCCGTAGTTTTTTTATGATTTTTTTTGTGAACCGCGCACGATTCGAAACACGAAACTTCAAATGCGTTTTACTCAAAATCAAATTATTTACCTTCAGGTCCCTTTTCGGTCAACCACTCACATATTATTATAATATCTTTCTTTCTAAAGACTAGGTTACCTACGATCAACACTGGTATTTGTGTAGCTATTTCATGTTAAGTGTGAAGCCAATAGGTACTAGTATTATCCGTATCATTATCCTGTATTCAATAATCTCCAATAAATTAATCTTTCTTCGAATGTTCTCTACAATAGACGCAGCATTTCGCAGTAAGCCGGTAGGGTGACTACGGTTTTGTTATAAAAAGGACAGTTTTTGTTAATTGTATGTTTCTGTCAAGAACAGTAAAACATATTCAATTCTAAGTATTTAAATGCCTGTTAATGTTTATTTCAAGAAATCGTGTTTTTGTATTTTTGTTTATTTTTATCAAAATTAAGACGTACAATTTTACGAGTACATAAGTCATAATACAACTTACGACTAGCATAACATTATGAACAAAATAATTAAATTTATAATTATAGTGACACGAGGTAACAGCGCGTTAGTGTCATAAAGTCTGTTTATTATTTTACCTGTTAGTCCGTATGCCAACGATATAAGGATCATAAAACTGAAGCCTTGCTCTAACCGGGCAATAGTAAGGCTTATCGCTCGCCTACGACAAAACAATTGTCAATATAAAGAGTAATATGAAGTTGCGTACAACCGAAACAAAAATATCTCAAAGCAGCCTCAAAGCTAACGCTGACAGCTAACTTGAGACACGCCTTAAGACGACTGGAACACAAAATATTTTTCGTATAATCGTGTAACATTCGCATGTGTAGCAGTAAATAAAATCTATCTTAAAACAGTCGTGTCTCAATAAGCACGAGCCCTAATAAGATTTGTCTAATATAGGCAATACTGAATATTGTCGCGTCTTATGTGAACGCTAGGTCTTAGGCTCCGTCATACGGCTAATGTCACTTGTTATTAATCAGGTGAAACCTGTCTAACGCGGTAATTACTATATCGATCACCGATTGACTCTGATTACAGTTATTACGGGCTATATAACAAAAATAACATATTAATATTGACAGTATATGTTGTAACCTTTACACTATTTTTTATTTGGTAATTGCTTAACATTAAATGTTAAATTTAAGGAAATGAGATATTAACAGGTTTGTGTTGTAAATGTTACGAGTTATGCGAAGACATCGTAACTAGATTATACGTACTAATTTTGACACTTTATTTATTGTGGTACTAAAAAAAAGTCTACACGTATATATTTTAAGCTTCGAAAGTCGGTCAAAAATCTAACATGCTCTTGAGAATTAACTGTTAATACTTAGTCTTCATTAATAAAAAGAACAGCTTACACCGTAAATAAAAATGTTAAATAAATTTGGCCCTCGTCTACGTTATAAAAGTTACTTAACAGGCAACGACTACACATCAACAACGTAATATGTTAAGTAAAGTAGGTAAAGAAGAAATAAGGGATATGCATTTTTTTTCGTAATGAATTTAAATTTTACTTCCTATTTCTCAGGTTGTATGATCATTTTGGAGGGTAAAATTTTTACTTGGTCCTCACTATACAAAACGTATGGTCACCGTAGTCTCGGTGCGATCAAATCGTCCATTGTGCCAGCATTTGTTCAATTGTTTCGTTGTAACCTCCTGACTGTTCACTTCCAATTGAGAATTAAAAAAACATGTTAACAATACTCTTCTTGGAGGCGCCGCTACCTTACATAGTTTGGTTTCTTTTCTGCTTCTTGTAGAATAAAACTGGTAAAAAAGCAGACCTCAAGAGCGATGCAACTATCTTATGCTATGCTTGCACCGCGACATGATAGTATGTATTACATTTATAATGCTATCATGTCGCAGTGATTATTGCCAAACACCTCTAAAACGGCTGGTTCAAACATGGATATAGCGTTTTCCTTTTATTAGCGAAATATTATTTTATTGATTTTACGTAACTGCCATACAATTTTAATACTGAACGTTACTCTTATTTACGAATAATTTTGTAGGTTTAGGGCCTGTTTCACCACTTTCTGATAAAGTGTCGAATAGGCTATTCACAACTTCTTTGACAGATTCTCCATACTTTATCTGTCAAGTTAAGTGGTGAATAGCCTATTCGGCACTTATCAGGAAGTGGTAAAACAGGTCCTTAATCATTTATGAAACTCGGAAAAGTTGTTTTATCCACTCGGATTAATTAAAACTTGTATGTAAGTACATACAAAGAGTTGTGTAAACCTTGAGTTTTGTACACAGTATGTGACCTTTTAATAGCCTGTCTTGTTGCCTATGATCTATATCACTATGATGTATTGCTTCTATAGATCGTGTTTCGGTTGCGACACTGTTTTGACATATCAGACGAAGTGATGTCACCAAGACAAACATGTTTATACTGCAGATGCCTTTCATACAAACAATAATGTTTTGGCAGGAAATTTATTATTACATCATAATTCATAACAGTTCGACTGCGGTAGCAGGAGTTATGTTTTCGAGTGCCACATTATTAAGTGTCTAAGCACACTATCCCGAATTTCCGCGGCGAAAGTTCGGCATGATTCCACCTGCAATGTATTTTAAATTACCGATGACACACCATGCCGAAATTCCGTCGCGTTATATTGTATGCGTTTGATATTGCTGACGTAATCATGTCGAACTTCCGCCGCGGAAATTCGGCATAGTGTGTTTAGAGTTTAAACACTTGAGTGATATCAGGCCTGTCGGCTGTCCCACTCGCGCGAATAGGCATCGAACTGTAAGTACCACCCGCGGGTGGCAAATCAGTAGGGACTCATAAGCGAGCGGTGACGCACGCGCACGAGTTGTTCGTTGCATACCTGCGTATTGCGTAACTTATTCGATCGCTATCACAGAATTGATATTAATCTCACAATGGACAATAAAAAGAAAAGGACAAAGAAATATTGCGTGATGCGTACTATTCGAAACCTCATTTGTTTACAAAAATAACTAGGTTATACAAACACTTCAGTCGTGGCAAAACGAGACGCAATAGCTTTTTCATTGTTATCGCGGCCGGATGTGGCCGCTTGGGGCTTCATGAATTAAGTAGGTAATATAAGACCGGTTTCAATAAATAAGATACGGTACCTATCGAATCTAAGTACGCGTAACTAGTTACACGCGAATTTATGATAATTAAATCTACATAGTACTAAGACATAATATCTAAGATTATTTCAAGTAAATAAAATGTAGTTAATTAAATAATTATAAAAATTATAATATTATTTTTAAAAAGAGACAACCCTGATTTCTTCAGAAAAGGTACGAGTTATGTGATAGAAAGAGAGCGGAGATGTAGGCAAATATAATTGTAGGCACCTAGCATTGCGCGGTCGGAATTTGAACTTTATAGTATCGTAGCATGAGTCGTTAATTCTTTAGACGGGTTTCGTTAGTGGGAATTCTGTTGGTACAACTAATACTCCGGTCGATTTAGACCAAAAAATGAGGGTGAAGTTACAAAAAGTCCCAGCAAGCTGAAAATCGGTGAAATTGTTAAAATCATAATTATAAACAATGTCTAAAAGTTCCCCATCATTCCCGTGTGTGGAATTTTTTTTATTCAAGGTCAAAGGTCAAAAAAAATAGTTTTTCGCAATTTTCAGCAAAACGGTAAGTTTTATCATAAAAGTAGCTTAGACAAAACTTGCAGATCATAAAATTATCTATAAAATTGTATCAATACTTTTTTTCTTACGAGCCACCGTTTCTGAGATATAACGTTTAAAAGGTTATAAAAGTTGTTATCGTCATAATATGCATGAGTACGCCACGTATACAGTGTTTTTGGTCAGCAACTAGCGATATTTTAAGCACTTATGTGTATGTACTTGTTATGCAAAAAAACACTAACTACAAAGGTCTAGCCCCTTTCGCCTCTGTGTAGCAGGCACTTTATTATTGACTCTACCCGGTTAGCAAAAAACATTCCTAATTTGCGAGGTTTTGTCCTATTGTCACCCAAGTAGCCTTAAATGAAAGGGAATTAGATAGTCTACCATTAAAAAAAACACAAAAAAGGGTTTTTTATGCAAAAAGTTTAAATAAGTCATAAATTTCTAAAAAAACTGAGAAAACACGTGCAAATTTTACAACTATTGTATTTTTTTTACAGAAACAGCCCTCATAACCCATTTTTATTAATTATTATATCCAAAGAATTTAAGTTAAGCTTGAATACAACAATATTCATTACGTCCGTATGTCAAATACTTTAAGAGCTATTGTTCTTTGAACATTGGTCGTGCGCGAACACGAAATGTTTTTTTTTTGACCTTTTTGAGCATTTTGAGCCAAATTTGTGAATTTTCAAGTGTAATTAGACAGTAAAATAGTTATTAAAATGTGCAGTGTTTTTTTTTCATGATTTCCTTATAAAGTTGCGCACAATCGTTTTTAGTGCTTACGCATAGGCTATGTTCAACTTATAATAACTTAAGATGAATTTGACATACAGACATAAATTAAACGTAGTATTACAGCATAACTGAAATTCTTTGGATACAGTAAACAAAAAAATATGTTATGGGGGCTGTTTCTGTAAAAAAATGCAATTGTTGTAAAATTTGCACGTGTTTTCTCTATTTTTTTAGAAACTTTATGACTTTTTTAAGCTTTTTGAATTAAAATACTCTTTTTTGTAATTTTTAATGGTAGACTATCTAATGACCTTTCATTTAAGGCTATTTGCATGACAATGGGACAAAACCTCGCAAATTAAGAATGTTTTTTGCTAACCGGGTAGAGTCAATAATAAAGTGCCTGCCCCACAGAGGCGAAGGGGGCTAGACCCTTGTAGCTAGTGTTGTTAGTGTTGTTAGTGTTTTTTGTATAACAAGTACATACACATAAGTGCTTAAAATATCGCTAGTTGCTGACCAAACACACTGTATACGTGGCGTACCCATGCATATTATGGCGATAACAACTTTTATAACCTTTTAAACGTTATATCTCAGAAACGGTGGCTCGTAAGAAAAAAAGTATTCATACATTTTTTTAGATAATTTTATGATCTGCAAGTTTTTTTGAGCTACTTTTATGATAAAACTTACCGTTTTGCTGAAAATCGCGAAAAACTATTTTTTTTTACCTTTGACCTTGAATAAAAAAATTTCCACACACGGGAATGATGGGGAACTTTTAGACATTATTTATAATTATGTTTTTAACAACTTCACCGATTTTCAGCTTGCTGGGACTTTTTGTAACTTCGAATGTCTAAATCGACCGGAGTATAATATATATTCTGTGGTGATATCTTACATTCGTTCCGTCTGCGAGAGTGACACAGTGACACATGCATATTATTTATTGCTATAAATGGAAACTTCTTATAGTTATGCTAGCAAAAAATTTTACAGAAATTGAGCTAACAATAATTAAATAAATGTAAACATGGTTTTAATATAATATGTAGTCATTCGGCTTATGATTTATTGCAAGCTTCTTGCAAAAATACTGTAGTTTCATATTGTACTTGTGTGTCTATTCATCACTGTGTATTTGTGACCCCTCTGCTAAAACAATAGCAAAAGTCCAGTTATTTCGCACAAACATTGTGGTCATTAATAAATATTAAAAAAAAGTATATGAATGGCCGACGCCCACAGAAGCTAAGGTCACAATGATGTATCGACTGTCGATAGCGAGATAGACGCGTGAGTAATGGCACGTCCTAACGTGAATCGCGCCATCTAACTGGTCTTCTTTAATCCGAAATACCAGCGCAAGCGTTGCAATGTAGCATGAACAAGACAGTTTATATTACGCTTTATATATATTGGGTGCAATTGTATACTATACAAAAAAGACATGAGGCGTGTAACTAGATTAGGATGAATTTTAATGCCTTGGTTCAAACAATTTTAATAAAAAAGTCTTATATAGACGACTCGTTTAAGCAAAAAATGATAAAAATAGATTTAGGTGTAGTAGTACAACAACATGCTAGGTAGGAAATGCTTTTAAAAATCGGCTGTTTCTTAACTAAGTTCTAATAGTTTATCGCGCAAGAATCGTAAAATATCATGTCCTTTTCCGGGACAAAATGTCTTCATACGTTGGTCGAAGCTAAGGACGCTCTTCAATCCTAACGCGACTAGACCACAGTAAGTGAACTGTAAGCCAACCGGTCTTCAATAAAGTCCCACACGTGGGGGATTACGTCGATGTCATCTGCCGTATCATTGATGTATTGTGACAACGTCTTCATTTGTTATTTATATTTTATTTAGAAAGTATAATGGCATTGATGGGAGGAGACATGATGTTTATCGGATTAACATGAGCATCAATATTGGTTAGGCTATAGTCGGGACTGGGGAGGCGGATGACAGAGAAATTCGGCCATTGAGCTTTACTCGTCTCTTTTATTCTTGCACCCATAAAGCCTCTTTTTCACACGTGTGGCAGAAACACAACAGCGATATATTACGAGTTAGAGAAAAGAGTCGATCGAGCTCTGTCTCTACAGATTTTTACAATAGCCTTTATGGCTGGCTAATGGCTATGCACACTAAACAATAACGTTTTTCACTACAATAACTGATATTCCAAGAGAGTGATTCTTGGTCAGAAATTAATCAGGAGATAGGAAAGAAATAGCAAGTTTTTTTTAATTTCCTGAGCAAACAAAACGGGAGACAGCACAAAGTTGCATTGATCAAAAAGTCAGGGATTAAGATCCATCGTGCGGCTAGAGACGTATTCTCAGTTCTCGAATATCTTCGATTTACTTACAAGGCAGAGTTATAATAATAATATCTATGGACGCTTCACACCACGTCAGTCTGGCCCCATGGTAAGTACCTAAAGGACTTGTGTTACAGGTACCAGACAACGAAAGTATTATATTTAATAATTTTATATTATATGTACATATATTTAATACTTTTATACTATACATATTATATTTAATATTTTTATTATATGATACACCTATTTAATACACATCCATGACCCAGGAACTTTGAAAACTTTTTGTTCCGTCGGCGGGATTCGAACCCGCAACCCCCGGCTTGAGCTACCAACAGCCCACCAACGGAGCCATAGAGGTCGTCAAAGTTGTGTATTCCACGTATCCCGTGGCTCTGATTTAAGCGGAAAAGCACAAACACCGTTGGGGTTTTAGTGGATATGTCCGGGCGCGGCCTCCACCGCCCCCGGGGTCCCATAATATGGTGTCCCATCCCGGTGGCCTTCCACAGACTGCCGGGGATGCATAAACGCATTTCCGCAACGGAAAAATGAAGTCCACAGACGTCAGCAGCTATAATGTACATTTTTACATCACACGACTTTCATACGTAAGGGTGTAATGAAATGTATCGTGCTGTAATCTTATATCTATCGTACATCTTTATATTATAGCCACCGTGCGTGAATCCCTTAAGACAGTCTGCTGTGATCGAAGCGGGATTCGAAGTATCAAAATAAGGCCCCAGATGTCTGGTCCAAGCCGATCACTTTCCCGCCGGATTAACATCCGAAATGTCAGTGACGTTTTTATTTCGGGTACGACATTTTGACGGTTACGAAACGGCGATACCATCTAACCAATTAGAGGTCAGTTTTGGGACCCGTGAGAACAATGTGACAATGTGTTCAGTGGTTTGCGTGTTACAACTTACAACAGAACTGCTGTTCGACATTTACTGCCCACGTATGAATTTTATAGCTGACGAATAAATATCGTGACAGTATACTTTACTAATAGTGTAAAAGGCATGATATTTCGATTGTAATATAGCATTGAAAAATCCTTTTATTTGATTGAGTTCTTGGTCAAAATCTTTAGACGCGACTAGCGCGTGTCATAATATAATGGAGTCTCCAGATAATTTAATCGGGTTGCACTGATAGAGGCCGCTGTTAGCAGTGAGACCGCCTATTTGTTTCTAGTTTCTACCTATCTATCTTTTGTTGCTCTTTTTATACCACTTTATTATTAACTTGGTATGAAAAAAATTCTATCTATGTTCTACCCTAACTCAAATGTTAATAGTATACCAAATAAAACTAAAGTGATACATAGCAGCGTTGTACCACACATAGGTATGTCGGAATGTCTCCCGAACTGGCGAACAATGGGTCTGTAGGCGAACTGGTAGTGTCTTCGTGTCACCGTGATCTGATATTGTGTTATTTGGTGCTATTACACCGCACTCTAATGATGCTTTTGTTAAAGAATAGGCGTATGTCCTACCTAGTTTTTATTGAAACCCTCTAAAAGTTTGTTTCAATGACAGTAATATTATAAAGTAAGTGTGTATGAGTGTTACTTATCTACGCAAAATCTGCTAGACTGATTTTTATCATATTTTGATTCGTCGTGGTTAAGGCTCTGGATTATCATAGGCTGTAATTTACCCTGACAAATACAGCGTCTCCTTAGGATACTGTATTTATCGGCAATCGGTCCGCGGAAAACGGTCTTAAGCGCATCACAGACGGTGAAGATAATATAAAATATATATTATTATCTTAGAGCATATTTTAGAATATCGCTCACCATACAAATCCTATGAACCATCACACACGACGAAGTTAATTTATATTTTATATTTTGTATCTTAAGATACCGAGCGATATGGAAATATATATTTCGTATCTTAAGATACGAAATATATATTTCGTATCTTAATATGTTATGTTAAGATGCGAAATATATACATCGTTATGAATACAGGGTGTTTTTGTGTCGGGCAGCGGGCTCATCGGTGATCGGACGCACTAAGTGGATGCAGTGTTGCCAGTGCCGTATGTAAGAAAGTTACATACTCTCAAGTCTCATTCGAAAAGTAACATTTTGAGGGAAAAAGTAACATTTCGGATAATTTTAAATAAAATTGACTTATAATTTATTGCTAGCTTAAAAAGTTCATGAATCGAAATGAATGTTTCTCTTGAATTTCTGAAATACTCCTGAAACTTCTTCGTTGACAGAATATATTGATAAAGGTTAAATTCGCCGCAGGTTTTTCTCTTTTTTATGTGAGGCTCTATCCAAATGTTTCTCCTTTTGGAATGTGCTACTGCAATCTGCATTTCACATTCTATATTAGAATCATCGTCTGAGGAGTTGTCTAACAAATCAAGAAGTAAGGCAGTATCAGTTATCACTCATAGTCAATCACCCTGTAAGTAGAACTCTAACAAGGAATACGTGTGGCACCAACGCAGACTCGTAAGGAAATGAACATATTTTTAATATTATCGTATCTTAGCCGTGTGTGATAGCTTAAGATACTATAATATTTTATATTTGGGATTTATCTTAAGATAAAATATTATATTATCTTCACCGTGTGTGATGCGCTTTATGAACGCAGTCACTTAAGTTCGCTTGTTTCAAGGAAACTTTTCTCTGCTCGCGTCACGAAAAGTTCACACTTTCAAAACCGTAAAGGTGAAGGAAAACAGTTCCTCAAAGTATGCAAATAAATCTGGCGGTACAAGAGCGCTCCAGATCGGTACCAGCCTTTCACCGTGTTTGATGTCTCCGCTGTCGATAGCAAATTGTTACAGTGCCGCATGCGCGTGGCGCAACACTACGCTGCATATCATCATCATCAACATCATTATTATCACCATCTTCATCGTCATCATCAAATGCTCTTGTAGAAGCCAGCTGCTAGCCAGGCAGCAGCTGTTATAAAATCTGACTACCATGATGTAACTTCTTAAATTAAGAAAAATGTAAACCTCACAAGACCCTCTCACTCTACTTTTTGTCAAAATTAGGATCAAAGATATACTGTACTATTTATTATATTTTTTGTGCACTTAGGGCCTGTTTCACCACTTCCTAAGTGACGAGAAAGCTATCCACCAATTAACTTGACAGAACAAGTATGGAAAATCTGTCAAAAAAAGTTATGAATAGCCTATTCGGGACTTTATCAGAAAGTGGTGAAACAGGCCCTTAATCTATATATATAAAACTCAAAGGTGACTGACTGACATGGTGATCTATCAACGCACAGCCCAAACCACTGGACGGATCGGGCTGAAATTTGGCATGCAGGTAGATGTTATGACGTAGGCATCCGTTAAGAAAGGATTTTAATAAATTCCAACCCCAAGGGGTTAAAAAAGAAGTTTGTATACAGGATGCAATTAAACCTTCCTGCCAAATTTTTTCCAGGGCTTAGGTATCATTAGGAGAATCCATTTAACCAAAAAAAAATTGGGTATTTTTTTTGGTTAAATGGTTAAATTTATTATTTTTTTGTTAATGACATATTTTATCCCATTTAAAATCGTTGCAGAATGCTCGCTCGCGGCGGTGGGTACGATCGGGGGTGACGCGGGGCGAGGCGCACGCGCGGGGGCACGTCACGCGCGACGCGTAGTGTCCATTAATTGTAGTGTTTTTTAGGATAACTTTCGGAGGCTTTTTCTCAACATTTTAGTACTGAGTGATTATAAAAGAAAAAATACGTGTATTTTTATTTTTATCAAGGATCAATATATCAAAATTTGGCAGGAAGGTTTAATTGCACCCTGTATAACAATACTTCTTAACGCCAGCGAAGCCACGGGCAAAAGCTCGTCTAACATAAGTAGTATTACAGCTGCCCGAGCTCATTCCAATATAAAACAAATTAAGCCTCCCAAGCTCAAACGAAACTAGGTTGAAGAGAGGAAATATTAAAATTCTATTATTCTTTACTGATTAATACTTACATTTAAATTGGTAGCTGCCCAACTTTGTTGTTATTTAGATTAAAATTAATTAAATTGAAATCCAAACGTTAAGCAACGGACGCACTGATCTGTATCGGCATCTGCGTTTGGAAATATCTCATGTCACTCGTGGGTCACAGGTTCAAATTCCCAGACGATTCGATGCATAATTAATATGAATACCTCGCCCAGATTAATGTGTCAATATTCACAGTTTACTGATAAATAATCCATGTTTGATATTATAATTAATGTGACTGTATCTGTCTCCAACCTCTTTACGCAGTGTTACGCTTAAATCGCTAAACCTAGTAGGTATGACGAAATTTGGAATATACTTTTAGTCCCAGAAAAGGACGTACAAAGAGAGTTTTTAAAATATAACAGGTTTATATATTATTTAGAATAAAAGTTATTTATCTTATGTTCTGCAGAATCTTGGTACTCGTAAGTAAGCCTGTAAGCTGCTTAGGAAATCTATTCCTTTAAAAGCTGTTAGAAGATTTTCTACCACAGTTTTAAAATATGTTTTCGTCGCCAGAGCCCAGAGGTCACTGTGTCTAAACATATTCAAATTGAAATAAATTAAATTAATGTAAATCGATTAACCACCAGGTGGTACCCCATAGCGGTTAATTATTATCATTACCTCATGTTGATGTTAACTAATGATAATATATTTTTAACGTTTTGTTTATTTTGTTGTACTATAAGATAATTTAAGGCAGGAAGACGACACATCGACGTGATTCGGTCGAATTATGTCAAGAGACATAGATCACGGCTGACATTGATTTTACATAACCCAACCAAATAACGTAAGTCTGTCAAGTGTCAACTGCCTATGAATCCAGTTTTCTGATAGTAGAGTTCACTAGTAAATCAAATAAAAGTTGTACTCGTACTCGTAAAGTATCAAGATTGTATGTGATCTACAACTGATCGATACAGGTTGATTGGAAAACCGGGAAGGCTTTTAACGCTAGATAATCGCGCCGATCCATAACGAAGACTATTTGAATGCGCTATAACTCGCGAGTATTGATAAAAACGGGTTTATCCAGTGCTCAATTTGCTCTAGATCCGCGTTTCGGTGTAGCGTCTAATACTTGTTTCATTGAGAGCTCCGAACGTAAATCACTGTGTCGACGCCCACCGCGCCACCGGCCAGCGATGCAACATGGATGTCTGTTTACTGGATGGCACAGTCGAGATAATTTTAGAAAATCTGATGAGCTATGTTACTTATATTGTATAGTATTTTGACATTTATACAGAAGTATTCTGAAATTAGTACAGAAACTACTGAAATAAAATCTCACTTACAAGTAAAAATATTTTAAGGCAGACACACTCATGTCTGCTATATAATTAAATTTTGAAATGAATTAAAATTATTATTGCAACTTTTACTTATAACGATTTACATTGGCGCCCAACGTGGGGCAAGATCCTTGACAGCAAGACGGATAACTCGTTACTTCAGAATTACTACCCGCATAGCTCTGCTAACTTATGTAATATGAAAATTATGAAAATATTTGCAAAAGCGGCCTAGAAATCAATAAATAATTTATGCAGACACTGAAATTAGTGACTGATCAATAAACCTGACCAATCAGGCTGGAGCTATTGGAAATTTTAATAACAGAATTTTAAATTTCAATTTATTGCCATATCACAAGACTTGGGACATTTCTAGATGCTATAAAGCAAAGACGTAGCGGACGTTTTGTAATTCAAATCCGCTATTCCTAGATTTAGATCCTAGACAAATATCTATGTCGCATAAGCGAAAGTGGGAATCGGATGCGAATAATGTTAGTTCGAGTAGTCTATTATAATCTGAAACTTAGAACTATATTTCGCATGCTAGGAAAGCGTGTATTCGTTTACGCAGGCTATTATTTAACCTTTTTGTGGACTATTTTTTTTATTCGTTAATCCGAAATGTAAAGTCAGTTTCCATTTCAAAACGTTAAATAATTTGTTTGGTATTTAAACATTAAGGTCTCATGATTACAAGAAATCACTCTAATTTAATTATTTTGTAGTTTTTATCACGTACCTTGCGTAAGTCTCAAGGAAGTCTACCTCGATAATGTCACTTACTAATAGCTTGAGCTAACCCGGGGGGTAGATAACGGACATTGAGATTGAAGCAAAACTAAGGCGGTGCGTTGCGTATGTTGTTCCGTTGGAATAACGCACTGTATAACGCATAGCTGCGTTGCGCTTTTGGCATAACATCACACCACAAGACGGTAACAGTGCAACGCATCGTTTTCCCTATTCATCTCCGGTCTGCCGTTTCGTCAAAGCACCGTATTTAATAATGCAACGCATCAATGTGTCATATTATCATAAAATATGCATGTAAAATCGCTGCTGCGATTACTTACCGCAACGCACCGAAGCTGTGTGGCCTCGCTCTAAGTCGTTTAATTACTCGACATTAATAACGGCATCGATTGGCATTAAGTAATCAAAGTATTTAAGTGCATAATAAAACTGTAACATTATATATCACAGATACGTACTTTGTAATGTTAAATTAGAAAAGGTACTTACACAGATATAAACTCGAGAATTATAGTTCATGTATCTTATGATTTCATCCGCATTACTTCATGTTATGAAAACAGTCTGCCGTATAGCATCAACTGCAAAACGCGTGATTTCAGCAAAAAAAGAATTGCCATATTTTGATTTCAACTAGGCACTAGCAGTTCATA
This sequence comes from Polyommatus iphigenia, assembly GCA_963422495.1. Classification (NCBI taxonomy): domain Eukaryota; kingdom Metazoa; phylum Arthropoda; class Insecta; order Lepidoptera; family Lycaenidae; genus Polyommatus; species Polyommatus iphigenia. The sequence goes on along the minus strand of OY730184.1, from coordinate 539,942 downwards.
GGACATTAATGTTGTTAGTGTAATATGAACGCAACCCAATAATTAGTTTATTATTGTAACATTTTAATGTACAGTTTAATACTTATGTTGGCAACTCATGTCTTTGGTCTGTGCTCCGTGTGAAATGTCAGTTGTCACTTGTCAATAGAAATTCTCTTTGTCTTTGTTCGCTCTCTGTAACTTGATGTGCAGAATAAACTGTATGCATTTTTCAAGTTGTTTAATATATATTTTCACCAACCTAGAAAATATTATCATGGTAGCAGAGCGTGGTTACTGAAGAAGAAAGTGAAAATACGGAAACTTGGAAAACCGGACGGATTTATCTGCTGCACGCAAGTAAGATCGAGCCGACCATAACCACAGGTAGCCATTTTTGTGTACCGGTACCGGCGCGGCGTGTTCATAGAAGACAGGGCGCAATTACCGGCTTGGCGTGAGTTATCCCGAAAGAAAAATACACGAAGATGTCGAATATAGGTATTCCTTTTCACATTGACAGACTTGTTGGACGAGACAATTACACAAGTTGGAAGTTCGCCGTCCAAGCCTATTTCGAGCTGGAGAACTTGTGGGATTGCGTCGCCGGAACCAACACCGATAGCGCGAAAGAGATTAAGGCAAAATCTAAGCTTATTCTACTGTTAGATCCGATCATCTACGTGCACGTGCAGAACGCGACCACGTGCAAACAAGTTTGGCAGTGCCTAGAAAAAGCGTTCGATGACAGCGGACTATATAGAAGAGTTGCCTTATTACGAGATCTCATCACGACAACGTTAGAATCGTCTCAGAGTGTAGACGCATACATAAATAAAATCATGTCAACGGCCCACAAGCTTAGAAATATTCATTTTGATATCAACGAAGAATGGCTCGGGACCCTGATGTTGGCTGGCTTACCGGAGACATATAAGCCTATGATAATGGGAATAGAGAGCTCAGGAATCAAAATAAATGCCGATTCTATAAAGACAAAGCTCCTACAGGAAATACAATGCTCAGATAACACGGCATTTTATGTTAAGAAAAGGGGAATTTATGGAAATCCAAACAAAAATAAACCTAATATGGGACCCAGATGTTTCAACTGTAATAAGCGAGGACATTTTGCGAAGGAATGTCGCACTCAAAAGAAAAAGAAGCCGCAAAATTCTGAAGATACTAAAATATCTAATAGTTTTATTGCAGCATTTTCAGCTCTTTCACAGAAAATGAATCCGGACCTTTGGTATGTGGACTCGGGCGCCTCCATGCATATGACCAACAGAAGCGATTGGATGTATGATGTGACAAGTCCTCCGACACCTGCCATAACTGTTGCCAGTAAGACACCACTTCCTGTGGAAAGTATGGGAAAGGTTAATTTATTAATGAATGGAGATGAAAATTGCAAAATTCAGGTAAAACAAGTTTTATACGTACCTAAACTTGCTGCGAACCTCTTATCTGTAAGTGCCATGGTCAAAAATGGATGTAAGGTAAACTTTAGAGACAAAGGTTGTGATATTTATAGCGAAAAAGGAAATCTTTTATGCTCAGCCACCTTAGTAAATAACTTATATCAGTTGAATACACACAGAGAGGTATTTACAAACTTATCGTATACAGATAATTTAAGCAATTTTGTCCTGTGGCATAGGCGCATGGGACACTTGAATTTTTCAGATGTTAACAAGCTACCAGAGTGTGCTGATGGAGTAGAACCTTTTGACAAGCATAAAGGGTCTATTACATGCACCACCTGCCTCATGGGAAAACAGACCAGACTGCCTTTTAATAATATTGGTTCGAGAGCTACACAGCCACTGCAGCTTGTCCACTCCGATTTATGTGGACCAATGGAACAGGAGTCACTGGGAGGTATGAAATATTTTATTACCTTCATAGACGATTATACAAGGAGAGTCCATGTTTATTTCTTGAAAAATAAATTAAATATCTTGGAAGTTTTTAAAGATTATAAGAGTAGAGTGGAAAATGAACTGGAATATAAAATAAAAGTTGTTCGTTCAGATAACGGAAAAGAATATTGTAACAGAGACTTCGAAAACTTCTTAAGAAGGTATGGTATAGCACATCAGACGAGCACTCCGTACTCACCCCAGCAGAATGGTCTTGCAGAACGGATGAACAGGACCCTGGTAGAGAGAGCAAAGTGTATGTTGTTTGATGCAGGATTATCAAAGAAATTATGGGCAGAGGCCTTAGCAACAGCAGCCTATATCATTAATAGGTCACCGACAAAGTCAATACAAGGTAAAACACCTATGGAAATGTGCTCAGGTAAGAAACCCGATTTATCAAATGTAAAAATATTTGGCTCAGAGGTTATGTCACAAGTACCTAAAGAAAAACGCCAAAAGTGGGACTCTAAGTCTAGAAAATTAATATTTGTTGGATATTGTGAGTCTTCGAAAGGATACAGAGTCCTAGATCCTAAAAATAATAAAGTTATAAAAACTAGAGATGTCATATTCTTGGAGAATGTTGATAAATATAATAAAAATACATACGTACCTTGTGTGCCCAACAGCATTTCAGACGAGCAGCAAAATGAAGAATCCTGCGATGAAGTACCAGAGAAAGACTTGATCGATTCCTTAAGTGATGAGTACCATTCTGGTGATGATCCAACATACATACCGGAGGAATCAATTGAAGTCGAGACACCGATTCGTAATATAAATTTACGTCCACGCAGACGTGTCCAGTGCAATACAGAAAAGGAGCATGATGTAAGTTACTTTTGTCCAGTTTTTGATCTGAATGAACCTCAAACAGTAGAGGATGCCCTTTCATCTCCTCATGCAGGCCAGTGGAAGACAGCAATGCAGGAAGAGTATGACTCCATGATAAAGAATAAAACTTGGTCATTGGTTGATTTACCACCAAGTAAGAGAGCCCTGCCCTGCAAATGGGTATTTAAAACTAAAACTAATGGCAAAGGAGAGATTGAACGCTTCAAGGCAAGGTTAGTCATCAAAGGCTATGCACAGAGAAACGGAAGTGACTACGATGAAGTATATGCTCCAGTAGTTCGATATAACTCAGTCCGTTACTTGATTGCACTAGCTGCTAAGTATGATTTAGAGATGGTTCAGATGGATGCAATAAGCGCATTTCTGCAAGGTGATATTGACACGGAGATTTACATGTTGCAGCCTACATTTTTTGAAGTAAATACTCAGGTATGTTTGTTGCATAAATCAATTTATGGACTTAAGCAGGCTAGCCGGCAGTGGAATCTTAAATTAAATGATGTTCTGCTTAATATTGGACTAAAAAGATCAAAAATTGATCCATGCATTTATTATTTAGTAAATAATTCAATCATGATATACATTGCAGTATGGGTAGATGATTTCTTAATTTTCACTAATGATAAAAACACTACTCAACAGTTAAAGGAAAAATTAATGAAAGAATTTGATATGAAAGATCTGGGTGAAATGAGGCAGTGCATTGGTATTAATGTAAATAGAGATCGTGAGGCAGGTGTGATCATGATAGACCAGGAAAAATACATAAACTTAATATTAAATCGTTTTGGTATGTCTCAGTGTAGACCAGTTCGCACTCCGATAGAAGTCAACGCAAAGTTTGATAAAAACCTTGAAGGTGATGCAAATAATAATTTTCCTTACAGGGAAGCAGTTGGATGTCTTATATACTTGGCACATGTCACACGACCTGATATTGCATATGCAGTTAGTAAATTGAGTCAGTTCTGTAACAATTCAGGATATCAACATTGGCTCGGAGTAAAGAGGGTCATGCGATACCTGCAAGGTACCAAGAACCTAAAACTGTGCTGTCAAAGAAGAGTCTCAGGAGATAACAGGATATTGCGATGCAGACTGGGCTAGTGACCCACTAGATAGAAGGTCATGCACAGGATTTGTTTTTCTGTTTCAGAAGGGTTCTATTTCATGGAGCTCATGTAAACAGCAGACTGTGGCTCTGTCTACAGCCGAGGCAGAATACATGGCAATGGCTTCAGCCACGCAGGAGGCTCTGTGGATCCAGCAGCTGCAGACTGAACTCGGACGTCCTAGTGAGAGTGCTCTTGTTATTTATTCTGATAACCAAAGTGCTATAAGACTGGCATCGACTGACTGTTATAAACCAAAAACTAAACATATAGATATTCGTTTACATTTTCTTAGAGATAATATTGTTGATTGTAAAGTTAAATTTTTATTTGTAAATGGTTGTTATATGGTGGCAGATAATTTAACTAAAGGTACAACATATGAAAAGCATTTGTTTTGTATAAATCGAATGGGTTTGCGTTCAGCAGGGAGTGTTAGTGTAATATGAACGCAACCCAATAATTAGTTTATTATTGTAACATTTTAATGTACAGTTTAATACTTATGTTGGCAACTCATGTCTTTGGTCTGTGCTCCGTGTGAAATGTCAGTTGTCACTTGTCAATAGAAATTCTCTTTGTCTTTGTTCGCTCTCTGTAACTTGATGTGCAGAATAAACTGTATGCATTTTTCAAGTTGTTTAATATATATTTTCACCAACCTAGAAAATATTATCAAATGTTTAATTAATAATATTATTATTTTGAATAATAGCAACACTAAGACTAAAAATATGGTTTCAAAACTTACGAGAAGGATCGTAAACATCCAAGAGTGACATCACGTAAATCGATAAAACGTTCAAATCAGTTTCTAATGCCTTTAAAGTCACAGTAATTCTATCACAGGGAATTAAACGTCCTCGTATATATTCGTTAAACATAGTTATCGATACGAATAGAAGTTGAAGTATCGAATAAATAACGCACACCGCTATCTCCTGCGCAGTCCGCCCACGCCTACCGAACCTTAGGGTTGCTAACTACATTGAGCAAATAAATATATAAAATGGCAACCCTGAAGTCAAGAAAAAGGCAATTTGAACTGTAAGGATTAATAAATGATAATGTACAAATGTTCGTCAAAAAATACGTAAAAGAAATGAAAGCCCTGTGGTTTGTCGCAAAATTAAAACTACCCACTTTAATTTTTGAAATCCTGTTCAGTTGACGTCGGAAGTCGACGCTTTATAAATTATGGTTGATACGAGTACTAATCATCTGTATCTTTTTGGTCTTGTTGCTATGCCGTGAATATAATATGTAGGGTAGGTTAACCAAAATAACATACCGAAGATAAGCCAAAATTAAAGATTTTCTTCACCCAAATTTAGTGAGGCATAGCTAAATTAAACAGACAAAACAGTTCCGTACGATACAAATTCGTATCAAAAGGGACAGGGGCTTCCCCGATCAAGGTTGCCGGTCCCTAAAAATATGTCATTGTAAAAGTGAAGGGACACGGAAGCGAGTGCAGAGGTGTTGGCTGACATTTACGCGACTTTTGACATTACAGCCGGCATCTAATTATTGTGGGCTGTCATATGATAGATATAACCAGTCCACATGAATGTCACTGATCCAATTAGATCCGTGTAAGTGACTTTCATTAGTAATTGTTGTCCTTATCTGATCCGCCATGCTTTGAAACGGTAGCGAAAGTAAGTTTAAAAAGGAGAGTGGGGATTATTCGTAGGTGTTTAATCAACTCTGAGAAAAAGAGGTGGTTTAGATTTTGCTCTTGACATTTCAGTGATATACTTATTTAAAAATAAATTAATTTGCATCAAAGGTAATTCAGAAATAGACCAAAGCACAAACCAAAACCTTAAAACTAGAAACTTCACACATCTATTTCTCTTACGATGTAGACTCACTAAAAAGTATATTTAAAAATTCTACGCTAGCTAAGGGTCAATTCAGATCGCAACGCATTGCATTTTTTAATTTATACTGAATATACTGACAGATTTCGTGAGCGCGAGACGTCTTGCAAATCTGTCAAGTCCATACTAATTTAGAGATGCATCTACGCGTCGCGTTGCTGTCTGAATTGGCCCTTACGGATTAAATAGGGGATCAATGTCTGTATGCAATGAGTATTATTTCATGTAAGCGTAGAAAAATGTAGTTTAACACAAATGAATTTTGTAACGGGTCATGCAAGTGCATAGTTGTGCTGCAATAAGATCATATCGACATCGTGTGCAGTGTCAGGTGACGACCACTACAAGTACTAGGAAGGGTGAGGGTTTGAACATGTTTGGGGTTTTCGTGGTCGGTGCGGTAAAGCCTGCGCTTTAGATGTCTAGAGAAAAAGTAATCTATAGTAATATTATAAAGTCGAGGAATTTGTTTGTATGAACACGCAAATCTCATGAAGAACTAGATCGATTTTTGTGTAATTTGGCACAGATGTTATAGAGTAAAGAGAGCGTCCATGGCCTATTGGGTAGACCTTTGATTTTGGTTTGATCCCGGGTGGAGGCGTGTACCAATGAGACATTTTCTGATCTCAAGTACACAACACGGACGCTCGTACGGTGAAGGAAAACATCGTGAGGAAACCCACACATAGTTGGTCCCAGACGTATTGACTAGTTCTTTCCTCTGGACTAGGCCGACTATGTTGCAATAATGCTGTATGTACTTGGGCAACCATACGAGCTTTTAAAAATCTTGTCCCAGGCACTAAGGTATTTGAAGAGTGGTTACTTCGCTCTGAAAATACTGTATAAATCTATATATATATATATATATATATATATATATATATATATATATATATACAGCCGAACATATAACCTCCTCGTTTTTTGGAAGTCGGTTAAAAAAACTAGGCCTTTGAATCCGTTGTGGGTGATTTATATATATATATATATATATATATATATATATATATATATATATATATATATATATATATATATATATATATATATATATATATATATATATATACAATATACACATATATATATATATATATGTGTATGTTCAACGATTACTCCGCCGTTTGTGAACCGATTTTCGAAATTTTTGTTTTGTTGTATTAGGTTTCACTCCAATTTTTTTATTATTAAATAAGGGGGCAAACGAGCAAACGGGTCACCTGATGGTAAGCAACTACCGTCGCCCATGGACACTCGCAACATCAGAAGAGCTGCAGGTGCGTTGCCGGCCTTTTAAGAGGGAATACGCTCTTTTCTTGAAGGTTTGCAGGTCGCATAGGTCCGGAAATACTGCTGGTGACAGTTCGTTCCAGAGTTTTACAGTGCGCGGCAGAAAGTTACGCGAAAAACGCACTGTGGAAGACTGCCACTCATCAAGGTGATGAGGATGGTATGTTTTTCGCGTGGGACGATGGCGAAAAGTTGCCGGTGGTATGATTCCGAACAATTCCTCACAGCACTCCCCGTGATACAACCGATAGAGGATGCAGAGTGAAGCTACATCTCGGCGTAATTCCAAGGGGTCCAAGCTGTTTAAAACACTATGGCAGTCAACAATTCGAGCGGCCCTTCGTTGGATACGATCCAGAGGGAGCAGTTGGTATTTAGGCGCCCTGCCCAGAGATGAGATCAATATTCCATATGAGGCCGAACCTGCGCCTTGTAGAGTTGTAAGCGTTGGTCCGGACTGAAGTACTGTCTCGCTCTGTTAAGAACACCAAGTTTCTTCGAGGCTAATTTGGCCTTACCCTCTAGATGATATCGGAACTGGACTTCGCTCGATATGTTGACGCCAAGTATCTCAATGCTAGGGGAGATGGTTAAAGATGTGCCCTCGAAACGAGGATATACGACCATTGGTGACTTTTTAGTGGTGAACGCGCAGACTTGTGTCTTGGCGGGGTTGAATTGGACCAAATTACGTCTACCCCATTCAGAGACCTTCTCCAATGAATTCTCCACCTTAGACACAAGTTCGTTTCGACTCTCAGTGACATTTTGCCGAGAAATATTGGGGGAGCCGGTATATACAGCATCACCTGTACTATCATCCGCATAGCAATGAATGCCGTTGGTCTGTAACATGTCATTGATATGCAGTATGAATAGAGTAGGCGATAGCACACAGCCCTGAGGGACACTAGCATCAACAGACTAAGTTTCCGAGCATTCGACGTCAACTACGACCTTAATGCTTCTATCTGCTAAGAAACTAGTGACCCACTTACATAATTTCTCGGGCAGCCCGTATGATGGAAGCTTTGATAGCAGTGCTTTATGTCAAACCCGATCAAAGGCCTTCGCAATGTCCAAACTAACAGCCAAAGGGAGAGGCCCTTCGACTCAATTGCCTGAGCCCAACGATGAGTCAGGTACGCCAAGAGCACCAGCCGAGCGACCCTTGCGGAACCCGTATTGTTTGTCGCTAAGTAATCCCTGGCCGTCCAAGTATCGAAGAAGCTGGCTATTGATAATGGATTCCATTATCTTCGAGAAGAGAGAGGTTATAGCGATTGGTCTGTAGTTGGAAGGATTTGAGCGATCACCTTTTTTGGGGATCGGGTGCACCAAGGCTGTCTTCCAGGAAGCCGGGACGATGCCAGTGGAATAGGAGAGCCGAAAAAGACACGCCAAGACCGGAGCCAACTCTGGAGCACACTTTTTCAACACAATAGGCGGGATTCCGTCAGGCCCACTCGACTTTTGGATATCAAGGGAACGGAGGGCTTTTCGCACTGAGCGCTGATGAAACCGAATATCCGACATGATGCTCGTGCATCGCGATATGGTCGGCGGTTTCTGCCCCCCGTCATCCAGGGTCGAGTTTGACGCAAAGAGCTTGCCCAGAAGATCGGCTTTGTATTTTGCGTCCTGGGCCAATGATCCATTTCCTACGTGTAGGGATGGTAGGGTTGGCTTGCAGAAATTTCCTTCAATAGCTTTGGCCAGACACCAGAATGCACGGGTTCCCGAGGGGAGGCGCTCAAGTCTCTTGCCAATTCTATTGACGTGCTGTTGTTTTGCCCGAGTAATCTCTTTCTTGAGGGACCTGGAGGCAAGGTTGTACTCCTTTTTATACGTGCTGGTATTTAAATCCCGAGCAGACACTGCGTTAGCCCAGGATTGGTAAGCCTCCTGCTTCCGGCGAGAAGCTTTTTTGGGGGATGAACCAAACCAGGGACGAAATCTGCCGCCAGTTGGCACTACAGAGGACGGAATGAAAAGTTCCATCCCCTGCATCACCACATCGGCAACAGAGTTGGCAGTGTTGTCGGGATCATCCGGCGAGAAGCACACGTGCCCCCAAGGATAGGATGCAAAAAACGACCGCATCCTATCCCAGTCCGCTGACTTGTAGTGCCACACAAGATGGTATTTAACAGCACGCTGTCTTAGCACCGTCGTAAGTGGCACAGAACTCCTAACAAGGCAATGATCCGATGAACCAAGTGGTGCGGTTACGGACATTTGGTAGCCTTCAGGATTTGAAGTCAGCAGGAGGTCCAACAAGGAAGGATTTTGACCACCCACATCTGGGATTCGCGTAGGCGTAGTAACCAGTTGTGTCAAGTCGTTCGCAAGGGCAAAGTTGCAGACAGATCTCCCCGCATGATCAGTTTTACTGGAATTGAGCCAGTCGGCGTGGTGGGTATTAAAGTCGCCAAGTATTATGATCTCTGCGGATGGGATCTGCTGCTGCACAAAATCTGAAGCAGCTTGCAGGTGCTCCAAGAGTCGGTCCGTCTCGGGGTCACCACTATGGGACCTATATAGGCACGCATAGACGCGAGGGTGGTCGTCGCAATCTATGCGGAGCCATAAGGTGGACAGGTCCATGACCTCAAGATTGCTGAGGCGGCGAGAGCTGATATCATCTCTGAGATACACACACACTCCAGCTTTGGGTAAAAAGGAGTGCTCGAGATAATACCCAGGGTGGGAAAGGTATGATGTGTCACTCGGAGATGATATCTGTGTTTTGGTTAAAAAGAGCAAAGCCGGCTTTGCCGTCTCTAAGTGGTAATGGACGGCATTAAGGTTGGAGTGTAATCCCCTGATATTACAAAAGCCCATGTTTAATATCGAGGGGGGTGCCTTTTTGTGTTTGCTCTTGCCCCGAGCAGATTGGAGCGCAGTTTTGCCCTCCCCAGAATACGAGGGGCAGCCTGGACGTCCACGTTCAGTTCCAGGGATGCTGAGCATGGACGTCCAGAGAAGGATTCTCCAACGCAGTTGGTACCCTCCTGGGGTAACAAATTGCTTTTCAACTACGGCATTTCTAGGGGGGTAGGGGATTGGGCCTCCGGTAAACTCACTCACTCGGCGAAACACAGCGCAAGCGCTGTTTCACGCCGGTTTTCTGTGAGGCCGTGGTATTTCTCCGGTCGAGCCGGCCCATTCGTGCCAAAGCATGGCTCTCCCACGGACAAATACCGGCGTTCAGCCACCCCTCCCGTGTCACCGTGAAAAAATCTCACGATGGCACGGGGGAGGTGCCCAGGGACACGACGTGGATATGTTCACAAAAGTGGTGACCTGATGATGGGATCCATGAGTAATCGAGGGAACTCCTCGAAATTTATATGGAAACATATGGTGATTTTGGTTTTATGAGAAGCATCCTAAGCATATGCTACCAAAACGCAAGATTTTGCACCGAGGTATACTATGGTTCCGAAGATACTAAGAGAACTCCGGATTTCTTATAGATACAAGTTTGGGAAGTTAGGCGCTGTTTTAAGAACTGAAAGCATATGCTACTATACAAATTACATTCATCATCATCATCATCATTATCATCATCATTACCACGTCAGGGTCACTAATCTCACCAAATTCAACCTTATCTCCAGAGCATAAGGCACACATTTGACATTACTTCTGAGAAGTTAAAGTTGCTTCGATAATGTAACATTCTGTCTCACTTCGCCGAGATATTCTGGAAAACAACCTAATTTCAAGCTTTTGCATTGCGTTTAGCGTTCATAGTACAATAACTGTCGTCTCGCATATCTGCCAGGGCTGTCAAGCGAGCGGCGCGGCGGCGCGGCGGCGCGGCGGCGCGGGCGCGGGCCGGGTACCGTACTATGTGCGCTGCATGTGCGACAAGTCGAGCGAATGCCAGCCTATTGAAACTGATCCGGTGACCGGCTACTTAGCACGTCACACGTGTTCACTTCGATTTTTTAAAATGTATTGTTTAAAATTATCTGCAGGCTGCAGCTGATATTATATTTTGTAAGTGTGACTGTAACAAGATACCTACGTAGAATAATATACAGGTGTATTATTCTACGTATAGTACGCGATGGTTTACTAGGTAACTAAAAAGAGTGAAATTATTATTTTTAACAAAAAATTAAAACCGACTTCCAAGGTAAAAACAATAATAACATCCTTATAATATGAACTAAAAAGTATTAAATAATTATTCCTATCTAATAGTGCCTTTTTCCGAATTCGGCTAAAACTCAACTATTTCTGTACTCAATCTTCATCATTTTGAAGTCGGTGCCAGTTCCAAAAGTTTCAAATATTCTGTCAGAGAACTGAAGATTCATCTGGTACCACTGGAAAAAGGCACTATTAGATAGGAATAATTATTTAATACTTTTTAGTTAATATTATAAGGATGCTATTATTGTTTTTACCTTGGAAGTCGGTTTTAATTTTTTGTTAAAAATAATAATAGAGTAAAGTACTGGATAGGATAAGCGTTACTTTTTCGCGGGAAAATGTATAGTTCCCGAGTAATTGCTTTTTAAACAAGCAGAGACGTGTGGAACTTCTAGTTTTAAATATGTATAAAACATGAAAAGAAATAATTTTAATAACGAGTACTCTAAAACTAGAACAGCTTTTTATTGAAACTAAAAAATAGACTAAATACTATGTTAATAAATATTAAAAATCTAGAATAAAATATTACATTGATTTAATTTACACCTCTTAAACCAGAAGTCGAAAGCAATTAAACAAATCTAACCTTACATTAATTAAGCGTTTCAAAATCTTTGCCGTTGATTAGTTGAAATATTGTCGAATTAAAAAGCTAACCTGGTAGCAATTACCTTAAAAATTATGTTAATACATGCAATTATTAATAATAATACGACCACCTGCGAGATTGCGATGGTGGTTGGTTATCATCAATATCAGGCCTTCGTCTAGTTTTAAAATTGGGATAATCTTATACTCTATATCCCCATGGAATAGTCCTGAAGAGTTTAAAGCTGAAAGGCAGAGATTCGCTGGTCTTAATACAGTGTAACATTACTGTATTTTTATATTGTAGAATATAATAATTTTAAATATCAACAATCTTAACATACTTAACGTACGTACATGAATTCTGTTCCATTTATATTCGTTATCAAGTACCAATGAATCTGCTCCAACAACTATATAACAAAGATCAGCCTGTATAACAGAATATCGATTACTGTCAGCCCAGTATCCCCTCGACAATAGAATGTCATTTGACAATTTATTGTGTCAAGCGGTCGACACATTCGCGCCCACGCGCCCGGCACCCGCGACTTTTTGTGCCATCAAAATTCCGTATGTGTCACTGTCGATATCTGTATCGAAAAAGACCTTGATAAGTTATATAGGTGTAAACAAATCGTAAATTTAAAAACTGTATCGATTTTCATGTGGTTTACTGCCGTGATAAGGGTACGCATAAATAAACCAAGATTTCGTTTTACTACGGAAAGTGAGCCTTTGAATGAACCGGTCATAACTTTTGTATATCTTATCCACGAGTTAATATATATTAATATCGAGAACATAAGGTATAAATTAAGAAGTTTAATTATTCAAGTCGTAAAAGATATATTAATAATTCTTTCTAATAAAATAGTGATTTGTTTGTATAGATAACGTGGAGTTGGTTTGGGAACAAATACCAGTTTTTTATGACCTCTTTGCAGGTATTTGTCTTGTGTTTGACAGTTCTGGTTGCGGTCAAGCAAAGGTTTTTGGCCTGAATTAGAATTATCAATTTGAAAAGGTCAAAGACTTGTACTTTGAGAAATCATTGCAATGTCACTAATATACAAATACTATGCTGGAAATCACAAAAGAGGTTGTTCTAATAAGCCGTGCTTATTAATACAATAATAGTATACTGTCCATGTCATCATTTTGAAAAAAAAAAATGTTGAACCTCCCTCCAAGCTCGAAGATCTTAATTTAAAAGAAGGTCTAATTAATATTTGACCTTCTTTTTAATTAATTAATCAGTATATTTACTGAAATGAAAATAGTAAATACTAGATGACGCCCGCTACTTTCTTGCGCCAAAATTTATTTATCACGTGAGAACCGTATTTTTTTTTTGGAATAAAAAGTATCCTTTGCCCTTTCCCGGGACTCAAAGTATTTTCCTACCAAGTTTCAGCGAAATCGGTTCATCGGCTAGGGCTTGAAGAGGTAACAGACAGACACACTTTTGCATTTATAATATTAAAAGTTTATTAAGGATTAATATTTAGTACAAACTACTAGCTCGCATCTACGGTATAGTCTAAGAGGCAAGTGGAGTGTAATCAATAATTATCACGAGACGAAAACCGCTCCAGTTGCTGTCGCACGACCTGATCTGTTACTAGTGGCCGGGGTTTGTTCCACTGGGTTCTGGACCGGAATGTTTTGATAAAAATAATAATATATTTTTATTAACATATTATTCATTCCTATTTTGTAATGAAAACAGTAGTAGAACTAAGCTAAAAACTAGTTCTCTTAAATCAATCACATTTTTTACATTCAAATAATTTTGAATGTAAAAAATTGCAAACTCAGCACAAAGACTAAACATTAGTACTTTCAGATTATCATTATAATATCATACTGGATAAAAGCCGAGCGTTGTGAGGTTTCGCGTCGTTTTTCTGCATATTTTAATAGTTATAACCAAAACTTGACTGACCGATGATAACACGTCACTAATATAAATAAAAATTACTATGTTAAAGCACAAATACATAGGCATGATGATTTTTCCGTAAAATTTAGTGTACCACAAAAGTGCTCAGGATGTAGGATATATTATAATACTTGGGCTCGCTTCGCTGGTCCTGATTATTTAGTCTTTCTATTTATTACTTATTTCAAAACCATTAATTTGATTTTCTTTTTTACATAATTTTTATAAAGAGCACCAAATGGAGCGCACCAGCGGTAGTGGCGTGGCGTGGTGGTGTGCGTGCGGGGACAGTGACCGGGCTATCGGAGATCGCAGCCTCCGACCGGCCAGATACCGAAAGATGGGCCAGGCACGGACTCTGTGTTGCGTTATTAAAGTAGTTTTCTTTTCAAATATTTTATTATTATTATAAGCCTAAACTCTCCCACTGCTGGGCAAAGGCCTCCCCCAAATATATTTCTCTCTCCTGCACCACCCTGGCCAGCCTGGTATGCCACCAGCTCATCACGCCATCTTTTTCCAGGCCGGCCTCGGCGACGGCATCCGTCGTCGGGTTCCCACTCTGTTGAGATCCTCGCCCAGCGGTCGGAATGCATACGACCAACGTGACCCGCCCAATCCCATTTTAGCTTGGCAGCTTACAATTAGTCAAATCATCCGGAGAAATTAGGGACATAAAAGCCTAATTGTAATAAATTAAACGTGTCTTACACAATGCATAATATTATAATAATTCAAGACGTGAGTGGAAGAATAAGGTAAGTAACATGAAAAAACTTCCCGTTTTTTGCTTAAATGGAGGCTTTAGGGCCGGAAAAATAATTTGAAATAGAAAAGCTGTGGATTATATGTGTAGCCAGATATATTAGCTAGGTTATGAAGAAGAGAAGTTACAAGTTATATGAAAATAATAAGGGAAAAAATTAGTTATTGTCTGTATGTTACAAAATGTTACTTGTTCGATTCTACCACTCACGTCTTCTAATATAGTTGTAGCTCTTAAATGAGTTGACACATTGGAATGCAAGTTTAAAGTATAACTGATGTTAAGTAAAAATCTGTATTAATATAATAAGTGATAACAGAATATGCCATAATTATAGTTCTCTACAGATTTAATATTATTAAATTGATTGAGTACGGTAATAAGATGTATTTTTAAATTTTTAGGTTTAGGGCAGCAGTACTTTTCCATGTGAAACACTAGTTCGGTTTTTATCGATGCCGATATTACAAAAAATTAAACTGATTAATTTGATACGTTCACTTTTTGAGAGGATATAATATTCATTAGTAATTTCATACATAAAAAAGTGAACTCTGCGTGGAATCCGTCCCTGTCTTAACCTTTAGCTCGGGGCGATCGTATATAAAAATAAAAGAAGTCGCGTTAATAACGTATTTTTAGTACCCGTCGCGTACCCACCACGGTACTCGGCGCACCCGGCATGGTACCACCGTGGTACCCACCGCTACCGCAGGTGCGTTGCCCTCCCCCCACCACTCCCACTCCCGCCCACCGCGCGCGTCTAAATATTTTGATAATTACTGCGCTGTTGGAGAGTTTAAAGTTAGGCTGTATAGAGAGGTTTGACATCTGATCTTTACATTACTTCAGTGTAGAGAAGTAAGCATTTAAACTTTTTTAAATGCACAAAAAATATGTTGGTTGAAATAGGTGTAATGTATCAGAAAACATCTATTTTATTGTATAAATATTGTAACCAGTTGCAATAAAAAGTATTTAGTATCTGGTTTTCAGTGTAGGGATGGAAGCTTTTAAAATTGAAAGTAAATAAAAAATTTATTAATAAAACTGTTATTCATAATAATTATTGTAGCGTATCAAAGTATTTTGTCGTAAAATAGGTTTTATGTAATCCGTTGCCATCAGAAGTATTAAGTAACGCTGTTTGATTTTATGTAGGGGTGACGCGCTGCGCGTTGAAATCTTTTCTATGACTTTATAATTTTTTCCTTGCGTTCATATAAAAACATAAATTAAGAAAATGTGTTCAGTAATTTAGGCTTAACAATAACTTTTAAAGTCATATATTCATACTACTATTGTAAATCGATCTGTCTCTTACCTTTAAGTACAGTAACGATTTTGATCGAATTTTTGTGTAGAGACATTTTAATTCCAGTAGCGCTAGCACGGGGACCAGCGGAAATGCGAAAGTATGGACAAACTGTGGAAATAAACCTAAGGTGCCGTTCCGATCTTTTTTCGTTCCGAAAAATTCAATTAAAATGCCATTTTATGACAGACTATAGTTACAAATTGTGGAGATAAACATCCCAACAAACAGACTAACCTTATAAAATTAACTCAATAAGGTCTAAACTATACTATACTTGTTATAAAAGAGCATTCATTATGCCAATGTTACTTATAATGGCACACTATTAGGAAATTTGGCTAATATTACCTTTATTCTTATAATTTGGTTGGGTAAACGTTAATAACTCTAATTTATACGGCAACCACAAGGCTTCGAAATATGTTCATCTTATAGTGGCTATTTACATTGTTTTTAGCCTTATAATATTCAAAGACATATAAAAGCTTTTAACCCTTCAATCTCTTCTTCAATTCAAAAAAAAATGGCGCCCGGCCCTTACCCCCTTTTTACAAATAATATAATATTTTTACATCCAAACCATATTTTATGTTTTTGTAAAGAATTTTTTAATATCTAATAAATTTTCTATCTATCAAGCCATCATAATATAGTATTTAGTCTGATTTAATATTCTTTTCAGAAGTATATATTTTGAAAAATGTTTTTCTGAATATTTCACATGAAATAAATGAATATTTTGTTATGTTCTCGACGACGGAACCCTAGAAACAATAGTCTATTATTCAATTTATCGTCACAGGTTGAGATGTTTACAAAAACAGGTCATAAATGTCACACTAAAAAATGCGTTTCGTATTACCCACAAGCAAACATCGTCATTAGGGCTTTACAAATAAAGTTCAAAATGGCCGCGGCCGGCAGAATATGGTCGTTACCTGCGAACTTTGAAGTGAACTTTGAACTCTGTTTTAGAATCGTAAGAAATACTATCGATATAAAAAGTCTTGTAGACCTTTTGTTATAACTTCTTGAAGCGTTTTACGTCATTAATTTACAAATATATGAAGCAAATTCCGTTCAAAACACTTATAACATACACAAGTGTTTTCTCAACTTTCACAAGTTATTACGAAGTATTTCTTGCAAATGATTATCTAAAATTACGTAATATTAGTAAAGTAAACTATTTTACTACTTACATTCGTTAAATCCATCAATTATTTCACACAAATTACACAAATGTTACACAACATGGCAGAACACACACGAAAAAATTCACGATTTTCAAATGACTGAAAAATATTCGTCGACCACAGATTGTATAATATTTTGCATTCAGAATGTGGCAAATGTATCATAGATCGTAACTAACCAAACTTCTTCATACAAAAGTAGTCTCTAAATCGACGTAATACGTATCTCGATCGAATGAAAGAGCGCGGCCACATACGGCCGCTTGGGTCTTGACGGAATAGCTGCGTTTAGATAGCGCGGCCGGATCCGGCCGCTTGGGGATTGAGAGGTTAATATGGTCAATTATTCTTATAAAAGTAATGCACAAGGTACTAATAATGCTTTTAACTTATAGGGGCATTTAATAAGACATCTATCCAACAAACGAATGCTAACATTTTATATGACCTTAACAAGGATGAAAGCAATCCACATTCCCTAAAACAGTGTTTATAAAGATATTATTCTCTTTAAGGTTACATTAAAATGCTTTACATAACTAAATTCGCCATTTTAAACGTACAACAGATTGTGTGAATTTCTTGCGGAGCGGAATGATCGGCCAAGTGCGAGTCGGACCTGTGCACGAAGGGTTCCGTACTTTCATAGAACAAAAAAAGGCCAAATTTTTTTTAATTTTTTAGGCCTTTGTGTAAATTTCAGGTGCCTACCTGTTACCATTATTGACAAGCAATAAAAGCGAAAAAAACATGTTTGCTGTAAAGGAGCCCCCTTAGATATCATATGTATTAATTTTATTCTTTTTTATGTATTCGTTGTTATAGTGGCAATAAATGCATACAATCCCGACAAATTTCAAAATCGTAGCTATTGCGGTTCTTGAAATACAGCCTGGAGACAGACAGATAGACAGACAGGCGGACAGATAACGAAGTCTTAGTAATAGGGTCCCGTTTTACCCTTTGGGCACGGAACCCTAAAAAGGGATTCAAAACTGTGGAAGAAGTTGAAAAGGAGCGATGGTTACAGAAGAAAAGTAAAAAATAAAACAATTAATTTGATAATCACGTATTTTTAATAATATTTCAAACTTAAAATTAGTGCGCAAAAGTGAGCTAAAGTATCCTTATAAAGAGGTCTCTTTCGGCCAACCCAACTACAGTGGAAAAAAAAATATTTTTATATATAATATACGGGAATAACACTAGCTAGGTGCGATTTTGTTAGTGTGAAAGGAATCCTAACGATATGTAAAATGGCGATATCATAAGAAACAATTATTGATGCCGTTATAAAGTCTTTACTCTCATAGACTCCTTAAAGACGATGTGTGAATCCTGTTGTTCTTTTAAAAGCACTGTATATAACTTTACTAAATAATTAATGACGTTTTTAACACAAAAACAGCTTAAATTCAAGGGCGAGTTGATACCAAAACACACAGCGTATCACATTTTATCATGCATTTTAATTCCCATACACTTTTCACTATAAACGCGCACTAAATCAGGTAAATAAACTATACATAAAATAATGACTTATCGTTTACTTGATAGTAAAATGGCTGACGTTACTATTTCTTCTCCAAGCTGTTGCGAAAATGTAAATCACTTATGACGGCAAAAAGGGCAAACGGAGTTTAACTCCCTTGTATCGGACAATAATATAACACGTTTAAGGGTGGTCGCCCGTATTAACGCTTTCTATATGTTTCTTATAAGTTGAAGTACCTTGTTCTTGGTCAATATACAACACGTATAAGGAAAAAAGCGGACAATAAAGCAACTGTAAGGAGGATATAAGGTTATTATCCTTATAAATTGTGCCCAAAGGCACCCTTATTAGCGATAATACGACTCCTATAAGAATATTATTTTTGGCTATATAAGCCACTACAAGAGCAATTTTTGTTAGTTGGGTTAAGGTGCCGTTCCGATCTTTTTTAGTTCCGAAAAATTCAATTAAAATGCCACTTTATGACAGACTATAGTCCTAAAAATTGAATTAATATCCTACATTATGACATATACTATAGTCTGTCATAAAGTGGCATTTTAATTAAATTTTTGTCAGTCGCGATTAGCCGCGGTAAAGATCGGAACGGCACCTTAGGTTTATTTCCACAGTTTGTCCATACTTTCGCATTTCCGCTGGTCGCCGTGCTAGCGCTACTGGACAGGATATTTTGTGCCTCAATTTTTTTTTAACAATGTAACGGGAAACGTGTACTAGATTGTGTAAACAAATATGTGTTTTCTTTTATCTAAAAAATTAACAGTTATATTAACATCATAATTCTAAGCATATTACTCGATATTTTGAAACAAAATGTTTCCTTTACGTATTATTACAGTTAATATCCTCAATAACTCGCACATGGTCAAAATGTAATACTATTGTCACAATATAAATAATATACAGTAAAGCAACTTCATATAAGATCACTTTAATGGATCGATTTTGTATTGCCATAATTTTAGATAAATCGTAGTATCAAAATAATGCACACTCGCTTTTGTATATAGGATAAAATTGTCTCTACGTTGAGCAATTTCATTTCAAGGACTTACCTGAGTTAGACTACTGTGTGGTGTATTGTACTGTAGCTCATTGCTGCTACAATTAGAATATTTTTATGAAATGTCACTGGTTTGCCTTACGACAGATTAAGATAATGTTAGATTTGAAAGTGTAATTAGTAAAGGTCAATCAGGATAATGCTTTTTATGGCCGTGGAAAAATGTCACTTAGATTAGGTAACTTAAATATGTGACTTGTACAATATTTGTGTTAACTGTCTTAATTTAAGTACTTAATTTAAGAAGTAACTTGTAAGTGTTACAACTAATTTTTGGACAGTTCTACAGGGTGTAACAAAACCGCAAAGTAGCAGCGCCGAAAGACTAATTTTTTTTCTACTTTTGTATGGGCAAGGGGAAACTCGTAACGTGACGAGATTCTCCATACAAAAGTATTTTTTTTTTGTCTTTCAGCGCTGCTACTTTCACAGTGAACTCTCTACAAGGAACACGTACACACCCTAAAGTATTATTACTTAGTTTTGTTACACCCTGAATAGATCAAACACATAACCGCGTTGCGGCACCGCAATGCAGAAATCAACGGAGTATTTTTATATTATGAGCTTAGGATGATTTTACCGGCGATTTCGGCGGTGCGGTGCCGAGACGCGGTTATATTGACGTGTTTCGAACCTATGTGCGGCTGTGCATACAAATTACTAATGTGAAGAAGATGAATATTCAAAATTAACTAAATCCTTGTTTTTGTGTCGTTGAAATTATATAACATTTAAAAAATATATAAAAATTATATAGGTACTATTTGAGAAGATAAAGAGATCTTATAATTTTTAAATCTTTTTTATACAGTATTGGAGAAAACTATTTTTTGATAGAGTATTTTTGTTTTGTACCATCGAGGAAATTGATTCCTAGGCAGTTGACGGACCTACGTTATTTGGTCGGCTCATGTCAATTTAATGTTAGCTGTGATTGGTCTGAAGGGTTTCACGTAACACGACCAAATTACTTAGGTCCACCATCTGTCTAAGATTCAACTTCTCTGATAGTACAAGGAGTTTTGTTTTGACGAAGACATTACGAAGGTTCCATTATGAAATGAATTCTACAACCATTTCACATAAGCTATCATAACACAACTATACGAGCACTTACCGGCCAACAATTACTGTAACCACTGAACATATTGCACCGATAAAGCCGCGTGCACACCGCCACATAAACAAGCGCGTTTAATTGAAAACATTTACTATGTGCAAACTGTTATAGCGCCATTAATAAGGCCCCGTTCATACGGGGATTAAATGAAAATTAATTTAAGATGAACTTGGAAAAGGATGGTACATCTCAGCAAGTGACCTGAGGTCATCATATTATTAGTACCAGAGCAAAGAATAACTCGATACTTAATCTTATATGTATATACCAAATTTTATATGCATGTTCAGTAGGTCTGAGAATCGGCTACTGCCTACTTTTTATATTGATAAGTGTATTTGTTGAATAAATAATAGTAAATTATTACAACTCGAGACTGACGGCGACCATTGTTTGGTCGACGGGATAGCGATGGACGTTGCCATGGTGCCATACTTATTTAGTCACTTCAATAAAATAATATGGGCGAAATACTTTATATGGCAAAACAACGTTTGCCAGGACAGCTAGTATCATATATTATAGCTAAGTGTAGTTGTTTTTGGATAGAAGCAAGTCATCAGAAAAATTCTAATGATTCTCTTCATAATACTTGGCGTGAACAGACTATAACAAAAGTCATATACGCTATTCTTCTTACTATATAAGTTACGTTATGTCCACGCTTAGCAGGTGGTAATTGTCAAAGCGTATAAAGCGCTAGTGGTTCTAAAATATTTTGATTGCGGTTCAAAATGATATGACACGTCAAAACTAATTGTTTTTGTTGACGTTTTTTGTCGACAGCTTGTACTATGTTGCTATTATGCCATGGTCATGATAGATACAAAAAGATAGCGTGTTCAATAGCAAATATGATTTTATAAAGCAGAACTAGGTGGTTTGACATCTATAAATTGACGGTCTTACCACAAAAGATCTAAACATCTATTGAACAGTTATTTTGAGATCATTATGTACTGAATTTTTCTCTAATCAACTGTGTTGAAACAACAGGTGTAGACCGTGATATTTTAAACTGTGAAGTTAGAAACAAAAATATGGTATAGAATTTGACATATAACGCATTGCAAGTAACATGGTGATTGAGGTGCCTTACTATAATACGTCTTATTATATTCATTTTGTTCTGATTCCGCCTTCAAAATTGTCCAATGCAAATTGACTAAGTAAGGGTACAGCGTTTAAGTGACAATGTTAAATTCGTAGTTATGTGTCGTGATAGGTTTTTTGCACTGCACGATTATGTACTCAAAATATTTAATACATATTTTGGTTTTTGGTTCTATTTCGAACACGAAACAACACTTGTGCTTATGTAGATAAAGTAAGTTATATTATACTAGCTGTTCCGGCAAACGTTGCTTTGCCATAATACAATAAAGTATTTCGCCCATATTAAGTATTTTATTGAAGTGACTAATTAAGTATGTCGCCATGGCAACGTCGATCGCTATCCCGTCGCACAAACAATGGTCGCCGTCAGTCTCAGGTTGTAATAATTTACTATTATTTATTCAACAAATGCATTTATCAATATATAAAGTACCCAGTAGCCGATTCTCAGACCTACTGAATATGCATATAAAATTAGGTAAAAATCAGTAAAGCCGTTTCGGAGGAGTTCGCGGACTAACATTGTGACACGAGAATTTTATATATAAGATTAATATTAAATAAAGGCTACATTTAAAAAAAATGCTTGTTCTATAAGATTTAGTATCAGTTCAGCGGTTTCAGTGTGAAAACGTAACGGGGCAACTTTCGCATTTATAAGGGTGTTAAAGTGAGATTAATACGTCAGAGAGCCGACAGGCGGAAAGCCAAGGGATTAGTGCGTTTAGCTATGTTACCCTAGTTGATACAAGATTGATCTTTAAGCCGTTGCAATAAAGGTTCTGATGGAGGTAGTATAATTGTGAACGGTCGGCGCAGGGCGATTTGCATGTTATCTGGCCGCCAATTAATTTTACACCATTTCGCTATTAATTGAACTCAATTTACACTAACGGTCTATTTAAATATACAATTGCGCTTTCTACATTGTAAAGAAACTGTCTGCCATTATTCTGATACATTTTTAACCTCTGACCAAATAAATACTACATTACGCACCTAGGGCAGGAAAATAAGAAATGTTTCAGATCACATGTAATTGTTGGCCGGGGTCAACAAACAAGTGATTTGAGGCTTTCTTATTTGCTGCCCATGGTACGTATACTATTTTTGTCATCGACGGAGGCGGAAAACGGCAATATCGGTAAGCGCAGCGGGAAGAAAGTTGACTTTTTCCGCCCGGAGCTGAGAAAAAGACTTTTTATTTGGTCTGAGTTCTCAACTCTAAAATTGTTTAAAGTCTAACTCCTAAGTAAAATGTGAAAAATACGTACGACGTGCGAGTGAAACAAAATACAATAAAAATGAGAATAAACTATGGATTTATCATTTAAAAGTTGTTGCTGTTCTGTTATTTAATAGTGTCATACTTTCCTTTGATACAAAGTAAATGTATCAAATGTGTTACCAGTGGTGCAGGCGAAGGGCTCCTAGGAGTTCCTATCAAGTTATTATTAGTTTTACTTACCTTCAAAGGTCGTCTTTTAACTTTCTAACTATGGCACAGGCTCAGGCTTGCCTCAAACGCAGGACAAGCCTCAGCCATTCCAAGATAATAAAAGTTTTTACCTGAAAAAAAAAAACATAAAATTAATTATTATTATTTCATTGTAACAAAATATACTTAGACATCTCAACATTAATACAACTTCAATGCAGTCCGGATCCTAATAAGCAGCAAATTGGTATTTTCGTATACAACAAAATAAAGACTAAGGCTGCGTTTCCACTAAAGCTGAGCGGAGCTGTGTTGCGAGGAATGTGTTTTTAAGAACAAGGAAGATGTCATGGCAATGTCATGTCAATGAAGCAATTCTATTGGTTATCAAAAACACATTCCTCGCAACACAGCTCCGCTCAGCTCTGGTGGAAAGACAGCCTAAATGAGAGATTTTTGAGTTTTCAGTAATCAGAACGCGTTTGATGTTTGTTGTACGTTTATTATACTGCGTCGAAACTATATCAGAACTTATTGTAAGTGTCTAAATACACTAGGCCGAAGTTATGCGGCGTAAATTACGTCCGCAATGTCAAACGCATACAAAATACGGACAGAACTGGACGGGTCGGTAATTTAAAATACATTGCGGGCGTAATCATGCGGAATCTACGCCGCGTAACTTCGGCCTAGTGTGCTTAGACACTAAAACTATTTAGCCGAGTCGACTGTATATCTAATTGATTAGCCTATTGACGATCTTTATTTTCAATTTCTTTCTTTTCGTACGTCACTTGACTTTTATTATTTTATTCCTAAGATACGAAGAATATCTCAATCAACTATCATTTCCAACGTGAACTTAATAACGCCCTCATCATCATTATATCGGCTAATAATAGAAACCACAGAACAAACAATAAAACAATGCCACCTGGTGTCGAAAAAACGAGGTTGCTTATATCATAATCGACAATTGCTAGGAAAATTGTCCGCAATCGTTGCCACAGTATAATCATATATAGTAGACCATCTGTAATGATCCCCCCGAAGCAGGCAAATACGCGTAGACGTGGATTTAGATATATTAATAAACTTTTTAACTAATACTGTCGAGTTACATGTGGAAAACTTAACACTAGCTCTAGTATTTTACCTATGCAACATTATTGCAGCTTTTTCCGTTTTTCGGTCCATCCGTATTCTATCAAACATTTTTATAATTTTAATGATAAAAATGCGTTTGGTATTTTATGTGAAAAACGTTTTGTAGTGAAATAGAAAATGATCTAACAAAAATGAATGTTGCATTGATATACGCTGCATTAAAATAGCAGAATTGAGATGCTCATATCTGTATTGGACACATTTAATTTCACCGATTCGGCTGAGTTACGCTACTGTACATTATATTGTGTGTTACAGAGAGAGCTGGAGGCTTAATACAGATAATTATCAAAAACAACACTCGTTACCCAACGTGGACGCGCCTGAGGCTGACAATAAGCCTTTATTTAGCTACCAGCTAGATAACCGCCTAATGTACCGGCTAATAACAGCCTTATGTTATATGAACAGTCTATATTATGTAGGGTAAATTTATATCGTTTTGAGACTTTGCAGAATGAAAATATTCTTGATTTTAAGCAACTTTTCCTATCGCAGCAAATCTCTTACTAGAAAAAACCCTTCGGCCGGCCTCGACGTCTTAGTGTGTGATATTTATTATTTTATTAAATTAATTTAAAATTTAATTGACTATGTACTGCTAGGAATCTACAAGAAATAAAATTGATTTAATCGTTTCAATACCTATTACTAAAAATATATCATAAAATGCACGTTTCTGGAAGCGTAATTTGATGTATCAAAAAGACTTCAACGGGTGGAAAGCTCAAAAATATTAACATTTACTAAGTTTTTAAAAGAACTTAATATAGACGTATATTACAACTAAAAAAATATATTGACAGAAAATATCGAGGCAAAAGGATGAAAAACATTTTACCAACATTTTGGTATATTTTGTACCAGTTTGACATTTGAAATACGGAAAATTTTGCCTATCAAATGTACGTAAGTTTTGAAATATTTAAACATTATATTCAAACATCACAAAATAGCGCATTTGTTTTTCATAAATGTAAGCTATTTAGTGGCAGCTCATCAAAAGCGGAACGCGAGCTAATGCGCTCGTTAGAGAACAGCCGTGTCCAAGCGCTATGTCACTTACCACGCTTACCATGTAGGATAAACTAGATGATCGCCCCTAAATATCATTATTATTGTGTTAAAATGATCTGGAGACAACGTCACGATAATGATAATATGCAGAGCCAATGATCATTTAGTTTGATGGTGGATTAAGAAAAATTATAGAAAACGTACACTGCTGAAAAGGCTGTCATTTTTAAAAAATGAGAAAAGACAAGCTAATTTTATAATACTATAGTCTAATATATTACAAAAATTTTTGAAGCTTTTGCAGGCTGTGATGTTGTGTGAATAAAAATTAAGATTTAAGTAAGTACGTACTTTCCATAATATCTAAAAATGGGTGCGTAATTTCAGTACCATCAAAAGGTAAAAAAGTAGTCTAAAAATACCTTTCGAAGACAAAGCCTCAAGGCTTCATGCAATAAACACAGTTATTATAAGCGAAAGTCGTTAAACCCGGCACACACGTGCCGAGCAAATTACGTATGTACTGGCGATTTGTGTGCGTTAGACATGGCCGATTAGGTGCGCACGCGCAGGGTGCCCGTGACGACAGACCTCGTTAGCGATTCGACAGGCGCAGTGTGAATGCACCTTTATTTGATACTGTCAATGTGTGATGCTAGCTTAACATTCCGTGGACGCCAATCTACTCGTTATAAAAGCATATAGAATGTATTCGCAATTTATAAACCAAGACCTAAGAAAGTATATCAAAACGATAGTACAAGAAAGTCATAAACTGGGTATAAAAAACTACGGATTTGCTTGCGTAAGATAGTCTTCCTGGCATATGATTATCTTCATGACGCCCGCAACTCCGTTGCGCCTAAATTCGTTTATCGCGCGGGAACCGTACATTTTTCTGGGATAGAAAGCATCCTATGTCCTTTTCCAGGACTCAAAGTATCTCCATGCCGAATTTCAGCAAAATCGGTTCAGCGGTTTAGGCGTGAGAGGTAACAGATAGACAGACAGACACTTTCACAATTATAATATGTAAAATATTATGTAGTATGGATCACAAACTTTGGTATTTTATAATATTTAGATAACGAATTTTTAAATATCTTTCTATAATCATAAGAAAAGAAGCAAAGCGCAAGCAAAATTAGCTTCGCATTTTACATAGGTTATTTTATAAAAATAGACTCTTATCCTGCTAATAATTTGTCTTAAAAATATTTGAGAATTTATCTACTTAAATATCTAAAGCAAGCTGCAAATCAATACCTAATCTGACCAAGAATCTGGATTGGGTCGAACTAAATACTTTACACTATGATAACAATCTCGGATTATAATGTCCTTATTACCATAATCTTAAGGCTCAATTTACCACGTTGTCATAAATTATGACCGTAATATTAACATATAGCGCCATGCGAAAACTGCCTACAATTTATAATTGGTTTTAGTGTTGTACCATATAAGTTTAACTTATCGATAAAATAAATACATCGTTATAAAATTAACGCTCATTTTCAAAACTCTAAGGGTATTTTAATAACATTGTATAGATGGGACTGTTATTGTCTGCCGAATTAATTTTACAACATATAAGACAAAGATGGCAACAAAGATAACTCTGTTGTTGTTGTTTGTTATTTGGATACGGTCAGAGGGCATGCGTCGCGGGCATGCCTCACGTTCGCTGTTGACTGCTGACGCATGCCCTTGATGAACAGAAAAAGGCACAGTGTGGATAAAGCTCAATCGAATTGAAATAAGGCGTATATCAAATAATAACTTAAAGAAAAACCATATTAAAAATTCTATTTTCCGTGTACCATTTAAGCATTGTGTTGTTGACTAGGAACTTTATAAATTGTGGTAATATAACGCAACATTGTTTTGCTCAGTAGGGGTGCCAACAAATAGAAAAGAAAGATATTTTTATCTCATACATGATAGGTAATTGATTAAAAAATTAAGGGAGTAAGAAAATCATATTTAATTTAACTTTATTAAAAAAATATGGTAGGTACTTTTATAAAAATAGTGAAATTTAATATTCAGGTTGTTGCAACTCTGTAAGTTAACAATTTTAAAACTAAGCACTAATAATTACGTGGACAGCTTTTTCGTAGTAAAGAAGGCCTAATTTTCTTCTCTTCTCTTAGTATATTCTATAAAATATGTGTAGTTTTATAATTATTTACGGCCAACCCTATATAAAATAATAGTGCCACGACAAACAGACATCTTAATAAAGCCGTAAGTGGGGCCATATTATGTCGAATTTACAACTATCGTCGGGGATATAAAAGTCGATATACATATAAATGTTTTATCGATACACGTTCTGCTCGTTACTGGCTCGATAATTTCTTTATTAAACACTGATCCAGTTTTTGTGTACTTTGTTGCGTGTGTGAGTGTTGTGTCATTAACGAATTAACGGGTCGATAAAATTTTAAGAAATTAAAATTTATCGTTAAAATTTTGTAAAATTAAATTTGTCGTTAAAATTTTGTAAAATTAAATTTTATTGTCGACAATAACTTATACTTAGGTATAAGGCTGAATTGCGATTGTAAAAATGTAAGAAAGTTAATATCACTAATTATTTTTGTTTTATTTTCAGGTTTTGTATGAAGACTGAGCAAAGCTTGCAAATTGTGACAATGGCAATGCAAGAATGTAAATCTATTTTATATTATATCTAATTATCTAGTAATTTGTAATACGTACTATGTACCTCTTAATTTTGTTTACAATTCGTATGTATCACCTCCAAAACAAGTACCTTCCTACCGCAAAAATTCAATTTCTGTACGTAGTTTCATAATTACATACTCCAGTTATCTCCATCAGATAAGTAAGCAGCGCAATCCAGAAGCGATGTTTAAAAAGCAATAAACTCGCTTCAATATCGTAAACAGCAAGTTTAAGTCTCGCCTTCAAAAAAAAAAAAAGAAAAAAGCAGAGCTGTCACTTTGTTAAAACCGCAGCCTTTTTAAAAATAAAAACACATCCGTATTTTCTGGGAACGAGATCAGCGGAGGTCACGAGAGTATTCGATATGGCTTCGACGTATAGAGTTTCGTGTTTTTTGGGTTTCACAGTATTCGCAGCTAAGTTCATAGCGTGTTCAAAGGTCAAGCTTGGTGTGGGTTTCTGTGACACCAAACTGGTGTATTTTATTTTAGTTTTTTTAATTATCGAACAACCATGTCCATACTTAAATACCAAATGCGAAAGCCTGACTGTCTGTCTGTCCATTAATGTGATTTCAATGATATCTGGTAGGGAGAAACTTTGATTCCCTGGAAAGGACATATGATATTTTTATCCTGGAAAAATGTACAATTCCCGCGTGGTAAACTAATTTCTAGTTACAATATTCTAACACGTGACTCAGTAGCTACAGCGCCTACAGCCTTGGAAGGTCGTAACGTAGCTAGATTTAGTTATTTGCCTATCTAATGATAAGGTAGATAAATAACTAAATCGTACCACGCCCGCTGATCGAAAACAATTCGAACAATTCTGACACGTACCACCGTGTAAATACCGTTCAGATTTGCATAAACGTATTGAAATTTGCAGCACTATCAATAGATGTTATGGTAATGCCGTACAAGTTCCGACAGGGCTGTATTAATAATTTAGTATTAAGGTCGAATTAAAATGAGCCCCGATGGCCTAGGGTCCATTTGTTCCAGTTATTTTAGAACAGTAAGTTAATGCAAAACTAGAGAAATTGTCATAACTTTGCATAATTGTATGCGGTAGCCCGTTTATTTCCAAGTTCTAACAAATGGTTTTTATTTATTATTTCTGCAAGCGATAACGCATTCTATTGTTGTTGTAAAATATTTTTGTTTATCGATATCGATAAAATTTTTGTACGTCATGTCTATTTATCGTCGAAGTCATCGCGTTATGTTGGGGTCACCAATGTAGGAATAGATGACACAAAGAAAATCTTCCAATTGAGCGAGGAATAGTATGCTTGGTCAAGCCGAAGCTAGTAGCTACATCGATTACAGCTGTCGTATATAAGCCACCGTATTTAAAAAAAAAAACTTCTATAGCGTGATGCAGGATTCTAGTGCTAGTCAATTCGCCAAACTAAGTTACTAACGTTAGTCGTTACTGCAATCAAACGAACTTGGTCCTTGCACTAGGATCAACATAAAAAGGCTCGAAATCAACATAGCTCAGGTATTGAAGGCTCAGTATGTAGATTCGCTGGCGAGATCTAGTATGTATTTGTATCGGCCCACGGGCGTATTAATATTAAACAGATTTGCCCCGGCCGTAACTCAACAACGGGTGACGAGGCGGGATTGTGCGATGTTGTCGATGCACCACGCTAAGTGGGGTTAGAGTAGAGCTAGGGAATGGAAGACACAGCTCTAAAGCACGAAGCCAGTTTCCGCTCTCGTGTCGTTGCCGTCGCGCCGCCGCGCCGCCGCCGCGCCGCCTTGCTACCCGCTTTCTTCGTGTCCATAGCCTAAATTGGGTCACTGTAGAGCTAGAGATATGAATACAAGGCGCGTAGGGTGTCATTAGAGTTAGGGACTGAAAGACACGGCGCTAATCGCCTGATTACACGAGTGGTGCCACGGTGCCCTCGGCCGAGCACTCGGTAGGTATAAACACATTACCGAGTGATAGGTCAATATAATATTTAAATACCATGGCCATTGGCCGAGGACACTGTCTCACCACTCTTCTCGGCAGGTGTAATCTGGCCTTATGTGGGGTTACTGTAGAAATAAGTTCTGGAAGACTGCGTGCTATAATTGTAGAGCTAGAAACTAAAAGACACGGCGCGTGGGGTAAGTGCAAACTGTAGAGTTAGGACTGGAAGACAGGGCCCTAAGTAAAGGCCCACCTTTAGAGGCCCACTTTAAGTAGAGCTACAGATATGAAGAAACGGCACGTCGGTGGCTGGAGAGCTAACACTAGAATGCTACATGTAAGTGGATTTATTGTAAAACTAGAAACATGGAGATACGACATTTATACACAAGGATCAGAATAATAATATGTTGAACAAGTATGTTGTGGGAAAACTGTTTATTTTGTTTCGATGAAAACGATCTTAATATACTAAGTCTAAATCGTATTATAATATTAATGTATATAATATTACCTAAAAAAAACTCTTAGTTTATATTTCACAACAAATTCCAGGGAAACCAGAAACCATAGAAATAATTTACGAGGTGAGAACTGCCTCCATTTTATTCGGAGCCGTGAAATGCTCAATTTGTTCGATCGCTCAGCGCTAACTGTTTAAGGCAACAAATTGATGTAATTCTCTGGGTTAAATGTCTCTAATGGGTTAAAATCGTAACCCGTGTTTTGGTCTCAAATATTTTTAGTACTGTAATAGTCTTGGAAATTGAATTTGATTCATATTTTTATTCCCAGGATATTCCCAGTCAAGCGATTATCTTTTATCAATTTTATTTCATTTAGAGAGAAATAAAATAACTAGCTTTTACCGTTCTTGAGTTACAGCCTGGAGACAGACAGACAGATGGACAGACATCGAAGTCTCAGTAATAGGGTCCCGTTTTTACTTTTTACCCTTTGGGTACGGAACTCTAAAAAGCTATCTCATTAACCACGTGATGTTATCATAGACAATTAATATAATAAATATGGCATACTGATAAAAAAAGCAGGCTTAAAAGAGAGGCTATTTTGGAAACAATACCGAAGTGGATAAGTTTACATAGCCTCTATAGACTTTTACATGTGAAGTATGACCACGGAGCAAAAACAAAGTATGACATTGACTTTATTAGCGTAACATTTTCTTGTATAAAATTTTTCTGACAAATATACCTGGTATCAATGATATTATATGTTACTAAATAAGCTCATTGCCTGGTAAGTATATTCTGAGTCTTGGAAACTTTGTTTTTCAGAAATTTTATATTACAAACGTGCAAGACGTACTGTCAAAAAGAAAAGCAAAAAATATGCATCAGCTTATTAAAAATATGCAAAATCAGAGGAAAACTGTCATCCCACAGTCCACCCCGTTGACAGCGCGGAAGTACCGCACCTGTCGGCCACCCACCGCGCAGATAGCAGGCCTCGTTAGCTACCGTTTGATTGAGCGTTTGTGAATACGATATGCAACCTCTGTACACGATTTATTCTAGAATCCACGTTCCTAATTTAAATTGACAAATGACAGGGCAACTTTTTTGACGCTGCTTAAATTGCTAATGCATTAATTAGAGTTCATAGTTGACTATTTGACTACCATAGCACTAAGGGTCAATTCAGACCGCAACGCGACGCGTTGCATTTCTAAATTAATATGGACTTGACAGATTTGCTAGACGTCTCACGCCATTGAAATCTGTCAATTCAGTACAAACATAGAAATGCATCTACGCGTCGCGTTACGGTCTAAAATGACCCTAAAACTCGAACAGTGAATCAAGGTACGAAACGTCATATCATAAAATGTCAAAAGAAGTATGAAATTCTGTGCCTTCTTATTTTGAATAAACATGTGACCAACGAATTGGTCGAAGTTGTCTAACATTATTTGGGGGATGAAAGTATTAAGTAAGTAGTAAAACAATACAATGTCACGCGCATACTACTTGTCTCAATTAAGCAGGTTATAATACGTCGCGATTGTACAAAACAACAAGTTCCTACCTCATTATTACCAAAAGAATAACCTGAGTCACGTCTTTTTCGGTCACTTTGGTGACATCGTAAAAAGCATATTTTTTATCTGTTCTATTTTCTTTCTCAATCTTGTTTTTAGCGTTGTGGGTGCGGAGTCTGCGGTCAGGCCGTTAAATCGATGCGCCACGGTTCAGTTCACATTTTCGGAGGTTATTACACTATTTTACAAAACAACGCAAAAAATACTGATTCTTCGCTGACAGATTTATTTGTGACAATGTGAAAAATGTCGACGAAGTTGCTTTTAAGATGGCTTAATTTAAATTTGAAGTTAAATTGGTGTAGATGCTATTTTCATTTATGTTATACGAGTCTGTTATTTTGGGTACGAAACTATCAAACTTAAAAAATATGCACAAAAACTCTAAATATGCACGAAATATTCATTGTAAAAAAACACTATTTGCGCCATATTATTTATTGTATTCCGTTAATAATACAATTAATATAAATCGCAAAAATAATTGTTAGCACCGTGACAAACGCAAGTGACAAACCAACTCGAACATAAATCAGTGCAGGCGCAGCTGCTACTACTTGACTTACAATTGTGGAGTAAATCAGTGTAATCTGCGGCTGAATCAACAAATTTCTAGCCCCGTTGTGGCGTGAGCTGGTCGATGACTGACACCGCAAGGTGCACTCGGTCTGTGCAGACGAGCGATGGACATAAAGAAACTAATGCGAAAATAAAGTAGTTTGATGTAGATGTAATAGGCACCGGTATGATATTATTGAAATTTCATATCGTCAAAATTATTATGATTGTCGATTATATTTTTTATGTGCTGATCATCGGGAAATGTCTTTTTTTATTTTTATGTAACGTTTGTAACTTTTAACTACTTCTACAAAACTATTTAATGTTGATTGTATTCAACACTTGGTAAGTATCCGTGATATCATCGAGGCTCGTATCTCCTTTATCACCACGATTATAGCTACAAAGTTACAAAGTTAACTTTAGCTCCTTTGTGGTGAGAGTACCGACGAATCTACTTTCGACCTTTGAGGCGCCGGAGTTCTGGCCGATGGATGTGCTCTACCGGAGGTTCCGGGGGAGACTCCGAAACGAAGCGCGTCACGTCGCCGTCAACATGTGACAAAGTGTAGTTTTAAATATATAATAATAATGTGTATGTTAGTTTGTAAGGTATTTATTATAATAATAATATGTATGTTAGTCTGTAAGGTATATGTATTATGGGCCTAGATGCCTGAAACAAATGGTAAAATAAAAAAATCCTCTCTTATTTTTATCTGTCGCTCGTCTGCGCAGCCGCAGCAGATGTCGTGCGCCGCAAACTCGGCTGCACTCATCAATCGCGGGCAATTGCGGCGTTTTTTCCCCGGCCATTAGGTCCCGCACGCGAGACGGAGTTTCGGCCGTCATGGCACTCACGACTTTCCCTCAACACACCGTGACAGACGACACGTGATCTAAGGAGACAATCAGAGACGTTGAGATTAACACCGAAGAGTCAATCAGAGAGACGTTATAGTTAACTTGATTTGAGTCCATACTGACCCTTGAAAGTTGGTATCGTTGACGTTGCATAATTATGTCTATACTGTACTCGGCGAAACATGGTAGCGGTCACTGACTTCCCGTCAAAAGCTTGTCATTTTCTATATAAACCGCGATTGACAATGAAGTGTCTGATGTTCCTTGTCCATTGTCAATCGCGGTTTATATAGAAAATGACAAGTTTTTTGACAGAGAGACCGCTATCGCCAAGTTTCGCAGAGTACAGTACAGTCAGTCTCAAAATCTTCGATAGCGTGATGCAGAATTGTGTTCTGTTTGTATCAGCTAGAGTTCACAACAGCGTTT
The DNA here is from genome assembly GCA_963422495.1 of Polyommatus iphigenia. NCBI lineage: Eukaryota > Metazoa > Arthropoda > Insecta > Lepidoptera > Lycaenidae > Polyommatus > Polyommatus iphigenia. The sequence goes on along the minus strand of OY730184.1, from coordinate 505,921 downwards.
ATTGTTCTTTCTTCTATTAATGTATTCTAGTTTCGCAAATGGAGAAACAATCAGAGGCGTTGAGATTCATATCTGAACAGATGATTTGATTTGATTAGGTTAAATTGGTTCTTGACAGTCGGTTTCAGTACAGTAGTATCTGCTAAAGCTGGCGACTGTGTTTATTGACCTTTCTACTTCAATTTCAATGTATTCTAATTTTGAAATTGAAAAGATACATAATAATTAATTAGAAATGTTGAGAGTTAGTTAACTTTCATTTGAGTCCATGTATTGACTCTTGAAAGTTGGTTTCAGTAGTTTGGTTAAATTGAAGATTCTAAAAATAAAACATAAAACTCAAACATAATAGTTAATTAGCAAAAATGAAGAGTAATTGCAATTAAAATTATTAGTTAAGTCTTTAATGAATCAGCAGCATAATATCTTTCATTGGCACTTTTACAATTCATGCTACAAAAGGTTATTTAAAAAATCTAAGGTGCCAACAATAATATTATTATATTACTAGCTGTTCCGGCAAACGTTGTTTTGCCATATAAAGTATTTCGCCCATATTATTTTATTGAAATGACTAAATAAATAAGTATGTCACCAAGGCAACGTCCATCGCTATCCCGTCGCACAAACAATTGTCGCTGTCAGTCTCTAGTTGTAATCATTTTCTATTATTTATTCAACGAATGCAATTATCAATATAAGAAAATTTTGTTTCTAAGATTCACAAAAATCGGTCGAGCCGTTTCAGAGGAGTTCAATTACTCACACCGTGACACGGGAATTTTATATATTAGATGATAGAACAGTCATCGTTGGCAGTTGCCAACATGGGGTAGTTTGTACTTTGCACTACCTCTATATCATAATATCAAGACGAATATTGGCCGTATCATCTCCAGTTTCACCAATCATTGGCCAATTTAGAAGACTGGAGTGCACCACCCCGTATGTGTAGAAAGCGGTGCCAATTACGCCGCCGGCGGCACGCCACCCGCGTCACCGTGACGGTGACTCGGCTCTCGGGTCGTGAGCGAGACCCACACCGCGATCTGATTTGAGTAATTGTAACTCTAACTATTTGCTGGATTTATTGGTAAGCTTTTGCCCATAAATAGTTTTTTTTTTAGCTATTGCATAGCTTTTATCGCGGGCTTTAATTGAATCATGAAATTCCGTAACGAAAAAATTTTAACACACCCTACTCCTACCGGCACACTGGTGCGGCGTTGCTAGACTTCGGCACGGTGTTTGTGTGCGTGCGACTAGACGTATGCGAATTATAATTGCATAATTTGATAAAAATGCTATGCAATACAGCTTTACCGCGGCACGCTGCAGTCCCGAGTGCCACACGTATTTTTTATATATAAAACATATACAGGTTCCGCCGAGCCTCCACGCATCTACTGTCTACGTGAGAACTTTATATCGGACACTTAAAGCTCTAAGTTCAGCTATGTAACACTTTTTTTCAGAATTAGAATATTTTGGTTTATAATATTCTAACTTTTTATTAACTTACAATTCATGATAATTAATCTCAATAGTAAGTCTTTGACCTTACTTTATTTTCATTGAACTTAACAAATGTGAAATGAACTTTCAAATAAGTTAAACCTGTCACATTACTTTCATAATCCGACAGTCTACAGGAATTTGACAGCTACGATTACAACCGTATACAGTTGTAACGATTAATATAACAATCGTCGGCCATGTTACAACATAATCGTTAATTCGATGGAATCGATAACGGTGGTATCGAATAGAGCGCGGTAGGTGCCCCAGTTTGAACGATGACAGAAAACAATAGAGCATCGATAGAATTTTATGCGATTATATTTTACTTAAATAGCCTAGCGAATAAGAGCATGTTTCTGCGAGGCTATAGTCCAAGGGTGGCCAACCTTTTCGACACTTGGGCCAAAATTCAGAAGTAGAATTTTACTCAGGGCCGCACTACCAAAATATTTTATGTATACTCATAGTGCGCGCCAGGTAAGTCTGCGCACAGTCAATCGTGTACAAAGTTTTCCTATTAGAACTTAGTTAGAGCTTAGAACAAAAAAATGTAGTGTAATAAGCAAAGAAAACACCACAGTCTCGTGCAGAGTTATCTGACACGCACTCTAACTAGCAGCGCACAAAAAACATTATATTTGGAGTTTTTTTTAATAAAACAAATTTCTTAGGAACCAAACATATTAAGTGATAGTTTAAGTAGACAAAGCATGTGTTGATTTTAAAAGTAAAAGAAAAGAAGTGTAGGTATGATAAGGTAATTTTAGTATTAAATTTTTTTACTTTAAAAAATTGTGCTCGGCTCCGCGGGCCACAAGGTAACAGACGGCGGGCCGCATGCGGCCCGCGGGCTGCGTGTTGGCCACCCTTGCTATAGTCGGTACAGTTATTTAGTTGACTCTAATTGAGTTATAAGACGTAGGGCCGGGCTTGTCGGACCAGTGTTTCGTCGCAATGTCTTTCGTTACTTTAATTACTTCCGTCTACGATATATTTGCTTAAATACCTTTATAGGACTCGTACTCGTATTTATTATTTACTAGCTGTCCCGGCAAACGTTGTTTTGCCATTTAAAGTATTTCTACTTCATCAGTTGATACAAAATCTTACCCCCTCTTTTGTCCCCTAAGAGGGGTGGGGGGAAAATTTTTATACACCAGATGTAAAGTAGGAAAAACAGTCAATAATATGAAGTAAGTCCATTAAAGAAAAAAGTTTGATACAAAATCTGACCTTCTCTTTTTATACACCAGATGTTGAGTTGGAAGAAGGCGAAGGCGAATATCTGCGAAAACCGTATGCAAATCGGATCAGTAGTTTTCGTGTTAAAGCAAGTCTGTAAATACAAAATCTGACCCCCTCTTTCGTCCCTTTAGAGGGGCGGGGGAAATTTTTTTATACACCACATGTTAAGTTGGAAGAAGACAAATATATCTGCGAAAATCGCATTCAAATCGGATCAGTAGTTTTCGTGTTAAAGCAAAAGTCTTATACAAAATCTGACCCCCTCTTTCGTCCCTTTAGAGGGGTGGGGGGAATTTTTTTTATACACCAGATGTTAAGTTGGAAGAAGACAAATATATCTGCGAAAACCGCATTCAAATCGGATCAGTAGTTTTCGTGTGATAGTGGAACAAACATACATACAGACAGACAGACAGACAGACAGACAGACAAACAGACAGACAGACAAACAGACAGACAGACAAAAAAACTGACCACATTTTTGGCTTCTATAGCGATGTAGTGACACCCTCCGCTTATTATTTTTTGAATATCTTTAATGTACAGAATCTTCATTTCTACAGTTTTATTATATGTATAGATTGTGCTTTACATTGTAACATTAGTTATTGGAAGTTAAATATAAGCATTTAAAAGCTTACACAAGAAGTAAGTAATCTTACTTCAAACACCGCAAAGAAAGTAGTTTTTAAATTAGATTAAAAATAGAGTTAAGGTGACAAGTTTGCATTGCGATTTACTGCTTGAATTAATATAAACTGTAATTTCGTAAATAATGCTATTTTAAGAACAATTCCAACGTAAAAAACTTTTTTTTAAATAAGTACCTAACGAAACATGTTGAGTATTATATTAAGTCGCTAGCGAAAAGCATAGATATAATAAGATAGATACATCATTAGAGAATGTATCGAGTCATTTATCAAGTGCACTGGGAAGTAAATCATTAATGTAATTGATGATGGGGTCGAAGGTAAGCGGCAAATCAAAGCGGTGGTCCGCCAGACCCCACTCGGACCCCGCGGACCCCACCGACATCGAACCCGCGACCATTTGCTTAATAATGATCTCACGAGCGAATCTTGTCAAACAGTAAATTATGATGGTACTCGGATTTATATGAACTAGGTTTCAAGACTGACCATCAGAGTTCAGACTGATTTTGACGAGGGAAAATCATATTATTATATAGATTTTTAACGAGGAAAAGTACACAGTTTCTGTGGAAATATTATACGTTTAGGTAATCGTAAACATGTGTCTTCCTATGTAACTGAAATAATATTTGTATGTTTCATGGGCCATTTCGGACCCATGACCGCCCAATGCCCATGGGTCATTTAGAACTTTCAGACAAACTTTGGACTTTACTAGATTAAAAAAAAACTTTGACGGCGCTACACAGGATCTAATGCTGTTTGGTCCGCTACAACATTATTTCGAGTATGAAAAATAGGTGTTAGTTGATTCTGAGAGCTACCCCACTAAGCACAAAATTTTTTAACAAAATTGTTCCAGCTCTTTTGTCTTCCGAGTGATTTGGCAACAAACAGCAAGACATGCGAATTTTATACAAAATAAACATTTATCAACCATTGATCTTTATAAGTAAGTATAACATGCTTTCTTACTTATAAAATTTTATAACGTCCATACAAAAAAAAGTTAGCCACTTTCACCAATTAATTAATTAATTACCTTGTTGAGTTGAGTTGATGTTGCGATATAACTAATGTCGCTCTCATTATTTAATGATAGATACATCAGTCGCTCGCTTTAATGATATGTCCCAATTAATGATAACACGGAACGCTCTGTGATTAATGATTGTCGATTTCATTGTTTCATAAATGCTGTAAAGTGGTTTACATGATCATGCACGGGTTAAATACTAAGTATCCCTTTACTATAGTCCGCGCGCAACTAGTTGGCCGCTCTGCCCATATACTCACATACCGGCAGAGCGGCCAACTAGTTCCGCGCGGACCATAAAAAAAACGCAGCGCGGCGTATGACTACGAGTATTTATTTTCTGTCATATTGTGACTTTTCTAATGTGCTAGTAGAGTCAATAAGGCTAAAATCTTAGTTATGCGCTGTGTTAAAATCTTTATTAGTAAGCGGGTAGTAGTAAAAGTATCGTAAAAAATAGTGCTACACAAAATTCATAAATTATAACTCCAGTTAAAGAATCTGAAGTGAATCGTACAAGCTATGATCGCATTTTCAAATTAAACACAAAATTACAAAAACATAAATGGAAAGAAGACCATAATGTTATACTTACTCTACGGTCTACGTTATTTTTGGTTAGGACTCGTTGGGATGACAATTTGGATTACGTGGGACCCACCTATTTATTCTCTTCTACCCACACACATAAACTGAAAATTTATTGTGTAATAAGCATACAACTCGCATTCTCTATCACACACAAGTGAAAACTTATTAAAACCTGCTAATTGTATGCATCTTTGTAGAGCAAGGAGCCGCGAAGGCCGGGCCAAGGTTCCGACGGGCGATGCCTTTTGTTTTAACTAGGTTATGACGGGTACATCTCGTGCAGTCATGAACTGAACCATTGTAACAATCTCCTTGTGTAATCTGTTATAGGAAAATTCTATAATGATCCTCAAAGTCAGCCCAACCTTGAATCTTTAATCTAATTTAGTTAATCACGGTGTCTAATTAGTTAAAATAATTATCATGATTATTGTTTATCTATCTGGTTTGTCAACAAATTTTCTAACGTAGCTAAATTTTAATTCACTGACGTATTTATACTGCGTAATGCGTATATACGTTACGGTTATAGTACAATGTTTCGTCCTAATCCGTCAGGCGATGTTATATGGAACAAGTGCAAAATATTGAATAGCTGTAACGCCTGTAAAATGATATATAAAGGAGGAAGGGGGTCGAAAATTTATGTATGCTATTCTACGCATGCGTTAGTAGTATTTTCATGACGTCATCATGATTTTTTATCTGTATTCTGTAAGTAATACTTATTTTAATCGAACCTATGCAAATTCATAACAATGGACCAAATAAGCACTAAAATGTCAAATTTTCCACACTTTGGTCCTGTTACAGCACTAATGGTCTAACAGCGACCTAATGGTGGTAACAATAAGGAAACCGAGCATTATGTTACGACAGCCGGTCACATAGCTGACCTGTCGCGACCCACTTGGAGCATGACCACTAGCGTCCTTCAACGCTGAGTACATAGTTGAAACATGACTTGCATTTATAATTTTTTGACGACTACTATATTGCCCACAACTTTGTTGCGCTAAAAACATATCATATCAGACAGATCATCAAACAGATCATAGGTACATTTTTTAATATGGTCTCAATTAGTAATTGCCGATTCTTAAGGCTGAGGAAGCGATAAATATAATGCTACTAATAAAGGAATCATACTTAATTAACTTAAAATAAATCGTTGGATCTTTCAAAGTCTCTCTTATCACTTTTCCTACATATTTTCTAACAAGAAGACTTATTTCGGTAGGACACAAGTAGTAATGATCTTTTAATCCAAATCACGACTTGTCCTACTTATGGTGGGACACAAGTGGGTGTCCTACAAACGTCCTTCAGCTCACCGCGTTGACCGGCCATGCATTAGCATATGGACAAAGAGCCGCAAAGAAACACGCATGGTCCTAAAATGCTGCAGAAGTTCGTTAAAATTTTGACTTCGAATATTATTACAATAGTAGTACTTTATATCAAAGAAAATTATTGATATAAATGACTCGTTGGTAAAATATTTCTAAACTGACTGTATTTTATTTTAATCTTGTTGACGGTGGCAACAGATATAGAGAGTTACTAGACTTTTAACAAAGCATGATCTAAAATTTTAACACTGTGTGATCGTAACTGAATTACTATTACATAGTTCTGTTTTTATTTCCGAAGAATAGGGTCAGCTGTGAATGTAGAGTATGGAAAACTGATTGGTCGAAGTTTTCGGAAGAAATTACCAAAATTTCTTCTAAAATTATCAACGTCTACATACACACGAAAAATCATATTATTCTTCGTGCGTGTCTCAGCAGATTTCAAAGAAGTAGTAAACTTATATTCTAAGAAGTATTATGTAATCCTGCGCTACATTTAAGCGGCCCCGAACTAAATCGGCAGCCTTTCTTATGTAAATGAGTGAGCCTGCCGAGACAAAGCTTCAGTAGCAAAGACGTGATAAACTAAACACGGTTGAATATTATAAGAATTGAGATTTGAGGCATATTCAAAAAACTTACATGAATTAATAATTATTATTATTAGTGTTACAATATAATTGATACTGATAACAAAAAGACATCTGTTACCTCTTAACGGGACATAAAATATATCTAAGAATCTCTAAGAAAATCTTAAAGGGACTCTCCCATTAGGATTTCATCTGAAAACATGCTTTTTAAGACACATTTCCAATAGAGTGATAAAGATAAAAGAGTCTAAAATACGCTGAATTGAATAATTTTAAGATTACTTCATGAGAACATTCTTGGAAGGGAAAAGTAAAAGAAGCTCCTGCCCTTCTTGCTGAGAAGAAGCTATTCAAGCTTATAGAGAATGTCTTTATCCTATAGAGAGTGTAGCAGTAGAAGATAGGGCAGAATGGTGGAAGGTTCACCGACAAAACCATGTCTTGAAGAACAACATTTCATTGCGGACCTTCGTTATATTATAACATCTAAACTCAATTAGTGGAATCCTAAGAACCTTCTTGGCAATGCGATTCTGATGTCATTAACTGATTATACTGACCTCTTATAATTTATGAAATGCAAAAGCCAACATTATGTCCGATAACGTCACTAACACGTGGCATACTCGTACCGCATACATCCAACATCCAACATTATGTCCGATAACGTCACTAACACGTGGCATACTCGTACCGCATACATCCAACATCCAACATTATGTCCGATAACGTCACTAACACGTGGCATACTCGTACCGCATACATCCAACATCCAACATTATGTCCGATAACGTCACTAACACGTGGCATACTCGTACCGCATACATCCAACATCCAACATTATGTCCGATAACGTCACTAACACGTGGCATACTCGTACCGCATACATCCAACATCCAACATTATGTCCGATAACGTCACTAACACGTGGCATACTCGTACCGCATACATCCAACATCCAACATTATGTCCGATAACGTCACTAACACGTGGCATACTCGTACCGCATACATCCAACATCCAACATTCAACTATTATTTTTTAATCATTACTTATAATTGATATTATTATTAAAAGTTAATAATTCCACCCTTAGCTCCTACGAGTACGCAAATCCATATGACTATCATGATCAATGGTCTACAAAATATCAGACAAAAGCAATGGATAATCATGCAGGTGGAAATATTTTTGATAATAAAGAAATAGATATTAATTTTGTAAAATTGAGAATAAAAGAAGGGTTAAAATAAACTACTCAATATGTTAGAAATTCAAAATATAATTTTGAAAATATTATTCTGTCTATGTAGGTACAAGAATATCTATAGAGATTTTAGATATTTAACAATTTCTTCCATTAGCAAATGTTAAAATCCATCGGATACAAGTAGAAAATCAAAGAAATTATTGTCCTACGGAAACTATAAACGTTATTAGTTTTATAGAGGTATATGCAGAGACCAGTACCTTAATTCTGCTAAACTATGTAACATTAAAGCAATATAGTTTCCATATTCAATTTTGTTAAATAAAATCACATGCCAAGTTTTCAAGGTTTTTTGACAAGACTTTGTTAAATACTAAGCAGCACTTTTAATTAGCCAACGTGACCGTGTAAGCCAATCAACAAAGTTGTTAAAGAAATTTTAAGGTAGGAGTTAAGACGCTGTCACGGACGCCGCGCTGTTTTATTTAAGGGAAATTCCTGACAAAAACTTCAGTTCAATCAGTATTAAACAACAGCTATTTCTGAAGAAATGACAAAGCAACATTTAAAGCTGTTGTTTTAGGTGAAAAATAAGTTTTTGCTTTTTCAGACGTAATGCGGACTGGATTGAACGAGGAATGAAGCTGCATTAAAATTGCATCGAGTAGAATCGAGGTACATCGTCGAAGGTCACGCGTGTGGTACAAGTGACCGCCGCGCGCGGGGAAAGTTTTTTTTTTTTTTTTTTAATTCTTTATTTATTTTAAGGGATTTTTGTGCAAAAAGACGATGTCAATCCCATCGTACCTTATACTAAATATAACAAATTAATTTACAATAATTCTAAATTATAGTTAAAATTATATAGCATTTTAGCAGCCTCAGAAGAAGGTTCTGCTAAAATGCTATTAAATATGCCAATATTACATTTAATTAATTTAAAATTAAAAAACAAATTTTCTCTTAAGTTTGCGTTCCGGGAACACTCCATCAAGCGCGGGGAAAGTTGTTTACATCCTTACACATGTGGACATAAAGTGACGTTTTATGGCTGTGTTAATTGCTGGCATCCAACGATAAAGGTCAAAGGTTGAAGATGGTACAAGTAACAAGAGTTTAACGAGTAAGACAATAGGAATTTTATGATTAGGTAGGTATAATATTGAAAATAGTTACGAAAAACGTAAAGATTCTTAGTTTGGCTTAGACACAATAAAAATAACAGTAAAGAAATTCTTAAAATATATCTATTATAATTGGGATCTTAAAGATTACTAATTCTCTTGATTTTGTTACAATTTGATATGTGTAAAATAATTAAGTAGCCTTCAAGTATGATTTCCGATGATCTATTCTGATCAAATAATGCTGCAATCACTTTAATGCACGGACTATGACTTTGACGTATCTATATTTAAAAAATATACAAATAGACTGCCATGACCTTAGGCTCTGAGTCGGCCAGAAAGCATAATTTTATGATCGTGTTAATAGAAGATACTGCATAACCTACCGATGGCGAAGGTCAAGTTGTAAGCACTAATTATGTACGTGGTCTAAGTGATAAGATGCTAGTTAAACTATTTCAGCATGAAACATAGTATGATTTTACAAAACAAAGCCATGTTTATTACAAATCACGATGTTTTAAAATAATCCAAAAAACCGTTTTTGTAACTTACTTATTAACTTCGTCGTCACAATCAGGAAATATGAACTATCAATTACCTGAAAACAATAAAAAATATATTATTTATCTACGTTCAAGTAGAGACAGTTTTAGTCATAGTTATTTATGCTCACGAAAATAACGTCCACTAATATTATACAGGCAAAAGTGCCTTTTTGTGTCTTTTTGTCTGTAACCTCTTCACGCTTAAGTAATTGAACCGATTTTAACGAAATTATATTACAGGTTTCAGAAAATGTGTGATTCTTGCAAGACTAAAGTTGCGGGCAACATCTCATAAAATATCTATTAGAACATATTTTACACGCTTCAGCCTTTTGCTTGTCCCACACTGGCGGCGAGATGCACCGCCTGCATCGCCTTTATGTAATGCCGTAAATATGTCAATGGTGGCCATTACCGCGACCTTCACCCGACACAATCAACACCGTACTCTATACTATAATTAAATTTTACTCATCGTATTTGTTCAGATAAAATCTCTTATAGATTTAATGTAACAAAACTAAGTGATAAATCATAATACCTTAGATTAGAGTGTGTATGTGTTCAAATGTAGAGTTAGTTCATTGTAAAAGTAGTAGCGCTGAAAGTGTTACGTTACGTTTTATTTGGTACCTGTAAAGTAATATTATATAATAGAGTTAAACAGTTTGTTTGTTGGAATACACTAATCTCAGAAAGTAGTGCTTAAAATTCAAAAAAATATATTTGTCTTGGATAGCCTATTTATCGAAGGAGTCTTTAGGCTTCACGCTGTGATAGATATGAGTGAATTATCAGAAGAAAAAGTAAAAAAAAGCGACGGAGAAAAATACTCGTGGTTTTATAATTTTGATAATATGTTTCGGTACAAAATTCCGAGCAACAGCTAGTTTCATAAATAATGCTCAAATATGATACTTATCTGTTGTTACATTAAAACCTATGAACTAATCATTATTTATCAAAACTCCCAAAACGCAGCTAAAAATCTAGAATCTAGATAGAACGATAAAGATCAAGGTATGTCAACATAAATGGGACTAACAGTACCCTGCAATCACTTTCTAAGGCTGATCGGTTTATACGGGCAATAAGTAAGGAGATAAGCTATCTTCAATAACAGGTACCAGCTCGCTGGATTTATGGAGGGTGTCAGGTATAAGTCCTGATATCTGCAATCGGTCAATCTGCCGGTCACTATTGTTTCAGTATTGTCTTGATGAAATGTACTGTCGTCTGAAGATTGCGGTAAGGTCGACAGGTAATACGGTAACTGAATATTTACACTAAGATATATATGTATTTGATATTATATTCAACTCTAAATCTTCATAAATATTTCAACTTTTTTTAAGGTAGGTTACTGTTTATGTGATGGAAATTTAAAATTATTCACTACATGAAAAAAAATAGGCGAAAGTTAAAGATGAAAGAATGTATAAAACATTTATGTTACATATCAAAAACGTTATAATTACTAGGTACACACTATTATTTATAAGGTACATCGATAAATTTCCTACTTGACCTACTTAACTAATGTTTTATAAAATTTCCTATACACTAAAATGTCTTAAAATATGTGATACCCAGAAAAAAAATTGCAGACACGGTTGAGCTACATAATTATTAATTATTATCTTAACACGTTTTAAAAAATTGTGTTGAATAGGAACCCTCATATTACGTTCCTATTCAACACAATTTTTATCGTTTAAGGGCTAATAGGTAACATTCTTGATAGAACATTACAGCTTAGAACAAAATGATTATGCTCGAAAAACTTAACTGTTGTACAGTTGTTCAGATCGCGTTAGTAAATACCCGTTTAATCAGTAATCACTACCAATAGCCAGAGCACGTCTGTTCGCTCCTCACCCTACCAAAGAGACCTAAAATTTCTTCATAAGATAATAATATGTGAAGTGTATAGTTAGGCTGTGTTTCCACCGGAGCGGAGCTTAGCCGCGGTGCCCGAATTGACCATTCAATTGAATGACAGCGAAGCGGAGCGAAGATTTCGAGCATGGTGATTGGTCAGTTCGGCACCGCTAAGCTCAGCTCCGCTCCGCTCCGCTTCAGTGAAAACGCAGCCTAAAACTAGATGACGCCCGCCACTCCGCCGCGCCAATAGTCGCTTATCGCGCAGGAACATTTTTCCGGAATAAAATGTATCATATTATGTCCTTTCCCAGGACGCAAAGTATATCCAATATCCATACCAAATTTCAGCAAAATCATTTCAGCGGTTTGACCTTAAAGAGGTAACAGACAGACATACCTTTCCATTTATAATATTAGTATGGAAGTATGGATAGAAATGTTGCTTAGCGATCCTTAGCTTGTGCCTATACCATGATCTGCATCCGGTTAATTATAATAAATCAGCCGGACCCAGCACAATACGAAATATGCTTTCATTGTGTCCTAATCTAGTAGTTATGGTATTGGAACAATGAAGACGTTGGCCCACGACCACCGATAGGCGCACTTTACGACGGCCGCTCGTTATTTCGACATGTTTATTCGGACGCCCACAGTGCCCCACGCGTGGCAAGGGCTGTATGGGCTATGTCATGAGCGACAGCGAAATCTGAGAACGCGAATAAAAGTGTTTTTGTTTGTGGCCAAATTCTTAAAATAAACAATTAAATTTGATTTAGGTCATTTCAGATTGAGGAACGGTAGAATACTATCCAACCAAATGGTTTTTATCCAAAAAAAGTCTTTAGAAATCTTTAGACGACCGGACATGGCCGACTGTGCACATTGGTTACTATATTTTTTAGTATTGCAATTTTATGATTCTGTTTCTCTTTTAATTATTTCAATCTTACTAGCAGTTAAGATGCTACGATGGCAAATATACTGTAAAAATCATAACCCTTCCTTTTAGCTTCGGCCAAGTTGAAGAAAAACAAAACCAAGTAAAAAAAATAACAATCATTTCCGACTCCAACGCACACGACGCGACGTCGCGTCGCAAGGAGACACTCTGACATTGGCATTTGGCAACTCACTGAGGCCGCCATAATAAAAAGAAGAAGAAGAAGAAGGAAAGTATTTTAAATTAATTTATCGGTACCAGTTTAAAAATAATCGGCCAAGTGCGAGTCGGACTCGCGCACGAAGGGTTCCGTACCGTTATAGAGCAAAAATAGGTCAAAAATTGCGTTTTTTGTATGGGAGCCCCCCTTAAATTATTATTTTATTTAAATATTATTTTTAATTATTAAAGTACACATATAATTAAGGCTTTTGTGAAAATTTCAAGTGCCTACTTATTGTCATCGTTGATACCGAGCAAAAAATGTTTGAAAAATTACGTTTGTTGTATGGGAGCCCCCTTAAATAATTAATTTATTTTGTTTTTAGTATTTGTTGTTATAGCGGCAACAGAAATACATAATCTGTGAAAATTTCAACTCTCTAGCTATTATCGTTCTTGAGTTACGGCCTGGAGGCAGACGGACAGACAGACGGATAGATGGACAGACGGACAGACGGACAGACATCGAAGTCTCAGTAATAGGGTCCTGTTTTTACCCTTTGGGTACGGAAACCTAAAAAATATCGTAATTTTTGTACCACACGTCATTTCGCATTTCAACGAGTGTTGATATGACGTCCATTGTAAATGCTAATACCGCTATATAAATTCATGTTTTTACGAAAACCTTTTCGCGTGGATCGGTATTAAGCTATTTGGCTTTATCCGTACCGAGTGAGGGCGGGTTATGTCCGAAGGTGTACTGACTGTACTTTATGGTAGAATTGGTAGATATGCCGATAAGGATTGAGATTTTGCAGTTATATTGTGATGTTATTGATACTCAATAAGGAATCTTCGAAAGAGTGTCTTATTTTTGAGATTTCAATTCGAGCAAAGTTCCATCATACCTCCTTAATAGGTCTACCAGAATCTGATGGCAAAAAGTGAGAAATTAAATTGACTCTAGCTATACCGGGGTAGTTGGAATATAACATTTTGATCCTTTTTTTCTAAATAGGGGCTGATTCTGTGTGTTAAACATGCAAATATAAAAATAAATCCAATGATCAAGGATATTTTTTAAAAATCTGCTGTGAAAAACTGCCATCAGATTCTGGTGGACCTATAGTTAGTACAGTACATAAAGCCTCCGTAGTCTAATAGCTTAGAACTTGGCTCTCAACTCAACTTGGATTCGACTCCCGATTAATATTTAGAGCAATGGGATGTCTAACAAGAAAGATGATCCATGCGTCGGATGAGCATGTAAAAAGTAGGCTAGATCTTTCCGCGATCGTATCAGTTTATCCGTCCCACTGAGTAATGCCAGTAGTAAACTGAAATTATTGTCCTTGTGTTTTGCGCACACACTACACATCAGCGTCTATTTCTCTAACTCTACATAATATTCTGTATCATCGCATGCCTGGCCCTACCATAGGGCGAACTGGATGGCGGGCAAACCTGTACTATGTCATCATAAGGTTGACAATTAATACTGTGTTATAAAACAATTAAATACAGTACCTGCTACAGTTCAACCAAAATGACTTTCAATGCATGTCACGCCGATAACTACGCATTTGAGACGCGAAATAAAAACGTAAAATCAACCTTATGAACTACGGTTTTAAGAGCATTTTCTCAAATATGCTTCACTTACTACCTTTCAGAAGTGTGCTGGGAAAGAGGTCATTTGATAAGAACTGTTGAACGTGTCACGTACCTAGCTATTGAAAAAAGTAATTGTTATTGGTACTTGTATTGTGGTCGACATACGCTACCTTCTCAGCGTTCTATTTTCAGAATAGGGAATATTACGCAAAGGTCGGACCAGAGGGCGAGGGCTAACACATACAATAAATAATCCGACCAAAATTTGACATGTTGCATACGTGGTATCAGAATTTTCACACAAACATTGTCCAACGTCGAGCAAAACTTTTTGCTTTCAGAGGCATAGACAGCTATGCCTGTGAGTGCGTGAAAACATTGCAGTTATATAATAATATATTTGGCTAGTTTACGGATAGTTGAATATTAGATGATCACAAGATTTATACATTCAGTCAGTTGAGAGAACCATACTTGAAATAAAAATAGAATTTAATCCTTCGATCGTGAATTCTTGAAAATCTATTGCTATTCTATTATTGTCGCAGTCACCGGTGTCCTTATGGGGGCTTGATGGGTTAATAGTGAATACGCGCCTCTTTCTTTAATTTAGATGAAGCCTTGTAAATAATTTGTAAAAAAGTCAACTCTTGACAAGTAGGACGATTCTTTTAAGATTTTCTAACAGCCTAGACTCTAGAGAAACTCCAAGAGTTTTTAAATTCAGTATGTCTTATTGTTACCTTTGATACATAGCTACTTTTGTACTACAATAGGCTGTATTATGTCACTCGTTACACAGGTTACCGAAACCGCCTACGTTCCGCAATGACAATAATTAGCATGCGTACAAAAATATGGTGCAGTGTAAAGGAACTCGTTCATTGTAACTTTAGATCGCAGAGGCTGCGTTTTTAAATTCTATAAAGAAAAATTCTTTAAGAAGGTTTTCAAATCACATTGCTGGAATACCTATCTATATAATATAATATTGCATATAATATTGTATTTTTCAGCTCTGTTATATCAGTTTTTGTAGCAAAATAATATTATGTTGAAATCCCTTGCTATTTAAGCCGCATGACATAAGTCATTTTGTGAATTTTGAACTGATTAAACAAGGATTAAACTGATTCACTTGACTTGTCTGACATCCCGTATAGAACACAAAACCTTTTTTCATTTGTTCGACATCATTTTGTTACACTACTTGACGCACTTTACCATATTATGTACTATAAATAATGCATATGCGGCTTTTAAGATAATGAATAAACTTCTTAAAACGCACAATAGATGTACAACAGCCTTCAGTGTGGGCGCAAGGTCGGAATATGAACCTCATAATGCCTCAGACCTGATCAACTTGTTGGCTTTGATTATGTTAATCCTGGATTCTGTAGGCTTCGATTGATTGCTATCGGTCACGCGAGAGTTCGATTCTATGTAAAATAAACATATTTTACAATTAAATTACAAAACATTGTCATTTAATTTTCATACAATTTTTAAAGTCTAATAAAATATCTTTATTCTACAGGCTTTCTTATTAAAATGTGTTCTTGTTATCAAGATATTTTTCCGAAATATCATTCAAATACAAAACACTGCTTATTTATACCGTAAGTGGGAAATGTTGAGTGATGTATTGATTTTTTCATATTTTTGAGAACATTTTTTTCATACTGTTTCTGTTACTTTTTATACCCATGTTATTTCATGATGATAGGTCAAGACTAGTTTTCCCGTAAAATCGTACCAAACATAAACATGATACAATATTCAAATAGTCTAAACTCTAAAGGAAGCCATATTGATTGCTATTAATAAAGCAATGACAAATCATCGATGAGTCGTTAGTGTGACGTAGTGTGCGCAGGACCTAAGGTACCATCGAAGTAATTGATTCATAGGCAGTTGACGGACCTACGTCATTTGGTTGGATTATGTCAACTGAATATAAGTCGTAAGGGTTTGATATAACGCGACCAAAATAAGTTGGTCCGCCGTCTGCCTATGAACCAACTTCTCTGGTAGTACATTGCGTGGTATGTCACAGAGCGGGAGGTCGCGGCGACTCAACATACATCTATTGTCCGATGTTGAAAGAACAGGATTTAAGGAAATTAATGGCCTGCTCGTGACACACATAGTAAATACCTAATATTGATGTTAATTTTACAACGAATTAACTGTTGAAATAATTACAGACTAATAAAGATCTTGTAGTCTGAGTAACAAGTGCCATTTTCCTCAAAACCTGATCTAACGCACCGAAAATAATGATTTTGGTCTCATTCGATTCTGAATAGCATCTAGAACATTCTATCAAAATTTCAAGAGGGGCTGAAAAAAAATGCAAAAGTTATAAACAATTAAGTAAACATAAAAAGAAGGGTTTAGTTTTTTTATATATTTTGAAAACTATTTGAGATAACCAAAATTTGAAAATAGATTCTTAAAAAGCAGGAAATTTACTAAAAAAAATCTTAGATCCTGGAACCTTATCAATAATCCTTATAACTTTAATTGAGCGACGAAAGTAACGGTAAAAACGCGTAGTTCGGGTTTCGCGTGAATTGCCGCAATCTGCCACGTGAACTAAGAAATTTATTTTACTGATTAAATATTAATATAAAGAAAAAAAAAAATGGGTACTAAGTAGACATATCAATCAACAATAATCCGTCAACAAAAATAAATTATCACAATTTGTTTAATTGTTATGCTGTTAATTTGTTAATAGTCACCATTTTAATGTTAACATAAAAACGCTGATTATTTCAAAACAAGAAATCTAGATTTTTTTATTATTCTTTTAGGAATTTTGATAGAATGCTCTAGATGGTATTCCGAATCGAATGAGACCAAAATCATAATTTTCGGTGAATGAGATCAGGTTTTGACGAAAATGGCACTTGTTAACCAGAGTATTGTGGCATTTCGATGACTTGATGACTCGAATGATTGTTCGCGTTGTTTGGTAAGTTGTCTATAAAGTGACAGTTTGTATCAATGACAATTAACAAGTTAGCATTAGTTTTCAATATAGGGCACGCGCGAGATTGACGTAGGACTGTCAAATTATATTACGTCGAGGATTGTACCGATAACCAGTAAAAATAACCATACTCGTGAAGCCACAGCATTTTTATGTGGCATAAAGTACTTTTTCAGATTAAAATTGACAAGTCAAAAGTCATAAGTCAGATGATTCACTTGTTCCAAGAATAGCGATTAAGAAGCTACTAGAAAAACGTGCACAAAAAGTACTAAATCAAACAAAGCAAATTGCACCACAAAACATAATAACGTGAGATAATCATTTATTAAAACTGTGACATGGCTATTTGTCACTGTTATTAATAACAGCCATGTTACATGTGAGTAGACCTTAAGGACCTTGCACACGAGTTTCACCTTTCACCCCAAAACAAATTGAAATTTATTTTTTCTTACATTTAAAATAAGTGACGGTCAAATGCTCTCTTGTCGTCTTCACTCTAAAGCAAATTTTACCGAAAATCCATGGGAAATCCTATATAATACAATATAAAAATCTTTACACATCTAAGATATAATAGTAATGCGCTTGCTTAAAATTATATTTTAAGTCAGTCGAAAAAGTCGTAACTTTTAACTAACTAAGTACTAAGACTAAGTATAAAAGTTTAGTACGTGTTAGATAAACATGATTTCGAAGCTATAGTGTAGACAATCGTCGAAGATTATGGGCAATCTTACACGAATATAAATGCCATCTACATTAGTCCATCTACTAGAATCTAGAATCTAGATGGACATTGGACACTCTCAACAGGTGCATACTCGCTTTTCGTGAGGCCGCATAAGAATTAAGAGCTCTACATTTCCCAAGCCTAACTTTACCAACAATAATGGCCGCACTGCGCACAAAAAGAAATACTTTGATGACTAAAAGCAAATAAAAAAATGAAAAACCAACAAATGCCATAAGCGTGTGAGTGGGCGCTGTGGAGTGCGGGGTCACGGCAAGGTCACGACACAAAGGTGCTACCGCGCAGCCGTCATTTGTCACGCGCGCTCCGCACGTAATTACATACTAATACCGTACAGTCGGCAGGCTCCTTTAGGTCACATACGCATGGGAAAAAAGAAGCAGGAAAAATAGCCTTAAAGTCAACCGAAGTGTTTTAAAATTCCGTAGAGTTTTTTCCTAATAAAAGTTGTTCTTGCGCAGGAATCGTAAATTCTTCTGGGATTATCCTATGTTCTCTCCTAATAGTTAACCTATTTCTATTCAAAATCAATTTGCACTTGCAATATCAGTTAGATTGTTAAGTAAAACTAATAGAAAATATTAAAATAATATTATTTTAATTTATAATAATAATAAAGTTATAATATAACGCTACAAAATTCACGAGCCATTTGAAAATCACTTCTGCTCACCGTACACCGCTGACATAAATATTGGAACTCCGTAATTAAAGTATGTATTGGAATTGACAGGGTAATAGGTAATATCCTGCTGGTGATTGGAACGATTTCTCCCGCCATTTTAATTCCAGAGAAAAGTTATGAGTTTTCACGAGAACGTAATAGAAACGGATGCCTTACCCTCAGCGATGTTAATCGCTCTTTATAGACGTATTGTTTTTACAGTTTTCTTAATAGTTCTTGACTGTATTGAATAATTGCATGAATACGGTTGTAGTAGGAATTTGTTGTAAGCTATACCGTGCGTAGATCTTTGTATGTTTGACAGTAGAACATTCATACAAGCAGGCTGAATGTTTTTGTAAAACTGTGTTTTTTTTTTTTCATTGGCTTGCCGTGGTGAGAGCTATGTTATTAGTGTTTGCTAGGAAAACCTTTCTGTATAATTAAACTTTTTGAGCGAAAGTTCCTACTTCCTATGCTAAGGTAAGCTCTAGTACCTTAGTAACTGGGCTCACTCCCGTGAGCAGGTGGCGCTGTGCAAATCCCATACAAAATCTTAGTAAACGCCAAACGCGTTCAGGATCGAATGTGAAACAAAAAATTCACACTGCACACGCACTCCTCCTTAACTGCTGGACCGATTTTGATGATTCTTTATTGTGTGTGTTTCGAGAATGGTTTAGATTCATAGTTTGGTCCACTGGAAAATGCCCTTTTAATTATTTTTTGTGTAATGTATGTACCTAGTTATGTACAGACAGGACAACTGGCTTTTGGGTTGGGTTCGCTAGTGTTTATAATTTCCTATCATCCTATTCCTCATAATCACTTCCTCAACAACCCTAACGCACACACACACACACACACACACACACAAACAGACGCATGCATTATACCATAATACTAATAAATACATAAATTACTATTAAGATTTCTGATTTAAAATAATTATAATTAAAATATAAAGCTTATTTATAAATTTTAGAAATGTTAAATTAATGTTATATTGAAATATGTACTTATACTAGGGATGGAGGCCTGGTGTCTTAAAATACAAGCAGGACACTGCCTAGTTTAGGACTCCAGTCTCCCCACAAATTCTGAACTTGTTTTATTGTAATGGTATAAGTGTAATATTGTTATTGTGATGAGATAAATAAATAAATTATTATTATTATTAACTGTAACAACTGTTAAATGCCAATTATAGATTATCCTCTTAGAAAGCAAAATATTATTTTATGCTTGAATTGCGTTAACAAAAACCAAAAGTAGATGAATATTTTGGTCGAAGGTGGCTGAAACAAAAGCCGAAAACGAAGCTCCGGTCACACAAACCAGATTTTTACTTTACTTTTTTAACGGACTTTGAACAATTCCAGATGAACAATTTCTACCACATCCACTTCATTGTCAGTTGACAAACAATATCCTCTTGGCTTGATAGTGATGGTAAATATTTTTCAAGATGGCGGATAAATAAGCAAATGAGTAAGGTCGCACGGCTGCTTAGTACGCGCTACAGAGAGCCGGCGACCTGTGGAATGTGACGTTTTCACTCTACCCTCCACGAATATCTAACACATACGATTATTATGTAGGATGCATACTAATCCGCCCGACATTACAAGAAATGCGCGTTTGTATTAAACAATGGCATCGTCATGATCAGGGAATTCAATCTTCATTTGATAGCGACTGTGAAGTTACAAATAAAAAATGTAAAGGATTTTACATAAGGCTTCGGAAATACTGTCACTTAGCGATACACCACCTTCTTCGTCGATCATCAAATGTAATTAACTAATAACAAATTTATTTGTAAATTGATTTAAAATCTACAGAAGATTTTGTAGAGAAGAAGATTATTATTTTTTGGTATAAAAGTAATTATTACACAACCACGTTGTTTGCTTGGTACCTCTACGGTCTACCTAACCTTATAGGTAATAGGCAAACATAACGAGATGGAACGTTTAAAAAGCGTGCAGCCAGTTTCACCATAAAATCACACGGCCAATTAGCGGGGCCCTCCCACCGACTGTCATGTATCTGCATGGGCATTTCGCCATCATATTCGCTCAGCCTTCGTTACCGCGATCGCGATTAAACGTCAATTAGAACCATTGTGGAACCGGCCCGGTCGGGTCGCCCGCCATTGTAGTGACAGTTGACGTAAATGAGGCGTCACTGTCACTGTGAGTTATGGAGTTTGGGAGTTGGGAGTTGGGACGACCAAAAGTTTTCGTTTTATTTGGAGGTCGATCGTGCAAAAGGGTTTTTCTTTTGGGATGCTTTATTCGTCATTCAAAAGCTTACTTTATAATTATATTGATACAGAACCTTTAATGTCCTACTAACCTTGATTGGAATTTGTTCAGAAGACCTGATACAGAAAAAAAAAAAGAATTTTCAATATTTATCCAATATTTGCCGCACTTTTTTGCAATTGAAAAAAAAATCTAGCAACATTCAGTTAAGAAATTAGAAGCAATGAGTTGCTAAGGATAATCAGGACATGACCCAGTCTAGGGTCACGCGAGTTCGGGCCGGGTCGCGGTATGTATAATGCATTACTTCAGGGAACGCGCATACGGTTCGTCGGCCCGCGACACGCATTTTTGTGCAACGCTAACACTTCGGTACACGCGTGACCCCGATGTGACCCGGGTTAGGTAAATGACCAACACGCAGAGGTCACGTATTTATACATCATCATCATTGTAAGCATCATCATGACAAATACAAGAGCGAGTCTGTTTCTCACATTTTAGACGCTCAACTATTTTGGGAAAGATTAGTTATGTAGGTGCTTAGAGTCTCAGGGAAGGATTACATAGAATTTTTTAATTCCTATGTAATCCTTCGAAAAGACAAAGAAATTACAACGCCACGTAGACAACTCACAACATCTAACAGTTAGCTACATTAAAATAGTATTACAGTAAGTGTGACTTACTTAACAGTTACACTTAAAGAAATTTATTTTTTCCAACACCCTTAACCACCTACCACATATAATTGTCACACAACCACCTGCCATACGTCTGTGAGACCCCGGCTAATAAACATACGATAACTATAAATAAAAGGGGGGAGACAAATATATAATAAAACATTGTATTTAGGCACTGTTAAACTCGTTAGTTTAAAAATAAAAGCATGAATTTCAACAATATTTATCAAATAATACAGCATATTTGGTACAATCTCGTGTTTTTGGCTTACCCATTAACACTTTCGGAAAATAATTTCTAAAGAAATATATTAAATTGATAAGAAATTATTCTTACGCTTTTTATATAATTAAATTACCAAGGAACTTTAAAAAAAATACTAATACTCATTATAGTTACTAATTCTACAAAATTGCAGGCTCCAAACTTAGAGCTTTTTAAGGCCGTGAAGACAGATCTTGTCTGAGTATTCGAGGCAAATAGGAGCTTTGCATTCAAAACACATGTGTTGTGTTTTATGTTTTTTTGTGTTTTAGTAAGTGGAACAGTTTTTACGAACTGCCAATCACTCTTCATCAGTGCTGCAGCATGGGAAATCTGCTGGAGGATCAAGTTTATCTGAAGGATTCTTCATATCACGTTACAGTTTCACATTGCTTTCACAACGTGCCCTAAGCGATCTCGTAAACTGTTCAGCCAGTTTCTTAATAAACATGTAACTACTTTCAACCTTTTGTCTATGTAGCTGCACAGATAGGTTCACTAGAGCGCAATTTCAGGCAGGGCAGATGACCAACCAAGTAATTTTTGCCAGAATAATCATTCTTCCTAGATCTAGATCGAATTTCCGCTAATGGTACGTCATCCTCAAATGAAAACTATTGGTCACTTTCCGAAGGAATATCACTTTGTGATGGAGAGCTTTTTTGCACTACAGTTGACTCTTCACATTTGGAATCAGATACTCCACTATGACTCATCTTCCAATACAATATGATTAATTTTGACTGGGTCCACATCGCTGCATTCGTCGTTCAGTATGTTTTCATCATCTGTCAGGCCTTTGTCCAACCAACGCTTAATAAGAACTTAATTTAGAGCCATTATTTCCAAAACAATAAAAAAAATACAATCGAAAAAACTTACGTAACCACCTGACAGGGGTCTCTCAGAACCCCGCAAGTCTTTATAAGATAAATGCATGCACGCCTAACTTCACCGAGCCGTTGGGCGATAGCTAGGTGCGCAGGGAAAAGGTACAAAAGCCAACAAGTCGATATAACACTCCAGCGCAAAAATATTAACAAAAATAATATCAGCGGGGTCTGTGAGACGTATGGCAGGTGGTTAAGGGTTAATAATTATTAAATTAAGATTATGATAAACTTTCTGTCAAAGTCATGATCAAATCAATCTCCGAGTGTGGTCGTAAGACTTAGAAAATATGTTAACACTATCACTTTTTCCTTATTTTCACGTCTATCAGAAATCACTTAGACATCCACACGTTGAGAGGCGAAAGTAAAAAGTGCAATTTCACGGGGGCCGCCCAATTCTATTGTGCGACCGTAATAGACCAATTAACTAACACTTGCGACACGCATTCTATGTGTAAGAGCTGTATGTGAAATTACGATACTAAGTGCCTATTCCCTTATGGTTGTAGTTTTGACCTGTGATGACAATGACAGTATAGAATTACACCACCAAGTATATATATTCTATCGGGTTTTTTTTTGCCGACACAATACTTTGTGTCGGCAAAATCGCTGAATTTAAACACTCGCCCTAGAATTGCTTTAATATATTTGGCATGGTACATTGTTTTACTATAACTACAATATTCACTTTTGCATATTTAATTAATCTCGAAGGGTTAATAAGGGTCTAATAACCGGTCGTGTAGATGCTAGATAATCTGTACATGACAAATTGGGTCCCAGACCAGTTGTGAAACTAAAAACGTTGCAGAAATTAAGAATTAAGGTCGCACGATCAACCTTTGAATCCGAGAGGAAGGAGACCCATAATTTCTCGAAAAACTGCTCCAGTTTAAATTAATTGGTGAGTAATTTTGTTTTTGGACCTCGGTACTGACGCAACGCCCTACAGTTTGACCGACCATTTTTGGAGACTTTAACCTTCGCGCGCGCGGTTCCGCCAATCACTTTGCTTTCGTTCTAATTTCGCTTACTGTTAACACTGGACAAGTGTTGAATACATTGTGGTTAAACTCCATGTACCTATTATGGCACAGATATAGGATTTAGGAAGTTGTTCTGTACTATGGAGTGGTATAAGAATTTAGTTTGAAATTTTTAATATAATTATTTTATGCCTGTAAATACTATTTTTAGTGTCTAAATATATTATGAAGTTGAAGTCAAAATACCCACCCACATTTCTTATAACTTCCTAACTTTAAAAATTGTATGTTTATAACAGAACTAAAGTACCTTGTTATTTCTGTATTTACAAACAACAAATAAAATCATTTCAATGAAAGGCGTGAGTAATTTTTACTCTGTTTCATAATTAAGAGGAGTGAGAGAATTAACATGAACCCAGGGTTAACTTTAACTCAGATTGAACCTACTTGATTGATACAGAGCATTCTGAATCACGCGTTTTCTTCGAACCAGTTCGAGCGCACGAAATTCGAGCGGTGAAAAAAAGGAAACATCTGAAGATTGTGTATCAAGTGACAGAACTGGTCCAGGAAATAATTGCTCGGAAGTGGGAGGCCTCATTAGCTACCGATATTACCGTATCATACGCAAAATTACCGGTTATTTGCACCAGTTTTTCTGATTATTTTTTACGATTGTGATTTGTGACTTAACTTAGTTTTGTTAATTTTGATGATGCCAGTCATTGAACTTTTAATAATATAAAACTAATAATTAATACAAGAATTATTGTTTATATTTTAGGTTATAATTATAAAAGTTACGTTAAACTGTAGTGTCAATTACATTCGTTCAACATAATGTTATACATCAAGTTTAATGCGCTACAAGTCAATATTGTGAACTTTTTACTCTATCTCTGGCGTATTACTTGACTACCCAGGCATAGAGTCAACCCACTAAAACTCCATGTTGTGCAGCCCTCACTTCAGGTGAGTCAATAATGACTCCCACAGAAACTTTATGATTAAGTATAGCCTTTTAAAATGGGGAAATGCTTTACACATCCCGAATTGCATGGGATATCGGCCAGGGGTATATACGGCCTACCCACTAAAACCCGATGGTGCTCCACTCCCCGCTTAAGGCAGAGTTGCGGATACCATAGAACCTTTTTTTTTTTAGGAGGAGAAATGCATTGCGCATCCCCCGCCCCCTCGGGGGAAGGGGCAGGGGTATGTCGGACTCCCTCCGGCTCAGTGCGCCGGAGGTTTACCGACTAAAACCCCCCCTTGCCCTCGTCAACGCTAGACGCGAAGGAGCGGGATCGCTACGCATTCTACCGCGTCGGGTACCATAGAACATAGAACTAACCTACCACAACTCTACCAGATATAAGTATATAAGTTCTTAGTCTTCATAATGTAACGAACATACTATATTTTAACAACTTATATACTACCAAACGAACTTAAATTACTCGTATCAATATTTATAGTGGTTTCTCAAAGTAATATAATATTTCTATTGCGTATAAACTTGCAGATTATATTGTGAATCACTTCGTTATATAGATCGTTAAAATATTATGACTTAATTAGAATAATATATACACTTGCTACTTACTATCTAAATTAACAATAATTATTACTTAGTAAGTATATTTAATACAAGAACTAATTCATTACCAGGTAATAAAATATAGCGAACGTAACCACAGTACAGATTTCATAAAGTAGATAAACTAAACCGTGTCAATTAAATTTGTTCAACAGAGGCACAAGTTTTTGTGGACATTGCTCTTCTTTATTCTTCTGCTACTTCGAGTTACCTAAAATTACGCTAATATGTATACGTTGCGCTAAATCGTGCTGTCTTGTTCTTGTATGAAGTTTTTCTACTGTATATTATTTATACTGTAATTATACTTTCTATCGATTAAAAGGAAAATATTTTCCTTTTTTTCCTTTCATTTACTTAGAATTTTCTCCAGCAACCTTGAACCGTGTAATCGATTAGTGGTCGTGACGGTCTCAACCGTCGTGACGCTGACCTGTCACCGTGACGCTCCCGGCGACGTCGTGACGCCGACAACCTGACACCGTGACGTCACCTGTGCCCGCAACCAATCCAGCATTCCACCTGACGCACGACCTGACACAAAAACTAAGATAGTTTTTGTTGACGTTTTTCTGGAAAAGAGTTTCTATAGAAATCGATTGGAGTGTGACCAAAGATGAGAGTGCACAATGACACATTCCACCTGACGCAATCGTGACCCGCACTTGACACGCACAAAAACTGAATCGTGTCAGTTTTTATGGTCATTTTAGAAATATTGGAAATTCAATAGAACATGCCTCTAGTTTTACTGTGGATGTAGTTAAACAGGGCTTTAAAGTTATTTAGTTTTTGGGGAACCCACCATTAATGAATGTACATTTTGTCATCATACTCCCCATTAAATTAAAGTTAAATAATATTTAAAGGACTCTTATAGTGAAGCTACGAGTACATAACACTTTATTGTATCTTATTTAGTCAGTACTTACTTTGATCTTCCCTCACATTAAGAAGTATATATTTATGTAAAATATATAAATAAATTATATACATTATGCCATCGCAAAAAATATAATAAAG
Organism: Polyommatus iphigenia; assembly: GCA_963422495.1. Classification (NCBI taxonomy): domain Eukaryota; kingdom Metazoa; phylum Arthropoda; class Insecta; order Lepidoptera; family Lycaenidae; genus Polyommatus; species Polyommatus iphigenia. Next base: position 479,282 of record OY730184.1, on the reverse strand, counting down.
ATGAGAGAGCGATAATTGCAATCTGAAAAAGTTTATAGCTTTCTAAAGTGAATATCGCGCCATCTTATAATGTAATAAAGCTTTTAATTTCTAAACGACTATAAAATACCTTTTTAAACTCCTACAGGCTAGTGTTAATTTAAGACTCGACAATCTAAAGACAGAATAAATCATGAAATTGCGCAAGAGATATGTAACAAATCAACTATAATATTATAACTCTTAAAATTCTATAGCAGAAATTTATATCTTGCAACGTGCTTGCAACATAATTATGTTATTACAACGCGTAAAAATATGAATAGAAAAATTAATTCATAATATGCAAATGACAGACCCACGTAATTTGGTCGCAGTATGACACCCAGCCAAAAGATCACAACGTTAACTTGACACAACCCGACCAAATAACCTAGGTCTCCAAACTGCCCATGAACTAAATTCTCTGATAGTACTATCAGACAAGTTTATTCAGGCAGATGGCGGATCTAAGTAATTTGGTCGCGTTAAGTCAAACCGATGGGTTTGACATTTTCCTCTATGGGTTTGACTCAACGCGACCAAATTAATGCGACCGATCACAGCCGACCAAATGACGTAGGTCCGTTAACTGCCTAGGAATCAATTTCCTCGATGGTACATTCAACTGAATGGATTACACCTGCTACGTGCCCCCCCCCCCCCTACTTCCATTGGAAAAATGTGAATAAAAACCGCCATTGTATAAGCTGGACCAGACGTGCGTAGCGATTGGTTCTGGTGCAGAAAAAAATACTTCGGAAATAATACTCTTAGTACTTGGGTGATACAAATTATATTGAATGATTCATACCTTAATAATAAAGCTTTTTGTTTAAAAAAGGGCAATGGAAGTTCTGTTATATGGACAATATTATATAGGTTTAAAGACTTGAACGTAAATTTTGTACCTTAAAATATGGCTAATCTTTAAAATATTGAAATGTATGTAGATATTGCCAAAAACATTGTTGCGCAAAAATGTATTTATCACGTGAGGATATAATATTATTTTCCGTTAATCCTTTCCCGGAACTCAAGCATCTCCATATCAAATTTCAACAGAATGGATGTAGTCAACTTTAACACACTATTTGAGTCTTAGGAAACTGATTAACCTTAATAAGGTCCTAACAAAAGATCTAATAAACTGAAATCTAAATTGAATAATATGCAAGGCACAAAATCTATTGTTAAGATTAGTTACAGATTTATTAGCTGCAGGTAACCTAGTTATTTATTAGTCATGCCTTTGATCACCTCGAGCTCATCTTACTCACAAATCGGCCTTGTGTTTAAGAAATTAAAATTATACAGAGATGCTGAGGTATCGTTTTTGTACATTGTTAATAAGGTCATTTATTTTGCACTATTTTTTACTTTAAGACTTCCAATTAAGTATTTGCTTATATTTTTGACGTGATAACGTCTTATAATTCGATATGGGGTGCGCGCCCGAAAAACATGACAGTTCATGCGGCGTTGCCTCGCTGACAGCTGCTCTGAGGCGTTCCATTTATCCTCTCAGCAACCGTACTCAACCCACATGGGCCGCGCTCTTTGTTTCGATTATATTACGTATTTCGATGACTTGGAGAATACTTTTGCATGAAGAAGTTTGGTTAGTTATGACCTTTGATACATTGACCACACTCTGAATGAAAAATAAATAAACAATCTGTGAGCTATTAGTATTATTTCGGCTATTTAAAATTGTGCTCTATTTCCTACGTGTCAAGGTATGACTTGTGCTTTGTTCGAAGATTTTACTGGATTTCGTCTTTGTTCGAATGTATGTAGCGTTTTGTATTGCGAATAGTTTATTTTACTCATTATAAATATTTTTAGACAATCATTTGAAAGAAATACATCGAAATAACTTTAGGTTACAGTCGAAAAAGTTTGTTTCTATTTATAGAGATTCGGAAGCGAGGGTTAAGGGGTTAAGGATAGTTGAACGTGACAACGTCATACGTTGTCACGTTCAACTATCGTCAGTAAACCGACTTTACAGACAACCGATTTTTAATCAATTTTAGGCTTTTGTAGCATACATACTAATAATATTATAAATGCGAAATTGTGTCTGTCTGTCTGTTTGTCTGTTACCTCTTCACGCTGAACCAATTTTGCTGAAATTTGGTATGGAGATATACCGGGAAAGGACATAGAATATTTTTCATCCCGGAAAAATGTACGGTTCCCGCGCGATAATTGAATTGCAGGCATCATCTAGTTAAGTATTATAATTTTTAGCTTCATCGAAATAATTTCAGCGATTTAACATATTTTTCCGGAGAAGAAAATATCCTACGTTCTTTATTGATGACTCGAAATATGTCCTGATGAAACATGAATTCGTTAAGAGAATAGACATTTCTAGAGACTGTTATTATGATACCACATCAATTAAGTTAGTTATTACTGGTCAGTGTGGACTAGTTACCGTACTGATTAGCACGGCTGCATCAAGTCACGGAATCTCTGACACTTTGCCGATTCCTAGACTGTGATTCAGGTTGCTCATTGACATTCACACGAACCCTGGGAACCACTAATACATGATCCATGAGGCCCGGACACTGAGGGATGTGCTCCCGGCGTCACATTAAACAACTGTCAGGTTATGCGTAAGCGCAGCCATCGGTATGGTAATGTCGCACGATCTGAATGCTGTGTTCATCAGCATCAGCCATGACCAGTTTTACCGCGAGATTAAGGGCCTGTTTCACCACTTCCTGATAAGTGCCGGATAGGGTATCCACAACTTATCTGACAGATGTAGTATGGAGTATCTGTCATAATATAAGTTGTGGCTAGCCTATCCGACTCTTATCATGGTGTGGTGAAACAACCCCTTAAAGAAACGAGCTTATGTCGACATCTTCATTAAAATAAAGTCAATATGTCTGCCGGTTTATCACATTGCAAAAAGACGAGGTGTTACATTTTACAATGCATTTTTAAATATACCATTCAAAATTAGAACAGGCCACAACACCACAGTAACTATCTTCTTGTGTGGTAAAAAAGTTTAATTTTGAAAGTGAAGTTGCAATATTAACTGACCTTTAAGTCCAACTGCGTGAATTTAGGTTTAAGTTAATCATGGATTAACATTAAACGCCATGTCAGTCATATATTAAATACAAAATATTAACTACATTTACAAAATATATTACTACATTTTACGTGTTAGTCAAAGGTTTCTTCCACCTTCATAATATAAAGTCCCATTTTCATAAATCTCTTATTTTTGTAATTTATAAAAGAGAAGAGAGTTTGTCAAGCTACAAGCTATAACTGGCGTGGCATATTTAACTACAAACATTAACGATTACGTATTTAATGTACTGTTATTGCTGAATATTATTTGAATTGTCATCAATATTTATACTATGTACTAACATCTAGCAATCCATCTTATGAGATATTGACACTTTGAACTTGGCGTTTACAGTGAAATTGCATCGTCATTCACACTCGTAGCAAATCACATCACATATGAGCATAATCTTTATCATAATCTTCCCAAAGTACACTTTGCCCTCTGAGCCCTGAGTATCACTGTAATGGTTATTGCTTTTGAATTCGTTGAAATTTACGACTATGGGACCAAGTTCATAGTGTCAAACTTATAGTACTTGTGTTGTGTACACTGTACAGTGTACATTCTCCTAGGCCTATAAGCGCCAGATGAAAGTTTATCATGGAATAGTGATCATATTATTCTCTTTCCCCTGATTTTACGAAGAGGCAAGGAATTTGATGACAACAATGTATTGTCGCAAATTGGCTTAGCTTACCGAAAGCAAGTTTTTATTTCATATTTTTAGAATAACTGCAGTATACGTACAAACTTGAGAGTTATTAATTATAACAACATGGTGGGTTTTTCATTTAAAACTTACACTAAAACCCATTTTTCAACACGAGAATTAACGAATTGTCTAATATCAAAATGGCGGATTTTTATAGCACAAAACCCATTTTTAACAAGGGGTTAGCGAATAGTCAGACGATTTCCCACCTCATTGGTCGTTCCCAGCGATCTCTCACGTAGTGCGGTCTTTTGCCGGTCGCGACCCGCCGCCCCTGGCGTGGACTGGCGTGGACTGGCGTGGAACGACCAGCAAAAAACCCATCTCGAATTACTCACTTTTTATTTCATCTTTGACCAGCTTCATCGCTTTTTATCGGAACCGCATTTCCATTTTTATAATGTCGGTGTTAATGTACCATCGAAGAAATTGATTCTTGGGCAACTGACAGACCTACGTTATTTGCTCTCCACGACACAGGGAATCCTAGTGTGGAGAGCAGTGTTTGTTTAAGATAACGTGCAAAATTCTACTTGAGGGAAATAAAGATTTGTTTATTGTTTATTTGGCCGGAATATTATGTCAATTTCATGTAATTCGTAATCTGTCGGCTGGGTTTGACATAGCGCGATCAAATTACGTAGGTCCATCATCTGCATATGAATCAACTACTCTGATAGTACGTCAAACCCAGCCGACAGTCCCGATAGATCACAATAATTGACATTGAAATGACATGATCCGACCAAATGACGTTGGTCTGTCAACTGCCTAGGAATCAATTTACTCGATGGTACTATCAGAGAAGTTTATTTCTAGGCAGATGGCGGACCTAAGCAATTTGGTCACGTTATGTCAAACACATCCGACCGATCACAGCTAACATAGTCCATTGAAATGTTACAATTTTAGGACCGAATATTGCATTTATTAGAGGACGCAATTTTATTTTTGGGATATGTTGGGGGGGTCAATAGAAGCTTAACCTCAAGTTTGTGGGGTCGCCACTCTTGTCCCCCGGCCGCCATCTTGAAAAAAGGGGTGACAACACTATTTTCGTGATATCTCGGAAACTATAAGTCTTACAGAAAATTTTTAAAAACACAATTTGTTGCAAATTATTTTGCCTACAAATATGTTTATATAACTTTTTACCCTAAATTAAAAATTTAAAAAGTTATAAGCAAAAATGTGATATTTTTTTTTAAAAGGTTTGCTATCGCTCTTTAACTTTGTTTAATACATTTTACAAAAAAATTACCTAAGAACAACCTTGTCAATAATCTTTTCAGAAAAAGATCCCCCAATCCCCCCCGATCTCATGAAATTAATTTTCTGCAGATGCAAAGGAAACTGTGAAAGCGTGTGTGGCTGCAGAAAAGCAGACCTAAAATGCTCTACAGTATGCCTACTATTCTGTAAAGCTTTTCAGGCCTGCTTTTCTGCAGCCACAGTCTACAGTATGCCTACTACACTACATAAATATATGCAAACTATATTATAGTATGCCTACTATACTAGTCTGCACCTGCCTACTATGCTATAAAGCATTTCAGGCCTGCTTTTCTGCAGCCACACATGGTTCCAGTTTCCTTTGTATCTGCAGAAAATTAATTTCATGGGATCGGGGGATCTTTTTCTCAAAAGATCATCTACAAGGTTGGTCTAAGGTATTTTTTTTAATAAAATGTGTTAAAGTTAAAAGTGATAATAAACCTTTTCAAAAATTTTATCACTTTTTTGCTTATAACTTTTTAAATTTTTAATTTAGAGTAAAAAGTTATATGAGCATATTTGTACGCAAAATAATTTTCAACAAATTATGTTCTAAAAATTTTTTGTAAGACGTATAGTTTCCAAGATATCACGATAATAGTGTTGTCACCCCTTTTTTCAAGATGGCGGCCGGGGGACAAGAGTAGCGACCCCACAAACTTGAGGTTAAGCTTCTATTGAGCCCCCCAACATATTCCAAAAATAAAATTGCGTCCTGTAATAAATGCAAAGCAAATGTAACATTTCAATGGACTAACATTGAATTGCCGAAGCCGACCAAATGACGTAGGCCCGTCAACTGCCTAAGAATCAATATCTTCGATGGTACCTAAGTAATGAATGAAGACTAGCTAAAACTACTGAATCCAAATCTATGGGTCACCTTGTATCCGTCAGGTCGACAGGTCATTTACGTCGAGCTCTTCCTGTTACGTGCCCACCTTGTACTCTACGTGATGTAGGTAACTATGAACTGTAATATTGTTGTGGCGTTTAGGGTCCGCTCACACCGATCAAACGAGACGACTATGCGACTAAAAAAAGATATAGGAAATAGAAATTACTTGTTCTTATAAAAATTCTTAAAATTCTTGCTATTATATTTTATGTTGCGACTTGTCACGTTTCGGTGTAACACAAGCTTTGGAAGTAGGGAGTATTTAGTCAGGTCGAAAAAAGGAGTTTTTTACAAAACTTGTGTAATTCGTAAAAATGAAAAGACTCTGTTTTCAAATATGTACTATCAGAGAAGTAGATTACTAGGCAGTTGGCGGACTTAAGTAATTTGGTCGCGTTGAATGATCACAGCTAACATTGAATTGACTTAAGCCGACCAAACGATATAGGTCTGTCAACTGCCTAGGAATCAATTTCCTCGGGTATACAAAGCCTACTTCCTGCTGACACAGTCGTACTGCCCAAGCAGATATATAATATAATAATAATAATAATAATATCTATGGACGCTTCACACCATGTCAGTCTGGCCCCGTGCTAAGTACCTGAAGGACTTGTGTTACAGGTACCAGACAGCGGAAATATATTTAATACTCCTAAACAATACATATATTTAAGATTTTTATTATTTAATACACATATTTAATACACACATCCAGACCAGGCAACATTGAAAACTTTTTCCGTCGGCGGGATTCGAACTCGCGACCCCCGGCTTGAGCTGCACACTCAAACAATTGAGCCACAGAGGTCGTCAAGGAAAAGACTCTGTTTTCAAATATGTATAAAGCCTACTTCCTGCTGACGCAGTTGTACTGCCCAAGCAGATGAACTGCTTGGTCAGTACAAGTACGTACATAGTATATGTGCGTCTGTGGCAGAGTGCACATGTCGTGTAAGGTTATGCGGATGCCGCGGCTCCGTGCGCCGACTGACAATGCTCGACCTTCCCGCCTGACACTACTACCATAATGTAAATACAACCAGTAGAGTTACTGTCATTTTTCCCATGTAGAGGGGCAAAAATACTTGGATGGAAATCCTTACCAGTGAGCCTATTCACAGGTAGAAGAAGACACCGGGTGAAAGCTATGTTAACAGATGGCTATCCACCGAGTGAGAGAGTGCGGCATCCTCACGATGCAAATCCGCAGTCAACTTTGTCGACCGAAGATTTGCCTCGCGAAACTGCTACAGTGGATACTAGACTATTGAACAAACTTACTGAACACAGCATTTGTTTGCTATACAATTCTTATGTTATTCTGAAGAACAGAATAACATAAGAATTGCCTAAATCCAAGTCAGTGATACTGGCAGTCAAGTATGAAGTTGGTGTACTGTATATATTTACATTGTGATACAAGTATACACTCAAACGCTTTGTTTATTGCCCTCCTGCTGTACATAATAAGTAGATGAGTTCAACATTCTGCAGATTTCCTATGAGATTTTGTGTTTGAGGAAGATACAGTTTTTAGCTCTTTTTTATAGCAGTTATTTACTGTAACCGCATCGTACTAAAGCCTAAACTAAACCTAGCAGAAATTGGCAGCTGCGTATTCATAACGTAATACAGAAATAGATTTGCATAAAAATTATGACCGTAACGATCCAAAAATATCTGATAAAGTTAACGAATGTCAATAAATTAAATGAATTGATGAAAATGTAAACAACGATGAATGAATGAAAAAATGTGCCCATCAAAATGTTAACATATCTATATCTTCTATATCTATCTATACATATTATAAAACAAAGTCGCTTTTTTTCCCTCATGTCCCTTTGTTCTCTTTAATCTTTAAAACTACGCAACGGATTTTGATGATTCTTTCAGTGTTAGATAGCCCATTTATCGAGGAAGGCTATAGGCTATATTTTATCACGCTAAGACTAATAGGAGCGAAGAAATAGAGGAAAATGTGGAAAAAACGGGGAAAATTATTTGAAAGGGCTAACTTGAACGCGCTAATCTCAGGAACTACTGGTCCGATTTGAAAAATTCTTTCAGTGTTAGATAGCCCATTTATTGAGGAAGGCTATAGGCTATATTTTATTATGCTCAGGCTAATAGGAGAATGTGGAAAAAACGGGGGAAATTATTTGAAAGGGCTTATCTCGCGAACTACTGGAGCAATTTTTATGTTATTTGGCACAGATAAGAAGTAGACCACGTGAAGGATCATAGGCTATCGATTTTAATCATTTTTTCAGTGGCTATATATTTTATACCCGTGCGACGCCGGGGCGGGTCGCTAGTTTTATTACATACTGCGTTGCTAAGTGACAAAGCGCTTGCGATGCCTTAACTGTAAATTTCCATAAAAAATTTCTAATGTGACTATTGGCATTGGAAAAAATATTTAATTCAATTCGTCCATGTACCATGGAGGAAATTGATTCCTAGGCAGTTGACAGACCAACGTCATTTGGTCAGATCATGTCAATTAATGGAATTGACGTAACACGACCAAACAAAGAAGGTCTGCCTAGGATTCAACTTCTCTGATAGTACCTACCATGGTAGATACTATCCATTACCATGGTAATCACACTGGGTCACGAAAATTAAACAAAAAACAAATTCCATTCATGAGAGACCATGAATGATTGTCAAAGTATAGAAAGGTTTAACCTACACAAAAATAGAGTATAACTCGCCAATGCCATGGGACCGACTTGAATATGGTAGTGGCGCATTCTTGAATAATAATCGTGTCATATAAGGCGCGCTATGTCGGTCGCAATGGGCTTAAATTAACTAGCTTTTCCCTTTGGTTTTGTCCAGTTTTTGCTATCGAGTCATTATTTCCTGGACAGGTAAATAATAATTAATCTATGTGAAGAAGGTGATTATTTCTTCGAACTGGATGTGATTGTTGCATAGATACAGGGTAATACAAAAAAAGTACTACGTATATACATACAGGGTACGTATATGTCCCTTATATCTTAATTTTAGAAAAAGTATTATAATTCTTGTAGTAATTATAGGTTCACTAAAAACAACGTATTTTTAAATATCCAGTTTTGGCGCCAAATTTGAAAAATGTTTTTTTTTTCATCTGTTACTCAATATTTATAATCTAATTATATACTCGTAGTTACATCTATTATAATATAGAATTCACTATGAAAGTGGCAGCTCTGAAAGAGCATTTTTTTAGAGACATGAGTTTGCCCAAAATAAAAAAGTTAAATTAGTAACTGCTGAATTATCAGCACTGCTACTTTCACAGTGAACTCTATATTACTATATTATGACGCCCGCAACTCAGTTGTGCCGAAATTTGTTAAGATATCATGCCATGCATTTTTTCTGTATAAAAACTGTTCTGTGTTCTTTCCCGGGACTCAAATTATCTGCATAACAAATTTCAACAAAATCGGTTCAGCGGTTTAAGCGTGAAGAGGTAACAGACAGACACACTGTCACATTTATAATATTAAGTAAGGATGTGCCAGATAGTAAGCTTTATTTTTTTATCTGTTTAAAGATTAATATTAGTTTTATTTCGTCAATCGAACTAAACTAATACAGATGAAATAATTATACGACGGAAAAAAGCCGAACAAAACACCACTTCCGAATGAAAGTGATACCAACATTAAAATAATTAAATGGCTACAAGTGTCAATTACATCGTGTTGTTAGGTTGGTAATATCCTCTATTACAGGTTAATTATCGGTAATAGATAGCGGTTATGTCTTATTACCTTGTAACTTGTATAGCTTGTGGAGAAAAAGTTAATATTTAACTGATAGTCAAAATATTCTGTATTAGAAATAACTGAGATACGTGCTAGGGTAATCTAAATTAATAAAAATGAACTTCAAATTTTGTTAACCTTGCTAAAACTTGAGTACAGCTGAACGATTTGGCTAATTTTAGTCTTGAAGTATTCTTGAAATCAGGGAAGGTCTAAATTAGGAGCGAATTTTTAAATTGTGAGGGAAGTGATACGAAGTTAACCGGGTCATCTAGTACTTGGTATAATAATTATTATCATTATTTTTAACTAGCTCTGTTTCTTAAGTTGCTTTATTAAGGGGGCGACTAACCCAAAATTTTCGATTTTATAATTCATTTTAATACTTGAAAATAAGCCCCGAATTCTTTCATTTTCTAAAATTAGATACTACATTATACTTCCAAGAATCCGATCTGAGCAAAAAAACGATACCTTACAATTTTCTCGATTGAAAAAATCACAAAAATGCACCTAATTTTCACGATTTTTTAATTTATTGCCATAACCGTGCTTTGAACTAAGTTAATATTTTAACACATTGTATAAAATTCTATGATTAAGAAACCGACAAAGCGGATTTTTAAAATGTTGTATATTTATCGAGTTATTGAGAAAAAACTAATTTGGCGATGAATCCGCGCCGTTCTTTTTCACCTGGTATATGAAAGACGGGCGTAAGTGTAAAGAGAGAAGGACGATGCTTAATTTTTTGGGTTAGTCGCCTTCTTAACAAACTTTCGCCACTATTTAGACTTAAGAGTAGTTTAGAGGATGCTCACAATACGAGAGGAACACGTGTGCGATATATTATACAGTTGAAAAGTTTTCCGTAAACTTTCGTAAAATATTTTAATATTTTACGCGTTTTATTTGGTGTTATTTTCGGTAGAATGTTTTTCAGGTCGTGTGAGGTCGCGGGTTCGAGTCTCGACGAGGGCACACTTTCATATTATTGTTCGTACAGGGCAAGGTGAACCTGATTCACATTATTTATTCATTTTAAATTATTTTTTATAAAAATAACAAGTTATTGTCAAAAATAATTTGCGATTTTTTTGCTCTATACAGGCTGTAGCAAAATAAAATGATGATATTTTAGGGTGTTGACGTGTCCCCTGTGTAGAGTTCTATCTCTCTATCTAGAGACTATGAAAGTAGCAGCGTTGTAAAATATACTTTTGATTTTTATGTTTCTATGTGTAATGTTTTTATTTTTATTTATTTAATTTATGTTTTTTGTTCCCCCGTACTTTGTTAATGTGTAATGTTTCAACGTCATGGTCCATACAGAAATTGAAAAGTAATTTTTTACGGCCGCCACTTTCACAGGGAACCCATCATAAGGGACACATAATATATATTATAATTTATACACCCTAACTAATAAGTTTGGGTAACAAAATAAAGTGATATCTTATTGGATACATCTGTATAATAAAAAAAAGTAATAATGAGATGTCTACAAAGTACTTTAAGTTTTCTTTTAGATCAAACAATTACAGTTATAAAGTTTCACTAATTCCTTGAATCATAAAACATTTATTTGCAACATAAATGAGCACTTATACTGAAAGTAATACATTTTATTACGTTTGATTGATTCGTCCAGGTATTACATCAGTATCGGACTGATCTGATCAATAAATCATTTTCCAATTGACAATAATTGATACGTTAACTGTGTCCTTCCGTCAGAGCACTGATCTTATCATTTGCATCATACTTTAGGCCATGTTTACACCAAACTGATTATACGCCGCTGAATGTGAGCGAGCGTTACGCAGTTTATTGTATTTCACACCTAACGGACAATACGCCATTACACTAGGCGTAGGCGCGGACATTCGATACCGTATATTTTGTATGATTTTCATGATCACACTGGGGCTCACAGTGAGCCTACTCACATTCAGCGGCGTATAGTCAGTTTGGTCTGAACACGGCCTTATAGCTTAGGGCCAGACCACAACACCGCGATGCGGCGTCGTATCGCAAAAACAACCATATAAAAGCAATGTAGTTTTTTGCGATGCGACGCCGCAACGCAACGTTGTGGCCTGGCTCTTAGGCCCTTAGCCAAGATACTTCCGCTAATTTGGCTATAGAAATTCCAAAAAAATGTATGAGACTTTACAAACATAATTATATCCATCTCAAATTACTTAGTACTTATAGTGATGCCTTTTGTCAAATCCCATTTGTAATCTTCTGTTATTGTAATTTTCTGTGAATTTAACTAAGCTGATGTTAAGACCGATAAATAATTATTATAATAGACACTCTACTGTCTTAGTGTCTAAACACACCATGCCGATGTACCGCGGCGGAAGTTCGGCATGATTCCGCCTGCATTTTAAATTACCGTTGACACAGCATGCCGAAATTCCGTCGCCTTATATTGTATGCGTTTGACATTGCTGATGTAATCATACTGAATTTCCGCCGCGGAACTTCTGCATGGTGTGTTTAGACACTTAGGTCTAACTTTTAATATTTTAAGAATTTAGGTTCAAGACTTTACGTAGAGCTCTGTAGAAATCAAAGTTATGCGAACTCTATATTAGGATTTTAAAGTTTTTAATTAGTTCAGACTATGAATTCACAATGTATTTATTACATGAAATGGCAAATTAAACGTACCTAGCTTCAACTTCGCTATTAGTACTTAGATACAGCGTAATGACTTATTTGCAAAGAAAAATTATAACCCATCTTTAAAATCTCACCTTATAAGTATTATACACACTGTTAAAAACAAAACTAAGTCTACTTATAACTATTTTTATGGCAATAGCGCGTTTTTTCAATTTTCATTTTTTTTTTCACCACCATGCTATCAAGTGCATATCCTGGAAACCACACCTTTTAAATATTCCACGCACTGTGAAAAATATAACTAATTCTATTTATGACTACTTACTTTCTGTAGAAAGAGCGCCCTTCTTTTCAATTTGCAAAAAAATTACACCACCTAACAAGTGCATATTTTGAAAATTCTTACCTTTCAGGTATTTCCACAAGCTAAAAAAACTAATTCTATTTATAACTAAGTAGGTACTTATTTTTGGCAGATTGAGCGCCCTTCTTTTCAATTTGCAAAAATTGCACCTGAAAATCTCACCTTTAAGGTATTACCACACACTATTAAAAACCGTTTTCTCCATTAATTATTTTTCACTTAAAATTGTGTGTAACGCAGTGTTTTTCTTTCATATCGCATGTTTTTTTTAAATATTTTTCCAAACTAAATAATTATATCGAGTGCCTGTAATCTCACCTTTCAGGTACTTCCAAACACACTCCTCCGCCGTCACGCTCCTCAGTTTGTCCGATAGAAACAGCTTGATAACAACAATAACACTCGCGGGGACACTTGGCGCGGGCCGTATTGCCGTGCGCTGCGTCTGCGCGGCACCGAGTTCGGCGCGGAACAGGTGAAATGCAGCTGTGTGACGACCCCGCGCGCCTGTGTGCGTGCACCATTTCGCGCATTGCAACACTTGTGGGCGCCCGCGGCTTTGGTCGATTGGTAGCTAAGTTCTATAGGATCTAGAGATTTTCTTATGCTGACCCGACAAATATTATTTTGTCGTTTAGGCAGAGTAGAGGCCTAAAAGAATAGGTGAAATGCAGCTGTGTGACGACCCCGCGCGCCTGTGTGCGTGCACCATTTCGCGCATTGCAACACTTGTGGGCGCCTGCGGCTTTTGTCGATTGATTGCTAAGTTCTATAGGACCTAGAGATTTTCTTATGCTGACCCGACAAATATTGTTTTGTCATTTAGCCAGAGTAGAGGCCTAAAAGAATAGGTGAAATGTGTGACGACCCAGCGTGCCTGTGTGCGTGCACCATTTCGCGGATTGCGACACTTGTAGGCGCCCGCGGTTCAGTAGCTTAATTCTATAGGGCATATTTGCTCTCTATACTATATTATAAGGTCAGCTGATAAACGTTTTGCGATTAACTTGTGTGCCTGAAAGAATATGTGAAATTCAGCTGTATCGCGAAACACGATTCACGGATCGACCTCGCGCGTTTGTGTGCGTGCACCATTTTACGCATTGCAACACTTGTGAGCGCCCGTGGCTTCGTTTGTTAGCTTGGTTCTATAGAACCTATATCCTCATACTTTATATATAATATATTATACAACGCTCACAAGTGTTGCAATGCGTAAAATGGTTAGCGCACACAGACGCGCGAGGTCGGCCTATACCTACTTACTAGCTAATCTAGCAAACGTTGTTTTACTATGTACTTTGTAAGCCTTAAAGAATAAGAGAAATACAACTGTTTGAATTTCCTTAGCACAAAAATATCGAATACATACAATATAATCCTGGTGATGAGGTTCGGTGCTATATATTGTACGAATATGTTGAATAAATAATAGAAATGAGAAATCACACTTAGTTTAAGGCACATTCTAGTATCAAAACCCGGTCATCGAATACATAGAAATTAGCTTACTTATTTCTGTTTCTAGTATCTAGTTACCTAATCTTCTATTTTAGAACGTATCGTTTTTTTCATTTCCAATGCAAAATTTTCAAATCCACGTGAATTTTTTGAGATAAGTATACTACAAAACAAACAAACGCGTTTATGTGTGTGTGATCTCGTTTACGTGTTCGGTCACATGCGCGTGTGTGTACCGGTTGCCCCCGCGCATATCAGTTTTGTTCTTTTAGGCTTGTGTAATATACGAATACGATAATACTTGTTGTCTTTACTGCGTTTTACGAGCCTTCGAAAGAAAATTAGTATACTTCCTACTCCTCTTATTCTCTTGGAATTATTTTCTATTTTCTCCTGCTTATCGTGGGTGGATAGCGCTGTAAACGGTGACATAGGAGATGCAGTGGTAGGCCAATGCCCATAAAAAGACTTTCCAAACTCTTTGTTATTCTACTATGAAACTTTGTAGCAACTACATTATGTGCGAGCGAAAAAAACAGTCTTGAGACTATAATTTTTATGCTCCGCAACCGTACTTTAGAAGAGGTTGTAGTAAAGGCAGTGTTAGGTAGTAAAAAACATGACATATTAGAAATTTCTCTACGTTTGTTTATGTGTCTTAATAATACACTTTGCGTTGAATAATTTACAGTACTTATCGAAAATATAGAGTTACCATCAGTTCCAAGACTCTACTTGTAAGTAAATTCACTACGTCGTTTTTTTTTAACTATAGTGCAGTAGACAGCTAAAGAGTCTTTATCTGTCTGTCTGTTACCTTTTAACGATCAAACCATTTAATTGTTTGTAATAGAATTAGCTATCTGGATACTTACTATCCCTCTAACGACCGCACTTAGAGAAATTTAATGATGATTAAAATAATTCAATTAAAATATGAAGGTCACATGTGTGGGGCTCACGTCAAAATCTACATTTCATTTCAGTTAAGTAATTAAATTATTCGTCTCTGAGTGCAGTAGTAAGTCTAGTTATAAGAAACATTAAGTAGACCTAAACCTTTTAATATGCTGATACAAGGGCGTCGCCAGCCGATGGCGCAGGGGGGGGGGGGGGGGGCAAGTTGACTTTACCTACTACAATTCATACTTTTCTTATTCTCTATGAATTAGAGTGGAATTAGTGAATTCATTCGAGTTTCGACGTACGGGAATGATTGTTCAAGGCTTGAACTTCAAGCAAATCAACTCAAAGACTTAGGACTTTGGTTGCATTATATTTGGAAACTTTTTTAGAATCTCTAGGGGGCAGCTGCCTCTCCCGCCCCCCCTTGGCGACGCCCTTGTGCTGATACATTGACATTTTATGTTTTTTTTATGGCAAAGAACTCAACCGGTCGCCGCCGCATCGCGTGACTGTTGACTACATAAGGTGATAACGTAGCAAATTTCTAACAGCTTTACAAACTCATTAAGAAACTAGACGACTCGGGTTTCCTTAGAAAATATATTATTATCTCCTGTACTATGTCACAAGTAAGTAGTGTGAATATAGTAAATAGCTATAATAAATCATGAAACGAGACGAGACGTATAATATCTATAAAAAAATAAATGTCAAGCGTCACGCTATTTGATGATATTAATTTTAGGTGCTTTTGTGCCTCCTTTTGTCTTGTTTTAGTGAAAAAGGAACCTTAAATATATAATATAATCGTAAATCAAACATTAAATGCGATAATTATTTATCACTATTTGAATAATAAATCTACGGATGCACGAAAAATACTTCCTAGTATCAATGCTAACTCAAAACTCCTTCAGACCGCGCGACTTGTATGAATGTGTGGCCGTGTGTGTAACTGTGTACGTGTGCCATGTGTGTATGAACGTCTGTGTGTGTGCGGTCGTGCCATCCTCACATTAGTGAACTTTATACCGCCTAAGGTCATGGAGTTTTAGCACTACAATAGACATTAGCATGGCGTGTCACCTTGACGCAAGTGTAGTAAGATATTGTCGTCGTTACGGAGCGAGAAGGTGATAAACACAAATCACCTGCCAGCCATTATAAAACCTTACCGTGTAGGTTTTAAAAGCCCTAATCATTTAAACGCTAACAACCGAGTAGAACCTTTTATGGAAACCATTCTAGTCGGAACGAAATATTGTTTATACGTTTTCGACCAGACAAAAGTGAGTCCTACTCTAACTTGTTAAGGTATATAATTGAATAAGGGGTGACAGGTTTGTATGATATTCTGCATGAGTAGTATTGTGGTCGTGACTGATCTATTTGTATAGTAATTTGCACCTAATCAGATGCGAGACTAGATTGATTATCGAGCACGAAAAGTCCTCCACGTTTCATTTCGGATGCTTTGTTCCTGACGTGTATGTCATTCATACATTTTGTATGACAATAACATGTAATTACATAATACGTTCACGACATACATTTTTCATTCTTTCTAAATATGTCGCAGTGGAAACGATAGAATAGGCCCTATGTGCAAGGTGAAACACATTATTATGTCGTTTTTGACCGGTTACTTATTTATTTTGAAGTTAGAAATAAAATCGAAATCAGCCTCCTAGAGGCTAAAAGTAAATAATAAGAATTTATTTAAACCTTATATTATGTTTTGGTCGCTGTAAAAGTATTTAGGAAACTTTGGTAAACTTAAAATTAAAGAAAACAGTTACAGGGTCCGTAAAATTTATTTAAAATGAGAATCCGCATTCCACTCGGTCTATATTTTAGGTAATACTTGTTTAGTGACACTTTTAGTGCTAGGTATAAAAATATGTATGTTAGTTCACAAGTATATTTTATGATATGGGCCGTCAAATCTGAAAATTTTTTTTTTAATTAATTGTTATTGTTTTAAAAAAATGGGCAGATTGGCCCTTTGACCTAGATGAGAACTAAAATATTCATTTCTATCCTGTTATTATAATTGACGTTTCAGTAATGTTGTTAATTCTTCAGCACGCACTCATAAAAGTACATTAGTTGCACAACCCCGGGAACTATTTACACGCGTTTCAATTAACCAACTACCATGAGATAGCTATAACCCATGCACAAGACATGGAGCCACAAAACAACGCATTGTATTTTGTAGTAAGGTAGATTGTGGAAAAGAGCCTGTAGTTTTTATATGAAAAGTAATAATATGGTTTATTGTCAAGCAGTGGCCATCTCTCCCTAAAGTACGCCAGGTTGGACCATGTCACCATGATAAATAAAAATTGTTGTGACCATATTAATTACGAAAGTCGAAGCTCTTTATAGAAGTCACAATCGATCTTAAAAGTTGTTTAGACTTTCGTTATTACTTTAAAAAGGCTGTAATGAGCTTATCTGGAGAAAAGCCGAAAAGAGCCGTCCATCTCTGAGGTGCGAGATACGAAAATTAGAGCGTTGAGTGATAACACATGTATCGCATAGAGATACACCGTACAATGCAAATTGCAATTCGCGTTTAGCGGCGATAAAAAGATCAATCTAATTTCGTTAGACGTAATACAGTTTGTATTCATTTATTATTGAAAACATATTTAGCAATCGTAATTTTGCGCTATTGAATGTTAAGGCGGGATTATAGGCAACTGACATTTTAGAATTTGCGGAAAACAAGCTCAATAGATGGCGCTCGATAGGTACATATTTAGTTTTCAAGCCGTCGTTGATTTCAATAATTTTCAGAAATAATGTGATGTGACATACAGACTAATGATTAAAGAGAGGCCATGTTCACAACTTAATAAACGAAATCTTTAATAAATTTTGTATTATAATAAAATTATGTATTATTTTAATATGTTTGTTCTCTACTCATGAACATGAAAAAAAGTATTTCCTCAATAATACATGATATAATTGATTATACAATGTATAACAAAATAAAGTATTACTCATACGCATTGCATATACTTAAGCATGGAAAAATATAGTTATCTTAGGTACAATAATTCATCATCGTCAGCTCGCTCACTGCTGAGGTTATTTTATGACTTTATAATATGGTTCAAATATTTTTTGTGCTTGGGTTTATTGCAATACCTTTAATAAATAGGGTGTAGACCCATGACGATTACTTGTACCTGACGCTGCAGCATCCTCTGGAATCTATATTATAACACCCTCCACAAGTTCAATTATTATTTTTAACAAAAAATTAAAACCGACTTCCAAGGTGATAACAATAGTAATATGAACTAAAAAGTATTAAATAACTCTTACTCTTTAATAGTGCCTTTTTCAGAATTCGTCTAAATCCAACTATTTCTGTACATACCTACTACAGTCTTCATTATTTTGAAGTCGGTTTTTATTTCATGCTTAAACTAGTGAACCATTTTTTATAAAATTTGGTGAAGAAAGGACAAAGGACACTTTTTATCCTGAAAAAATTAACGGTTCCCACGCCATGAACGATTTTTTGAAGAATTTGCATCGAGATAGTGGCTATCAATTTGTTCAAGTAGCTGTTTGACACGAAAGTCTCTGCGACTACATAGCGTCAAACATTTAATAAAGAATTTGAAAGATATAATATATGGGGTTTATGTCAAAATCTTCATTTATGATACATTGAAGTTATAAATATTCATCTCTGTATACGGCAGTTACAATATTATTTTTTTCATGTTTATTTTTGCTATGGGTCCCAACAAAATTAGAATGAAAAATAGTAGTGAACAAGATTTATATTATGCCAACTTTCCAATAAACCAGTACATTACACCAGATTGTCGTGTGTAAAAAATTTATAATTGCATAAAATGTAAAATTTCTTTGCTCTCTACTTTTAAGTGTCGTCGTGATTTTTATTCACAAAATATCATGTTTTTGATAAAATCAAATAAGGTTTAAAGGTTTTTCATTTCGATTAATATTATTTTTTGTGTAAAGAATGGAATTCACATGTTCGATAAAATTGTAGTTTAACATAATATCGTATCAAAATCATGGTGTATCTATGAATTTGAATCTATCCGCTTGATAATATTATTTTTACGATTTTACTCCAGTGCTAATAGTCAGGGAGCCCTAGAATATTTTTTTTTACTACTAACAAGCTAATTCTTGTGAGTAGCTTCATTTTGATAAGACAAACAACTTTTTTATCTGCGAAAAATCTTCCGTTTTAGGGTACCGTAGTCAACCAAGTTTTGTTGATTTCAGAACCCTAAAACGGAACCCTAACCAGATTTTTTGTATATTGGTAGGTTAATAGTTATATAATTTAAGATTAAGATTGTTCTATAAATTGAACAATCCATAATTTAGGACCATCAAATCAAATTATGAAATCCTTTCTATCTCTGTTAGCTACCACTTTCAAGATTTTGTCGCAGATAAAAAGTTGTTTGTCTTATCAAAATAAAGCTACTCACAAAAAATCGGTTGTCTGTAAAGTCGGTTTACTGACGATAGTTGAACGTGACAACATCATAGCCTTAACCCCCCAGTTCCGGGAAAAATCTATGCAAAAAAGTTGGCAGGTCAATGTGCAAAAAAAATGGCGCCCGGCCTACCCTCTTTGTAAAATTAATGTAATATTACAAAGAGGGTAGGCCGGGCCTTTGTAAAATTAATATAATACAATCCATATTTTATGTTTGTGTGAACTACATTATAATATATGTTAAATTTTCTATCTATCAAGCCATCATAATATAGTATTTAGTCCGATGTGATATTAGTTTCTCAATTATAAGCTTTCGAAACTATAATTATTGACTTGTTCAGAAGAAATAAAAGAATACTTTATTCTTCATATATTAAGTCATACCTTGACACGTAAGAAATAGAGCACAATTTTGAATAGCCGAAATAATACTAATATCTCACAGATTGTTTATTTATTTTTCATTCAGAGTGTGGTCAATGTATCAAAGGTCATAACTAACCAAACTTCTTCATACAAAAGTATTCTCTAAGTCATCGAAATACGTAATATAATCGAAACAAAGAGCGCGGCCCAGGTGGGCCTTACGGTTGTTGAGAGACTTGAAAGTGTAAATGGAACGCCTCAGAGCTGTCAGCGAGGTAACGCCGCATGAACTGTCATGTTTTTCGAGCGCGCAGCCCATATCGAATTATAAGACGTTATCACGTCAAAAATTAGCTTATTAGTAATAAAAAAAAATGTTCTAGGGCTCCTTGACTACAAGATGTTATATCTTTCTATTGCTATGGATTGGACATGTTCGATAAAATTGTTGTTTAACATAATAATATCATTATCATTTTACAATGTTTTAACACATCCCTCAAAGTGTGTATCTGTGTTGAGGCACTCTGTTCATGCTCTGTTCATTATTATCCGACTTAGCTGTGATATTTGCACTTATGACTTTCAAACCTACCAAAAACGTATAAATGATCGTTTGGCGAATGTAAATTATCAAATATATATCAATAAGATACCTAATAAGGTAGTCTCTCACCAAATATTAGGTTACAAAACAATATTGTAATATTTGTAAACCAAACATATTGCCTATGTTCTGAAATAAAGCCCAGTTTACTTACCAGTGATCAAGACGTCATCTTACGACGCCGCACTGTATTGTACTGGCATTCCACTAGTAAGACAAGTGTAACGTATTATAATCACATCACAATAAACACGTTTAAGTACGACAATGCACTGGCAAATATTTCGAAACGAATCAATAGTATGGGATCACGGCGATTCTAGGCCTAAGGAGCTCTGGCCTGGAACATACTCTAGTTTTTCTGTAATAGACAATCAGTCACTGAAAGACAGATTTCACTGATGTCATTCAATTATTATCCAACAAAACGCCTGTGGAATTGTTGTGGCAAATATTGAAAGCAGGCGTTGCATTCGAAAATCAATAAATCGTTCGAATTTGTGATCAAAACGATTTATCTTTATTATTGTCATTATATATCAAAAACGAAGCTGACCCTAACCTTCGAAATCATAATTTAAACATTTTTGTATAAAAATATTTTTTCCTGCGTTTATTTTCGCTGAATTCTAGTCGAAATAAAATTTTGAAAGGAGCATTCTTTATTACTCTTTTATTTTTTAGTGGTAAATGGATTTAAATCAAAATTCTAAGCTGATTGGGGCCTTGGTAAGGAATGTAACAAACCTACAAAAAATGTTTAAATGCTTATAATTACTTCTGGTCAAAGTTCTAGTGAAAATAAAAACATGAAATTTCACTAGTCCTCGTTATATGCGGCCTTAAATTCACCACACACTTCGTAACTCCGTGTCGTACGCCGTATACGATAGCATTCTCGTTTTAATTTATTCAGGCTCGCAATTAGAGCCGTGTTCGAGCACAATAGGTGCGCGGGCGATGCGACAGTCGCCGGTCGCCGGTCGCGCTCCTAACGCGGCTATCTGCATCGGACACCGGTTGCACAATCAAAAATTATAATTTATTGCACATGTGCTATTGTTCTTGTTAGATAGTAGGTGTCACGATTTGCAGGTGCAAAATTATTGCCATAGTTAACTGTTGTTGATAATTTCGACAGTTTTGTTTTTGGTTTATACTAATAAGAAATTAGCGTGGTGGAACTGCATACTAAAGAAAACTGTTTAAGCAGTTATTATTATCTTTAGAACTATTTAAAAATTCCTATAATAAATAATTATTAAAATGATATAAAATATAAATAATTGTCATAATTGAAGACGTGAGTGGAAGAATCGAACAAGTAACATTTCGTAACATACGGACAATACCTCATTTTTTCCCTACTTATTTTAATAAAACTTGTAACTTATCTACTTAATATCCTAGGTAATATATCTGGCTACGCATATACTTCATAGTTTTTCTATTTCAAATAATTTTTCCGGTCCTAATGCCTTCATTTAAGCAAAAAAAAAACGGGAAGTTTTTTCATGTTACTTACCTTATTCTTCCACTCACGTCTTGAATTATTATTGTATAATAAGGAAAATTCCGTCTTCTTTCGCTTTTCAGACAGTGTTAGTGTTACTTTGACACGTAAAATGAACCTATAATACGTGCTCTTAATTTCAAATGTCTTAAATTCCTTACACCCAATAAAAATATTGATGATGAGGACTGATTGAAAAAACGTCAATGCGACATAAGATTTTTACGAAAATATTCGCAACAAAACTCGCACACTCTGTACAAACAACGTTATAGTTAGCTCCCTCTGGACGTGTTAATGTACAGAACCAGTAATAAGTGCAGTGCGGCTACCACTAAATCAGCAGGAAGCGAGGTCGATATAGATAAATATAGATAGACCCAGCGTCGTGATGATACCGCCTGCGCCGATAACGGATGATGCATTCTTTGTAATTACACACTGTTATAATATATCGATGCTTCGAGGCTGTACAGAGTGTTGCAGTTCTGAGAAAATGATTTTGTAAGTTTAAGGGTTGATTCAGACCGCAACGCGACGCGTAGATGCATTTCTTAATTTATATGGATTTGATAGATTTGCAAGACGTCTCATGCAATTGAAATCTGTCAAATAGTATACATGCCGCGCCGCGCCTCGCCTCGCCTCGTCGCGTTGCGGTCTGAATTGACCCAGGTGAGGTGGTTAATGATTTTGAATCAATTTGGAAATATGAGGTATCACAGATTCGTAATAATTAATGTCGATGCCTAGATAACATGGGGCGCTAAATTACGTAGGTAGAGGGGTTACATGTTTAACTTTTGATTCAATGAGTTTTTAGATAAATCACTTAACAATAATATACTATGGCTATCAAACATCGCCTAATAACAAAAGTAAGGAAGTAAAAATGAATTTGACCGTTTTTGTTAATGGTGTGATTAAAAATTGTTTTAATATCAGTTAATTTCCCTTTTGTAACCTAAAATGTTATAGTACGGAAGCCCTAGAACAATTTTTTTTGTGATTACTAACAAGCTAGTTTTTGCGAGTAGCTACATTTTGATAAGACAAACAACATTTTTATTTTCGAAAAATCTCGAAAGGGGTAGCTAACAGAGATAGAAAGGATTTCATACTTTGACTTGATGGTCCTAAAATATGGATTGTTTTATTTGTAGGACAAGGTTACTCTTAAATTATATAACTATTAACCTACAAATATACAAAAAATCTGCTGGTTAGGGTTCCGTTTTAGGGTACAGTAGTCAACTAAGTTTTGTTGATTACTCACTATTATCAACTACGCGACACTAAAGGTAACAAAACTACGATAAAACTTATCACTCGAATTTCAAGCACTAAATATTCGCTAATAAATTCAATTAACGTTCAAAATACAATTTCAATTGAAATTATATTCATTGTTACAACATTCTAAAAGTAATTAACAAACAAGTGGCAACCGACCACTTCGATATCATAAACAATGTCATAATTGTTTGAATTTTACACTCGGCTTGTAGTGACAGTGTACACTATCTAAAGCTATGTTTAAGGTCGTTTGTTGACTTAGAAGTCGAACAGCTTATAGTTATAATTATCATAATGTTCTTTAGAGTGAAAACTTCTTAAGGGGTTTTGTGTGCTTTTCGGGTAAGAGGATAGGACACGTGACCTAATCGAAAATTCGTAAGAACCTTAGCTACAAAAACAATTTGATAATATATCGTTTTTCTATGAAACCGTGACAATTATAATTAAGTTTAGTCATCCTGTTCGTGCCGTAGCTGGGACTAAGACTTAGATTAGGACACGATTTTTGCATATAAAGTCATAATAATTAATATTGCTAATTCATAATAATAATTTATTAATAATAATATAATTTCATAATAATCAAATTATAAACATTATAGAATATAACATTAGAATTCCAATCAAAAACAACTACTACCGTTAGTTGAAACATACAAAGCTGCGGGCATAAACTATTTATAAAATATGAACCTTAATTTAAACAGAGCATGTTTGTTGCACTGCAGGTCGTTCGGAAATTTATTCTAAGGATATGATGAAATTCCCCCACTCATTGAAATCCCAATCCTATTAGCCACACATAGAGTTTGAAATCCTGGTACAAGTATATTGGAGTTATGTCTATAATGTTTCCCCCTTCATTCCATTTCCAACCCTATTCTCTCCACTTAAAGTCTCAATTGCTTTTACTAGTATGTTGTGAGTTATGTCAGGTGTGTTTGTCTATGGTCGGGAGCGAAGGTCGTTGAAGGTTGGCGCGCTTTTCCGCGATCTACGGCACTAGATAGTGATGGCGGCCAGCGCGGCGCGTGCGCACCCGCGCCATTAAAATTACGCTCAATGTTATTTACTATCCTATCCATCGCCAATTATCTTAAATGCTCTAAAATGCAGTAGGTTTAGAGTTTTAGTATTTAATGGCAGTTATAGAAAGGATAAGCAACGTGAGTAGGATAATGATGTCTGTAGATTTTAGGGGTTCATGTTTCCAATTGGAAAGATATTGTGTTAAATAAAGTAATTTTACTATCTGCTTAAAATTTAACACACCTTTTAATAATTCAAAATCATACACAATCATTAAAAACAGTATTTTTCTTCTATTTCTAGAAGTAAAAGAGTAGGAGACTGTGAACTCTACAACTTTTTCATTAATTACTTTTTTTTCATTAAATAAGAAAAAAGCAAGTAGGTATGGGATTCGCACTTTAATTAAATTATAAATAACATCTTAATAGTCCTTTAATAGCATATTAACAGAAAAACACTAAAATACATGACTTAGTTAACTTTTTTTACAAATTTTACAACAACAAAAAAAACTCGTAGCTGCTGCGTAGCGCGTCTACGACATTGCTACGAGTTGAAAAACTTTTTTCTACTCGGTCTATTAAAATGTACAAAAGTGATAATGTTTTAAGGTCTGTATGTGCCCCTTATATAGAGTTCACTGTGAAAGTAGCAGCGCTGAAAGAGCAATTTTTTTTTATTTTGTTTGGGCAAGCGCCCCAGCGTCAGGACTTTGTCCATACAAAAGTTGAAAAAAAAGTTTATCCTTCAGCACTGCTACGAGCTCGTACTTTCACAGCGAGCTTTATACAGGAGCCTCACAAATACCCTAAAGTAGTTTTCTATTAGTTTTGTTACGCCTTGTATAATAACACTAGTGGTTCGCCCCTGGTACATACATATTTCACGCTAAGTGCCCAAAGCATTTATCGTGAAATAATTTTTGAAATCGGTTCGGTAGTTCCTGACTCAGGAAAGATATCCTGAGACTATCGCATTCAAACAAACAAACACACTGTTCAGCTTCATAATATTATTAACGACATTATAATTACTTCTGCGTCATTTTAGCGCTCCCGATGTAGTTCTAGCTGTGATAAATGTGCTTTTAATACAACGATACCGGCACGAGCCAATTTTATATACCTACTGATCTCAGTTTCTTATCAATTACTAGCTGTTGCCCGCGACTTCGTCCGTGACATAGTATAATAACAAAGGTGAATAGTTTTCCCCTTTTTGTGGTTCCTTATACAAAGGGTAAAAACGGGACCCTATTTAAGCAAACGTCAAACGCAAACGTCAATAAACTTTCATATTTCTAACTCAAGAAATGACGGACTTTCATTGAAACATTCTACCCTAATTTCACCCCCTGGGGGGTAGAATTACCAGAAACGCTTAAATACGTACCCATTCATTTTTAATCAGTAGCACAAAAATAAAGTTTCATGTTTCTAACTCAAGAAATGACGGACTTTCATTCAAACTTTCAACTTCAATTTCACCCCCTTGGGGGTAGAATTTCCAAAAACGCTTAAACACATATTCAATCATTTTTAATCAGTAATCCAAACATAAAATTTCATGTTTCTAACTCAAGAAATAACGGATATTCATTCAAACTTTCAACCCCAATTTCACCCCCTTGGGGGTAGAATTTCCAAAAACACTTAAATACGTATCCATTCATTTTTAATTAGCAACACAAAAATAAAGTTTCATATTTCTAACTCAAGAAATGACGGACTTTCATTGAAACATTCTACCCTAATTTCACCCCCTGGGGGGTAGAATTACCAGAAACGCTTAAATACGTACCCATTCATTTTTAATCAGTAGCACAAAAATAAAGTTTCATGTTTCTAACTCAAGAAATGACGGACTTTCATTCAAACTTTCAACTTCAATTTCACCCCCTTGGGGGTAGAATTTCCAAAAACGCTTAAACACATATTCAATCATTTTTAATCAGTAATCCAAACATAAAATTTCATGTTTCTAACTCAAGAAATAACGGATATTCATTCAAACTTTCAACCCCAATTTCACCCCCTTGGGGGTAGAATTTCCAAAAACACTTAAATACGTATCCATTCATTTTTAATTAGCAACACAAAAATAAAGTTTCATATTTCTAACTCAAGAAATGACGGACTTTCATTCAAACTTTCAACCCCTATTTCACCCCCTTCGGGGTAAAATTTTCAAAATTCCTTCCTTAGTGAGTGTCTACTTAATAAAACAACCCTACTCACCAAATTTCGTTGCTGTATCTTATTTAGATAGTTTTGCAGTCAAATGTTTACTATGTTGAATTAGTATTTTTACCACAGGGCCGTGTAAGCAAAAAAACAAAAAAAAATTTTTTTACAAATATGACAAAGTAAACAAGCAACCATTCCTAAGAGCCTTCAAACAAATTTTTATACAGGGCCGCCAAGGCTCCGTGTCTAACGCGCTCTAAACCACTGGACCACTAAGTATATTGGCACTGTATAATATTTAAACTGTAAGTCGCGTGTTGTAGTAGTAAGTCCAGTAATTACACTATATAAGATCACGGAAGCTTTTAGCCGCCAATTTTATTGAACAACGTCTACAGTACTTTCATTGTCCATGCAACCGTTTGTGTTACATAATACTGTATGATACATTGAGCCTTCGTTTGCATTTCCTTTTTAAACGACTACGAACATTAAGAATTAGGAAAAGACTTAGGGGGTCAAAAAGCAATTACTTTTTACTATAATTAGAATTATTACTCGTACTACCATGTGTACATACTAATATTGTAAATGAGAAAGTTTGTCTGGCTGTCTGTTGAATCAACTTCTTAACGCCCAAACTGCAGAACCGATTTTTCCAAAAGGTATAAAGATACTTTACGGAGTTGTGGGCGCCATCTAATTTGAAATATTTTCGTCAAAATTCTTTTTTCAAAAATGCTATTACAGTGACATAATTATTATTGCCACTGTAAGTACTTTTTAATCAAAAATCCCAAGACAACTTATTAGTAATAAGTTGTTTTGGGATTTTTGATTGAAATCGGAACTGAATCAAAGAATAAACGAATCTGCATATTTTATGCTGCATTTAATAGATAAATAGAGTTTAAGATCGAATTTACAGAACATAAGGAATCAACATGAAAGCGTAGCGACACTTATGTAAATTCAAATTGATACTAGACGATATGAACGCATTGGTTTTTAATGAAATGTGCATAATTTTACACATAAATAATAATAATGTATATCATACTCGAGATTACGGTATATTATATTGAATATTAACTGCGAATCAAATCATATTCTGTAATTTATGAGAACTTTCACTTAACAATTTCAAAATAGTCTAGGAAAATCATTTTGAGCATAATATTATTTCCATTTGACACAAACAATAATTTAAATTTTACACATTTACACTATATTCACCACTGACCTCCATTATACAAGTACGCTGGATAGATGATACCCAGCTGTTTTTGTGCCTATTTGAAGCGGAATCAGCGCCCCCAAAATCGGGGGAAGAGAACTAAATCTGACGTAACTTGCAAATGGCCGCTCAATCGCTATTGGTTGTAGAAACCAAAGAGAATATAATCACTACGGTGGTAGAAACTAGTATTAGTTCCAAGTACTCCCACTACTGCTATCAGCGCCAATATGGCGACTTAAGCGTCATGTTTACGTCAGATTTAGTTCTCTTCCCCTGATTTTGGGGGCGCTGATTCCGTTTCAAATAGACACAAAAAACAGCTGTCATTTCAAAGGGTATCATAGGTCCAGCGTACTTGTATAATGGAGGTCAGTGATATTTACAAATAAGAAAATGTGTCCATTTGTCTCTCTTTCTGTCTGTCTATTGCTACTGTCTTCATTAAACTCCTCATTCGATTTTAATAAAACTTATTTGCTTTTAGTGTCGGAAAAGTATCTGGGATAGTTTTTATATCGTATAAACTTTAAATATACGACTTAAATCGTTATAACTTATAATGATGTAAAAACATTATCGATATTTGACAATCGATACCAATTTCTTTTTATTTAAAAACCTTGGCACCACCGTCACTCAAGTATGGGGTGAATGCAATGGGTGAATGTTTGCTGGGCAATGTCATGGTTTACTTCATAATTAATAAAATATTTTATAGGGATTACGACATATCCTTAAATAATTGCATCATGACGAAACGGAGGCGTTTTGCATAATATGCTAATTAAATAATTCATAAGTCATACATTTTTTATTTGTATCTTCTATTAACCCATCCAGCCCCGTACGAGCACCGGTGATCGCGAGTCGCGACAACAATAGAATACAATGGCATATCCGAGAATCTCCGATCGAAGGATTAATAATTATTATAATTAGCAGCCTAAAGTTATATTAGCTTTGCTTGGCAAAGCTTCGCCGCATTCTATTAATGTAAAAAGAAAACTGACTGATAGATGAAACAGAGCAAGGGCTAAATGCTTAAAACTGGAACCTTAAAATTTTGTATACGTGTTACTCGATAATATTATAAACATATCCTAAAAAACACGCACTTAACACTGTTAAATAGGGGATCATATTTTGTTTCTGCACTTAAAATTTCACGTGGGCGAAATTACAGGAAAAGCTAGACATTAAACTAATGCGAATGTGTTTTTGTTATATTTTTAATTAAACCAACAGACCAAGATAAAAGATGTACCGCTCTTACACCGTGTTAAACAATCAACATGCTTATTAGTTTATCACAATATCTTATAACATGCCGACAATATCCCGATACGGCCCTTCCTGTATCGATGTATCGATACCGACGCCGCTACCGATTCTAATTACCGATAGCACAACACTAGTTAGACCTGTCAGAGTAATCTTTTCATCGAAACTTGAAGATGATTTGAAAAGGTGGCTTATAAAATTTTAAATATACAGTTCAATTTATAAGTAGGCACATGTTAAGAGGGCGACTTACCAAAAATTTTCGATTTTATAATTCATTTTTATACTTGAAAATAAGCCCCGAATTGTTTCAATTTCTAAAATTAGATACTACATTATATTTCCAAGAATTCGATCTGAGCAAAAACACGATACCTTAAAATGTTCTCGATAGAAAAAAATCACAAAGATGCATCTAATTTTCACGAATTTTTCATTTATTGCCATAACTGTGCATTGAAATAAGTTAATATTTTAACACATTGTATAAAATTCTATCATTGAGAAACCGATCTAGCGGATTTTTAAAATGTTGTATATTTATCGAGTTATTGAGAAAAAACGAATTTGGCGATAAATCCGCGTGGTCCTTTTTCACCTGGCATATGAAAGACTGGCGTGAGTGTGAAGAGAGAAGGACGATGTTTGATTTTTTGGGTTAGTCGCCCTCTTAATATTTGTCTTTCGATTGCAAGAAAGAAGTTCTATTTAAAAGAAAAGAGTTTTTTAATCACCCAGACGTGTCACAGATATATTATAAAAATTATTAAAACAAATTGAAAAAAAACCTTTGCCGCGTTGCGAATACAATAGAAAAACTTATAGATTTCTTCACACTGATGATGATTTTAAAAGGAAATTGCATCTGATTGGAAGTTATATGAATTCCATACTTATTGCCAGTTTTAATGTTATTTTAATGTTTTTCTGTGACAATAATGCTCACTGATACTAAATGATTATAATAAAAAACAGAATATAACTTTGCCATGAATTTTTTTTTTAGTAATTAAACTGCAAGACCATACTTTCCTCCATAAAGTATCTAGATAATTAATTTTGATAAAAAAACTTACACGTTTCCGAAAGTTTCGTACTATGAATCAAAGCAAAGATATAAATCATGTTTATTAATATGAATTTCTTCTGTAAACCAATTTAAAACCTGCACAGCAGCTTGAATATCCTAAATCCAGCAACATATTAAAGGGAATATAATATAAAGTTAGAACAATCTGCGGACAGTTAGGATTGCAGGCAATTCATTGTTTACAATCCGACTTTCACGTGACCTGGGCAAGAGGAAAGTGGAGTGACCATCGGCCCGTTATTAGATGATAGCAACTTGTAATGTGGATTACTTTAGTGTTGCCAGTCTAAGGTCATTAATTAAGACCCTGCTGTATAATAGTTGGCAACACTGTAGAAAGGTAAATTTCTAAGATGGGTGTGAAAAATTTATATTTAGCTAGTGTTCCATCGCAGAGTGTTGACTTGCATCGGCCCGTTATTAGATGATAGCAACTTGTAATGTGGATTACTTTAGTGTTGCCAGTCTAAGTTATTAAGACACTGCTGTATAGTTGGCAACACTGTTATAGAAAGGTAAATTTCTAAGATGGATGTGAAAAATTTGTATTTAGCTAGTGTTCCATTGCAGAGTGTTGACTTGCATCGGCCGTTATTAACCCATCAGTCGTGGCAAAACGAGACACAATAGCTTTTTCATTGTTATCGCGGCCGGATGTTGCCGCTTGGGGCTTCATGAATTAAATGATAGCAACTTGTAATGTAGATAACTTTAGTTCTGCTTTAGTGTTGCTAGTCTAAGGGTAATTAATTAGGACCCTGCTATATAGTTGGCAACACTGTAGAAAGGTAAATTTCTAAGATGGGTGTGAAAAATTTGTATTTAGCTAGTGTTCCATCGGAGAGTGTTGCATCGGCCCGTTATTAGATGATAGCAACTTGTAATGTGGATTACTTTAGTGTTGCCTGTCTAAGGGCAAATAATTAAGACCCACAGCTGTAAACTTGGCAACACTGTAGGAAGATGAATTTCTAAAAGCGTTAAAATTAACGCTTCTAGAAAATTTAGTTTGCTTAAATTTAAAAAGTGTTGTCAGCAACTCTGCGAAAATGTACGCTTTTATAATTTTGGACGTGGCGGTAATATCGTGGACGTCCGCGGTAAAACGATAACATACCGAAATAAAATGTATGGAAATTATATGAAGACGCTTTTAAATTTCCGAATTATAAAAGCGCACAATCTCAGTATAAAATGTAATTTCAGTGCAACGAACGCACTGAAATCGCAGCATTTAGCAAAACTATATTTACAAAAATCACATCGTGATTGATACAACCGTTCATTTTGCTGTGATATTAAAATCTTTGTAATGTTTTTGAACTCATAATAATTTATGTCCATGTCAAAATTGAAAATAAGGCGATTCATTAGCTTAGATATCATACTTCGTAACTCTGCTACGTTATAAAACAGAATATTACAGTGTTTTGTTCTTTCGTTCCTTTTGTTTTCCATTGACTAAGATCCAAGAAAAGGCTGTAAATATTTGCACTAATGTATTCACAAATCGGAACGCAATTTCCCTGCGTTACCTCATCTTCTTACCTAAGCCTATATTTCATGTGCGCCGTTATCTTACAATTATCTCGTATCACCAACGCGTGGGGGGCTTCAGATACATTCTACCTCCGCCAGGATCTTATCCTAACTACATAAGGGTTATTCTCTAGAAATGTAGGGTAAAATAATGTTGAATGGTTGAGTGGGCGACTGGCTAGCTGTCAACAAATCGCCGCTTTGTCGAAATTACGAGCGCGGACGAACGCAAATAAAGTAGCGAGTCTACGCCCGGTAGGTGGAGCTGTCGGAAGGACTAGAAATTAAATGTTATATTTTATGGACAAGCATTTGCTACGCTTGACACTATCAGTATGATGCATTTTGTAACAATAAAGTTATGCTACTGTTGCTGATCGTTGTGTCAATATCTATTTGATAGCGATTTTGGAAAATTTTTGCCTGTCGCATCGCAAGATAATCATACTGACAAAAAACTGATTGTATATTGTCTCTTCTTTCACTTACAATATCTTCCAAACATTATAGTAGGTAGTTTTTATTTAGAAAAAAATGTAAATCTCCTGAATATCCAATTCATAGACCATAGTTCTATTGGTATTACAGGCCCAGTGTAAGTACCCTACAAACACCGGCTGCACGCAAAAAAAAGTAAGAGTGTAAAGTAGTGGCTTTCTAAAGTTAATAATAATCTACGTCTATTAAACGTAATAAATACTTGTTAACCCATATAATATCTCTGATTTTCCACAAAATATATTTTATTTTCAGCATCTTTCTGCAACTTACCAGCATCGCGATACTAGAGAGCCGTCCGTCTATGAAATTTGATTACCTCTAACAAGAATTGAACGCTGAATGTTATCATGACGGCAGATAACTGGTACTATTATAACAACGAATAGATTACCCGACTGATATCGGCAGATATAATTTACGGTCAACAATTGTATAGAGCGATTGTGCTACGGTTAAAGTTTGCTAGTTTATTTTAACACTAGTTTTTATACTGGCTATACCAATAAAAGTGTCCTTTTTACCGACTTCCAAATTAATTCTTTTTTTCACTATATATATTTTTACATTTTCACCTTTAAACTTTAAAGCTCTTTACGAGTGACTTTTCATATCACCAAGAGAGTAAGCTATTCGATTAAATATATTGAAATTAGTAATTGAACAGAACAGCATTAGAAGCTTCTTAAAATACAGATTTTCTAGGTGATACTTCTTTAGCGTCGCCATGCACGTTTTCTGTATGGATAAAAAGCGAGTTTATCGCGTCAGGTCATGTGACTTGATCAAAAATTCGTAATACAGAGAGAGAATCGTCGGCGCCACCGCCGATAGTGTTATTTTTTAATGTTAAAAAGTTCTAACGATAAAACCGTCTTTTGTGCTTGATACGTTTGTACTTTGTTTAGTCGTGACTGTGACACTGCGTACATGAAACAGTTAGGTGTCTTTTTTAATTATATACAGGCTTTAATTAGTCCGAGACCCCTGACTTGGTCTTATTTTGATAAAATCCACTTTTAATTGTGAGAAACGAAACCTGACGGACAGGCGAAACCCGATCGGCTCAAAATATTGACCTTACAGATAATTAAGGAAATGTTTTGCTACAGTTTTTAAAGTGCTCGCAATAAATAAGGTTCCTGTTTTCATTTGCTCTCGTACTCATTACAATAAATTGGCTGGTTTTAAATTCGCGGTATAATGATTGGTATTTAAACTGTAAGAGATACAGCGTGGTTGTCATTTTCTGGATGTCTCCTGTAGTTCTCAACATCATTATTTGGAAAATTGTTTAAAGGTTAAAGGGCAAAGGTTAAAAGTTAGGCATAAAAAGTTTTGTTAATAAATATTTCTTTGTTACCCTGTTCAAGTGTTACATGTGAATACATCGTGTTAAGGTCTAATAAATTATTAAAAAAATGTATACAATGTTATACTTGTGTAAGGGTAAATTTACATTATTTCACCAAATGACGTAGGTCCGCCGTCTATGAAATAATTTCTTCCATAGTATTTTCTTACGTCTTCAACAGCTGTAAATTCCGAGCTTAATACTTTACGCGTACTTTGACCATATTTTTTTTGAAGAAAGCTTACTTTTGATACGTTTTTAAATGAGTCCATTATTCGTTATCTCGCAAATGGCTACCGATATGGTTCAGGCAGCAGCCAGGTATCGGCGGACGTTAATAATCACCTTTATACCGCCACGTCAGACCGAATTCGGCCGTGGATTAAATAAGTTCATTACTGCGTTTCGCAGAGATTTTAAGTATTTTACAATGATTTATAAGCACTGGATAAGGCTACTATATTGATAAGTATTTTTCGTTTGACGACCTCTGTGGCTCAATTGGTTGAGTGTGTGGCAGCTCAAGCCGGCGGTCGCGGGTTCCAATCCCGCCGACGGAACAAATAGTTTTCAGTGATTCCTGGGTCTTGGATGTGCATTAAATATATGTATGATATAATAAAAATCTTAAATGTATAATATTATGTATAATATAAAAAAAGTATTAAATAAATTTCCGTTGTCATGGTACCCGTAACACAAGTCCTGGTACTTAGCACGGGGCCAGACTGACGTGGTGTGAAGCGTCCATAGACATTATTATATTATTATTATAAGAGTTTCCGAATGTTCATTTACTGCTAAGGGACAGGCCCGGTTCAGGGTCAATTCAGACCGCAACGAGACGAGGCGAGGCGAGGCGCGTCGCGGCATAAATTTGTATGGATTTGACAGATTTCAATTGCGTGAGACGTCTTGCGAATCTGTCAAATCCATATAAAAGGAATGCATCTACGCGTCACGTTGCGGTCTGAATCAACCCTTAGTTGACTCGTGTTTTCAAAAACTGTCAATAAGAATTTTCCGACACTTTCCTACCTAACACTTGTGGCCACCTTGTGGCAGACAAAGCGGAGCAACGTATCTGTAGCGGTACAACTAGCGCCATAATCTGCATCGCGCTATTATCCGACTAATATTATAAAGGCGAAAGTATGTGAGTTTGTATGTTTGTTACTTCTTCATGCTTAAACGGCTGGAGCGATTTCGACAAAATTTTACAAGGAGGTAGCTGACATCCTGGATTAACACATAGGCTACATTTTTAACCAACTTTCAAAATGGGGAATATGTTATTTTCGTTTTTATTAATTTTTTATGTCCTAGCTAGTAGTTTTCTAAGTGCATAGCTCGTCGGTTTATAAAGTCGCATGTAATACGCGGTTTACTAAATCTTTGTTAACAGCTGTTATATGTCACGAACTTTTGGTCCCTCATAGGCCAACGTAGAAGCATAATACTTGGAAGCTATCCAGTGCAGGTTAATCAGTGTTTTAACCTGTGTCCGGCGGATTATTGATACAAACACGTATATGACGGGCTGCGCGCTGCGAGGCGGCGGGGATAAAAGAGCCTGCACTTACGCGGTGCGTATTCATAGTGCTGGCTGCTGAGATGACCTTTTGGACTTGAGTTTTGTTTTCATTTTTTTATTTTTATTTTGAAAATGTTGGATAAGCTATGCTATAACTTATACTCGTATTATTAAGTAGAAATAAATTTACATTATGGTCTTAATAACTTAGAAATAGAATACTGCCTGCCATGATTTTTGTCTTAACTTGACATGTCTAAATGTGTTCTGTGTTATATTTGTACGAATATATTATTATGTATCTATAAAATATTTTCCAATATTTAAATAAAGCATTATGAATGTATATACGGTATCAGATTATTTTAACACAGATTTGTATTGTCTTTATGGTTCGTGTAAAATATTACACACGCGGTGCTGCTCGCCAGTTCTGTTGTACTTGAACTTGGCTTGACACGCTACCGCGTAGATACCGCGTACCGTCTAGATAGGCCAGGACAACATAATACAGGATTTGGATCAGCGCTGAAATAAGAAACTTAAGTTTGCTTACTCGCACTTGTTACATATAAAAAATCATTAGCATTTAGCATCAATAAATAATAATTTTATGTTAAATAAGTTTTTTTCTGTTTCATGTAGAACGTAGATTGCATAATATAGTCTTTATCGTTATTTAAAGCTTCCCCTCTTTTTCTTCACACACCACGTAACCTCCATTTTGTTATATTGCTTACTTTAAAAAACCCTTATTGTCCAGACTATAAATAAAGGTTTCCGTATGGAATGTGCTACAGTTTAAATGAGGCTGTGCGGAACCGGTCCGGCCGCTCGCCTCCGCACTTCGGGGAAAGGCTATAATATATAATATAAAGATATAATATAATTTATACTTCGAATTAAAACGCACCGAAAAACCGACATTATCGATACGTGACGTGGTGCAATTCTTGCGAGATATTTTAGGTGCGATTAAGTTAAACAATATATTATGTATTTAAATTAGATGAAAATTTTGCTCCTAATAACTCCTTAATTGACATGGATAATATTTAACTTTCAGTACTTTCTTTTGGGTGTAATAAGAATAGCATCGTTGTCAAAAAACGAACGAATTACCGCTTAATCAGGATCAAATTTGGATTAAAATTAAACTTTATCAAAATGCTATTTTCTGTATTGTTTTCTTAGACCCTTTATAAGGACGAATATAGAATCTCCTTCTTCGTCAGTAGCAGGTTAATAAGCCTATGAGTAACAATATTGGACGTTTAACGCTTACGGACAGTATACAGTTTCTGAAAGATAATGCCTGATTATCAACTACTGCGATATACATAAAGTTCTCACTTGGAACTACTCTGGTAGCGTGAAGCGTGCACAATTTCATACAATGGGCAGTGTTTCTCAACGTGTGGGTAGAGACCCCCTGAGGAAAAACTTCCTCGGCCAAGACAATAATTTATTAAAATGAAACAATCAAAGTGGAATGTAAATATTAAGGACTAGCTGTCCCGGTGAACTTCGTGTCACTTTAAAACCTTTCCTGGACTTCAAGGATTATATTTTTAAGACTAAAATTAGCAGAATCGGTTCAGCCGTAATCGGGTTATAGCGTTACTAAAACAATTGGAAATCCATTTTTATATAAGTAGATAGATGTTATAATAAACAGTTATCCCAAAATAGAAAGAATCAGTTTATTCAAGCAACGAATAAACGTATAGTTCATACTGCAACTTTACAAGGCGATACGATGCATTTTTATACGAGCCACTCAAAATTGGAACTGGCAGCCCACCACCGTAGTCAAGTTTGTCAATTTAATGTATCTTTAGTAATTATAGTGAGGGAGCCCTAGAACAATTTTTTTTTATTACTAACAAGCAAATTTTTTGTGAGTAGCTTTATTTTGATAAGACAAACAATATAATAACTCATAAGTAATCAACAAAACTTGGTTGACTACGGTACCCTAAAACGGAACCCTAACCAGCAGATTTTTTGTATATTGGTAGGTTAATAGTTATATAATTTAAGAGTAACAATATTGTCTTACAAATAGAACAATCCATTTTTTAGGACCATCAAATCAAAGTATGAAATCCTTTCTATCTCTGTTAGCTACCACTTTCAAGATTTTTCAAAGATAAAAATGTTGTTTGTCTTATCAAAATAAAGCTACTCACAAAAAATTTGCTTATTAGTAATAAAAAAACAATTGTTCTAGGGCCCCTGACTATTAGGGTCAATTTCGGGTAAATTTTAGTTAGGATCAATTTTGGGTACCCAAGAGGTCATAGTATGAAACAGTTTGAAAACACTGTAACATTGAATAGCGTTCACGTGTAAATAGGGTTGGTCTTATTTAGTGGTCCGACCGGGTTATTATGACCGGCGTTTGAGGCTAAGGACCATTATAGTACCTCAACTCATTGTTTCTATTGGTCCATCAATCGTCAGTATGCCTACACCCGTGTAAGTATAAAGACCACATCGATATTAAATACTAGATAAGGTACCTAAGCATAATATTATATAATGCCTAAAATCGTAGAGATATCCAGAAGAAAAAAGGAATTCTAAGTTTACAGGGTTTTAAGTTAAAAGTATTTCAAAATACTGTTGTTGAAAAAAGGGTTGGCTATTGAAATTTGATATGTTAGATATCTTGTTGCACTATTTTTTGAAACTTTTAAGTATTTATGTGCAGAAAATGACATAGAATTATTAACAAACTAGCTTTCCCGGTGAACTTCGTGTCACTTTAAAACCTTCCCTGGACTTCTACGAATATTTTAAGACTAAAATCAGCCCAATCCGTTCAGTCGTTTTCGAATTTTAGCGCGACTAACACATTTGAAAATCCATTTTTATATATAAGAAGATAGTAAACTGTAATCTGTATTAGAGATAACTACGATAATAATATAATCTACTGATAAGTAGAGACGTTACTTAGAGTGCTACGCCCAAGCTTTTTTCGTAGAACAGTTTCATTTTCCACCAAATCAGAACAAACACTATTTAAAGATTGACTATTAATTACCACACATTTTATGCTATGGAAACTGGCATTATATTTGTTATTTTCTGTGACTTTTCAGTCCCAGAAAATATACCAGTAATATACCCATCAAAATCAGTTAAAGCATGTAGAGGTTACAGACAAAGTCACATTCGAATCCATAGTTATTATTAAAATGCAAAAATACATTTGTTTGTCTTCCTATCTGTCTGTCTATTATCTCTTCGTGCTTAAACCGCTCAACCGATTTTGATAAAAATTAATATAGGTACACTAAGAGAGAAAGTACGGCGTAGGATAGATGATCCCACCCGATGACCGAATCACAGTTCACCGACGGTGTGGACAACACTACAATACTAGTGAGAATAATATGAAAATGATCTATAATATATATCACATCTATGTCTTGATAAGATCACAGCAGTTTTGCCCCGGCAGGCGAGCTATCTTGATCGCAACCGGCTCAGCCTGCTCCATACAAATTGTAGCATATCTCATACTACTTTTGGGCATAGTTAACCCTACAGTACTAATGGGATTTACTCTAGGTGTGATGATGCCTATCACTGGCCCCAATGGGATTTATTGGCCCCGACGCCCACGGGGACACCACTAGCCTTTTGCGGCTATCTTGGCGTTTTATTGGTTAGTTTTTTGATAATAATAATAATAATAATAATAATAATAATAATATCTATGGACGCTTCACACCACGTCAGTCTGGCCCCGTGCTAAGTACCTGAAGGACTTGTGTTACAGGTACCAGACAACGGAAATATATTTAATACTTTTTTTTATACTATACATATATTTAAGATTTTTATTATATCATACACATATTTAATATACATCCATGACCTAGGAACATTGAAAAACTTTTTGTTCCGTCGGCGGGATTCGAACCCGCGACCCCCGGCTTGAGCTGCCACACACTCTTAACCATTGAGCCACAGAGGTCGTCAATAGATAGGATTATAGAGGATCGGTGCGAAGTCAAAGAGCGTTAGAAGGCTAGATAGGTGGTTGTTATTTTGATTCTATGTTTAATTTAAGTTTATAAGTTGATGTTTCATGTATACTTACGAGTAGATACCTTTTTTTTAGTTTTTGTGTGAGTAATTATGTAAGTCTTCAGAATTATTTTGCTTTTGAAAAAATACCCAAATACGGCTTAGATAAAAAACAAACTATATGCGATAATTAAAGAAATCAACATTAGTAATAATTATTTTGTAAGGTTGTAATTAGTTAAAAAAGTAAGGCTTGTGCCTCAGTTGCAAATGCATTAATTTACTGTTTTCCTAACCCACATACACTAAAGGCAGACAAGTACAAGTGTTTGGTGGTACATTAAGGTTCAAATATTCATTATCTCGCTGGCAAGTGGTCCAGAACAGGGCAAGACGAAGTTGAAAGATAAAGTAAAGTTATCTGTGGTTTATATCAAATATGACATGACCCGCGAAAGATCTAACGGGCTGCGTGCGATACTCGCTACTGCCGCCCCGAGCCTCAATAAGGAAATAATTTTAACCTGACACCGTAATCAGGTTAGAACAATTGCAAATTTCGATATTATTCGAATTAAGAATGTTTATTTTTTTATTATATGCTAGTGCGAGGAGTTTTAAAATACTTCAAGTGAAATAAATGATTTCGTATAGCATATGTATTCTGTGGTAAGTATAGCGTTGATTGTTGTTCTTTACATCTCAGTAATTTGAGTGTTTATAATATTTTCAGCGGGATTAAACGTTATTAAGTTAATTTTAATATATTTAAAGATGGTGATTGGTGGCTAATAAAATAGAAAAAACATAATTTACAATCGAAATCAAATACACAATCTAAAAGTTGTAGATATTATTTTACTGACGAAAATAATGTCACAAATATAGGTTTAAAGTTCACAAGTAACAGTAACATATACAGTTTCAAACGCAATAAAACGTGCAAATCGATAGCGTAATAAAAAAAACCCAAACTCGCATAACCTTTGCCACACTTTCTCGGTTAATTAAAAAAACGCGAGCTTTGAACGAATTTCACGTTCTACTT
This sequence comes from Polyommatus iphigenia, assembly GCA_963422495.1. Classification (NCBI taxonomy): domain Eukaryota; kingdom Metazoa; phylum Arthropoda; class Insecta; order Lepidoptera; family Lycaenidae; genus Polyommatus; species Polyommatus iphigenia. The sequence goes on along the minus strand of OY730184.1, from coordinate 438,985 downwards.
TACCTTGGATTTTTATGACAGTGCGTCATGATGATAAAGAATAGAAGCATTATCATCATGACGCACTGTAATAAAAATAACACAGGACGCCCTTAAAAGCCGATAATTTTACTTTAATATTATATTAAAGTAAAATTCTTATAGTTTTGATATAGCTTAGATGTCGTTTCTACACTAACTACCAAACGCTCTTTCTATGAATAATTAATGTCCAAGACGCGTCCTGTTTGGTCAAAACTTGAAAAATCAGTAACACTTATTTGACATCTCTTATATATAAAATTCTCGTGTCACAATGTTAGTTAGCGTACTCCTCCGAAACGGCTTTAATGATTTTTACCTATATGCATATTCAGTAGGTCTGAGAATCGGCTACTGGGTACTTTTTATATTGATAAGTGCATTTGTTGAATAAATAATAGTAAATTAAATTACAACTCGAGACTGACGGCGACCATTGTTTGTGCGACGGGATAGTGATGGACGATGCCATGGTGACATACTTATTTAGTCACTTCAATAAAATAATACCGGCGATCATCGGGCGATAAACTTTATAATAATATGGCAAAGAAACGTTTGCCGGGACAGCTAGTATTATTATAGAATAATAACACTATATTTAATTAATTGCTCTTATATCCGGACTGGATCAAAGTTCGATCAAAGCTCGATCGAAGCTGTTTCAAAGCAGGATCGGGGCACTGATTGCAAATAAGAGAGATCTAGATCATTTAGGCACGCAACAGGTAGCGGTAAGTGGGTGAAAGGTTTCATTGTGGTGTCACGAGTCCGAGCGGCCATTTTATAAGCTTGTAAATAAATGAAGGCAAAATAATACGCCGGCAGCGTTATTGTTCCGTTTTGATATCGCGATGGCGATAGCGAAACTGTGATTTCGCTCATTCCCCGAACAGATATAGATAATTTAAAAATATAGCGGTGCTTGCGAAAGAGCGTTGTTATTTAATTAGTCATTGCTAGTTGCGCCGAATTTTTGTTAAGGCTGACTTTAAGGTCTTTAAGATAGCATTCCGATCTTCGCCACAAGCGACCGCGACCGACAAAAATTCAAGTAAAATGCCACTCCATGATAATAATAATAATAGCTCTCACACCGGTTTCAGTGACAGTGGCCGGTTTCATTGAAACCAGGCCAGCTACGCGGGAGTAATTTTATAGTGCCCAAGTGTGTGCGCAGTACACAAGAGCACTCTCTATTTTTTGCTCTCATAACCCAGTGGGACAGAAGACCGACACGACCGGCGAGAGATCAGGCGCAGGATCGACTTTTTACATGCCCATCCGACGCATGGATCATCTTACTTGTCAATCAGATGATCAGCCTGCATTGTCCTTACTCCTAACCAAACTTGAAAATAACATGTTTCCAACGCGGGAATCGATCCCACGACCTCCGAGTCGAGAGCCGCGATCTATACCATGAGCTGTCATGGAGTGGCGGGTACCAAGACTAGTAAGTCTTGGTACCCGCAACGAAATTAATAATGAAGAATCGTAGCAAGAGTAGCAGATGCATACGGCAGAACGTAACGTAACAGTACGGCAAACGAAAGAGAGAGAGATGTGGAGTAATAATTTTGTTGTAGCTTTTCATAATCAACGAAATCTGTGAAAATTGTTTAACAGAAAACTTACACTACTTTACTATCTTACTTGCAAAATATAGTTTGACAATTAACACTTAATCTAATTATCATTAATAAATTAATCCCAGCGCTATTTTCATTTTGCACGTCTAAATTTTTTATTCGTCAACAAACATCGATTTGTTATTTAAATATTGTGACGTTCGTAACATTTCACCACTAACTCTTTAACCCCTAACATTTGGCCTTTTATTTAAAATTTCTGTTGCAAGTTAAAATAACTTACCGTTAGTCGAGGCGAAGGAGCCATCCCGTCGACTGCTACCTAGTGACAACATAAAATATTATGAGAATCTATATGTCCATATTATTTTTACTAATATTATTAATGCGAAAATGTGTCTGTCTGATACTTCTAAATTATAACCCCTGAACTGATTTTCATGAAATTTGATATGGCAATACTTTGAGTTGATAACCACAACCTATAATGAAATGACATGGGTAATAGGCATTAAAATTATAAAAGTAATGTTTGTAAATTAAGCAGTAAGGTGTGTTTTAAATACAAACTTATCAACTCTAAGCATTGCCCTGTGTAGCCCACAATTTGATCCACAATCCTGTATCGCGCTATCGAAGTTTAATACTGCTGAAATCAATCTCGTCGTGGGCCTGACCATGCATACACCTCGCTCAGTCGGAAGATCATACTTTCCGGCCACCATGCTTATTCCTAAAGTCCCAATGAGTGTACTAGCGACGTCTCGTTCTCATAAAAAAATTACCTTTAGTCAATAATTCCAGTAACTTGCTCGAGAAATGGTACTCCGATGTAAACATCATCACATAACATGAATGAAACTTAACCAATTCTATAACTTTTTAATCCTTTTTTATCTTGAAGGTACTAGGTTAGAAAATGTTAAAAATCATTATATCAGTTTATTCTACTTGCTACACTAGCACGTTCTACTTTATGTCCATTATTCTAGTAAGCACTAAACTCTTTGTGAAACTATCACTACCAATCACTTCTCTTTGCTAATCTGCCATAGGCTTTAAGTCAAATTAAAATTGCCAAAATAACACTGGCAAATTTTTTTATTTTCATAAGTAGGTACCTAATAAACACTAATATTTATTATAACAAACTTAAAACAATTGTATTTAACACACTGGCGTACACCAAATAGACACAAAAAAAAATGTACACTGAACCGACTCTATAAATGTCATACATCAAATAGACACTATAAAAAATGAACACCAAAGTGACACTATATAAAAATTCTTTATGACACTTTAACCGAAGTACGCCCCAAAGCCGATAGTCGCGAACTGTTTAATTATACCGCCGGTCCCGATTCATTAGTGCACCAAAGATCAGGGACGTATTTGTTACGTCATTGTAATAATTAAAGTCAAATACATGCCTGGTGACCTGGGTACGCCCGAACCTTAGTGTCTAAACACACTATGCCGAAGTTCCGCGGCGGAAATTCCGCATGACTACCTCAGCAATGTCAAACGCATACAATATAACGCGACGGAATTTCGGCATAGTGTGTCATCGGTAATTTAAATTACATTGCAGGCGCAATCATGCGGAAATTCCGCCGCGGAACTTCGGCATAGTGTGTTTAGACACTTAAGGCCTAATGCGCCACTCTACTCGGTAGGTGTAACCGAGAAGAGTGGCGAGACAGTAGGAGACAGTGCTCTCCGCCAATTTTATTGTTGGAGATCACTGTCTCACCACTCTACTTTTGCTAAGGTTCGTCGACAACATACAAGTTACAAGCAACCAAAGCCAATTAGAAACCAGAATGTTGAATTTGCTACGGTTTCGTCTACAAGTTACAACTCACAAGCAAGCACGTAGCATTTGTTACGGTTTCATCGAAAAGTTACAAGCAAGTGCCTTTGCTACGGTTTCATCTACAAGTTACAAACAAGTGCGTAGAGCTTAGTACGGTTGCGTCGACAAGCTACAAGCAAATGCATAGTATTTGCTACGGTTTCTTCTACAAGGTACAAGCAAGTGTGTAGTATTTGCTATAGTTTTTTCTACAAGTTACAAGGAATTACATTTACATTGGAACGAAATTCCTTATCACGCGTTGCGAAAAGGGGCTAGACAGAAAAAATTAAGACGAAAAGTTGTAAGACACTTTTGACACGACACGACACGCGGTAGCATGTTTCTCTCTCTGTCTCTCTCTCTCTCTCTCTCTCTCGCATTGAACAGTGTGGTATAGTGACGTTTTTTTTTGAGTGTATACGGGTTTTTTGTATGTACATAAGAAATAATAAACTGGACTTCGTTCCATCCGGGTGTCCCTTTACACGTCTCAAGTTTTTATTTTCTACGGTTTCTTCTACAAGTTACAAGCAGTGCGAATAATTTTGTACGGTCTTGTGCACAAGTTACCAGCACGTGCTTAGCATTTGCTACGGTTTCATCTCATTTGGTGTTTCATTTCAATTGGTACGGTTTCATCTACAAGTTATATGCACGTACTGATTTACTTCGGTTTTATCGTTACAAACAAGCGCGTAGCGTTAGCTACACGCAAAATAAATTATTTTTTTTACCCTGCTACTCTTCAAATTTTTACCTTTTTACAGAACCTAATACCAGTTTAAAACTAGTTTTATGTCAAAAGTAAGATACGATTGAACTATGATGTGTGTAATAAAATCTTGATTTATTTCAATTATGAGCGTACATGCTTCATTGAAGCAATAGGCACATCGAATTTGACGACTTGAAAGTCTAATTTTATGGACACTTCGTCAACCAAAACAATTAAGAAAAGACATGTCACATTTATAAATTTATATCCTACTTTAACGGCCTCATATAACGACACAACGTAAAGTTTGAACATGGTCGAAATGTAATTTCATTTCTAACCAGTCGTAATAATCCGTACTAAATTAAATATATTGAGAGTTGTCCTACAAAATATGACATTTAATAATAATATTCCGTAACAATGTATTGTGCTGTTTAATTCCAGTCACAAAATGAAAACTTTAAACCGAGTTAAACGCTACATCATTATTTTATATCGAGTTCAGTGTAATTTGGATTTGCAACAAAATAATGAGCCGCAACAAAATGGCGCTACCACGACAAAATGGCGCGCAATAAAACGCGGGATAAATTGACAACCGTCACATTTAAATTCGACAAACACGCTCCAGTAAAACAATACTCAGTTATTTTAACGGCAGAAGGAAACTATAACTATTGTAAAAACAGGGTATCGAAAGGCAGAAACGATTCGCTTTGTATTCCCAGGGAATATTTTAGACATTTTATTGTGAGTACGGCCCTGCGCTCCGCTGGGGAGGTCAGGGTTGTCGCCGCTCGTCTTTTGACCTCCTTACGTCTATCTTCCACTTGTTAACGATAAAAATCTATCCTTATCCCTCTCGCACAGGCCGCGACACTTCGTTTGACACTTAACCCCCGACGTCATTGTTATATCCGTCCCTTTCGTCACCTCGTGGAGCCGATATCGCCGTCTCGTTACAACGGGTTATGACATATCGGTCACCTTTTGACCCCAACATCGGCGGTGCGTCTGTCCCCTTTTGTCCTTTGTTTTACGTATATCTGCGTCCCTTTCGCTGGAGTCGCGACCCCCGCGGCTAGCCACTTGAATAGATTAGGTGTTTTCGTATGAGTTCGGGTTCAATATTCAATGATAGCTAGTTTGTTGGCATTTCGAATTTGTGTTAAATTATAGGGAATAGAACGGCAATTTTACTGACCAGTCAAAATGCTAAACTTGAATACTTATTCAATTTCCCTATGCTAAAATATTACAAATTTCCATAATAACATTACTGTTACTCCCGCTTGTACTCACATTCAATTATACCACAATTTAGTTATAAAAATAATGTTACAGTCGTAAAAGTATGAGCAGGTTGTCTACTGAGTATAGCAATTACTTTAATTAATCTTGAACAGGCTGTTAACAGTACAAACTCTAATAACTTTTCTACGCCACGGTACAGTGGTCGTCAGGTACAGGCGCGCACAGCGGGCGTATCGGCCTGACTTTTTCTAGCGCTGACCTGAGGCGATCGAGAGCGCGGAGAGAGCACTAGGACATACGAAGTAAGGAGGCGGTAGTTTAATTTTCGCATGGAGAAGGCTTTTACGAAAGCCAACAATGTAATGTAACGTACTTACGTTTTTAGGTCAAAACAATGATATTATATAAATAAAAACTCAAAGCAGATATGTTACTACCGCGTGCGTTGTGAAGCTTCAAATACGACCCAATTGGGTCGTCTTTTATTTAGTCGGTCTCTTTTAAGTAAATAGCATTTCGTATCTTTTGTTTCACTTATCTGTGAAATTTGTCAATGTTGTTCGGAAGAGATTTAAACCAGAAAATAGTATGAACGTAACATATATGTATTAAAGTAGAATATCATTGGGTCAAAATAATGGTAACAATCTACTCTCAAAATCAAAATATCTCTCATAGTCAAAATAATGGTAATAATGGTAACAATCTAGTTTGGCATCTATGCGTTTGCATAAGCCAAAATAAAACATATTTTGTAAAATAACAAAATTGTAAAATATTATGGTGACAATTTCTAGAAATCGTATTTTAAGAATATGCAATAGTCCGGTGTAATGTAGTCCTGAATAATTTTTAAAATGTAAAAACATAATACGTAGATGACAAACAACAAACAGACATTTTTTTTAGAACTGACAAACTGTTAATATTTAGTATTACTTTATAAATTAGAAAACAATTTATAAACACTTGTAACAACATTAAAAGGTATTTAGCCGACTCTAAACTACTCTAGAGAGACGACTCTAGAGAGGTTTTTCAAAAACCTCCTCCAATCGAACTCTTTTAGTCGCTGCATGTAAAGAAAGCGCGATGTCTGGCGTCGGCGCGTGCGCACCGCATGTTTTTGCCGCGATGAATATTTATCGTCGGCTATGGCCATTAGCGGAGGCCGGCCATATACAGTCAGCGTCAAAACTAGTTAACACAATCCCTGGAATGCTTTCGACTCCTAATTCGACCAAAGGTCGGCGAATAGTGGTCGAATTAAAAAAAAAAGACGGGTTGCACTCCGGGAGTGCCGGCAGAAGTGAAAACTTGATTAATAACGTTGTGCATTATTTTTTAACCCATTTTTTATGAAAATCGATTTTTAAAAATCATTTTTTTAATTAATCGAAACCCTTACAATCGATTAAATTTTTAACCCATTTTTTATGAAAATCGATTTTTAAAAAATCGATTTTTTTAATTAAATGAAACCCTTACAATTTTTTTACCCATTTTTTATGATAATCGATTTTTAAGAAATCGATTTGTTTAATTAATCGAAGCCCTTACAATCGATTAAAAAATATCGACAATCGAAAAAAAAAATCGATTGTTCGATTAATCGATTTCGATGTTACAACATTACTCTCCAACCGTCTTACGGTTTTTCGATCAGCACGAGAATCTGACGCGAGTTTCACAGTTTTTACCCATCCCACAAAAGTGCTCAACGCCGCTAAAGAAGTTTTCACTTCAAAAATTGGAGCTACTCTGCACGAAAAGTGGAGGTGACAATTCTTTGAGAATGGATGCGCTATAATAACAATAACTTTGGGTTTTCAATTCAAAGTGTTTCAAAAACTTGTAAATTGTAATAAGATTGTCACTCCTATTGAAAGCTGCATTAATTTCATAACATATTCAAAAAATATTTCAATAATACTGTGCCATTTAATCAATGTGTTAATCGCTTCACGTTGGACCATGAATCATGATGAATAATCATAAATAGCATCATGGTTCCGCTGGTTATGGTGTCGATTCGATTATGGGCAAATATGGACGAATATGCACCTCTACAAGTTAGTGATTGCCTACATTATTTTCAATATAGGCCAATTTAAAGCCTCATAATGCTTTACACAAAATAACCTTTAGTTGAATACTCAAAACCAATCGTAGTATAACATTAGTACAGTTTTTGCTATCTCTACCCGGCGGCCGGCGGCAACGATCGCTTGAAATTGATTTAACTGGTCATCAATGTGGTGATTGTGATGATTGTGATGATTAACATCTCACATGTTGTGACGGCTCACACATTCGTACACGATCACTACACTAATCATAATGTTATTGACACGTTACGTAGTAATATTAAGACATACTGATATTATAAAAGCGACAGTTTGTATGTCTGAATGTCTGTCTCAAACCGCTTTACCAATTATGCTGAAATATGATATGGCGTTACTATGAGTCCCGGGAAAGGACATAGGATACTTTTAATCCCGGAAAAATGTACGGTTTCCACGCGATAAACGAACTTTGGCGCAACGGAGTCATCTTTAGTTACATAATAATAATATCTTTTATATCTTTTAAATATTTATTCATTTATTTCTTTAATTTTGACTTTTAACTTCTTCTGCGTGAGCTGAAAAGCTAAGTCATTCAGTTTCTTAATATTTTCTTATTTTGTACTTTTTTGAAGTGAAAACTTCTTTAGCGGCGTTGAGCACTTTTGTGGGATGGGTAAAAACTGTGAAACTCGCGTCAGATTCTCGTGCTGATCGAAAAACCTTGGAAAAACCGTAAGACAGTTGGAGAGTAGTGTAAAGTGTTGTAACATAGAAATTGATTAATCGAACAATCGATTGTTTTTTTTTTTTGTTTTTTGTGGTTTTTTTTGTTTTTTTTTTATCGATTTGCATAAAAATGGGTTAAAATTTTTATTGATTGTAAGGGTTTCGATTAATTAAAAAAAACGATTTTTTAATAATCGATTTTCATAAAAAATGGGTTAAAAAAATGCACAACGTTAATAATCAAGTTTTCACTTCTGCCTTAAAAAAAAAAAAGACGGGTTGCACTCCGGGAGTGCCGGAGTGCAACCCGTCTTTTTTTTTTAATCAGCAAGAAAGTTTCATATTGAATGAGGATGCAAACTATTTTACGTCCTTTGCCATTACCTACTTAAAGTAATTCTATAGAAACTAAATCTATACAAGAGTTTGGTTATAGACGGACAGACTGTCCCATTTTATATTAGTATGGAAGCATGGATTCTTATAAAAACTTTTTTACCATACGTCAAAGGCGTAACGGACAAAATTGGAACAGAACTGAGAAAATACTCTATTAAGACTGTGTATACTCCGTCACGTAAAATATCACAAGTACTGCGGTCACCAAAGGATTCCTTACCTTTCCAAACACCTGGGGTTTATAAAATAGATTGTAGCTGTGGTAGTTCGTACATTGGCCAAACGAAACGGACTATTGGCGAAAGAGTGAAAGAATACATAGCCGCAGTGAAAAATCGCCAGACAAATAAATCCGCGGTAGCAGAACATCTGCTTGATATGGGGACTAATCACTGGATGGAACTACACGACTCCAAAATCCTCTCTACGGATCGTCATTACCACACGAGAGTAATATGTGAAGCCATTGAATTGTCTCCAGCCTGGAATCCAGTGATTAATAAGTGCAAACCGCGTGTGTCACCTTTATCAATAAATGTAAGCCCGGATACAGTTAGTGTTGTGTGTACACTGAACCTACTGAGTGTAAATATACTGGAACACAAATGTTGGACAACTCGAGGGTAGTCGAAGATCAGACGGCCCGGTGCAAACGAAGACGTCGCGCTCCTGCAGTCCCCTCGTGACCACAGCCGTTGCAACACGGCCGAAACGTCGAGAAAACGTATGTACTCATACTAGCACTACTATTTAAATAAGTCGCGTTAAGTCCCGAATAATAAGTTTTAATTATAATGCAACGCGAAAGTTTAAAATGTTATCATGGATTCTTGTTAATAAATCTTAGTTCTTGCTGCTTTGATTAAACATCAGTTTTCTAATCAACGATTCTAACTAATTGATAGTAATTAACAATTCTCTTGTAATTGCAGTAATATAAGAATGATTGCACTATCTTTTATATTGCATATTTAACAAGGCAACCGATTAGACAATAATAAATAATCATAAGGCTGTAATAGTAGTTCTTGACAAGTTGTTAAAATAAGGCTAGTTGTACACGTAAAACAAGTCTACGCGCGTTTGGAATTTTGGAAGAGTGCGCGATCCACTAACATTTTAGGGTTCGGTTAAAACTATATGACATTTTATAATTTAGATTTTACAATATATTTAGCTGGATAACTTTGGTAATTGTTATGAATATAAATTGTAGAAATTTTGTAGAGGATTACTATTAGATTTTATTATGTTTTCTCAAGTTGCCAGTAAATTGTTTTTTTTTTATTGTTCTTATTAAAATCATTATTTTTCATAGATTTGGTGAACAACGCGCTCGGTCTAGATACCGTACGATTTCCTGTAAAAACGACATTGTGGTTTGCTTTTAGTTTTTATATTATTATACCCTGCGTAAAACAAACTTCAAAAATCAATTTATAAGAGTGATAAAGAAGAGAAGAATGAAATAAAGATGTTGCATTTACAATTGAATCTAAAGTTATTTCATGTGTAATTCTACTTTCTAGTAAATCTAAGTCCTATGTGACAACAGCCTAGTAGTTAAAATATTGATTAATAACCCCACAACATAAGGAAGTATAAAATTAAAAATAAAATATATATCTCATAAGCTTTAAACTAATAAAACGTTATGGTTAAACAAACTACTACTTTCAGCCTGCCTTATTGGGTTTGATGCGCTTGTTATAACAATTATAATTATTATAACATTAAATATAATGCATTAAAATTAAATTAATTATTATACTGCAACGCAATAATTGAATATAGCAGATGTAGAGGCAGAATACATTACTTAGAGCATTTTAGAGGTAGTATCTATAATGTTCTAATCAAAATATATGATTTACTTACATATTCTATCGAAGGTCAGGTGGACCTTTAGAACTGGATACCTCCTAAAGTAACTGTGACTGAAATTCTATAGTTGCGGGTCGTTCTTACCTCTATATGGGTCGTATACAGGAAAACTTTCATCTATACTAATATTATAAAGCGGAAGAGTTTGTTTGTTTATTTGAACGCACTAAACTGCTGGTCTGATTTGAAAAATTGTTTCAGTGTTAGATAGCCTACTTATCGAGGAAGGCTATAGGCTATATTTTATCACGCTAAGACTAATAGGAGCGAAGAATAGAGGAAACTGTGGAAAAAACTGGGGAAATTATTTGAAAGGGCTTATCTCGTGAGATACTCGTTATAGTTCGTGAACTACTCGAGCAATTTTTCTATTATTAGGCACAGATAAGAAATACACCACGTGAAGGATCATAGGCTATTTTTTGTAAAGTAATTTGCCTATGAAATATTTAATTTACGCGGGCGAAGCCGCGCGGAACGTCTAGTCTATTATAAAATGACGAAAGTCCGGCTGTTGCTAGTTCTTGGGTTATGATAAAGTTTCAAGTTGCCCATACAATGAAAAAAAACAACTATTTCAGCGTTGCTCCATTCATAATAACTCTGGTAGCCTTTAGTTTCCCGCCAAAAGCGATAGATTCCTCCAAGCACGTTCGAACTTTCTTGAGCAGTATAAATTATTATTAGCCTCTCACTATCACGACCAGGAGTAATAATTATATTATACATAATCAAAGGTTATTAATTCATTTTTTTTTTCTAACTTTCTACCTAATGACATAGCAGTTTCTCTAGAGCTAGGCTAATATTGTTTTAAGCATTATAGGAGAATGCCGTATTAGAGTCTAAAGGAAACGCATTTCCTAGAGGAAATCGAGATTATGGAAATTTTATGAAAAGCACTACGCACGAAAACAGTATGTAATATTATAATGTACCTCTGTAATGATAAAATATTTTTATATTATTATAAACTCATTGAACCGTAAGAAAACGTAAATTTCAGTGTTAAATGAATATCCATACTAATATTATAATTCTGAAGAGTTTGTTTGTTTGTTTGAACGCGCTAATCTCAAGAACTACTGGTCCGATTTGAATAATAATTATTATATAAAAAATAATATGAGTTGGCGTTCATTGAGAGAGGCTCATGAGCTGGACGAATATAGGCTGATATGATGATGATGGATATGAGCTGTTGGCTTATTACATAAAATCCAGCTCAATGTCTTAAGGACATATCGCAGGCGGCAGGACAAAAGGAGTTAGAAAAAAAAGACGGGTTGCACTCCGGGAGTGCCGGCAGAAGTGAAAACTTGATTATTAACGTTGTGCATTTATTAACCCATTTTTTATGAAAATCGATTATAAAAAATCGATTTTTTTAATTAATCGAAACCCTTACAATCGATTAGATTTTTAACCTATTATTTATGAAAATCGATTTTTTTAATTAATCGAAAACCTTACAATTTTTTTAACCCATTTTTTAAGAAAATCGTTTTTTAAAAAATCGTTTTTTTTTAAATTACTTAATCGAAACCCTTACAATCGATTAAATTTTTAACCCATTTTTTATTAAAATCGATTTTTAAAAAATGATTTTTTTAATTAATTGAAACCCTTACAATCGATTAAAAAAATCGACAATCGAAAAAAAAAAACAAAAAAATAAAATAAAAAATAACAATAAAAAAAAAATTGTTCGATTAATCAATTTCGATGTTACAACACTACTCTCCAACCGTCTTACGGTTTTTCCAAGGTTTTTCGATCAGCACGAGAATCTGACGCGAGTTTCACAGTTTTTACCCAACGCCGCTAAAGAAGTTTTCACTTCAAAAAACTTATTTTTAAAATATTGGTTTATTTCAGTGTAACCAATTAACTCTATAGTCTTAGCTTAATTTAGCATTCCTCAGTATACACGGAAAAAGTTACAAATGAAATCATTTCTGTATGTGAAGGGACACAACAAAAACTTTTCACACTTCACCAGGCATCACATTATTAATGCTACTTTGCATTTAATTGTCTATCCGTCCGTGATTTGAATAAGTGTGTTTTTACCTTCCTGGTCTTTACTGTTAGGATTAATACAGTTTTAAAGACCCTCTTCACGTTGCGGCAAATATAGGGTGTAACAAAACTAAGTGATAATACTTTAGGGTGTGTATGAGTCCCGTGTATAGAGTTCACTATAAAAGTTGCAGCGCTGAAAGAGCAATTTTTTTCACTTTTGTGTGGGAAAACCCGTGACGCTGGGGCGCTTGCCCATACAAATCAGAAAATGACAAAAAATTGGGTGGACAGTTAGCGTAGGTACTTTAGAAATTGCTTATTGCTGCAGTTAACACTGCGCCTGCTTTTGCTAATCATTGGCCAACTTGGATGCCGCATTTTTCTAAAATACATAAGTATTTTAGAAAAATGCGGCGTCTATTTGGCTAATGGCTAACAGCTGTCCTCCCAATTTTTTGTCATGAAGAGTGAAATTGCACCGATTGCACCCAGTATTGACAAAATCTTACAAAAATAGTAGATTTTAAGTTTCTGGCAAGTAAAATGATGACATAATATGATGGTTTTATAATACAGGTGATACTCTATCAAAAAGGAGACTATAATTACATACTTTATGAATGTGCTTTTACTATAAAACTTTCAAACCCAAGTCTTAGGCAATTTCTGAACCTGTACATAAATATTGTATCACAATAATAAAGGCAATATTAAATTACTTCTACCCGGTAGTCGCATAATGATACAGCGTGCGCATAGAACTGCAATCAATTTCTTTTCACATCATATTAATGTTTGGCTCGTGCCAGTTATTAGTCGGTCGCGTAGAAGTGAATACTTTCGTAGACAAAACGTATATTCCTTGACGGGAATCTTTACTTTATCCTCACAGAAATAGAGATAGAAATAGCGTGTATGTTTCCTCTAATGTTCGTGTATAGGTAGGCTGTATGTGTGTTCGAGTTTTTGCGGACTATCCGGTGAGGTTAATAATTACGGTCTCGTATGGCGGGGGCTCGGCGTTACGATGGGTGTTTCCGTTCCGTTTTTTTTGCGGCGATTTTCTCGTAACCACACAGAAGTCAATATGTTAGTTTCGCTTGACTTAGATTCATCTTTAGAGATCCTTCACGTGGAGATGAGTAGAAAGTGTGATATAGTGATTTATTGGGTTTCGAGACTTTGCAGACTAAGGATGAAGCCAAACGAGCGTAATTTGTGAGTTGTGAGTCGCAGAATTTCTGCCGCGTAAATTTCTTTTCATACAAATCATGACTCACAAAATTACGCTTTTGTATGAAACTGAATGCAGCAAAATTCTGCCGAACCGAAATTCTGCGACTCACAACTCACATATTACGCTCGTTCGGCTTCGCCCTAACACTTCTTAATATAAGCGACTTGTTATAGTTGGCGACTTACTGTTACGACTTGGCGTTTTATCAATATCGGCCTAGTCACTAGTAGAATGATTTTGATAGTCTTTTAAAAGAGTAATTTATAAGGTAACAGTAAAATCCTGCACTTTAATGCTGATGATAGAGTTTGATGAAGATACTACAGTAACTATAGTGCTCTTATATTTCTTACTTATAGCTATCTTAGATTTTTAATTTATAAACATCGAAAGATAGAAGAGTATTTGAAATCTATTGCGACCGTGATTTCAGTGGCTTTATTTACATAACATACGAAAACAAAATATGCTTTATGTAAAATACAATAAACGAATGTAATAAACACTAATGTTAAACTACAATAAAAAAAAATAGTACAATAAAAACTAACGAAAAACAGTTGATTTCAGCTAACATTCGTTATTACGTTTTTTTCTATTTACTGCAAGTTCTGTAGCCAGGAGTACCATCGGAAATATTAATTAATAGGCAGATCGCAGACCTTCGTGGTTATTCGACTAAATCTCGTAAGTCAGTCATCTCTGATATAGATTATAGAGAAACTGATCTTTGATAGTTTACTACATATTAGATATTATTATGTTTACTAGCGAGTAGCAGTGCATTTGTGAAAGTTTTGTTATACTAGTACCATTTAGAAGTCGACTGAACCTATTTCGTCTATATCTTACAACGTTGCCAGTTGTACGTTCGCAACACTGTGGCAAGGTGGCTACTGCTGTAAACAGTAAACTGTCTAAATTACAGAATCACAAGCACTAAATAGTACTTTTTAATATGTATTATAGGCTAGGTTAATGCATATCGGCCAGAGCACTAGCGATAATTAGATCCCACCAAAAACATAAATGTAAAAAAGGAGAGCCAAGTAATAATTTGCAGGATGTTGTCCGTAGCTGGGCTCGTATAAATACAGAACAGGAACCGTACATTTCCATTAAAAGTGTTGTACCTTTCTTTCTGTCGCCTGCGCTTGATACAATCCGGCGAAATTACACAGATCTTCTGCTTTTAGATCAAATTCTCTGATGTTACCTACTACAAGTGTATTACAAGAACTAAATAGAGTTATTAACGATTGTTAAATATTTTCCAAATCGTACACAACATAACCTTTGTGCATCGGAGCGTGCCGCAGAAACCGTATGATATCATTATTGCCAACCACCTAACAAGACGGTACGGGAAACTAGTCTTTAGTACATTGTAATAAGCGTCATGGTTCCAAAGGAAGTAAGTCACAGTAACCTATGATTTGATAAGTCAGGGGACATTGAGGTAATTATACGGGAGTGTGCCCTATGGTCCGGTGCCATAGTGCTTACAATTACCTATTTCTTTATTGCACACTTGGGTAATTTAAAATTACAAGTTTCGAACGAAATTTTACGGTTCAAAATTCTTGTGTGGAGGTAAAACTTTATGGTGTATGCTCATAACAATATGATTTTTTTAAAGAAGTTAATAATTAAAGCGCCAGTGTTTGTCGACGTCCAGAACAAATCATAACTAAATAATTTTAGTGGCTGCAACTAATAACGATTCGATTTGATTTTTCACACGCAAAAAAATAAGAACAGATTTAGGGAAGAGCATCAAGGGAGTACGTTTCAAATAATAATTTTAAAAATGCTTCAAGGCTAGATAACAAAATATTAACATACACTCATTTATTACCAAATCCGCAATTTATGCCACAAAATACCACTTCCGGACTGGAATTTCTGAACCTTGAGGAAAAATTTAGGCTCTATATTAACATTTAAGAACAACAATTAAGTTCAAAGCCTAGTTAGGACTTGTCAAAAAAGAGCAGGCGTAGAACATAATATTAAATAACATATTATTATGAAGTTTAAAAACTTGATTATCTTTAATACATAATAAACCTTAGGTTCTAAGTCTTATTTGCAACATGTCTATACACAGTACAATATTAAGCAGTAGTAAGACAGTGAGGACTGTGTTTACGTTGATTGTCCGTGGTTTATGGTCGCATGGAGCTCACTCTCCCATGACGCGGGTCGGCGGGAACTTGGAGCCTAATCTAACACGCCTCGTTTTGTATTGTTAAGATCATGATTAATGTTTGATCAAAAAGTGTTGGCGCTACCAGCCTTTGATGTTTGAAGCGACTAAACGAAACTAGTTGGCAGCGTTGTATTCTTTTT
This sequence comes from Polyommatus iphigenia, assembly GCA_963422495.1. Classification (NCBI taxonomy): domain Eukaryota; kingdom Metazoa; phylum Arthropoda; class Insecta; order Lepidoptera; family Lycaenidae; genus Polyommatus; species Polyommatus iphigenia. Next base: position 422,844 of record OY730184.1, on the reverse strand, counting down.
TGAATATGTGAAAATGGTAATCTCTCATTCAGACCTCATCGAGAATTCGTAAGATAGAGGTAAAGGAAGTCGCCGGCACGGCAGAGAGGAAATAATTTTCTCCTCTCATTTTGGGTGAAAATGTATTTCTACTTCTGCAGCTGTTTTACCTTTACTTTGGCCGTAACTCCCGGAAGTTGTTTTGATTCCTTATTCTCAAAATTGTATCTTTGTGAATTAGCTTAAAATAACGTTTCAACTGTAGTATTACCCAGTTGGGTAATACGTTACGTTTGAAGAGCATGCGTACTTATGTAAGTAGGCACGATGGGATTTATAGCATAATTTTTTGTACCAACCCCCTTAAACAAATAAATATTTAAAAAACGCATTTAGTTAGCATGTACGAGCATGAATACATCTACGAGTGTCGAGTATGCTCGTTATTCCTACGTAATATTTAAGAGTAAACGTTTATACATTATACGGAACGACGCTATATACGGAAAATCTGCATATATGCCATAACAGTAAGTCTCCCTAGGGAAGTCTTAGTGGGTGAGTACGTTAACAAGACAATAATATCGGCAAATACACAATTATCATGTGTCCGCGCTGCGAATACGCCGCCTCGACATTCTCACGACAGGAACTAGCTCCATACACTCACGGCATAACAGAACGTTCGAAATTTAAAATTACAGACCTCCAAGGATCAAGAAGCACTTGGATGACCTTGTCAAGAGTGAATGCGAAACAGTTGTCGCATAAAATGAATCATATTATCTTGATACGACTTTTATTATAATCTTGGATACTTTACAAGATGACTTCGTTTGGAAACAACTGCCTTAAGTAGACTTACGAGATGACTATATTAGTTCTAGATTCTAGTTTTGGCTACATCTCAAAAGATACTTGTAGGACTGTACACAAATATAAAGTAAAAAAATATTTGTACGTAAGGAAATGTAGTAAGTAGTTGGTATGTCACGGGTAACGTAAGCTACCTTCACATGAGATTTTAAGGTTCTTGCCTCTAATGCGGAATGTGTCTAAAAATAAAAGCATGCTATGTACTATCAGAGAAGATGATTAATAGGCAGATCGCGGACCTACATATTTTGGTCGCGTTTTATCAAACCCAGCTGACCGATCACAGCTAACATTGAATTGACATAAGCCGACCAAGTGACGTATAGGTCCGTCAACTACCTAGGAATCAATTTCCTCGATGGTACAAAGCGCGGTCGAAATAATAACTCGCTCAGTTTCTTATCACAAGTTATATAATATTATTATAAAGTTAATAGTTATGTAAAAATGTTATAAACTTTTGAGTTATGTTATATCCGATGAAATTCGCCAACAAACTGTATGCAGTTTGGTGATTTGTATTGTCTATTCTATATCTATACATATTATAAAACAAAGTCGCTTTTTTTCCCTCATGTCCCTTTGTTCCCTTTAATCTTTAAAACTACGCAACGGATTTTGATGATTCTTTCAGTGTTAGATAGCCCATTATCGAGGAAGGCTATAGGCTATATTTTATCACGCTAAGACTAATAGGAGAATGTGGAAAAAACGGGGGAAATTATTTGAAAGGGCTTATATCGCGAGCTACTGGAGCAATTTTTATGTTATTTGGCACAGATAAGTAGTAGACCACGTGAAGGATTATAGGCTATCGATTTTAATCATTTTTCAGTGACTATATATTTTATTCCCGTGCGACGCCGGGGCGGGTCGCTAGTTTAAGATTATAAGATAAAATGTAAATTTATTTTGAATAAATGAAAAAAAAACACAATGCGTTGAGGGCTTAAGTAAGGTTTTAGCCTGAATTTTTTTCCCGGCAATAAAAAGTATCGTCGTTGACTCTACAATGGAACACCGCCCCGTGTGATATATGAACATGCGTATTACCGGGCAAATTGCATTATACGTCTGCTTGACTCCAATGCCGCCGCACTTGACTTATTCAATTGCTGGCTTTTAACGCTGCATGGCTACATACATTATCATCAGCGTATTGGTGATTATGACAAAGTGTATTCACGATTGAATATAGAAACCAAAACAATATAGTCAATATTTTCGTGAAATAAAAGTCAGAAGTTCTGAAAAATGTTACCTAAAGTGATGAACTCCTCGTTCGTGGGATCTTTCTTTGAGGTTCTAACTTTTGTAGTTTTGTTTTGTAAAGGCGAAACAACGTTTGCTAGATCACCCATCTATATAATTTGGTAGCTTATAATGTTTAAAATAATATAATTAGTTAGGTATCGAGTCCTGCGCTAGTTTTGCAAAGAAAATGTTGATGACTATATTTATATTTAACTACAGCGCACAAAACCAATTTCACGGTAAAGATACAAATTAATAAAATTAAATCTGATATAAAAGTAATTTTCTGTCACATAATGTTAGTAGAACTAACGTCAATAAGAAATATAGAAAGTGTCTCTAAGTAATAGATATAGTGCGTAAAATGAGTGGCGGTGACGACTCTAATAACATCTAATTCTATTAAGACCAGTACCAAAATATCTTAATACGGTACACTAAGTATTTAAAATATCGATGGCCCCAACGAATAAACGTGCAAGAGCTCTTACCCAAAAAAAAATTATTTTTATTTTTCGTTTGCATGGACTATGATACACCTATATAATTTTTTTTTGAATTTTTTTGATTTAAAATAACGATTTTATAGCAATGTAAACCTTTATTGTACGGAAAAAATAATAACAAATATCACATTAATAATAAAACATGCGCTTATTGCAGATTATTTGTTTATTTGAGTTCACCAGAATAAACGTGTTAAAACAATCTGGCGCACGTGTCTATCTTTTCCTTTGGGTTATAATTCTTGCACGATTATTCGTGTAAAAATGCAAGCGACTTCTATTACTAATGCCTCATTGCAGATGGCGAAACTTTGAATATATAATCATAGCTATTCTATTATCTTTTACTAACTTCTCTTGTCTTTTCTGCTTTTGTAAAGGTTATTCAAAGAGCTATTGTAAAGTTTATCAAGAGCTGCTGGTGTAATTCCGGTCTTTTTAAGAGGGAATACGCTCTCTCCTTGAAGGTTTGCAGGTCGTATAGGTCCGGAAATACTGCTGGTGACAGTTCATTCCAAATTTTACAGTGCGTGGCAGAAAGTTACGCGAAAAAAGCACGGTGGAAGACTGCCACTCATCAAGGAGGTATATTTTTAACGTGGAACGATGGCGAAAAGTTGCAGGAGGTATGATTCCGACCAATTCCTCAGAGCACTACCTGTGATGCAACCGATTGAGGATGCAGAGTGAAGCTATTTACATCTCGGCGTAATTCCAAGGGGTCCAGCCTGTTTGAAATATTATGGCAGTCAACAATTCGAGCGGCCCTTCGTTGGATACGATCCAAAGGGATTTGTTGGTATTTTGGGGTCCCTGCCCAGATATTATGAGAACAGTATTCCATATGAGGCCGAACCTGCACCTTGTAGAGTTGCAGGCATTGGCCCAGACTGAAATACTGTCTCGTCTTGTTAAGAACAGAATCAAAAAAGTATCGTCTACCCCATTCAGAGACTTTCTCTTGTGAATTCTCTATTTTAGACATAGGTTCGTTTCGACTCTCGATGACATTTAGCGGAGAAATATGGTGGAAGCCGGTAGATAGGCATCACCTGTACTATCATCCGCATAGCAATAAATGCCATTGGAATGTAACATGTCATTGATATGCCAAAAAACTTGTGACCTATTTGCATAAATTCTCGGGAAGCCCATATTATGATGGAAGCTTTGATAGTAGCGCTTTGAGCCAAACCCGATCAAAGGCCTTCGCAATGTCCAAACTAACAGCCAATGCCTCTCCTCTCCACACAATCACTTGAGCCCAATGATGAGCTTAGTACGCCAAGAGATAACCAGCCAAGCGATCCGTACTGTTTGTCGTGTTTGTCGCTTTGTAATGTATGGCCGCCCAAGTATCGAAAGAGCTGATAATGGATTCCATTATCTTCGGGATGACGGAGGTTTTAGCAATTGGTCGGTAGTTGGAAGGATTTGAGCGGTGATCTTTTTTTGGGGATCGAGTACACTAAGGCTGTCTTCTAAGAGGCCGGGACAAAGCCAGAAGAGTAGGAGAACCAAAAATGACGCGTTAAGACCGGAGCCAACTCTGGAGCACACATTTTCAACACAATAGGAGAGATTCCGTCAGGCCCACTCGACTGTTGGATATCAAGGGCACGCAGGGCTATTCACACTGAACGCTGATGTAACCTAATATCCGACATGATACCCCTGCATCGTGGTATGGTCGGTGGTTTTTATCCCAAGGTCATCAAGGGTCGAGTTTGAGGCAAGGAGCTTACCCAGAAGATCGTCTTTGTATTTTGCGTCGTGGGCCAACGATCCATTTCCTACTTGTAGGGATGGTAGGATGGCTTTCAAAAATACCCTTCAATAGCTTAGGCTAGAGACCAGAATTCACGGGTTCCCAAAGGAAGGCACTCGAGTCTGTCACCAATACTATTGACGTGCTGTTTCTTTGCCCGATTGATCTCTCTCTTGAAGGATCTGTAGCGACATTGTCTATCGACATTGCACTACTGTCGATAGACGATGTCGCTACAGATCTATAGGCAAGGTTGTACTCCATTTTATATGTATGTGCCCCACGCATAGACGCGAGGTAGGTCAATATTTATCAACAACAACAATAGGTCAACAATATTTTTACTGAACCGTCAACAAGAAAATATTAACTAACTAGACGTTCCACGCGGCCTCGCCCGCATAAATGAGAAATTTTACGGAAACCGTACATTTTCCCGCAAAAAATAGCCTATTTTCTTTCACATCATGGTTTACTCTACATCTGTGCCAAATAACTTAAAAATTCATCCAGTAGTTCGCGAGATAAGCGCCCTCAAATAATTTTCCCGGTTTTTTCTACATTTTCCTACGTTTCTTCGTTTCTATTCGTCTTAGAGTGATAATTTATAGTTTATAGCCTTCCTCGATAAATGAACCATCTAACGGCGAAAGAATTTTTCAAATCGGACCAGTAGTTCCTGAGATTGGCACGTTCAAACAAAGAAACTCGTCTTCTTTATAATATTAGTATATACTTACATTTTATACCATACACTAATAATAATTTTTTTTTGACAGCTGTCAGTTGCAAAGATAATATCTAGCTCCGTATTTTCAATTCTTTAAAATTCTATTTTATAATTTATTGATAACAAAAGTTGATAATTATAGAGTAAAACACTCAACACATCAGTGAAATTGTTTGTGAAGTGATACATTCAACAGTTTAATTGAAAAAAGACCAAGACTAGTAAGTGGATTTTTGGACCTTAATTTTAATAAAAGTGATTATAAATCCCAGATATTATAATATCTTTGACCACTATTTACTCTGAATGAACAGAAGAAATCACTTTTTTTAACAAAATTTATGTTTTTTTAACAAGAAATAAGAAAACAAATCTACTAGATTTCAAATTTTGTAACAGCTGATTTTGGTAAAGACGTTTGCGACAACTAGCTCCATCTAGCAGATATCATCAGAAACAAAACCTAACTTCTATCTTGTACAACAATGGAAAATATTACATTCAGAAGGAAAAATTTAAAGGCTAATTCAGAGACTAATATTGCACTGATGTCAGATGATGAATCACTAATAAATATTTCATCGTCTAGCCAACCCATCGATCTAGAAACAGATTCAGAAATCATTTATTTAAAGTCCCACATTGAAAAATTGCAAATCGAACTTACCAGCGCTCACGAAGAAATTGCACATCTTAATCTGGAAGTTACGTCTTTAAAACGAGAGTTAGAATCTTAAAGTAAAACTATATCTGTCTTAAAAAGATTATCAGAAGACACCACACGCATATCACCAACTCCGAAGAAATCATATTCTACACCAATTGCTAAGAAAATACGAAAGTCTTTGATATCAACACGTTTGAACTCCCCATTGTCACAATATCACGGAGACACGGTTTGTTTACTGCAAAAACTTGGAAAGCATAATACTGAAAATAACCTAGAATGTCCTGAGCTCGATCGAAATAGCATCTATACAGCGTTATGTCAAACGTCACAGATGACAGCGTCAAGTGCAAATGACATTCAAAAACGAAAAAATGTGGGTAGTTTGAAGAAACATGACATATTCGTTTTGGGTGACCAACAATTAAAAAACTTGTCTATGAAAATGTACAACACGAGACTCAATAATTGGAATGATGTGTATAATATAAGTGGTTTAATAAAACCATTTGCTTCTGCTTCAATTATACTTAAAAATTGTCGTAATCTAAGTCAAAATATATGCAAAGACGATATTGTAATTATAAGTGTTGGTACTAATTAAAAAAATCCATATTTATTGTATTCGGATCTGTGCCATACACTTGAATCTCTTAAAAAGTGTAATGTTATTGTCATAGGAGTAAATCATAACCCTTTTCTTAACACAAATCTATTGAACTATAATATTGAGCAATTAATAAGAAATTTTCCTAACTGTAAATTTATTCATCCAAAACAAAAGTTTGAATCTGATTATTATAGACATCTACCATTGAGTACGTACTTGAGTTTTAATTGCAATTTGGAAATTGACAGCATTAATTATAACAAATATTATGTAAACAAAATAGTGAATAAATTAAATTCAAAAGGCAATTATAAAGGAACTATACCATATTATTTTTCTATGTTACCTAAAAAAAGTAACAAAATTAATAACCCTGTAGAAAAAAAACATGTAGTAACTGAATTAAAAGGCACAATTCCATATTATTTTAATTAAATAAATGTAAACAAGGTAAATAATAACAATGGAACAACGAATAGTAACTTTTTTCGAGAATGATTCAACAAATGGCCTTATTATAGCTCATCAGAACATTCAGGGATTACATGGTAAAGAACTAGAATTAGACTTATTTCTAAAAAGCCGTAACATTCATGTACTATTGCATTGCATTGTATGCATTGGCTTAAAGATGAACAAATTATTCTTATTAATAATGAATTTTATAATGTTGCCAGTGCTTTTATTAGGAAGGGCGCCATGCGTGGCGGTTCTCTTATTTACATACAAAATGTCATCAAATATAAAGAACGCAAGGACATTGTCACTCTTTCATCTGAACGTATAGCAGAAATATCCTGCATTGAGCTACATAACTTTATTGTCATATGTGTGTACCGACCCCCACAGAGTGATTTGGATTCTTTTGACTCAATAATAGAAAATGTGCTAAGTCGTTTAATGACAACAAAATATATTATATTATGTGGTGACTTCAATGTTAATTTTATGGAAAAATCTTCATGTTGTGATAGATTGCTTAATTTATTTGAAACATTTGACTTAAAGTATTTATTTCTAGAGCCTACTAGGATTACTTCACACTCAGCAACATGCTTAGACAATATTTTTTGTAACTGTAGTTGCACAAAAATGTGTTTGTTTAGTGATTTGACATCTGACCATTTAGGCCAAATGGCTGTTTTTCCGGAAAAAAATTTAGTTTGTTATTATTTTTAGCAATATTCCGCGAAATAAACTTCCACCTTTAAGTAAATGAGTGAGTGTACGCATAGGCATGCGTACAGCACCTCCCTCCTCCCACACTGCCTATGCGTACACTCGCATGCAAGAACTTGCAAACACCACCACCACACAAGCAATAATGTTGGCAAATCCGTGCAAGGCCCCTCACCACCATGCAGTTTGAAAACCTCGACGCGCGTTTCGCTCCAACACCGGAGCATCCTCAGGATGTGGACTCTACGAACAACGTCCGTCAAGTGCCACCACCGGCCAAAACACCGCCTTTTATACCCTATCGAGCCCCGCTACTACCCCCACTACCCTCACCAGTACCCCCGAACATATTAATAAGCGGTGACGTAGTCAAGCAAGTTTGGTCATTCAACAATGCAAATCTGTTATTTTTCTTTTCTTTTATGATCTCTAATTGTTCCAACACGCTCAGCCGAAAGCCTTTATCGCATTTATGTAAAACTTTATAGGAATGGCCATCGGGCACGCTATGATTACTATCTAAAAGATGTTTAGCAAAATGTGACTTATCAGGATGACCATTCCTATAAGCCGGGATATGTTCTTTATACCGAGTCCCAAAGCTGCGTCCAGTTTGACCCACATATACACTATCGCATTCAGGACAATCGATCTTATAGACACCGGACTGATATTTTTCATCAATCCGGTCTTTGTTATGACATAAATGATGTTTTAAAGTATTATTTGTCCTGAATGCGACATGCATATCGTTGTTTTTCATTATTTTGGATAAGCGTGCAGATACCTTTCCCATGTAATAAATAATAAAAATCAACTATAATTTAAGAAAAAGAATTATTTAGGATGTTAATAAATGTTAAATTTTATATTGAATATTAATAGTATGTATTCATACACTAGGGATGGAGGCCTGGTGTCTCAAAATACAAGCAGGACACTGCTTAGTTTGAGACTCCAGTCTCCCCACAAATACTGAACTATTTTATTGTTATGATATACATAAATGTAATATTATTATTGTGGTGAGAGAATAAATAAATTATTATTATTATTATTATTATTATTATGTAGGTCAAACTGGACTTATATCTAACTACCTCCTTATCAATAGGACCTGCGTACAAAAACTTAACCAGTTCTTTCTTGTTTTTATTTTTCAAAATATTATTAATAATTTTTGGACTATATCCGTTGGATATCGCAATTTGGAAAATTATATTAAGCTCATTTTGATAATTTTCTTTACTAAGAGGGATCGATAATAATCTATGAATGTAACTATGAAAGGCCGCGAGTTTGTGTTGCCAAGGATGACATGACGATGCATGAATAGTATTAGTATATGTCGGCTTGCGAAAGATTCCAAAACTGTGTTTATTATTAACTCTAGTAATAGATAAATCGAGAAAATTTAGGGTGTTTTTTTCTTCACATTCTAATTTGAATTTAATTTTAATATGTTTTTTATTTACTTCTTTAACAAATACGTCCAGTTGTCTCTGTGTACCCGTCCAACAAAGAAAACAATCATCTACGTATCTAAAGTAATATAAAATACTTTTATTAACGACGATATTTCTTTGTTCAAAATCGTCCATAAATATTTCGGCCATCAAAGGACTTAAAGGTGAACCCATAGCTAGACCGTCGTCTTGAACAAAGAATTCGCCGTTAAATCGAAAGTAGTTTTGTTCCATGCAGGTTTTAGTAAGAGTAAGCAATTCATTACTTTCACCAGGAGGTAAACGTTTTTCTAATGCATTCCTTAAAATACCCAATGTTTCCTTACGTGGAACATTAGTGAATAAACTATCGACATCAAGTGAAACTAATTTGCAACGAGGTGGCAAATTCACATCTTTAATTTAGGTGCACCAGCATACGAGCTGGCAAAGTCACTTAATTTCATAATAAAAGAAAAGCTCTCATTTCGGCCACCTTATGCCATAAAAAATAGTCTACAATTAGTCAACAAAATTAAAGATGTGACTTTGCCACCTCGTTGCAAATTAGTTTCACTTGATGTCGATAGTTTATTCACTAATGTTCCACGTAAGGAAACATTGGGTATTTTAAGGAATGCATTAGAAAAACGTTTACCTCCTGGTGAAAGTAATGAATTGCTTACTCTTACTAAAACCTGCATGGAACAAAACTACTTTCGATTTAACGGCGAATTCTTTGTTCAAGACGACGGTCTAGCTATGGGTTCACCTTTAAGTCCTTTGATGGCCGAAATATTTATGGACGATTTTGAACAAAGAAATATCGTCGTTAATAAAAGTATTTTATATTACTTTAGATACGTAGATGATTGTTTTCTTTGTTGGACGGGTACACAGAGACAACTGGACGTATTTGTTAAAGAAGTAAATAAAAAACATATTAAAATTAAATTCAAATTAGAATGTGAAGAAAAAAACACCCTAAATTTTCTCGATTTATCTATTACTAGAGTTAATAATAAACACAGTTTTGGAATCTTTCGCAAGCCGACATATACTAATACTACTATTCATGCATCGTCATGTCATCCTTGGCAACACAAACTCGCGGCCTTTCATAGTTACATTCATAGATTATTATCGATCCCTCTTAGTAAAGAAAATTATCAAAATGAGCTTAATATAATTTTCCAAATTGCGATATCCAACGGATATAGTCCAAAAATTATTAATAATATTTTGAAAAATAAAAACAAGAAAGAACTGGTTAAGTTTTTGTACGCAGGTCCTATTGATAAGGAGGTAGTTAGATATAAGTCCAGTTTGACCTACATGGGAAAGGTATCTGCACGCTTATCCAAAATAATGAAAAACAACGATATGCATGTCGCATTCAGGACAAATAATACTTTAAAACATCATTTATGTCATAACAAAGACCGGATTGATGAAAAATATCAGTCCGGTGTCTATAAGATCGATTGTCCTGAATGCGATAGTGTATATGTGGGTCAAACTGGACGCAGCTTTGGGACTCGGTATAAAGAACATATCCCGGCTTATAGGAATGGTCATCCTGATAAGTCACATTTTGCTAAACATCTTTTAGATAGTAATCACAGCGTGCCCGATGGCCATTCCTATAAAGTTTTACATAAATGCGATAAAGGCTTTCGGCTGAGCGTGTTGGAACAATTAGAGATCATAAAAGAAAAGAAAAATAACAGATTTGCATTGTTGAATGACCAAACTTGCTTGACTACGTCACCGCTTATTAATATGTTCGGGGGTACTGGTGAGGGTAGTGGGGGTAGTAGCGGGGCTCGATAGGGTATAAAAGGCGGTGTTTTGGCCGGTGGTGGCACTTGACGGACGTTGTTCGTAGAGTCCACATCCTGAGGATGCTCCGGTGTTGGAGCGAAACGCGCGTCGAGGTTTTCAACCTGCATGGTGGTGAGGGGCCTTGCACGGATTTGCCAACATTATTGCTTGTGTGGTGGTGGTGTTTGCAAGTTCTTGCATGCGAGTGTACGCATAGGCAGTGTGGGAGGAGGGAGGTGCTGTACGCATGCCTATGCGTACACTCACTCATTTACTTAAGGTGGAAGTTTATTTCGCGGAATATTGCTAAAAATAATAACAAACTAAATTTTAAGCTATGGATTTCCGCAAAGTAACGCCTGATTCCATTAACTGTTTTTCCGGATACAACGATTAATTATACAGAAAAAATTACTTGTAAGCCAATCACTATGGGTAAAATTAGTATTCTGAAGCAAAACATAGCAAACAAAATTACAAATATTGATCTACAGCAACAAGACCCACATATCTTATACGAAAAACTACACAATATTATTAAACCAGAACATGACATTATATTTAAAAATAAAACATTTAATATAAATAGAAAATTAAAATTTTGTGACTGCGCGACCCCTGGTTTATACACCAGTAGAAATAGACTATATAATTTGTATGACTTAAAAAAACATAACTTTGATCCCTTGTTTATACAGTATGTTAGGAATTATTCTAAAATATTTAAGAAAACATGCCTCGCTGCTAAAGCTTTATATTGGAGTAACAAAATAAATACTTCACACAATAAAATTCGTATTACATGGGATATAATAAATAATGAAGTAGGACGTTTTAAAAGACACGAAAATAAAATAAAATTAAATGTGGACGGGTTGACAATTTCCGATAATTTAGAATTAGCTCATTTTTTAATAGCTTTTTTGTAAATATTATCGAAGAGACAACTAGTTCTCTCGACTCCTGTCCATCAAAGGCGGGCATTTTACTTAGAAAAAATGTTGTAGAAGGGAAGGTCTTGTTTCAGTTCAGACAAATAAATTAAAGATATTTAACTCTCTAAGCCTCAAAAAAGCAGTAGACTTGTGGGGTATATCAGTCAAATTGCTTAAAAATATCATAACAGAATTATCACCATACCTAGCCGCTATTTTTAATCGTTGCATTGATGCTGGCGTATTTCCTCGTCTTATGAAGCAGTCCAGAATAATTCCTTTGTTTAAAAAAGGTTTTAAAAACTGACCCGAGTAATTTTAGACCTATCTCTATTTTACCTGCTATAAGCAAAATATTTGAAAGGGAGATACTTAACCCGCTACAGAGTCACTTTAATATTAACAAATTATTGCACAACCGTCAATACGGATTCACCAAAGGCGTTTCAACCACAGATGCAGGTGTTAGTTTAATTAGATACATTTTTAAAGCCTGGGAAGACCATCATGATATGATAGGTGTATTTTGTGATCTGTCAAAAGCTTTTGACTGCGTTGACCACAAAACACTTGTTCATAAACTTAAGTACTATGGCATTGAAGACAATGCACTTGATCTCATCACGGATTATCTAACAGATAGAGTTCAATTTGTTGATGTTAATGGACATAAATCTACGGGATTACCTATTAAAATGGGAGTACCACAGGCTTCCATCTTAGGACCTTTTCTTTTTTTGATCTGTGTTAATGATTTGCCTTTCATCTTGCAATCCCTTTGCGAAATTATTTTATTCGCCGATGATACATCCCTTTTGCTTAAATTAAAACGAAAAAATCCAGATTTTACTAGTATAAATAAAGCACTTGCTCTTGTATTAGAATGGTTCTCTTCGAATAATCTGTTACTCAATTCTAACAAAACAAAATGTGTCATTTTCAGAATGCCTAACGTGAAAGTTAACAATGAAATTAATTTAAAAATTGGTGATGTAAATCTGAACTTTGTTGACTCTACATTATTTTTAGGTCTCACGCTTGACGCTTCATTGGGGAGCTCACATTTCAAATGTAGCAAAAAAACTTAGCTCAGCAGTCCTTGCGATTACGAAAGTGAGACAATTGACTAACAAAGAAACAGCTCGCACCGTCTACTATAGCTATTTCCATAGCATCTTATCCTATGGATTACTACTGTGGGGAAGTGCTGCAGATATTTTTAATTACTCACGTCTTCATAAGGTTCAAAATTCATTCGTGGGACTCGGTATACGTTTCTACAATAGATTACCTGATGACATTTTAGACTCGCCTTTTAATAAATTTAAAGAATGTATCAAAAATAAATTAATTAGAAAGAGTTACTACAAAATAAACGACTTTTTTGATGACATCCATCCATGGGAATAGTATTTTCAAAACAAATTTATGCTTTTCTGTATACAGTGTGAGTCCTTATAAAGTGCACATATTAAAATCAGGGAAACTACACCCCATTTTATCGACGGGAATAATATTTAAAAAAATAAAAAAATTTATTTGAATTTTTTATGATGTTTTTAAAATTTTGAGTTGCACCTGTTGACCCTATTTAGATAAAACGTCATAATTTTTAAACTAAGTGTGTTATCGCAGTGGAATAAATTTTGTGATGATGACTAATAATAAGCCGTACCCATAAAGTCAAAATATCCAAGAAAACTAACCTTATAAATTTATAATTAAGTGAAACTTGAAGAAAATCTGGATTTTTTTTCATCATTTTTGCAATTGATTTACAATTTCTCCTAAAATCATGTTATTAACCCTACCTTTTTTTTATTCCAGCATATTCTACGTATTATTAGCTTTCTAAAAGTAAAATTTGCAAGTTTATTACTTAGATACAACTTCTTAAATCAGCGTTTAAAAAATGCAGTTATCTGAGTTAGAGCTGGAGAATGATTTAAACAAAAGTATTTTTCAAGCATAAATCATTTATTACCTTTAACTAATTAAAAATAAATCAAATCAGTAATTATCCTAATGCATCAAATGTTCGAAATGACCACCCTGTTGTTGCATACACATTGTAGCGCGAAGCAAAATTTGCTGCGTTGCCCTTTGAATCATATCGGGATCATTTTTAATTTCATTGGCCACACGCAAAACCCTTTCTTCAAGTTCCGCTTCTGTATTAATTTGACTGCTGTACACCCTTTGTTTCATGGTCCCCCATAAAAAATAATCCATAGGTGTGAGATCGGGGGAACGCGCCGGCCACCCAACTGGTCCTCCTCGACCAATCCAGCGACGTGGATAATTGTCATTTAAATATGACCTGACGATCAGCGCATAATGGGCGGGACATCCATCCATTTGGAGCATCATTCTGCGACGGGTTAGAAGTGGCACATCTTCCAATAGCCACGGCAGTTCGTCTCTCAGAAGTACAAGAAATCTCTCTCCAGTTAACGTTCTTGGGAGTATTATAGGACCAATGAGAAAATGGTCGATCATTGCGGCCCATACATTTAAAGAAAATTTCACTTGGAACGTAGAAGCCCTTTTCAACCTAGGGTTTTCACCTTTCGGGCACCACCGATGTAAATTTCGGCAATTAACGATGCCATCTCTAGTAAATTGGGCTTCGTCTGTCCAAAGAATATTTTTAGGGAACTGTGGATTGTCTCTTGTTTTTCTTAAAACCCATGAAGACATAACGCACCTTGGACGTGAATCCACATCTTGGTGTAAATGCTGCACCCTTTGATAGTGGTATGGATGCAACCCTGCTTTTCTTAAGATGCGCCAAACTGATTTCTGGGACACGCCATGACGTAATGCCAAACGTCTCGTACTGGTAGTCGGGTCACGAAACAAATCATCCAAAATTGCTTCTTCGATAGCAACATCGATAATAACACCTGGTTCGCGGCGATTCCGAGGCACAAAAAGTCCAGCGCTAGCCAGTCTTCTATGGACTTCTTGGAAATTACGGGCTGATGGCACGGGGCGTCGATTCGGAAATGCAGTTAGATAAGCTGCGCAAGCAGCTCTAGCACTCCCTCGGTACATTCCATAGTAATAATGGATATCGGCAATGTGTGCTGGAGGGAAATCACTTATACGTGGCATGGTGACCACAAAGCAAACGCGTGATACGTAGGATACGAAAACTGATAACGTTGGTAGGAGAAATACAAATAGCAGCGGCGAAAGGTTCGGAGCGACTGGCTGGCTAGGCTACAAAGCATAACGAACGTTCAAATTGTCCTTCAACAGGCCCCCCTCTTCCCCTTTCGTACTTCGACCCGCGTGCCTCTACAATGACTCACCAAAAAAAAGGTCTCTACCTGTGATAAACAATGATGCGTAGCCAAACAATGCGCATAGGCTTTTTTCAAACGGTCATAGAAACTGTTATTTTTAAGTAATAATCGTGCAATTTTTATTTTTAGAAAGCTAATAATACGTAGAATATGCTGGAATAAAAAAAAGGTAGGGTTAATAACATGATTTTAGGAGAAATTGTAAATCAATTGCAAAAATGATGAAAAAAAATCCAGATTTTCTTCAAGTTTCACTTAATTATAAATTTATAAGGTTAGTTTTCTTGGATATTTTGACTTTATGGGTACGGCTTATTATTAGTCATCATCACAAAATTTATTCCACTGCGATAACACACTTAGTTTAAAAATTATGACGTTTTATCTAAATAGGGTCAACAGGTGCAACTCAAAATTTTAAAAACATCATAAAAAATTCAAATATATTTTTTTATTTTTTTAAATATTATTCCCGTCGATAAAATGGGGTGTAGTTTCCCTGATTTTAATATGTGCACTTTATAAGGACTCACACTGTATAATAAAAGTAATTAGTCAAATTATAAATTAATATGCATTGACATAATAATATTATATTCCATAAATTGACATATTAATCATATTAATTTAACATATTTTATATGTACTTTATATTTTGACATATTTTTTTTACATACCTACTTATTATTTATTTTGACATTTTATTATTATTGCATTAAAATATACAAACATTATTATAAAAATGTATTACAACCTAAATAAAAGTTCAATTTCGACAGTTCTATATATTATTATGTATGGTAATTATATAAAATGGAATTTTGTTATAAGTAAACTATAGGAAGTTAAATCTTAATAATGCTGTTAATGTATAAACTAACTATTTATTTGACGTTCATAAGTGTTACTGTGTGACCTACATGAATAAATTATTTTGATTTGATTTGATAATTGTATTACATAAATAATGAATTAATTCTTAGCACTAATATGCGGGCTTTTATCTTTACAAACATGTAAAAGCAACAAAATATACAATAACAAGCGTGTAAATGACCAGAGCATGGCTCAGGAAAAAACGTGGAATAACCATGCAACATTTCACTGCACTTGTTTAAACTTCATTTATGATACGAATAAACGTGTATTGATACAATAGTGTTAACAAGTCACATATTATTCACTAGAATAATAATTTAATATGGTTTTTCTTAAATATGTAGTAAACCGTTAATATTTGATTTTTAATAAATATATAAGCTAAAAGATATTTTTTTTACCTTTAATTTGATTACACATTATATTTGTCTATTTATTATGTAGTCAAAGTTATGTGGTTCCAAACGTTATTTTGTCTTCCTGAAAAGTTGTATTTTTTCCATCGATATATATACAAAAAAGGCCCCTAAAAATGCGCGTTTGATGCGAAAATTGCGTGCGCATAAAAGTAAAATTTTCCTAACAGTTACGAACTGTACATACGTCATTGTAGATAAACGGTGAAAGAAAATTGCGTACGAGTTACTGACGGATCAATTCTGTGTAAAATTGTGATTTGTAAGGCCGTGCACACATGCGGAGAAAAGCTGATTGTTTACGGATAGAAAATAGAGTTTATTAAATTAACTGTTAATGGCCTCTTTTACTTAATAGTTGTGGAGTTAAAAATGGATGCTTAACGATTTAAAGTTTTTATATCTACTTGAAGAAAGTAAAGATTCGAGAATGGCTAAGTTTCAATATGCGTTAAGTAATTTATATTTTATTTTTTTTAATTGAACATGTTAAAATCACTATTGTCAAATTGCAAAATCCTAAAACTTTATAAGTAATATGAAAGTCAGTTTGTCTAGTTGTAGCTCACGGTTAAACTACACGGTGTTACATGTATGGGTATCGATTTTGAAGATGTTTTTCGTTCCAAGAAAAGATATTTCTAAGCATTTCTGAGCAATAAATGAATTTGATAACAAAGTTACATGATAAAACTTACTAACAACTCATTCATATTATTAAACTGAGAGCAAACATACCTACTTTATGACTTAATTATACTATATTTTGCAAGTTACATTATATTAATTATTTTTTACAATATGTAACAATTTATTATACTTCCGTTTGTTTGTCCGTTACTTCTTAGTTCTGACGCACGTAACTGGACTCAACTTAGGTTAAAAATAGATTGAGAGATACAAATTAAGATAACTTTCTACTTACACTAGAATAAATTTGGCGTATGTGTGTAAAAAAGTAATTAGCTCTAGCAAACTCTAGGTAGAGCTTTAAATAGCTGTCTAGATCCAATTTTGTACATCAAGTTGATGTTAAAAGTGTTTAAAAGTAAATTAATAAATTAGTCAAAATAGGTACATAACGGTTCTAAAATAATTATTTTCCATTTACAATCTAAGGACATACCTACCTAATATTAAAACACAGATCTATGGAGTTGCACAAGTACAATGCATTAGCTTTTGTGCCTGCAAAGTATAGGTGTACCAGAATCTGATGGCAAAAAGTGAGAAAATAAATTGACTCTAGCAATACCGGGGTAATAGGAATAAAACATTTTCATCCTTTTTTATTCCTTTAGCGGCTTATTTTGTGTGTGAAACATGCAAATATAAAAATTTATCCAATGATCAAGGATATTTTTTGAAAATTTGTTGTCAAAAATTGCCATCAGATTCTGGTAGACCGATACATATCAAAATATTAAACATCAATAATAAATAATAAAACGCATTATACCGCTATCCAGAACTCCTGGCCTTAAACGTTCATTAAAAAAATATAATTTAAGTCAGTTACACACTGTCGCATGCTGTCATTACTCGAGTGCGCAAGTAAAGGAAGCGACGCGGGTCGCTGCGTCCGCGATGTGTTTGTCAACCGGTAATCATAAGCCAAACAATGTACTCCACACATGTACTCGTATGATGAATGTTTGTATGTATGTTCAAAATAAAAGACAGAAAAAGTGACACTTCTGCTGACAGAAGTGAGAAGAAGCCAAGTATGTAGCGCTGCTCCCGCCTTAAAGGTACAATTCCGTGCATCGCGATCGATCGCGGTCGTGCACGACCTACGACTGTCGTCGGACGCTCGCGACCATAGTCAACGTATGAAAATGTATGGCACCGCTTCCGAGGCCCGCGACTGACGCGCGCGGCCTACGACTGTCGTAAACCGCGCGCGATCGTGTCTTGAAGTTATGACAGTCGCGCACGACCGACGACAGTCGTAGGCCCCGCGCGACCGTGTCAAAGTTATATGGCACGATCGCGCGCGGCTTACGACAGTCGTAGGCCGCGCGCGTCAGTCGCGGGTTTCGGAAGCGGTGCCATACATTTTCATACGTTGACTATGGTCGCGAGCGTCCGACGACAGTCGTAGGTCGTGCACGACCGCGATCGATCGCGATACACGGAATTGTACCTTAAACGATACAACTTAACGATACAACTTTTAGAAACATTGCGAATGAAGTGTTGCTCAAAAATAGTAAAAAGCTTTACTTTAAAAATAATTTAAAGTTTTGATTCATAAATGTAATTTGTTATTCGCAAATTGTACGACTTGTGACAAAAACTTAGCAGAGGACTTAAAGAGTAGATCAGTATGTGATACATTATTAAATAAATAAGTGAAACTGGCAACCTTCTGCTCTAGAAAGTTGGGAGTACACTAGAGTCTAGACTCATCAATCATAGTTAATACCTAAAATTATACCAAGTAGTTCGTAATATTGAGTCTTATGTCTAACCACAAAAGCTCATGAGGAAGAAGGATGTATATATCATGTACATCCTTTATAAGTTCAAACGAAATTTCGTACGTCCACGATAGAGTCTAACACATGCTACCGATAGCCAAAATAATGAGGTAGAGAATTTTATATAAATTTTGATATTTTTTATAAACTTTCTGCCTCGATTCGCCGTTTGAACTTCAGTATAAATTATTCTAGAAAATTATATATCTAATTAAACAAAAAGCACGTAAAGACACCTGCACACACTAGTGCGAGAACCGTTGACCCGGCGACACACTCTGCTGGCTGTATTCACAGTTAATTTACCTCTGGATCTACAGATATCATCTCTACGTCGACGGCTTAAAGGTCACAAGTGAAGTAAATGGTAAAGGTGAAGGTATCATTAGGAGGCACGCGCCGCGCACGCGACTTAGGGTCACCGCTCACTTGTTGAGAGTCAATTATAGGGGCTACTTGTCGTTCGTTTCCGTAGTAAATTGTAGAACTCTTTGATCGCAAAAGGGCTCACGTATAGCCTTTGGTATTCAGCTCCTATTGGCCTTAACAAGTCCATAGCCTAAATACCTAATAGTATAATTATTATAATTGTCGTGTTGTGGAGCTTGTTGTCAAACTTTTGCGAAAGGACTGGACATATTTTGATAAAATTTTGTGCGCTGTAGGCCTGAGGATCGGCTTATATAAGTAATATATTTTTCATATACATATTATTAACGTATAGGTATAGATATGACTAAGCAGCTGGATCAGCTAGTATAGATAATAATTTCACAGTAACCTAATTATTGTCAATAAGTTAGTTTTCTTAAAGGTTTTGAGAGCAGATTTCTATCTCAAAATACTTAGGATTAAACTCTAACCTAACCTAGATTATATTTTAAGTACGTCGTGTTTTCAAGATTTGGTTATTATATTTTAATGACTTGTTAAGAGGGCTTTTAGACAGATTGGGAATAAATAAGAATATTACTATCGAAAATATGAACGCGTAGCTAATCTTAAGCCATGCCACAGAATAGCTATGCGTTCAATGTAATTTTTTGATGATATTAATATTCTTATTTATTCCCAGCCTGTCTAAAAGCCCTCTTAACAAGACATAAAAATATTAAACAGTAGTATTTATTATCAAAATAAACAGTAGTATACAGTATTAAGTGCAAAACTATTATATTAACACGATCGCAATTACTTATCAAATCAGTTATTTAGTTAACGTTTTAAAAGGTTGTTTAATAATATAAATCTGTGGCATTTAAGAAATGGCGACCCCATTCAACCTGCGTTACTGTCCGTAGCAGTAGCAATAAAATAATAATGTTTATTAAATGGAAATCATGCGCATTGATCTTGGCTTTTTGTGTGTAGTTAAAGGTTAGAATGCTGTATAATATTTTGTACTTCTAACTCGGCGCGTGCGCATACAGAGTGGCTGTTTCTTTATAATACCATATAATACGCATTATATTTTATGAAGTAATGAATGCTTTATTTATTATTTGATGTGTTGAGCTAGTAATTTATCATATATGTAAGAAAAAAATTATTCGATGTCTTCGATAGTTAAATTAGCACTTAAAACGAAAAAAAAACAGATTTTCATAGAACGCCAAAATGTAGAGCTCACAAATCAACAATTCAATATCATTCTCGTGTCTTCTTTGATCATTCCCATTGCTCCTCTATATTACACCTCTATATTTTGTTCTACCGCCTATAATAGTTTGTTCAATTTCTCTTTTATAAAGATGCCTACTGACTACTGTCCTCCCAAACCTGAAAATATTTACTAGACAAGTGCTGCCGCCTGCCACCTGTAGTTCTTGCACGGTCCCTTAACTTTGAACACGATATACGCATCATTGGTCTCTTCTGATATACATTTTGCTGACTTCTCGAGGCGTATACAGTATAGTATCCAGGTCTAGGAACCGATGGATCATGGTCGTACTGAGCGCCGCGAGCCATGCATTCAATTATCAAGCACCCTTCACACCCGGTAATTGGTGCCCGATTCACCGTGTATGGTCGCCATTATACATGATCTACGCGGACAGGGTATAAAATCATCATCATCAGCCTCCTATCGTCTACTGCTGGCAACTTTCAACGTGAACCATTCCCGTTCTTTGATTTCATTCATCCGCTGTTAACCACTTTTTAAGTCGTCAGCCCAACGGTACCTAAGTAGGTAATCCAAATCGTGGTCTCCGCTCTAACACTTAGCTCTATTGGTCTGTATAAATTATAGTATACTAGCGACCCGCCCCGGCGTCGCACGGGTATAAAATATATAGCCACTGAAAAAATTATTAAAATCGATAGCCTATGATCCTTCACGTGGTCTACTTCTTATCTGTGCCAAATAACATAAAATTGCTCCAGTAGTTCGCGAGATAAGCCCTTTTAAATAATTTCCCCCGTTTTTTCCACATTCTCCTATTAGTCTTAGCGTAATAAACTATAGCCTATAGCCTTCCTCAATAAATGGGCTATCTAACACTGAAATAATTTTTCAAATGGGACCAGTAGTTCCTAAGATTAGCGCGTTCAAGTTAGCCCTTTCAAATAATTTTCCCCGTTTTTTCCACATTTTCGTTTTTTCCACAGTTTTAGCGTGATAAAATATAGCCTTCCTCGATAAATGGGCTATCTTAATCATCAAAATCCGTTGCGTAGTTTTAAAGATTAAAGGGAACAAAGGGACATGAGGGAAAAAGCGACTTTGTTTTATAATATTATGTATAGATATTATATCTAGATAGAGTTAGCATAAAACAGAGATAAAACTGAATATTAGGACTTGCATAAGCCTTGAAGCTTATGAAGAAGTAAGATCTAAATACTCTTATAATATTATAAAACTCAGTGCAGTACTGTGAAGCCTATAAGAATAACATTGCATCAACCTCATCTTGTTTCTAGATCACCCAAAGGTTGGCTACAAGAAAATGCAGAGCATTAAGCCTGTACTTTGTTGTGAGCAAAAAGTAGGTACGTATTAAAAAAATTACAAGTGTGAAGATGACCTAAAAATAAATAGACAAAAAATGTAAATATTTTTAAATACTTTTACCGTTCCTAATTAACCTTCTTCAGTCTTCTTCAAAAGTCCTCGATATTCAGCGCTCATACCCACCGTGTGCACTTGACTATTGACCAGCGATCAACAATTGGAGTTAATTCTCGCGACGGAACCCGCCGCCTGCCAGCAGCATAAATCAGCAGATAGCGTTAGCCAGTGATTTATACACACGTCATGCCCTTTGAATAAACAGCGGTAGGAATAGTTCTACATTGTACGTAGAACTTTAGAACTCAAAATTTTATATTATAGTTAACTAGCGACCCGCCCCGGCGTCGCACGGGTATAAACTATATAGCCACTGAAAAAATGATTAAAATCGATAGCCTATGATCCTTCACGTGGTCTACTTCTTAGGTATCTGTGCCAAATAACATAAAAATTGCTCCAGTAGTTCGCGAGATAAGCCCTTTCAAATAATTTCCGCCGTTTTTCCGCATTCCGCCTATAGCAGGGGTGTATAATTTTAGGGGTGTATAATTTTAGGTGAGGTCCGGATAATGTGGGCAAATTTTAACGAGGTCCAAAAAATACACTTGTCCTATGTAGCTTAAAAATATTATTATTACTAATAAAGGTATACGTATACCTTATCTATGTATCAATTAAAACTTGGTATAAATTACATACAATATTACAATTACAATATATTACCGCGAGTGTCGTCAACGGCTGTTTGAAATTAATTGTTAGTTATTATTATTTTCAATCAATATTCATGAATTCACAAATGTGTCAGACGGAAGGTTGATGTACGGTGGTGATAGACAGACGTGTATAAACCACTTATTATACGAGTAATCCCCTAAATTACTTTATTTATAATGAACATACTCTGAATGCCTGTATAGGGCATAGATTTTCAGAATGGTATTAATTACACAAAGGACCTAATATATTTTCGACTAACATAATATAACATTCATTGAAGACATTTTGGCCTGTTAGCCCTCACGGTCATATACGGTCCGTCTTACCTTCACTTCAAGATGCAAAATCATCTCATATTTTCGAAAATTCGTAACTCAGCCAAATGCAAGAAAACATTTAAATGACAACAGAAGGGCGGGAGTGGCAAACTCTCATGTGATTTGATTTTACAAGATAGGTGTTCTGATTTTAAAACCTACTTAATATAGGCTTAGTAGTATAAATACATTGAATTATGTCAAGATCCTACCCGATACCAATATTTTGTATTACCAAATGCGTCTCAAACTCTACACTACAAAATAATGTAGTCACAGATTACATCTCAGGTAGCAAGCACAAGATTAATCGCCTACAAATTATTCGTACAAATTATGTAAGTTGTAATTTTCATAATCACTTGCTATCCAGCGGGCCAGTCGGCTGGACATCCGGACACTTGAATGGAAACAAAGAGCCTGTTTGTGATAAGCGATATTTATTATTTTATAAGCGATCTCAGATATTTCAAACGCGACTTACGACCGGCCGGACGAAATTCATAATGTGACCATAATGCACGATAATGCTGAGTACTTTATGATGCTGGTTGTTGTGATCGTTTTAGAGATGACTTAGGGTCGATTTACACTGCAAAGTGACGAGGGGAAAACGAAACGTGCCTCGTTTCGTTGATTTTTTTATTCCAAACAGTATTTTTAATTTTGTATCGCTATTTAATCGCGTATCATTTCGGTATTCTGATCCTCTACAACTTTATTTATGCCTTTATATCAACAACTAAGAAATAAGCTTAGATTAAGGTGCAAATACATTTTTTCCTTTTCAGGTGATTTGAAAAACAATATCCTCTTTTTTAATCAAATTAGTAAAAAAGTGTGTTTTCTGATTGCAACAAAAATCTACAGTTTCATAATATTTTAAATGTAACTCAAATCTCATCTTTTAAACTAAGTACAATTTGCTTCTTATCCGGTTCTATTTATGCAGTAAAACACTAAGATACTCCGTAATTACAAAGGAAACACATTTTCTTACGTTCCCGGAAAACGACCTGTTCATTAGTTGCAATGGGCCTTACATAGAAAAGGAGTAAACCCCGACTGGACACGGCAGGTGCTACCGAGGGTTCAATCGGGTTCAGGCCCCCCCCTCCTCCCTCCCCCTTCCCCATCGAGTCCCACCTCGGGACGCAGCATCCGTGCGAACCCGTTCCTCTAATAATATAACGTAGAAATGAAAGATTAATGAGAGCAACCCGCGCACGCCTCTTTCACTCGCGTTCTAGTGTTGAAAATATATCGATTATTATCGATATTTTAGTAAAATGTTTGTAATAAGAGTATAATCAATAATTAATATTAACTGGGTCTTAAATAATTGCTATCTTTATAATCTGAAAAGTACTTAAGCATGGAACCTAGTCTAAAGTTTTACAGAAGCCGCTAGATTTTTTTTTTAATGTTTCACGTTAACTTTCGTACAAAAGTTATCGTAATTAATTTGCAAAATAAATAATAACAATTTAATAAATGAAAGCAACGATGAATCATTGAAAATAATTTTATGACTTTCAGAAAAGTTGTGCACCTTTGTCATTTTGAAACTAAAATATTATAGGTATACATACATTCTTAATTTTAAAAAAGTATCGACTCAACAATTACAATCCCATCCCTATAACGGACGTGTCTCGGACGGGCGCAATGAAGACCGCCCAGATAAAATATTAGCCGCGTGCCGGCCGGTAGCAATGTATATCCTACATCGACGACACTCACATTGTTAGCAATGTGTATACTATATCAACGACACTTGCTAGCAAGGTATTTATTCCTCCTTCATTAATGATAGAAACAAAGATACTTAACTTACGCGCTAAACGAATTTTGGTACATAGGTACATATAACAAGGAAGTTGCGGGCGTCATCATACCCGGGCCTTATCAGGGGGTATAGCATCTTATTTAATATTGTATGTTACAATTATTAGTAACTAGCTGTCCCGATGAACTTCGTGTCACTTAAAAACATTCCCTGGATTTCAAGGATTATTTTAAGACTAAAATTAGCAGAATCGGTTCAGCCGTTATAACACAATTGGAAAACCATTTTTATATAATATATAGATGTGTTATGTGAATAACTGAGTAGGTATATCAAAATTATAGCTAGGGCTTCCATATTCTAGATTGACAACAGACACATTATTAGCAATAAACATCCTACATCAACAACAAACGGCGAAAAATAAATTAAGTAATTATTTTCTCTGTTCTATGACACTACTTTTATTATATTTACTTTCCTGTAAATTCATCATCTCTATAAAATTTGTTGAAGGGTTGCCTGGAAGAAATTTCTTTCAAGTAATAAGGCCGCCCTTGTGTAGGTAGGTATGTACATATTGTCTCATTTATTAAATAATGTAAATTTCACTCTTATGTTTGTGCACAATAAAGTATATTTGTTTGTTTGTTTGTACTTACTTGTATTATTTATAACATACACTTTTTTCAATAACAATTTCCTCGTAATCGTAGATAACCTATCCTTGTTATTAGCAATATCTTCACTTAATAACCACTAATTGGTTTCAGATAAAAAGCAACCCGGAAGTTTCACAAGCGTTATTACGGTGTGCAAATTTTTGCAGCGCAAGCGCATGCCCGCCACGCTCTCGTTGGCCTGACCCGGCATCGCCGAGATCAGCAATTAATAATTGCACCAACGTGCACTACTGTGTATATTAATATTATAGAGTTAGTGTCGGTCTGTCTGTTATATGTTCAAGATTATCATCTGTTTAAGATGAACTTATTTTGTTAAATTTATCATATGGAGAGAAGTATAGAGAATTAGAGATGCTATGAGTCCCGGAAAAGGAAATATCTTTTTATCTGGTTAACATGTGATGCTTAACTGTTTAGAATATTATAAGTGTGTATAGAATATTATAATTTATAAGTATAGAAGGATTATTGTGAAATTATGTATACTCAAATTCTGACTAAAATATGAAATTGTATCGTTAAATTTATTAGAGGTTTTTGACGCAATTTTCGTGAAAAGGAACGAAATATAAAAATATTTTGACTTTTAAAACGTATTTGAAGTAGTACTTAAATATAAATACAGGGTCTGAAATGGCAAAGCGCGCGTTTAACTCTTTTTCTCTACGAAAATGTTTGCACCATTGAATCGCCAACGGGACCATATGGTAGATTTCAATTATTTTTCTTACTCTACATTATACAATATTTTACCGTAGTGCCCGTACACCATCCGGCAATAAAAACCGGATGCACCTGAGCGGCCACCGACCAAGCATACAAGAATGTAGCAATACGCACTGCTCTTAACAAGCGCATAAAGGTCTCAATTATACATTCTAATCATTTTCTCGCACATCATTATCTTTCGGTCTATATACGCGGTAATTGGAGCCACCATTTTGCGAGATGGATGGATTTTCGACGGCCTATTATGTTTACACTTAAGGGGTGACTAACCCAAAATTTTCGATTTTATAATTCATTTTTATACTTGAAAATAAGCCCCAAATTGTTTCATGTTTTAAAATTCAATACTGCATTATATTTCCAAGGCTTCGAGCTAAAAAAAACACGATATCTTAAAATTTTCTCTATAGAAAAAAATCACAAAGATGCATCTAATTTTCACGAATTTTTCAATTATTGCCACAACCGTGCATTGAACCAAGTTAATATTTTAACACATTGTATAAAATTATATAATTGAGAAACCGACCTCGCGGATTTTTTAAATGTTGTATATGACGTATTTATCGAGTAATTGAGAATAAACTAATTTGGCGATGCGTCCGCGTTGTCCTTTTTCAATATGAAAGACAGGCGTGAGTGTGACGAGAGAAGGACGATGATGATTGATGATTCTCCTATTCTCTAGCTCTATTTACAGATATATCAGATATAATATATCAGTTCAAAAGTAGATAACCTATGAAATTCGGTCAATATTATTTGTTATCTATCGACTGAACTCAAAACAATTCGACTAAATAACGTAGCTCCGCCAACCCACCAAAAATAATCAGGGATAAAAATAACAAAGAGTATAGCAACTTTTAGATGAAAACTAGAGGGACCATATTTTATTTTTTTATTTATTAAAAACTTTATGCACATACAAGTACAAAGGTGGACTTAATGCCTAATGGCATTATCTACCAGTCAAACTTTATGCACATACAAGTACAAAGGTGGACTTAATGCCTAATAACATTATCTACCAGTCAAACTTTATGCACATACAAGTACAAAGGTGGACTTAATGCCTAATGGCATTATCTACCAGTCAAACTTTATGCACATACAAGTACAAAGGTGGACTTAATGCCTAATGGCATTATCTACCAGTCAAACTTTATGCACATACAAGTACAAAGGTGGACTTAATGCCTAATGGCATTATCTACCAGTCAAACTTTATGCACATACAAGTACAAAGGTGGACTTAATGCCTAATGGCATTATCTACCAGTCAAACTTTATGCACATACAAGTACAAAGGTGGACTTAATGCCTAATGGCATTATCTACCAGTCAAACTTTATGCACATACAAGTACAAAGGTGGACTTAATGCCTAATGGCATTATCTACCAGTCAAACTTTATGCACATACAAGTACAAAGGTGGACTTAATGCCTAATGGCATTATCTACCAGTCAAACTTTTGGGCGATACAGGAACAAAATTGTATAGGTGCCAGTCAAGTAACCAGAATAAGAAAGATGACGACCTCTGTGGGTCTGTGGCTCAGTTGGTGGGCTGTTGGTAGCTCAAGCCGGGGGTCGCGGGTTCGAATCCCGCCGACGGAACAAAAAATTTTCAAATTTCCTGGGTCATAGATGTGTATTAAATATGTGTATAATATAATAAAAATCTTTAATATATGTAGGTATAATATAAAATACTATAAAAGTGTTAAATATATTTCCGTTGTCTGGTACCTGTAACACAAGTCCATTAGGTACTTAGCACGGGGCCAGACTGACGTGGTGTAAAGCGTCCATAGATATTATTAAGAAAAAAAGAATTCTAAAATATTTTGATAGTATATTGTAGTGTGTATAGTGTATGTGGGCCGTGCGTGTGTAAACTTTCAGTACATTTCTTTAAATTACCAGGGCACACGTTGACGAAACATTATCTAAACAATCACTCATTTGTTTCGCTTTTAAAAGCGATGGGGTCAAAGATATCATTATTACCATCTTTTAGCCATATCTCAGAGACTGTACAGAAGACGGATTTGTTATTTCTCAACTTTATTCCTCAACAATAAGGTTCAGAAGGGGTGAACCGTATCTATGGTCCACCGTACATGGGGCTCGCGACCGTAACTACGAACAATACTAAGATAGCTGGCAAATTCTATTGTCTGAAGCCACTCTGATACATTTCGCTATCACGATAAGCTTACGCTTAAAATGCTTGTTTGTCTTCTGCAAAGTGTTCGCGATTGTATAGAGCATTGTTTTGTTTTTACTCATGTATTACGTACTACATATGAAGAGGAGAAATTTCTGTTAAATGACCCTTAAAAGTGACTTTTCTTTAAGTGAAGCCTATACATTCGACTACCAACTAATATATTTAGAACTTTTGAGTTTTCTCCCTATTTTGTATCCACATAACACAATAAAATTGATAGAGAGATATACAACGAAAAACGTAAAAAGTAATTTCTCCTTTGTGTAATATTATTGTTAATATTACGAAAAGGAGAAATTACTTTATACGTTTTTCCTTATCTCTTACTTGTCCGAAACGCTTTTAAGGTATCTTAACTGTTTAATAGACAAAAATTACGCATTTTATCGTGGTTTACGCATTTGTAACGACCATACTGTTTAGTTAATGTTTTACTTGTGATAATTAACAAATTATAAGCCTTTACTCAGTTATAAACTGTTTTATATTTCGCTGACTGTAAAACATAATTATGTTTATCAAAGGTTTGTTTTACTATCTGATAATCAAGTTTATGATTTTAATAGACGCTTTTCTTACGGTCTGAATAGTCGGTAGGGTCGATATAAGTAATATCTGGTCCGTGATAACGAAGATGATTAACTTTAATTGATGTGCCCCGATTCACAAGAGTGCGTCATGTAATAGAAAAGTGCGAAACTCGGTAGAAATTTAATTTAGAATGACGTATTAGTTTCTTCATTTTAAGGTTCCAGTCTACAAATAGGACTAGTTCTGGATTTATATATAGGCAGTGTGGGAATAAGCGTGGAGACGCTAAAGGAAAATCTTCCAACCGAGCGAGTTCTTATGCTCGGTCAGGCCGAAGCCCACGTGATACATTTCAGCTGTCGTATATATACCGACGCGCTCAGAAAACTTCGTATTATAGCGCGATGCAGGAATGTTAGGCGGATTGTGGGTACCGCCACAGGCAGTATAGGCCATGGCCTATGGGCGGCAGCGTCGTATGACGTCCTGAGGGAGGGAGTGTCCTTGGATGGCGGCAGAGTTCGTACATAGGGACGGCAAAATTAAAGTGGCATAATAAACTCATAAAAAATATAACTAAATCCGGGCCTGAATAGGACATGTCCTGTAGCGTGTAAACATTGCAGTAATAGGACATGTCCTGTAGCGTGTAAACATTGCAGTAATAGGACATGTCCTGTAGCGTGTAAACATTGCAGTAATAGGACATGTCCTGTAGCGTGTAAACATTGCAGTAATAGGACATGTCCTGTAGCGTGTAAACATTGCAGTAATAGGACATGTCCTGTAGCGTGTAAACATTGCAGTAATAGGACATGTCCTGTAGCGTGTAAACATTGCAGTAATAGGACATGTCCTGTAGCGTGTAAACATTGCAGTAATAGGACATGTCCTGTAGCGTGTAAACATTGCAGTAATAGGACATGTCCTGTAGCGTGTAAACATTGCAGTAATAGGACATGTCCTGTAGCGTGTAAACATTGCAGTAATAGGACATGTCCTGTAGCGTGTAAACATTGCAGTAATAGGACATGTCCTGTAGCGTGTAAACATTGCAGTAATAGGACATGTCCTGTAGCGTGTAAACATTGCAGTAATAGGACATGTCCTGTAGCGTGTAAACATTGCAGTAATAGGACATGTCCTGTAGCGTGTAAACATTGCAGTAATAGGACATGTCCTGTAGCGTGTAAACATTGCAGTAATAGGACATGTCCTGTAGCGTGTAAGCATTGCAGTAATAGGACATGTCCTGTAGCGTGTAAACATTGCAGTAATAGGACATGTCCTGTAGCGTGTAAACATTGCAGTAATAGGACATGTCCTGTAGCGTGTAAACATTGCAGTAATAGGACATGTCCTGTAGCGTGTAAACATTGCAGTAATAGGACATGTCCTGTAGCGTGTAAACATTGCAGTAATAGGACATGTCCTGTAGCGTGTAAACATTGCAGTAATAGGACATGTCCTGTAGCGTGTAAACATTGCAGTAATAGGACATGTCCTGTAGCGTGTAAACATTGCAGTAATAGGACATGTCCTGTAGCGTGTAAACATTGCAGTAATAGGACATGTCCTGTAGCGTGTAAACATTGCAGTAATAGGACATGTCCTGTAGCGTGTAAACATTGCAGTAATAGGACATGTCCTGTAGCGTGTAAACATTGCAGTAATAGGACATGTCCTGTAGCGTGTAAACATTGCAGTAATAGGACATGTCCTGTAGCGTGTAAACATTGCAGTAATAGGACATGTCCTGTAGCGTGTAAACATTGCAGTAATAGGACATGTCCTGTAGCGTGTAAACATTGCAGTAATAGGACATGTCCTGTAGCGTGTAAACATTGCAGTAATAGGACATGTCCTGTAGCGTGTAAACATTGCAGTAATAGGACATGTCCTGTAGCGTTTAAACATTGCAGTAATAGGACATGTCCTGTAGCGTGTAAACATTGCAGTAATAGGACATGTCCTGTAGCGTGTAAACATTGCAGTAATAGGACATGTCCTGTAGCGTGTAAACATTGCAGTAATAGGACATGTCCTGTAGCGTGTAAACATTGCAGTAATAGGACATGTCCTGTAGCGTGTAAACATTGCAGTAATAGGACATGTCCTGTAGCGTGTAAACATTGCAGTAATAGGACATGTCCTGTAGCGTGTAAACATTGCAGTAATAGGACATGTCCTGTAGCGTGTAAACATTGCAGTAATAGGACATGTCCTGTAGCGTGTAAACATTGCAGTAATAGGACATGTCCTGTAGCGTGTAAACATTGCAGTAATAGGACATGTCCTGTAGCGTGTAAACATTGCAGTAATAGGACATGTCCTGTAGCGTGTAAACATTGCAGTAATAGGACATGTCCTGTAGCGTGTAAACATTGCAGTAATAGGACATGTCCTGTAGCGTGTAAACATTGCAGTAATAGGACATGTCCTGTAGCGTGTAAACATTGCAGTAATAGGACATGTCCTGTAGCGTGTAAACATTGCAGTAATATGACATGTCCTGTAGCGTGTAAACATTGCAGTAATAGGACATGTCCTGTAGCGTGTAAACATTGCAGTAATAGGACATGTCCTGTAGCGTGTAAACATTGCAGTAATAGGACATGTCCTGTAGCGTGTAAACATTGCAGTAATAGGACATGTCCTGTAGCGTGTAAACATTGCAGTAATAGGACATGTCCTGTAGCGTGTAAACATTGCAGTAATAGGACATGTCCTGTAGCGTGTAAACATTGCAGTAATAGGACATGTCCTGTAGCGTGTAAACATTGCAGTAATAGGACATGTCCTGTAGCGTGTAAACATTGCAGTAATAGGACATGTCCTGTAGCGTGTAAACATTGCAGTAATATGACATGTCCTGTAGCGTGTAAACATTGCAGTAATAGGACATGTCCTGTAGCGTGTAAACATTGCAGTAATAGGACATGTCCTGTAGCGTGTAAACATTGCAGTAATAGGACATGTCCTGTAGCGTGTAAACATTGCAGTAATAGGACATGTCCTGTAGCGTGTAAACATTGCAGTAATAGGACATGTCCTGTAGCGTGTAAACATTGCAGTAATAGGACATGTCCTGTAGCGTGTAAACATTGCAGTAATAGGACATGTCCTGTAGCGTGTAAACATTGCAGTAATAGGACATGTCCTGTAGCGTGTAAACATTGCAGTAATAGGACATGTCCTGTAGCGTGTAAACATTGCAGTAATAGGACATGTCCTGTAGCGTGTAAACATTGCAGTTATAGGACATGTCCTGTAGCGTGTAAACATTGCAGTAATAGGACATGTCCTGTAGCGTGTAAACATTGCAGTAATAGGACATGTCCTGTAGCGTGTAAACATTGCAGTAATAGGACATGTCCTGTAGCGTGTAAACATTGCAGTAATAGGACATGTCCTGTAGCGTGTAAACATTGCAGTAATAGGACATGTCCTGTAGCGTGTAAACATTGCAGTAATAGGACATGTCCTGTAGCGTGTAAACATTGCAGTAATAGGACATGTCCTGTAGCGTGTAAACATTGCAGTAATATGACATGTCCTGTAGCGTGTAAACATTGCAGTAATAGGACATGTCCTGTAGCGTGTAAACATTGCAGTAATAGGACATGTCCTGTAGCGTGTAAACATTGCAGTAATAGGACATGTCCTGTAGCGTGTAAACATTGCAGTAATAGGACATGTCCTGTAGCGTGTAAACATTGCAGTAATAGGACATGTCCTGTAGCGTGTAAACATTGCAGTAATAGGACATGTCCTGTAGCGTGTAAACATTGCAGTAATAGGACATGTCCTGTAGCGTGTAAACATTGCAGTAATATGACATGTCCTGTAGCGTGTAAACATTGCAGTAATAGGACATGTCCTGTAGCGTGTAAACATTGCAGTAATAGGACATGTCCTGTAGCGTGTAAACATTGCAGTAATAGGACATGTCCTGTAGCGTGTAAACATTGCAGTAATAGGACATGTCCTGTAGCGTGTAAACATTGCAGTAATATGACATGTCCTGTAGCGTGTAAACATTGCAGTAATATGACATGTCCTGTAGCGTGTAAACATTGCAGTAATAGGACATGTCCTGTAGCGTGTAAACATTGCAGTAATATGACATGTCCTGTAGCGTGTAAACATTGCAGTAATAGGACATGTCCTGTAGCGTGTAAACATTGCAGTAATAGGACATGTCCTGTAGCGTGTAAACATTGCAGTAATATGACATGTCCTGTAGCGTGTAAACATTGCAGTAATATGACATGTCCTGTAGCGTGTAAACATTGCAGTAATATGACATGTCCTGTAGCGTGTAAACATTGCAGTAATATGACATGTCCTGTAGCGTGTAAACATTGCAGTAATATGACATGTCATATTACTGCAATGTTTACACGCTACAAGCAGCACCAGCATAGATAGAAAACAAAAAGTTTTGTTAGACGTTTAAAAATGTTCCTGGCAATACTCTGGACTCTATGCAACATGCCGGATTTTGGTTAGATTTATTATATTTTTGACTGTATATGCTAGTAGCACCCTCTTCTGAACGCCACCGTGGACTAGTGGTATAGAGCGCGGCTCTATACCACTCGACTCGGAGGTCGTGGGTTCGATTCCCGCGTTGGAAACATGTTATTTCCAAGTTTGGTTAGGACAATGCAGGCTGATCACCTGATTGTCTGATAAGTAAGATGATCAATGCATCGGATGGGCATGTAAAAAGTCGGTCCTGCGCCTGATCCGGTCGTGTCGGTCTGCCGTCCCACTGGGTTATGAGAGTAAAGGAATAGAGAGTGCTCTTGTGTACTGCGCACACACTTGGGCACTATAAAATTACTCCTGCGTAGCTGGCCTGGTTTCAATGAAACCGGCCACCGTCACCGAAACCGGTGTGGGAGCTATTACCCTCTTTTATGAACTTGAACGTAATATTACCTATTGCAAATACTAAAGAAACGTTGTGCAAAGCTCGGTCAAAATATTATAGCTAGTGTATTTTTTAATGACAGACATTCTTATATAAGCCAGCAGAGTGAGTAGGGCTTTGATTTAAATGATGCCCATAGATAGTGTCGTTTCAATTATACAAGGTGTAACGAAACTAAGTCATAATAATTTAAGGTGTAAATGGGTTCCCAATACATACCTTGTTGTGAAAGTAGCAGCGCTGAGAGAGTTACTTTTTTTTACTTTTGTATGGTAAAATTCATGACAAAGACTATCAAATTTCACGAAAACTAGACAGTTCTGAAATTACATACATACGGGTCTAATTGACAACCTCCTTTTTTGAACTCGGTTAAAATCGGACTATGTTTACTGTTTAGCCGCTACGCGGGCACTTACCTAGACTACCTAAATCATTACCGTCCCTTTTACTACCAATAGAAACTCCTGATTGTTAGTAGTCAGAAAACATTATTGGTAAATATCTCAAACTACCATCCTACCACTGAAAACAATTTGCCTGCGAAAGTCCCATTAAAATCTGTTTAACTAGCCGGAACTACAGGTAAAAGTAATAGACAAAATCACTATGCAACATTGGCGGAAACATTAGGCATAAAATTATTATTATACTTTGGTAGACAAATGACAGTTATTATGAGATACTCGTAGAACTTCAAATAATGTCACTTTTCTTTTACATCAAGCAAATAATCAGAAGAAGATATTTAAAGCACTTTAGTGGAGTTCCCAGAGCGTAAAAATCGTGCAAACCTCCGATTTTTGCAATAGTGTATGAAAATTGAAAAGAAAAAAAGGAATGTGTAGCTGATAACATAAATAATAAAGTTTACCTATTGAAAAGTTGTGCTTTTGATTTTTAAATTATTCTCTTCCACTTCAAGTAAACTCATTAACTGTAAAATTTTGAAGAAAATTTGCATATTTCTTTCTTTTAAATATATAGCAAAATAATAAAATATATTATTATTTTTTTGATATACAAATCAATATTCGTTGCTTATATTCTAAAGAAAGAAAATAAGTTGAAAAAATATATAATTTAGATTTAAAATTAATATTTTTGTATATAGATGAGCATACCTCCAAATGTGCTTGTTGTGTGCCTCGCCAGGTAAATGGCGTTCCTATTTTTCTTTGGTTTGAAATAGGAAGTTTAAAATTATTTTTTATTTAGGCCTAACAAAGCCTTCTTTTTCTTAATGTGTATAACTTTTTAGCTCTTACTTTATTAAATTTTCTGAAAATGTAGCACAAATTTTTTACGGATATTTCGAAGAAAATCTGTATTTTATTTCTTTTGGTTAGGTTTTTACAAAATAAAATTGATTATTTATTAATTTTTTTTTCATTAATTATATTTGCTAAAACATACTTAAAGGAAAAAAATACAAATTAGGTTAAGAACTGATATTATTTGTATTCAGGTAAGCATTTTCCAAACATAGGTCGCAGCATGCGTCTTTAGTATGTACGTGAGATTTGTAGCACCCAATTTTTTTTCTGGCTTTAAGAAGGAAGTTTAAATATATTTCAAAGACTAGAAAAAGTCTTTCATTTGTCGATGCATTTAATGTTTTAGCTCTCACTTAAATAAATTCTCAACAAATATAGAAAAATATTTTCGGTCTATTTTACACATTTTTTGGAGATATTTAAACGTTTTTAAGTACTTAAAAGTTATCATTTCTCTAAAAATTAAATACGCACAACAAGTAAATTTAACACACTTTTCGTTACAACCCTTAAATCCACCCAAACCCTTTTATCTTGGTTACGACGAGCGTTAATCTCTAAAAACTTTGCAAAAACCTTATAGTTCTATTTAGCTTAGCAAAGCAAACTTTCTTTTTTAAAAATTGTGTATTTGGTTAATTTTCAACGTAAACAATCGGATAAGAGTCATTTTTTCTGGACCGGTTTTATATGGTGAAATAATAATTTTTAATTAAGTAACTAAAAAATTAAAAGCACAAAAAAATTTTGGTAAACTTTGCAAGTTATAGTGTAAAAAAGAAAATGACACCTCAAAAACAATAATCCATTCACTATTACAATTTTCGGAGGTTAAAACCTCTGGCGACTGCACTACTTATACAAGATGAATTTGCTGACAAACAGCAATTAGTATTCTCAGAAAAATTGATTCATTAGTAGATGTAGGACCACCATGATTATTTGGTCGGATTGTATCTTTACAGTCATGATAATAATTAATAATATTATTCTGTCAATCTTGCTCTCGACATAGCCCGACTGAATTACATAGAAACGCCAGATGGTTAGGGAGGCGAGGTAGCTAAATGGCGTAATTCAACGGCGTCGTCGAGACCTATCAAAATCGAAAGATAAAATAATTTCGAAAAGAAAAGCTCGTATGGTTAAAACCATTTTAGCGGTGGGTTTGGCGTGTACGGTTTCTCAAAAATGTAAAAAAAAAACAGTTGGGCATTCTCGAGCTCGTCAGATATTCATACTACGTATGCCCCAAGTGCCTCTGATAACTCAGTCAGATTTTCGGAAGGGGTGTTAAATAGGCCCCAAAGAAGTTCCCTTTAAAAAAACTGACGATTTCGGTGTGACGATAAGTTACGATGAATTTTTGAAAATGCAAAAAAAAAAGTTTTTTTGAAATACTCGCGCGTCAGATTTTCATAGGGGAGGTTTATCTCGGTATCCTGAAAGCATATTTTCTTAATCTGACAAAAATGTTGGTGGGTTGTCTTAATCTGACCGGAAATCAGTCTGTATTACATGTTTATGGAAATTCCTCTTTTTTGCTTCAATTTTTCACTTCGTTTTGCTTACGGTACGTCCAAAAAACAATTTGAGGATCAACAGGCTATTGAATTATATACATACATGAAACTGTACATGTTAATAATACTTTTGTATACAGATACGTGTTACTTTTTCCGAGTCCACGAAAATTGTCGAGAAGCTTTAGAAAATTTAATCATCGTTATTTCATATCAATTTTTTTAACACCCTCAGTTTTCGAGATATACTCAAAAAACCGGGAGTTTGAGTTTTTATGATGCTTCAAGTCAAAAAGTTTTAACTTTGGACAAAAATGTAATGAGACCTTTTTTGTGTAAAATAAAATTACCTTTTTTGTTTATTTAAACTTTTTTTTGTAAAATGTATCGTTCGCGACTTATATGCCGCAACGCGTTTTTCGGAAGACGAAATGGCTCCTCCACACTTCCGGTCATGAGGAAACCGGCAGATTTTGTATTTTTAGTAAGTTTTAGATTATATTCTTCAAAATAAAAATAAAAAAAATCGCGCTCGAGAATGCCGGATTAACGTTTTTTTTTACAAGTTTGCGACCCTATAACTCGGCGGCGTCAAGGACTTATCGTCAGATTAGTTAAATTTAGTCTTAAAACACTAAAATCAACCCCCAATATCTTAATCTGACGCGCTCGAGTATTTCAGACTATCGTTTTTTTTTTTACTAATCTGATCGTCTATCCTAGGCGCGCTCACTACATATAGAGCTAAATACTTTACAAGGTTGTTCTATTAGGTCCAAGGTATCCATCCATCTTAAACTGCCACGCTCGAGTATTACCGAAAATTCCCCTATTCGCCTCCCTAACTTAGGCCAAAAATTGTGTTTTTTAAAAAACCCTTAAATATTGCTCTGAATGTTTCTGGTGTTAAAAGGCACCGAAATAGAATTCTTTTTCTGTAAGAGTCACGAAAAAAAATTTAATAATTTAAGAGAAATTTAATATTAAGTAAAAACTGTTGTTCATGACAATGACGAAATTTGTGGAAAATGACGTGTTTACTTAGAATAATGACAATTTGTTGAGAATAATGATTATTTTAAAAATCTTATCCATATTCGTGCTGATTATATTATTATTATTATTATTATTATTATTATTATAAACGCTTCCGTGGTCCAGTGGTTAAGAGCGTAGCTCTTGACTCAGAGGTCGTGGGTTCGATTCCCGCGTTGGAAACATATTGTTAATTGTTATTTCCAAGTTTGGTTAGGACATTGCAAGCTGTCTGACACTCAGAACAGGAAAATAAGGTCTGACAAGTAAGATGATCCATGCATCGGATCACGGATGGGCATGTAAAAGTCGGCCCTGCGCCTGATCTCTCGCCAGTCGTGTCGGTCGTCCGTCCCACTGGGTTATGAGAGTTAAAAGGAATAGAGAGTGCTCATGTGTACTGCGCACACACTTGGGCGCTATAAAATTACTCCTACGTAACTTGCCTGGTTTCAATGAAACCAGCCACCGTCACCGAAACCAGTGTGGGGGTTATTATTATTATAAGTAAAAAATAGGATTTTCAATAAAACTTGTATGTTAGTAAAAGTATTGATTTATTATAAAAATGTATTCCCTAAAATATACCTAATATCAAAACCTACCTTTAAAAAAATATTCTACCTTTTCGAGTCACCTGCAATAAAAAATGTACACCCGTTAAATAATAATTCTGATATTTATTATTTCTCAAATAATATTTTATTACCAAACGTTCCGCGCGGCTTCGCTCGCGTAAATTAGATATTTCACAGACAAATTCGTCCACAAAAAATAGCGTATGATCCGTCACGTGATCAATTTCTTAATTCTTATCAGTTATCTGTACCAAATAACAGAAAAATTGCTCCAGTAGCTTGTGAGATGAGCCCTTTCAAATAATTTCCCCCGTTTTTTCCATATTTTCCTCTATTTCTTAGCTCCTATTAGTCTTAGCGTGAAAAATTATAGCCTATAGCCTTCCTCGATAAATGGACTATCTCACACTGAAAGAATTTTTCAAATCGAACCAGTAGTTCCTGAGATTAGTGTGTTCAAATAAGCCCTCTTTCAAATAATTTCCCCCCGTTTTCTCCACATTTTCCTCTATTTCTTGGCTCCTATTATTCTTAGCGTGATAAAATATTCTTTATAGCCTTCCTCGATAAATGGGCTATCTAACACTGAAAGAATTTTTTGAATCGAACCAGTAATTCCTGAGATTAGCGCGTTCAAATAGGCCCTTTCAAATAATTTCCCTCCGTTTTTTCCACATTTTCCTCTATTTCTTCGCTCTCTTCGCTCTCTCGCTTCGCTGAAAGAATTTTTCAAATCGGACCAGTAGTTCCTGAGATTGGCGCGTTCAAACAAACAAACAACCTCTCCTGCTTTATAATATTTAAGTATAGATAAAATTTTTACTACTTTTCTTACTATTCTACTAATACTTTTCGAAAAGGTGTCAAATAATTACCTAATTGTAATATCGACATTGCATCGATTCGATATATTTATCTCTGTTTTCCAGAAATACAGTTACAGATTTGGTCCTTATTCTGAATGAAGGGCTATTCAGGAAAATGACGTTCAGGAAAATGACGGATTCACTAAATTCTTTTAAAAATTAAGTATTGATATAAAGAAAACTAAGAAAATTATTAAGAACTTAGAAATGTTGCGGGCCTTTATAACTTGGTATAAAAAAAGTAGTGAAAAACAGACAAATGTGTGGCACACATCGAGAAAGGTAAATGACGTCTTATTTGGAAATTTTTGTAGAACGTATTTCAAAGACTCACCTGCATAAAACGAAGACCTCTATCCACACCAAAGCACTGCGATCAAATAAAGTGGGCCAGCAGATTTTATCGCAAAATAGGTTTCAACCCGTCACGTAGAGTATATCGGCAAGGCATTAAAAACAAACATTGCGCAGGACAATGACGCGAATTTTATGAACATTTTAAAAATAGAATTTTTAGTTATTTAATGTAAGTTGATGTGTTATTTGTTGGTATCGAATAGTTTATTAGTTCTTTATCTTCAAATTAACATTAAGTTTTTAATCCTTTCTAGCTCATTTTTTTTATAAATAATAAATTGTAAGCGGCAGTATCGAAACGACACGCAAAAATTTCACAATTTGGTACCTTTTTTTATAATAACTTTTGAAATATTAACTCTACTTTAAAATAGTTTTAGCAGCATTTTCGTAAGTTAATTAGACATTGAAATGTGTAATGTTACATCAAATTTACGAAGGCGTTTTGGACCCAACTTCAAAGACATGAATTTTGTGTCTCTCAAATATTCGCCCATCACCACTTTACCTTTACCTGGACCTATCCAGGACAGGACACAAGAGCTTGCTTTCTTAGGACTCAACACTTAAATTATGAGACTTATTTATGCCTGTTTGTACCGCCTCCTACCGCTAAGTGTTCTCTAGCGATCTCTGAGGGGCATGTATTCTCTTAAGTCTTAACACTACAACGTTTTTGAAGAATAGTTTATGAATTTAAAGTTCTTGTGCCCTATGGAATTTGTGAAATCTTGAAGGATATTATGTAGCTTTAATGGCCGCTAAGGAATACTTAGCGTAAGCGGCGATTGGTGAAAACGCGCATTAAAGATCTTCATCGCTGATGCTGATCGATATTTGCAGTTTAATCTTCACGATTACAGAAGGCGGGGCTTGACCTGTAACCGGAGCTCGGAGCTCGGAGCTCGCAGCGAGCGGGGAGACCATCCATCATTATAAATTCCCGCCACTAACGGCGCGTGCGCACGCGACCTCCACATAGAGCAAGCGTTTAAAATAGAGTGGATGTTGTGCCTACTTGGTAGTAAACTCTGAGAGACTTGACTACCTACACATTTAAAGTAGAGTGAATAATTTTGACTATTTGATAGCGAACTCTCAGATACTTTATTGTAGGTATTGTAGCTTATGATCTTACTTAGACACTTTACTGGGAAATCATATTCATATACCATCAAGCGCAGTCACATACCCACTCGACAGTGGCATGCAAAATGGCAGATTTGTCATGTCTGTGGCGCCCTGAGGGGGTTTCGCCACATACCGACATTTCTACACGACCAGCATACACTAAAACTGCAATTTCTTGTTCCTTGGTCTTGCAGGAGCCCATAAAAGGATCTAAATCATTTTTAAATTAAATTTTCTACCCTGAAAATAGTACTTTTATAATATATTTGTCAGTAATAATGTTATACAGCTGGTATAATTACTGGGTACCAAAATGTTCAGTAGATTTTGGGTCATATTTTAATAATAAGCCACTATTTAGCGAGCTAAGAGTATTTATTTATAACTTTATAGTACTTTTTACAAAATAATATCACTCAAGTCATGACTCTCATACAAATATTTTATAAAATCAACGATTTAATTACAGGACAAAAATGGAGGCTGCCTCTCAAACAGCTTCAAGTAGGCTGTGTATTACATGATATCTTAAAGTCATTTCATACTCTAGGCATTACAATATTATATAAACAATAAATTAAGGTTATTATCTGGGTGGTACAAGAGTATCAATATTGTAGGTTCAGTAAATGATATGTAGGACTTTACACAAAAGGATATCTCTTTTGTTCATGAAAAATCCTACCTTGATACTAATGTAATTTACGAAATAAGTAGTAACTTTTATCCACAGAAGTTTGATTTTCTTATAATTATAATAAACAAAGTACAAAATAAAATCCTCCAAATTACATGAATTAAAGGAAAACTGAGTAGAAACGTGAAAAGAAAACTTGCAAAAATGCGAAAATTTTCTTAAGTGAGTGTAAGATTAGTATGGATAAGACCTTTTTCATCTAGTACTTGGATGCATTGTGCAAGCGTTTGTAACCCAAAATGTAACCCAAAATCAATGCCTCTTTTATTGCACAGCCAACTACTTCTATTTCAGTCACAAATATCACGCACGCGGGAGAGCCATGCTTCGGCACGAATGGGCCGGCTCGACCGGAGAAATACCACGTTCTCACTGAAAACCGGCGTGAAACAGCGCTTGCGCTGTGTTTCGTCGAGTGAGTGAGTTTACCGGAGGCCCAATCAAAAATATTCCAGCCCAAAAATAGCCCAGAAATATTATGAATATTTCTGGGCTTTTCAACAAATACATGTTACACTTATTGAGTTACTATCATTAAATAACTTGCACTACTACAATCACTTTATAAAATAATAGCTAAAGGAAATATTAGTATTGTATTTAATTTTTAAGTACCTAATCATCAAAAGCATTTTTGGGACTTACGACCTTTACTTTCGTGCTATAATGCAGAAATCGTTGTCACGCGATATATATTATATTATGTATAAGCATTAGTTTTTCTGGGAATATCAGATGATTACTATTTGAAGTTCTAT
This sequence comes from Polyommatus iphigenia, assembly GCA_963422495.1. Classification (NCBI taxonomy): domain Eukaryota; kingdom Metazoa; phylum Arthropoda; class Insecta; order Lepidoptera; family Lycaenidae; genus Polyommatus; species Polyommatus iphigenia. The sequence goes on along the minus strand of OY730184.1, from coordinate 380,793 downwards.
AGATAATATTGTGTTAGTTTTTCTGGAAATACCAGATGATCACAGATCTATATGTAGATACAAAATAAAATTAAAACCGGCTGAAGTGGAAGTTCCATATTTACTAGTAGCTTTAAATGTAAAATGCAGACCAATTATTGTTACAACTTCCAGAGGTCTGTAATGTTTATTGTTTATTATTTCTAATTTTTTATCACCAGCGACATTTGATAAAGTATCTAAGATTTACTTAACTTTATTGTGTATTATGTTAGAAAAGTTACTTTTTGTACCACTGCAATCGTTAAAGGTCTTGTGTGAGAAGTTATTATTTTAGGCTTATTTTTTCAGTTTGTTTTTATTAAGTTTTTTGCGATATTTAATTTTATTTTGACACTCGGAGTTATGTATCTCTATTAAATGAGTCGCAAAGAATATAATTAATTATCCTAATGAGCTTTTGTATAGTTTAATTATTTAGCAAAACTAAAATTTTAGATTGTTGTATTTCTATACTGTAATTTCTGTTCTACATTGAAAGATATTACATAATTCAATTAATGTTGTAACATTCAGGGTTGGACCTCATCTGGCAGCACGGAATCGCCTTTTTCCGTCGCCCTTTCTCTTTCTGTCGCTTAGAACTGCCATTTGCTAGACCGAGACAGAAAGCATAATGCGATAGCACGCGGCGGAATCCTCGAGGCGATCGCATTATGCTTTCTGTCTCGGTCTAGCAAATGGCAGTTCTAAGCGACAGAAAGAGAAAGGGCGACGGAAAAAGGCGATTCCGTGCTGCCAGATGAGGTCCAACCCTAAGACTCAAGAGAGTAAGTAATACACAAGGATTTTTATCTTAATTAATATATAATGTCAATGTTGGTTGATGCAAAGCAATGATTGTACAAAAATCATATATTAAGTTTAATTAATGTTTGTAAGTATAGGTACATATAGATATTACAAATATGGAGCTTCTTATCATCACTCACAAAAAATTAGCTTGTTATATAGTAATCACAAAAAGAAATTGTTCTAGGGCTCTCGTACTATAGTGCAATACGTAGTTTGTTATATCTGTATTCCGTACTATTCCATGTTATGCGAACATTCTAATATCGGCCATTAAAACTCAGAGGAGGCGTCTGTGGGGCCGCCCGATACGGGTTGTCACCTGTCTGTGACGAAACCCTTTCGGGGCTCTAATCGGACGGTACTAGTTTTCGTCATTATTTATAAAATATAGAACGTTCTATTAGTGGTAGAGTTTAGTTAAACGAAACTACGTTAAATTATCATTACAGTAAAGTAATATGAACTGCATAAATATGTTATTTAATGTTCGAAAAGCCAAAATCATTGTGCGAGTAAGGGCCAGGCACGGGTTAGATTGCCGTTTTAACTCTTTTTTTTACTTCTATTTGTTAAACACACACTTAATTCTAATAAAAACTGAAAGATTACTTACATATTAGGCACTTCCCAAGTAAATAACTGTATTTTATCACTTTTTTTTATAGTATACACTGCGCTGTCCTCACCTCGACGCGGCCGTTTTTTGAAGTGAGATTTCGCATTTCTTCCTTGTCTACCGAGAACTCAAACGACGCTTGCTAGCTGTCTTGTTCTACTTAGACGCGTTTTAATATGTTAGACAAAGACAAAAGTAGTTTTATCGCTGTGTTTGCACATTAAACGTGTGCGCGTACACAGCGGCCCGGAAAGGGCTGCGCCACAGACATTGACTTTTGACATGCGACTCTTAGGGGGTTTCGCCACTGTCGAGTGGATACGTCTAGTAAGTTTGTATTAAACTACACGTTTGTATTGAACTAAAATAATACAGAATTATAATAAAACTGAAGATTCAATTAAATATAACAATTTAACTATAAAGAAGAACAGAGTGAGTGAAACTTACACATTTCGCGTTAAAATTCTTGGCGCCTTTGTTATAATTTTTTAATGAATATACAAAAAAATCATCATTTATTTTTTGTGATTTATTCCTTTTAAAATATGAATATAACCGTTTACTACCAACGTATCCGCCTGTTAGACTTGTATAATCTATGTCATCGTTACACCGCAGATATTACTGCCGGCCGCGCCATCTATACATCACTGAGCTTGCGCGCTCAACTTATTTACTACCAATAGAAACTCCTAATTACTGAAAACACATTTTACACTTTATCACAATGGAGTACGATATCTTATTGAATGAAAATCCCAGCGTGCTGGACTCGCAGGAGTATAACTTACTTCATTGTTTTTAATTAATGTTCGCCATGATAAAATTTGTGTTTGCTATTATTTTATAGTATTGAACTTTTAATGACAAATGGTATCGGAGAGTTCTGTTAGCTACTTTTACTTAACGGTACGGATAAAGTTTCCTTTACTTTACTTCCTTTACTTCTGTTAATTGAAATGAGATTTAATTAAATTTGAGTACACTGCGTATTTAATGCAATAAAATTTTACAGCATGGTGAGCGATCTTTCAATGATACATAATTTTGCAGATTTAAACTTTTCTATTAATAATTTTTGCTAACAGCATTTTCAGCATTTTGCTAACTTTAAAATTTTGGAATAGTTTACTAAAATATTAGAAGTTGATGATTACATTTTCATAAAGAATCATGGCCAAATTTGTATAGGAGCTGGACTCGACTTTTATTTTTGATGTCCCAAAATAAACTATAGTTAGATTTGGTCGTTCTTATGCTCGAAACATAATTCCGTTGGAGAATTATGTCTAAATAGCCACTATTTTTTATAATAATTATTAACGTTTACAATTATTTTGAGGTTAGACTTAAGAACTACCTTTTTTCCGACTGTGGTGTAACCTACAAGTGTATATTCGGTGATCTCGTTTCTAATTATTTCAATTTTTCCTAGAGCATTACCCAAAAAAGAGAACGAATGCGAATGATCGCCGGCTGTCAGAACATATGAAAGACAACAACGAACTAAAATATATTGATCTTTTTTTTGTGGCTATTTATAGACACATTTCCTATGATATAATATTATATATTAAAACATCATTGCACATTTCTAATGTTTTTCGATGCCTTAAAATATTAGGGAATTTTTGCTACCAATGGCATATCGGGACGCCACCGCCCACCTGGTACGATTTGGCAATTGTTCTTACTATCTAAACTTTTTCTATTTTCAAATATTCGTTTTCTTTTCTGGCTGCCTCCTCTTTGCAATAAATCCAGCTTTTTTAAATATATGAAAATCCATGTAAAACGTCAGCCATCCATTTTCAAATGCCTGTCAACGCGGTCCATAGACAAACCGCTAACTTTTTAATCAGCCGGTGCTTAGATAACAATTAAGAGACTCTCGAGGCCGTATTTTGCACGATACGACTATCGGTCGGAAGCGGGGTCGGAGGCAGATTTATACATTCATTAACTGGCCGACTTTATCGCCGGCGTGTGTTGATTAAGATGTTTGTAATGTCACCTCAATCAGCCCGTTATTTAAGGCTTAACGAAGCGGTCTATTTTAGTTGGACTTTAAATTTTAAGGACCTAGATGTGGGGATAGGGTGGGGTGGACAGTGGCAGCCTCCCAAAGATGAAGAAAAAAAGACGGGTTGCACTCCGGGAGTGCCGGCAGAAGTGAAAACTTGATTATTAACGTTGTGCATTATTTTTTTAACCCATTTTTTACGAAAATCGATTTTTAAAAAATCGATTTTTTTAATTAATCGAAACCCTTACAATCGATTAAATTTTTAACCCATTATTTATGAAAATTGATTTTTAAAAATCGATTTTTTTAATTAATCGAAACCCTTACAAAAAAATTTTTAACCCATTTTTTATGAAAATCGATTTTTAAAAAATCTTTTAAAAATCGATTTTCATAAAAAATGGGTTTTTTTAATTAATCGAAACCCTTACAATTGATTAAAAAATATCGACAATCGAAAAGAACAATCGATTGTTCGATTAATCGATTTCGATGTTACAACGCTGCTCTCCAACCGTCTTACGGTTTTTCGATCAGCACGAGAATCTGACGCGAGTTTCACAGTTTTTACCGATCCCACAAAAGTGCTCAACGCCGCTAAAGAAGTTTTCACTTCAAAAATTTTTTTCAGTCATTTCCTCTCATTTGAAAATTTATCAGAGTATTGTTAAAATACTCTAGTAAACAATTTAAAAAATCAGCTAGCTGACGGAGTCGCAGCTGACGGTCGCTAGTATTCGTAGTATAAGTCTCTTATGCATTTTACAAAGTTTCGCCCGGGAAGAAATAATTGACCAAAAAATTTACCTGGCTCCCGGTCTAACTGTATTTATACACGCATTTAAATTTAAGCTACTGAGTTCTTAAAGAATTCACCTAAAAAGCATTTTCCCCAAAGAATTATTAAATAAGATAAATTGCAAAAACAAATAGTGTTCTAATTAAAATAGAATTCAATTTTCATATCTTGCTCGCCTTTACTCTAATGCTCCACTTTAGACCGAATTATCATTAATTTACACAACAATGAAATTAACTTTACAAGTCGTGTTAGCTATTATTACAATGGGCACCTCTAACACGCCATAAATCTACCTGACAGGAACTTACTAGAGTACAGAATAAGTAAATAACATGGACTAGAAAATATAAGATGTGGCACTAGCTTTAGAATTTTGATCATAAATCATAATTTTAGAATATTATGGCCTTTTACTCGAAAATCGTTTCTTTGTTTGTACTTACTGTGATTTTATATTTATATACTTACTTAATTTAAAATCCAGGTCTCATAATATTATGGGGCTATAGACTAAAAATCACAATAATAAAGACTTATGTCCCCTGTTTTTGGGCCATGTAACTCATAAGTCACATTTTCGTCAACACTTTGATATGGCTCGGGCTTAGGTTCAGGTCACTTTACTTTGCAAAGTGATGAGGCGTTGCAATGCATTTTTAAAATGAGCTATTTTAAACTAAACTTTCTTACTCATTGAATTGATAAACTTGCTGCATGTGCTGTTAAGTATTCTAATTTCAAATGGCTCATTTCAAAATCCATTGCATCGCTCGTCACGTAACTGATCGTAATAACGTAAACCTTAACCTTAATGGCCGCTAGAGGACTTAACATTAGGATTTGGTAAAAACGATTAAGGGCCTGTTTCACCACTTTCTGATAAAGTGCCGATTAGGCTATTCACAACTTTTTTAACAGATTCTCCGTACTTGATCTGTCAAGTTAATTGGTGGATAGCCTATTCGTCACTTATCAGGAAGTGGTGAAACGGGCCCTAAGAATTGCAATTGAAAACAAAACAGAAAGAAGATACACCTTTTGCAGATACGTCTATTGCAGATAGGAGACAAAGGCACGCGCCTGCGCCTGCGCAATTAGAGATCACAATGAGCGGCGAACAATAGCGGTGATAGCAGATACGTTATCAGATCACCTAACCTTTGCTCAACCCCAGTGACAAATGTATAACGGGACTGCTAAACACTTTTTAAGGTTAGAGAGTTTCAATAAAGTCTAGGTACAGTTTTATGGTCTCCATTGTACGGAACGGACGGAATCCCGTCACGGTCCCATCACCCCTTAGAGGAATTCATGATATTATACAAACATGGCTTCAAGCCAGATGTACCATCGAAGAAATTAATTCATAGGCAAATGACGGCCCCACGTCATTTGGTCGGGTTACGTCAAGTCAATGTGTGTGTGTGTGTGGTGATCTCTCGACTAGCTTTGACATAACACGGGTCACGACCAAATTACGTAGGTCCGCTGAGTGAATCAACTTCTTAGATAGTTCGTAAATTTTACGTACGTTTTTGGAGTGTTAGCTATTGGTTTGAATCAATCTGGAAACATTTTTCCAACTCGGAAATTTCACACACGAAACTAACTAAACACACCACACGACCTACAAATCAATACTTTCTAAAACGTATATTTTCCTTAGTCTATGCTAAAACTCAGATAAACAGATCATAATGGTAAGGAGGTAACCTTACTAAACGTGGAAACAATACTTTTCCAAAGCAGGAATCGAACCGGCGACCTCGAGCGAGTCAAGACTCAAGACTCAAGAACCACGCTCCAAAACTTAGCAGATCATAAAAGGCACTTACCTTTTATTTTGTTCTGGCACCTCAGCTGCTCGATGATGGTAGTGAGTCGTCCTTCTCTGATGCCAGCTTTCCCATCATCATATTTCTCCTCCTTACACTCCACAATTAGTTTATCAGAATAATTGGATTCAGAGTCTGAGAGTTTTTCGTTTTCCATATTTCAGTCACTGCACTGCATCCGAAACTCACTGTTATATTATTTTCGTTAGTTTATTTATGTCTTAAATTCACTTAACTTCACTTAATATCCAGTTTTTTGATTAGATTTTAATGCTGTAATTATTTGAAAAGAAAATTGAATGAAAACATAAGCATTAGGTTGCTCTTGACATGTTTTTTTAAACTACCCCCAAAAATGAATGGGTGTTACAATATTGTTTTCGTTGTTTCATTTTATTTTTAACTGAACTACGCTTGTATTTATTTTGATTTAAATAGAAACGATGTTTAACACAATACTATTATTAAATGTCACCCATTAATCGAACAAAAAAGAATTATCAGAGAAGTTGTTTAACAGGCATTCGTGGAACTACGTAATTTAGTTGCCTTATGTCAAAACCCAGCCGACAGGTTGCGCACGTTGAATTGACATAACCCAACCAACTCGAAATTTGGAAAACTGAAATTGGAGAAAAAAAAACAGCTAACCGTGAATACTAATTATATTGTGCTGCGTCAATGTTTTATTTTTTAACTGCTGCACTTAGAGACTTTGAATGATAATTAAACTTCAATTTTATGCAGAATTGACCAACATATACGGCTTATGACAAAATCTTCAGTTAATTACAGCTCAGTAATTATTTGTCTGTGAGTGCGGCTGTAAGAGATTTTATAATTTTTCACAACATGACTTTGGACTTTAGTAAATATCACAGAAGTGATACGAACGCGACGCGACGAGCACTTATCGTACGAGTGGCAAATCAGATTATTGTTAATAGATAAACTACTATTTCTCATGACCATGAAGGGACACTTCCTTTATAACAATATGTCGTAAAGATATAGCACTGAACCTTTAACAAAGTAGTTTTAATTTCAAAATTGATGATGTCTAGATGTACCATCGAAGAAATTGATTCATAGGCAGATGAAGACCATGAAGACCAACGTCATTTGGTCGAGTAATATTATTGTAAGTCCTATAATATTATTGTAAGTGTATTAATGTAAGTCGAAATTAGTGTTGGCTGAATTTCATATAACGCAAATAATTTACGTAGATCTACAATCTACCTGTGAATCAACTTCTCTAATAGTACCTCTTCACGTTGGCCATGATTGCCACCATGATACTTTTAATGATAAAATTTAATGCGCAATTGACATTGATCATAGACAACTTAAGATGAGTATGCTCTTTTTACACTTTCGTAATTGCTTGAACCCATCATGGGCCAAAGAGAGGCCTTATAAAACTAGCATAATACCAAATAAAAGTGCAAACTTTCTGTTTCATCAAAACCGTTAAAACAAAAATTTTATTAAGCTTACACGGTTTAAAGAATTGATGAGAAAAGAAAAGAATTATGGGTCTACCAGAATCTGATGGCAAAAAGTGAGAAAATAAATTGACTCTAGCAATACCGGGGTAATAGGAATAAAACATTTTCATCCTTTTGTATTCCTTTAGCGGCTTATTTTGTGTGTGAAATGAAATGAAATGATCAAGGATATTTTTTGAAAATCTGCTGTCAAAAATTGCCATCAGATTCTGGTAGACCTATACTAGCATTTCTACCGTACATAGTTCAACATACGTTATAACCTTCAAGGAATTCCTTTTTAAATATTTAAATGAAGTAATCTTGATACTTTATCTTGTGATTCGGCGTCTAGTACGGGGAAGTAGACATAAGACAGACTATAGTACGTTGACAGTGGACACTTATCAATGGCTCATTGTTGGACAAAGGTGGAAAAACATGTTATTTTCTACTTGCGCCTAAACTAGACCAGTGTTTCCCAAACTTGTGGGGACCCCGACCCATCTACAAGAAAGATTAAAGTTCGCGGCCCACCTTGTGTAATGAAGACAAAAAAGCAGTGGTATGTTGCTGCCGCAGCATTTACCCGTCAATTTTTATCGTAGTTCACCACCATATCATCATCGTCAGCCTTACTTCCTTACAATTACGTTTGCGTTCGAATGCCCCGCCCCCGTCCGCACGCACCCACGACGATGAACGAACGAGTAAAATGACAATCGAACGAGTAAGACAATCGTCCAATAGTTTCAGGGCCCACCCAAAATCTACCCGCGACCCACCAGTGGGTGGCGACCCACACTTTAGGAAATACTGAACTAGACTATACTACGTTTCAAATGTTTTTGATCTCAATGTAAAGAAATCTCTGGTAGCTGCAATGACACATTAATAATTTGATGAAGTTTCCTGAGTTTTCTTTATATTTCAATGAAAATGAACTGAAACAAAGTATTAATCGTCAATTAAAAATAGCATGCCATCACTCTCTTCCTTCGTATTTGTAAAAGAGAAGGCACGTTATTTAGAAAAACATTTAGTAAATAATCGGAAAAAGGTTCTTGGTTCTATTATTTATGTGAAATTTACACCTAGATATTTTTATATACTTTTTTGCTTAATCATTTTAGTAACATAATATCCTATGCAATGAACGATGTTTCTAGAAATATAGAGACATAGACATAAAATTATTTATGATTAAGCTGTTCACTTTTCTTCTTTATCCGTCATCATTCACTGCAAGTGACGCGTCAAAATATCAGTGTTGAATGAAAAAGAAAATGGAGATATCATTCAAATGAACCTTCACACGAGTGAGCCGTCTGATATCAACTGATTAGCAAAGTAATATTTGATTTGGGAAACCCCCGCTTCAAAATATTGTTTGCTGAACAAGTAATTACTTTAAAAACGCCTGTCATTATACTAAACAAAACTCTATATGAAAAACGAAGGCAAAAAACACAAACTAGACTACACTATCAAGTAAACAGGAAACAACAAATTAGTCACTTATACCAAATATCAACACTTTCTTAACACTGGCACATTACATTTATAATATTTTTTCAAAAAGCGTAAAGGTAACACAGGTATGTTTATCGCGACGTACCACTGATAACTAAGTGTCAGGTCAAATGAACAAATGGGGCACATGCTGATAACAGCCGATAGCAGGCTCTTAACCTTATGTCACACGACTGAACAATCGGAAAACCGCGCGATTGACATGTTGTGGAATAAAGAGCGAGATAGAAAGGTATTATAGCAAAATATATTTCACAAAAGGGGGTATTTCATAAAGGGTATTCACAGCGTTTTATTTTTAACTGGTTAATGTATACTGTAAAGTTCACAACCTTATGTCACACGACTTTTTTTTTTTTAAAGAAAAGGAAAACCGTGCGATTGACATGCTGTCTTACAAAGAGGGAGATAGAAAAAAGTAACTGCAAAATATACTTACTATAATACAAGGAGATATTTAAGTAAGGACTTACATTGTACAATAGAACCAAATTGCTAAAAGATACGTTTTTCTTTTTTTTCGATGTTCTAGAATCTAGTGTTAAGTTCACATCAAATATAAGGGTATACCGTATCCAAAGTGTACTTTTTATTAGTGAGTTGGTATAAGTTCCGCTCTCATTAATTATTATTATCTGTTGTTTAGAGCTTACAATGAAACCAATTAATATTGACAGACAAAAACAGACTTCCTCTCCTTTCGTAGTCGGGTAAAACATGACGCTATCAACGTAATTCAAATTGCGCATATTCGTTTTATCTTTAAGGTGAACGTAGATAGCTAGCTGCACCGCACCACAATCTATTGGTCGTTGCAGGTGGTAGAAAACAAACTAAGAAATTCGAACACAGTAAAACCAGTTTAATTAAGCGGCTATTAGCTACGTGGGCTCTACTCATGTAAATATAATATAATATAGTAAACTTTAGGGAGATCGCACACGCATTGCGCGCGCCATCAGAATGTATGGAAGCCGCAGACTCGATCACACAAAAAGTGTGACGTGTGCGATCTCCCGTGTACACCCTTTCATTACTTTCATTACTACTACCATAAGGACATAATTTAGTAGCTCTTTTCTGAAATTAATCTCCACCTACCCAACCATCCTAACAAAGTTTAATTTTTTTTAAGAAAAAAATTCTTAGTGGTGTTGTGCACTTTTTTTCGAATGGGTCAAATAATTTTTAATACAAAATAAAACAGAGCACCGGCGCGGTCTAGAAGAGGAAGTAAAATCCCCCTTTCTTTGCTCCTACTGATTAGCTTTCACATCCGGCTCTCCCGGAGCGCAACTCGTGTTTTTTATTCGAATTCGCATTAGCTTTGTCCACACTGTGCCTTTTTCTGTTCGTCAAGGGCATGCGTTATAGCGCAGTCAACAGCGAACGTGAGGCATGCCCGCGACGCATCCAAATCTGACCGTATCCAAAAAAAAAAAAAGACTGTTGGCGTTGCGTTCGTTGACACATTCAATTAGTGAATGCGCCAAAACGAAAGATGAATGAAAGAAGATGACGAAAATTGAAGACGAAAGCGCATAGTGTGGACATAGCTATTTGAACGCAAATACTGCGGCATTTACGGTCAGTTCTGCGTTCACCTCTACCTAGAACGCACAAATCCGTCCACAGGTACCGCGGGTCAGCTGATAAGCTATCAGCGATAGCGAACTGTGACTGTACAGTGTACACGATACGCCGTGATAAACGTGGAAATCTCGCTGACATGTAAACGCCCTTTAACACGGCATAAAATGTAATTTGTATGCGCTGGTTCTATGGAATAAAGGTATTTAAGTTTTGAACCTATTCTTCTTATATTCTAGAGAAAAAGCTAATCTATCTTTTTAGGGGGCTAACGCGCAAACGGGTAACCTGATGGAAAGCAAATTCCGTCGCCCATAGACACTCGCAACATCAGAACAGTTGCAGGTGGGTTGCCGGCCTTTAAAGAGAGAACACGCTCTCTTCTTTTATAGTATTTGTAGTTATTCCGCTATGGAAATTATTCAATGATTGGTTACTTTGAAATCGTACTTTTTTCCCCACTAAATTACTATACACGTATAGTGTAGACCACAGGGAAGGCCATGCGTTACAATTTAGTGGGGAAAAATGTACGATACGATACGATACGATTTCGTGTTACATTTCAATGATTTACATACGTGTATGTAAATCATTGAAATGTAACATGAACTTCATTTCTTTGTCATACGTCTCACGACTATATTATTGAATACAGTTTTGTCTATTTGCGGTGGGGTTACGGCGAGCGGCGCTGGCAGCCGCGCGGTGTCGTCACGGGCTAATTCGGGCGCGCGAGGTCGTGACCCGCCGCCCTGCCCGCCCTACCCGCCCTGACCGCCGCTGAGCACACCTAAAGCCAAAACTAATATTTATCTATACCAATTATATATAGGAAAAGTTTCTTTGTTTGCATCGTATAGGCTCCGAAAGTAAAGAGTCGATTTGGATAAAATTTGGATTATTTCAAATATAAAATAGCCCACAGAAAAGGAGTTTTATAGTCGGAAAATCTGTGGTTTCCGCGGGATACCATCCGTGCAATCCAATCACCATCAATAAGTTTGTAGAATAATTATATTTCCGCGGTCCACACTTCACAACAAAGTTGTTTTAAGTGCGACGAATTAATGTAGCCCTATATTTTTTTGAGGGTACATAATATTATATTATTTACTAGATAACGTTACGATGGCTGACGAATGGCCTAGAGGCTCATGAGTATAGAGCCTTGCAGCATTAAAATTATGTTATAACAGAGAAGTCAGAGTGGATAGTGTGACCGGTGCGAATTGGCATAACGTCGCGGTGGCCGGGTCACGACCTCGACCACTGAAATACACGCGTGGAACATCGCCAAATACACCACACAGACAGTTCCCAAAACTGTTTAAACAATAATGGATTTACCTAATTTACCCGACTACGATGAAAAGGGTCATGTTTATGGCAGTTATACAGCACAGTTGTTGGTGACAGTGCTTGGCAATGATCGTTTTTATACGCTTTTTATTAGCTTCACCTGTATGTTTGTTTATAACCGACTTCTTTGGGCGCGATTTTAACCCACTTTAAACGGCCAGATTTCGTTCAAACTTTGTAGATTTATCGAGGACCGATGACAATACACTAATTTGATATATAATTATTCCATTTTTCAATTTGTGTGTTTGTATTTTTGTTTGTAACCAACTTCTTTGGGCGCGATTTTGACCCACTTTAAACGGCCAGATTTCGTTCAAACTTTGTAGATTTATCGAGGACCGATGACAATACACTAATTAAAATACACACTAAAAAGTAAAAAATAAATAATATAGTTAAAAAAAACTAAAAACACGCTTTTTATAGAAAACCAAACTAAAAAATTGAAAATACATTTAAATAAATTTAAATTAATAATTGTTAAAAATTTCAATAAATATAAATTAATAATAGTGTAAATTAAAAAAAAATATTTTATTAAAAAAAGCGTGGGGTGCTTTTTAAGATATTATCAAAATGATAATCATTCTACTCATATCTGTCAATAAAATATATTTTATAACTATTGACACCATGTACCCCACGCTTTTTTAAAATATTTTTTTTTTATTTACACTATTATTAATTTATATTTATTGAAATTTTTAACAATTCTTAATTTAAATTTATTAAAATGTATTTTCAATTTTTAGTTTGGTTTTCTATAAAAAGCGTGTTTTTAGTTTTTTTAACTATATTATTTATTCATATTATTGTTATATTCTCACTCATTGAAGCTGTATTTATGAGTAATGTATTTATTTTGTTTGTTCCACGGTTGCTCGTAAACTACTGATCCGATTTTAATCAATAAATACTTATCTTCACTAAGTATTTATTTTTTTATCAAAAATTACTTTTAATTCTACCGATTTTCTTCGGGTCAAGTCAACCAGAGTCGAAATGTCTATCGTAGTGCATCGAGGTTTATAGCATAGTTGATGCAAAAAAAAAAAACATAAGCCATACTATTGTTAGTCTTACATACGCCAATCGTTAAGTGTTGTCGTTGAAATGTTTACAAAGAAATGGTGTAAAATAGTGAAGAAAATTCTAAAATGGTATGATTTTAATTGATTTTGTTAACATAATATTTAAATAATTCATCATAATTGTAATGATGTAATGAAAATAAGATTATTACATAATGTGTGTTGATTAGACATCTTATACTAATATTATAAGAAAGTTCGTTTGTTTGTTACCTTTTGACGCCCAAACCGCTGAACTGGTTTTGCTGAAATTCGGTATGGTGATACCCTGAGTCCTGGGAAAGGACATAGGAAAGTTTTTATTCCGAAATAATGTACCGTTCCCACGTGAAAAACGAATTTTTTCGCAATGGAGTTGCGGGCATCATCTAGTAAAGCATAAAGCTTTCAGCATCATCGTCTTTTCAAAAGCTTTTATTATTAAATGATACAGAAAGCTACTGCGGTGCATTTTTTTGCTTATATTTTTGTGTTATTCATGAATGAATGAGGACTTTAATTATTATGACCCAAAAAGGACATTTTACAGTAGAAAAGTATACTAGAATCGAAAATCAAATTAATAATTTTGTTTCAGATAATATTTTGTATGTTGCTAGTGGTATTTGAAAATAGAGCGAATGAATATCCATCTGTTATGTACGAAATCGTGCCTTACAGTTACAACACATTCTTCCAAACTACAACATTAACTTCACGATCAAAAGAATCTTTTGAAGAAGAAAGTGATTCTGATGAATATGTGACGTGTACTTGTGATAGATGCAGTGATATTTCCTGCGAAGAATACTGTAAGACTTGCCCAAAGAACGACCAAAAGCTAACTAACAGTAACATACAATATAAGGATTATTTACCTAACTACTACAGAAGAGTAGCTTTAATAACAGAAGAAACAGCCGAAACAACGTATAGAGCAATCAATTTTGTGCCTAACATGATACAAAATAGAGATAAAAATAAAGAATCAACACAAGATCACAGAAATGTTAAACCTAACAACCAAAACGAAATTCAGACGGGTTCAGATAATTCTATAAAACTTACGTTTAGTAAGGGGCAAGATGATGTGATAAACATAGAATTTCTTCTCAATGATAGAGATAAAGTTTTAAATGAAGACAAATACGTGGATACACCAATCAGAAGAACCAAATTCGATAATGAATTAGCGAATACACATTATAGAAACATGAAAATATTACATAGTTAATGAATTATTATTATTAACTCGATTACTTTGTTTTTATTTAATACAAAATATATTAAACTTTTAAGTGAGTTTACTTATTACTAGATAGTAGATATTATTAACTTTCCATTACGGTAATTTGCATAAACAAAAAAGCTTTATTGTCATAGAGTAGATAGAGTCAGAAACCTATGTGCTTAAGTTTTCAACGAACACAAATATTATAACTACTTCATTTTTGCGGCGTTATTTTGTTTCTATGTTTATACTTAATATTTGTTTAATTCACTAGATATATTTCCAAAACGCGGACATAAATATCATGCCGTAATTCCCACGACAATATTTATATTATGCAAAACCCATTCAGGAAACTGGAATATTTTGTATATTTCTATGACCTTTTCACCTCACAAACACAACACTATATTTCACAAATCACAGTTAACTAAAATACAATAGTAGGACATTTTCAGCGTCGTGTGACCTTTCAGAAGTCGGCGCGACTGCGCTCGCGTCGCGCGGGGTCAACTCAGATATATTTTTAGAGTTGAAAGTTCGATGTGTCAGTTCACAGCTCCTTATAGCCGCATGCTTCCGTCAGACTGTAGATATAGATAGATATTATTTTGGATGTGGTCTCTTACGACTTCATTGTGATGTGGTAAGAGAAGACAGGAATAAAAAAAAGCGTGAAAGCAGTGAATTGATTGTTTGTATGATCAATTACTACTTTTTTGCAACAAGATTTATTAACGAATTAAATACATTCTCTCAAGTCAGTACAAAGTGTGTTACATATATGGAAATATACGTCATACCCTTATGATATTTGTATACCCTTATGTATATAGAGCTTTTCTTTTAGGGCCGAAGCACATAACCGTATTTCGGTTCAGCGCCGCGCCGCCAGAATCAGGCGATGCCGCTATTTATGTGTGATGATATGTTGCTGTTATGTGCTTTGACCCTTAAAGTAATAAACATGTGTTGAACATCTCCTGAAATTATTTTTAAAGCAAACCACGAGCCGAAAACATAACAAAAAGTCACATTTTAATTGGTTTAATTAAACTTAAACGAAGTGATCAATTGATTATAATAGGGTTATTATGATGTGCTGTTAGTTCCGGCTCCTACAGGGCTGCTAAGGGCCCGAGGTCCGATATTATCTAAGATTTACTCTCATAATAACAGGCGCGGTAATAGGCAGGCGGGGCTGTTTCAACTAGTCGAAGTGCAAAATAATCGTTACATCTAAATTGGTTGACATCTGACTTCGATTATTGCGCAGGTGTTGTGGACTTTGTGGAATATCGTGACACTTTCTGTTCACATTGAAACGAGGCGCGACCAGGCGAGGCATAAATATGTTATCAGGGGCGTAGCTACCGCCGTATCTGCCGTATCAATTATTAGGGACCCATTATTGTTTGGGGGCACTTAACAAATTTCCTCACGCTGCTTTTTTGTATATAACTGAAATGTCAAATACATAATTTACTAATAGTAGTTATTATAAATGCGAAAGTTTGTCTGTCTGTCTGTCCTCTTGATGACCTCTTCACGCCCAAACCGCTGAACCGATTTTGCTGAAATTGTGTATGTAGATACTTTAAGTCCCAGGAAAGGACATAGGATACTTTTATCCCGGAAGAGTGTACGTTTCCCGTGCGATAAACAAATTTTTATGCAACGGAGTTGCGGGCATCATCATCAATATTTGTTTGTACAATACAAAAATTACAGATTACTAAATCTTTTCTTGGTTTCTGGAGGTTTCAGCCAAGCATTACAAATAACGCAAAGCCGCTTGATATTTTTGTATTCATCCTTATCGTCGCGTCGCGAGGTATCTATCCTAAAATTGCCTAAAATTGCCTGACTTATATTTCTGTCTAAAATTGCCTGTCTAAAATTGCCTGACTTATATTTCTGTGAATGTAGTTATGTAGAATGTTAAGCCTATATTATGAGCCACTGCTTTAAGGGTTTCGCCTGTGCCTTGTAGTATTAAGCAATAAGCCTTGCCTCTTATATTTATAGATTACTTCAGGTGACTAATTATACAGGGTGTAATAAAACAAAGTGGATACAGGGTGTGTATGTGTCCCTTATACATATTGAGTTGACTAAGAAAGTACCAGCATTGACTTACTTTTTTAAATCATTGTATGGGTAAATTCATGACGTTGGGGTATTTTTTACAAAATACGAAACAACAAAGAAGTCAAAAGAAACTTTTTCGGCGCTGCTGCTTCCACAGTGAACTTTGTATAAAAGTGTGTAATATGTACAGTGTACACTCTGAAGTAAGTAATATTATTATCACTTTGTTCTTTTTGACCGACTTCCAAAAAGGAGGAGGTAATACGTTCGGCTGTATGTATCTTTTTTTTGTATGTTCAACGATTACTCAGCCGTTTGTGGTCCGATTTTCAAAATTATTTTTGTATTGTATAGGGTTTAACTCGAATTTGGTACCATGTTCACAAAAATGGTGATCTGATGTTGGGATCCTTGAGGAATCGAGGGGACTCCTTGAAATTTTTATGGAAATATATAGTGATTTCGATTTTTTCTGAAGCATTCGAGGTAAATGCTACCAAAAAGTAAGACTTTGCACCAGGTTATACCCTGGATCCGAAGGTACCGAACAGAACTTTTGAATGCTTATAGGTACAGGTTCGGGGATTTCGGCGTTGTTTAAACAACTGAAAGCATAAGCCAACACATCAATTTGATTGATCATCATCATCACAACCATAGTTATGCCATAGGTCATCACACTATGACCCAATTATTGGTACTATTCGTGATATTTTGCATCGAAGCAGATGTTTTTGATGATGATTTCGCTGTTTCATCAGCATCGCTTAGATAATTTCGCTTACAGTAACATAATGTGAATAGTTAACATTCGTATTGGTTATTTACGCATAAATCCTTATTTTGTAGATAACTAAAAAGAGTGAAATTATTATTTTTAACAAAAAATTAAAACCGACTTCCAAGGTAAAAACAATAGTAATATGAACTAAAAAGTATTAAATAACTCTTACTCTTTAATAGTGCCTTTTTCAGAATTGGTCTAAACCTCAACTATTTCTGTACATACTAGCACAGTCTTCATTACTTTGAAGTCGGTACCAGTCCCAAAAGTTTCAGATATTCTGACATTACTGAACTCACGATTAAATTAGCTGGTACCGATTTCAAAATAATGAAGACTGTACTAGTATGTACAGAAATAGTTGAGATTTAGAGAAAAGAATGTGTTGTATGTATGTAAGTACAAGAGTGAGGAGTACAGGCTTATGAGCGCCTGATTGTAAAATCGCCACAATCACTACGGTGGCATTGCTAACGCTGAACCACACAAGTTTTCATGCCGTGCACTAGTGTCTAGTAGGCGTACTTTTAAGCCCGTATAAATAGTCAGTACTCAAGATGCATCTCGGTCTCAAGACACGGTTCAGGCTCTGCGATTGGTTGGCTGTCAGACCAATCTCAGAGCCGAACTGCGTCTTGAGACCGGGTCGCATCTTAAGTACTGACTATTTCGCCCATGACTATTAACAATGTTGGATGTGAAAAACAGCAACTTTACAGGAGAGCGATTCAAAGTCTAAATTGTGAATAACTTTTTACTTATTTCAAGTAGAATCATGAAATTTCAGGGTTGTGCTCTATAAGTTATTTACGTTTAGTATATTATTAGGAGTATCCCGTATTTAATGAATAAATATGAAAAAAGTCACTTCTGACCTTTTTAACGGAGTGCGAGTAATGCTGATTTGTCGGAAGTGCCAGTACCGACATTGTTGCTTGTACAAAATCAATGATTGCTAGTCGGAAGTGACACTAACGCCATTGTTAAGTGATAAATTTATATTTAAAATATGTCGCATGTAGAAATTACCAACAAAAATGACAACAATTTAAAGAAAATATATATTTTTTAAGGACTTCTGTCAAATAAAACGTAAAAATAATGTATGTATGAGAATACAAAATATTTCTTATGACGTAAATAGTTCAGAAAAACAAATTTTCATCCGAAATGTAAATTAACTGTAAATTTACTTAAAACATTGAAATTAAAAATTATTGCCATCACAATTTATTAACTTTTTGATACCATAACTTAAATTAACTTAACAAAATTAATATTTTTTTTTATCAATGACTAAGAGGAAAAGTTTGTTTCGTGTTTGGAAAAGTCTTTATATTATTGTTTGTATTGTATAGGTTCAATAACTACTGAACTAATTTAAAAAATTATTTTACTCTTGGTAAGCTACATTGTTTGCAAATAACATAGATAGTATATTATTCAGAAAAATATTAGGGATCATACCGAAAATCGCAAAAATATAACCCAAAGTGGTAAAAATTTGCAATAAATTACATTATTTCGCTTGCGCTGCGAAAAATACAGCTGATTCATAGAAATAATATTAAAATACTTATAGTATTCATCATTATCTACAAAAAAATCCAGGGCAGCATATATGTATCTTTTATGGTTAACGAATAATAGCCATTTCCTTCATTAAAAAATTAACTTCAAATCATCTCCTATTAGCGTGGCTTGTTTTGCATATTAACAATTGATCCTTACCTAAATAAATATCAAATTATTTATTGAGATTCTGTAAAGAATAGAATTGTCTTTTATATTTTTACCATGGGGCAAATATTTTAGAAGTTAGGGCAGTTTGATTAAAGCTCAAAACAAGGTGCTGACGCGGCAATGGCGGTGGCTACCATGAATTTGTAATGCAAAATATTATATTTTCTAAGTGGAACAACTTGCTATAGATCTTATCGACATCTGCCAAATACGCTGGAGAGATGAATTTTCCCAAATATGTGGGAAATACAGAAAATACTGACGAAGGACTGACTGTTTTGCAGGTCCATTAATTTGTCAGCGAAACGAAGTTTGCGCTATCAGGTAGTTCTTAAAAATCTCTACATTTTTAGGGCACTTACGTACTACCACAGCCTTCATTTTCATGAAAAACATAGATGAATATTTATTAGATTATTTAATCAAAAGCAGTCTTCTTCATCCGAGATTCTCTATTTATTCTATCGTATTTTTTGAGAATAATTTCACTTTTACACAATCTGAGTAAATCTATATGTTTGTTAAGACAAATTGCAAGCTCTGCATTTACAATGTCTACAAGATCAACAAGGATAATCAAACCAGGTACTCAACGAATTTGAGAAAATTATAATAATAGTATAGGAAAAAAATGCTCATGGAAATCTCGTGACTGAAGTTAAACCTAGTGTGAAAAAAGGTCCTTTTAATACCTTTTTTATGATTTTTAACAGTATAGCTTATGTTTTATTGCTATTATGTATTTAAAAAATGCCGAGAAAATCAGCTATTAGATACCAGATCGTCAAAACACGATTATTTAACTAAAAAATTATATTCATTTATTGTGTATGTGTGCCGACAAAAACTTAATTTTCGTACAAAAATGACCTATTTTGAAGCCTTCTGAAAATTGTTTAAAGTCGGTAAGCACCGACAGATATGAAACAAACTCCAAATGGCATTAAAACAATTAGAAAAATAAGTGAAATGATTATGATGTAATACTACCGACATTTTGCCAATTTATAAATCCCCATAACAATGTCGGAAGTGGTACTACCAACAATTTAACCATTTATAAAACCGATTAAAAATGTCGTATGTGGTACAACCGACATTTAACACATTTGAAAAACCGGTTAAGAACGTTGGATGTGGCACATCCGACAAATTTAAATGACCTGCGATAAAATGTCAATGAAGATAAATGTTTTCCTTATAATCAAATCTAAAGAAATAAAACATAAGCCGTACTG
Organism: Polyommatus iphigenia; assembly: GCA_963422495.1. NCBI lineage: Eukaryota > Metazoa > Arthropoda > Insecta > Lepidoptera > Lycaenidae > Polyommatus > Polyommatus iphigenia. The sequence continues at coordinate 360,542 of OY730184.1, read as the reverse complement.
TTCAAAATCTTTAAAGAATATAATAAAGACTAGTAAATACTATTTTCCGCACTAGTATTAGCTTTGATCTTAATATTTCCATCAGCATTTTTTCCTATTACTATATTTTTCTTAATTTCGTTGAGTACCTAGTTTGATTAGGCGTGCTGATCTTGTAGACATTAAAATGACGTCTTAAATTAAAAAAATATAACTAAGGTTGCAAAAAAAACAAGTGACAGCGCAACATCCATTTTCTCCGTTAACATAGTCGGAAGTCCCCCTAATATCCCTCGTCCTTCTGATTTCCGTTCCCTTTTATCCTTAGTTCATACTCCTTTTGTAGATATTCTATGTAATTTTACTAACAATAATAATATTAAATTGTAGAATTGTGTGTGTTATACTAATAAACAAATTTTTGCATGTTTTGTATTGTTTCAGATTTATTATAATAAGGAAACTGATTCACGAATCACGAGTATCTGGTTTTTTAATGTTTTTTTTTACCTTCTACTTTCACAAACGCCACTACCTATAGTGCAAAGTTTTCATCATCGACAATAGTATTCTTTTTACGTCACCAATTTACTGACATTGGCTATTCCTCAAGGGAGGCCATTTTTAAAAAAGAAGAAGAAGTGGCACATCGAACGCTCTCATTCGCCGCCACGTCCCGTTAACAACGTAGGTAGTGACTATCCGACATTGTTAGCGGATTATCTTAGTAATATACGACATTTTTAATGTAGCTATTTCAGAAACTATGCATAATATAGATTTTATCTTTTCAGCTAATGATAACCTTGGTTATAAGGACATGTTTTATGGAATAAAATAAAAATGTCGATTTTGCACATCCGACATTGTTAATAGTCATGGGCGATTATAAGGGCCTATATTGGCAGTGCCTCCGCTGCCGGCGTCGGCTCCCAAAAATATCAGTAATGGGAGCCGGCGGTAAGTATACTGCCGGCAGCCGACCTAGATATATAAAACGGCTGCCGGCACCGGCACTCAAAATGGGAGCCGGTGATAATGCGTAAAAAGCTGGGATACAGTGCCGGTAAACAAATTATTAATTTAAAAAGAAATAGGTAAGTATCTATAATCTCAAATATTGGACTTTTTAACCGACTTTTAAATATATTTATTATGTTCGCCTGTGGATATTTTAGTTTTTTGTGATGCATTTTCATCAAATGCTACCAAAAAGTAAGATTTTGCAACAATACCAAGGTTCCGAAGGTGCTGAACAGAACTTCGAACACCTCAATCCTCATACATATTATTATTTGAGAGTTTCAGAGTTGTTTATATGTACTACTTATATGCTAATTGCTACTATGCAGATCACATTAATCATCATCATCACTACCATTGCATCCTCACATTATGACTTTATTATTGGTACTTTTCATAGTCCTTTAGCTCAAGACCAACTTAAGACTGACGTTTTTAATAATTATTCTGTTGACAAGCGATGTTTGCGGCGCCGGCAGCCTATTCGGCAAACATCTCGTAACTTCGGCAAACTTCGTAAAACGTCCCGGCAGCCATTTCGGCAACCGGCGCCGGCAGCGGAGGCACTCCCAATTAATATTCTTCTCTTGAGTGCGGCAGTTAGTGTTATGACAATTAACAAACAACCACTTAAATTAAGGACAATCATAAATTATTAAGATATAATACGCGTTTCAAATCCTGCGCCTTGTAAAAATCTAGACCGACATTCGTACAGTTGCCATTAAATTTACTAAGGGCGATTTAAGAGCTCTGTGCTGTGCCAAAATATCATATACTTATTTTCCAAAAATCCCTTTAAATGACTTACCTTGCTATACTTACCTTAAATAAAGAATTAAAAAATCATACATTTTCATTTATTTATAAGTAATTACGAAGAAAGGGAATGTTTCGACAACTAGCTTACTAACAGAACTTACTTGCCCAACTGAGCCTGATAAAAATAACGAGCAATCAATATATTGAAGAAACAATAGGCTCTTATACTCGTAAGCGTGCTTATAAACTCTAAGCGCCCTAGCATTTTTTTAAGAGTCTGTGCTGTCCCACTGCTGGGCAAAGGCCTCCCCCAAAGTCTTCCAATCCTCTCGATCCAACGCAGCGGTAGGCCAACCTGGCTCGTATTTGTCTAGATCATCGCGCCATCGTTTTCGAGGCCGGCCACGGCGGCGTCGTCCATCGTCTGGTACCCATTCTGTGGTGATCTTTGCCCAGCGGTCAGGATGCATACGGCTTGTATGGCCCGCCCAGTTCCATATTAGCTTGGCAGCTTTTATGCCGACGTCTGCTATACCAGTTTTGGAGTGCAGTATGCAGTATGCTATTTCTTATTCTGTCTGCTAGTCTGACCCCTAGCATACGGCCCTAGCACGCGGCGACTTTTTGTTCTCAGCTACTAATGTTTGTTAGTCACACAGTCGCATTTGCAACGCGCTGCTGTAGCGCTACAATCGCGCGACCGTGTCGGGCCGCGGGCGGTAGCGGAGAGAAAACGGAGGGAGGGAGTTCTCGGGTATTTTTCTACCGTTACTGAATCACTTTTGCACAAACGCGCGATAGTATCGCTACCGCATCGCTACAAAATGACGCCGTGGGCTAGGAACCTAATGTTACACCAAAAATTGTTGTATTTTACTAGATTTACGTTTTCTAGGAATTTGACACTTGTCAGCTGGTTAAATAGAAAAAAACTATTCCATATTAAAAGCATTTATTATAAAAATAAGGTCTTACAAACTAGTCTATTATTCTTAAGAAGTACACAGCCATTTTTGATAATATAAACAAAAAAATCATACCAGCAATTTTAAAATAACAGACAAATCTTAATTTTTTCATAATATTTTTTGTCTTAAAATTATTAAAACTTTGTAAGTATCTTAACATTTTTAACAACTGAAACCAACTATTGTTAAAGAAATAATTGTGAGTTTAAAGAACAATTTTGTCTTTAAACTCACAATTATTACTTTAACAATAGTTGGTGTATTTGTCTGTAAACAACTACGACAAGGCAAAAAGGGGTGTATGTATTTTACTTTAGATGTCAAACTTTTAAGCATTTACGAAAATCATTCAATTACTAATATTAATTTTCAGAAAATAATTTAATTTCAAATCTATGTATTTCAGACTTAGTCCGGGTTCTAATACTAACAAAGTTTGTACTTGAAGTACCATCACATTCGAAATCACAACAAATACACATACATTCTAAACATAACATAAATATACAAGTTTTATAATCTTAACATTAAATAGACTTATCAAATTAATAATAACGATTTTCTGTTCTAAACAATTAAATGCAAAGAATACATTTAATTCTTTTAGTCGAGATACTATGGTAAATATGTTTTTTTTTAACGTTCGGTAATATAACACGTGTAATTTTAAAGTATGGTAACATTTCAAAATTGTTCCATTTTCAAAGTTGTCAATGTCAACTGTCAATAGTTTTTTAAACGCAGTTCGACGGGGTGATTTAAAATTCCCGTTTGACTCGGATTCGGAAACTTACCGGGTTGTCATTGGTCAACTCAAAATTGGTGGAGTGTTTATTGGCTGTCGCGTATGCAAGTTATCGAATCCGAGTCTTTTGCATCGTGAATTAAGTTCTTGGTTCAGTATTTTTCCTTCATATTATTTAGCTGTCTGAATGGCAAGAGAGTCGACGAGGTCCTGGAAGTCGGTGACGTACCATGCCGCCTTCTTCTTAACCTCTTCACGTACTACATTACCGCCAAAACCTGAAAAAAGGGAAAGTTTTGAAGTAAGTAATCGTTCAATTTTTATGTCAAAGTATAAAATGAGACTTGTTTTCGTGGGAGCCGGGAGGTTCTTACTTCTTACCCTACCACACCCACGTTTTACTACCAATCAACTAGTTACTAGAGAAAAAATTATTATACGTCTACCAGGATCTGATGGCAAAAATTGAGAAAAGAAATTGACTCTAGCTATTCCGGGGTACTTGGAATAAAACATTTTAATCGTCTTTTTCCTTATAGCGGCTGATTCTGTGTGTGAAACATGCAAATATAAAAATTTATCCAATGATCAAGGATATTTTTTGAAAATCTGCCATCAAAATTTGCCATCAGATCCTGGGAGACCTATTACCCCAGGAAAATTAAACATTTAACCTCGGAATAATACGCATAGAGCTGAAAATTGGTAGAGACGTTAAATACACCATTACAAATAAAACCTCAAAAGTCCCCGGCGATCCTCCTTGTGCAAAAAATTTTATTCAAGGTCAAAGGTATGATAATGAGGTTTTTCCTGTTTCTTTTTTCCAAACTGTACATTTTATCACAAAAATAGGTAGGGCAAGATTGTAGATCATAGAATCCTCTACAAAAATATTCAGACACTTTTTTCATACGACTTAATATTCCTTATAAATGGCGGGCCTAAAGTTTGGGAAAATCATATCTAATACTTATATTACAAAGCTGAAGAATTTGTGGAGCTACTGCTTAGAATTGAAGAATTAGTTTTTTGTTGGATAGTCTTATTTATCGAGGAAGACTTGAGCTATATAACATCACGTTGCCACCAATAGGAGCAAAGAAACAGAGGAAAATAGGGAAGAAACGGGGAAAATTATTTAAAGGAACTTCACATCTCACAAACGGCTGTAGCAATTTTTATGTTATTTGGCACAAATATAGAATAGGCCACGTGGAGGGGCATATACTATTTTGTTTTTCGGGAAATTTTACGGTTTGCGTGAAATTTATAATTAACGCGGCCGGGCGGAGCCACGCTTAACATCTAGTACTACATATTAGGGTTGTTTGAAAAAATTTAAATGTTCTCGGCCTGACATACTTCTGAGTGACTTGCAAGCGTACTGTTGCTCTTCGCGACTCGAAAAGTTTAGATTTGGTAACGGTAATAAGTCACACTGAAGTATGTTTAGCTGTGAACAGCCCTCGTATGCTGTAGTACAAGAAGTTCCGCTTAGCCCTGTTAATTATGTATTTCACGGAAACCGTACATTTTCCCGAGAAACAAAATAGCTTATGTCCAGCGGCGTAGCTACTAAGGGGCTAGGCGGGGCAGTGCCCCGGGGCCCTCAAGCTCAGGGGGCCCTCGAATCCTCACCAGAAATCTCAATTGAACTGAACTTTTAGAAATTTCTCCCATTTTGAAAATAAATATGACAGGTTGCAACCCCACTTTAATCATGACAACTCAGTTGAGAGAAAATCGAAAGTTATGCCGAGGGAATTCCCTTTATTTTATTAGCTTAGCGTTTTTAAAGTATTTGTATATTTCATATTTTTATTAAATAAAACCTGATCAGTTTATATAGCGGTGGGGCCCCATTTTTTAAGTTGCCCCAGGGCCCTTGGTTACCTAGCTACGCCACTGCTTATGTCCTTCCTCGTGGTCTACTTTGTATCTGTGCCAAATAACATAAAAAATGCTTCAGCCGTTTGTGAGATAAGCTCTTTCAAATAATTTTCCCCGTTTTTAGGGTTCCGTACCCAAAGGGTAAAAACGGGACCCTATTACTGAGACTGCGATGTCTGTCCGCCTGTCTGACCGTCTGTCTGTCCGTCTGTCTGTCCGTCTGTCTGTCCGTCTGTCTGTCCGTCTGTCTGTCTGTCTCCAGGCTGTAACTTAGGAACGGTAATAGCTAGAGAGTTGAAATTTTTACAGATTATGCATATTTATTGCCGTTATAACAACAAATACTACAAACAAAATAAAATTAATTTTTAAGGGGGGCTCCCATACAGTAAACGTGATTTTTTGGCCTTTTTTGCTCTATATCAATAATGGAAACAGGTAGATACATGAATTTTTCTGAAAGTCCTTACTTATATGTGTACTTTAATATTTAATAATAATATTAAAATAAATTAAAAAATTAAGGGGGGCTCCCATACAAAAAACACAATTTTTAGCCTAATTTTGCTCTATAATGGTACGGAACGACTCGCACTTGGCCGATTATTTACCATTTTCCTCTGTTTTTTTGCTCTTATTGGTGCCAACGTGATGTTATATAGCTCAAGTCTTCCTTGATAAACAAGACTATCCAACAAAAAACTAATTTTTCAATTCAAAGTAGTAGCTCCACAAATTCTTTAGCTTTATAATATACTAGCGACCCGCCCCGGCGTCGCACGGGTATGAAATATATAGCCACTGAAAAAATGATTAAAATCGATAGCCTATGATCCTTCACGTGGTCTACTTCTTATCTGTGCCAAATAGTACAGTAATTGAAGGCAAAAATCAGGTGCAACGTCCGATTTCGTTGAACCTCCATCGATTTGGATGAAAATTTGGGATTAAGTACGTTAAGCCCTCTACTTTAAAAGTGACATACGCTCGTATCGCGCTTTTTTTATTTTAGGGGTGAAATCCACCCCTTTTGTTGCAAATAGAAAAAATGCAGATTAAACCATTCTGGCTAAACTAATTGTGTTTAATTTGATAAAATAAACGTCTTTAATGTTTTATTTATGATTTATGATTATATTATAATTAAGTTTTCAATCCTTTTAGCAACCATCCCTTTAATCGTGAAGAAAACATTTTTTGTATTTCTTTGCTTTAAAATCGTATATTTACATTACATAAAGAGTTTGTTTAATATTTATGATATAATTTTTGGATAAGACTGAAATAAAACCCCGTAAAAGTACCCCTTTATTGCGGAATAACGGTAAAAATTTGGTTCAAAAACTTATTAGGTTTAAGTTTTTGAACCCAATTTTTTCAGTTTTTTTACTTAGTATTAATTTCTTAAGTTTTTTTTGCGAAATTTTTTCACCCCTGTAACTACCCAATGTTTGAATAATAAGTTTTTATTTTAAGTTTTTTATCAGCTTTAATGAGTTCGAATGTTTTTTCATACTTAAGATAAATTTTAGTAATATATTTCAAACATTTATATTATTTAGTCCAAAATATTCAAACAACGATTTCAAACTACCCTCTGTGCAAAAAATTGGCGCAAAGGCTGAATCTGCTAGACTGAAATATTTAATAGACGCACATCATTATAAAAAATAATCCTCTCTTATCTAATAAACATTAACAGTTTCGTTGACTTTCTGAATATTGAAAGACTTATTTAGTATGGATTAGATGACGCCTGCAATCGCGCTGGAACCGTACATTATTTCGGGATAAAAAGTATCCTATGTCCATATCCAGTCCCGAGACTCAAATTATTTTCATACTAAATTTCAGCAAAATCGGTTGAACCGTTTGGGTGTTAAGAGCTAACAGGTAGACAAAAACACTTTAGCATTTATAATATTAGTATAGATGTACCTATTGACAGGGTTTCCTACAATATTTGCATCCCAAATCTCTGCTTCAAAATTGTTTTCAAAAAAAATGTTTCGTTAATATCACAATAGCTCTATTAATTTTTAAGTTATCAAGTTCATTTATGGGCCATTTAAAAGGTAATTTAAAGAGTGGCGTTAGCAGGTCTCGGGCCACTCAAAATTGTATCAGTACTCGTGTCAAAGGTTCCAGAACACGTCTAGAATTTTCTAGAAGCTCACCTATGAAGCCGTCAGCGGGAGGGCAGGCCTCGGCGTCAGTGGCGCCGTCTCCTACCATGACTATCCGCTGGTAGCCGTGCGCCTCCTTCAGCCGCCTGATCACCAGCCCCTTGCCGCCTGACCGCGATGTGGGCTCGTTCTCATCAAAGCCGGCGTACTCACCTGAAATAAAATAAGTTAGTTATTATAAATTATAACTAAGTATCTAATATATAAAATTCTCGTGTCACAGTGTTTATGCGCAAACGCCTCCAAAACGGCTCAACCGATTTTTTGAAATTTTGTATGTATACCCGAGGAAATTTATTGCTAGGCAGTTGACAGACCTACGTCGTTTGGTCGGCTTAGGTATGTCAATTCAATACTAGCTGTAATCGGTCGGATGAGTTTGACTTAACGCGACCAAATTACTTATACTTATGCCCGGATTACACGAGGCTAGTTTTTCAAGCTAGGATAGCAAGCTAGTTTTTTACCAAACTGTCCTGGCTTGCTGACCTAGCTTGGAGCATGCTAGTTCTGTTTACACGTAAAATAAAATAATATAGCCTATATTATTTTAAGCTAGTATTATTAGTCCACAATGATCTGCACGCGAAAAAAAAAGACAGGTTGCACTCCGGGAGTGCCGGCAGAAGTGAAAACTTGATTATTAACGTTGTGCATTTTTTTTTTAACCCATTTTTTATGAAAATCGATTTAAAAAAAAAACTTAAATAAATAATAAAAAAAAAAAAAAAATACTTAAAAAAAACTATCGTTTTAATTAATTAATCGAAACCCTTACAATCGATTAAAAAATATCGACAATCGAAAAAAACAATCGATTGTTCGATTAATCGATTTCGATGTTACAACACTACTCTCCAACCGTCCTACGTTTTTTCCTTGGTTTTTCGATCAGCATGAGAATCTGACGCGAGATTCACAGTTTTTACCCATCCCACAAAAGTGCTCAACGCCGCTAAAGAAGTTTTCACTTCAAAAACACTATTCGACTGAAAAACGGTTACTTCAAAAACTGTGCCAATTCGCACTAGACGAACTAGAAGATGAATTACAAGAACGGGTGTGGACACGACCGTGAATTTTAAGATGAGATGAACGTGGACCATCTGCTTTACTTTGGAAGAATTTTGCTTTAGAGTTTAGGGCTTAGGCAAATATAAGAGTATTTTGTCAATGACGCCTGATTTGTTTGATATTCTGTTGAATCTTGTGACGCCAAAACGCGTGGTTACTGCTTACGAGTCAACTGAAAACTAGCTTCGACACATGAAGCTAGTACACAAGCCAGTATAGTAAAATCAGTGGTGGGGGGATGCTACTAGCCTGAAAATAGAACTCCATCCTATTAAAAACTGTCCTGGCTTGTAAACTAGCTTACTAGCTTACAAATGAATATAGTTTTGTCTACACGAAGCCAGAAGTACTAGCTTGCTAGCTTACTAACACTAGCTTGCTATCCTAGCTTGAAAAACTAGCCTCGTGTATCCCGGGCATTAAGGATTTCTAACCTTAACCCATCGATCGTGGCAAAACGAGACACAATAGCTTTTTCATTGTTATCGCGGCCGGATGTGGCCGCTTGGGGCTTCATGAATTTAAACCTTCTGTAGTTTGCACAAAGTGTCCTTAAGTTGAATTAGCTATCGAATTTAATTGCTTTCGCTTTTATAAGCACTGTCAGACTGCAAAAATCATAAATATTATTTTAATGCTTGTCATCATTTTCAATCCAATTCATTTATTTAAAACGGATAATAAAGATAACGCATTATTTAAATTAGTCATAATCTTGTTACTAACAACAAGCATTGGCATTCCCATGAACCACATACTCATAATAGTTTAGTTCTGTGTAAACTGTAAGATATGATTTAAATTAAGTATAAAATAAACTTTGATAACGTGAAGTGTCATTGGTCGCACAGAAATAAATTTAGATCATGACAATATTTACATCAGCTAGGTACCTATATTATAAAAATGCAATCTAAAGAAACCGTTTTAAAAAAACATTTTCACTCCATAATATGAAAACTTATACTATTCAAACCTTCACTTCACAGTAAAAAAATACAGAATGTCAATTCAATGTCATGTCTACGCCGTATTATAGTCTATGTATGGAGTGTAGATAGAGGAGAACTATCTTATATGGGGGATATTTGAAAAAGTGTTCAGCTGTACGCAGTAAATAACAATTGAAAAATCCTCCAAGAGTGGCGCTAGCTGCAGCAAAGGGTATGGAATGAATGTACAAAATATAAATTGAAAGAATAGAATAGGACAAATTGAATAGAACAAAATATAAATAGAATTACTGGGTTAATACCAATATATTTTGTAAAATATAACCTAAAATAGCTGAAATAAAAGTTGCTAAATGATTTAAAATTTACCCTGTTGCTACTGTAGCGCCACCCTAATTTAACGCATTTCAGTGGACACTTTTAACATACAGAGATAGTTCTCCTCTATCTACACTCCATAAGTCTATGGCAACACCGCGATTTGCGTACGCGCTTTTACGTTGACGTGCGATGTGTACGCAAAAAGGGAACTGACAGAATTAAGTCATACACGGTTTACTTAGAGTTCAATTTTGATTGATAACAAGTGTATTATGGAAACAAACTAGTATTACCACAGAATATATATTAGTAGTACCAAGTATTACATCATATCGTTGTATTATCTACTGTTAAAGTAGAATTACCTGTCTAATTATAGGTCTATTAGAAAAGAAGACAGGTTTAATTATTTCCATTAACAAAAATTCCAGTAAATTACAAATGTAACATTTACCAACATTGCGTCAGCAAGTGATAACTCAAAAAAAATTAAATTAAGTAAATAGTAAAAAAGCTGCATAATATCTGTATGTCTGTTACCCCTTCAGCTATAAACCGCTGAACCGATTGTTTACTTTGCAGATTCTTTCGAGTCCCAGGAAAATAACGAAAAAATTCAGGGCTCTCGTGCGATAAACCTTGGCGCAACTAAATTTCGTGTAACATCAACAAAAAACCAAATTATCGTTAAATTTGATCAGGAATTTTGATAAATATTTATTATCTCCCTTCTACTCCATGATCTCTATGAAAAACCCCAGGGGGAATACCACATATTCATCATTATATTATGTTGTCATAATATTATGCCATATATCACATGTCATTATCTCTCTTCTAATTCACAATCTCTATGAAAAACCCCAGGGACCGCTAAAGAGGGCGTACCACGTACTCGTCATTTGTTGACATGTCATGTCACGCGCCGCCCGCGTGAATCAGAGGTCAGATGTCAGTCCGCTAGGGTCTGACGACAGAGATAAGCTGCTGACATCTGTTTTTAGCTTTCTATTCTAGAGATTCACTTGTGTAAATAACATAGAAGTTATTTTCGTAGTAGGTATTATTAGATGCAGAGATGTAGACAAATGACAAAAAATTTTTGTAAACAAAGAATGCCAGAATATAATACAAAAATAAATATGTAATAAGGGGGCGTCCAAAAATTACATGAGGTGTTTTTTTTTTAATTTTTGACCCTCCCTCCCCCCTTGGTGAGATTTCGTGAGATTTTATTCAACCCTCCCCCTCCCCCCAAATCTCACGTGAGATTTTTCAAAATGTGGGTTTCTTACGTAAACGTTTGGTTTGACAGTCAGTAGATTTTCTTTCGAACGAATTTGTTAATGATTTTAATCGTATAACGATTACGCTTACGATTGAATCTGAAGCATACCTACAATCTGGATGAAATGGAACAAAATAGTATTATTTTGTTGAGAAAAAAATTACGTGAGATTTGCCGAGCTCCCCCCTCTCCCCAACGTGAGATTAAATGAGATTTGACTCGACCCCCTCCCCCTCCTAAACACCTCACGTAATTTGTGGACGCCCTCTAAGTACAGTCTGATATAATAAATATCATGTTTGTCAATGATTAGTAAGTCGTAAATACCCCCAGCAAACAACCTTATCATTATCAGATAGCCTAATCTGTGATAGGACCATGATAGGACCTTGATAGGACCTTCATGTATCTTTGTTTCCAACCGCACAGTATAAAAAATAATATTAATACCCTGATAAAAATCTCTAAACAACTGATAGCTGGCAATGACATTTCTAGGAAACCGTAATAATTTCCTTGTACCTTTCCTTGTTACCGAAGTAAAAAAAAATATATCTACTTCAAAATTGAGTTCCAAAATTTCACCCGAACATACATACTTACACATACATACAGAGCAAGTTAAATAAAAGCTTTTAAAATATGATGAAACTTTTCAATATATTTTTTAAATAAAATAAATAAAAATTGTTCTATTTATGAATATATTTTTTTAATATCTATGGACGCTTCACACCACGTCAGTCTGGCCCCGTGCTAAGTACCTGAAGGACTTGTGTTACAGGTACCAGAAAACGGAAATATATTTAATACTTTTATACTATACATAGATTTAAGATTTTTATTATATCACACACATATTTAATACACATCCATGACCCAGGAACATTGAAAAACTTTTTGTTCCGTCGGCGGGATTCGAACCCGCAACCCCCGGCTTGAGTTGCCACACACTCTAACCATTGAGCCACGGAGGTCGTCGTTTTGAATCAAATGTTTTCAGAACGTTGAACTACATGTTGCCTACCTACCACCGGTTTTCTATTTAAACTTATATTAATTCTTCTCTAATATGCTATTTATAACCCTTGAAGATTTAAATATAAGGATTAGCAACAGGGAGATGATACTGAAAATTATGCTTGGTTATACTTATAACTTATAAGTTATAACTTTATAATTAGCTAGACGCAAAAGAAGAAAATAACGCAAAAAGTCAAACGCAAAAGAAGAGAGCAGAAAATTTAAACATTTTTCCCTTATGAATTGCCACGCCTTTTCCTAGCAACCAATGATTTCTATTTTCTGGCACAAAATTTCATGATGATACTTAAAACCAACCAAAGCTAAAAATATACCTCGATATTAAGATAGTAGACTTAATCAAAGTAATGGAAAAATCTGGCACAAAAAATATGGGGTCATCGCAACATGTCAGCGGGTCTTGTGCGATCTTCATAAATCTAGTGAACTCGAGTCGTGTATGCGATAAGACACGACCTCATTCCCCGGAGGCGTGCCACTGTTTATCAACATGATGCCAGCATATTTCATCATACACAAACTCCTTATGCTAAGGCCAATGTGAAAGGAAAGAAAAAGAATAAGAACAATAAATTTGACAGTGACAGTTCTAGAGAATTGCCATAAATAAAAAATAATGAATCGTTGTTTTTTTTTCTCTCCTTTGTACTGGGTGTATTAAAAAACTAAAAAGTTTTTACAGAATACTCAAAAGTTTTTACAATGTTTTTATAATGGTCTCAACCTAATTCATATTTTTCGAAATTAGGCATATATATTCGGATGTAAGAATTAATTTAATAACAATGAATTTAATCACTGACTACTTTTTAAATACAAAACCCTCACAAGGAAAATTTACAAGGAATTACAAGGAAAATACACTATGAACTTGTTTGTAATTTTTTACAAGTACATAAGTACCTATCTTGTTTTTATTTGTGGTGCGGTGACTGGTGACGCATGTACAGTGAAAACAATTGTATTGAGGTTGTTTGCGTACTGCGTACTTGTTTACATCCTCCGATGTGATAACGATAGTGAAAATTGATAGCGAGATAGATTAGCAAAAAAAACATTAGATCAGCCTGCCAAAAATATTTTCAAGGTAGACATTGAAAATTTTGAGCACGCGATCAAAACAATGCCTATTAACTTTGTTTTATTTGCGTATTACCTTCTATTTAATTTGATTCCGGTAGTTATAATTTAAAAAAATATCTTTTAGGATTTTATAGATTAGGATAAATTGTTATATCAGAAGTTAAAACAAAATTGTGTAATCAATTTTTTAAAATCTTATGATGCTGTTTCTTCTAAACGACTATCAAGCTGGGTTTTATACCTCTGAAACTGCGACATTTTTTAGTAATCATTGAGCGAAACAGTTTTTTTTAACTCCAAGCGGATGAGATGCCACTTACCATTAAAGTAGAATTTGAGTCTATTAGCATAAATGTGGCTCTTTGGCACTCCCAGGATCTCAGCGACTGGCTCTATCAAACTTCTGAAGCCTCCCGACACGAGGTAGACTGCTACGCCTCTCTCTTGTAACGCGTGGACCAATTGTCTGCAAAAAAAAAACAAAATATATATATTTTTTTTATGCAACTGGTAACTTTAATCCTTCAAGCCCCATAAGAGCACCGGCGATTGCGACAACAATAGAATACAATAGCATTTCCAAGAATCCCCGATCTAAGGATTAAACAGTATTGCTACTGCACATGACTATAAAGTAGACGGGTGCAAAGTAAAAAGAGTCATCTACAAAACAGCTACTTTTCAGGAGAGCGCATAATAGGAAAAAATGCTCCCATTTTGTCAATTTCCAATCAAATTTATTGACATTTTCACCATTGCTTCATTATTTATTAATGAATCCACATGTATATTTAATTTCTTCTAATTATATTTAATTTACGAGATATTGTAGTTGTCTGCATCTACATTGCGCTTAAAAATATGACAACTGAGTTAACTACCACTTGGTCGCTTCTACGTGGGAATTAAAAATTAGATTTATTAAAGTACTAGCTGTTGCCCGCGACTTCGTCCGCGTGGACTTCAGTTTATAGCGCGCGATGTCAACAAAATTGGTGTCAAAAGCTTTTATAAAAAAACCCTGGTACCCCTTAAATCAAAACACCCAAAAACAGCTGTGCAGTGTGCACATATAACTTATTTCATTTTTTTAAATTAAACTTTATTTACGCCAAATTTTAAAGTATATTTAGCCTCCCAATTACACAACTTTACCCATAAACTATTTATCATTGATAGGTTTAAGGTTACGTCACTGCATAGATAAAGTAATGAGTTATTTAATAACGTAAAAGAGTACATAATAACAATCGAAAAAATCGAAAATTAAATATAAGATGATACCACCTCTTATAGAAAGACGTTTGTGTAAGCAATAGCGCAATGTAGGAGACGCACAGCGCCATCTATTATGAATTTTTGGAACTAACTTAATTTGAACAAATTTACGCATTTTCACCCCCTTACAATCCCTTTGTCCAGTTAAAAAGTAGCCTATGTCCTTTCTCAGACTTTAGACTATCTGTGTACAAAATTTCATTACAATCGGTTCAGTAGTTTTGGCGTGAAAGCGAGACAGACAGACAGAGATACTTTCGCATTTATAATATTAGTATAGATTGTTACCGATTACGAGTATGATTATCGGTAAATACACAAAGTGTAACACTTTATTTTATTAAAATATGTGGTTAATGACCGTTTTACATCTTAAACACACCAAGTTTAGAACTTATTAATTGTGTAGATATCTTTTTCTACGTTGTCAATTCAGTACAAGGTGCACGATTTAGAAGGAAGTTAAAATATAAAATACTAGTTTTTTCCCGCGGCTTCGCTCGCGCGGAATTTGAAAATCGCATAAAATGCAAATATTCCTGTAAGCTCCTTTAGAAATATGATGTTTTCCCAAGACCAAAAGTAGCCTATGTTACTCTTCATCCTTTCAACTAAGTCTATGCCAAAAAACAATACGATTAGTTTCTTCGTTAGAGTATGCAGGAAGGACAAACAAATAAAATATGAACAAACACACTTTCCCTTTTATAATATTAATATGGATTTACTTAGGAATCATTCATTTACTTTCGTAAAAATCGTAATTTCTCACAAGAAAAATGAAACTCTGTGTCAATACTTTAATTACTTTAAAACTAATTTAAACACTATTCAGTATCATTATCAGTATAGGAACTATGTTTTAAATTATTATAATTTAGGCAGAGGCTAAGACTTTGTACTTGGCACTTATAATCATGATGGGTTCATTATAACATCATAAGCATCGCCGGACGTTCTACACCATCGGAGGAGTGTATACGATTCTTCATAACAAGAAAAAAATTTTTGTTTCAACGATTTTTCAATTGCTTTTCGTGATAACAGAGATCCCAAAACCGGTCAAAGATAAGTTAAAAGGAAAACTTCGCGAGATATTTTTGCGCTACAGTTAAACTTGCAAATGCCGGAATATGATATTTCGCAGGTTGCAATTTCCCATTTTTGGACTGATGTAATTGTTTACCTAAATTTTGTCGTAATTTACGTCTCGTATCAATACACGTGTCTTTATATATCAATCGCCTTTTCTTTGGATCAATACTGAACTGACGTCATTTTCTACCGTTTAACGAGGAAGACCTAGAACATTCACTTGATGCCTCCACTGCCGAAGAAGTATCAATGGTGTTGTCTATAGAAGATTTACAGTTTGAAAGGGACAATATAGATACTCGATGGCCTGTATGAGTTAATAAACTCAAGCAGGTCATAGATTATATGAGATCAAAATATATGTTTAAGTAATAAAAACGATATAATATTTTGATCTAATACTGATAATGGACGCGGCGGACTTGAAGTGATGAATTGTATTCTGAGAGTGTTGGCTTACTCGTTAATTTGCTGAGAATCTCTGTTATCGACATCCAAATTTTCAGAATCATTTTGTATTTCAGACTGAGAGTGAACTGGAGTGACCGACCTAGAGTATTCAGATCATAGGGACTTATCTTACGAAGTTAACTTATACTTATTTGTCTTCATCGCTGACACATCAAGGTCTTCTATAAGATGTTCAATTACTTCTTCGAGCAAAATACTGTGTTGACACACAGTATTTTGCTCGATAAATCTATCGCTTATGTTCTGGAAACTTTCAACTTCTTTAAAAATTCGTTTTAGACTTTCTGAACATGAAACAACAGTAAAAAATAACAGTAAAAAATTAGAAGTCAATTAATTCATGAAGCCCCAAGCGGCCACATCCGGCCGCGATAACAATGAAAAAGCTATTGTGTATCGTTTTGCCACGACTGATGGGTTAATATAGCTAACAATAAGAATTAACATAGATAGGTACTCATAAACATAACAAACAATACAAATTTACAAAAGTAAATTGAGACATCTAGATCACAATCGCAACGTAGAAAAAGCTATATGGCAGATAGCCGCTTATGCCGCATAACATGACCCCCGCGCGTCCCGCGTATAGACGACCAGCGGTAGTTATCCGCATCTTAATCGTGCAATTTCACAAAACAGGAGTAGATGTCTTCTTTTACGCGACAAAAGTACCAAAAATAAGGTGATATTAGAATTTTTGTTTTTGACATGTTGTAGAACATGATATTTTAAGCTAGTTTCTACAAAAAAACAAAAAACTCAAAATTGCAGATGACTTTTTTTACTTTGCACCCGTCGATTAGTATATTACTGATAAACAAAGTTGTCCTTTTTACACAATATAGCATATTATACGAGTACAATAAGTTAATATTTTTATTACTAACAAGTAACAGGATAAGTTTGTTTATTATAAGTCTACATTAAATAATTTTATATTAATTATCCTGGTGGTAACAAAATTACTAACTTGTTATTTATAGGTAACCTTCAATAGTTTCGACTAACAACTTGAAGGGGATATCCCTTGACAACACAATATAAGGAAAATTAATGAACATGATAAAACACAATCATTTACATTTTCCTTAACAGTACCATAGCTGTACTATATAGTAGCTATCGCTATTAATTAACCAATGCTAATAAATAAAATAATATTCTAAGGCGGCAACACTGCTTTCATTTTATGAATATCTAGTATTAGGCCCACAGCCCACTTCCACCGGGTTTAAGTTAAACCGGGGTTAAATAGAATATTATTTCTCTCGTTTTTAGGGTTCCGTACCCAAGGGGTAAAAACGGGACCCTATTACTGAGACTTCGATGTCTGTCCGTCTGTCTGTCTCCAGGTTGTATCTCAAAAACGGCTATAGCTAGACTTCTGAAATTTTCACAGATTGTGTATTTCTGTTGCCGCTATAACAACAAATACTAAAAACAAAATAAAATTAATAATTAAGGGGGGCTCCCATACAACAAACGTGATTTTTTTGGCCTTTTTTGCTCGATTTCAATAATGGTAACTATTAGACACTTGAAATTTTCACAAAATTTCAAGTGTCAATTTTTTTTTTTTTATTGTATGTGTTCTTTAATAATTAATAGTAATATTAAAATAAAATAGAAATTTGAGGGGGGCTCCCATACAAAAAACACGATTTTTTGCCTATTTTTGCTCTTTATCGGTACGGAACCCTTCGTGCGCGAGTCCGACTCGCACTTGGCCGATTATTCATAATTAATTTCAAAGCCATATAACGGGAATGACTTTACTCATGTCTGTGCGAATGGGATTTAATGAACTAGCACGACAAAAATACTTTAACTACAAAAAAAAAATACTTACTTTACTCTTGGTGTAAGATGTATTGGGAACTTTTCTAGGAACTCTCTAATTTGACTAACGCTTGGCCTAATAATGTCTAGTCTCTTCTTCAATGCCTCTTGAAACGTCATGGTGCCGCCCATTGCTTCTGCCGTTCTGAAAAAAAAGTTACATTTAGGAATACATATTTTGAATACGATTTTCTTGTTCCTTATAGCAAAGTGCGTAAAGATTAATCAATCGTGATCAATATGTAATACGTATTTTAAACGCACTCTTCGTGCCCAAACCGCTGAATCAATTTTGCTGAATTTCTTATAGTACGTGAGAGAGCCATGCTTCGGCACGAATGGGCCGGCTCGACCGGAGAAATACCACGTTCTCACAGAAAACCGGCGTGAAACAGCGTTTGCGCTGTGTTTCGCCGAGTGAGTAAGTTTACCGGAGGCCCAATCCCCTACCCTATTCCCTTCCCTACCCTCCCCTATTCCCTTCCCTTCCCATCCCTACCCTCCCCATTACCCTATTCCCTCTTAAAAGGCCGGCAACGCACCTGCAGCTCTTCTGATGCTGCCAGTGTCCATGGGCGACGGAAGTTGCTTTCCATCAGGTGACCCGTTTGCTCGTTTGTATTTCATAAAAAAAAATTGGTATGGAGACACTGGGTCCTGGAAAAGGACATAGGATACTTTTTATCCCGGAAAATGTACGCTTCCCGCGCGATAAACTAATTTTGGCGCAACGGAGTTGCGGGAGTTTTTATCAAAAACTACTGAAAAACTTAACCTAACTTTAATAATATGTGAATCTGATTTTAAGCATTTTTTAAATCCAAGTGTGAGCTTTTGCGCAATAATATACAACACGACCCTTCTATCCTGCTCTAATCGGTTGTCAAGTAAACAGATTAGATAACGTAGAATCGCTAATGCTATTAGATAATAATATTCAAAGCTAAACTAGTAAATAAAATTTACATGTTCGAATTTCTTTAAATGTTATTGAACAGGCAGCTGTATACATAAATGTAAACAAACCACACCCATTATTTGTCATCAAGGCACATCATATGACAACAATTTACATAATAATTATTACCATAGTCAGGTATCTATACGTAATCTGACATAGCAACTAAAATCCTGTTGCTAATACTAGTTTATAGTGATGTAGGTGTAACTTAAAAAATAAAACGAAAGTAATTATTATGCAGTTCTATACGTTGTTGCGTGCACAAAATGGCGTAGGTACGCATACTAAAATTTAAAAGTACGCATGCTGCTTTTTTAAAAGTTTAGTCTGTTTTGAAGGTCGTAAACTTGCTACATTTCTCATTTTTTTTCATTCTCATCGCGTATTCTTGGAAATCTATTGTTATTCTATTGTTGTCGCGGTCGCCGGTGTCCTTATGGGGGTTGATAGGTTAATATATATTTTGCTAAAAATACGCGAGAGCCTAAGAAGCTAATAATACATGTATAGATAAAAATAATATTCTCGCAACTCTATTGGTTTTAGGGTCAAATTGTTATGTAACAATTTCGTGGGAGCGGGGATCAAGCAAGTCAATACTCATCAAACGCTTCTATGACTCAATTAGCAAATCACTATGAGACAAAGTAATTGTACAAGATACGACGCTAATAGCTATTTTAAGATGATTAGCAGAATCAGTAGCACAATGAATTTAAGTGAATCCGTTCGTCAATGGACCAAAGATAAATATATTTAAAAAAAAATACTCGCTCGCTTTGCACACATTTGTTTTTGCATAGTATTTTATATAGGCGAAGTGTTTTATTTAGGCTAGGCTGATTTGAATTAGATTTTAATATAGTTGTATTGTATAATATTTCGTAGAAGCGTATAGTAACATCTGTCTTCTCTTCATGTTTAGGAGGAAAGCTTGTAACCTCGCTAAAAGTTTCTTTCTTCACATCCTCTCACACCATACATTCTACGAAACAAAAAAACTATACTCACAATCGTTTCACCTCATCCCCCTTTCCGCAGAATCTGGCCAGTTCGTCGATGCCCTCATCCCGAATGACGGTGGAGTCCACATCGAAGCAAACGCAGTCAGAGGTCCTGAACACTTCCTGCACGCTCTCCTGTGGTGACATCACGCTAATGGACACCAGGGACAGTGTCTTCAGGGTCGCGTACTGGAGATTGTTCTTCAAACTGTTAAGAAAATATACGATGAGAAATGGTAGGGATTATGCGGATTTTTTAATAGGCGTCGTTAAGTTGAAAATTGGAAAAAAGGTGTGGTAAGAATGTCTTGTGACTGTTTAAATGTTTTTTAACAAATAGTAAAAATTCTGCTTCACCTCACAAAAGTTGCCCCCGCCAAAACGAAGAATAATGCATTATAAATATTTTTCATTTTAACCGGTTAATATAATTGAAAGTAGGTGAAATATTTTAAAATTAATTAAAACATTAAAAGGTCGTTCAAAACGCACTGTTTCGGAAAATTTTAAGGGCCAAATCTACCAAACATTAAACGACCATTAAATATATATTTAAATAAACAATCGTTGATTTATGTCACAAATCGTTAAATTAAGCTAATTTACATTGGCATATTTATTTTTGATATTATGTGAAACAACGACTGGACGGCGCATGGTAAAACTTGTATAAGCTTATATTGCGCCGATTAACATTGTTTTTGTAATTATTATTGATAAATAAATGTTAAAAAAAATACACAAATAGTGTCAATAAATAATAATTATTGACATAAATAGGTATCGGTCATTGTATTGTAAGCGATAATGTTTTTAGGCCAATGTCTCCTCAGCAAAACGAAGTACGATTTAATTTGTTTGAAAATGATATTGATGATTTTTCTGGAGAAATTGAATTTATATTAAGTACGTATTTATAATTATAAGATAATATTTTAACGTTCCACTAATTATCTTTGCGATAAACGTCTTTACATTCGTATAAACACCGCATAAATGAATACTAAAACACGGACATTTTGGAGTCAACAACATTTTTGGCAGAAGGCTAGTTTTTATTATTCGTAGCAGTAGGCATGTTAAAACTACATTAGTTTTTTACGCGGATTCCGTAATTTTCCACACAATATTTACACACACACACCTCTGTTTTCGGGTTTCGGCCTTTGGGCAAAACGTGTCCTGAAAACTGGTTTTCGCTGCGAAACCACGCCACGAACAGGCCACGCGTTACACAACAGGTTGTTTTTCATTGAAATAACAACCAGCAAGGTTAATTCACTTATTTATAGGAGCTATTGACCGCAATTCTGCCTTCGTCATAGAATCACAATTGATTCATTCAATTGTCCTTATGATATGACCGATGTTACTTTATAAACAAGTGTTCTGTAGTCATGCTTATGCTTATTGATATAATTAATCAATTTACAACAAAGATTAAATTATTATAATAATACTTTTTATTATAAAAATACTTTTTATTACAATAAGACTTTTTAAAATAAGTATAACCTAATATGAATATTAGATTTTTGTTCTTATAAAAAAAAAACACTTTTAAATCTTAACTAACAGACCTAAATTTAGTATTAAAGTATCAGTGAAGGCATAGATTTTCTGTGCTTGGTAAGAAAAAGATGTTCTCTTAAAAGAAGTAAGTAATCAATACAAGCTTAAATGGATGTATGGACTAGAATTTTCTTTATACATGATGAGGTAAAAAAACAAGTGCTACACTGATGACTGACAGTTCTTTTTATCGAAAAAGTATTTACGTAGTAGGTATGTGTATCATTAACATTGCTTAAAAAATTTAAACAATATTTTGAAAAGAAGTAGCTTTTATTCCATACAAACATTTATGCATAAACACGATACGCTTATTTATTTTTTGCAACATTCCCATTTGTAGAAGCGTCTGGCAAATTAATTTTTATGAGCTTAACCACTTTAAAGTATCATAACATGCATTAGTTTCAAAAATACCTGTATAAAGCCATTTCGGATGATTTCTTGACAAAAACTCGATCGAAAGATAATTATTTATCTTTAGAAGATTAAGATTAAATGAAACCCACTTGACCGGAAACTACAGCGAACACGCCTCCGACGAGTGAATTATCATAACAACGTACGCAGGCCATTGCTATCGCCTTATATTCGAACTACCTCAAGATAAGAGAGCGATACGAGCTACAACACTTCTCTCTGAGAGCTACGTACTATGAATGACGTCACGTCGCCGTCTCCATTGAAAGACTATGCTCAGACACAAGACAGTTTCGCAGTAGGGGCGACGAACCAGCACCCGTCTCGCTCACACGCGATAGAAGAGTATGGAATGTTTGTGGAAAGACTTGTTTTTCAAATTGCGTTGAGTGCAAAATCACCTTATCGGTGAACGCAATTCGCTAATGAATGTGATAAGTTTAATAAAAATAAAAAACATTAATTTTAATTTTTTTTTTTCTTTATTTAGAAGCTTTGTCAAACATGACGATGTCGCTTCATTGGACTAATCTCTAAATACAACAAAAATGTCCACTACAAAAACTGATAACACAAAAGTTTTAATGTCGCCATTTCGAAAATAAAAACATTTCTATTATATTTAACGTTTAATATGATAAAATTAAAACATTTCTAAATGAAACAAAAATAAATTTTTGAAAAAAGATCTGAGATTTCTTGTCATCGCTTTTTATCTGGCTTCGAGGTGAATCCCCGAAATTTCTTGAATCTAGATTGTCCCTTTTAAATACTAGAAAAAGGGACAGTGGATAGAGTGTACTGTACACTCTATCCATTGTAGAGTGTACAGCACAGATGGCTCACTCACACATGGTCCATGGTCCATCCTATCATCTAATATTATGTTTCTTGGGTAGCACATAGGTTAGCCTCGTCCTTAAGTTTTCTTCTTTAAAGTTATAAGCAAATTTGGGTAAGTAGTAATAGAAACTTAAAGTCTTTAACTTATGTCACTCGTCTGTATTTTAATGAGGTCCGAAATTACTTATTTCGTTTATATCACCATGATAATCTTTTACCCCGCGTTCCATTTGATTTAAAAAACCATCAAAACGCTCAAAATGCCTCCTATTTTGAGCGTTTTTATCGTTTTTAACATCACATGGAACGCGGGGTTACTCGTATTAGATTACGGAGGTGACTAAAAATGTAATTTCTACAGCCCCAAAAACACAATTTTAATATACGCTTTTAAATAACACTTTCTGGAATCTGGAGGGAATCCTACAAGCAACTCGATGTTTCCATTCTTTTGTGGAATCTCGTCGACATCACTAGTCACCACCAAGCACCTATCCTTACTTCCACAATAATAGACTGAGAGGCTGGTTAATTCTGAGTTCTCTGGAGTAGATAGGTGATAGATATAGGTACTACTTAGTAGTGAAATTGAATAATTATTGCGCAATATAGTTGAATAAAAATATTGGTATGTCCTCAGCCCGAAGATCTAAAAGTCCACACCATAAACTCTTAAGCCTTTCAGCGTTGTTAAGTATTTTACTCGTTTTCAAGGAGTTTTGGAACCTGCTTATAGTATAAGGCTTATATTTGCAAGTTGTAAAACTTCTCAGCTATAAAATTTCTCAAAACGAACGCCAACGCACTTTTTCCATAACATGGATTCTCGTTCCACCAACTCTCTGGTGCCCAAGATCCAGGTATTTTGCTAATGTATTTTATTACTTCAGTTCAATGTTAATTGCTACCGTTATACATTCTTTAATAAGTTTATCATAATTCTGATGAATTATTTTGGGTGAGCCCCGATAAGCGTATGCGGGAACGGGGAATCCCTGGACTAGAATATAATCAGAGTTCTCACAAGATGCCGCATTATCGCAGATATATAACTGGGATATATTATATGAAACTAAGTAACAATATAGCCAATTCTGGGAATAATAACTGCCTTGGCAAAGTAACTGATTCAAAAATTAGTTTCGCCGTCCAGGGACGCACAATGCATACCTACCTAGGTGTGTTCAGTAGGTTGTCATAGGTCGGCGATCGGTCACCGAAGCCGGTCACACATTTTCGTTGCCCTAGTAGTTATTATGTCAGTAACAGGAGCCATATTTGGGCAGTCCAATGTATGAAAGTTGCTGTTCTATACTGCTTCAAGTTTTGATGCACCAAACATTTCAATACTTCTTTGACACAATGCTGCCCCATGGCTTCTCAAAGCTTTTTAAAACTTCTCAAAGAGACAAATGTACTTTATATGACATAATATAGCCCTTTGCATATAATATGTTTATTGTTTACGAGATGTATCTCTTATCTAGGAACGCATATTTAATATTTATGTAATAAATTGCGTCGAATTTTGGCACACGGCACTCTAAAATTATTGTAGAAATCTATCCTCAAAGACGACTGCAAAACAGTCCGCAGTCGCCGTCCTATCCGTAATTATTATGCATGGCATTCAAATTTTACAACATTTCAACTAATTTTCAACTTTCAACATTCAACTAATTGTATTAAGGAAAAAATTTAATTTTCTATATTTACAGAAGTCTCAAAAATTTGTGCCACAAATCATATCAGTGGAAAATCCAGTAGGTAGGTAATGGGAGCCAAAGATGCGCATAATTCGTATCTTACAGGCTACATGATTGAACCACTATTACATTGGTAGAATTTCCTTCCTACGTCGAAAAAGAAAGTCATCTAAAAAGACCAAGCTGACCTAAGTCTTCTGATTGAAACTATAATAACTCCTTACTAATATGTATTATAAATTGTGAAAATGTATCGGTCTGTCTGATTGTTCAGCGTGAAGAGGCAGAAGTCTCTTCACGCTGAATCTATATATACTTATGTGGAATAGTTTTGCCTCTCAAAGGTGAATAATTTTCCCTGATTTTTTTTCCACATTTTCCAATGTTTCTTCGCTCCTATTGGTCGCAGCGTGATGTTATATTATAGCCTAAACTTTAGGCTATAATATAAAGCCTTCCCAAATAAAAGGTCTATCCAACACAAAAATAATTCGAACCAGTAGTTCCTGAGATTAGCACATTCAAACAAACAAACTCTTCACCTTTATAATATAAACAAAAATATGGACGTAAAGTATGGAGCTACTAATGTACCTACTGTTCCCACCAAATACGCGGATTTTTGCGCAATGGATTTGCGGGCAATTCTTCTATAGCATGTATCAAAATATTTAAGTTCTTTTACTTTTTCCTTCACCTTTAACTGTTTGTCATTAATATTATGTTTCATGATGCAATGATTTAACTTAAATCGTCAGGATGTTAGTCGGATAAAGGCTTATTATAAACATTATTGTCAATAATATAAACAATAAAATATAATTTAAGTAAGACTCTTAGTAGATATAGTATTTGGCTGTTTGTGGTTTGATAAACATAAATCTACGAATAATAAAACCATAAATATTATATTGTGTTACACAAGTTCTACTTATTTAAAGTTTAAACTGGTATGCTGCAGCTATAAATTATTGAGTTTACCATCCAACTCAATGTTTAGCCTATGCCTGTTTAGTAAATTGTTCCATTTTTTTATCAAGATATTTGGTATGTATACCTAGTACTAGGAACATATTTTTACTTTTTAGAGTTTCTTGGTTCTTTCAACTTAAATTATAACTTGATAAGCCATATGACATGTGACAAAAACAGGTTTTGGATTTCAATTTGAAAAAAAATCTTAAGAATAAACTTAACCCCATTTAGCTTTAAAAAGTCATATCAGTCAAAATTCTAGCCACAGTATAATATTATCTTGTTTGTTACAAAGGGCGTCGCCAAGGGGGAGCAAAGAGCCCTGCCCCCCCTAGAGATTCTAAAAAAGTTGCCAAATATAATGCAACCAAAGTCCTAACTCTTTGAGTTGATTTGCTTGAAGTTCAAGCCTTGAACAATCATTCTCCTACGTCGAACCTCAAATGAATTCACCAATTCCACTCTAATTCATAGAGAGAAAAGTAAGAATTGTAGTAGGTAAAGTCAACTTGCCCCCCCCCCCCCCCCCCCCCCTGCGCCATCGGCTGGCGACGCCCTTGTTTGTTACTAACAGTTACATAATAGATTTTATTTTTGTTAATAATTTTTCTGTAACAGCATATAAAAAAATTGTAACTAGTTAGATGCTATAAACAAAACATTGCCATTTTAGTAATAAAAAAAGAAATTGAAGTCATAATAATATCTATCCAGATAAGTAATGTTATGATAATTTTTTACATCATTGCTTTTATCGGAGAAGGTTATCACCACTACATAATCATGCTCATGCTGCATGGTCATGTGACGTTAACCCTAAAATGGGTTCTCAGTTTTCCAAGGTCATCCAAGAGACCTAGCATACCAAATAAATGGCATAAAATGTAGCTCACCGTACAGTATAGTAACAAAATTAATTTGTGTGTAATACAAATATTATTATCACCTGTTTTGATAAGGCAGATATGGAACAACATTGTGTGATTATTTTAAAATTATTATTTTATTATTAATCCTTTGATTGCGGATTCTTGGAAATCTATTGTTTACCCGGTCAAATTTGACCACTTGGGAGTTGATAGGTGAATTACTTTAAGTGAACCCAATTCCATGATTACTATAATTTAATATTACAAGTAAAATAAACTATTGACACTAGTAAATTTTATATCTTTTATGAAACAACATAAAATACTAGTTAAAAGTGGTTTAAAATGGTAAATTTCTATGTTACAACATGTACATTGATAAAGTACGCGCAGGTCAGTTTAAACTAGTCGAAATCGTTACTGAGGAGATAAAACAGACCATCCGATTAAAATTAATATTGGCATCACCTAAAAAACATTTTGTTTTATTGCTTTATTGGTATCTTCATTTTGTTTATTATGATCGGATTTTTTTATTTATAGGTATGCAGGGAATCTAATTCTAAATAAGGATAATCCCTCTAGATAAAATTTTTCACAAACAGCTGTTACAAAGAAAAAGATAAAAGCAATGTTTACTTACCTGTGTTACCTTCTTGCAGTGTTATCTAACACTGCATGACTTGACAATAATTTCTTTTGCGGTAAATATACTAGAGGTCACAACTAAACAAGGTTAAATTAAATTTAAATATACAATGGGGTTATGTTTGTCTGATGGCATATTTTTGCTTGGTTCATATTGAATAAAAAAGTGTGTACGCACGAATAATTCAATAGGGATTCTACGAATATTTTCGCCTAATCTTTTATTATTTTCAGTATAGAGTTAGGATTAAAATCACTTAAAATAAATATTATTGTTTTTTTAACCTTAAATTCATTCAGAATTTGACGTTTTGTGACTTTGACGTTTGTGAATTGTGACATTAAAACTTTTTAAAAACTAAGGGCCCTTATAGACAGTGGTATCACATTCAGTCTAAGTAGTAAGCGGTTTCTTTGATCATTATAGTTTAGGTACGGTAAGTACCGTACCTAAACTAAAACAGTTAAGTAACTGGTAATACAATAATATTTACCAATAATTATTAATTATAAGTATTAGAAATAAAATATTATAAAGTATAAAATTTAAAATAATTAAAGGCTTCCCTTACCTTTTCATTTCACCTTTACCATTTTAATCATCATTATTGTTTAAAAAAGTATTGTTCTGAAATTATTCTTAGAATTTAAATTTGAAAATATTTTTCTCTCCCTATTTCCTACAGTGTTAAGTTTTTCTAATACAAAAAATAAATTATTCAAACAGAAAATGAATGTTGTTCAACGAGAACGAGTTATCAAAACCAGCTTGAAAAATAAATTTAAATTAATTCACAAGGATAATACCAAGGGTAATAAATTAAGTATATATTACTATGATTAGGTACTAGTTAGTAGTTAACACACAGAAATTAGGTACTTACAGTAAGTAAGTACCTACCTACCTGGAGTCTGAACCAAGTAAAATACCTATGTGTTATTAAGTATGTAGTACTACTTTTCAGGAGTTCGGAGTACCTCAGTACTGTCAATGAAACCTGGTAACGTTTATAATGCATTTCGGTCAATGAACAAGGGCCCCAGATATGCTTTTAGCGCCGAAAGATCTAGTTCGAAATCACGAAAATCGTCTATGGGACCACCATCCGGACCTCCTCCGGTTAAGCGCAAGTAACATCTTGTCTTAGAAAAATATTATTTTACTATTAATATTATAATATTACTCTAAAGAAGTCCAATAAAAATCTAAAAGAGTAATGGTAAGTACTTATATCTAATGCTATTAGTACTGACATACGGTTTTGTTCGATATTTTGCGGTCCACACGGTGGTTATTGCTCGATTTGGAGTAAAACTATCGAGTAAAACCGTATGTCAGTACTTAGCTTAAGAGTTTATCTTTTCAATGGCGTTGTATTGATTGGTCAGCCAGACAAAAGTGCTTGCGAATACATAAACAGCCAAAAATATCAAAAACTGTACATCTAGTAGATGGATAACTGCTATGGAACGGCTAATTATTTACACCTACTAATATTTTACTTCTTTTGTTTATTGTCAATAGAACATTGAACAACTCAAGCTCAAGACAAGACTCATCGTGGAGCGGCGCAAGACCTAAAATATTGGCGAACGATTCAGACATCGTGGATGGTTTTAGCACGCCGAAGAACAGGCCAACCGCTTTACGATACATTAGCAGCAGCAGTCGAGGTAATGCAGCCATTGTATAGGTATTATAGTCTGCCATAAAAGTGAAGAAATTAAAAAGTGGCAACATCGTAGTGTCATACCCATAGATAAAGTAATATAGTATAGATGTAACCTTATGCCTCCTCTACATATCGGCGGATGCGTCGGGAGATGCATCCGCAACCATATATCTGCGGATAAATTGCGATCCGTCCACACATCTGTGAGTTAATCAGTCTGTGCTCAATCGTGAAAGACGTAACTCGTGCCGCAAAAAATGGATATAGAGACAGTAGCGGCTGCTTCTATATACTTAATTAGCACCTATAATAATTATTACCTAAGAGTGCACCGCAGTAGAGTTATAAAAAAAATGGAGCAAAAGAAGGTGGTGGATGCTGTCTATACACAAAAACAGAACAAAGTAATTGAAAATATATTCGAAATAAATATTTTGGCAATATTAACTTATATATACGAGTATATACCTAATAATAACATTTATTTAATTTAGATTAGAAGGTTTCCCCATTTGTCATGTTAGCCATTTCGACGACAAACACACACGTCCACTCCCACTAAATTTCCGTCGAATACTGATCCACAGATTACTAGTATATATTTGTTACTGATCCATCGGCAGACGTGTGGACGGGCGCCTTGCGTTCGCGCTCGCATCCCTTTGATCCGTGTCGAAAAACCGACACCAAACGGATGTGTGGCAGATGCGTCGGCCGACGTCAAATACCTACCACAGACAATCAAAAACCGCCGTCTACACATCGGCGGACGCATCCGCAGATACAATCTGCCAACGCGTCCGCCGATATGTAGAGGAGGCATTAGCCCGTCATCGCGTGGCCATTTTGTGCTTATTTTCATACAAATAGTGTGCGTCTATTTTCTTGGATATTTCTATTTGTCGATCATTTCGAAGCACATTTTAATACAGAAAAGAAAGTAATTTAGTTCATGATAACGATAAACTATAGTTCAAGTAATGAGAATCCGTAAACACACATAAAAAGCTATGCAATTTTTGAAGACAAATTATTGATTGATGTGACATTTTGAGCACTAATGCCTTATATAGCACGAATAAGGTATTATTAAACTTATAAATTATCTTTTTAGCTTACAAAAATACCAATTGAAAAGCCCAAAAAACGTTGTTGAAAACTTACGTATTTAATGTTAAATCCACGTGTTTGAGGCATTCTTTGGCCATTCTTATGGTTTATTATGTAGCGGAACCACAAAACTCAACAATATCTAGCATAAAATGTTCACTAAAAACCTTTGTTAACACTTTTATTAGATGAAATATGCAGACCGACTCCTTTGTTATGTCCGAGTAAGTAGGACATAACATTACACGCTTTTGACGCTTATACGCCGATATAAGGCTCTCTCCTAGTGTATATTATTATCTCAATGGTCATCCCTTTTTTCTTAGATTGATTTTAATGTTGCCATTTTTTAATTTCTTCACTTTTTTGCCAGACTATAAACTATAGTCCCGTCGCAGAGCACGTAGAAAGGCGTACATTGACCTATCGCTACTTGTCTCCTTCGCACAGGAATGAGGAACTTATGGCAAAGGTATGGAAAAGAGACAGCAATATTAATATGTTAGAATGAATGATAAAGACAAGTAGTGGTGGGTCTATGGTCAATTTTCATCGATTCAGCGACCAGAGTCTATAAGTATATATAATCTACCATTAGGTACCTAAAAACATTTTAGGCCAACCTCTCCTAAAATTGACCAATTAAAACGTATCTCGTACTTTCAAACCAATATTGCTAGCCAATGGCATTTCGTTATGTTTTTAAATTCAAGATAACATTTCAACCTTAATTTTTAGGTAAATAAAAAGTTCGCTCATAAAGGCAATACCTACTTGTCTAAGGCCCTAAACACACACACGAATTGTAAAGGAATTATTCAGACAGGGACAAAGAATAAAGTGTAGCAGTGTTGTAACCTTAGCTCCGACACGAAAAGGGTTTCTTTCAAAGATATAAAAGACAAAGTGACAGATCAGTAACGTACATCTGTCTCTCACATCTGTCGGTGTTTCTACTCTTTCGCATTTTACTATGGCCACGGTAAGACGGGCGTAAAACTGCTAGGTATAGATACTTATTTTACCTTATAGCGCATAATGTTCTTATGCCTTTCGTCACTCAAATATTGCTCCTCCCACTCTTTCGATCTCTCTATCTCTCTCTGAGCATCGTACAATTAGTCACCCTGCGATAGCAACACCGCGAAACCGCGATAAGACCGGCCCTTCGCCATTGAGGTGTTAAATGTTATGAAACGTGACAGATAGCAGTTTATTATATTGTAATTTATAATGGCTTGCATGACTTTCTTTGATAACGGAGGTTCGCACACACAATGCCGGGCCGCATCGTGCTGGGTGGAGCATGTGGTCATTTTGAGAGCACTGCAGTCTGCACCTGCAGGGCCCGATCTAGCAATTCAGCCGCTCCGGGCAAAGATCATCTTCGCCACCCTTTACGTACAAAAAACCATAACAAGTCATAAGCTAGTTTTTTTGGGGGAAAAGCCTCCCTTTTTTTCGCCTTATTTGTTATGTGGCGGTAGTCGGTACCCACAATTCGCCTAACAATCCTACATCGCGCTATCGAAGTTTCGGAGAACGGCAAGATATATACAACGTCTGAAATGACGTCAGCGGGCTTCGGCCTGACCGAGCAAAGCCGAAAAGGAAGATCTTCCGACCGAGAGAGATAGCATATCTCTCTCGGTCGGAAGATCTTCCTTTTCGGCCGCTACCAACAACGTTAAATTGGTGACCACCTACAAGAACACGCATCCTTCATCATGGACATCAATCATCATCAACACTCCCCGCCCCTCCGCACATCGTCAGCTGACATCAAGCATAACCGGGTTGCCTCGACCATAAGCCGCGTTGGGCGTCCGCGCCGGTCGCACCCGTGTCTGGCTTGAACGGGGCAGCCATAGGCTACAACGACCAGTCAGCAAGCAGAGCACGGGGTCCCTCTCCTGGTCATTGCACGCGTAGCTTCGGCCCACACCTGACAACACAAGCGCATCGAAGAATACCACAGGTCTTCGGGGGGGAGTGATGTGGCGGTCCCCACAATTCGCCTAAGCAATCCTGTAGGATTGTTTAGGCGAATTAGGCGCGATGTATCGCGCTATCGCAGTTTCGGAGAACGGCAAGATATATATGTCGCAGTCATCTGGTTCAATCTGCGATTCGATTAAATGACTAGCGCATTCATTGAATGACACTATTCAATTGAATGACTCGGCCCAACGTCGATTGAACGATCGTCCCTCAACGTTCAACTAGTTAGCGATTTGTAGCATAGCGTTTTGAAGAAAGCGGACATGAAATCAGTCAGGTAATTGAACGTATTTCATTTTCTTCCGACTGCGGAGCTACTAGTCATTAAAACAAATATGGCGTCAAACAGCTCGCACAGCTGATAGCACTGTGTTGATATTTTATCGATTACATTTACATTAAAGTGCTTTATTTGTGACTAGCGACCCGACCCGGCGTCGCACGGGTATAAAATATATAGCCCCTGAAAAAATTATTTAAATCGATAGCCTATGATTCTTCACGTGGTTTACTTAATCTTATCTGTGCCAAACAACATAAAAATTTCTCCAGTAGTTCGCGAGATAAGTCCTTTCAAATAATTTCCCCCATTTTTTTCACATTCTCCTATTAGTCTTAGCGTGATAAAATATAGCCTGTAGCTTTCCTCAATAATTGGGCTATAACACTGAAAGAATTTTTCAAATTGGACCAGTAGTCCCTGAGATAAGCGCGTTCTAGTTAGCCCTTTCAAATAATTTTTTCCCGTTTTTTCCACATGTTCTTCTAATTCTTCGCTCCTATTAGTTTTAGCGTGATTAAATATAGCCTATAACCTTCCTCGATAAATGGGCTATCTAACACTGAAAGAATCATCAAAATCCGTTGCGTAGTTTTAAAGATTAAAGGGAACAAAGGGACATGAGGGAACGTCTTAGGGATGTTCCTACTATTCCTGCTCAAATTCCAAAGATAAAATATAATGTTCCAATATCTTTATGATTTGTAGAAAAAAGTCGAGTCGAGTCGAAGAACGGAAGGCGACTTTGTTTTATAATAAGTATAGAATAAGTGATAACTAATAAAATAATATGAAAGCGTGGATTTACCTTTAACTACCCCGTCAACGGCTACTTGAAAAAAAAATAGCATCCCATTTAACGACTTCGCTATATGACTTTTAGTCAAGACACGTTAAACGTTACAGTCAACGTCTTGACGAGTTGTCCTTTAGTCATTCAATTGAATGGTGTCATTCATTGAATGCGCTAGCCATTCGATCGAATCGCAGATTAAACCAGATGACTGCGACATATACAACGTCTGAAATGACGTCAGCGGGCTTCGGCCTGACCGAGCATGCTATCTCTCTCGGTCGGAAGATCTTCCTTTTCGGCCGCCACCAACAACGTTATTAGTTAAATAAAATACCTACTTGAATATTTCCTATACAACCTGAAGTAGATAGGAGTGTAAAATTCTCAAACTTGAGTGATGGACCGTGGGTGGCTAATGCAGGCTAGGTTGGAAGATACGATTAAGTTTTTGCCGCTCTGGGCAATTTTGGCGCCTCTCATTTTTTTCGCTCTGGGCCAACACCCAGCAAAACCCCAGCATTCCAATTATTATGCATGAGAACACTTTGGTATTTTGTGCCACTAATTGGCATTACCAAATGCATTTGAAATACAGGAAATATTCAGGCGATTTGAGCAGAATTTTGCGCTCCCCTCGATACATTGCGACACTACATTGTGTGGGCGTACTTTAATGAAACAATATACAACACATAACAATACACGTGACTGTATCAGAGTAGACAGAATTATATAGAGTATGCCGACTTAGAACTGATGTTGAAATTTTTAAATTTGACGTATTATGACGAAAGTCGTCGCTAGGGTTGTTGACTTGTTACATACGAATTTAAAACTATGACATATTCGCTGGACGTGCTCCTCTTTGGTCGTATTGTTGTTTGTGTTTTGGCACATGCGATTAAAATTGTCAGAATCCAATTTTGAAATCTTTATTTTAAATATTTAAAAATAAATTATATCAGCCAGCGCGAGGCACATTCCGTTCATAATCCTAGTGAAACCCGACGAATTTGACAGATATTGAAACCTGTCCGTTTCTTTGCAGTCGAACTACTGGTAGTTATGTCTATTGTGACTGTATCGATAAAAGAATACCTAAAATCGTGTTTTACTTAACGGAGTCTTTTGACTTTAGCACACAAGTACACAACGTTGTTCTTAACCGGTTCTTCTGCCGGCTAAGAGCGTTTTCATATTACGCGGTACGATATCAGATATCGCACCGATAAACTACTTAGGCATACGAGATACTAGATAGACATAATCTAAAATATAAAATTCTTGTGTCACATGTGTTTGTGCGCGAACTCCTCCAAAACGGCTCAACAGATTTTAATGAAATTTTGTATGTACATATTCGTTAGGCCTGAAAATAGGTTTTTATCTACTGTTTGTATTGACACTACAAATAATTTATACAGCAAAACAACATTTGCCGGGGCAGCTAGTAAATCTATAATAACAAGGTAACGTCTAACGAGACTGGGTACAAACAGAATTTCATACAATTTTTGACCTTTTAAATGACGACGTTTTGTAGGTACCTCGGTTCGCCGTTTGGACTTTAACAAACTTTTTTACAGGTGGCCATAGCAATTCACGATCTCTACGGTCTACCAGCACCTCGGTCATAGAACCAAGCGTTATATTAGGTACCTAAATATTTTTCATTCTTACTATTCTTGTATGCCAAGGCCAAGAGTCTGTTTTCTCCAAAAAATTCCTAATGCATGGTTTTCAAATACGGCTATGTGACCTTAAGCAACATGCTTTTGTATTAATATAATATTACATATAGTACATTTCTGATTAGTGATAATGATAATTTTCATACAGTTTCTAAGCCTCTAAGGTGGTCCGATTATTATAATACTCGCCTCTTATGATTGGTGTGATTGGAATAGAAATTGGAGTTATGAGAATATGACTCCTCAAGCCTGAACTTCACTATGTGTAAATTGACTCTTATTGGAATTTCGACAACATTCATACCAAACGTGCGCCGATTTTTCGGATCTGACTCAAAAGAAAAATGCAGATCATTACGCTGGTTTGGTCACTAAGATGGTGCATACCAAACTATCATGGCCAATTGTAGTTGTACGGGCTTCAGGATGGGAATGCGCACTCTGGACTCTAACCCATCGATGGTTCTTATTATTCTCCTCATCATTCCCAGCCATATCAGAAGGTCGTGGCATGGCTCGGGGCGAGATAGGCATGGCAGCGGTGGACCTGCGTCACCCACACCTCGTGTTATGCCAGTTCAGTGACACCCTGCTCTACACGCACACTCTCACCAAGATCAACCTGTTCCATCCTGTTGAGGTAGGTATAGACCTACTTCTACACCCTCAGTTTAAATAGAAGTCTTTGTACCTACTACACACATAGGTGTGGGATTAAAAAAGGGTGATAGTTTTAATTTCTTTGTGAAATGGTAAAGTTTGTTTGGTTAAAGTTGGGGTCATGGGGGTCATGACCCCCCCTGGGCTGGGTCCAGATCCTAGGTGAACAACTAAGTAAAATTGTTAAACATACTGATTTTATCTAATCTTTATCTAAATATATAAAACTCAAAGGTGACTGACTGACTCACCTTTGAGTTTTCCTATCAACGCACAGCCCAAACCACTGGACGGATCGGGCTGAAATTTGGCATGCAGGTAGTTGTTATGACGTAGGCATCCGCTAAGAAACGATTTTGGTCAATTCTACCCCCAAGGGGTTAAAATAGGGAATGAAAGTTTGTATATAATAATACTTCTTAACGCGAGCGAAGCCGCGGGCAATAGCTCGTATATTATAAGTTCTTGTGTCTTGACCACGACTATGTGACCCCCCCTGGCGCCAAAGCTGGATCCGCCCTTGAGTTCTTGTACCAGTGGTCTTATCGCAATAATAATTTATAAGTCACAATATTAGTATTTTATTTCCGTCTACCTATCCAGCAGACATAATGTGACTTATCAGTTTACTATTATGGGAAAGAACCTGGGTTAGGAGTCGGGAAAATACCTCATAGGGTCAAAGTACTAATATTATTATCACCTACGGTCTCGATCGGTCGGAGATTGCATGTAATGACTAATGACATAGTTAATAATTATTATAACTTCTCACTTCTGCAATACTTACACTCACTTTTATAGTCCGTGCAATCCACGAAGACGCGCCCCACTATTCCTCCTAATCGTTTATAGTATATGCGTGCAAGGTTTCGCCAATGTTTGAGTGTTATCGATAAACACTAATAATACCTATGAGTGCACGCCGCACGCGCACACTACAATAAATTATACCAATTTAGAAAAAGCGTCACGGTCAAAGGGAAAGATGCTCACCCAAAAATTGGTGGGGCGCGTCTTCGTGGATTGCACGGACTATAAGTGCTATAAGGCTCGTGTGATCTCGTGGCCAAACCGCTCGTTTGCTAGCACGTAAATAAATCGAGCCTTACATGTCGCCATCGAAATCACGTCTAATCTAGACCCACCTTAAATAGTCTTATGGCCTGTTTCACCACTTTCTGATAAAGTGCCGAATAGGCTATTCACAAGTTTTTTGACAGATTCTCCTTACTTGATCTGTCAAGTTATGTGGTGGATAGCCTATTCGTCACTTATCAGCAAGTGGTGAAACAGGCCCTTAATCTACACCCAGATAATAGTCCCTCACACTTTCTGCGAGGGCGTCCAACCTAACCAGCTGTACAAGCTGATCAAAGAACAGTTCCCTCATATCACACTGACCGCGGTACAGAGGAGACACTTCAACGACACAGCTGGTCGACTAAACATACAGAGTTTATGTATACCGCAATACAGCGCGGTGTACCATCAGGTTATACACAAGTTAGTACTTCTGAATTCTGTTTATTTAGGGTGTGTTTCCACTGAAGCGAAGCGGAGCTTAGCGGTGCCCGAATTGACCAATCGTGCTATTCCAGCGGAATGACAGCGAAGCGGAGCGAAGATTTCGAGCATGGTCAATTCGGCACCGCTAAGCTCCGCTCCGCGTCAGTGGAAACACGGCCTTACTCTAAGTACAGGTAACTCTTCCTTTGTATTATTATGCCCGCTGTACACTCTCGCCGAGAGCTCTCGGGCGAGAGTCTCGTGCGAGAGCCCCTTGCCCGAGTGCGATCATGTACATTCTCGCTTAGTTCAATCGCAGTTAAGAACTCAGAGAAGATGGACGAAAACGACCATTCACCATTCACCATGCATCGAAAGATATCATTGTAATCCAAAGATTTATTCATATTTAATTTTATTTCTCACAGATAATGACTAATAATGACGTTTATTATTGTTATTTTTCTGTTCTACACTGTCCAACGGCGGGACTAGTACTGAAAGACGCGAGAGTGTACAGTAGTGCGCTCGTTTTCCTCGAAACCCTTTGTCTCGGGCGCAAAATACCGACAACGGACCGAGAGGGTCCGAGACAGGCGAGACGAGGCGAGCGCACCCATTTACACTCTCGCACTCGGGCCGCCTCGCTGTGTCTCGGCGAGAGTGTACAGCCGGCTTTACAATTATGCGAAAGTGAGTTTGTTTGTCTATCCGTTACCTCTTGACGTTTGAATGGCGAACCGATTTAAATGAAATTTGTTATGGAGATACTTTGAGAGACATGGGAGAGAACATGGGTAGATTTTTTTGCAGAAAATGTACGGGATTCGCGCGATTAAAGAATTTCTATGAAATGGAGTTGTGGGCGTCA
The DNA here is from genome assembly GCA_963422495.1 of Polyommatus iphigenia. Lineage (NCBI taxonomy): Eukaryota > Metazoa > Arthropoda > Insecta > Lepidoptera > Lycaenidae > Polyommatus > Polyommatus iphigenia. The sequence continues at coordinate 322,948 of OY730184.1, read as the reverse complement.
TCTAACTCTACCATGTAGTTTTTTGATAAGACCGATTTAGCCTGTTTTTTGAACACCTAAGTATAACCGTACATTTTACATCCATTAACCCATCAAGCCCCGTAGGAGCACCTGTGATCGCGACAACAATAGAATACAATAGCATTTCCGAGAATCCCCGATCGAAGGATTAAAATAAGCACAATTTCCTAGGTTCTACGCTCTAACGGCAGCAGCGGCGGTACTGAAATACGTAGAGTATATTCAGTGCGTTGTGTTTGCCCGAGAATCATTGAAAATAGAATACTATTCCTCTGAAAATACCATGACTATCGGTATGTTGACTGAATTTTTTTTAAGGTATTAAGTAATTAATGCATCCTATATCCTTCTTTGTGGTCTGCTTTAGAATATTATAGCAGTGCCAAATTACATCGGTCCAGCTTTAATGCAGGATGCCGTAAGTCGTACGTCTCTCGTGACCGTAAGAAATAGTACGAAGAAAATGAATACACACATATATCATTAATCGTAAAATGTTTTGCAGTATTGAATTTCTACGAATCAATTGTTATAATGTATCATAAACTTATGACACCTACATTAGAAGTTAGAACTTAGACATAGCTCAATAAAATCCCACTATGCAATTCTGAAACATCAAGTTAATTTTCAACCATACGAATCATGAGCTTTTTGTTCCCCACTGGGTTAACCCAGTGGCGACCTTACCCATTGTGAGGCCTGGGTGGAAGGACTTTGCGAGGCCCTGGGCTGCAGGTCTTTGCGAGGCCCTTTGTCTCACGAAAAAATATCTTGCGAGATCCCTGCAAGAGCAAGGCCCCGGGCGATTGCCGTGTTCGCCACCCCCTAGGGCCGCCACTGTCTTAACCTATGGCCAGCTTATCAAATACCTCTGGAAGACATATTTTGATAAGCTGGTCTTATCAAAATGTCTTCCAGGCTTGGCTGGCTCTGCAAGACTTTTTTATTATACTTGTAACATTTTACATCCCCCTAGATGTAGGAACAGCAACCCAACTAGAACTAGTGCAGCCCCTGATAGCATCAGCGGGTCATACCTGCTGTCTTCTGGGGGTGTTAGGCCCAACGTACACTATAGGAGGCATACGAGCGCTCCGTGCGGCGATACTACAACCATCCTGCAAGAAAGAGCTCATAGAAGCTAGGCTAGACGCTGTGCAGGAGTTGATAGATAATGATACGGGATTGATCGTTGATTTGCAGGTTATTAATTATATTGGTGTAATGACTTGATGGCTAAAATTTTAAAGGTGGGATCATAATAAATATTATGTATTATACCTACTTAGGTATTGTCAGATGCCGAAGCAATGAACTTTGTAAGTTTGTAGTATGCTTCAGAATTTGAAATAGATTTTCTTAGACTGTCGAAGATGTGCTATTAATATCATCTTTTGTGGCCTAAAAGACTCTTTCTGTTTGCCTAAAGAAAGATAACGATGTAATTGATCTGGACTATCCAAGTCAATTACATCGTATTCTTCTTTTTTTCATTTCTACCTTAGTAAATTTTGACTCGCTCTGCCAGTGCCACGTCGTCTATTCTTTTGTAGAAAGAAACCTTTTCAATGATAACTGTAATGATATTCGTAAAATATCAAACCTTATAGGATGTATTAAGAAAACTAACGGATATAGACAAAATTCTTCTCCTCTGTATTGAGACTCCACATCAGAACGCCGATAAGTACGGCGAAGCGCAGCTACATCAAACTCTTCTATTGAAGACCACTATGGAGTTGGTACCTAAACTCCTGGATGCTTTGAAAACTGTTGAAAGTGGGAAGCTGAGGAAAATAAAAATGGTAAGGACTTCTTCCAAAATCGTCAAACATTAAGTGACGAATAGCTTTTCCTGGGTGTACTCTTGTCCTTGTTTATTTCATACACATAGTTACATACATAAAAGTTCTCATAACCAATAACTACCCATTGGGCACATGAGAAACATGCCCAAAATATCACGAAGGTACTGAAAATAGCTAAAGAAATCATTGAATTAAATATTCTCGCGTTAGGCCTAACTTTATTTTTTCTGCACCTTGATTTATATGATAAATATAAGACTTGCTTATTCTACTATTTATCTTAAAAAAACCAAGTAATTTTTATTCCATTAAAAGGACTTAGAAAACCCCCACTACAAAGAAATAGTAGACAGAATTCGAAACGTAATACAAGAAGACGCGCATCCAGAAAAAGGCACCATGGGAAGTCTTCAACGCTGCTTCGCTATAAAGCCCGAAATAAACGGCCTTCTAGATGTTGCTAGAAGAACATATTCCGAGCTGATAGATGATATACAGAAGATCGTGGAGCAGTTGAGTGAGACATACGATCTACCGCTCCGACTGAACCAAAACGTTATGAAAGGTTTCCATATTATATTGCCGGTTGCGCCTAAAATACGACGCCATTTTAATGTTGAAGATCTACCACCCATTTTCATACAGGTATATTAAAAAAGTTCTCCTAATCATCTCTGATGCTAAGTACTCACATACGATTTTGCTCGATTGAGCAATAACGTCAAGCAAAACCCGCGGCTCGAACTTTCGTCCGCATTCAGCATTGCTCGATAGTTTTACTCTAAAATTCAGATCTAAATCGATACATTTAATTCCAACAAGCTGGCTCGATGCGAGCCTTCAAGCTCTGTCAGTTTTGCGGTCCACACAGTATAATTATTACCTGATTTGGAGTAAAACTATCGAGCAAAACCGTATGGCAACCCAGTTATCTGATAGTTATTAGTTTCGATCCATCGCAAGTAAACTGGAACAAATTAGCGTTGCTTTCAGCTTAGGTATAGTTAATTTGCGACGGATTGAAATGATATTTTAGTTTAAGCACTGACTTTCTTTGAAGAATAGGATTTTTCAGGTACTTTTCACTGGAGCAAGTGTGACAATGACGACGGAAGAACTGGTAGTGCTAGATCACCAGGCAAAAGAGTCTCTCAACGAAATACAGAAAATGAGTAACATGTAGGTATTTCTTAAATATTATACTGGTTGTTTATCAAACTGGAAACGTACACGTATCAAACTGGAAAAGGAAAGTTAGAGCCTAGGGGGTTGAAAACGAGTAGCTGAAACTTTGTTAGCTTTTAAGTGTGAACTCATGTTACGATGGGGCAGGCATGCCATGTATAGCAAAAGCCCTTTATTTTAATAAAGATATAAAAAGTGTAAACTCAAAAACTGTAACGTTTTTTTTTCGATTTATCTGCTATTAGAATCATCGAAGTGCTCCTCAAAGAACTACGGCCTTTTATGCCAAGCCTCTACAAGCTCTGTGAAGATGTTGCAGAGTTGGACATTCTGTTGGCGTTGGCACAAGTTAGTTTGTTACATTTATATTATGTGCTCGTATTGTGAGGTAGAGATAACTACGATAACATGGCGCGCCCCTCCAAATTACTGTTTCAATGTGTGTAGTCACGTCCTTATGAAAGAGTTTGTATGTAGTAAGTATATTCAACCAATCAAACAGTACTCGTAATATTTCACATGTCACTTATTACCAAGATTTGTTGGTCAACTAATCATAACTAGCCGACCGCGCAAGACAACGCACATCAAACGTTTTGACAGCGCATTTCAAACGTTTTGAATTTTGGAGGGGCGCGCTGTTATCGTAGCTGTTAATCTCTACACTTTAGCGGGAATACACAAATTTAATAGTACATAACATTCATTTAATGAAGATATACAGTGTGTAACAAAAATAAGTGATAATACTTTAGGGTGTGTACGTGTTCCTTGTAGATACTTCACTGTGAAAGTAGCAGCGCTGAAAGACGAAATTTTTTTTTCACTTTTGTATGGGCAAGGGCCCGAGCGTCACGAGTTTCCCCATACAAAAGTGAAAAAAAAATTGGTCTTTCAGCGCTGCTATTTTCACAGTAAACTCTCCACGAGGAACATGTACACACCCTAAAGTATTATCACTTATTTTTGGTACACCTTGTATAGACAAACTATATATTATTTTCTGTCAAACTTTACATAACATTAAACTCAAGTATTTGATGTCTGAGTGCATGAGAGTTCACAGCACAGAAAATCCTATTATTGGCATTCTAAGTATTTTCAAACAAATAGGATGACTGCCAACGATTGTGTAGTTTTCCCTATTTGGAAAAATGTTGGGGAAAAAACGCTTAGTTGAGATTACCAATTGAATGTTTTGAACATCTAAGATAATTAAAGTATAATTTATTTGTAAATGCGTATTAGTATAGTGCCGAGTGCTACAGTAAGTATTGCGCTGATAATCCCAATTAAGTTAGGTGATTAACGAAATTGTATTCATGCAACTAGGAGTTTGTATATAGGTATTAATACTGGGTTACATTAATGTAAAACTTTCTCCCAAGGAAGATCGAAGTTATACCGATCCATTATCCATAGATGGATAGATCCATATTTATACTCCTCAAGCTTATTACGTCTTAGAACTCTAGGCTGCAAAGGCATTTAGAGGTTGTAGCACTCCAAATAAACAATTCCTTCGGGTACAAATTACAATCTTGTGAAAAATTGCAATCCATTTAAAGCACATATTACACGTACGTCAAACATAACTCCTTTGAACTCAGTTAGATAAAACACTTTACTTCATTTCACAAGGCCAGTTCAGCCGGCTCATACATCCGGCCGGAGTTCAGCGACTACATGGAGGTGCGGAACAGCGTGCACCCACTGCTCGACTACAACAGCCAAGTGCTGCCAGTGCCTAACGATATCGTGAGTGAAACACTTTACTCCATTGCACAAGGCCAGTTCAGCCGGCTCATACATCCCCGGAGTTCAACGACTACATGGAGGTGCGGAACAGCGTGCACCCACTGCTCGACTACAACAGCCAAGTGCTGCCAGTGCCTAACGATATCGTGAGTGAAACACTTTACTCCATTGCACAAGGCCAGTTCAGCCGGCTCATACAACCCCGGAGTTCAGCGACTACATGGAGGTGCGGAACAGCGTGCACCCACTGCTCGACTACAACAGCCAAATGCTGCCAGTGCCTAACGATATCGTGAGTGAAACACTTTACTCCATTGCACAAGGCCAGTTCAGCCGGCTCATACAACCCCGGAGTTCAGCGACTACATGGAGGTGCGGAACAGCGTGTACCCACTGCTCGACTACAACAGCCAAGTGCTGCCAGTGCCTAACGATATCGTGAGTGAAACACTTTACTCCATTGCACAAGGCCAGTTCAGCCGGCTCATACAACCCCGGAGTTCAGCGACTACATGGAGGTGCGGAACAGCGTGCACCCACTGCTCGACTACAACAGCCAAATGCTGCCAGTGCCTAACGATATCGTGAGTGAAACACTTTACTCCATTGCACAAGGCCAGTTCAGCCGGCTCATACAACCCCAGAGTTCAGCGACTACATGGAGGTGCGGAACAGCGTGCACCCACTGCTCGACTACAACAGCCAAGTGCTGCCAGTGCCTAACGATATCGTGAGTGAAACACTTTACTCCATTGCACAAGGCCAGTTCAGCCGGCTCATACATCCCCGGAGTTCAGCGATTACATGTAGGTGCGGAACAGCGTGCACCCGCTGCTGGACTATAATAGCCAGATGCTACCAGTGCCTAATGATATCGTGAGTAGGAATTATTTATTGAGTCATTGTGCAATTAGCGCGTAATGTGGACCCCCATGGGCGTAGCGAGGTACTGGAAGGCAGCTGCCCGATCGGTCGCTAAAATGCTCTAACTAACTGCTAACCTAACCCCCCCCCCCCCTCCCTCCTTCTACGCCCATGTGGACCCCTACAGTTAGCGCAACCAACGAATTTACACTATAAAGTCTAGTCAATATAGAATCACTCTATCTACCCTCTGCGGTGAAAAATAGTAAGTAGACTCTTGTCGACTGTACAGTGTTTATTTTAAATATATTTGTTTAATTTTTATTCGTCTTTACAGTTTCTACTGTAGACAATCGTACTTAATGATAATATTATCAAGCGTTGAGCATTAGGGCCATACATCACCGGGGCGCCATAGCGACGTGGCTAGCGATGACGCCAACTAAATAGTTCTATTGAGATGTATGAGGGGTAACTCACCTAGCGACCGACTGGCGACGTTGCCAAGTTGCCTGCATAGCCAGAGTCGACCGCTCCGCATGCGGCGACTGGCGATGTTGCCAGTTGTTTGCACGTCTTTGCATGCTCTGTCACTCAATCAGCCGCTGATTTTAGTGATATCCTCAGATAATTCAATATTTTTCAGGGTATTTTCTTAAATCTTCATAGAATTTAAGAAAAACACCGCTTTGCGGCGACGTAGAGACACCAGATGTAGCCATGGTAATGTCGCTGGCCACGTCGCCATGGCATCCCGGTGAGGTATGGACCTTAGCTGGGCCTCACTACACGGAAGGTTCACACATGAGACGAAAGCCTCAAAAGCGTAACCGAAGCGCTTAATAAGAATCTAAAGGGGGTAACAGACATGCGAGTAAGTACGCGGACTAATGGCTCGATGATCTTAATCGCCTGTGTGTTAGCAAAGAGCCGCGAGCCGCGCGCCACGAGCCGCGAACCTGTATCACCGACGCGAGCCGAGTAAATTCGTGAACTTAAAACCCGCGTACTTTAAGTTCGTACGTCCTTTACTATTTTGGGGTGAATATGAGTTTTATCTATACGTGACGCCAAAAATTTTTTTACTTTCCATTTTTAGTTTGCAAGTTCAGAATACAACTTTACAATAATAACTGGACCTAACATGGGAGGTAAAAGTATTTATATCAAGCAAGTAGCAATACAACATATAATGGCACAAGTAAGTTCATATTGCTATAGTTCATAATATTTACCACTACTCAATACCAAACATAACTTATAATAATTAATATGATTTATGAGTTACTTATAACACACCAACAGGGAAATACATTTGACACAATCTTAATGTGGAAAACATAAATAAATATTAATTTTAATAATACTTATAAAACTGAACAAAAATAGAAGAAAGTATTACCAGTACTAAAAGAGCAAGAAATAGAAAATTCGTAGCGTAGGCGTAGTCGTAGGCGTCTACGATTTTACGTAGACGCGACGTAGCAATAGGCCTGTAGTAAAACGTAGCTAGTCTACGACAAGCTATAGATATACAGAATAGAGCAACAATCTCGAGCTGTCAAACGAAACCGAAATCGATTTACATCTGTGTGTAAAATATGTGTACGTATACACTTACACAAGCATCAGCTTTCTATGAGATTAAATTGTCAACGTGCCGGTAAGTGCCGACTGGACGTCATAAAAAGAGTTCTGTTGTCATGTATCACACGTCTCTTTTTACCACACAGTGTTACTGATAGTGACATCTCGCTTGCTCAGGCCTTTGCTTCTCTATTCCGCTAGGTATAATAACTTTATGGTTTTAACCGACTTCCAAAAGGAGAAATTTATTTTTCTGAAATGTATAGGGCTACTATCGCAGTAGTATAATAATTTTATTTTTTCTTAGAAGAATTTTTGAAGTTTTGAAAACTTTACCTTCTTACAGCTAGGATGTTTCGTCCCGGCTACGAACGCGGTGTTTCGTCTCTGCGACAGAATATTCTCGAGGATCGGTTTCAATGACAGCGTCGAGTTTAACGCCTCTACTTATGTCATAGAGGTATGTTTGAACAATATGTTAAAGTATTGCACCCAAAGTATTAAAAGTGAAGAAAATCTTCCACGTAAAGATTTAGCAAAGTCTGACTATCTGCTGTGTCTTGAGACTTCGTCGATATCTGATGTTTAATTATTTTTAATCTTCATATTTAATAATATTCTTTAAAAAAAGTTTAGTGTTCCCTACCCAAAGCGTTGAAAACAGTAACGTAATATATTATGGTACGTCGCTCTCTGTCTGTATGTCTGTCTCCATTATATTTTACAGATGAAAGAAATGCAGCACATACTAAAAGGTCTTACGTCGTCCAGTCTTGTTATAATAGACGAACTGTGTAGGTGAGTTGTTGAAAATAACGTTAACGGCCGCTGGATGCACTAATTTTAACGGAGTTTAGATGAAAACATGAAATTAAAATTAAGTAATTATTAAATCTCTCAAAGTACGACTTGCTATTTTCGCACATAATAATAAATTGCTATTGAGTTTGCAAAGGTACGTTACAAGCGAGATAAAAAAATATTCGCATGCGGGTGAAGGAAAAGGATTGTGCGTGCAAATTTTCATGTGCCGTAGTCAAAGGACCCAAAAAGGGATGTTATGTTTCATATTGTGAATTTATGTTGTTGTATTAGTAATTATTGTCTGACGTCGTGTTAAACTCTTCCTCCTTCTTACGAATTATCGACCAGGTCACAATATATCCTGACGCGAATTTAACATTTTCTAACCCACCCCTAGCCCACCCCAAACAAAGTTCACTTAAGTAGTTGTCAAATAAATTTTCACTTAAAATATTTTCCAGAGGCACAAGCATAGAAGAAGGCACGAGTATCGCATGGGCGATCTGCGAGGAGCTGATACTCAGCAATGCCTTCACATTCTTCACCACACACTTCCTCTACCTCACTAGACTGCAGGATCTGTATTGCAATGTTGTCAAGTAAGTTTTTATTTAAAAGACTATCCTTCTTACTTATAAACTATTGATCTACCCTGTGTACCCGTTATGTTACCTCAGTGTATAAGACTCAGCAGTCAGCACATAAAGAGCGCTTAATGCCGTCATCATCATGATCTCAAATAGTATTACGTTGAGTCCAATTTCACATTTTATTAAAATTATGGTTTTATTGAATTACTTACTACCTTTTGAGTTGGCAATTGCAATTTTTGGATTTTTGCCTCTGAAGTTTTCTGTAATAAAAGTTCCTCACGGTTTAGCTATTTTGTTTCTATGTTTTTAGCGTTCGCTTAATATTATGATTCAACAATGTTCTTGTCTGCAGGGCCGGACCGTGAGCTTACGGGGCCCTGGGCTGAAACTATTTAGGGCTACAACATTTTAACTGTCAGTTCGTAGTACCAACACCTTACACCTAAATTGTATAGTAAACCTTGATCGTAGGAATCTCAGGGATACCACAAAACATTAATAAAATTATGAAATCTTTGACTTGGCTTAGCTAGGCGGCGGGGGCTTGCACTCATGGGGCCCTGGGCTTAAGCCACAGAAATAGATCAATCTTGATAATATATATCTGTGGCTTAAGCCCAAATAGCCATATGGTAGATCCGGCCCTGCTTGTCTGTCAAGTGGCTTTTCTAACGTATCAGACGTCAAGGACAAAGCATGTTTAATGTTTAACTATTATACGTCTGTATGTCCAGTTTCTTTTTATTAGTAAGAGAGTAATATTATTGTTTTTGCAGTCGCCACACTTCAGTAAGAGAAGAAGAGGTAACAACCAGTGAAGGAGTTGATAAGAAATTAATATACGAACATAAGTTACAAGTAGGAGTCACTAAAGTCAAGAACTACGGACTATCTCTGGCATCTAAAACTAATTTGCCCAAACACACTGTAGACTTAGCTAAGGAATTGGCCGAACTTATTGAAGCTAATGAAACGGTTCGTTTGTTTTAACTTTTCAAAGGCAAAAGTTTGGCAAATAAGGCAAACATTTTGCTAGCATGCTGTAAATGATTATTATTACTGGCTATGAACTAACAAAGTGACACAAGTGTGTCTATAATGGTAACAACAGTCAACTGTCTACAGTTACTTAGGTCCTTGGTGCAAGCAAACTTTCAAAATTCTTAGTAGGTACTATAATCTAAATTTCAAAGATACAAAGATGATTAATAAACTAATAGATAATTATTATTAACAATAATTTTGATTTTCAGCCTTCCGAAATCCGTACACCAATACAACACTTCAATGAAGACCTATACAAGCTAAACGCTGATATACAAAAAGAATATAGACGAAATCACAATAGTGATGTAATTATAAAAAAAATATTGAACAATTTCAAAATTCGTAACCCTCAAATAATAGAAAGTATCCAAATGCAGAATAGCATAATAGAAAGTAAAACAACATTTGAAAAAACCGAAGATTCTTCGAAACCAGAAGTCTCAACTGAAAGTGATAAAACTCCAATTATTTCAGTAGACAATGTAATTGCAATAGTATCACCAGAACCTAATGACGAAGATAATGATAATAATCAAAACTATACCTCTGTAAAATCGTCTACAGATTTACTTCGCGCTTATGTAAACCCTCCAAATGATATAGACGAATCTAATAACGAGTTGTTACAAAACATTGACGCAATCAAAGAAACAAATATAAATAATGGTACCGATGAAATTCTAGAAAGTTCTGATTCAAAGGACTTAAAAGAACAATATCTAAAATATATAATTGAAGATTTAAACACAAGTCCAATAAATAGGAATATTAGAATTGTATCAAAACAAAAGAGCTCTAGTAATATTTTTGAAAAATCAAGCAATGATGTGAATTTAAAAGAATTACCAGAAATTAATAACAACGAGAGTAATGTTATAGAGGAATTGGATGATTCCGACAAGAATAGTATTAGCGGTACTGAAAGTGATATTGCTGATACACTGACTCAAATCATTGAAGACACGATTGATCAGAGCGATGAAGAATTGATGAAAGAGACTATACAGGAAATCAATAGTGAATTACAGCAGGATACCAACGTAGACTTTGACCTGCTGACTCCACCGTTAGGTTTTAGGGATTAAGAATTATTATTGCATGTATTTGGTATGATAATAAACATAAAAATATTTTAGTGGTTTGAGAATACTACCTGCCTACAGTCTATATACCTTGAAACATACTTAAGCTTTTGTAATAGTTAAATTGGAATTTTGTCGACGACGCGACGACTTGCAACATCCTCACGTCCTCAGACAGCAGACTAACTGTAAAGCGAATAAAAATGTATGTACTTACAGACTACAATTAGGGGAAACTGGGGATAGTAATTAATCCCCCACTTTGATTTTATGATCTCACGTATACATTTCTTGAGAAATATAACACGTGTTTAGACTAAACGATGTATAATTTAACCAAGTACTATCTGTGTATTGGGAAATACAGGATTTAGGATTAAACTATATTTGTAAAAGTTATTGAAATAAACTGGTAAAACAGGTTTACACCAAGTGTCCCGTATATAAGGGAGGAATGATCCTCCTAGTTGGATGACTTGATCCAGGTCGGATCAAGTCTCCCATAGTAAGGGAGACATGATTTAGATTCATAAATAGGAGAGGATCACGTACCATAGTCAGTGACATATGGGTCATTAGAATTTAGACAGAAGTAAATGGCTATTTATCAAGTGTTAGTTTTATTTTCTCTCCAAGAATAATAAAAAAATTTAAGTCAACTTAAGGAACTAAAGAAATAACCGATCATAATCAGTAATAAGATGAATAACATTTTTAACTTTTGTTACAGTAGCGGATCATGTCCTCCGTGAGTAATTTGTATTCTGTGATCATGTCTCCCATAGGAAGAAATACATACAAAAAATAGGATCAAGTCTTCCGTAAAAAAATGTACCTAGTCTCCTTTGTAGTGTCAGGTTAGAAATAATTTCGAAAGCGAATTTATACTTTAGATAAACGTTATTTTTCAATCAAAATACTTAGCTACGAGGGCTGCTATTTATGTATCCGGAATTAAAAAAAGAAACAAACATATATCATTTAATATGGTTTTATTGCTTTTCAAAATATTCGCCGCGATGATCGACACACTTTTGCATACGCTGGAACCAATTTTCATAGCACTTTTTCCATTCTGATTGAGGTATCTCCAAAACGTGCATTTTGAACGCATCAACAGCCTCTTCGCGGCTCGAAAAACGTTGACCACGTAATTTGTTCTTCGCGTATGGAAATAAAAAGAAATCGTTAGGTGCCAAATCAGGGCTGTACGGCGGATGACCAGTCAATTCGATCTTTTGACCCTCCAAAAACTGAGTTGTTTCAGCTGAGGTGTGACAGCTAGCATTGTCGTGATGTAATATGATTCTGCGTTGTCGGTTGTCCTTTCTTATTTCTTCAAAGACTTCTGGTAAACAAATGGTCGTATACCATTCAGAATTAACCGTTTTACGATTCTCTAATGGCACTGTAGCCACATGTCCATTAATTCCAAAAAACAGGCGACCATTTGCTTCAAAGTACTTTTTGCACGAGTAACTTTTGTTGGTTTCGGCTCATCTTGGAACACCCACACCGTTGACTGTTGTTTAGTTTCGGGGTCATATGCATAGATCCAAGATTCATCACCTGTGTAGATATTATAAACGGCTTTTGACGTACCACGGTTGTATTTTTTTATCATTTTTTTGCACCAATCGACACGAGCCCGTTTTTGATAGATTGTCAAGTTGTGCGGAATCCAACGCGAACATATTTTTTTTACAGCCAAATGTTCGTGTAATATCTTATGTATGCTCGTCATACTTATGCCTAAGGACGCCTCTATCTCGCGATATGTAACATGACGATCACGCATTATTAGTTCCCGCACAGCATCTATATTTTGTGGGACAACAGCTGTTTTTGGGCGACCTTCTTTATTTTCATCCGTGAGCATAGACCGCCCACGATTAAACTCACTGTACCAGTGATAAACAGTGGTTTTTGATGGTGCTTCATCTCCAAAAGTTGCGGTGAGTTGAATAAAGCACTGTTGTTGATTTAGCCCACGCCGAAAATCGTAGTAAATCATTGCACGAAAATGTTCACGTGTTAAATCCATGGCAAATGAAGACACGCAATTTTCAAAATGACGCCACAATGGAAAAATAATTGACAGTCACATGAAACAAAATGTATTCTTCAACCAAAGAGTTCTATTTTCAAATGTTGTAATTACTTTTTAAATATTGTTCTTGTAAGTGGCCAGTTCCGGATACATAAATAGCAGCCTATGTAATCAAATATCTTACATTAATTAAAGTTAATTAAACTGTTTCTTTTGCAAATACCTACATACTTTTTTGTAATAAATAAAAGCCTGTAAATACTCATCAAAATGAGTTTGCGCCGCCCATGGAATTACTATATACTACGTATAGTATATTACATAGAGGAAAATAATACACGGGGCATGTATTTTATATTAATTCCATGGCGCCGCCATAGAATCTTAAAAGACCTGTCACTTTGAAACGTGAAATAGTTGACACATCCAACTGTGAATAAAAGTTTGCTTGTACCATGGACTTGTATTGCTAGCATTAATAAGCATTGCTTTGGTAGAATTTCCGTAAATTGAGTGTACCGTGTGTCCCACAGGGATCAGTGTCCCCAGTTTCCCCTACTATTATTGTAACCACCGTTTCGGAGGATAGCTGTTGGTATTTGGCTTGAATTTTTAGGGTTCCGTAGCCAAATGGCAAAAAACGGAACCCTTATAGATTCGTCATGTCTGTCTGTCTCTGTTTGTCTCGCTGTCTGTCCGTCCGTATGTCACAGCCACTTTTCTCTGAAACTATAGGAGCTATTTTATTGAAACTTGGTAGGTAAGTAGATGTAGTCTGTGAACCGCTTTAAGATTTTTATACAAAAATGGAAAAATTATTAAATATTTTAGGGGTCCCCATAGATATGTCACAGGCTACACGGTCAAATTTTCATCAATCTGATCCATCAATCTGATTGACGGAATATTGACGGTTATAAAAAATTCATATTAAAAATACGATCAATCCATCAATCAGTGGCGTACACGATCAAATTTTCGTCAATCCGTACCAGATTGATGGATCAGATTGATGAAAAATTGACCGTGTAGCCGGTGACTATAAGTACAACTGAAACAAAAAACATTTTTTTTTCGCCTAACCTATGCATGTGGGGTATCTAAACTATCTATGGATATGCAAATTTATGCAAAATCCGTTCTGTGGTTTGAGCACGAAGAAGTACTTGACAGACAGACGAACAGACTTCTTATAAAGTTATAACTTATAATATTAGTATGGATATGTATAGTACTATACTATGTAATATTGGTAAGAATTTTAATTTTTTGAAGTCAATTTTTGTTAAATATCGACGGTTAAAAGAAAATAGGGTATAAGCGCCAAAAAGTGAAATGTTCAGGAGAGTCGTTTAAAGTTTTGAGCTTAAGAAAAACTGACGTATCTCTGTTATTTATTGACGTATCGTGATAATTTAAACAGTTATAAAATGATAAAAAAATGGGCCTCTTACCGGTATTATAAGTTTTAATCATTTAGTGCTATTTAAAGTGTTTTTTTGTCGCTTATAACAATTACTTTAAAATTTTGAATGAGGTAATATGGCATAAGAGACAAATGACAAAAAAAAATAATAGAGGATAAGAAGCCTAAACAACATTCTGATTTCTTACATCGCAAAGTAAAAGGGTATACGAGACTAGACGATTCAGTAAGTGTTATAAGAAAAGAAGGATAACGACTTTTTACAGTGGTCGTTTATTATTTAATAGAACACAAGTAACAGTAGACTTTCACAAAAACTAGAATTATAAGACTTAAGTGACACACATGTGACACACAATGTCGTTTGAAAGTGAAGGAAAAGAAGAATAATCAACATCTGGCGACTGGCATTGCGTGAGTCTATGGAAATATGATTGAAAAAGGTTTTAGGGTATAACCGACAGAGTAATATGAAAATAAATTTTGGATATATAGGGTACAAGCGCCAAAGCTATGATCAATTATTACGAAATGGAAGAAGGCTATAAACGACGTTTGTAATTTTTGAGAGAATTGCTTAAAAGATATAAGCAGCCAAAAGCTGTAGACAAATATTTTTTGCAGGGGTACAAGCACCTTTACAGACAAACTGACCTGAATTTTTGTCGGTTACAAAAAATACTACTAGGAAATAGTTTTTTTTTGCTAGGGCATAAACGCCAAAAAAAAAACTCATCGTAGAGCTATGAGAGTCAGCGCATTCGAAAGAGCGGGAAATTTTAAGTAAGATGGCATTTGAAACTCATTATTGACAAAAATGTCGCTTATTTCCTTTTAATCGTCGATATTTAATTAAAATACCTTATTTTGCAATAAATAATAAAAATAATAAGTGAAAATAACAATTATTTATAATGTTTCCTACTTACAATACCAATTTTAACCAAATTTCAATCAAACTTTGCTAGTCCAACAACTTGGGACGGGATTACAGTAGTTGGGTGTCCCAACTACTGTAATTCCGTCCCATGACTGTGATTTACCAACCATTCAGTTTTTACCAAAAAAAACAATATAAACTGAAAAACCATCACATTTTTATGTTTGCATATCTTAAGCTAGATAGTTTTTGAACACAAATATAATAATATCTATTTCTATTTCATGCGAAGTATTTAATGTTTTACAGCTATTTCTGTATAAAAAATCTTTAACTGTCCAATGACTGGTAGTTTACGGTATTGAGGTTTCTCATATCATTTTTTTTCTAACTTGAATAGTTTGCGAGAGAGACTCTTCCAAAGTGGTAAAATGTGTGTCTCCCCCCCCCCCCCTAACTTCTAAAGTAGGGGCATGATAAGTCTAAAAAAATATATGATGTACATTACTATAAAACCTACCAACGAAAATTGGTTTGAACGAGATCTAGCCAGTAGTTTTTTTTACACGTCATAAAATATGGTAAACCTTATTAACTTTCATTAAATCAACTGAAATGTATAAATAAATCATCCTTATTGCTGCTGCAGAACCTTTCATTGACGAGTCCAACTCGCACTTGGCCGGTTTTTTTTACCCTACGCTCCGTTGTGACATAATGTAACGCGTCGTACACAACTACAGCACGAGCACAATAATTAAAGCGGCTGCGTACTTACTTTGATTCACATACAAATCAGGCTATGAAACTGTTTGTTTGCCTCACGGAGCTAAAAGGGTCCATTCACTATCCTGCATTGCAGTCCTGTTGCAGTCCGCCGTGCAGGCCTGCAACACCATTCACTATCCTGCATAAGCCGGCGGATTGCACCCAGGATAGTGAATGGTGTTGCAGGCCTGCACGGCGGACTGCAACAGGACTGCAATGCAGGATAGTAAATGGACCGTTTAATACATAGCTACGTAGAGCTTGTCTAATTTGAAATGACGCGCCCCACCACTTCAAAGTTGATATAAATGAAACATTTTTGTACTGTGAATACGAGGGAGGGGCGCGTCATTTTAAGTTAGACAAGCTCTACACGTTTGCCTGTTTGTTTTCATGTAACAATTTAAAAATTTCGAAAATGTAGCGCCATCTAGTTATCAGACACAAAACTTTTAGAAAAGTAGATCATACTTTAGAGGACCGGTTGGTCTCTCTAAGAGTTCACTAGAGGTCGGAGGAGTAAAGAGTAAAAGTCGATTTACTGTGGTGAACTGAAGTGCTTTATTGAACAATCTGTGCTGTTTATATACAACATTTTACATAATTATTATTATTCTAAATCTGTACAAAAGTTAAAAGATTAATTTCTATTGGCTAATACAAATTAGAGAGAGAAATCTAGAAAGGGATAAAAATATTTACAAAACAAGAAAGAGAAAAAAATCGAATAGGAAATATTTACAAGATTGGAAAATTATCCGTGCGGAAGATTCGGCTGTACCGCGGTTCGTGGCGCTGGTATCGCACGCGTATAAATATAGGCTCGCATGCCGCGGCCCATTCAGCAGTAAAAGTGTTCTGTGCCATTCAGTCCGCGCGCGAATTTCATACCGACGTCGTCTCTCTGCCGCTCGACGCCGCGCCGCCGCGAGTAGTTGTGCCGCCATTTTGTGAAGATGTTATGCAGCTCTGCAAACGTCATGAAGACTGTAGCTACGCTGCGAAGATTCCTCTCTTGATGTAGGCACGATGTGAAGACGCGTAGTGAAGTGTTGCGAAGAATTCTTATTAGAAAAAGTCCTTTTAAGGGCTGCTTCATGTCCGGTGCACAAGCACTTAATAGTACACGGACGGTTTCTCTCGTTATTCCGAACGTACGTTCTTGGCAGAACGATTTTCTTCTATGTTTCAATCTTCTACGACGAACGTATACAAAGACGGCATGCGTCCCTTTCGGAGCACGTTGTTTTCTCTGTTTCAATCGGCGAACGAGCGTGTAGGTACTTTGTAGGTACTGCTACAGTGCTCCCCCTCAAGCGAAGCGCACCGGCAGTCTGACGGCACGGCCCGTTCTTGTTGTCTTCTGCGCTGGACTTGCTGGTGTCTTCTGCTTGATCGGTGTTGCACTCGGTAATGTTTGTGAGGTAATAGGTAAAGGTAATGAGGTAACGGGTAAAGGTAATGAGGTATTTTGAGGTAAATTATTGGTATGTGAAGGTAAGGTAGCAGGTACATTGGTATTAGGTAAGTTGGTAATTACCGGTGACTGTTGTACATTGCTCGTTGACTCGCTGAGGTTATCTTCACTCAATATGTAGGCGGGTTACAAACGATCGATGGATACTGTTGCTGTGCGATCGGGTAGTTGTATCACGTAGTATTTTTCTTCTCGTCGAAGAACTTTGTACGGCCCGTCATAGGGACTTTGAAGAGGTTTTCTTACGGCGTCTATACGTAGAAAAACGTATTTGCACGTAAGTAGATCACGATGTATGAAGATGTTGCGTTGATTACCGTGGCGATGTACATTGTTTTTTGGCTTGAGAGAATTGATGTTTTTTCTGAGTTGCTCGATGTAGGTATGATCTAGGATCGATGATGATGTTGTTTCGAAGAAGTCGGCCGGTAAACGTAGGTTACGGCCGTAGGTTAATTCGGCGGCGCTGACTCCGGTGTCCTCTCGTATGGCGGCGCGTAGTCCGAGTAAAACTGTAGGTAGCTCGTCGATCCACGATGTATTACTATTGATGAGTCTTGTTTTTAGTGAATTCTTGAGACTTCGATGCCAGCGTTCGATCATCCCGTTTGATTGCGGGTGATACGGCGTTGTACGGGTTTTATCGATTCCCATACAACGTGTTAAGTTGACGAACAGCTGACTCTCGAACTGGCGTCCTTGATCGGTTATTATTCTAGTAGGACACCCGAATCTTGCTATCCATTGTTCGTAGAATGTTCTTGCGACGGTTTCGGCGGTGATCTCGGTGAGCGGTACAGCTTCGGGCCATTTTGTCGAGCGATCGATTATAGTAAGTAGGTATCTATGACCACTCGCTGTTGTACTTAGCGGTCCGATTATGTCGATGTGCGTATGTTGAAATCTATTGACTTGTGGAAATGTCGACACGGCGCTCGATGTATGTCGTTGTATTTTGCTTCGCTGACATTGTATGCAGGTTATCGTCCATTCACTAATGTCGGAGTTCATTGACGGCCAGAAGAATTTTTGCGCGATGAGTTTTCTTGATGCTTTTGTTCCAGGATGACTTATGTTGTGAATAGAGTCGAAAATGGCGCGTCGAAAGTCTTGCGGAATGTACGAGCGAACGTATTTTGTTGATGTTTCGCATACAGTCTTGATATCGGAGTTAGGTAGCGTTGTTGTTTTGAAACTTAAGTTTTCTTGACCGTACAGTGTAGGTAGCGTGCTATCTCGCTCTTGCGCGCGGGATAACTCTTCGTAGTTTACAGCTGACGGCGTGTTGATTGTTTCTATGCGGCTGAATGTGTCTGCGACGATATTATCTTTTCCGCTGATATGACTAATGTCGTGCGTGAACTCGGAGATGAAAAGTAGTTGTCGAGTTCTTCTCGGAGTTTCTGATGTCGATGTTTTCTTCTGTAGGGCGAATGTCAATGGCTTGTGGTCGGTGAATATAATGAGTTCTCGGCCTTCGAATATTTTTCTGAAGTATTTTACTGACATGTAGATAGCTTGAAGTTCGCGATCGTAGGTGCTGTACTTCGTTTGCGCTGTAGTAAATTTCTTCGAGAAGTAGCCGAGTGGTTGCCATTTGTTATTGTAGTATTGTTGTATTACGGCTCCCGCTGCGGTGTCCGAGGCGTCGGAGAAAATAGCTATCGGTGCTTTGTGATTCGGGTGGGCGAGCAAAACAGCGTTTTTGATGCTATTTTTGCAAGCCGTAAATGCTTCTTTTGATGTCTCGTTCCACTCGATCAGTGTCTTGTCTCGCTTTTTCGCATTATATAGGTATGCGTGTAGCGGGGCTTGAATTGTAGCGGCGTTCGGAATGCTGTCTCGGTAGAAGTTTAGCATGCCGAGGAAACGACGTAACTCTTCTATATTCTTTGGTAGTGGGAATTCTTCTATTGCTTGTAGTTTGTCGTGTGGTGGCTTGATCCCGTCGCTGTTTACGCTAAAGCCGAGGAATTTAACTTCTTTCTTGCCGAGTACACATTTAGCTGGGCTTATCGTGATTCCGTTTTCTTCTAGACGTTGAAGAACACACCGGAGATGTTGGCGATGTTCTTCTTCGCTGCTGGATGCTATTAACAAGTCGTCGATGAAGGAAAACACGAAATCGTATCCTTGCAGTATTTCGTGTATGAAACGTTGAAATGTCTGGCCTGCGTTTCTTAGGCCGGGACACATTCTCGGGAACTCGAATAATCCGAATGGTGTGATGATTGCTGTCTTCTCTATAACTTCTTTATGGACTGGTAATTGTTGGAAGGCTCGGTTCAAGTCGATCGTCGAGAAGATAGTTTTTCCGGCGAGTTGGGAAGTGAAATCTCGAAGTCGTGGTATAGGGTAGCGGTCGGGCTTCGTTACTGCGTTGAGTCGTCGGTAGTCGCCGCACACCCTTATGTCGCCGTTCTTTTTCGGTACGACGTGAAGCGGAGAAGACCAAGCGCTCTTGCTGGGACGACAGAGACCTTGCTGCATCATATTCTCGAATTCTTTTTTTACTTGATTGTAGCGATGTGGTTGTAGCGGTCGGGCGCGACAGTGTAGTGGTGGCCCAGACGTCTCGATGAAGTGTTCGACACTGTGTTTCGGCGTGATATTCATCGCTGTCAATCTTGTGATGCCGGGGAAGTCTGCCAGGATGTCGTGATATGACTGCGTGCTGTCGACACTACGGATTGTAGGTACGTCCGTGTAGCGTCCAGGAGCGTTGATATGTAGACTTGTTCTTCCGTCGACGAGTCTTCGATTTTTCAAGTCGACAATTAGTTCGTGGTGTTGCAGGAAGTCGGCACCGAGGATTGGTTTTGAGACTGCGGCGACGATGAACTTCCATTTGTACGGTCGGCGAAGTCCGATGTTGAGCTCTAGTGTTTTTTCGCCGTACGTCGGTATCACGGTGTTGTTGGCGGCGTACAGTTGAAAAGGTAGCGGCTGGAGATGAATGCCTTTCTTTTTAGGTATGACAGATATATTGGCACCCGTGTCTACCAAAAAAGTGAGATTCGTAGTCTTGTCCGTGACGAATAGGCGGTATTGTTTGTTGTGAACGCCGGATTCCGCCGCTGCCAACGTTCTGTCTAGTTTTCCGGGTTGTTGAATGTACACGGTTGTGTACATTTTCGCGCTCCTTTTCCGAATTTGCTGTGGTAGTAGCAATAATGGTGATGGTGATGTAGATCGTGGACGTGAAGTTGATCGTTGCCGGAATCTTGGTACGATGATCTGTGTCTTTACCTTGAGCGTTGATAGTAATTTTCTCTTCTATAATTATTGTTGTTGTATTGTTGTTTTTTCAACTCGGCGACCTCTAGCAACAGCTTGCGGATTTCTTCAATGAGGAGGCACTCGATGTTCGATGATGGTGATGCGGAGCTATTTACACGATGAGATGAGATGCTATTTACATTATTTACAGTTGACTGCTCGAGTATTTTGTCGGCCAGTGCTGCTTGTTCGTCGAGTGTGGTCTTCGACTGGAAAGTTTCGCTGACGGCCAGGACGGAGCGAATGTTTGCCGGGAGGAGATTGGCCCACATGAGCTGTAGGGTGGAATCGGGGACCTTGTTGCGAGCCAGGTTTCGCATTCTTCTGAGTAACTGTGATAGTTTCTGGTCTCCCAACTCCATATCTGACAGCAGCTGTTGAAATTGTCGGCTGTCAGACTCCTCGTATGCGGAGATGAGCCGGTCCTTCAGGGCTTGGTACTCATTTGTCTCTGGCGGGTTGTACAGGAGGTCGGCGATTTGCTCGATGTCCTTCTTTTCCAGCCGAGCGATGACCATCTGGGACAGCTGGCTTTGGTTTTTCTGCAGGCTGCTGGTGGCTGCCTCGAAGGTGACGAACCAGAGCCTGGGTTTGTCCCTCCAGAAAGGCGGAATTCGCATTGACAGGGCAATGCCGGCGATTTCTTGTGATGACGGTGACGTAACCGGGTTGCTGGTGACTGCCGAGGTTTCGGGCAAGGATTTGCCTCTGGATTCCATTGTGTGGAGAGATTTGCAGCAGAATTCCGTCGAGCAGCGTTTCGTGGTGCAGCGTTTCTTCCGAGCAGCGTTTCGTCGGGCAGCGTTTCGTGGTGCAGCGTCGCCGAGCAGAATTTCCTCGGGCAGTTTCCTCTTGGCAGAGTTTCTTCCAGTAGAGTTTCTTCTTGCAGAGGTTGCTTGTTGTTCACGGGGTCGCCAGTTTAGAGGACCGGTTGGTCTCTCTAAGAGTTCACTAGAGGTCGGAGGAGAAAAGAGTAAAACTCGATTTACTGTGGTGATCTGAAGTGCTTTATTGAACAATCTGTGCTGTTTATATACAAAATTATTCTAAATCTGTACAAAAGTTAAAAGATTAATTTCTATTGGCTAATACAAATTAGAGAGAGAAATCTAGAAGGCGATAAAAATATTTACAAAACAAGAAAGAGAAAAAAATCGAGTAGGAAATATTTACCAGATTGGAAAATTATCCGTGCGGAAGATTCGGCTGCACCGCGGTTCGTGGCGCTGGTATCGCACGCGTATAAATATAGGCTCGCATGCCGCGGCCCATTCAGTCCGCGCGCGAATTTCATACCGACGTCGTCTCTCTGCCGCTCGATGCCGCGCCGCCGATAGTAGTTGTGCCGCCATTTTGTGAAAGTGTTATGCAGCTCTGCAAACGCCATGAAGACTGTAGCTACGCTGCGAAGATTGTGTAGGCATGATCTCTCTTGATGTAGGCACGATGTGAAGACGCGTAGTGAAGTGTTGCGAAGAATTCTTATTAGAAAAAGTCCTTTTAAGGGCTGCTTCATGGCAGGTGCACAAGCACTTAATAGTACACGGACGGTTTCTCTCGTTATTCCGAACGTACTGTTACGTGCTAGGGTTCGAGGATTCGGAGAGAAAGACCTGGTGACTCGCTTGAAGACTTTATTCACAAACACTAGGTCACACTAATCACTAAGTCCAAACACTAAGCACTAAGTCCAAACACTAAACACTATCACTGTCACTCACTATTGATCACTTGTTCTCACTTCGAAGTCGCCTCGAAGATCGCTCAGATAAAACTGAATCCCGGGCCGTCCACCTGCGCCTATTTATATGGGCGACTCGAATTCTAGAAAGTTCCTTACTCGATTCACGTAAACAAGTAAACACGTAAACAAGTAAACAACGGTCGGAACTTTCTAGGAGATTCGAGCATGTACCAACTAGCGCCATCTAGTTTCGAGTAGGGGATTTATGTGTAGTGTGTCCCCTAGTTTTGCCGGTTCGACGCTATACGCACAGAGCCATGTGTGTCCGTATCCGTAACACTACTCCCCTCTTAGAGATGCTCGTCCCGAGCATCATTATTACTGCCATGGTAATGCGCCAGACGGTCTATGTGTACCACTTTGAATGTCCCTCTTGGTTGCTTTTGAATCCTGTAAGTCACATCATTCAATCGGGTAACCACTTTGTATGGGCCGTCCCACTTGGTCTGCAACTTTGGAGATTTACCTTTTCGGCGAGTTGGGTTATGCAGCCACACCAGTGACCCTTCTTCAAAGCCGCTCGTGTTCGATTTCCGGTCGTATCTGGTCTTCATGTTCTCACTTGACTGCAACCCATTTTCCCGAACCATGGCGTGTATATAGCGCATCTTTTCCCTTAAATCGCAGACATAGTCTTGTACGGACTTCGGTTCCTCCGGTGACCCTCCTGTCAAGAGGTCTACTGGTACTCGCAGTTCTCTACCGTAATTGACATACGCTGGGGTAGCTTTTATGCTCTCACGCTCGGCGGTACGGTACGACAGAAGGAAGAGCGGTATATACTTGTCCCAATCCTTTTGTTTGTCATCTACCAGTTTCGCCAAATGCCTCTCAAGGGTCTGGTTAAATCTCTCAACCATTCCATCAGACTGTGGATGGTACGCGGTGGTCCTCGTTTTATGCATTCCCAAAATTCTGCACACTTCCTGGAAGACCTGCGATTCGAAATTCCTGCCCTGATCGGAATGGATTTCTAGAGGCACACCAAAGCGTGATATCACTTCTTCGACTAGCTTAGAAGCAACTGTTGTAGCTTCCTGGTTTGGTATGGCGAACACTTCGGGCCATTTGGAGAAGTAATCCATGACCACCATAAAATACTTGTTTCCCGATTCCGTTACAGGAAATGGCCCAGCTACGTCAACTGCAATTCGTTCCCACGGTGCGCCAACGTTATACAAGCGCAGGTTCCCACGGCTCCTTGTTTGTGGTCCCTTCACTGCAGCGCAAGTATACACATTTGCGGCACCAATCCTGCACATCATCTCGACAATGCAACCAGTAGAATCGTTCTCGCACTTTTGTTAACGTCCTCTTGACACCTAGATGACCTCCTGATATGCCATCGTGTATTTCACGGAGAACATCTGGTACTCTCGTCCTTGGGACAACTATCTGAAGATGGAACTCTCTGCCGTTAGTCTTCTCCCATTTCCGGTAAAGTATTCCATTTTGAAGTATCAGACTGTCCCATTGCGCCCAGTACGCCTTAGTGACAGCGCCAGTGGGTGCAACCTCACTCCAGATTGGTTTTCCATTCCATTCCATGTGATGATATGCCGAAGGTCGTCATCTCTTTCTTGAGCCTCTCTCATAGCATCATTCTCCCAGAGACCCAAGGGACTTGTTCTGGTTAACTTTAATGTTATTTCATTAGATTCCTGCTTAACACAGTGTTTGCAGTCCTCTGAACACGGCCTTCGTGAAAGTGCGTCGGCATTCCCATGCGCCTTTCCGCTGCGGTGTTCCGTCTTGAAGTCATACTCCTGTAGTTGTTCAATCCATCGAGCTACTTGGCCTTCTGGGTTCTTGAATTGCAGTAGCCACTTCAAGGCTGCGTGATCAGTTCGCAGTAAAAACTGTCTGCCGATGAGATATTTGCTGAAATGTTGTAGCGTCTTTACAACAGCCAAGAGTTCTGTTCTTGTCACACAGTAGTTTCTCTCTGGCTTAGATAAAGATTTGCTGAAATATGCAATTACAACTTCTCTTTCACCCTGTTTTTGAGATAACACCCCTCCAATGGCCGTGTTGCTTGCGTCCGTGTCGACTATAAACTGACCTGCAGGTTGTGGATACCCCAGGATTGGTGTTTCACACAGATGTTTCTTCAGTTTCTGAAAAGAATCTTCAGAAGTCTCGTCCCAAATAAACTGTCGTTTATCTTCTGTCAGCCGATGTAATGGCTTGGCTATCTCCGAGAATCTCTTAACAAAACGCCTGTAGTAGGAGCATAGGCCGAGAAATGCCCGCACTTCAGTTTTGTTCTTAGGGGTTGGCCAATTTTGAACTGCTTCCAGTTTCTCCGGGTCCGTCTGGATTCCATCACTGGAGATAACATGGCCGAGATAATTGACCTTACTCCTGAATAAACGACACTTTTTCGGATTCAACTTTAACTTGGCCCCCTCTATTTTGGCGAAAACTCGTTCTAAGTTTCGCAAATGGTCCTCGAAGTCGCGGCCAACAATGATGACGTCGTCCAAGTAGACTAAGCAAGCCTCTCCAACTAAGCCTGCCAGTTCACACTCCATGAGTCGCTCGAATGTGGCAGGTGCGTTGCACAATCCAAAGGGCATGACGTTAAACTGCCATAAACCTTTACCGGTGGA
Source organism: Polyommatus iphigenia (assembly GCA_963422495.1). NCBI lineage: Eukaryota > Metazoa > Arthropoda > Insecta > Lepidoptera > Lycaenidae > Polyommatus > Polyommatus iphigenia. The sequence continues at coordinate 297,960 of OY730184.1, read as the reverse complement.
AAAAGCTGTCTTGTCCTTGTCTTTTGGATGAATTTCCACCTGCCAGTATCCCGATTTCAGGTCCAGGGTAGAGAACCATTTCATGCCACTCAAGGTATCCAGAGTGTCGTCGATTCGAGGTAATGGATAGCTGTCCTTCTTAGTGACATCATTGAGACGCCTGTAGTCCACACAAAATCTTGTGCTGCCATCTTTCTTTTTCACTAACACAACAGGTGAGCACCACGGACTTGCAGACGGTTCAATAATCTTATGTCTTCTCATGTCCTCCAAAAGACCTTCAACTTCTTTTTCCTTTGCAATGGGTATCCGTCTTGCTCGTTGACGAATTGGGTTCTCGCTTCCGGTATCTATCCTGTGCTGAACCATCGACGTTCTTCCAAGGTCGCCTTCCTGACTGGAGAAGATATTCGCGTGGCGTTGTAAAAACTTCTTAGCTTTCATGCTCTGCGAATAAGTCAGATTACTCTTGCAGTCATCGAGTAGCTCGGTCACTATTCCATAGTTGCTGCTGTTTGCTGAGTCTGAGCCTGTGATCGAACTACACTTTCTCATCCAGACAACTTCCTCGCACTTTCCAATGACGTCACCTTTGTTCAAGCAGATCTCGTGATCACCAAGATTCAAAACCCTGACCACAGCGTTACTGCTTCCAGTAACAAGGGTTCTCGCCGTCATCAGTTTTTGCGCTGATGGCTTGGTAGGTGTGTCTTCGATCAACACGCATCTGTTTGACTTCTTCTTTCCAGCTGGCGGTAGTTTCACCAGCACTCTAGCTTCCGCTCGTCCAGGTAGAATGACTTTCTTTACACATGCGACTTTCCCGCAGGCGCCTCCAAGGATGAAAATTTCTTCTTCGCCACACTTGAAAACTCCGTCAGCGACATTAATTCTGCAGTTGTGCTTCTTCATGAAATCCAAACCCAAGATGCAATCATCCATAATCTCAGCCACGATAACGTCATGAGGGTATGAGTAACCCCCTACATTAATCGTAACTGACATTTCCCCCAGGACGGGTATTGGCTGACCGGAGGCAGTAAGGAGCCGAGAGTTAATTCTCCTCTTGTGTCTTCTTGCGGCTTTTACCAGATTTGGGTTCACTATCGTTCTAGAGGCTCCTGTATCTAGAGTCATTTTGCAATCCGTCCTGTTAATAGTCCCCTGAATCACAAGACTATTCCCGCTGCATGCTTGGGAGATAACAGTTATGGGGGCTTCCTCCGCGTCAGCCAGTACTCGCCCCTCAGTCCTGGCTTTTATTCGTTTCCCTGATCCCGGGCAGGGGACGAAGTTCCTCAGCTCCTCTATTTGTTCAATGCGTTCCTCGAGTCTTTTCATTCTTGCCATCTGAGTCTCCTTCTGCGGGCAGTTGAGCTGAAGATGGCCCCTCTCGCCGCACTTGTAGCACATGGCTCAAAAAACTTCTCTTCGTGGGAGCCTTGACCTCCTTAACTTCGTCAGAGACCTCGTGGATCTTATGCGTCTGCCGTATATCACGCCGAACAGCCTCGACCTCTAAAGCATGTGCCAATGCTTCCTTTAGCGAGGTGTGGTGACGTAGCCTTACTGCAGCTCTGACTTCCAGGTCCCTGATTCCGTCGACAAATGCTTGCACAATATTCGTGTCGATCATCTTGGAATCGGCTCCTGGGTGTGCCTTCTTGACAAGTTTTTCAATTTCCAACGCCCATTGCTGTAGTCCCTCTCCTGAGCGTTGGACTCTGTCACGAAGTTGAGCACGGAACACGTGCTCCAGGTGTCGCTCCCCGTATCTGGATTCAAGGGCCTCCATCAGGTCTTGGAACCCCTTCCCTGTATGTGCTTCTAGGACCGACAAAGCTTGCCCTCTGAGCGCAACAGTGAGAGCGGTCAGGCATTGTTCGTCAGTCCATCCGTTGGCAGAAGCAACCGTCTGGAAATGCTGACGATAAGCGTTCCAAGAAGTAGTACCGTCATATGGTGGCACTTTAACTCTTGGTCCTTGTACCACTTGCACCACTCCGGTAGTTCCACTAGACACCGCCACTCCTGTGGTTTCCAGGCGCACTACTTTCTTCTGAAGTTCAGTAAGGCCGGTTTTCACATTTTCCACATCCAATCCTAACCCCGTAACTCGTTCGTCCATTATGTCGACATCTTTTCGGAGCTTAACCACCGTGTCACTTACATCCTTTATAGCTCCAAGTGCTTTTTCTTGGAGGACTTTTTGTTGCTCTTGTGACTCCTGCAAGGCGCAGAGCTTGCGTTCTTGCAACTCTTGCAAAGCGCCAAGCTTGCGATCATGTGACTCTTGTAAAGCGCCGAGCTTGCGATCATGTGACTCTTGTGACTCTTGCAACGCGCTGAGCTTGCGGTCTTGTGCCTCCATCATTGCCCTTTGAGAATCTTGCAAAGTCTGAATTAACCCAATTATGCTTTCCAATTGAGGAGCCATTTGAGGGGCCGTAGAAACTACGGGCGTGGCAGGATGGATGGAGCTAGTTGACGGGGCCTGAGCAGGCGTGGCCTGGTGGGTGGAGCCAGTGGGCGTGGCCATGTCCAGAGTGGGCGGGGCCTGGGGGCGTGGTCAGTGGGCGGAGCCTGGTGGGCGGCTCCGGCGGGTGGGGCCTGCCCCGCAGTGGGTGGAGCTTGGTCCCCAGTGGGTGTGGCCTCCGCAGCCCCACCTCCAACTCTTCTCTCGAAGTCAATGGCGGCAGCTCGCTGCGCCCTTGTCCTGACACTCCCCTTGAAGTCGTCTCTCGGAGTCAATGGCATCTCCAAATCCCACTTCTGACACCAGTTGTTACGTGCTAGGGTTCGAGGATTCGGAGAGAAAGACCTGGTGACTCGCTTGAAGACTTTATTCACAAACACTAGGTCACACTAATCACTAAGTCCAAACACTAAGCACTAAGTCCAAACACTAAACACTATCACTGTCACTCACTATTGATCACTTGTTCTCACTTCGAAGTCGCCTCGAAGATCGCTCAGATAAAACTGAATCCCGGGCCGTCCACCTGCGCCTATTTATATGGGCGACTCGAATTCTAGAAAGTTCCTTACTCGATTCACGTAAACAAGTAAACACGTAAACAAGTAAACAACGGTCGGAACTTTCTAGGAGATTCGAGCATGTACCAACTAGCGCCATCTAGTTTCGAGTAGGGGATTTATGTGTAGTGTGTCCCCTAGTTTTGCCGGTTTGACGCTAGATGGCTCTGTGTGTCCGTATCCGTAACAGTACGTTCTTAGCAGAACGATTTTCTTTTATGTTTCAATCTTCCACGACGAACGTATACAAAGACGGCATGCGTCCCTTTCGGAGCACGTTGTTTTCTCTGTTTCAATCGGCGAACGAACGTGTAGGTACTTTGTAGGTACTGCTACAGTATCACGTCGGGGTCATATACAATGCGCAAAAATGCGCATCGCAAAAATCTAGATCGCAAAAATCGCAAAAATGCGGGTATATACAATGCGCAAAAACCAAAAAAAACTCGTATCCTTTTTTTTTTTAATTCGTCCCGGTTGGGACAGGCAAAGGGAGCGTTGCCACTTGCCCATACAGCCATTTCTATGTTGTATCCATAATCCAAAGCCGAACCGCCAATCGCCATTCGTAATGAAAAAAAAAAATAAAAAAAAGCAAATGGCCGCTGGATGCTCATCGCGAATTGCGTCTTTTTATGTTTTCTAACCATAAGACATATACTTTTTGTTCAAATGTTGTGCAAATAATTAGAGTGTTATAAAAGTGAGTTGAGTATATTGACAAACTGAAATTGTTACTACCGGTATTTTTTACGTTTATTGTGAAAGCCACGCGTTTTCGTTTATAGAGAAGCAGAGGCAAAAGGCAGCCATGTCGCTGCCGCCTTACCTGCTGGGGCCAAACCCCTGGGCCACGATGATGGCCCAGCAGCAGCTGGCCGCAGCACAACAGGCGGCATTGCAGGCTCACGCCGCAGCCGCGGCGGCGGCGCCTCCGATCCCGCCGGCTCAACCGCCCAAATCGCACCACATACCCGAAGAAAAGATCAAGGAAAAAGGTAATATATATGGCCATAACTAGACAAACCGTAATTTGATATTGTTTGCTAGATTGTGCACTTCCATTTGTTTACTCCATGGCTAACCTGCAAAACGTCCTTTATGTTATGAAGTTTTTTTATGCTTTAGAATTTAGATAGATACCTTTTTGCATCATATTATAAATTTTGCCAGTCTGTTTCTATAAATTCAAATATTAAATGTCTAGCCTAATATAAAATGCCCAAAAACTACATCCAAGGTTTCAGTTCCAAGTATACAACTGAAATTATTTCCAGTTGGGTATACTATTTGCAACTGATATAATTTTTCATTCAAGCATTAGTGAAAAATGCTGTTGTTGCATACATCATTTTTATGATAAGTTATAATGTAGACTGTTTCTATAAACCACTTTATTGTTGTTATGAAATAAAATAAACACTTCGTTCCCAGCTCAAAAATGGCTTCAACTCCAGTCAAAGCGTTTCGCCGAAAAACGCAAATTTGGATTTGTGGATGCCCAAAAGGAGGATATGCCACCTGAGCACATTCGCAAGATCATCCGAGACCATGGTGATATGACGAGTCGTAAATACAGGCACGACAAGAGAGTTTATCTCGGAGCTTTGAAGTACATGCCTCATGCTGTGATGAAACTCCTGGAGAACATGCCTATGCCCTGGGAACAGATCAGGGATGTCAAGGTTCTGTACCACATCACTGGAGCAATCACATTTGTGAATGAAATTCCATGGGTTATAGAACCAGTGTATATAGCCCAATGGGGAACCATGTGGATCATGATGAGGAGGGAGAAGAGAGATCGTCGCCATTTCAAGCGTATGAGATTCCCTCCCTTTGATGATGAAGAACCTCCACTTGATTATGCTGACAACATCCTAGATGTTGAACCCCTTGAACCAATTCAAATTGAACTAGATCCAGAAGAAGATGGGGCAGTCGCATCCTGGTTTTATGATCATAAACCTCTCTTGGGTACAAAACATGTGAACGGATCTACATACAGAAAGTGGAACTTGAGTCTGCCACAGATTGCAACATTGTACAGACTTGCCAACCAACTATTGACAGATCTTGTAGATGACAACTATTTCTATCTTTTTGACTCTAAAAGCTTCTTCACTGCTAAGGCCTTGAATATGGCAATACCTGGAGGACCAAAGTTTGAGCCACTGGTTAAGGATAACTCAGCTGGCGATGAAGATTGGAATGAGTTTAATGACATCAATAAAATTATTATCCGTCAACCAATTAGGACTGAGTATAGGATCGCTTTCCCGTACTTATACAATAACTTGCCACATTTTGTGCAGTTGTCATGGTAAGTTAATTTTTTTTTACATCATTGGCATTAATATATTATTTTTAAATTTTAATAAGGTTTTGTCTACTGGAACATTGTATTTTTTTTTTGGGAATAGCCTCTGGAGCCTAAACTACCAACATGTTTTATCAAAATCTATTCACTTGTATTTACCCATCAAGCCCCAAGCGGTCGAATTTGACCGCGATAACAATATAATAACAATAGATTTCCAAGAATCTGCGATTGAGGGAATAAATAGTTACAAACATACACTTTCACAAACTTCTGTCACTATGATATTAGTGTTATAACTTTGTTTTACTTTTTCAGGTATCACACTCCAAATGTAGTATACATCAAAACTGAAGATCCAGATTTGCCAGCGTTCTATTTTGACCCTCTCATCAATCCTATATCACACAGACACTCAGTCAAATCTCTTGAGCCCGTCCCAGAGGAGGAAGACTTCTTGCTTCCGGAAGAAGTTACACCATTCCTACAGGAGACTGCCTTGTATACAGATAACACAGCTAACGGGATAGCTCTTCTATGGGCGCCTCGACCTTTTAACATGAGATCAGGTAATTTTTTTGTCTTTGTAAACACAACATTTTTTAACATTATATGAAAAAATCCAGGGTCTAGAAAATATCATTTTAGGTATCAGTAAAGTTAGGCCCACTGGTGCCAGATGATAAGAGACATGGGTTAAATATTATGTTCTCTCAGCATAATTTTTAAAAACAGGATTAACTCGGATCGGCGCAAGTAGGCAGTAGCTAGCTGGTGGTAAAAAAAGATTACATAGCACTGCATAGTTTCATCAATCTAATTTCAATGTTTTTAAATAATTTTTCACACACAATTAACACAAGTTCAACTTAGCATGGAATTAGACGACGTGATGTACACTGTCTACTTTGTGCTATTGTGTATTATTGTAATAGGTAGGTATAATAAAGAAAAGAAAGAAAAAAAATTATACTAATTTGTGTATTCACAGGTCGTTGTCGTCGTGCTATCGACGTGCCTCTCGTGAAGACCTGGTACAAGGAGCACTGTCCGCCTGGACAACCTGTGAAAGTCAGGGTGTCATACCAAAAGCTGCTGAAGTATTATGTACTCAATGCACTGAAACATAGACCACCCAAGCCACAGAAGAAGAGGTAAGAATATAGAAATGTATTTTTTTACAAGTTGCTACTTAGTATTTATGTAGAGTCTGACAAATAAAATAATGTATGATCAAGCACAGTGAAATTCGTAAGTTCACTATGTACATACCTACATTATAGCCATTAGTCTCTTGCACACAACGACGATCGGAATTCCGCAGTGCACAAGTAAAAGATACATTTAGTGAAAAATATTGGTCAACCGCAGCTAGAAACACAAACACAGAGTACATAACATATTGATGTTTTTCCAGGTATCTATTCCGCTCATTCAAATCAACCAAGTTCTTCCAAACCACCACTCTTGATTGGGTAGAAGCTGGTTTGCAAGTGTGCAGGCAGGGATACAACATGCTCAACCTACTGATTCATCGTAAAAATCTCAACTACCTGCATTTGGATTATAACTTCAATCTGAAACCTGTAAAGACATTGACTACCAAAGAGCGTAAGAAGTCGCGATTTGGTAATGGTAAGTTTGAAACTACGTTGTACTTGTGTACTTGTACTTTATTTCTTTATATATTTTTTTGCAGTAGACTGTAGTAATCCTTATTATTTCACAAAATTTTAATTACTTTGCAAAAAAAACTGTATAAAGTAGATGTGAGAAAAAATAAAACACAATGAAAAGAGCAGATGTACCAAATTTTTTAAGTTTTATGTTTCATATTCTATTATACATAGTACATAATAGAATATGAAACATAAAACTTCAAAAATTTGGTACATCTGCTCTTTTCATTGTGTTTTATTTTTTCTCACATCTACTTTATACAGTTTTTTTGCAAAGTAATTAAAACAATATTTCCCTTAGGTTAAATAGGTTCTTACTGCATTATTAGGTGCAAAAATATATTCGTAAAATAAGATTTTGATTATTTCAGTGTATTAATTACTAATCTGTTTCCAGCATTCCATTTATGTCGTGAGATCCTGCGTTTGACTAAACTCATCGTGGACTCCCACGTACAGTACCGACTGAACAACGTAGACTCGTTCCAACTGGCCGACGGTCTGCAATACATATTCGCCCATGTCGGCCAACTGACGGGCATGTATAGATACAAATACAAACTGATGAGACAGATCCGTATGTGCAAGGATCTGAAACATCTGATCTACTACAGATTTAATACGGTTTGTATTTTTAATTACTGTATGTAGTGAAGAATACACCTTAAAATATATTTCTAATTTATATTCCTCACATCTTTTTCAATAGTGGAAACTACTTCTTGTCTTGCGTAATATTATGTTGTATCATGTAATTAGGCATCAAATTATATTATTATTATGGACTATCAGAAAGGGCCTAAAATAAGTAAATAAATAAAGCCTGTATTCTACAACAATGTAAAAACATTTAATCAGGTTGTCTTTACATTGTGTCTCCAAACTAAAAAAGCCGAATTTTTTTTTATCTGCGTTTTTATAACAATTTCTAATGTGATCATTATTTCAGGGTCCAGTTTCCAAAGGCCCAGGTTGTGGTTTCTGGGCTCCGGGCTGGCGCGTATGGCAGTTCTTCATGCGCGGCATCACGCCATTACTGGAGCGCTGGCTCGGCAATCTACTGTCCAGGCAGTTCGAGGGACGACATTCTAAAGGTCAGTGCAATTTAAGACCTGTAATACTAGACTACTAAATACTAAAGTACTAAATGTAGTCGAATTTATTTCACGTATTGAATTTAATATAATTTAATAGCAAGGAAAATCATTCAAAAAGTACAAAAGTTCATTATTTTCTAGATTTTTTTAATGACTGCCATCAATTTATAGAATTCTACACTAGTGTTCATTAGTCTCAACTCTGTTACTTTTTTAGGGTCAAGTAGAGTTTTTAATGATTTACACTTTTATATTATGCAATTAGAATATTTCTTATACCATTGTTAATTTCATTCATCAATCATCATAAAATGAAGATGTCTTCATATTATGACGAATGAAACAATGGTATAAGAAATGTTCTAACTGCATAATATAAAAGTGTAAATCATTAAAAACTCTTCTGGATCCTCACACTTCACACTCTTATAGTTTGTCTTAAAAATTCATGTTTTGTTGTTAACATGTGATATTTCTGTTTTTTATTATTATTATTGAAATGTCCCAGAACAAAACTAACAGCAAGTTGTTATTTCCCGTTTAAAAAAATACGTTTTTTTAACAGGTGTGGCAAAGACCGTGACCAAGCAGCGCGTGGAGTCCCACTTCGACCTTGAGTTGCGCGCATCCGTCATGCACGACATCGTCGATATGATGCCTGAAGGTATCAAGCAGAACAAGGCGAGGACAATCCTGCAACATCTGTCCGAGGCGTGGAGGTGCTGGAAGGCGAATATTCCGTGGAAGGTAAAAATGAAATAGTATCAGAGAAGTTGATTCAGTCAGTTGGTGGACCTATGTCGTTTGGTCGACTTATGTCAATTCAATGTTAGCTGTGATTGGTCAGATGAGTTTGACCCGCCTCTAGTCCACCGAGGCGACGCTGCGAACTGCGAAATATCTGCGAAACCATGAAGGCACAATATACTGCATGACGCATGTAGCTTTTACTTCACTTTTTATTATGTCTGCTGCTTAGATTAGTTATACTACATAACAAAGATAATTCGTTACTTTTTAATATGTCGACGGAAGAATTTGACTTTCGAGCTCATATTACCGTGGTAAAAATTCCTTGCATCTTGGAAGAACATTATAATAATATAATTTTAAAGTTTATGAAATATTTTGGTTATAGGTGCCAGGTCTACCAACACCCATTGAGAACATGATCCTCCGTTACGTGAAGATGAAGGCGGATTGGTGGACGAATACCGCTCACTACAACCGCGAGCGTATACGACGCGGTGCGACTGTCGACAAGACTGTGTGTAAGAAGAATCTGGGACGTCTCACTCGGCTGTATCTAAAGGCTGAGCAGGAGAGACAGCATAACTATCTAAAGGTAGGCATAATGTGACTAATACTTTTTGTATTTGATATTGTAGTCTTAATGTGGAAATGCCAAACTTTCTGTTTCTATGAAAATTCTTCAGTCCTAGGTGGACCCAAAACAAACATAATAAGAGACAATCACAAGACACAAAACTTAATAAATGTATGATGACATAAGACGTTTTGTTAACATTTTAAACTTTCGCGTTGCATTACATATAATTAAAACTTATTAATCGGGGAAATCGGGAGAAAAAGTATGTACTCGTAGTAGCATTACTATTTAAATAAGTCGCGTTAAGTCCCGATTAATAAGTTTTAATAAGACGTTTTGTGTCTTGTTTAACGGTGCCACATTATTTAAACTCCATTAGTTTCAGTTATTACTTATTAATTTTATTTTTCTTCTTAGGATGGTCCCTACATTTCGCCCGAAGAAGCAGTGGCTATCTACACAACAACAGTGCATTGGCTGGAGTCTAGAAGGTTCGCTCCGATCCCGTTCCCGCCTCTCTCATACAAACACGACACGAAACTGCTCATTCTCGCCCTGGAGAGATTGAAAGAGGCGTACAGTGTGAAGTCACGGTTGAATCAAAGTCAGAGAGAGGAGTTGGGACTCATAGAACAGGCGTACGATAATCCTCACGAAGCGTTGTCCAGAATCAAGCGTCATTTGCTCACTCAGAGGACTTTTAGAGAGGTAATTTTCTAAATATTGTTTAAGTACATATATTAAACTAGCTGTTGCCTTTATAGCGCGTTGTTGTTGTTGTTCGTTGTTGTTTATAGCGCGCGATGTCAACAAAATTGGTGTCAAAAGCTTTTATAAAAAAACCCTTGTACCCCTTAAATCAAAACACCCAAAAACAGCTGTGCAGTGTGCACATAACTTATTTCATTTTTTTAAATTAAACTTTATTTATGCCAAATTTTAAAGTATATTTAGCCCCCCAATTACACAACTTTTGCCATAAACCACTGCATAGATAAAGTACTGAGTTATTTAATAACGTATTTTAAAAGAGTAAATAATAAAATAACATTCAAAAAATCGAAAACGCAGTATAAGATGATACCACCTCTTATAGAAATACGTTTGTGTAAGCAATAGCGCGATGTAGGAGACGCACAGCGCCATCTATTATGAATTTTTGGAACTAACTTAATTTCAACAAAATTACGCATTTTCACCCCCTTACAACCCCTATGTCCAGTTAAGAAGTAGCCTATGTCCTTTCTCAGACTTTTTTTTTTTATCTTTTTATTTTAAAGAGGCTTTTAACACTCAGTGTTAATGTCAGCCTCATAGGTGAACACAGTGTCCCCTACATAAGGGACAGATCCAAATAGCTATACAATTTTATTGCCTCTGGGGACAACGGCTCCGAAAGTGCACTATTGATCCGTCCATTGTGCAGGCAACCAGAGTCTCCTAGGACCAGCAAAACATGATACAGGTCTTCGGGCTTATCGCACACATCGCAATTGGGCGAAGGCTTAATTCCAACCAAGTGGTAAAATTTGTTTGCTGGAATGTGCCCAGATCGTAATCTAAAGGCTGACACCAACAACTTTCTCGATAAATTACACGAAATAAACCAAGGCTCCCATACTGGTTTATTCTGGATGGTTCCGTACCAAACTCCAACACCTCTTTGTAATTCCTCGCCAAAATGGTATTCCCATTTCTCGAGTGCCTTCTCCTTAATGTGATGACGAAGCTCATTTACAAAAGGTTTAGAACAGACCACGGGACCATCCATAACTGCACTCTTAGCAAGCGCATCCGCAGTTTCGTTTCCAGTTAAACCGACATGGGCTGGAACCCATTGTAGTTTAATTAAAACTTTTCCAGAAATATGCCGGAGTAAATCCAAAGCTTCGAAGGCTATCGGAGAGCCACGTTGATTCGTGGCACACCGACGAAGGTGTTGGAGAGCACTTCTCGAGTCTGATAAAATTACTATACTCTTATTGTTATCCAAGTTATTAACATATGTTAGTGATTCTTTAATAGCTAGAAGTTCAGCAGTCATTATATTATTATCTCTATGTAATTTAAACTTCTGTGAAACATTTAATTGGGGATCGAAGAAGGCAGCTCCAACACCTTGAGTACATTTAGAGCCATCCGTATATAATTTATAACAATCAGAATAATTATCAGATATAAATTGCAAAAAATAATTTTTAAGTTCACAATCAGAAAAGCTCCGTTTTGGAGCCATATCGCCAACTTTATCGACAATGAGTTCTTCGACATCTATTGAAAACACCCATGTGTTTAAAGAATACGCCTCTAACTTTTCACTTTCATATACATTAATATTACTCCATTCAGAGTTCATTTGTGCTAGAATTGAATAATTAGTATTGCTAAAATAGTTGCGTACTAAATTTAACTGATCTAAAGAATATAACAAATCATTGCCTAGTCTAGACTTAAATTTAAGAAAGAATCTACTCGCCAACACGTACCTACGTATATACAAGGGAGGAATGGAAAGTTCACTCTGCATAACAAACACCGGAGTGCTACGTATAAAAGATCCACATATTCTCAACGCTCTGTTTTGTAGAATATCGAGCTTTTTGAGATGTGTTTTAGCACAACTACCATATATAAAACTAGCATAGTCCAGTCGGCTCCTTACAAGAGAAATATAAAGACGGCGAATATATTGAGGGTGAACTCCCCACGACCTACCCGATAGAACTTTTAAGACGTTCAAACATTTATAGTTTTTAGCACACAAATCATTTACATGAAGACTCCATCTTAAGGACGAGTCCAACCACAAACCTAAGTATTCTACTTTATCCACCACGTTAAGAGATGAGCCGTTAATCTCAATATCAATATTAAAACGTCTTCTAGTTCTATTAAATACACAAATATTAGATTTAGATACAGATAATTGTAGACCAATACTATTCAAATAATTAATCACGGCCTTTATAGCTAACCTAAGAGAGTTAACTGCTTCTACAGTATTACCATTTACAACTGTTTTGTATAACACGAAATCATCAGCGTATTGGGAGTTACAAACATTGTTATTTACAATAATTCTAGAAATACATCTGGTTGCAATATTAAATAAACAAGGAGAGAGGGGGTCCCCTTGAGCTAGTCCCTGGTTTGTACATCTGATTAATAATGCTACTACTTTACTAAGATCATCTAAAACAATTGTACAACGACGATTAGACAAAAAATTAAACAAATATTTACAAATAAAATTACCGATTCCAATTTCCTGCAAGATATGAATTAATGCAGTTATATTTACATTGTTGTAGGCATTCTCAATGTCTATGAAGCAAGCGATTGTTGGCTCTCTTCTGGCAAAACCTAATTGTATATGAGATGTAAGTAAAGCTAGGTTATCAACACAAGATTGTCCACGTCTAAAACCAGTCGACGCGCCGGGAAGGAGGCCCTGGCTTTCAATAAACCACTCCAATCTTCTTAATAAAATCAAATGGAATATCTTACACGGACAAGACATTAATGAGATAGGACGTAATGAGGAGGCAAGAGTGGGATCCCTTCCCGGTTTAAGAATAGGGACTATTTGTATGTCTCTCCACTGATCAGGTACATTACTTGACAACATTATTAAATTGAAAATTTTTAAAAGCATACACTTAGCATTATTTGGAAGATAATAGATCATAGTATATGATATATGATCCATTCCTGGAGAGGTATCTTTCTTTTTTATACAATTACGAAGCTCCGCGAGAGTGATGGGTGATTCTATAATGGAAGGTTGTCTTTCTGGCAAAGTTGGCTCCTTCTCAGCAACATAATCAGGAGTCAAGGAATGCAGTAGCTTTTCAGCATTAAGAGGATCTACAGTATCTCTGCGTCCAGTGTTGCCTTTGATCCATCGCATCTTTCGCCACATAACGGGTGCTGATGTTTCGTGGTTGATACTGGAACAAAATTCTCTCCACGACTTAGATTTTTCTTTTCTTATAAGTATTTTGGCTTGGGATACTTTGTTTTTCCATGGAAGCAAATTAGAAGGTGTAGGGTTACGCCGTAACTGCGCCAATGCAAGACGCCTTTCAGCAACGGCGTTTGACAGCTCCTTATTCCAGTAATGTTTGGGTTTGAAGTTTGATATGGGGTCTTGACAAATTTTGATCCAAGGGATGTGCTTATCAGCTAAATATTTAATTTGATTTGTAAAACTATCATAACTCTTTTGGACATCATTCACTTCTTCATGATTAAACATTGTTGTAGCTTCTTTAGTGTATTCTTCCCAATTAGCTGCTTTATAATTTCTTTTTTTAATGTGTCTGTTTGCTCTATAAAAACCACAACTTAACTTTAGCACTAGATGATCACTGCCTAAGGATTCATTTGTTACTTGCCAACCCATATTGACAGCAATGTCTGTGGCTGCAAATGATATATCAGGCGAGGTTTTTTGAAGGTTACCGTTAACCCACTTCACTCTAGTAGGCGCACCGTCATTAAGACATATAAAATCATTTTCAAACATAGCTTTATAAACAGCTTCACCTCTTCTATCAGACTTGCAGGACCACAGAGTGTGATGCGCATTGAAATCGCCGATTATAAGACAGCCTGTTTTGAATATATTGAAAATAGCATCCCAATCCTGTTGACTTGTAGAAATTGAAGGCGGACAATACACAGCAATCACGTGCTTTAATGTAGGTACGTTAAAAATGTCAATATTGATAATCTGGATATCAGAGTTAGGAATATTCGTAGCTCGTTCAGAGAATTTTATAGATTTATGTATTATGGCACACAAACCGCCATATGAATCTTCTCTGTCTGCTCTCACAATATTATAACCAGAAAATTTCAAGCTGACACTAGATGAAAGCCACGTTTCACTAACAAAGGCCATATGTATTTTGTCTTGTGACATCAAAAGTTCGAAACTACTGGCTTTATGTTTTAAACTATTAGCATTCCATTGAAAAATGTTGATACTGCTGTGTAAAGAATTGATATTACTGGCCATTATTGTTTCTTCCCACAAACTTAAGCACCGTCTCAAAATTCAAGTATTCTTGTAAGAGATCTACCACTTCGGACCAGAAAAATTCAAACAACATTTTAAACTTATCTTTTAAACTTCCTTCTGCTACAAAAACCTCTCTTATTTTATCTAAAATCCTTTCTAGTAAACGCTTCCTTTCTTTACGATTAGTACTAGAGCTAGACTTTTCATCTTGCTTATTTTCAGCATGGATTTCAGCGCTAGTTATCACCAAATTAGGAAAAACGTCCTCTTTATCGCGTCTGATTACTAGACTTTTTTTCTTCAATTTATTTTTGTTCTTTTTCTTGAATTCAGATGTGGTAGATGACTCTTGATTTGGCACCGAAGAAACACATTCATCTAATTCCATATTGTCATCATCACTTTCTTGTAAAGTTTCAATGGCTTCATAATTACCAACAGTAACATCTCTGTAAGTTGGGACCGAAGCACCGTCGGTCCTGACGTGGGAAAGAATAGGTTTAACAAAAGGCATCTCGGGTTCCAATCTGCTCGAGGTATTTTCCAGTGTCTTTTCCTTCATTTTATTTAATGCAAACCTATAAGAGCACATATGATTTCCCATATAAATCCGAATATTTCTTTCTTTCACAAATACAGGGCATACAGATTTCATAAAAGATAAGTGATTCCCTTTGCAGTTAACACATCTATAACTTTTCGTTTCGCAGTTTTCATGTTTCCCGCTACACTTAGGACAAATTGGGGTCTTAGAAGGACAAATCTGATTGACGTGACCGTATCGCCAACATTTAGAGCATTGAGTCACAGGATACATGTAAGAATCTACGGCCATTCGACACCCGTAAGCTTTTATAAATTCTGGAAGATTTGAACCTTCGAACCCTACTCGAACGGTTTCAGACTTTATCCACTTACCATCCGAATCTTTCCGTAACAACCTCTTAATGGATAAAATCTTTGTGTCACATTCGAAAATCTCTTTCAATTCCTTATCTTCTATATCAATGTCAATATCCCAGACCACGCCATAACAGTAATGCAACTCGTTAATATTTCTATAAACCCACTCATGATCCTGCGTAATTTTATTATTTAGAAAATTGTTTGTGTCTAGCTCGGTTTTAAATTTAATGAAAAGTTTGTAAGGACTTTTATATTTGATGGTCTCTATGCCCTGAATATTATATTTAGCCAATAGTTTTGCAAACGCTAACTGCTTCGGTAGGGAATCGGTCTTGGCGGTTATAAAAACTCCAAAATTATTACGTAAATTAACTGGCGGATTAGGTGATGCAGATGGAGGGGTTCTCTGCAGGTTCCTGCGCTTATATCTCGTGACCAGTGTAAAGCCATCATCAGCTAGCGGTTTTGGAGAACTGCCTGCTAGTCGCCTTTTGTTGCCTGGCTGCAACATCGCTTCACTTCCAATGTCGTCAAGATTATTATGACCTACGGACATACCTGCATCATCCCACTCTAAGTCTACCTCTCCTTCATATTCTCCAGATTCCAGTACGATTATGTTAACAGCCTCCGCAGACATCTCATTGAGTGCAGGCTCCATCGCTCCTTCTTCCTCAGGTTCACTCATAATAATTACAACACAATGCGGGTAGATCGAAAAAAGTAATAATACGAAAGTTTGTTATGAAACAAAACTATTCACTTAAGTTCACTTTTGATTTGATAATTATAAATAATTATAACCGAAATAATCATAATCCAGAATATTTAAACTCGGAAACAAAAAAAACTCGTAAATACGAAACGAATGTTGGCGTTACAGAGATCGTAACACGGAGCGCGTCCGAACGTGACGGGCGCAAACCCAGACTTTTTCTCAGACTTTAGACTATCTGTGTACAAAATTTCATTACAATCGGTTCAGTAGTTTTGGCGTGAAAGCGAGACAGACAGACAGAGATACTTTCGCATTTATAATATTAATATAGATAACTCGCGATTTTTCTAAGAAACTATGTATTTAACTATCATTAATGCTTTACTTCTTACTTATGCTAGAATATGAATTAAAACATATGTACTTGATGATGGAATGTGTAATTTTACCTTTTTATCATCCGTCGACGTACAGAGGCAAAATTGGGTCAACAAATGCGCTACAACAAAAATATAAGGAACCCTGTTTCCCTAAAAAATAAGTTGCCCTTAAAAATATATTTTTAAATTTTAATAATAATAATAATAGAACTCTTTATTGCACACCAATTTAAATATACAATATGAATGACAATTAATAAATATTACTATACATAATGATGCACAAAAGGCGAACTTATTGCTACTAAGCAATCTCTACCAGTCAACTTTTTGTAGAGAAGATTTAAAATAGGCATAAAAGAAAATCGTGTAGGTGCACATACTAAACTTAGTGTATATATTACTAGACTTAACTATAACTAGAACTAGGACAATATAATATAGTAGTAATAATAAACGGCAGTCAACTATGTTGATGGTCATAAAGCAACGATATACAAGTAATAAACTAGGGCATATTAAGGAAATATAATCTAAGTTTACGTTTAAAAATATTTATTGAACCGGCTCGTCGAATATCTAGAGGCAAAGAGTTCCAGAGAGTAGCAGCACGCACAGCAAAAGATTTGGAATATAAGGAAGTAGAGTGCAGAGGGATTTCCAGAGTGAGATTGCTTGAAGAGCGCAATGTTAGTTGGTGAGTGTCATGTAAAAATTTAAAACGGTTTTTAAAGTAAGAAGGAGAGGATGGAACAAACAGGATGCTGTACAAAAGGGAGAGGACGTGACAATCTCGACGCAGGCGGATAGGAAGCCAGCAAAGATTCCTTCGAAATTCTGTGACATGATCATATTTTCGCAGGCCATAGACAAATCTGATGCAAACATTCTGCAGTCTCTCAAGTTTATCTAAAAGTTCTTCCGTAATATCGATGAGACAGATGTCTGCATAATCAAGAATTGGCATAAGCAATGCATGAACCAATGCAATTTTAGTTTTTATTGGAAGAAAATTACCGAACAGACGAAGAGATGCACTCGCTCGAAATAGCTTACTACTGACTGCATTTATGTGGTTTCCAAGAAAGCTGGTTGTCAAAAATTACACCCAGGTTTTTTACTGTATCCACAAACGGAATTATGGAGCCATTGAGTGTGAGAGATGGGAGTGCCTGAATCTCTACTTTAGACAGAAGTTTAGCGCTTATAATAATGATGGCTTGACTTTTGTTGGGATTAACAGAAATACCGAAGGACTTGCACCATTCTTCTAAAAGGTGCAAATCATCATTGATGCGTTTTATCGCCTCCTTGAGATGGTCAATATCGGAATTAGTATAGATTTGCATATCATCGGCATATAAATGGTAAAGAGACGACAAGCGACTGCTAATGGTATTGATGAACAGAGCGAAGAGCAAAGGTGATAGCACACCTCCTTGTGGAACCCCCGCTAAGAGGTCATGCCATATGGAGTAGTCGTTATCACCACGAATACGCTGTCTTCGGCCTCTAAGGTAGCTTTCAAACCATCTTAAGACGCTAGGAGCGGCATTAATTGATTTGAATGAAGCGAGCAATACGTCAAAGTCAACCGTCCCAAAGGCATTGGTGAAATCTAAAAGAGCGAGAATAGTAAGACGACGATTATCCATATTTGAGCGAATATCTTCCAGAATATTCAATAATGCCGTGGTTGTGCTGTGTCCTGAACGATTTTATTTTATTTATTATTGTAACTGTCTACAGGTGGGTATAGAATTCATGGACCTCTACTCTCATCTGGTACCCGTATACGACGTGGAACCGCTAGAGAAGATCACTGATGCTTACCTCGACCAGTACTTATGGTATGAAGCTGACAAGCGCCGCCTGCTGCCGCCGTGGGTGAAGCCCGCTGACACGGAGCCCTCACCGCTACTCGTGTATAAGTGGTGTCAAGGTATGTAGATTGTTGATCACGTTAATTACTAGGTCTGAAATTCTATATTTGGCAGTTTGAAATAATTTTAAAAATAGCTATTGAATAAGCAGAAAATTGTTGTTAAGAGACTGAGAGAGACAGAAAGCATAATATTGTTTCTTAAATTGAAAATACTTCATTTTAAGGTGAGTATAAGCAAAGTTCTTATGAGCAGAAACTTTGTTGATACAAGTAACTATACTTTCATCGGTGATAATTGATAAAAGACAATTGTAGGGAAGATGATATTATATTGTGGTGGAATAATATGCAATTGCCCATAGTGTGTGTTGTGGCTAAGGAGATCAGATAAAAGTTTCATCCCCTTGTTACAAACCTCACTTTGGTTGATTTGCAATTTCTTCGGACGAAGAAGGAAGATTCAAATATGAAATTAGTATATTTTATTATTTATTTTTTTATGTTTTGCAAGCAATGTTTTACACACCCTCTACATGCTGAACCATGATGGATAATGACAGAACGCAACATGCTTTTGCTTACCAACAGGCAACACCATAGTGCTGATAGCCTGATATACAACAAGCAATCGACGCCGATCGTGGCAATCTTAGACATATTGCGTGTATTGTCCATCATGCCTCAAGATATAGAAACTGCATTATGGTCTAGCTAGAGTTTAGTGTGAGGTCTGAGTAAGTCTAGATAAGTGAGGCCGTAAACGTCGTAACGACGATGCAACGCACTTCCATGGAGCAATGTGATTTCCATATATTACGTAATAAGGTTAGGTAACTTCCCTACTAACTAAAAATTATTACAGGTATAAACAACTTACAAGACGTTTGGGAGGTCGGCGAAGGCGAGTGTAACGTACTCCTGGAGTCCAAGTTTGAGAAACTGTACGAGAAGATAGACTTGACGCTGCTCAACCGACTGCTGCGTCTCATAGTGGATCACAATATTGCTGACTACATGACGGCTAAGAACAACGTTGTTATCAACTATAAGGTAAAGCGTTTACTTAGTTGTTGCTGTTAGTAAAACATAATATTCGGACTTGTTAAATAACGAAGATTAAGATAAAACCAAGAAATAGTTGCTGTCTGTTGGACAAGTAACATGAATAAATTAGTCCTGTCGTCTTTGTTCATTACATAGATAGTATAGTTTAAAAGTAACAAAGTTCCAATTAAAATCCACATAAATATTCAATCAAGGCAATGAGAAATGATGAATCGCGTAGGGGTCCTGAAACCAGTGGCTCATGTGCTCTGGGGGCGGCCGACACTCGCCGATCGCGGGACGCGGACGCCTGATAATACGCTATCTGATCTGTTCCAAATTCAATTAGCTATAAGATTATGAAGTTCTGCTCATGTAAATCCTAATGTTAAAACATCTTTCAGGACATGAATCACACAAACTCGTACGGCATAGTCCGTGGTCTCCAGTTCGCGTCCTTCGTGGTACAGTACTACGGACTAGTGCTGGATCTGCTGGTGCTCGGTTTGGCGCGTGCGTCCGAAATGGCGGGTCCGCCGCAGCTGCCCAACGATTTCCTCGCGTTCCGAGACGCGCCGACGGAGACGGCCCATCCGATACGACTGTACTGTCGTTATGTGGACCGCATACATGTTTTCTTCAGGTTAGTTGATTGCTCAAGATATAAGTGATGAATAGCTTATCCGAAAGTGTTGTACTAAGTGACGATAACTTTTGAATGAACTAGTCATAATAGTTTTAAAACTAACATACTTAAATTATTATCCCTACAAAATATCATAGAATTATAACCTTTAGAAAAGGCATTCCATACAATCGCCAGCGCGAAAATGTGTCACCCTCAAATTGAGTGAGCTCACTCATCTGAGAGCAGTGTGCCATAGGACGCGGTGACGGTCGGACCTGTTTAATGCATTGATTACGTAAAATATGCATTGAAAACGTAAAATGAGTGAAAGAGAAAGTAGTATATGCTATTACTGTAAGACAAAAAGGACGACAATAATTTCTCGATACACATCTTGCATTCAAAAACATTGCTACAGTTTTGATGGCGTATGCCATTACCAAGTATTGACATCGTTGCAAAATATACATACTTTCTCATCATATCGGTCTTTAGCCCAGTCTTTAGATCTTCTGCAATTATTGTTTTAAACATAAGCTTTTGCTATTTTTTTAGCATCGGAATTAAAGGCTTTGAAGTGAAATAAAATTTACCATAATATTATCTCATAGTATTTCAAATATATCAATAGGTTCACGGCAGAAGAGGCTCGTGAGTTGATCCAGCGTTACCTGACAGAACATCCGGATCCCAATAACGAGAACATTGTAGGATACAACAACAAGAAATGCTGGCCGCGAGACGCCCGCATGCGCCTCATGAAACATGACGTTAATCTGTAAGTAAAAGCTACCTAATCAATGTAAACAAAGACATATAAAACAAATATACAAAAGATGAATACATTAGCTTTATTACAGTCGGTTAAAAAATAAAACCCTTATAATAATAATTTTTATATTAAATTGCAAGAGTAACAGTGAAAACCGAAAACAACCATGTGAAATTTTATAAGGATTCGTTTATTTGTTTGTTTTTAGGGGCCGCGCTGTGTTCTGGGACATCAAGAATCGCCTGCCGAGATCTGTGACGACCATACAATGGGAGAACAGCTTCGTATCTGTTTACTCAAAGGACAATCCTAATCTTCTGTTCAACATGGCTGGCTTTGAATGCAGAATTTTACCTAAAGTATGTATCCCATGAAAAATGTTTTACAATGTCGTTAGATACCGTATGTGTATGTACTTCGCGTGCCATATCGCGTTCCCAAACGATGAGCAATGCTCGTCTTTCGAAAGTCTGGTCTTTAGTCTGCTATCGGAATCGGACGTCAATTGGAATTTTAAAAATGCCTAAATGCCTAAAAGTGCCGTATTGAGCTGTAGAAATTCAAATAGAAATGTTGGCCTAGATAATGTTTTCATACAAATGGAGCGACATGCGGTATCTATCTTGATCTATGTCTGTGATAACGACTATCTCTCACCATACTGTCTATCACACTTAATAAAATTTATAAAATTTTACATTCTTAGGAAAGGACATGAAGATGTTTTTGTCCCAAAAATGTTTAGTACCTCGCTTTTTTTACCCGACTGCCAGGAGGGTTATGTGTTTAGCGCGTATCTTCTATGTATGTAATATTCTTTATTACCTCGTATCTTCAGAACGGCTAAACGGATTTTCACATTTGAGGTATCGTTAGATTTGTCTTAATAGCCCGAGTGTTCTTAGATAGGTGACATTAAGAAAAAACCAAAATGGCGGATGTTTGACGCCATATCGTGAGGTAAACAAAAATAAAAATTTACCAAGCATATCGAGTGGGGTATCAAAATAAAGAATTTTAAACACTGATTCTAAATATGTACATAACTTGCAGTTTTAATATTAAATCGAACGATAAATCTACACTAATAGTACAAAGAGGAAAGATTTGATTTTTTGTTTGTTGGGCTCGGAAACTACTGGACCGGTTTGAAAAATTCTTTTACCATTGGAATTGTACATTATTTTTGCTGAACATGGGCTGAATTTTATTTTGGAAAAAATAAGGTTCCTTAAGATATTTGGGTTCTTCGGACGCAAGGTGTAAAAAATCAACCAGAAAAGTTACTTATTTTACGTACGCTTCCTAAACTATAAAAGATAGAACCATAAAATTCTAAGTAATTGTAGAACTTACAAAAAAGTCCGCGACACACTATACCTATCTATGTCGAGTGAGGTACAATAACCATTTTTTTATTTAAAAATCTTGAAATTTTTTGGACTACATTTAAACGCGTTTATTTTACTCATTCTTTTAATCCTTATCAAAATAAATTATTCCATTACTAAGTACAGTTTATGTAGATAATATTTGGTCTTTGAATGAATGAAATTGGACATTTGGTTTTGAAATTATGGCGAAATTAAAATATTACGATAGTTGGCGTCACAAAGCGGGTGCGCCGTGCGCGTGCGGGAGGAAGACAATCTGTGCAGGGTGCAGCCTGCGTATAATGACTGCGTCGTCGATGTTAGTGTCGGAGTCTGTGAATTGACCTGGGAATCATTTTGCTGACCGAGTCTTTCCTGGGTATGCTTTTTGCAGAGCTCACCGACATCCACCTGGGCGGAGCCGCGGCCGACCGCTAGTAATAAAATAACCTCCTCCTCCCCCCGCGGCCTCCGTACGGTTAACATCGTCTGACGTGCGCTCCGGGATTAAAAATTATTTTCGGTGGTTTTAAATCGGTAAATTCGTGCTGAGTGTGTGTAATTAGCTAGGTAACGGTGTAATCTACGTGTACTGTAAGTTTTTTAACACATTTGCTCGTATTTTATTGGATTTAACTCGGTAAGTAAATTTCTTTGTTCACTTTTATCAGTAGGGAATTGTAGGTAGGTAAAATATTGTGTGTCGGTACCGCTCGCGCGGCGCCGGCCGGCCTTGCGATCAGCTGACTGTGATTATTAAGCTAAACTTTTGTTTAATTCTAATTTAAATAAGTGTAATTGGTACATTCAAATTTTATATTAACTCACAATGTCGAGCCAAAATAATATGCCGCCAGATAAAGATACAAACCCGTTTAATAGAAGCGATAAAACTCCTCGTTCTCCGACATTCTCGTCCGGTAAACGTTTGTTGTCGGAATTATCTCCTTCCTCCTTGTCACCTGTGGAGAAGCGTCACCAACCCACTAGGGACGAGCCTCTGCTGTCCCCCGTTACGTCATTATTAGACACAAGCCGCGCATCCGACGATGCTTGCAATTATTACGAGCTCGTCCGCGAAGCTAGCTCGTACTTAGCCAAAATAAACGAGTTCGCAAACGACACCGTGTCTCGCCGTAATAATTTTGCCAACAAGTCCGATATTATGAGTATGACTCAAAAAATAACTACGATCGTCTCACTTCTCGCCATAAAGAACTCCTCCTTGGAAACCAAGGTCGCTAATATGGAACGCGAATTGTTAGCTGCCAAAACTAATCCCGTCGTACAAACAGTTGCCGCCGCGCCTTCTACCTCCTACTCGGACGCGCTTAAACTAAGACTTGCGAAGTCAGTGCCGCCAGTCGAGACCCGAAAACCGCTTCCCTGCGTTATTGCCTATCCGACACAAGAAAAATCGGGGGAATTAAAATCATCGTCGGAGACAAAACAAGCTCTGATGAAAGTCATCAACCCGGCCGACGGTTTTCAATTTCACGGCGTCAAAAAAACAGCTAATTCGGGTGTGATCTTGCGACTAACTAGCGAGTCGCAAGTTAATAAACTTAAATCCGTGGAAGCGCTTAAATCGGCCGGTCTGCGACTCGAGTCGCCTAAAGGACGTAACCCACGTATTCTCATAAAAGATGTACCGCAACATATGACGGATGATAATTTCCTTCTCGCACTTTTTAATCAAAATATTAATGGCGAAATGAATATGTCTCAAGAACAATTTTTGCGTTCAACAAAAATAGTAAGACGTCGTAATTTAAATAAAGATTACAACAACAGGAAATGGATAGGTATCGAATTAGACCCCGCTGTGCGTAAACACCTGATCAATTCAAAAGAAAAACTGTTTATCGATTGGGCGATGTGTCGCTTCGTGGACGACGTTGAGCTGGTCCGCTGCGGCAACTGCCAACAGTTTGGGCACGTCGCTAAATTCTGTCGCGATCCTAATCCTTGCTGCTATCACTGTGCCGAAAAACACAGCTCGTTGTCGTGCCCCAACAAAGATAAAGAAAATTTTAAGCCAGTTTGTGGTAGTTGCCAACGTTATAAAAAACCTTCCGACCACCCCACGGGCTCCCCAGACTGTCCAACATATAAAAGCAAAATGGAGCAACTTATTTTAACTACTAGGTATGGATAGTTTAAATATAGGACAGTTAAACCTCCATAATAACAAGCACGCGACTTTAGAATTAGAAAAGTTAGTTTCTGATCACAATTTAGACTTAGTACTTGTTCAAGAACAATATCAACTCGCGTCGTTTCGGTCGAAAATGATACAAATTAATAACTTAGCTCGCGCGGGTATATACACACCTCAGTCTAGATTTTCAGTCACGGCCTTAACTAACCTTTCGACGTCGCATTGTGCGGTAGCCGAGGTATCGTGTCCTCAGTTTAGACTATACGTTGTAAGCTGCTACTTTCAGTACGCGGATACCGTAGGCCCACATTTACATCAACTCCGCCGCGTATTACAGTCTCTCGCGGGTGATAAAATTATTATTGGCGCCGACGTCAATGCATCCTCGCCCTTATGGCACGGCCAGCTTAGGTACACTGACCGCGACCGTCGTACCGCTGTAGAAGACTTTATTGCGGAGTTTAACCTCCAAATTCACAACACCCCCGATGCACCACCTACCTATAGTAGCCCAACGGGCGAATCGTCGATTGACGTCACGCTATCCAGCGCGTACGTCCAGATTAGGCATTGGCGTGTCCTACCTGATGCGTCATGTAGTGATCACCGCTTATTGGTGTACGAGTTTTCTCGTGCGGTCCCGAGTGATACCGTAGTCAATTCTAATGACTATAAATACAACGTAAAGAACGGCGATTGGAATTTATTCCGCTCCCTCATTACCGCTCATGCCGGAGACTTCACTCGGCCGGATTTAAACGTCGATGAGTGCGCGGAAATTATGACAAACACATTTGTTTACTGTGCCGATGTAGCCTTGGGTCGTAGACCTCTTAAAAAAGATCACAACTGTAAATGGTGGAACAGTAACCTTCTTAATCTTCGTCGGGAATTTAGAAGGGCCAGGCGCAAAATCAATAATCTTCGTAAATCTGGCCACGATCGTTCGAATTATAATTACATAATTAGTTTGAATAACCTACGCATTTCAAGGTCACGCTATCGCGCCGCCGTTACGTTAGCGAAAAATAATATGTTGAAGAATGCCGCGAATAGACTGGATAAAGAGGGCCCCTGGTCCTCTTTATACCACGAGCTTAAACCCGGTAGTAGTAATGAGCCAAGCTTTTTCTCAAATATTAAAATTAACAACTCTTACACTTGTAGCTTAGACGAAACGGCGAAGGCATATCTAAACGTTCTCATCCCAGACGACGAGCCCTCCTTGGATGATGAACACCACCGCGACATTAGGAGTAGAATGCTAGACCCCATACATACACCGGCCTCAGATTTACCAACTTCGGAGGAGTTTAGTAAAATAGTAAACCTTTTGCCTATAAAAAAATCTGCGGGCGAGGATAAAATATCGAATATTATGATAAAACAAGCGTGCTTAGCGGCCAGTTCATCGATTCTACATGTTTACAACAGATGTATCGCAGAAGGTATATTTCCAAAAATTTGGCGCACCGGTTGCTTAAAATTAATACCTAAAGCGGGAAACAAACCTCCTGACGACCCAAAATCTTACCGTCCGATAACGTTACTGCCTTGCTTAGGTAAATTACTAGAACGTCTCATCGTACCTCGCCTGCTACCTGGTGGCCCTAAATTTCATAGTCATCAGTTCGGTTTCACCGCCGGGAAATCTACTGTTGAAGCGGCTATGGAAGTTAGAAAAATAGTAAATCATTCGGAATCTAAATACGTGGTCGCCATTTCATTAGATATCTCCGGCGCGTTCGATCATGCTTGGTGGCCGATGTTATTATTAAAACTAAAAAATCGAGGTTGCTACTCTAATATTTATGCCATAATACGTTCTTATTTTTTTAACGGTCAAACTAAGCTTCGACTTGGCCATTGTACACACGCCAAAGATTTAACATGCGGCTGCCCTCAGGGCTCTGTTATCTCGCCAAAACTATGGAATTTCGGATTTGATGATTTATTAAGTCTTCCCCTACCACCGCTGTGCGTACTAGTTGGCTACGCCGATGACGGTTTTCTCATCGTTCATGCAAATTCACGTTCCGAAATTGAATCTAAAGCCAATGATAGTCTTAATTTAATATCGAGCTGGGGTAAACGTAATCGCCTGAAATTCGCCGCGCATAAAACTTACCAAATTCTTTTAAAAGGGTCCCTTATATCTTCCCCTAGCATTAAACTTGACAATATTAACGTTAAACGCAAACAGTCACTCTGTTATCTTGGTTTTTACTTGGAAAATAATTTTTCATTTTTAGAACATATAATTCAAACCGGTGAGACAGCGAAGCGCAATTTTTACTCCTTTACCAAAATATCTACGTTGACATGGGGCCTCTCCTTCAAAACCCTAAAATTAATTTACACTGCTACTTACCTAGGCAGCATTTGCTACGGGGCCCCCGTGTGGGCCGACAGAGCAACAATCGGCGCGGCTCGTCGCAAGTTGCTACAAAGCCAACGTCTTGCTCTTATATTCTTATGCAAAGCTTACAGGACCACAAGCACCGCAGCCTTACCTGTGTTAGCCGGAGTTTTACCCGTTGACCTTGAGATTCAGCGTCGTGCGACAATTTACTATCATAAAAAAAACATTGACAACCCGTTCTTTTTAAGCGCTCGCGATAAAATTAAAATAGCAAGACTGTTTGAACCTTTAGAAAACTCTGTGCAAAGCCTAATCTCCGAATGGCAGTCACGATGGGACTGTTCCACCAAAGGGCGACACCTTTATAATTTTTTCCCTAATATTCGTGAACGGCTATCCAAACATTGGATGGATATTGATCACTGCGTTTCTCAATTCCTGACCGGTCATGGAAATTTTAAGGCCAAACTTTACGGATTTAAACTAGTAGCATCACCCATGTGCGAGTGCTCGACCGAAGGCAACATGTTTGAACAAACCGCGCATCATGTTCTCTGGGAGTGCAGTCTCTGGCAGGACGAAAGAACTACTATGCTAAACAACCTATTCTGTACATCTGGAGTAGCATACTACGGTGATCTCGTGGACAGCGCTAGGAACTTCCGTGCCTTCAAGCGTTTTTGCCACAATTATTATTGGCAACAGTCAAACACAATAAACTCCAATATTAACTTAGCTTTAGCTTAGGAGTCACAATTATTAACCTTATTTCCGTGGTGCTCCCCCTTAAGTTCTTTGACTTTCGGTCATTGCAACTTTGTGCTGTCTCCCGCTTTTATGGGGAGGGAAATTGGAATCTTCCTACTCCTCCTATTTTCTTCTGATTAATTTCGTTGCGGGTCCCAAGACAGTATTAGCATGTCCCTCGGGCTCCCTGAGATCATATCAAAGGGTTTTCGTGGTTGGATGCCGCTGTCGATCCTGGCGACACAGGAGATACAGTGGTGGGAATGTGTGGTGGGCCAAAGCCCGTTTAAAAATAGTAATAAAATAAGAAAAAACCAAAATCCGCCTGCATGGACAAATCCAATATTAATTAAAAATTAACTGACATTACTGAAACAAGATGAAAATTCAATGACAAAGTATTAAATAAAAACAATGATTTGGTACTTAAAACTAGAAACATACATTGAAACAGTACCAAACCTTTGTACAGACCTATTATAACGTATTGTAGGTACACTTTTCTAAGTGTACCTACGATATATGGTTATATCAGCACGGTAGTTTTTAAATTTTTTATTAGATTGATTGTCGAAATGGTTAGATGACTGCTAAAAAGTCGCAAATAAAAATTCTGCCGGAGGCATCGAATCCATGTTTTAATTGATACGACTCTTGCTTACGAGTTTCATGCCAGGATAAATAGAAGGTTACATAGAAAAATGTAGAAGAAGGAAGTGGATAATAAAATGCAGTCGGAGGCATAATATTTTATGATTTATGAATTAATGTTAAACTTGGTGCGACATCCACTTTCTTCTTCTACATTTTTCTATGTAACCTTCTATTTATCCTGGCATGAAACTCGTAAGCAAGAGTTGTATCAATTAAAACATGGATTCGATGCCTCCGGCAGAATTAGGTCTTGTTTCGTTCTTTTTAGTTAACATTTTTTGTAGTCGGGTTTTTTGATTTTTAATTAATTTATTATTGCACAATAACTCACATTTTCCCTCCATTTTAGTGCCGAAGTCAACACGAGGAGCTCTCTCATCGCGACGGTGTATGGAACCTCCAGAACGAAGTCACCAAAGAGAGGACAGCTCAATGCTTCTTACGCGTCGACGACGAGTCACTAGCGCGTTTCCATAACCGCGTGCGACAGATTCTCATGGCGTCCGGTTCGACTACCTTCACCAAGATAGTTAATAAATGGAATACCGCGCTTATTGGTAAGAGCACAAAATATGTCTTCTGAACTACAATGACAAAATGGTAAAAACTAAAAGTCGTAAAAAGGATTTATATTAGTAACTTGATATTGAACTTGATGGGTTACTTTGACATGGTAATAACGTTTATGAATGCCATGTGTGATTTGGAATAAAAATTATTTATTATATACGCTTGTAAAAGATGTAATAATTAAAAGGTTACTTCTCAACTCAGAGAATACTGTATAAATCATCCGCAATGGATTTATTTTTAAGTGATATAAACTAGACCCTACTTTGTCATTCTTCAGGTTTAATGACATACTTCCGTGAGGCTGTAGTCAATACTCAAGAGCTGTTAGATCTACTCGTCAAGTGCGAGAACAAAATCCAGACCCGTATCAAGATCGGTCTCAACTCCAAAATGCCTTCCCGTTTCCCTCCTGTCGTGTTCTACACGCCTAAAGAGCTGGGAGGTCTCGGCATGTTGTCTATGGGACACGTGCTCATTCCACAGGTAAGATACTGTGTATAATATTATCTTTTTATAGCATTACATACCAATATACAATACTAGATGGCGCCCGCAACTCCGTTGCGCCAAAACTCGTTTATCGCGCGGGAACCGTACATTTTTCCGCGATAAAAAGTATCCTGTGTCCTTTCCCGGGACTCAAAGTATCTCCATGCAAGATTTCAGCAAAATCAGTTCAGCGGTTTGGGCGTGAAGGGGTAACAGACAGACAGACATACAGACTGACACACTTTCGCATTTATAATATTAGTATGGATGTGCACAGTAGAAAAATTATTAGGGTCGTGTGAGTTATCTTGTGTCAGTCAAGGACAGCAACATTAAGTAAGTTTGATGTCTTAATTGTATACATTTTGTTACATGAAACTTGATTTGATTTCTTTACAGTTTATACTGATCTGTAAGGGCGCATTTTCATTAGTCGTTAACTCGTGCGGTATACAGCATACGGGGAGTCTATGACAACTAATGGCGCATTTTGATTGGTCGTGGCATGCATTTCAGAAATCTCCCGCACCCCGCATGCGGGCCCTATCGACCAGTAATAATGCGCCATAAGCATATTGAATTATTGTTCTAAAGTTAAAGTACTGTTCTACTTTGTATCATAAGTGTAAAAGTGTATCTGTCCGTGTGTTACCTGCTACTTTGTGCAGCGAAGTAGTGGACGACACCCAGTATTTGAATATTTTATAGTCTTCCCTTGCCTTTAACCCATTTTTACCGCTAATGATGTTTGATGCTCATAAGTCATAAGCAATGTCATAACATTTAAAAAATTTTTCTAGTCCGATCTCCGTTGGTCGAAGCAAACCGACGTGGGTATAACCCACTTCCGGTCGGGTATGTCTCACGACGAAGACCAGCTGATTCCCAATCTGTACCGCTACATACAGCCGTGGGAGGCCGAGTTTGTGGACTCGCAGCGAGTGTGGGCCGAGTACGCGCTGAAACGGCAGGAGGCTAATGCTCAGAACAGGTAAACTAATAAAAACATCATAACATTTTTAAATAATCGCACAAAGGACTAAAAGTAAGATATGCAGAAGCTGAATGTTCATAGGTCATCTAGATATTACACTACAATGTAGTGCCTAGTTCTGCCGCTGTGTTTTATGACGAAAAATAGTGCAATATCTAATTTCATGAAAGTATTTTTTGCGACTAATTACTATCAAAATAACTTTTGATCATAATGAGTCGCTTGGGTGCCGTCTTGTAACGGCTTTAAATGGCTTCATAGAACTCGGGAATTGGTGGTTCAATAGAACTTTGACATCGCGGAGTTAGAGAGGTTAATGAATGATAAAATTATTAAATAAAATCAGAAATGATGAACCGCGTAGGGGTCCTGAAACCAGAGGCTCATGTGCTCTGGGGACGGCCGACACTCGCCGATCGCGAGACGCGGCCGTCTGATAATACGCTATCTGATCTGATTAAAATAAACATAAGTACAGTTAAATATATTATAAATTTATAACATAAATTACACACACACACATTCAATATTGTGTTTATTCTTTCAGACGTCTTACACTGGAAGATCTAGAAGACTCATGGGACAGAGGTATCCCTAGAATCAATACTCTGTTCCAAAAAGACAGACATACACTGGCTTACGACAAAGGATGGCGTATTCGTACGGAATTCAAACAATATCAGGTAAAACAATATTATATAATATTTTATCATTATCACAATACTATTTAAAAAGTAAAAATTACAATTATTAAATTTGTCTAATTATACATATTAGTATTTTTCTTTTTAAGATTTAACACGTTTTGTATTTTGGAATGCGCTGAATATTTTTTTAAAGTAGCGTTGCTTTACATAAAACTCTCCTGATAAAATATAATTTCCTCCAGTTCTAAACAAAGTTCAATAATGCTGCGCTGTATCTCGAAATGAACCAAAGGGAACCATGAACTAAACACACTAGGCTGAATTACGCCGACGTAAATTCCGCCGCGTTTACGCCGCGTTTCAAATCCATACAAAATATAGGCGGAACGCGACAGACTACACACACAGACACACTATGCCGAAATTCCGTCGTGAGCCGAATTTCCGTTGAGCCAAGTCGAGCGTAAAGTTCGGCAGCGATTCGGCGGTAATGTTTTGTATAGCAACACACTATACGCGATGGAATTATCAAAACCGAACATAGGAAATCCAATCTTATCTCCAAAGCGTTAACGCACACATTACATCTGAGAATTTTAAATACTCACTTACGCGCGCGTTCCGCAACGGAAATTACGCCGCGAAATTTCGTCTCTTCGCGTAATTTATAGTGTGTCGTATCAGACGTAAGCGGCTGAACGTAATTTCAGCCACGTAAATTACACCGGTGTAATTCAGCCTAGTGTGTTTAGACACAAAAATTGCCTACGCCAGTGAGCTTAAAGGGCTCTTAATTAATACTCAAATCTTTGTAGTAAAATAAAAATCGGTCGTACAGGTTCTGAAACAAAACCCCTTCTGGTGGACTCATCAACGTCACGACGGCAAGCTGTGGAACCTCAACAACTACCGTACAGATATGATACAAGCCCTGGGCGGCGTGGAGGGTATACTCGAACATACGCTATTCAAGGGCACATACTTCCCTACTTGGGAGGGTTTGTTCTGGTAAGTTTTTTCAATAACTGTATACCTTAAATTGAATCATTAGAGATACATTTTTAAGTACCGCTAAATTTGTGAAAAACGGTTGCGTTGTGACTTGTGGTTGAGTGTGGGGGTACAGCCAAGCGATGTTATCTTTACTTGGTTATGCAGACGCTTCACTGTCTTAATTGTCCACTGAGGCATTTAAAGTTCTTCTATACTTACAAAATTACATGTCCTGACTGACTGACTGACTGACTGATTCATCAATGCTGAGCAAAAACTGTTAAAGTTACAGCCACGAAATTTGGTGAGTAGGTTTATTTTATTAAGTAGACGCCCACTAAGGAAGGAATTTTGAAAATTTTACCCCGAAGGGTGTGAAATAGGGGTTGAAAGTTTGAATGAAAGTCCGTCATTTCTTGAGTTAGAAACATGAAACTTTATTTTTGGGTTACTGATTAAAAATGAATGGATACGTATTTAAGCGTTTTGGAAATTCTACCCCCAAGGGGGTGAAATTGGGGTTGAAATTTTGAATAAAAGTCCGTTATTTCTTGAGTTACAAACATGAAATTTTATGTTTGGGCTACTGATTAAAAATGATTGGATACGTGTTTAAGCGTTTTTGGAAAATCTACCCCCAAGGGAGTGAAATAGGGGTTGAAAGTTTAAATGAAAGTCCGTCTTTCTTAAGTTAGAAACATGAAAGTTTATTTTTGGACTGCCGATTAAAAATGAATGGATAGGTATTTAAGCGTTTTTGGAAATTCTACCCCAAGGGGGTGAAATTGGGGTTGAAAGTTTGAATGAAAGTCCGTCATTTCTTGAGTTAGAAACATGAAACTTTATTTTTGTGCTACTGATTAAAAATGAATGGATACATATTTAAGCGTTTCTGGTAATTCTACCCCCAAGGGGGTGAAATTGGGGTAGAATGTTTCAATGAAAGTCCGTCATTTCTTGAGTTAGAAACATGAAAGTTTATTGATGTTTGCTTAAATAAGGTCCTTTATTTATTTTTTATTTATTTATTTAAGCAATACAATTTTAACTTATATCTATTTGAGAATGTACCTTAAACTTGCAAGGTTTGTCTGGTACACCTTTTTTACCCTTTGTAATAAGAAACCACAAAAAGGGGAAAACTATCCATCTTTGTTATTATGCTATGTTAACGCGGACGAAGTCGCGGGCAACAGCTAGTCTTTTTATAAATGGCTACTTGCTTGGCAACTTATCCAATATCAGAGTGAGTAACTTATAAAGTTACACGCTTAATAAACTTCGATAGCGTGATTTAGAATTGTGGCGCTAATCAGTACTTGTAATGGTTTATTTCCAATATGACATCGTCTTTATAGGGAAAAGGCTTCAGGTTTCGAAGAGTCCATGAAATACAAGAAGCTGACTAACGCCCAGCGATCCGGTTTGAACCAGATTCCCAATCGTCGTTTCACTCTCTGGTGGTCACCTACCATCAACCGTGCCAACGTATACGTCGGTTTCCAGGTAAGCCAGCATTTGATTTAAATAAAACACTGCCTAGGCAATACAAGCACTTCGCGTTGATTCTGCAGACTGCAATAGATTTTGGAAAAATACAATGGCACGAAACGTAAGTGACTAAGATCCACATTGAGTCATTATAGATGACCATGATTGCTACCATGAGTATGCAAATGTCTACAGTATAGCAATTAATAGACTTATGGGCCAGGCCACAACAAACCTTGCGGCGTCGTATCGCAAAAACAGCCATTACACATCAATGTTGGTATTTGATGTGTAATGGCTACGGCAATGGCGCAACGGCCCTATCATTCCCTCTATATTTTGAATCTCTTGTATTTGTACAACATAGCCCAACTTTGGGCTACATTACATTTCTATAAATACAATGCAATGGTACGAAACGTAAACGAATGAAAATATAATTTTGTGTCGCGTCTAAAGTTTAAATTGGGGGCTTAATTTGTAACAATTGCTACTAAAACATCACTTTCCCAGGTACAACTGGACTTGACGGGTATTTTCATGCACGGCAAAATCCCGACGCTGAAGATTTCTCTCATCCAGATCTTCAGAGCTCACTTGTGGCAGAAAGTTCACGAGTCCATTGTCATGGACTTGTGTCAGGTAATTGGTTTTTTTTTTTATTATTGAGAGCTGGATGCTTGGTCCTTTGCTTAAAGTATTATTTGCACATTTTTAACATATCACAATAATATGTGCCCTGCCCTTTTAAGCTGCGCGTGCACTGGATCGGAATCGGAGCGTACGGATTTGTTGCTTTGTATTGATTTGTATGGTACTGCGTGCACTAGATCGGCATTTCTGCGCCTGAGACCGGAATTCATGCCGATGACGTCATCCGCAGCCGCGTCTATGGGTTAATTTATATATTTAGTGCAGAGTCAAAGCGCATCGAAACAAAGTATCAAAACTGAACATAGCAAATCCAACCTTAACTCCAAAGCGTTAACGCACACATTTCATATATATATGTCGCAGTCATCTGGTTCAATCTGCGATTCGATTGAATGACTAGCGTATTCATTGAATGACTCCATTCAATTGAATGACTCGGCCGAACGTCGATTGAACGATCGTCCCTCAACGTTCAACTAGTTAGCGATTTGTAGCATAGCGTTTTGAAGATAGCGGACATGAAATCAGTCAGGTAATTGAACGTATTTCATTTTCTTCCTACGGCGGCGCTACTAGTCACTAAAACAAATATGGCCTCAAACAGCTCGCACAGCTGATAGCACTGTGTTGATATTTTATCGATTACATTTACTAATGTAAATAACTAGTTTATTTGTAATAACTAATAAAATAATATGAAAGCGTGGATTTACCAATAACTACCCCGTTAACGGCTACTTGAAAAAAAAATAGCATCCCATTTAACGACTTCGCTATAATATGACTTTTAGTCAAAACGTTAAACGTTACAGTCAACGTCTTGACGAGTTGTCCTTTAGTCATTCAATTGAATGGAGTCATTCAATGAATACGCTAGTCATTCAATCGAATCGCAGATTGAACCAAATGACTGCGACATATACATTAACTAGCGACCCGCCCCGGCGGGCGGCAATGAAAAAATTATTAAAATCGATAGCCTATCACGATCCTTCATGTGGTCTACTTCTTATCTGTGCCAAATAACATAAAATGCTCCAGTAGTTCGCGAGATAAACCCTTTCAAATATTTTCCCCCGTTTTTTCCACATTCTCCTATTAGTCTTAGCGTGATAAAATATAACCTATAGCCTTCCTCAATAAATGGGCTATCTAACACTGAAATAATTTTTCAAATCGGACCAGTAGTTCCTGGGATTAGCGCGTTCAAGTTAGCCCTTTCAAATAATTTTCCCCGTTTTTTCCACATTTTCCTCTATTTCTTCGCTTCTATTAATCTTAGCGTGATAAAATATAGCCTATAACCTTCTTCGATAAATGGGCTATCTAACACTGAAAGAATCATCAAATGCCCGTTGCGTAGTTTTAAAGATTAAAGGGAACAAAGGGACATGAGGGAAAAAAGTGACTTTGTTTTATAATAAGTATAGATAACTAAATTGCCGATGCGGAATCCGAATGCAGTGGACGCACCCCATCGGCATTTCGTAAATGACGACGCTCCGTCCGCTCCGTACGCTCCGATTCCGATCCAGTGGACGCACAGCTTTAAGCAATGATCTACAAGACTCCTGTGCTCATCATGAGTAATATCTGTTGCAATAAAACTATAATAAACTTTATGTTCGTGGTTTACATGTCACAAATAATAAATACTGATACACTTTATAATTTCAATAGGTGTTTGATCAAGAACTAGACGCCCTGGAAATCGAGACAGTGCAGAAGGAGACCATCCATCCGCGTAAATCGTACAAGATGAACTCGTCGTGCGCGGATATTCTTCTGTTCTCCGCTTACAAGTGGAACGTGTCGCGGCCGTCCCTACTGGCTGATACTAAGTAAGCTGCCTGCTATCAAGTTTTAATTTTTAAATAAAATATTCTTAATAGTCACAGGTCTTTTTATGTTTAGAATTCCGAAATACTACAACTAATTACAATTTATGCGGTAATTGTTTGTCACCGCCAGTTCTGGACGAGTCGACACGCGACGCAGCATTATTCAATCGCATATATTGCGGAATTTATTAGCAAAGTTCGAATAACGAGCTGTACCAGATTGCATAGCGCAGCCACGCTGCTTCTATTGCTGTTACTTGAGTGTAATTTTAAATTACTATCTTAAAAATACATGGCCGTACCACGTCATGGTGAGAGCTAGCTAGGTTCTGTGACTGTTAAGCATTTGTCTATTTTGTCATGCCATAATATAGCCAACCGAACTAAATTGTTTATCTTCTACAGAGACACAATGGACAACACAACGACTCAGAAGTACTGGCTGGACATCCAGCTGCGTTGGGGCGACTACGACTCGCACGACGTCGAGCGATACGCCCGCGCCAAGTTCCTCGACTACACCACAGACAACATGTCCATATACCCCTCGCCGACCGGCCTGCTGATTGCCATTGATCTGGCTTATAACTTGCACAGGTAATTGATATAAAAGTAACTACGAATGTAGGTATATTAGACAGCCTTATGGCATTTAGTGTGATCCGGATTTGCACTAAAGAGACGAAATATTGAAAATGTTATGTCACATGTATTGTGCGAAAATATATATTGTCAATCTATTACCAATTTATGATCAATAAAAACAGTAACAAGACATTTATATTCGGCTTAGGCTATAGCCTATAACATACAAAATATGAATCTGGGAACATAAAAACGATTTTGTAGCACAGACACCTGACAAGTATTTTTTTATTATAGCGCCTACGGCAACTGGTTCCCAGGCTGCAAGCCGCTGATCCAGCAAGCGATGGCCAAGATCATGAAGGCCAACCCCGCGCTGTACGTGCTGCGCGAGCGCATACGTAAAGCGCTGCAGCTCTACTCCTCAGAGCCCACCGAGCCGTACCTCTCCAGTCAGAACTACGGAGAGCTATTCTCTAACCAGATTATTTGGTAAGTAACATAAATGCTGGATGTGAAAGTGAAAGATGAAAAAGAGTCTCTAGTAGTAAAAGAGACGTGCAGTAGTGAAAGAAACGTGCATTCTCAGACCTCAGTGGTTTATTAGATGCTAGAATGTGCGTCCAGCGGGCTGATTCACGATTTCCGTTCGAATCGGATTCGGAACTTTACGTGCGATCATCGGCCAATGCTTAGCGGTGAGCGTTGATTGCATGTCGCGCGATGAAGTTTCCGAATCCGAGTCGAATTCTGCATCGTGAATCCTGATTCAGGGCCCTGGCCCTGGAACACACTTTAGACGCTAGAATGTCGTTGGGGTCTGGACGCGACCACTTCAGGTCGCTGTAAATACTACAGCTCTTACGACCTACGAGTCTCCTGCACAGCTGTAAAACCAGCTTTAAAGCTAGATATAAACACATCCATTCCCACTTAGTCCTATTTTCTTAATTTATTTTTGCATCATAACCTATTTACTTTAGGTTCGTCGACGACACTAACGTATACCGAGTGACGATCCACAAGACGTTCGAGGGCAATCTCACGACGAAGCCCATCAACGGTGCGATCTTCATCTTCAACCCGCGCACCGGCCAGCTCTTCCTCAAGATCATCCACACCAGCGTGTGGGCGGGACAGAAGCGTCTTGGGCAGGTGTGTCCAACATTTTAAATGATTTTCATAAATAAGTTTTTTACTTTTTTTGTATTGTTTGTGTTCTTTATGTAGTTTACGCGAAAGTATGTAATGAGATTTAAAAATGAATTAAAAGTAGCTAGTGCTTATATAAAATGGAAAATAATGATTCTAGTCAAAATCAACATAAGTTACTGCAGCCGAGTGCAGCCTAAAAATATAACATTAATGTCAATATCTGACTTTGTCTAAATACCGTTTGATTTTGCTCAAACCTGTTGGGTACGCTAACCTCCCGATTTCGTAATAAAAAAAATTGTTAAAATATTTACGACGCTGATTCTGTTTTCTAGCTCGCCAAATGGAAGACTGCCGAAGAAGTTGCGGCTTTGATTCGATCATTGCCTGTTGAAGAACAACCTAAACAGATTATTGTCACCAGAAAGGGAATGTTGGATCCACTTGAGGTAAATAGTCTTTTTACTTCAGATATAGCTGCTTAAACTAATACATTGTATTATCGGGTTACAACTACGCTTCGGCTCAAATATGTCAGATAGACTTAAGAAAAAGACACCAGGAAAACGCCGACTTGGCAACACACCTTTATTATCAGAACTTAAATATAGTCTTTTACCATCTCTGTGTGTGAATACTACACTGAGAGCCTAGATATTTCCCTACATTTAAAATATAACATTCATTGCATTTATATCATAATATTTTTGACACTGGGCCTGGTGTATGTGATTCTGGGTTTCGTCTGCTCGTTTATCAGTTATGTTAACAAAATCTATTATTTGACATCTCCAGGTGCACTTGCTGGACTTCCCGAACATCGTGATCAAGGGTTCGGAGCTGCAGCTGCCGTTCCAGGCGTGCCTCAAGGTGGAGAAGTTCGGTGACCTCATCCTCAAAGCCACCGAGCCTCAGATGGTGCTGTTCAACCTGTACGACGACTGGCTGAAGACTATTTCGTCTTATACTGTGAGTATACTAGCTGATAACGCCTCCATGTTACCAAAACTGGGCATCGTATTGTGCTGTGTTATGTGTAGATATTTTCATTTCGAACAGGATGATTTTTTTATGTTGTAAATCATTTTTGTAAAGTAACCTTCTTCTATCCTACGAATAATAAAAAACTAAGGAAGAGTAACTCCGTCAAAAAACATGCTCCAAAATACTTGTCAAAAAAGTGTACCTTAGGTTCATTTTTCATACATTTGCAATATTTAGGTGACCTTGAGCGGTACAAAGGCTGACGTTACATGACAGTTCGAATGGAACCAAATTTAAAACTGTATTAGTATGGGAGTTACGTTTCCTGGTTTTATTATTCGTAGCTTCTATCATATATTTGGATGAGAAAGAACTTTTAATTTAAATTTAATTGTGATATTTATTCACAGGCTTTCAGCAGATTGATTCTGATATTGCGAGCTCTGCACGTAAACACTGAGCGGACGAAGGTTCTGCTCAAACCTGACAAGACCACGCTCACCGAGCCGCATCACATCTGGCCAACACTGACTGATGATGACTGGATCAAGGTTGAAGTTCAGTTGAAGGATCTGATATTGGCTGATTATGGTAAAAAGAACAAGTGAGTATTTTTTTTATACTATGGTTATTTGTTTGTGATGAATCTGATTATCCGGTAGGTAACTACAAAATAACAATAGTACGCGTGTTTACACACGGCGCCGCAGCGGCACCGTTTTTTGCCGCCGCGGTAGAGAACCGCCGCCGCCGCGTCGGCGCCGTGTGGAAAGGGCCGCGGGAAAAGTATGCAGTGGCGCCGCCGCGGTGGCGGTGCCGCTGCCGCTGCGGCGCCGTGTGTAAACACGCTTAGAATGTGTCTAATGGGAAGTTCAACGTAAAATTCGTTAGTGGATATGTCACAAGTAGTAATCAATGAAATATTTTACAGCGTCAACGTTGCGTCGCTAACTCAGTCCGAGATCCGAGACATCATCCTCGGTATGGAGATATCCGCGCCCTCAGCTCAACGACAACAGATCGCCGAGATTGAGAAACAGAGTAAAGAACAGAGCCAGCTGACCGCCACCACCACTAGGACGGTCAACAAACATGGCGACGAGATCATCACCTCCACCACCAGTAACTACGAGTCGCAGACCTTCAGCTCCAAGACCGAGTGGCGAGTCCGAGCGATATCCGCCACTAATCTCCATCTCCGAACAAACCATATCTACGTCAGCTCTGACGATATCAAGGAGAGTGGTTACACGTATATCCTACCTAAGAATTTGTTGAAGAAGTTTGTTACTATTTCCGATTTGAGAGCGCAGGTAATAATAGATTTCATTTATACTAGTAATTATAAGTGCGTAATTTGTCGTGTTTGTTATTACTTATTGATTAAACAACAAATTATCAAGTATTATAATAAAATACTTATGGCTAGAGTATTAACACCAGTCTAGTGTCACTAGACCGCACCGCACACATTTTACTTTACTCGGCACTAATTATTTAAATTGTCTTTTTCACTTACAATCCATGACGTTATATGTAGAATAAAAATAAAATATGAAAAAGTAGTCTGCGACTAAACTTAAAACCAAGAAATTTTACAGATATCAAGGTGGTCTTTCATGTGTTTCCAAAGCTATTTTTAACCTTCCTAATTCAATTATTGTTAACCTTGATCTTTTTCGCTTCACAGATCGCGTGCTACCTATACGGCACGGCGCCGCCGGACAACCCCGCGGTGCGCGAGGTGCACTGCGCGGTGTTGCCGCCGCAGTGGGGCACTCACCAGGCCGTCCACCTGCCGCGCCAGCTGCCCCGACACCCCGCGCTGCAGCACCTGCAGCCGCTCGGCTGGATGCACACGCAGCCCAATGAACTGCCACAACTGTCTCCTCAGGTATTACCTGCCTCATAATCCGAATGACATTCCCAGTCTACCAAAGAAATATAATATACTGGTTTTTAAAATTGATTAATGACGTAATTCAGTCTAAATCATAAAGGTAATATACCTATCAGAATAGAGAAACAATCCCGAGCTGTCAAGCATAACCAAAATTTGATTTACATCTGTGTATACAATTATGTTTACGTGTGCGTGTCAGTGATGTACAAACATCTTGTAATTCGACAAAATATCGATCATGGAATAATAATTGTAAGATTGTAAAAACAGAATGGGATAAAATAAAACTGCATAGATAGGTATAATAAAAATTGTAATTTTGAAGTAAAATATGACTTTTCTTCAAAATGCTTGCTGCATAATTAAGTATATGCATGAATTTTTCTTCGGAGTCCAGTTTGGACGGTTAATTATTTTAAGCCATGAATTTCTGATATCCAGGTCAGCAGGAAATCTGAAAAATTGGCCAAGTGTGAGTCGGACTCGCGCATGAAGGGTGACCGGTTTCAACCGGGCATTTTCTAAAACCCGGCACGATACGACACGACATGTCCATGACACGATTCGACACGACAGGTTACGTCACG
Source organism: Polyommatus iphigenia (assembly GCA_963422495.1). Taxonomy (NCBI): domain Eukaryota; kingdom Metazoa; phylum Arthropoda; class Insecta; order Lepidoptera; family Lycaenidae; genus Polyommatus; species Polyommatus iphigenia. The sequence goes on along the minus strand of OY730184.1, from coordinate 256,946 downwards.
TCACGTCACATCAGTACACGACACGACACGACTTCACTAGACCCTATTAATTTTCAATTCACTCTCAATGAGCCCTTTTATTTGATGCCCATCTTGCAGAAGTGCTTTTTAAAACTATTCCCCTATCTTGGATGAGCAGCCATATTGGATGTAGAATGACATTACATATGTGGAAATTTCAGAAGTCTATTACTATGGCGTTCTTGTTATACAGCCTGGAGACAGACAGACGGACGGATGGACAGACGGACAGGCAACGAAGTCTTAGTAGTAGAGCGGGACCCGACTACTAGGATGTTTTACCCTTTGGGTGCAGACCCTTAAAAACGATAAATTATGTATGATAGTATATTAATATACTTAAACTAATTATAAACTACGGATGAGTATGTTATCATTTCAACATTCGTAGATAATTAGTATACTTAAGAGTCCGGGTACCCTTGAAATTTCTCATACAAACGTAATTCCAAAATCATTTTCTCATACGAAAATATTTAACATGTTTGAGTTATTTTTCAGTTTAAGATAGTAATTACCTAGGTTCCTACACAAAAATTTACTTCAAAATATTTAAACAAAAAAAATTTTTTTTTTTGTTTTAAATTTTTTTTAGTTAATTTACTACTAAATATTTAAACACTAAAAAATAGAGTAAAACACTAAAAAATATATAAATAAATAGTAAATTTACTACAAAATATATAAATACTAAAAAATATTTTTTAGAGTTACAATATTTTGTAGTAAATTTACTATTTATTTATAAATTTTTTAGTGTTTTACTCTATTTTTTAGTGTTTAAATATTTAGTAGTAAATTTACTAAAAAAAAATTTAAAACAAAAAAAAAATTTTTTTGTTTAAATATTTTGAAGTAAATTTTTGTGTTTGTGTAGGAACCTAGGTAATTACTATTTTAAACTGAAAAACAACTCAAACATGTTAAATATTTTCATATGAGAAAATTATTTTGGAATTACGTATGTATGAGAATTTCGAGAGTACCCGGCCCCTTAACTAAAAAATATTTTCATATCGATACTACTTATCGATAACTTGATGCAGCCCTAGTGTAAAATATATGAAAATTGTTTACACAAAATATCCTTAAATTGTGCACCATGGCTAGTCAAGTTATGTTTTCCATATAAATAAATATTTAAAGAAGTGAATTATGGAAATCAATACCAATAACTCGTAGGGAATTGGCAAAAATAAAGTTAAAACTAGGTCCTGTCGATGTAGAATAATTCACCTGTGAAATGAATATTTGTCCGGGTTTTTTCGATGTGTGGATCCACAATCATTCCACAAACATTTAACCATGTTTCTAGAGAGTATTTCTAAAAATTATTCATTATTTAACTTAAAATCACAATTTTTCTGAGAGCCCAAATTGACAACGATCGGCTCAGGGGCAGACAGACTGTCAAACAGATGAAAAAAAAGCTATGCAACCTCAAATCACGCTTCTCTTTCTACCACGCAGTGTTATTGATAGTGACATCTCGCTTACTCAGGCCTTTGTTTCTCTATTCCGATAGGTATATTAACTTCATGGTCTAAATATATTTTAACCGTCCGTCATATTGTGTCTTCTTTGTCACAGGACAGGCGGACGTGTCCCAGTAGTGATTGGAGTTAGATTACCCTGCAGAAAAGAAATGGATGGTTGTGAGAACGGGATAAAGGCTATAGTCCCAGTCTAAATCATATGTGTTGCAAATAGAAATTTATAATACACCAACAGCATTCAGTAGAGTTTGTAATAGTATTTCTAATGAACTGTAATTATTTCAGGACATAACAACCCACGCAAAGATAATGGCGGAGAATCCAACGTGGGACGGAGAGAAGACTATAATAATAACATGCTCATTCACACCCGGTTCCTGCTCGCTGACCGCGTACAAACTGACTCCCAGCGGCTACGAGTGGGGCTCTAAGAACACGGATAGGGGCAACAATCCGAAGGGCTACCTGCCGAGTCACTACGAGCGAGTTCAGATGTTGCTGTCCGACAGATTCCTCGGGTACTTCATGGTGCCATCTCAAGGAAGCTGGAACTATAATTTCATGGGTATGTTTTCATACTTGTACTAGAATGTGTCTGTCTCTGTCCCGCAAATTCCCGCGTGATAAATAAATCGCGACGCAATAGCGCAATGAAGTTGACGGAAAAACTAGTAACGAAAGAATTTAAAATAATTGATACTAATTAGTATTTTATTCTGATGCAGTACTAATTAGTACTGCATCAGAATGTTAGGTTTTTTTGCGATATGAGGGCTGCTATTTATGTATCCGGAATTAAAAAAAGAAACATATATCATTTAATATGGTTTTATTGCTTTTCAAAATATTCGCCGCGATGATCGACACACTTTTGCATACGCTGGAACCAATTTTCATAGCACTTTTTCCATTCTGATTGAGGTATCTCAAAAACGTGCATTTTGAACGCATCAACAGCCTCTTCGTGGCTCGAAAAACGTTGACCACGTAATTTGTTCTTCGCGTATGGAAATAAAAAGAAATCGTTAGGTGCCAAATCAGGGCTGTACGGCGGATGACCAGTCAATTCGATCTTTTGACCCTCCAAAAACTGAGTTGTTTCAGCTGAGGTGTGACAGCTAGCATTGTCGTGATGTAATATGATTCTGCGTTGTCGGTTGTCCTTTCTTATTTCTTCAAAGACTTCTGGTAAGCAAATGGTCGTATACCATTCAGAATTAACCGTTTTACGATTCTCTAATGGCACTGTAGCCACATGTTCATTAATTCCAAAAAAACAGGCGACCATTTTTTGCACGAGTAACTTTTGTTGGTTTCGGCTCATCTTGGAACACCCACACCGTTGACTGTTGTTTAGTTTCGGGGTCATATGCATAGATCCAAGATTCATTACCTGTGTAGATATTATAAACGGCTTTTGACGTACCACGGTTGTATTTTTTTATCATTTTTTTGCACCAATCGACACGAGCCCGTTTTTGATCGATTGTCAAGTTGTGCGGAATCCAACGCGAACATATTTTTTTTACAGCCAAATGTTCGTGTAATATCTTATGTATGCTCGTCATACTTATGCCTAAGGACGCCTCTATCTCGCGATATGTAACATGACGATCACGCATTATTAGTTCCCGCACAGCATCTATATTTTGTGGGACAACAGCTGTTTTTGGGCGACCTTCTTTATTTTCATCCGTGAGCATAGACCGCCCACGATTAAACTCACTGTACCAGTGATAAACAGTGGTTTTTGATGGTGCTTCATCTCCAAAAGTTGCGGTGAGTTGAATAAAGCACTGTTGTTGATTTAGCCCACGCCGAAAATCGTAGTAAATCATTGCACGAAAATGTTCACGCGTTAAATCCATGGCAAATGAAGACACGCAATTTTCAAAATGACGCCACAATGGAAAAATATTTGACAGTCACATGAAACAAAATGTATTCTTCAACCAAAGAGTTCTATTTTCAAATGTTGTAATTACTTTTTAAATATTGTTCTTGTAAGTGGCCAGTTCCGGATACATAAATAGCAGCCCTCGTAAACTAATTTTTGGGCGAATCAAGTTAAATTACATAAGTTAATAGTAATATTTTGTTGCATAATGTTATTAATTTATTAGGTTTGTCCTCCAGTGCCAGATTTTTTTAATGAGTATAGGCCACTTTGGCCGTAGCGAGCGTTACGCAGTTTATTGTATTTCCATACATATTCACTTTTTCGTTCACACCTAACGGACAATATGCCATTACGCTAGGCGTAGGCGCGGACATTCGATACCGTATATTTTGTATGAGTTTCATGTTCACACTGGGGTTCACAGTGAGCCTGCTCACATTCAGCGGCGTATAGTCAGTTTGGTCTGAACACGGCCTTTATTTTCGCCGCCCCGTGTACGACATCTGCGACCCCATTAGGACGCTTCCGCCCCTAGGCTGCGGCCTATTTATAAATACCACGGCAGGCGCACAAAAGCTTGATAATAAACAAAACCTAATTATTAATTTTGTCTCTTAGGTGTCCGCCACGATCCGAACATGAAGTACGGCGTGCAACTGGGCAACCCGCGCGAGTTCTACCACGAGGTCCACAGGCCGGCTCACTTCATGAACTTCGCCGCGATGGAGGACGCTACCGCGCCCACTCTAGCCGCCGACAGAGAAGACTTCTTCGCATAGATTTAAGCGCAGTTTTTTATTCGGAGTATTGTGAGGATTTTGTAATGAATGGAAACTGTACATAATAAAAATTATTAAAACTATAAATTTTATATTGGGTTATATTTTATTTTTAACCGACTTCCATAAAAGCAGTGTATTATTTTTCCATACTTGCCTATATTAGAGCCCCCGCAGACTGCAGACTTTCTATCGGCCGATAGTTGGGTCGGGTTGGGCTGTTAGCGCACACTACGCCAACTATGGCTGCCTTCACACTAGCGTTTGTCCAGCGTAGGCGTTCGATGAACGTATGCGCAGCGCAGACAACGCGGCGCGTACGTCTCGCTGTCGCCGCTTCTCTACTGGAACAATCGACAGTACGCTGCGCTAGCGTCGCGTCGCGTGTGCGCGACGTATACGCCGCGTTACCGCCTGGCCACGGGACATTCGCCGATGCGAATATAGGACGGCGAAGCGTCTTGCGACTGAAACAAACGTATAGCAATGAACCATCGAGGAAATTGATTCCTAGGCAGTTGACAGACCTACGTCATTTGGTCGGATCGTGTCAATTCAATGTTAATTGTGGTCTGTCGGCTGGGTTTGACGTAACGCGACCAAACTACGTAGGTCCCCCATCTGCCTAGGAATCAACTTCTCTGATAGTACTTATCAAGCCACGCGCAAAGGCGACCGGCGAAATGTACCGAGCGGTTCGCGCCGGCGTCTTGCGACGCGGCGGGCGAGCAAAACAAAAGTGTGAATCAGTACGGCGCACACTGGTCCCAAAGTAAAATAAATGGGACATTAAGAATTTTCGGATCGAAGGTCAACGGATCAGGCTGTTTTTTTTTTTTTTTGTAGACAGCTGATGCAATTACAAGTCACTTTTATAGATGTCGTTTTTTTCAAATATGCCGTATCTACAGAGATAAAAAAAAAATATTATTTTTTTGTATGGACGAAATCATAATTTTGTCATTTCATTCCAAGATTCAAACGTATTCAAAATAAATCATAGCACAGCTTATAGAGGGACTGTTGTACATTTTTGTCACAGACGCTCAACTGCGATTTTTGCGCCTTTTAGAGCTACATGCACTTTAATTTTTTTTGTCAGCGGATGAGGCCCCTTTTTTTTGTAGCATCTGATGCAATTACAATTAACTTTTATAGATGTTATTTTTTTTAAATATGCCTTATCTACAGAGAAAAAAAATATGAATTATTTTTTGTATGGATGAAATCATAATTTTGTCATTTTCTTCCAAGATTCAAACGTATTCAACATAAATCATAGCACAGCTTATAGAGGGACTTTTGTCGTACATTTTTTGTCATAGACACTCAACTGCGATTTTTGCGCCTTTTAGAGCTACAGGCACTTTATTGTTTTGGTCAGCGGATGGGACTGTTTTTTTTTGTAGCATCTGATGTAATTACAAGCAATTTTTACAGATGTTGCTTTTTTCAAATATGCCGTATCTACAGAGAAAAAAAAAAGAATAATTTTTTGTATGGACGAAATCATAATTTTGTAATTTTCGAGTATTTCATATGGATTTTAATAAATATTGTTAAGGATAAACAAATAATAATGTTTTCTTTATTGACAAGTAAAGTAACTCTTACTAATGTCTTATTCATAAAAAAATCCTAAATAATATATACTTAAACTAAACAAATTAAAGTAGAAATTTCAAAACATGTACGTACAGGTAAATTATTTTATGACTCATCCAGTTTGCAAACATTGTTTGGTAATGACTCATTGCCTAATTACCTCTGTACTTGGAATTTGTGCTCTGTTTTGTTATTCAGCGCTAGCGAACGCTTCGAAAACGCTAAATAATAAATAGGCACATAGATTGCAATTCAAATTTTTCCTTCGTACTGTGGGAATAAGCGTGGTGGCCACAAAGGAAGGTCTTCCGACCGAGCGAGGTGGTATGCCCGGTCAGGCCGAAGCCCACGTGATACATTTCAGCTGTCGTATATATACCGACGCGCTCAGAAAACTTCGATAGCGCGATGCAGGAATGTTAGGCGAATTGTGGGTACCGCCACATCACTCCCCCCCCGAAGACCAGAGGTCGAATCTTGAAGTCTTGTCGCTTGAGTCGCCAGTGCCAGTGAGTTCCAGTGAGTCGGAACTGTTGCAGTGAGTCCCGGTGAGTCGGAACTGTAAGCTGCTGCACGGGATCCAGTGAGTCGGATAGCTGCCGTGCGGGGCCGATGCTACGTGCTGACCAGGAGAGATGTGCTCTGCTTGCTGACCGGTCGGTGTAGTGAGAAAGCCCGATGATGCCGATGCGGAGTCGCCCAGGCCGCGGTACATTGCGGCTAGTGGACGATGTACCCGATGAGGCGATGCTGGCTGGCGCGGTGCGGAGGGGCGGGGGAGTGACGATGATGAAAGAGGCGTGTTCTGTCGAGGGTCACCAATGTGGGAATAAGCGTGGTGGCCACAAAGGAAGGTCTTCCGACCGAGCGAGGTGGTATGCCCGGTCAGGCCGAAGCCCACGTGATACATTTCAGCTGTCGTATATATACCGACGCGCTCAGAAAACTTCGATAGCGCGATGCAGGAATGTTAGGCGAATTGTGGGTACCGCCACAGTACTTTTACGGGCTTAGGACCGTCAAAATACAAACTTGTATGATTATATTAGGTAATGTATTTAGGCGTACTTAAAAAATTTGAATTACCTCTAAAGTTTACATACAATTATTATTATTTTTTATTATTTAATATACAGAACATAAATTAATATTAAACGCCTTTACACCATTAAACCTATAAAGGTATGTCTCGGTACTAGACATTCCTTTTACAATAAATAACTTTAAAATTAAGATCTTAAATAAACTATTAACTTACAAACTTAAATAAACTAACTAATACTTGATTACAATGTGATTTATTGTAACGGATCTTGTGGGGGGTTATTTTCAATGTCAACGTATACTTCTTCCTCTTCAGTAACTTCTATTCCAAGGTCGTTGGGCGAATCATCCCTGAGAAGATTTTCAGTTTCTTCGAACCTCTGCTGCTTTTGAATTTTGGTGAACTTAGGTCTGATGTTCGTAATGTACGGATCTGAGCTGATTAGTAACTGGTGTATAATGTCTTCGTTTGTTTGAATTCTGCCTATCTTTCTCGTATGCTTTTCTCTGACTGAACGAAAGTCTTTATTTCTTGCTTCTGACGCTTCTTCGGATATCATACCAATTGGGATAAAAGAAAAGTGCTGGCAAATGTCTGCACCATGCACTAAAAGTTTATGTACACTTGAAGGCATGTAGTACCAAGAGTAATCCCTGACATAAAGTTCTGCTGTTTCTCTGCAATAAATTCTAAATCTTTCAATATCAACATTTCTCCCAGAAGATATTGCCTGCAAAATTACTGCAAATCTCTTTATTAAATCACTGTTGACTCCCGTTATCTCTGATGACCTTTCGTAATCTTTAAAAAACCGCCGAGCTGTATTGCCATCGTTTGTTGTCCCAAAGCCTTGTTTGACGATATCAATCATTAAACCAGTTACAACAAAAAACTCATTCTGCGTCAACTCTTTTCTTGTTTTTCGTAGCAGTTTGTTCTCACCTCCTCGAGCCGCCCATTTTTTAAAATCTAAGTTGTAAGATGATATATATATATATATATATATATATATATATATATATATATATATATATATATATATATATATATATATATATATATATATATATATATATATATATATATACTCTACATTCTCAAGTCATGGCAGTGACACGTTGCCATGGTACCAGGGTTGTTTAGGACACTTCAATAAATTATCTTTACAATAAAGCCATAATAAAGCACTACAAATACAAATGGTATTCTAATTACACAACAGAGTTGGCGACGAGGATGATTACAGACTTGAAGAAATGGAAGAGAATCCGTGCCTCAATACGCGCACAATTTAAGAGGTGGGATTTTTACTTAGATACGAATGAGAATCTTGATTACGCGGAGACTCATATCAGGCTACAACGACTACACGAGGACTTCCAAACGCTTCGAAAAATACAGCAAAACATAATAACAGAAATACCAGATGAAGAATTAGACGACGAAATAGAGACGAGCCACAACATTGAAGAAGAATTCATATCGATCAAAGTTAAACTTCTTCATTTGCAAAACCGAGCTGAATCAAACCTAAACACAGAGAACAGATGTACAAGCGGCGATACAGCGGAAGAATCTTGGAAAGAAGAAAGCTTACAAATCACGAACAATTTTGAAGATCCTGCTACCGTTTACCCTGAGGACAATGCTGATGGCATCACACATAATATGCCATTTACATCCATACCTACGGAGCCAAACACACAGAAAGAACAGAACGAAATCCAATCAAGAGAAGGAATGATTATAGAAAATAACGTATTAGACCTTAATACGAAAACTATTCTGACGGAAACCCGGAATGACGAGGAACCCAATACATTGGGAGAAGAAAGAGATACAATTTACAACACTCGGAACACACATTTTACAGAAGGGAACAAGATGAAAAGACAAATGATTACACAGAGAGAAGAAGGATTGAAAAGAGATAACAACATATTATACGCTATTCTTATAACTTTTAAACGCTATCCTAGAACTGAGCTGAGATTCTCGAAAGGAAAAGAAATTAGGTTAAAGATACAAACTAAACACAAATGGAGAGAATAAAAACAAGCAAACAGAAATACAACAGAAAGACAGGATTCATTTACAATATTACATTACAACAAGAGATACTCTAGTGTAATACATCGAATAAAGGAGGAGGAGAGCAGCTCATGTCGTCGCCAGCCATACAGGAATAGCGGGGGAGAGCTGATATATATATATATATATATATATATATATATATATATATATATATATATATATATATATATATATATATATATATATATATATATATATATATATATATATATACTCTACATTCTCAAGTCATGGCAGTGACACGTTGCCATGGTACCAGAGTTGTTTAGGACACTTCAATAAATTATCTTTACAATAAAGCCATAATAAAGCACTACAAATACAAATGGTATTCTAATTACACAACATAAGATATATGCAAAATACATTCCATGCATCGCATCCACATGTGAAGGGAAGATAAACCATATTTGTACATATCATCGTTCACTGGTTTGTTAAAAACGTGGTTCAAGTTGTTCATGTCTTTCGGAGTTGTTAAGCATATATTACAATTGGCTGCAGAATCTGTCTCAGAAAGTGCTGTGCATACTTTGCTATCGATCATCGTCATATGCAACTCATGAAAAACTTCAAATTCACCATTTAATAGTTTCGTCGGTATAAGGTTCTGAATTTCTTCTTCTATTGTTGCTTCTACTTGCTGAATATATTCTTTTGTTTCTTGTTTGAATTCAAACATGATTGGTCTACAACAGCTTGTTGACGAAGGGCGCGGATTTTCCCATACTATGACATCGTCACTCATAAGGCGAAGTGGTACAAAACTAACCATAAATACAGAAGATTCTGAAAAAATATCACCAGTTGGTTTTTGTTTATAACAACTTTGTGACGAAGCTCCATCACAGCCCCATTTACTCACTAGCTTCAAAACACCACTATTAATATTCGAACCGGTCACTTTCACAATCTTTTCAGCTGTTAAATCTAAAACTGCTTGTAATTTAATTTTTGCTCCTGATTCTGATATGAAATCTTTCTTCTTTATTTCTTCTAAAGAAGAAAGAATGTCTTCCTTAGCTGGATAACATTCTTTCTTCTTTAACAGTAAATTTTGGTAAGATGGAAAAGCCGCTATGCCATTTGCATTTAAAATAGACCTCAAAGTGAGATACTGCCATTTTGATAAACTAAATGCAGTGACAAGGGCTAGAGTTTCTTCCTCAGGAATCAATTGATTACAGTCTTTGAATAAAAAGTCACTTCTTGCACTTTTTCTGGCTTATTAGAGAGGCACTTAATAACTTGAGCACAAACGGTGCGCCCGTTTTCTTTCAGTTTTGTAGCAAGAGCATGGGACAGTTCTTCTTCGGAATGCTCCAAAAGAGACAAAGAACGTCTTTTCTTCTGTTTATTTGATAAATCTTCAAATGGTCTTTTATTTCTTGAGCCTGGGGTATTTGTGGCAGCTTCTGATGTAGATGCACCCGCTTCCTCTTCATATGATAAGTTATGCTCTTCTTCTACTTCTGCGTCTTCTATGGTATATTCTGGATCAAATAACCTTCTAGCTAGGTTTGACGTGTAATTTTGGCAAAACTTTTTGATAATACTGAGCTCTTCATTTGGAATTTCACTTGGTATATATTTAATAATGGTTTGAAACAATAAATCACTATTTTTAAGGCACCCACTATTTTTTAAAAATGTCTAAATTAGTTACAAACGTAGCCATCTTAGTAAAAAAAATACAAATGTAATTATTTGTATTAGCAATTAAATTAAAATATAATATGGTGATAGTTGATGAAAAGTTGTTGTTTTTACGAGCACAAGACGCGTAATGAATGAAAACCGATCATGAAAGCCTCATATTACTTCAAGTAGTGGGGGTAATTAGACAATGAGTTATAAAAAAATGCTTGCAATACGGATGACTCACGCAATAATCCTTCGAGCCCCAAGCGGTCGCATGCGACCGCGATAACAATAGAAAGGCTTCTATTGTTATCGCGGTATAACAATAGAAATGCTTCTATTATTATCGCGGTATGACAATAGAAATGCTTCTATTGTTATCGCGGTCGCATGCGACCGCTTGGGGCTCGAAGGATTATTGCGTGAGTCATCCGTATTAGAGGTTCGAAGAAACTGAAAATCTTCTCAGGGATGATTCGCTCAACGACCTTGGAATAGAAGTTACTGAAGAGGAAAAAGTATACGTTGACATTGAAAATAACCTCCCACAAGATCCGTTACAATAAATCACATTGTAATCAAGTATTAGTTAGTTTATTTAAGTTTGTAAGTAAATAGTTTATTTAAGTTCTTAATTTGAAAGTTATTTATTGTAAAAGGAATGTCTAGTACCGAGACATACCTTTATAGGTTTAATGGTGTAAAGGCGTTTAATATTAATTTATGTTCTGTATATTAAATAATAAAAAATAATAATAATTGTATGTAAACTTTAGAGGTAATTCAAATTTTTTAAGTACGCCTAAATACATTACCTAATATAATCAAACAAGTTTGTATTTTGACGGTCCTAAGCCCGTAAAAGTACGAAGGGAAAATTTGAATTGCAATCTATGTGCCTATTTATTATTTAGCGTTTTCGAAGCGTTCGTTAGCGCTGAATAACAAAACAGAGCACAAATTCCAAATACAGAGGTAATTAGGCAATGAGTCATTACCAAACAATGTTTGCTAACTGGATGAGTCATAAAATAATTTACCTGTACGTACATGTTTTGAAATTTCTACTTTAATTTGTTTAGTTTAAGTACTTATATATTATATAGGATTTTTTATGAATAAGACATTAGTAAGAGTTACTTTACTTGTCAATAAAGAAAACATTATTATTTGTTTATCCTTAACAATATTTATTAAAATCCATATAAAATACTCGAAAATGACAAAATTATGATTTCGTCCATACAAAAAATTATTCATAATTTTTTCTCTGTAGATACGGCATATTTGAAAAAAGCAACATCTGTTAAAGTTACTTGTAATTACATCAGATGCTACAAAAAAAAACAGTCCCATCCGCTGACCACAAAAATAAAGTGCCTGTAGCTCTAAAAGGCGCAAAAATCGCAGTTGATTGTCTATGACAAAAATGTACGACAAGAGTCCCTCTATAAGCTGTGCTATGATTTATGTTGAATACGTTTGAATCTTGGAAGAAAATGACAAAATTATGATTTCGTCCATACAAAAAATAATTCATATTTTTTTTCTCTGTAGATAAGGCATATTTGAAAAAAACAACATCTATAAAAGTTACTTGTAATTGCATCAGATGCTACAAAAAAAAAGGGGCCTCATCCGCTGACAAAAAAATTAAAGTGCATGTAGCTCTAAAAGGCGCAAAAATCGCAGTTGAGCGTCTATGACAAAAATGTACGACAAGAGTCCCTCTATAAGCTGTGATATGATTTATTTTGAATACGTTTGAATCTTGGAATGAAATGACAAAATTATGATTTCGTCCATACAAAAAAATAATAATTATTTTTTATCTCTGTAGATACGGCATATTTGAAAAAAACGACATCTATAAAAGTGACTTGTAATTGCATCAGCTGTCTACTATAAAAAATCAGCCTGATCCGTTGACCTTCGATGCGAAAATCCTTAATGTCCCATTTATTTTACTTTGGGACCAGTGTGCGGCGCGACTCGAGCCACGGAGTCGGGCGGCAGTCGCGGCGAAAATTGCAGTGATCAAACGAGTTAAGTCGTTTTCGCCGCGAAAAATGAACACAGAGACTTTTATTGCTAAAGTACTAGCTAGACCAGCTATTTGCATTAACTTTTTTCTCCGATTCTGGTTGAATATTCATAAGAATATAATCGAAGGTTTCAATACTCATTCTGGTATACTCAAAAAAAAAATTCTGGATATATTATGTATTTCTCGTACTTCTTGTGGAATTCTCCATCTATACCCCGATTCTTATTCAAATCATGTACTCCACAATCTCTTCCAAATAATACGTTTTGAACCAAAAAAACTATTACTTTATGCAATATATGCAATATTGAGATAATTTCGATAAAGACATTTTGCTGTCGGACTTCCTTTTTGTAGTTTTAAGTTCAGTGTTCTTGGAGAAGCAAGCCGAGTGGTCGCTTGCGTAATAAACGGTAATCCAGTTAGTAAAAGGATTTTATTTATGAACACTCATTCTAGTTACCCTGACCCAAGGGTGTAACATTGGTGACCGTTACACCCTTGGGTTATTACGTCAGGATAACTAGAATGAGTGTTCATAAATAAAATCCTTTTACTAACTGGATTACCGTTTATTACGCAAGCGACCACTCGGCTTGTTTCTCCAAGAACACTGAACTTAAAACTACAAATTTACTGGTCGCGGCGGCGAATGTGACTGCCCGTGGCCTACAAACGGCGCCGCGCGAATGGTCGCGTCGCCGTTCCCACCACAGATTAAGGATTCATTAGTTCTAGACCTGGATCCCAAAAGGATAAGACATAACTTACTTTCTGATGGACGAAACCATAGTTTCTTGGTAGTGCCTCGTGTACTTAGAATACCTGCGAATTTGTGTAGCTCTAAGTGTGACACCTGGTCAGGTACCAGGTACCAAAGTGGACAAAAAATTAGTCTTACTTTACTTATTTTCTGATCGCTAATATTTATATATAATTTGTAGATTATTGTTCTGAACTAGTACGTTCTCTCGGTTTCTCTCGTTATTGCGAACGTACGTTCTTTGCAGAACGATTTTCTTCTCTGTTTCAATCTTCTACGACGAACGTATACAAAGACGGCGTGCGTTCCTTTCGGAGCGCGTTGTTTTCTTTGTTTCAATCGACGAACGAACGTGTAGGTACTGCTACACTATTATCAGACGTTTTGAAAATAACTTTGTTGCTATTTTTTTTCAAAGGCGTTAATTTTTATTTTATAAATTAATATAACACCTTAGAAAACAATACGATATTGCAAGAATTTATTTTCTACTAGCTGTTGCCCGCTACTTTGTCCGTGTCAGCATACTGCATAGTATAATAACAAAGATGGATAATTTTCCCCTCTTTCCTTACCCAAAGGGTAAAAACGGGACCCGATAACAAAGATATTTCAGTCTGTCCGTTTGTCTGTCTGTCCATATTCAGACTGTACCTCCCCTTTGTAACATGTAGTGAATATTATTAAAGTATGGATACAATTCGATGGCCCCAACGAATAAACGTGCAAGAGCTCTTACCCAAAAAATTTTTTTTTGGATTTTTCGTTTGCTTGGCCTATGATACACTTATGTAAATTTTTTTGAATTTTTTTGACTTAAAATAACGATTTTATAGCAATGTAGATCTTTATTGTACGGAAAAAATAATAACATATATCACATTAATAATAAAACATGCGCTTATTGCAGATTATTTGTTTATCTGAGTTCACCAGAATAAACGTGTTAAGACAATCTGGCGCTCGTGTCTATCTTTTAGTTTGGGTTATAACTCTTGCACGATTATTCGTGTAAAAATGCAAGCGACTTCAATCACTAATGCCTCATTGCAGATGGCGAAACTTTGAATATAATAATCATAGCTATTCTATTATCTTTTACTAATTTCTCTTGTCTTTTCTGATTTTGTAAAGGTTATTCGAAGAGCTATTTTAAAGTCTATCACAAGAGCTGCTGGTGAGTTGCTGGTCTTCTTAAGAGGGAATACGCTCTCTCCTTGAAGGTTTGCAGGTCGTATAGGTCCGGAAATACTGCTGGTGGTAGTTCATTCCAAATTTTACAGTGCGCGGCAGAAAGTTACGCGAAAAAAGCACGATGGAAGACTGCCACTTTAACTGCCACATAACACAGGTTATAAGGATGGTATATTTTTAACGTGGAACGATGGCGAAAAGTTGCAGGAGGTATGATTCCGAACAATTCCTCAGAGCGCTCCCCGTGATACAACCGATTACATCTCGGAGCTATTTCTCTCTCTAGAAGCTATTTACATCTCGGCGTAATTCCAAGGGGTCCAGCCTGTTTGAAACATTATGGCAGTCGACTCGCAGATTCGAGCGGCACTTTGTTGGATACAATTCAAAGGGATTAGTTGGTATTTTGGGGTCCCTGCCCAGAGATGAGAACAGTATTCCATATGAGGCCGACTGCACTCTGCACCTGCATCTTGTAGAGTTGCAGGCATTGGTCTAGACTGAAATACTGTCTCGTCCTGTTAAGAACAGAATCAGAAAAGTATCGTCTACCCTATTCAGATACTTTCTCCTGTGAATTCTCTATTTTAGACATAAGTTCGTTTCGACTCTCGATGAGATTTAGCCGAGAAATATGGTGGAAGCCGGTAGATAGGGCATCACCTGTACTATCATCCGCATAGCAATAAATGTCGTTGCTCTGTAACATGTCATTGATCTGCCAAAAAACTTGTGACCTATTTGCATGAATTCTCGGGAAGCCCATATTATGATGGAAGCTTTGATAGTAGCGCTTTGAGCCGAACCCGATCAAAGGCCTTCGCAATGTCCAAATTAACAGCCAATGCCTCTCCTCTCCACACAATCACCTAAGCCCAACGATGAGTTTGGTACGCCAAGAGATAACCAGCCAAGCGACCCTTATGGAACCCGTACTGTTTGTCGTGTTTGTCGCTTAGTAATATCTGGCCGCCCAAGTATCGAAAGAGCTGATAATGGATTCTATTATCTTCGAGATGACAGAGGTTTTAGGAATTGGTCTTTAGTTGGAAGGATTTGAGCGGTCACCTTTTTTTGGGGATCGAGTACACAAAGGCTGTCTTCTAAGAAGCTGGGACAATGCCAGAAGAGTAGGAAAACCAAAAACGACGCGTTAAGACCTGAGCCAACTCTGGAGCACAATTTTTCAACACAATAGGAGGGATTCCGTCAGGCCCACTCGACTTTTGGATATCAAGGGCACGCAGGGCTATTCACACTGAGCGCTGATGTAACCTAATATCCGACATGATGCCCCTGCATCGTGGTATGGTTGGCGGTTTTTATCCCAAGGTCATCAAGTGTCGAGTTTGACGCAAGGAGCTTACCCAGAAGATCGTCTTTGTATTTTGCGTCGTGGGCCAACAATCCATTTTCTACTTGTAGGGATGTTAGGATGGCTTTCAAAAATACCCTTCAATAGCTTAGGCCAGAGACCAGAATTTCCGGGTTCCCAAAGGAAGGCATTCGAGTCTCTCACCAATACTATTGACGTGCTGTTTCTTTGCCAGATTGATCTCTCTCTTGAAGGATCTATAGGCAACGTTGTATTCCATTTTATATGTATGTGTCCACGCAAAGACGCAAGGGAGGTCAATATTTATCAACAACAACAATAGGTCAACAATATTTTTTATTGAACCATAAACAAGAAAATATAAGCTAACTAGACGTTCCACGCGGCCTCGCCCGCATAAATAAGAAATTTTACGGAAACCGTACATTTTCCTGCACAAAATAAGCTATGTTCTTTCAGTCATGGTCTACTCTACATCTGTGCCAAATAACTTAAAAATTCATACAGTAGTTCGCAAGATAAGCGCCTTCAAATAATTTTCCCGGTTTTTTCTACATTTTCCTATGTTTCTTCGCTTCTATTCGTCTTAGAGTGATAATTTATAGTCTATAGCCTCGATAAATGAACCTGACCAGTAGTTCCTGAGATTGGCGCGTTCAAACAAACAAACTCTTCCACTTTATAATATTAGTATAGATTTACATTTTATACCATGCACTAATAAGGTCGTATTACATAAATAATGAATCAACTTCTTAACACTAATATACGGGCTTTTATCTTTACAAACATATAAAAGCAACAAAATATACAAGAATAAGCGTGTAAATGACCAGAGCATGGCTCAGGGGGACAAAAATATACGTGGAATAACCATGCAACATTTGCCTACACTTGTTAAAACTTCATTTATGACACGAATAAACGTGCATTAATACAATAGTGTTAACAAGTCACAAATTATTCACTAGAATAATAATTTAATATGTTTTTTCTTAAATATCTGGTAAACCGTTAATATTTGAATTTTAATAAATATATGAGCTGAAAGAAATTTTTTTTACCTTTAATTTGATTATACTTTATATTTGTCTATTTATTATGTGGTCAAAGTTATGTGGTTCCAAACGTTTTTTTGTCTTCCTGAAAAGTTGTCTTTTTTCGATTGCACGTTTATTCGTTGGGGCCAACGAATTGAGTATTTTTTGGTCATATACCTAGTCAAGTGCCTACCTGTTAGACCCAGATCCCAGAGCGATAAGACAACTATCACAATAATATGGATGAAACCTTAGGTTCTCAGTAGTTCCTTATGTACTTAGAATACCTTCGAATTTGTGAAGCTCTACATGGAGCTATACTCACTCTCACTCACTCACTCACAATGTGTAAAAATGTCTGTCTGTCTGTCTGTAACCTCTTCACGCCCAAACCGCTTAACCGATTTTGCTGAAATTTGGTACAGATATACTTTGAGCCCTGGGGTTAAAGTATACTTATCCGTTTTTAGCTTAAGGCGACGCCTTGATAATTTGGCTGTAGGCTGTAGCGATATCGATTTTTCTCAGCAATGACTAAAGCTAAGAAATTAAAGTTCATTGTCAGTATTCATCATGTCTTTGTCTTTAAATTGCCCATAGCATAACACGATTGGTCAACTTTTATAACACAGAATAATCAATCAAAAAGACCTCTGTAAAAAAAGGGATTCCTATTTTGTGAACAGAGGAGAGTGATTTAAGCTTCCAAAATTTTTACATATATTGGTTCAAGCATACACTTTAATTTGCCCATAGTTTATGTGAAATGTATTTATAGTTTTTTAATTACGCGACAAAAACCATTTTGTCCCTTACGCACTTTCCATTTTTTGCTGTTCCATTGCTTGTTTACTATGAGAGACCGGCCCGGCCGCAATACAAAACAAGCAATCTAAAACGTATCCAACATGGTTTTTTACCTTAGCCTGATGACGACAAGGATGACGACTGAAACAGGCAGTGTTGTGATTGGATGAACGATGAAAATTACAATGATTTTGTTGATGATTACGATGAATAAATAACAGACAAATACTTGCAGTTATATAATATTATAATTTATAATCATCGTAAAATATATTATTTTATCTGATATCTTTTCTACAAAAAATAAAATAAAATAAAAGGCCTTATAAAACGAAATAGCTCCAAATAGCTTTACTTTTATATAAATTTAATTCAATATTTATTAATTACGAGATAACACCCGCAACTTCGTTTCGCAAAATTCCGGGATAAGAAGTATCATATTTCCTAAAAAGTAAAGTATATCCGTACCAAATTTCAGCAAAATTGGTTAAGCGGTTTGTGCGTGAAGAGGTTACAGACAGACAGACAGACATTTTTACACATTATGAGTGAGTGAGTGAGAGTGAGTATAGCTCCATGTAGAGCTTCACAAATTCGAAGGTATTCTAAGTACATAAGGAACTACTGAGAACCTAAGGTTTCATCTATACTTATAAAATTACATGTCCTGACTGACTGACTGACTGACTGACTGATTCATCATCGCTGAGCAAAAACTGTTAAAGTTACAGCCACGAAATTTGGTGAGTAGGGTTGCTTTATTAAGTAGACATCCACTAAGGAAGGAATTTTGAAAATTTTACCCCGAAGGGGGTGAAATAGGGGTTGAAAGTTTGAATGAAAGTCCGTCATTTCTTGAGTTAGAAACATGAAAATTTATTTTTGGGTTACTGATTAAAAATGAATAGATACGTATTTAAGCGTTTTCGGAAATTATACCCCCAAGGGGGTGAAATAGGGGTTGAAAGTTTGAATGAAATTCCGTCATTTCTTGAGTTAGAAACATGAAAATTTATTTTTGGGTTACCGATTAAAAATGAATAGATACGTATTTAAGCGTTGTTGGAAATTATACCCCCAAGGGGGTGAAATTGGGGTTGAAAGTTTGAATGAAAGTCCGTTATTTCTTGAGTTAGAAACATGAAATTTTATGTATGGGCTACTGATTAAAAATGATTAGATACGTGTTTAAGTCTTTTTGGAAAATCTACCCCCAACGGGGTGAAATAGGGGTTGAAAGTTTAAATGAAAGTCCGTCATTTCTTAAGTTAGAAACATGAAAGTTTTTTTTTGACTGCTGATTAAAAATGAATGAATAGGTGTTTAAGCGATTTTGGAAATTCTACCCCCAAGGGGGTGAAATTGGGGTTGAAAGTTCGAATCAAAGTCCGTCATTTCTTGAGTTAGAAACATGAAACTTTATTTTTGGGTTACTGATTAAAAATGAGTGGATATGTATTTAAGCGTTTTTGAAAATTCTACCCCCAAGGGGATGAAATTGGGGTTGAAAGTTTGAATGAAAGTCCGTTATTTCTTGAGATAGAAACATGACATTTTATGTTTGGGCTACTAATTAAAAATGATTGGATACGTGTTTAAGCGTTTTTGGAAATTTTACCCCCAAGGGGGTGAAATTGGGGTTGAAAGTTTGAATGAAAGTCCGTCATTTCTTGAGTTAGAAACATGAAACTTTATTTTTGTTCTACTGATTAAAAATGAATGGATACGTATTTAAGCATTTCTGGTAATTCTACCCCCAAGGGGGTGAAATTGGGGTAGAAAGTTTGAATGAAAGTCCGTCATTTCTTGAGTTAGAAACATGAAAGTTTATTGACGTTTGCGTTTGACGTTTGCTTAAATAGGGTCCCGTTTTTACCCTTTTTATAAGGAACGACAAAAAGGGGAAAACTATCCATCTTTGTTATTATACAATGTTAACGCGGACGAAGTCGCGGGCAACAGCTAGTCCATAATATTATTGTGATAGTAAGTTGTCTTATCGCTTTGGGATCTGGGTCTAACAGGTAGGCACTTGACTAGGTATATGACCAAAAAATACTCAATTGTATCCATACTTTAATAATATTCACTACATGTTACAACAGTCTGGATATGGACAGACAGACAGACGGACAGACTGAAATATCTTTGTTATCGGGTCCCGTTTTTACCCTTTGGGTAAGGAAAGAGGGGAAAATTATCCATCTATGTTATTATACTATGCTGACACGGACAAAGTCGCGGGCAAGAGCTAGTAGAAAATAAATTCTTGCAATATCGTATTGTTTTCTAAGGTGTTATATTAATTTATAAAATAAAAATTAACGCCTTTGAAAAAAAAAATAGCAACAAAGTTATTTTCAAAACGTCTGATAATAGTTTTGGTCATTGAAAAGTGTCTTACACTACAACTACATGATACTAGTTCAGAACAATAATCTACAAATTATATATAAATATTAGCCATCAGAAAATAAGTAAAGTAAGACTCATTTTTTGTCCACTTTGGTACCTGGTACCTGACCAGGTGTCACACTTAGAGCTACACAAATTCGCAGGTATTCTAAGTACACGTGGCACTACCAAGAACCTATGGTTTCATCCATCAGAAAGTAAGTTATGCCTTATCCTTTTGGGATCCAGGTCTATTCGCACCGCCGATCCCTGTGGCCAGGCCGTTACTGCGGTGTCATGTAACGCGTACCCCTGTGCACGCGTTGATTCTTTCATTCGTAGACAAGTGCCCGAAGTAATACGACGTAAAATGAGTTCAACAACAGAAAGTACTTTTGAGTTTGACATCGACATGATTGTACTTACATGACACCGCAGTACAACGCGGCGTACACGTCGCGCACACGCGGCGCTAGCGCAGCGTAGTGAATGTTCCAGTAGAGAAGCGGCGACAACGCGACGTACGCGCCGCGTTGTAGCGGCGTCTACGCGGCGCCGCGCATGTACGTTCATCGAACGCCTACGCTGGACAAACGCTAGTGTGAAGGCAGCCTAAACAGTTGGGTTGGTGGTGAGTGCGCAGATTCACTGATCTCCATTATACAAGTACGCTATAATGGAGGTCAGTGGCGCAGACTAGACCATACAAATATTAATCTGTGGACTAGACAACAGTCGTCCGATTGCTCTCGCACGGTTCTATTCACGGCAATAGATTTTAGAAAATTTTGCACGATTTGCATATTTTCTGCCGAGTTGGCTGACCGAACAATCTGCATCATGTACGCGCGTGGAAGAACGTCGTACTGATTTAGCATCGGCCGACAGTTTGCTGATGGTTAAGTTTGAAAGCAATCGTTTAGCGGCTAAATATTATTAGCCCAACAAACTTAATTATTGTCGGCCGACATGAAACATAGTTGTAATAATTTGTGCACTCCCATACAGCTTCATACTGATCAAGAGTCAAACTTTCACAAAAATTCGTTTATCGCGCGGGAACCGTAAATTATTCCGGGATAAAAAGTATCTATGTCCTTTCTCAGGACTCAAAGTATCTCTATGCCAAATTTCAGCAAAATCGGTTCAGCGCTTTGGGCGTGAAGAGGTAACAGCACTGACCTCCATTATACAAGGGTAACAGACAGACACACTTTCGCATTTATAATATTAGTATGGAAGTATCACTAATGGATAACAGTGGAATATTCTGCATAATCTTTGTCTTTTAAAAGATTTTCCGCAATCCGCCTACAAAAATGTTTGCTTCGTATTTTTCTTAAAAAAGCGTTATGTCAATTTCACTTTGAAGTTTGAGTTTTGACAATGACACACGTTTGACAGATCACAGATGTCAACAAATTCCACAATCGTGGGTCTATTCAAAACTTTCTTTGCGATTTTAAATTGTTTTTACGTAAAATTTACTGCAGTTTTTGAATAAATTTACATCAATGGCCGATCACGATGACTACGAAGACAAACAATTCCCAGACAACGATGAATTTGTACCGTACGTGACCGGCAGCAACTTAGCACAACGAAATGGCGCCAAAGTTACTATTTGGGGAAAAATCGTAAAAGTATCATCAAGCGAAGGATTCACGATTAAAACTGTGGATGACCAGGAAGTGCTTGTGAGGTTGAAAAGCCCTATCAATGAACCGCTCGAAGGCTGGTATGAAATACACGGTATGTCCCAAGGCAAGTCCATACTTTGTGACGAATATGTGCCATTTTCTGAGGAGATGACGAAAAATATTGATACAGAGGGACACAAAGCTTTTGCAAAGCTACTATCAGCCCTTGATGATCCTTGGAATCTCGGTGAAGACAGCACAAATATGGAAGGCGTAGAGCGTGTGGAGTAACTATAATCAAACTACATTTAGGTTTAAGTGTTTATTATGGAATACAAACTGTGATTTATATTTATGGACTTTTATTTTGATTAAATAAGGCTTAGGTAACTAAAAATATGATTGTTTCCAGATAAAAATGCTCTACCAACAGTGGACCCTGGGATAAGCCCGTACTTGTCCAATTTCTTTATCTTTCTTTTCTTGCACCTTCATTCTTCTTTCATGTAGCACTACATTTGATAATGCTCCTTCTATACATGTGACTGGACGGTTTCTGAAATCAAAAGAAAATATTATAGTTGTTTGAATTATTAATAGTAGTTTAACCCGTCAAGCCCCATAAGCTCACCGGTGAGCGAGACACAATAGAATAACAATAGATTTCCAAGAATCCACGATCAAAGGAATAATACAATTGACAATACTTTTTATTATGACTAATGCATGTATTACTATACAGTATACCAAGGATTATACTGTGTAGCGTAAAACCTTTTCACAATACTTACAAATATTTTTTACTAATTTGCACTTTTTCCATTTCCGAATGTACTCTCATGCTGTGGGGCCGAGCTTTCCCTCCAGTCAGCGCTAACTCAGTCAGGTATCTCTTGATGTACTGTTTTAACTGTGTATTCTCTCCTGTAAGTTTTGCTTTCTCAGATTTGAGGCACATATTCTGAACCTTTATTCTATTTACTTTTAAAAGGAATTTGTCCATCTTGCTAAACTCTTTGCATTCATTCTGAAAAAAATAATTATGTTTGAAAATTTATATTTTACAAGTAAATTAATCGTTAAAAATGTATACTTACTGCCATTGCTTGATCTAAATTCTGGAATTCTACTGGGGTTCCATTCTCATCTAGTTCAGTTAGAAGTGCAAAATCCTTTTTATTGTCATATTTGCTACATATTTTTGATAAGTATATTATTTTCAGTAGTTTGTGTTTAACACCCTGTAGCCTCTGTAGAAAAATAAATATTGTAATAAATTGTCCAATATCTATTCCTACTAATACATACTTACCTAACTATTACATGCTATTACAGAATAATGGCTAAAGAAACTGGCAACATTATGGTTTTGGAACTTCCAAAACTGTAGCATTGATATCTATGGGTGTTATAAGTTATAACTTAATATCAGGTAATCTATCAGCTTATTTTACTGTCTTATTATCCTACATTAATAGCATCCTGGCTTGCATCAACTAATACAGTCAAACTTTCATTTTCTCTCTTCCTTTCCAGTTTTGTTTCTCTCTTCATTTGCCAGTACCGTATCGCGAGTTCCTCTTTTCGTTTGTTCATCCTTTTCAATTTCATTTCCATTGATGTGTTCATTTTATTCCATTCTAGTTGTAGGGAGTTTTGAATTTCCTGGAAATTATAGCATTTATTGTAATTAAGTTACATGATACAGTCAGGGAGCCCTAGATTTTTTTTTATTACTAACAAGCTAATTTTTGTGAGTATCTTCATTTTGATAAGACAAACAACTTTTTTATCTGCGAAAAATCTTGAAAGTGGTAGCTAACAGAGATAGAAAGGATTTCATACTTTGATTAGATGGTCCTAAAATATGGATTGTTCTATTTGTAGGACAATCCATATTAATTTAGGACCATCACATACAGCTGAACCTGATAAGGTGTATAACTAGGTAAAACACAGGAGGTCTATTTTTTATATATTCTACTCATTAGGTATTAAAGAGTTAATTTTTCTAAGACCCCTTCTAACTTATTTATGTGACTAGAGTTTAGTGGCAGCTCATTACTCAAGTGTCTTTCTTTCCACGTGCTTCGGCATAACTATCTTTATGGGCTAGCTCAGGGGTTCCCAAACTTATTTTGTCTACTGCCCACTTTGAGAACAAATTATGTTTTAGTGCCCCCTTTGTTTCAATATAAAATGCATCTAAATGAAATAAATCCCCCCAAGCCTCTACACAACGCCCCCATTTTTTTTGGGTCCCACACCTTCAGCGCCCACAAGGGGGCGTTATCGCCCACTGTGGGAAAGGCTGGCGCTAGCTTAACCCATCAATCCCCAAGCCGCAGCCGGCTGCCGCATAACAATTGAAAATCTATTGTGTCTGCGATACCCACGATGGAGGTGTTAAAGCGGCGTGTCAAAGCTTGCGTTGTGTTATACAGTATACTACGAAATCAGAGACCCATAGTCCATACCAAGTGGTTTGAGTACTTCCAGAAGTTACCAGAATCTCTGGTAACCTGACTTACTAATAGGCGATCCGCCTGCTCGTTCCCAAGTTTTAATAAAACTTAGGGCGTGTTTTACTAGTCACTCCTTCCTGATAAGTGCCGGATAGGGTATCCACAACATATCTGACAGATAAGTACTCCTGGATACTCTATCTGTCAGATAACGTGTGGATAGCCCATCCGGCACTTATCAGGAAGTGGTGAAACAGCCCCTTAGAATCCAGATATATAGTTACCGAAGCCTGCTGTATGTGTATGTCATTTTTGAAGATCTCCTGCTGGTAATAGTTGTCCTTGTCCAGCAGTATCTGATAGTGACCCATGATAGGGTTATGCTTCTCCAAATAGCAGTCGTAGACGTCTTTCAAACTGCCCCAGTACATTTCGATTTGGAGTTTCTTCGGCTTGCAAAGGTCATGGATTTCTGCTTTATGCTACAATTAAAAAGTTATCAATCACTAAAACTGATTAGTTACGTGTGCCATAAAATATTATGTATTCTAATTGTTACATTTTTATTTGACCTGTTATTAGGACCTACTTATAAATAAAGAGGCCTAAACATTACTGTCAACAGTCTATAGTCATTAGTCGCTAGCGTCTTTTTATCCGTTAACAAAAATAGGAGAAGGTTGTCTTGCAAGTACTAGGTACAATTATTAGAGTATCATTTGTGAGTTGTGACGTCATAGGACAACAGATCACGGTTGAGAGGTTACCAAATAACAAGAGGCAGTTAACATGTTAACGTCAAAAAGGCTTATTAGGGATTCGCTACAGTAGATGATACTGTTTCCTGCAATCAAACTAACATGAGTTTCCGACAGCAGCCGTGAAATAGGGATCCTCGTTGCAATGGCAATGGATAACCATCAGGTGATATGACTGCTCTTTTGTCGATCTGACTAAATAAAAGAGTAGGTAGGTGGTGTAGGTACCTAGCTTTTACGTTTGTTGGTTGTATTCTGACGGTCAAAGTAGCACATGGAGAAAGATGACACCAAAGTCGATCGCCTCAGAAATTATGCAAATCCAATAATTAGTATTAGGATAATAGTGGCACTCCAGCCTAGATAGGCGGATGATAAGGTCTTCCACAGGCCATAGCCCATAGCCCCTGCTAAACAGATGTTTAGCAGGGGCTATGGGCTATGGCCTGTGGAAGACCTAATTATAGAGACAGGTACCTACAATATAGACTGCCTTAATCGACCCTCCAAGATCAGTTACAACTTTTAGGGTTTGTTTGATTTCACTATGATATCGTATTTTTTCAGAAAAGAACCCAGGCCATTGCAAATTTTATTATGGCTTGTGACTTATTATAGAGACAGGTACCTACAATATAGACTGCCTTAATCGACCCTCCAAGATAGTTACAACTTTTAGGGTTTGTTTGATTTCACTATGATATCGTATTTTTTTAGGAAAAGAACCCAGGCCATTGCAAATTTTATTATGGCTTGTGACTTTGTTTGGTCTTTTGTAATAACTTACAATCGCGTTATAAATATCTGTGAACAAAATATCGTACTGTGTTAGTTGTGTTCGGGAGTTGAAATGACTCGTTTGAAATGCGTGATATTTTTTTGTTTCTTTTTGGGTTGTCATGTAAGTACTTTGATTATGTTTATTCCCTACTAATATAGGAACTGAGACACTATAGTAATTTCTTATTATATTTTAGGGCCTGTCTTGCCGATCTGAAGGGGGCTACAAAAATACTGATCTCAAAAGGATTTACAATACATGTTTGAAACAACAAAACAACAGTAGCAGCGATAATCGCCAAGAAGAGTGGAGCGACAGAGGAATATGGAATAATGATCGTACGAGCTACAAAGAAGATCGCTACGATAGACCTCTATCTACTAGAGGCAGAAATAGAGACGAAAACGAAGATAGAGAATCAAGAGATAAATATGGAGACAGAGATTCAAGATCCGATTCCAACGACAGATATAATATGGATAGAAGAGATAGAAATAGTATGAATAATAGAGATAATAACTATAATATGAATAGTAGAGACAATAATGGATACGGTAACAACGATCAAAACGGACGTAACGATAGATTGAATGGCAGAGATGAATTCTTACAAAGCGAGGAATACTACGATAACGTAAGTAATTGTTGCTTTAACTAATGGCCTGAATTTGCTCAGATAGCGATTAAAAGTTATAGAATAAATAAGAAAACCTAGGGATTAAAGCAATATAGGTAATTGAATTATACCGTATCGTAAGCAACAAAAATAAACCAAAACACTTATTAGAAACATAATATAGAGTTTTTTTGTCGTACCGAGGTAGAAACATGAGACGCAAAAAAGACAAGTATGGATTGGTCTGCAAGTCCTAATACCCTACTTATTCCAGGACAACTCAAGAACCTACCACAACCAATACAACAGGCGAAACAAGCGTGAACGTCGCGTGGAGATGAACTCAGGCCAGCGGAGTCAGTACAACCCCAACTCGAAGAATAGGGGATCAGACTCTAGCGATTCCCGAAACTCCAGTTCCAGCCAGGACAAAGCCTGCGCCTTGCATTGCTTGATGGAGAATTTACACATGGTAAGTTATACATTATCTTAATTCTAGTTTTTTTTTAAATTGAAATATAAGCTTTTCGTCATAGTATCGACAAAATTGCAGAATCCAAAAAAAAACTGCTTTAATAGATTAGATAGAACTTAAAGGAACTTTACCCTTATCAGACTACAGAGACTTCGTAACTAGAATTTAGACGATACAATTTTTAAATATTATACCTGTTGCTTACCTCGTGGGACCAGTGAAAAATAGAATGATCGCACCCTTTGTTTTGTTGACTTAATTAAACAAATTGTCTTAATTTAGAAAATATGGAAGTACTTAATTATTTCTGTTACCCTCATTCCCGAAGTCATGGTGTCAGTGAGTAAGTAGTGACTATTGATTTTATTACAGACAGGAGAGAATGGTGTGCCTGATCGGTATCTGGTGACTCACGCTATCACGAGGGACGTGAGGAGCGAAGACCTGCGAGATTTCTTACAGGAGTCCATTGAAGAATGCTTCCAGATTCTTGCTAATGGTAAGTGGTTTACATATTTTGAGCCTGATTTCGTACAATCACTGACACATTTTGCGTATGAATTAACAAAAAGCTAAGGGATCGTAAATTAACTGTGTTTTGCGTGCACTTTTGTCAAATAAGATTCTGTTTCACGATTACTTTCAAATAGCTTATCCCTAAGTTTTGTCGCCCTTACACATTGAACGTAGGAACAAAAAATAACGTTATCCGTATATTGTAGTTTTTCGGAGAAGCAATCGTAAAAAGGACCTAATTGTTTTTAGAGGAAACTGCCTATCATCTTAGGTTCTATTAGATATTTCTTGTTTTAGAAAACGCAGAAGACAAATGTGAATTCTCGAGGAACATCCTAATTTGTCTGTCCGAAAAAGGCAAAGCCAACTGCGACGACTGGAAAGATGATTTTCAATTCTAATTGGATCTCGATCAAGTGCGGACTTTCGTTTTAATTTTTACTCTGTGCTAAATTTAATAAACGGCAATTTGAACATAATTCGTTATATTATTTGAATTACTTTTGCAACTTTTATACAATTAGGTTTATCATTAGAACTATCATACTCTATACCTACCTCAAGCCTTGCATCATTTTTTGCAGTAGCTCTTTCAATTTCTTTGCTTCTCTTGAAAGCTTCAAAATCTCTGGTCTGTATGAACTTGATCAGTACTAGTTTGAATTCCCCACTGTCCTGCTTGTCGGTGATATCCTGTTCTTCCATCTCCCAGGAGGCCAGTAGATTACTCTTCTGATTTTCATACTCATTTTGTAGCGTGTCAAGACGCTGAGATCCCAATTCTAAAAAGTATTTATTTATTTAGTATTTAAAAATAAAGAAAATTAATCAATTAACTTAATTGAAAACTTTTTTCCAAGTGCAAGAAAACGACTTTTCAACTAGAAACAATTTAAAAGCTAATATATAATAATTTGGATTCATCTATTAAAATCTATAGAAATCACTCCATATTCCAGAATCTAGTCTATATTCAAGCATGGCATTCAATGAGTTAATGCCGTTAAATGCGTCATTAATAAACTTGTGCTCGCTGACGACTCACAGTGTTTTAGAAACCCACAAAATCGGACATGTCATAGTGCAAGTGCGCATTTTACTTTGTTTATGAGAAAATTAATTTTCAAATTGCTAATTTTTTAACTCCCTAAAAACGAAATAATTTTATTTAAATTTATTACGAGGGTTTGTAAACTTGGTATCTAGTTGATTAGATTAATCATGAAGAGACACAAATTTTGTACTTTATTTCATTCCTACAACTTAAGTAGTTCCTGAGATTTTTTTTTAAATATTTAGACTTTATTTTTTTCCTGCTTTCCTATATGATTTCCGCAATTGTTTACCAAAGTCTTTAGACTACAATATTTATATTTTTTGCGAATCGGGTATAGTGCCAGAGATTTACGAATTTCTAATTTTTATTCGCCCCTTAAAAAATTTTAAGAGCAAAGTTTTATCGAATCTTATTTTTTTTTTAATTATGAAGCAAATAATAGGAATAAACATTTTATTCTTGATTTTAATCATCATCACATTAGTCGTCAAAAATGCTGTCCTCCCGTACTAAATTTATAGTATCGTTAATATCAAGAATTAAATGTTTCTTCCTATTATTTGCCTGATTATTTAAAAAAAATTAAGATTCGATGAGACTTTGCTCTTAAAATTTTGAAAGGGGCGAATAAAAATTAGAAATTCGTAAATCTCTGGCACTAATTACGATTTGCAAAAAATAAAAATATTGTAGTGTAAAGACTATACCAAAGTATTTTTCAATACGGAAAACAATTGCGGAAATCATATAGGAAAGCAGAAAAAAAATAAAGTCTAAATATTAAAAAAAATTAAAATCTCAGGAACTACTTGAGTTGTAGGAATGAAATAAAGTACAAAATTTGTGTCTCTTAATGATTAATCTAATCAGCTAGATACCAAGTTTACAAACCCTCGTAATTAATTTAAATAAAATAAATTAGTTTTTAGGGAGTTAAAAAATGAGCAATTTAAAAATTGATTTTCTCAAAAACGAAGTAAAATGCGCACACGGGAGTTCTACTCTTGCATTTGAAATATAAGACGCCATCGACTCATTGCATTAACTTAGTCATGTCCGATTTTGGGCGTTTCTAAAACACTGTGCGACTTGTTGTGATTGATGTAATCGCAAACAGACTATACCACTACAGCTCTTACTTATGAAATAGCTCAAATTCTCCGTATGCGCCTGGAACGCCCGTCGGTGCTGGTCGTTGGAGTCGTTGATCGCACGCATCAGCGACTCCAGGAGACGGTTCTTACGGTCCATCAGGAAGTTGAAGCTTCGCATCATCGCCTGAAATTAAAGTAGATGCTAGTACTTGTACCATCAGAGTTTTCATTGATTCATAGACAGTTGACGAACCTACGTCATGTGGTTGGATTAACGCCTCCGTGGTCTAGTGGTTAGAGCGCGGCTCTTGACTCGGAAGTCGTGGGTTCGATTCCCGCGTTGGAAACATGTTATTTCCAAGTTTGGTTAGGATAATGCAGGCTGATCACCTGATTGTCTGACATGTAAAATTGATCCATGCGTCGGATGGGCATGTAAAAAGTCGGTCCTGCGCCCGATCTCTCGCCAGTCGTGTCGGTCGTCCGTCCCACTGGGTTATGAGAGTAAAGGAATAGAGAGTGCTCTTGTGTACTGCGCACACACTTGGGCACTGTAAAATTACTCCTGCGTAGCTGGCCTGGTTTCAATGAAACCGGCCACCGTCACCGAAACCGGTGTGGGAGCTATTATTATTATGTGGCTGGATTATGTCAATTCAATTATGGTTATGATCTATCATCTATCTGTTGGGATTGACATAACTCGACCAAACTACGTAGGTCCGCCATCTACCTATGAATCAACTTCTCTGATCAGCGTAATTGATTCATGGGCAGTTGGAGGCCATAACTCGACGAAACACCGCAGATACGTTGTTTGGTAGAGTTATGTCAAGTCAATGTTAGTCGTAACTCGTAATCTACCAGCTGGGGTTGACATAGCTCGAATAAATAACGAAGGCCCCTCATCTGCCTATTGATCAATTTCTCTCAACAACTCTTGTGGACGGATTTCTGCATTTAAGTTGGTGTAAGGCTGACATCCACACCTAGTGTTAAAATCCTCAAAAAATGATTAAAAAAGTTGGTGCATTGTTTTGAGTTAGGCACATATTCCTGAAGGACTTGAAAGCCCTTAGAACCATTTAATTGATTAACCAAGTACCAACAAACCTGTATCTCTAACGCCATCTGGTTGCATTTGATCTTCCGCAGCATAAACCTCCATGCTTGGTTAATCTTGGCAGTATTTATTTTACTGTAATTTTCTTCTTTGTCCAGTTTATTCTGTAATAAACACAATTAAATATTAATTTAAAGTAATCTAAATATGTTATGGGACTCATAATCGCCGTATTAAAATTTATCTATGTCAGTTTAGCGGTAACGTAAATACATAACAGATAGAATAACTTACAAACAAATTCAAATAAATAAGTGTGCTTTATAATTTTTCTTTACCAAGAAAATCGAGTCTAAAGTAGTGTCCACCGAAGGTTTATTTTTGGCCGAAGCCGAAGCCGAAGCCGATTAATCGGCAATCGCCACAACCTTCGGCCGAAGCCGAAGGTTAATAATCTTAATCGCTCGACTCTCAGTAATTAATTTTTAACCGACTTCAAAAAAAGGAGGTTATCAATTCGACGCCTATGTATGTAATACTAGCTGTTGCCCGCGACTTCGTCCGCGTGGACTTCAGTTTATAGCGCGCGGTGTCAACAAAATTGGTGTCAAATTTAAAAGCTTTTTAAAACCCTGGTACCCCTAAAATCAAAATACCCAAAAACAGCTGTGCAGTGTGCACATAACATTTCATTTTTTAAATTAAGTAAACTTTATTTTAAATACCAAATTTAAAGCTTATTTAGCCCCCCATTACACAACTTTAGCATGGGCTTTACCCATTTAAACTATTTATCATTGCCCATTGGTAGGTTTAAGGTTACGTCACTGCATAGATAAAATACTGAGTAGTGAGTTATTTAATAACGTGTATAATAATCGAAAGAATCGAAAATCGTAACACAGTATGGTGCCACCTCTTATAGAAAGACTTATGAGCAAGCGATAGCGAGATGTTGGCGACTCTTAGCGCCATCTGTTATGAATTTTTGGAACTAACTTAATTTGAACAAATTTACGCATTTTCACCCCCTTACAACCCCTTTTTCCAGTTAAAAAGTAGCCTATGTCCTTTCTCAGGCTTTAGACTATCTGTGTACAAAATTTCATTACAATCGGTTCAGTAGTTTTGGCGTGAAAGCGAGACAGACAGACAGACAGACAGACAGAGATACTTTCGCATTTATAATATTAGTATAGATTTCCAGAACTGCCCAATTTTCGTATAAGTTAGTCTGTAATCTGTATCAGCGTCTGAACAAATATGCCAAATTACAAGTGTATGTATGTATGTTTTTATGTTTGTGTTCGCATATCTCTGGAACTACCATTCCGATTTCAGTAATTCTTTTTTTGTTGTACTAGGTACTGTTCAACTTAGGGAATAGTGCAAGTTTCAACAAAAGTGATTCAGTAGTTTTGGAGATATGGAGCTTTAATTCTCAATTACGTGTATTTTGAGTCGGTT
This sequence comes from Polyommatus iphigenia, assembly GCA_963422495.1. Classification (NCBI taxonomy): domain Eukaryota; kingdom Metazoa; phylum Arthropoda; class Insecta; order Lepidoptera; family Lycaenidae; genus Polyommatus; species Polyommatus iphigenia. Next base: position 224,849 of record OY730184.1, on the reverse strand, counting down.
TTTATCTTTTTTAAATATAGTTATGTTCAATATTGTCTACAAGCTACAATTAATATTAAAATTAAGTATTTCAAAACTTCAATATTGAAGGTTTATCTCTTAGATATTGACTGTCTCATAGAGAAGTTGACATTTAGAGATGGTAATAAAAGTTTGTGATTTCGTGATTTATTTATTACTTAATAATTTGTGGACTACAAATAATTAAGTTTAAGGAATGACTCAAATGTGTAGTGAACGGAAACGGATGAGAATTCGGAAAAAGTGTTTAGAATCAAAATAATTATAGAGAATTTAATAAGTATCTTTTCATCGTAGAATGTTTTTTGCTACTTTTGTGTTTTTTTGTTATTAGCCAAAAACAAAAAAAAAATGACTTTTGGCACTCTCCCCTCACTCCGGCTCACGTCCTAGACTTTAGGACTTTTAGTATGTTTTATATTTAAGCACCCTGAATAAGTTCCAGCAGAAATCTCTTAGGTTCCCGCTCACGCATTCTACAACTACTTTATTGACTGAACTATTGTAAAAAATAATAATTTCTTTATTATTTCACAAATAACAATAATTAGACCAATCAATCAGTCTGTACTCTTTGTTTTACTTGACTAGATCGAAACTAGTCTAATAAATAAAATAAACAAACACTAACTTCTTAATAAATAATTAAATGATTTATTAAGAAGTAAGTGTTTGTTTATTGTATTTGACAGTGACTCCCAGCGGCCCCTGCATACACGACCGGTCCGTCGCTCTCTCACGCCTCACTCAGTCTTTCGTAACAGTTTACAGTTCGTTCAATTTCGACGGTTGCTCGGACCTTCGGCAAAGCTTCGATTTCGGCCGGGTTTTAGGCCGAAGCCGAAGGTTTCGCCGAAGGTGGTTTTTTTGGCCGAAGGCGGCCGAAGCCGAAGCCGAAGCCGAAGCTTCGGTCGGACACTAGTCTAAAGGCTGTCATAGACAGAGCAGGTAATGTAAAGATGTATATTATAGCACGATACATCTTTCTATAGAAATCGTACACAACAGCTATAATGTAAAAATATACATTATAGCTGTTGTGTGTGGTCTCCTGACGATTTCTATAGAAAGATGTTTAGAGGACCGGTTGGTATCTCTAAGAGTTCACTAGAGGTCGGAGGAGTAAAGAGTAAAACTCAATTTACTGTGGTGAACTGGAGTGCTTTATTTTTTCGTCAAACTTCCCACACACCAGAGCCCGCTAGGGGCCCCGGGTGGGAAACCATGGTCAGGGGCTTTGCCCCTCTACATGGGAAAATACAGTGATACATGAATACCGTTTTAGGGAAAACCCCCGCGGCAAAACGCGGGGAAAACCATGGAAAAAAGACCGACCTTACACGCCTGACCAGGCCACAATCGAGCATCAGACGCAGCAGGTTAACAATGGTGCATGCGGGCCCCGGGCCGGAACCAGGGGAACGTGAATGAGTCCACTCCCGCACGCACCATACTACCACGCCTGCGGACCAAGCGACCTGGGAAATACGGAGAGGGGAAACTACTTCCTCCCCGGCCTTTTTTATTATTGGCGGACGGGGGGAAAGTTAAAGGAAAATTGGGAAAAAGGGGGGAGGGCTTCCGAACCCCGGCCTTTTTTATTATTGGCGGACGGGTGGAAGTGGCGCCAAGGGGTCGACGGTTACGACATCAGGCTGTCACGACCGTCAGGCCCCAGGCGGAAAAGAAAAATAAAAAGGAGGGGGGAGAACGATCCCACGGTGTTAGTGGGCACCGCGGCTGGGTGCCGCGGTGCAGTCTCCTCCTCTTCGTTGGTGGGGAGGCGGGGTGTCCGCGATGTCCTCAGGGACAGCATCACGGGGAAGCCGGTGTCCGTCCGGCGGCCGTGCATGCCACGGCGCCAGGTCAGCCAGCTCGGACAGGCGCGAGGCGTCCGCTCGCGCGAAATGGTTTTTGGAGAGTCGCGCGACGAACGCCTCGACGTTCTCCACGCGCAGATCTCTCGATATGGTCTCGTTCCTCACGTACCACGGCGCTCCGGCGATTCGTCGTAGCACCTTGTTCTGTACTCTCTGTAACTTCCGCTTCTGCGGGTCAGAGAGTAGGTGGTGCCACGCTGGGGCTGCGTACGTGAGGCGGCTGCGAACATAAGTTTTATATAGCGCAATGCGCATGTTCAGAGGGATCTGTGGTGACGAGTAGGCCGAGTGCAGCTGGGCTACTGCTGCCTTGGCTCCTGCTACCGCTGCTTGGCACTGGGCTGCCATGGAGAGACGTCGGTCGATGAGGACACCCAGGTATTTGGCAGTCCTACCCCAGGGTATTTCCACATCCCCGATCTTCAAAGGCGCCGGATAGCCCAATCTCCTGGTGACGGCGAGCGCCTGGGACTTGCCTGCATTGACAGACAGTCTCCACTTACTCAGCCAGTCGGGGAGGAGATCCAGCGTCCTTTGTATCTTGATGGCTGCGTGGTCAGGTGTCAGCGAGGAGGCGAAAAACGCGGTGTCATCAGCGTAAAGCGCCGCCTGGGTTGCCGGATCCTTGGGTACATCACTCCCATAGTGATTGTACAGGTCCGGGGAGATACAGCCCCCTTGGGGAACACCTGCGGTGATGGGGCGCTCTGTAGAGAGAACCCCGTCGACACGGACTTGAAAGGTCCGGCCGGAAAGGAAAGATGCCAGTATCCTTACCATGAAGAGGGGGACGCCGGCTCGGATGAGTTTACAAAGAAGGCCGTCGTGCCACACGCTGTCGAACGCCTTCTCCATATCTAAAAATACTGCGACCGTGGACTCCTTCTTGTTGGCCGCAACGGAAAGGTGGTTAACCACGCGCACTAGCTGGAGGGTAGTGCTCAGTCCGGAACGAAATCCGAACTGATCCCCTCGAGGAGGAAGGTAGGGTGACAAATACTTCTTGAAAAGGACCTCAAAGGTCTTGGAGAGTGTGGGGATAAGAGTTATGGGCCGGTAGCCCTCGGCCCGTTTGAGGTCCTTATGGGGCTTGGGAATTGTTATAATGATCCCCTTTTTCCAGGCGGGGGGAAAGTGGCCGGTCCTTACTATCCCGTTGTAAAGCCGGGTCAGGGCGGCCACTGTTCTAAAAGGGAGATGGCGCAGGGCGGAATTGGGAATACCGTCCGCCCCGGGAGCCTTACGAGGCTTAAGCCGAGAGAGTACCTTTTGTACCTCTCTCGGGGAAAAACTAAATGTTGGGGGGCCTGGAGGGGTGAGAAGAGCTGTCCTTACCTCCTCGGAAACAGCACGGGCGTGGTCCGTTGCGGTGGTCGGTAGTGGAGAGAATTGGCGTTCGAGGTGGTCGGCGTGTATCTCTGCCCTGTCCTCGGCTCGGTAACGTGGATTGCCGTCCGGGTGCAGGAGAGGTCTCACTGGGGGGGAGGTTTTGGTAAGGGTACGGCAGAAACGGTGGAGGGACGGCCAATCCTCGCCTGCCTCCTGGATACGCTGGGTCCAGTCTGCCGCCTTCAGGTCGTGAAGCGCTTGACCGACCTGCTCGTTCAGCCGATTAAGCCTATTCTTGGCGGTTGGGCACCGCGTGGACTGCCAATGCCGTCGGGCCTTACGTTTTTCGGCCAGGAGTTCGGCTATATGTCGAGGCAGGGAGGGGCGTTTAAATCTGCGGCGGGGCGGTTGGGTTGCCGCTTCCAAAGCCGTCGATATCGCCTCGGTGATCTGTAGAGCCATAGCATCTACAGACTCTACAGAGTCCACCGGAAAGTTGGGTGTAGTTTCGTGCAACTGGGAGGTGAACTTCTCCCAGTCACGAAAGGGGGGCGGAGGCAATGGAGGTATGCTCGCAGGAGCAGCCGGATAATGGCCAGGACCGGAAGGTGGTCCGAGCCATGTGCCTCTTCGAGGACCTCTTGGTAGAAGTCCCCGGTAAGATTATACGTGATGGCCACATCTAGAACATCTGGCGAGTGAGCCGGGTTATCTGGAACATGGGTGGGCGTGTAAGTGCCCACCACAGAGTATCCAGCTCTCTCTGCGTCAGCGAAAAGGTGGTTGCCGTCCGCGTTCGCCACACGCGAGCCCCACCCAGGGTGCTTACAGTTTAGATCTCCGGCAATCACTGTGGGCTCCTCTGAGGATAGGAGTCCGGTGATGTCGGAGATATCTAAACGCCTTCCGGGTGGTTTGTAGCTCGCGTAGAAATTCGTGCGGGTATGGCCTAGGAGCACCTCTACACCGAGGGCGTAGATAGTGGAGACATTGGGGGCAGGGAGGAGTTGGTGCAAGAGTCTCCTGCCTACCAGGACAGCGAGACCTCTGCAGACTCTTCCTCCTCCCAGGAAATCCTGCCGGTACACATGGTACCCTGGAACACTGAAACGGTCCGAAGGGGACAGAAGGGTCTCACTCAGCAAGGCTATATCCACCTCGTATTCTTTTAGAACATGAGTAATGTGGACAGCCTTGCCACGGACCCCCCGGACGTTCCAGTGAACGACCTTTAGTTGTGTGGGTGTTGTGGTATCCATTGGGAAATTAAATTAGATATGAGGGGCCGCCATTTTACGGGCGCTCCCTCTGGGAGCGCCCGTAAAATGGCGGAAAGGGTGCCTTCTCCGGCCTGGATCCTTGCGTATGTCTCCATGACCAGAGAGAAAAATGATTGTATGGTATCCGCTATAGAAGGGGTAGTGTCCCTGCTATGCCTACTCCTTTCCCGTCTAGGGGGAGGAGGGCGAGAGGGGGTAGTAGCCGGCAGAGCGGCAAAATTGACCATATTAACTTCGGTAGATGTAGTGGCAGGTCTTTCTGCCCGAGGGGTGCGAGAAGCACGAGGGGGGCGCGGAGTGCGCTGGGGGAGGGGGAGAGGCGGTAGAGTTGCCTCTTGAGTTGGTGGGGCCGCTGGCTCGTACTCAGAGTCGGTGGCTGCGGTAGAGGTCGCACCACCCGACTTAGACTTCCTCCTCTTGCTGGACTTCTTCTTCTTCTTCTTCTTCTTCCGCTCCTGAGTTTCAGGAGCGGGAGGGGGGGGATTCCGCGGAATCGGATCATTAGCCTCGGCCATTAGTGAGGTGGCCGTAGGCGGAGGGGGGGGGGGACTTCTTGGTCCGGTATGGGGGGATCCTTCGAACGGGGGGGAAGTGGGCGCTCGGTTTGCGTGGTCTGTGCCAGCGGGCCCGCATACCTGTTGTTGGCTTCCCGCTGGTACACCTCGCAATCTTTGGAGTTAGCGGGGTGGGGCCCCTTGCAGTTCGCGCAACGAGGCTCTCCGTCAGGGGGAAGGGGGCAATCCTTAGCGGCGTGTTCGTCGCCGCACCTGACGCAGGCTACCTTCCGAAAACAGTTCTGGCTAGAATGCCTGAACTTTTGGCAGCGGTAACACTGCGCAGGGCCTGCCTTCTTCTTCCAGGCTTCTATTTTAATGCCCGGCATATTCAGGAGCTCGGTAATCTCATATATGCTGGGAGTGAGGTCGGGAGTGCGCTTTAAAAGTGCAAAGAAAGTACACCCTGGTCTGCCCTGACGGGCGAAAATGCGGGATACGTGCAGGGCCTCGTATCCCAGGTTTGCGAGCTCCTGAGTCACGTCCTCAGTGCTCGTGGTCATGGGCAGGCCATAGATGCCTACCTGCCCTTGTTCCTGAGGGAGGGAGTACGAGTACCAACTCAGTTTTTCTGATTGACTCAGATCAGTCAGATACCGTTGGATCGCTCGGTACTCCCTCTCGGACTCGGGGGAAAATCTGACGCCCTTGCCGTAGGGTCGGGCGTTGGGGGCGTGGCCTAAGATCTCCCTTAGGCTACGGAAATGTTTTACCCAGTCTTTGAGTACCTCCACTACCAGCGGGGGGCAGCGGGGGGTACGTCGAGGGGGCGGGGAAGGCATAGAAGTCGCAGCAGTATGCCTCACTGCTGCGGTGGTGTCCATCGGTGATGGGGGTCGGAGGGGCCCCGATGATGATCCGCCACTGGTTGCTTGGGCGGGCGGGGAAGCGGCCATAGCGTACGTCTCCGGGCGGTCGGTACGCTTGGCAGGCGGCGAGACGTTCGATGATGTACCATCCTGTCGAGGGCGCTTGGTGGCCTGCGCAAGGGGCGCGGGCTGCGGGGGGGGCTCACTGGGGTGCGACCCGGTTGGGCGGGCGTCGCCTAATGTAGGGCGGACGTCGCCTGGGATGGTAGGGACCACACCTGATGTTGCTGCTGCTGCTGGGCGGCACAGTTCAGGTGCTCCGGGTGTAGGGCGGGCTAGGGCGGGCATCGGAGAATGCCCCTCGCCTGCGAATGCCTCTGCGGCGGTGCTGCGACTGCTGTGCGGCGTCGCAAAAAGGTAGGACACGTCGGGCGGTGAGGCCGGAGTGTCTGGGCGGGTGGCGCCCGGTTGGGCGGGCGCTGCTGTACTGGTTGTACCTGCGGGGGGGCGGGCGGGACCCGCTTTAGCGACTGTTAGTCGCCCGGATGTAGCCGAGGTGTGGCGAGGATCGCGCACCTCGGTAGAGCTGCGCTGTGGGCGCGGCTGGGCGGCCGAACTGGTGTCGGCAGGGCGGGGCGGGAGCCCGGACTCGCCTCGGGCCACCGTCGGAGTGCATTCTGGCAGGGGGGTCACAGTACCTCCCCGCGCAAATGCCGAAGATGGATCGTGGCGAGCGGTATCCACCTCGCTCCCGCTCAGTCCGGCGGGCGGGGTGGGGCGGGCCTTCTCGGGGCGCGTACGCGAGCTGGACCTACTAGAGGTTGAGCTCCGCGACGATTCCGAGTCGGCTCGGTGGCGGAGACGCGGGTCGCGGCTTAGCCGCGGGTCGCGATCGGCCATGATAGCAAACTAACACTATGCACTAATCACTAAGTAATATCTCTTATAGTCATGGCGCATAGAAGATAAAAAGTACTTACAGTAACGACGAATGGGACACACACGAAAAGGTCACAACAACACAGAACTGTGGTCACTTAGTGTACGCACAAGACACGGCACACACACTAAGGGTAGCTGACTCCCCGTGACCCCAACGCCGGAATTTCTCCCAACGGGTGGATCAAAGGCAGTGCAGCACCTAGCAGGCGATAATCCCGCTTATATTTCGCAGAAATATAAGAAGGATATATCGATCGCTATCGATATACGGCGCACTGCGGTAGGGTCGGCACGGACGCACAACACGCGAGACGGCTACAACGAGCGGAGGATGCCTCAACGTTCGGAGCACGAAACACGAGTAGCGCGAGTGGAAGCCAGGACGATCAGTGCTTTATTCAGAGATTTGTGCTGCTTATATACAAAAAAATGGGATAATTATTATTACTACAAAATTTACAAAAAGTTAAAAGGTTAATTCTTATTGGCTAACAACATTAGAAAGAGAAATCTAGAAAGGGATAAAAATATTTACAAAACAAGAAAGAGAAAAAAATCGAATAAGAAATATTTACTAATCTAAAAGGTTGCCGCGCGAGAACTGGCCGTCCCGCGATACGCGGCGCTGGTGTCGCGCGAGTATAAATATAGGCTCGCGGCCCGCGGCCAATTCAGTCCGCGCGTGAATTTCATATAGACGTCGTCTCCCTGTCAGTCGCCGTCGCGTCGTCGCGAGTAGTTGTGCCGCCATTTTGTGAAGGTGTTCTGAAGCTCTGCAAACGCCATGAAGACCGTAGCCACGCTACGAAGATACCTCTCTTGATGTAGGCACGATGTGAAGACGCGTAGTGAAAAGTGTTGCGAAGAATTCTTATTAGAAAAAGTCCTTTTTAGGGCTACTTCATGTCCGGTGCAAATGCACTTAATATACACGGACGGTTTCTCGTCATTTCGAACGTACGTTCTTTGCAGAACGATTTTCTTCTGTGTTTCAATCTTCCATGACGAACGTATACAAAGACGACGGGCGCTCCTTTCGGAGCGTGTTGTTTTCTTTGTTTCAATCGACGAACGAACGTGTAGGTACTTTGTAGGTACTGCTACAGTGCTCCCCCTCAAGCGAAGCGCACCGGCAGTCTGACGGCACGGCCCGTTCTTGTTGTCTTCTGTACTGGACTTGCTGGTGTCTTCTGCTTGATCGGTGATGCACTTGGTAATGGTTGTGAGGTAATAGCAGTGGCAAAGGGTGAATATTTTAGGAAGGGAAGCCGGAGTATAAAATCTACAGGTACATAAGTATGTCGAGTTTCAAGTTTGATAATGATGGCTTTAAAAAGTCAAAATAAAAGAGTTAACATACGAAACTAAGTTTCGTTTTTTAAAGTCTATCTGAATTAATGCCATTTCCGAACTACACGATTACGTATGACACACAAATCACAATAATTATAAATTAATTTAATTCACGACACACTTCTAAGTTGTAACACTAAAACAAATAAAATTCGACAAAACAAAACTGAAAACAAACAACAAATTGTTTACGATTCGCAGCTATCCGCCATATTATGTCAAACTAAAAAACCAGCAAAATAAAAATGTATTACGTGCAGTATCATATTTAATACAGCTAAAGGCATTCCTATTAAAGTCGTATAACAAAAAATCCTACCAAATAAAATTTAATACGCGCCAGCAAAAGTATTATGCCGCTACATTCATTCTTAATTCGTATCATAACAATTTTACGTCATGACTCATCTTTCTCGCTTGCACCTGTGCGTTGCTAATTAACCTTTCTCCGTAATAAGCCGGCTATTTTCGGCTTATTTCCGAGTATATTCGCGCGTGCTAGAACGAGACAGAACATAACGATCAGTTCACAGGAATGAAAAGGACATGCTTACTATGAAATATTGTTGTATGGAGAAGTAAGCCGCTAATTTATCGGCTTGATTCCGTCGGAGATGTTCTGCGCTTGCACAATTTTGTAGGCGCTTATTTATTAATTCAAAAACTTGTGGAAAATTTATTGCATATAAAAGTTTTGTAGGCGTTTTAAGTGAATTCAAAGTTTTTCTAAGTATGTAAAATATTTATTAGATAAAAATGTCGTTGGCCCATAGATTCGATTTTTCTAAGGGAAGCCGACGGGAATCGGGTTATATGGACTCATCGCCACTGGGTAATAGGTAAAGGTAATGAGGTAACGGGTAAAGGTAATGAGGTATTTTGAGGTAACTAATTATTGGTATGTGATTAAGGTAAGGTAACAGGTACATTGGTATTAGGTAAGTTGGTAATTACCGGTGACTGTTGTACATTGCTCGTTGACTCGCCGAGGTAATCTTCACTTAGTATGTAGGCGGGTTTTAAACGATCGATGGATACTGTTGCTGTGCGATCGGGTAGTTGTATCACGTAGTATTTTTCTTCTCGTCGAAGAACTTTGTACGGCCCATCATACGGACTTTGAAGTGGTTTTCGAACGGCGTCTATTCGTAGAAATACGTATTTGCACGTAAGTAGATCACGATGTATGAAGATGTTGCGTTGATTACCGTGGCGATGTACATTGTTTTTCGGCTTGAGAGAATCGATGTTTTTTCTGAGTTGCTCGATGTAGGTATGATCTAGGCTCGATGATGATGTTGTTTCGAAGAAGTCGGCCGGTAAGCGTAGGTTACGGCCGTAGGTTAATTCGGCGGCGCTGACTCCGGTGTCCTCTCGTATTGCGGCGCGTAGTCCGAGCAAAACTGTAGGTAGCTCGTCGATCCACGATGTATTACTATTGATGAGTCTTGTTTTCAGTGAATTCTTGAGACTTCGATGCCAGCGTTCAATCATCCCGTTTGATTGCGGGTGATACGGCGTTGTACGGGTTTTATCGATTCCCATACAACGTGTTAAGTTGACGAACAGCTGACTCTCGAACTGGCGTCCTTGATCGGTTGTTATTGTAGTAGGACACCCGAATGTTGCTATCCATTGTTCGTAGAATACTCTTGCGACGGTTTCGGCGGTGATCTCGGTGAGCGGTACAGCTTTAGGCCATTTTGTCGAGCGATCGATCATAGTAAGTAGGTATCTATGACCACTCGCTGTTGTACTTAGCGGTCCGATTATGTCGATGTGCGTATGTTGAAATCTATCGACTTGTGGAAATGTCGACACGGCGCTCGATGTATGTCGTTGTATTTTGCTTCGCTGACATTGTATGCAGGTTTTCGTCCATTCACTAATGTCGTAGTTCATTGACGGCCAGAAGAATTTTTGCGCGATGAGTTTTCTTGATGCTTTTGTTCCAGGATGACTTATGTTGTGAATAGAGTCGAAAATGGCGCGTCGAAAGTCTTGCGGAATGTACGTATTTTGTTGATGTTTCGCATACAATCTTGATATCGGAGTTAGGTAGCGTTGTTGTTTTGAAACTTAAGTTTTCTTGACCGTACAGTGTAGGTAGCGTGTTATCTCGCTCTTGCGCGCGAGCTAACTCTTCGTAGTTTACAGCTGACGGCGTGTTGATTGTTTCTATACGGCTGAATGTGTCTGCGACGATATTATCTTTTCCGCTGATATGACGAATGTCGTGCGTGAACTCGGAGATGAAAAGTAGTTGTCGAGTTCTTCTCGGAGTTTCCGATGTCGATGTTTTCTTCTGTAGGGCGAATGTCAATGGCTTGTGGTCGGTGAAAATAATAAGTTCTCGGCCTTCGAATATTTTTCTGAAGTATTTTACTGCCATGTAGATAGCTTGAAGTTCGCGATCGTAGGTGCTGTACTTCGTTTGCGCTGTAGTAAATTTCTTTGAGAAGTAGCCGAGTGGTTGCCACTTGTTATTGTAATATTGTTGAATTACAGCTCCCGCTGCGGTGTCCGAGGCGTCGGAGAATATTGCGATCGGTGCTTTGTGATTCGGGTGGGCAAGCAAAACAGCGTTTTTGATGCTATTTTTGTAAGCCGTGAATGCTTCTTTCGATGTCTCGTTCCATTCGATCGGTGTCTTGTCACGCTTTTTCGCATTATGTAGGTATGCGTGTAGCGAGGCTTGAATTGTAGCGGCGTTCGGATAGCTGTCTCGGTAGAAGTTTAGCATGCCGAGGAAACGACGTAGTTCTTCTATGTTCTTCGGTAATGGGAATTCTTCTATGGCTTGTAATTTATCTTGTGGTGGCTTGATTCCGTCGCTGTTTACGCTGAAGCCGAGGAATTTAACTTCTTGCTTGCCGAGTACACATTCAGCTGGGTTGATTGTGATCCCGTTTTCTTCTAGGCGTTGAAGAACACACCGTAGATGTTGGCGATGTTCTTCTTCGTTGCTGGATGCGATTAACAAATCGTCGATGAAGGAAAACACGAAATCGTATCCTTGCAGTATTTCGTGTATAAAACGTTGAAATGTCTGGCCTGCGTTTCTAAGGCCGGGACATATTCTCGGGAACTCGAATAATCCGAATGGTGTGATGATTGCTGTCTTCTCTATATCTTCTTTATGGACTGGTAATTGTTGGTAGGCTCGGTTCAAGTCGATCGTCGAGAAGATAGTTTTTCCGGCGAGTTGAAAAGTGAAATCACGAAGTCGTGGTATAGGGTAGCGGTCGGGCTTCGTTACTGCGTTGAGTCGTCGGTAGTCGCCGCACACCCTTATGTCGCCGTTCTTCTTTGGTACGACGTGGAGTGGAGAAGACCAGGCGCTCTTGTTGGGACGACAGAGACCTTGTTGCATCATATTTTCAAATTCTTTCTTGACTTGATTGTAGCGATGTGGTTGTAGCGGTTGGGCGCGACAATGTAGTGGTGGCCCAGACGTCTCGATGAAGTGTTCGACACTGTGCTTCGGTGTAATATTCATCGCTGTCAATCTCGTGATGCCGGAGAAGTCTGCCAGGATGTCGTGATATGACTGCGTGCTGTCGACACTACGGACTGTAGGTACGTCCGTGTAGCGTCCAGGTGCGTTGATGTGCAGACTTGTTCTCCCGTCGATGAGTCTTCTGTTCTTCAAGTCGACTATGAGTTCGTGGTGTTGCAGGAAGTCGGCACCGAGGATTGGTTTTGATACTGCAGCGACGATAAACTTCCATTTGTACGGTCGGCGAAGTCCGAGGTTAAGTTCTAAAGTCTTCTCGCCGTATGTAGGTATGACGGTGTTGTTGGTGGCGTAGAGTGAAAGGCGTGAAAAGGTAGCGGCTGGAGATGAAGGCCTTTCTTTTTCGGTATGACGGATATATTGGCACCCGTGTCTACCAAAAAAGTGAGATTTGTGGTCTTGTCCGTGACGAATAGGCGGTATTGTTTGTTGTGAACGCCGGATTCCGCCGCTGCCAACGTTCTGTCTAGTTTTCCGGGTTGTTGAATGTACACGGTTGTGTACATTTTCGCGCTTCTTTTCCGAATTTGCTGTGGTAGTAGCAAAATGGTGATGGTGATGTAGACCGTGGACGCGAAGTTGACCGCTGACGGAATCGGGATGTCGATCGATGTCTTGACCTTGAGCGTTGATAGTAATTTTCTCTTCTATAATTATTATTGTTGTTGTATTGTTGTTTTTTCAACTCGGTGACCTCTAGCGACAGCTTGCGGATTTCTTCAATGAGGAGGCACTCGACGTTCGATGATGTTGATGAAGGGCTATGTACACGATGAGAAGATGAGGTGCTATGTACATTATTTACATGTGACTGCTCTATTATTTTGTCGGCCAGCGCAGCTTGCTCGTCGAGTGTGGTCTTCGTCTGGAACGTTTCGCTGACGGCCAGGACGGAGCGAATATTTGCCGGGAGGAAGTTGGCCCACATGAGCTGTAGGGTGGAATCGGGGACCTTGTTGCGAGCCAGGTTTCGCATACGTCGGAGTAACTGTGATGGTTTCTGGTCTCCCAATTCCATGTCTGATAGCAGCGTTTGGAACTGCCGGCTGTCAGACTCTTCATAGGCGGAGATGAGTCGGTCCTTCAGGGCTTGATATTCATTCGTTTCCGGCGGGTTGTACAGCAGGTCGGCGATTTGTTTGATGTCTTCTTTCTCCAGACGAGCGATGACCATCTGGGAGAGCTGGCTTTGGTTTTTCTGCAGGCTGCTGGTGACTGCTTCGAAGGTGACGAACCAGAGCCTGGGTTTGTCCCTCCAGAAAGGTGGAATTCGCATGGAGAGTGCGATGCCGGTGATCTCTTGTGATGACGGTGACGGTGCCGGGTTGCTGGTGAGTGCAGAGGTTTCGGGCAGGGATTCGCCTCTGGGTTCCATTGTGTGGAGAGATTTGCAGCAGAATTCCGTCGAGCAGCGTTTCATGGTGCAGAGTTTCTTCCGAGCAGCGTTTCGTCGAGCAGCGTTTCGTCGAGCAGAATTTTCTTGGGCAGATTTTCCTCTTGAAGGTGCTTGCTGGTCTTCGGGCAGAGTTTTCTTCTTGCAGGTGCTTGTTGTTCTTCGGGGTCACCAGCTTAGAGGACCGGTTGGTCTCTCTAAGAGTTCACTAGAGGCCGGAGGAGTAAAGAGTAAAACTCGATTTACTGTGGTGAACTGGAGTGCTTTATTCAGAGATTTGTGCTGCTTATATACAAAAAAATGGGATAATTATTATTACTACAAAATGTACAAAAAGTTAAAAGGTTAATTCTTATTGGCTAACAACATTAGAAAGAGAAATCTAGAAAGGGATAAAAATATTTACAAAACAAGAAAGAGAAAAAAATCGAATAAGAAATATTTACAAATCTAAAAGGTTGCCGCGCGAGAACTGGCCGTCCCGCGATACGCGGCGCTGGTGTCGCGCGAGTATAAATATAGGCTCGCGGCCCGCGGCCAACATCATTCTGCTCTCGGATTCCGTCCGATGAACAGACCTCCCACCTTCCTATTTCCCCGTAACGCACAAGTACGAGTTAGTATTAGTGGTCAAAACAAAGGTCTTCTCCTCGGGATTCTCGGTATCGAGTCCCTAGTTTCGCGTTTTCTCCGCTGCGGCCGCCCTGCGCTATCGTCGCGTCGTCAGCCGTGCTCGTTGCGGACAGGTTGTTGTCGCGACCGTTAAAACCGCCGCGACCGTTATCGCTCCGCCGCATTCGCGTATCGTGTATCGTGTATCACTTTTCCACCGAATAGTGTTGTGTTGAGTGTCTGTGATAGTGTTTTCAGTGCGTTCCAGCGTCCGAGGAACGGATTGTTAAAAACTGTAAGTAGAGTGAACGACATTAGGCACACATATCTGCGCTTTCCCGCGCATACACACCTCCCCTCCCGTGATGCGGGCGGGGTTGTAATTAGCTAGCGTAAAAAATTAATCATTAATTAAAGAGAGCAGAGCCCAAGCCAGGCAATTTTAATAATGGAGAAATCCATTATTAAACAATTCCTGGCCTTCCTAGAAACTAAGTTCCCAGGTGCGTCAGAGGCCTGGGACATTTTTAGAGCCAGCATCTCCGAGTCCCCGGCTTCACCGGATGGCTCGGAAAAGGAAACATCGGCGCCGGCCTCACCGGAGACCGCCGAAACCAGCTCGTCCGCTGAAAACGAGACCTCGGAGATGGAATGCTCCGAGGTTTCGGAAGCGGACGACGATGAAGGGGACTTCACCGAAGTGAAGTCCAAAAAGTCCAAGAAGAGGAAGCGCTCGGACGGCGCCTCCTCTGAGGACAGTTCCCCGCCGGCCACCACACCGGCCAAACGTAAAAATAAAAAAGAGGGCCCGGCCCCCAAACCGGAATCACCCCGCGCTGTCCCCATGCAGACTGACAGCAAGACCGACGCCCCCCCGTCATCCCAGGCGGCCCCCCCGACCCCCAAATTGCCTCCTCCGCTCATCGTACAGGAAAAGGCAAAGTGGAATCAAATAAGCGCAGCCTTTAACGAGAAGCGTATCAGCTTCACGACTGCACACTCCACCCCAAACGGTATCGTAATGCAGGTGGCCACCCCTGCGGACCACCGTAAAATATCCAAGTTTCTCCAAGAGAGCAAAATAGGCTACCATACCTATGCTCTCGAGGAAGAGCGCGTCCTACGCGCCGTCATAAAGGGGATCGATAAGGAAATCGACCCCAACCTAGTCAAGGACGACCTCCTCAATCAGGGGTTCCCTGTCCAAGCGGTACACCGTATGTACCACCCTATCAAAAAATACAAGTGCAATATGGTACTTGTAACCCTCCCCCTCACCCCCGAGGGGAAAGTTATTTTCAATGTTAAATCCGTATGCCACCTTGTCGGCATACGAGTTGAGCCCCCCCAGAAAAGAGCAATGCCCGGCCAATGCCACCGTTGCCAACTTTACGGGCACTCAGCGCGGAACTGCTACGCCAGACCGCGCTGCGTAAAGTGCCTAGGTGACCACGGCACCGCCGAGTGCTCCCGAAAAAGCCCAGCCGAGGAATCCGAACCTCCCAGCTGCGTCCTTTGTAAATCTTCTGGTCATCCGGCCAATTATAGAGGGTGCAGATGCGCCCCTAAGCAAAAGAGGCGTGGTGCACCCAGGCACAAGAGGGCCCCACCTCCCCCCAAGCAGAAATTCATTCCTGCCCCCCTCCCCACCGTAAACGCGTGGAGCAGTAGGGGACCCCCCCCCCCCCCCTCCCCCACCCAAAAGGGTGGCGCAGGCGGCGCCTCCTCCCACCTCTAATACAGAGGACACCTACGCTGAGGACCTCGCCTTCGTAGCGGAATTCCTCAGAGACATTGACCCAGATGAACTTAAAGTGTTCACCCAAAAAATCAAATCAAGAAATTTTAATGTCACCATCGCAGCCATGGCTACCCACTCCCGCCTTGTCAATACAATAAAGGCAAAAACCGCTAACTGTTATTAATGGCTTCCCCGGGCAGAACAAAACCCCATTCCCTACGCGTAGTGTCGTTCAATGCGAACGGCATTAAAGACTCTGGTGACGAAATCCGTGAATTCGTCAAAAACTTCGAAGTCGACATCCTACTAGTGCAGGAGACGTTCTTAAAACCTAGCATGAAAACTCCGAAAATTGCTAATTATAGAATTATAAGAAACGACAGAAGTCGAGCCCAAAAAGGCGGCACTCTTATCTATTATAAGAGCTGCCTCCACTGCGTCCCTCTCGAGCCGCCTCCCTTAGAGGCATTTGAGGTCTCATTATGTCATATCAGCATGAAAGGCCATGAGCCAATTATAATAGCCAGCACCTACCTAAAGTGCAATAGTAAATTACCTTCTAGCGATCTACAAGCGCTATTCAACCTAGGCAACGCCGTGTTCATAGCCGGCGACCTAAATTGTAAAAATACAGAGTGGGGAAACGTTTTTAACAATACAAACGGCCTACTGCTGTTTAATCTCGCCGATTTACTCAATTTTATCGTAATCGCTCCCGAAAACCCCACTCGCTACGATACCCGCAACCGCCGAAGTGGCAAAATTCAAAACCGCAGCACTATAGACATAGCGCTGTGCAAAAATGTTTCTCTCGACTTCTCTGCCGAGACACTCTCCGAGCTTAACTCAGACCACAGACCGGTTAAGTTTACAATAGGTAACCGTTTCAATAATGCAAAGAAAAAGATTATCGACTACAAAAAGTTAGCCGATAACATCCAAAATCTTCAATCGATTCACCTCGACCGAATCCCAGACACCATAGATAGTAATGAAGCCGCTATAGCGGCCGCATCCGACTTGACCGACCACCTGGTAGCGACCATAGAAAAGTCGTCCCGGGAGATGTCAATGAACCATGAAGGTCACTAGCCCCTACCGGACGACATAAAGGAGTCCATCAGACTCCGAAATGCGGCTAAACGCACCTATGATCGCTACCCGTCAGAGGACTGTCGGATAGCCCTCCGTCGTCTCGAAAGAGAAGTGAAGTCCAAAATTAAAGAACACAAAGCAGAAAGATGGGACCGACTTCTGAGCGAGTTAAAGACCTCACATGTGGCCTACTGGCCTCTCGCGAAAGCCCTAAAAAAGAACACGGAGAGCGATATGCCTCCACTTGTCAGACAAAACCGTCCACCTGCACTGGTAGATGAAGACAAAGCTGAAGTTCTGGCCGACACGATCGAACAGCAGTGTCGGCCCAGCACCCTCCCGATTGACCCTACGCACCTTAGGCTTGTCGAAAGCGAGGTAGAGGATAGACTCTCGAGACCACCAACGGAGCCACTAAGACCTGTGGACTCAGAGGAGGTCAAAGACATCATCAAAGGCTTAAGGCTTACATGCCAAAAAAGCCCCCGGACAGGACGGTATCTCAAATAAAGTCCTTAAAATGCTTCCCGATGAAATTATCCAACTCCTAGTGAACATCTTTAACGCCCTTTTAATAGGATGTTCATTCCCAGACATCTGGAAGGTAGCTATCGTAATAGGCATACACAAACCGGGCAAACCCCGGGTGGAGCCCAGTAGCTACCGACCAATTAGTCTCATTAGCTCCCTAGGCAAAGTTTATGAGAGAATAATTCTCAAACGTCTTAAAGACGTCATCAAAGAGAAAAATCTCCTCCCAGATGAGCAGTACGCCTTCCGCGAACGCCATAGCTGCCCCGCCCAAGTACACCGCCTAACGGAGTACATTCTCGGAAAAAAGAACAACAGACAGAAGACTTGCGCCGTATTCTTCGATATCGCAAAAGCCTTCGATAAAATCTGGCATAAAGGCCTAATTTTCAAATTATACCAGTTAGGATTACCAGACAGTTTAGTGCTGATTGTCAGCAACTATCTCAAAAACCGCAAATTTCGCTTCCGGGTCGAAGGCGCACTGTCCTCTCTAAGAGACTTAGAGGCCGGAGTCCCTTAGGGCTCGGTCCTCTCGCCCTCCCTATACAATCTGTACACCTCAGATATCCCCCGACACCCTAGGGTGCATAGGGCCATGTTCGCCGATGACACAGCCCTGTTCTGTGCCGGCAAAGATATCCGAAACGCCCAAAAATGGCTCCAAGAGGCCGTCACCCAGCTGGGTGAATGGTTCTCCAAATGGAGAATAGAAGTCAACCCGGAAAAAAGCAAAGCAATCCAGTTTTGCAAAACAAACATCCCTTTGAAGCCTGTCAGTCTGCATGGAAACAGGATCCCGGAAGTCTTTCATGTAAAATACCTCGGAGTAACTCTAGACAGGACGATATCCTTCAATAGACATATTAGTATCACGATCCGAAAAGCGAAATTTGTACTCTACAAATTATACGCACTATTAAACGCGCGCAGCAAGATGCCCTTAAGGCACAAGCTGACGCTATACAAAACTTGTATTAGAACAATACTTACTTATGCGTGCGCCTCTTTCGGACACATAAGTGAAGATCAGATGAATAGACTACAGAGAGTCCAAAACCGGTTCCTGCGCATGGCAACAGGAGCACCCGCGTATATGAGGAACATCGACCTGCATAGAGACTTCGAAATAATCACTATTAAAGCCCACATCAAAGAACTTGTAGAAAGATTCTTTGAGAGAGGCAAAGACCACCCCAACCCCCTAATTAGAGAGGCAGTCAATTATGATGTTAATTACAATACATTTAGGAACCCCTATAAACGGCCTAAGCATATCTTAGCCGATCCAGTAGATAGGATAACAGAATACGTAACGCACTGTGTACAGTTACGTAAACACAAATCACACGCACCCGCGTTACACACACACCGGAGACGACGCCGGCGTTGCCTCCGAAGTCTTACAGTAAACATGAACACACGTACAGACGTACAGACCGACTCTGACACGGAATCGAACCCGCGCCCGGGCACGAGTTCGAATTCCACTAGTATAGGCACCCAAAACATTAACCGCGTTCGCGATATTGACACGGAGAGCTCTATCAATACCGCGGACAACTTACTCGACATCAGGACAATCGCGCGCGCGTCCACCCGACCGCACGCGGGAGGGGAGAGGGCCGGCCCTCCCAGTCTAAAATAATAGAACATTAGAGCTACTCTGTCGCGATAAACACTCGTACGCCGTTAGTTTTGCTACGCGCGCGAGCGGCTGCACACATCAGCGTGTGCGGCCGGGGTCGGACCCCTAGTACCAACCCTAAATAATCTAAACCGTTTTTCCCCAATATCCGGATTTACGTCGCCCACAGGGGGGCGACGTGGGGTCTCCTGACCCCTTTCGAACCAACCAAAAGACTGCTAAACGGCAGTCTCCTTACCGACGAAGCTAACACGGCCCTCTCACACAGGGCCGCTAGCGTAGACCCATTCGAAAAAAATAAAAAAAAAACCGCGGCCAATTCAGTCCGCGCGCGAATTTCATATGGACGTCGTCTCCCTGTCAGTCGCCGTCGCGTCGTCGCGAGTAGTTGTGCCGCCATTTTGTGAAGGTGTTCTGAAGCTCTGCAAACGCCATGAAGACCGTAGCCACGCTACGAAGATTCCTCTCTTGATGTAGGCACGATGTGAAGACGCGTAGTGAAGTGTTGCGAAGAATTCTTATTAGAAAAAGTCCTTTTTAGGGCTACTTCATGTCCGGTGCAAATGCACTTAAGGTGACGCAGCGTTAAAGTAAGAAACCGTGTTGGATATGTTTTAGATTGCTTGTTTTCTATGAGAGGCCGGCCCGGCAACAATGAAAACAAGCAATGGAACAGCAAAAAATGGAAAGGGCGTAAGCGACAAAATGGTTTTTGTCGCATAATTTAAAAACCATAAATACATTTCATATAAGCTATGCACAAATTAAAGTGCATGCTTGAACCAATTTATGTACAAATTTTGGAACCTTAAATCACTCTCCTCTGTTGGAAAAATAGGAATCCCTTTTTTTACAGAGGTCTTTTCGATTGATTATTCTGTGCTATAAAAGTTGTCCAATCGTGTTATGCTATGGGCAATTCAAAGACAAAGACATGATGAATACTGACAATGAACTTCAATTTCTTAGCTTTAGTCATTGCTGAGAAAAATCGGCATCGCTACAGCCAAATTATCAAGGCGTCGCCTTAATATACACGGACGGTTTCTCTCGTCATTTCGAACGTACGTTCTTTGCAGAACGATTTTCTTCTGTGTTTCAATCTTCCATGACGAACGTATACAAAGACGACGGGCGCTCCTTTCGGAGCGTGTTGTTTTCTTTGTTTCAAGCGACGAACGAACGTGTAGGTACTTTGTAGGTACTGCTACAGATGTATCGAGATGTATCGTGCTATAATATACATCTTTACATTACCTGCTCTGTCTGTGACAGCCTTAATCTTAAATGAAGCGCAAGCGTCAACATCGCTTTTATGTGATGTGCTATTTAGCTGAGCGAGCCGTTTGTGCCGAAGCATGGGTCTCCCACATCCATGCCATCACCACTTCTAAGCACAGCTACATCTTCATCCATACTTAATATTGTAAATGCGAAAGTGTATCTGTCTGTCTGTTACGTTTGTATGTCTCTCTTTTATCTCTTTGGCGCACGAATTTTCGCGCAACGGATTTGCGGGCATCATCTAGTTTTGAATAGAGCGCAAGCTTCACATTGATATACTGTGAGGCGCATTTACACGATCGACCAGCAAGCGATAAGTGTCTTACCCCCGAAACTGATACGATTTTGATTAGTTCAAAATTGAGTCGCAGCACAATCGTGTGCTAGTATAGCTGTCAGAAGTGGGAAAAGCCGTTGAGATCGAATTAGTTCCAAATTGAGCCGCAGCACGATTTTGCGCTGGTTTATATGTGGGGACTTGTAGCAAAAGTTGTTGTGATCGAGCTGATTCGATTCTCGATTCGATTCTGATTCTGTCGGGAGTAGGTAAGGCAGCTGTTTGTATCATACCTTAATGAACCTGTCAATGAGCTCGTACTTCCTCCTGCGCGCCTCCTCCTCCATGTCGGCTCTGTGCTGGAGGTACCTGGCGCGCTCCTCATCAGACATACGCGCCAGTTTGTTCACTTTACCCTTTTTCGGCATGGTGGGAAATTATCTGAAGGATAAAAAAGTTTAAAACAATGATTAAATTATCAATTGCATAACTGAGGATTAAATAAACCAAGATAGTGACTTACTTTTGCGAACTTAAAAAATAATTTAATAATATTAATATTTTGGTCAAAGTGCGATAGTGTCTTTTAATGATTGGGACCTCTAAATGCACTTAAAACAAGATAATATTGTCATAATGAGCATTTATAAGCGAACTTTACTCATAGAGATATTGAACAAACACACCAAGCAACAAACTTAGCAACAGGTGAGTATAGCCTCATAAAATCACGATAACAATTACTATAAGTAGGTATACATTTAAGTATAACAACTAACAAGACATATTTTTACAACGTATCAGACTAAGGAACAGTAAAAATCTAACTGAATCACTTTTATAAATAAACTTTTTGTAAACTAGTAAGTAAATGTGTAAGTCCATAGTTCTCTGCAGTCTACATATTATAGACTAGCTGTCCCGGCAAACGTTGTTTTGCCATTTAAAGTATTTCTACTTCATCAGTTGATACAATAATATTACCCCCTCTTTTGTCCCCTAAGAGGGGTGGGGGGGAAAATTTTATGTAACACCAGATGTTAAGTCGGAAAAACAGTTAATAATATGAAGTAAGTCCATTAATAGAAAAAAGTTTGATATAAAATCTGACCCTCTCTTTGGTCTTCTTAGAGGTGTGGGGGGAGGGGGGGTGATTTTTATACACCAGATGTTGAGTTGAAAGAAGGCAAATATATCTGCGAAAACCGTATGCAAATCGGATCAGTAGTTTTCGTGTTAAAGCAAAAGTCTTATACAAAATCTGACCCCCTCTTTCGTCCCTTTAGAGGGGTGGGGGGAAAAATTTTTATACACCAGATGTTAAGTTGGAAGAAGACAAATATATCTGCGAAAACCGCATTCAAATCGGATCAGTAGTTTTCGTGTGATAGTGGAACAAACATACAGACAGACAGACAGACAGACAGACAGACAAAAAAACTGACCACATTTTTGGCTTCTATAGCGATGTAGTGACATCCTCCACTTATTATTTTTTGAATATCTTTAATGTACAGAATCTTCATTTCTACAGTTTTATTATATGTATAGATAAGTATTATGTTATTAGTTTATTACTTATTACTTACTATCATCATTATTGATATTTTCATAGATTAGGTACCTTTTATTTCTAAAGTTGTACCATAAAGGTAATATATTCCGATAGGTATATTAACTTTATGAGTTGTACTTACCTAATACCTGATCTAGTCTTATGTGTAGACGGCCTTATTTCTCTAAAAAAACGACATATTTATGCGTTGCTTAGCAACCATATCATTTGACTTCGATCTACGACAAAACAGGGGATATAAAGTTGGAACTTGGATAAAATAGAAAATATCAAAATAGTTATTGAGATTTGTAGACAACGGATGTAATTCAAGAAATAAGAAAAATGGATGCCACGTCTTCAGAAACACTTCAGTCGCCGTCTATATTCTCGTCCACTTCGAAGTTCGATAGTAGCAGATCGGGCAGTGATGATAAAATAAGTGTGGACCTTACTAAAGACAATGGTGAGTTACCTACAGGCTACAGCGCCAGCTATACCTATAAGGCTATAACTACTTTACATTCGTAAATTTTATAACTCAAAAGGGACACTCAGGGCCCCCGCTACCATATGTGCAATGTGTGCAATGCACACGGGCGCCATCCTCTAGGGGCGCCAAAATCAAGCACCCAAAAAATTTGCCTAAAGGGGCGCCAAAATACTTTTTTTTGTACACAGGCGCCAGTAGCCCTTACGGAGGCCCTGGGGACACTTTCCAGATTTTTTTGAAACCAGAGGTTAGGCAGAGGTTACCACTTACTGCAGATATTGTGTCCGTTGGATAAATATCATAAATATCAAAAATGATTATAGCAATTTACATTGTTGGTATGATAACAGAACCTATCCATTTCAGTAACGTCCCCGCTAGACCTGGAATGTAAGATACAAGCGGAACGGATCACGAAAATCCTAGACGAGACCGTCTTGAAGACGAAGTTGGCGCTATGTCTGCCCAACTTGGTGCAGGAGTACCGCACGCTAAGTTCCATCCTAACGCCCCAGCATATGGAAGACTTGACGTACATCTTCGAGCAGTACGATAGCCCGCTGTTTTCTGTCAGCCTTCTCAATGTGTCAGCTATGGAAGACCTTAAAGAGGTATGCAGCGCGTTTATACTCTTTAGTTCTAGGCACAAGTCTTTTTGAAATAATCCATGCTAATATTATAAATGCACAAGTGTGTCTGTACCTGAATAGGTACAGACACACACTCGCATTGTTGTAATTGATTTTATATGTTTAACAAACAGCAAGATCGTAACAGACAGATAGACAAACAGAATTGTTTGTCTATCTGTCTGTTACGATCTTGCTGTTCGGGATGGAGATACTTTGAGTCCCGAGGAAGGAAATGGGAAACTTTTTATCCCGGAAAAATTTTCTGTTCTCGCGCGATAAACACAACGGATTAACGGGCGTAATCTAGTACAAGAATAAATGCATGAGAGTTATGTTGGGATATATCTGGACATAATATTACAGGTGTATACATCTTACTCCCTGTCGCTCAGGCATCATTACTGCCACCGTTGGAAGAGAAAGATGCTTGTCATCTAAAAAGTCAATATAGATGTACTGCAGATTGTATTGAGTTTGTAGTGCTATGCCCTGGGTGCTATTCAGTATGATTATTGGCTACCGTAAATTAGTGCTCCTTAACAAGCATCCTAAAGTTACTGTCACAGAAATAAATCAAGATAGAACGGCGACGCGCGTGCGTTGCTTAGAACAAATAACTTACACGTGGCAAGAAATACCTCCTTTTGACCGATTCACTTTCGTACTTCTGTTTTTACTATTAGACACTGCACAATGAGGTATTTTTGCACAACCACTCCGGTGTAATCAAGTCAAGACGTGCGCGCTGACTAAATGAACGTTCAACGAATCTTGCCCACTTGTGCAAGATTGAAACACGCGTACTCCACCCGCTTAGCCGTTCTATCTTGATTTATTTCTGTGGTTACTGTCATTAAATGAACATCTATTTTTGTTCACAGGGTGACGTTCCACTGAAGAACAGGCTGAACCCAGAGCTAGGCCACTTGGTGTACATCATAAACAGCTATCCAGCACTGCGGACCATCGCTGAAGAGATGGTGGAGGAAGTGAGTTTCTTAGTATATTTTTTTCATTTAGTTTTTGAACTGTTTATTTAAAAAATCTATAGTTCAGGCCTCGTGGTGGACCAAAGGCATGTCACAATTTATCTTCATTTAATTTAAAAAATTTAACTCGCCTCGTGAGCCTATAAAATAAAATAGATCGCATTACACGACGTAAATGAGGTCCCGCTCTAAAATTTAAAGAATAATAAATAACTACATAGTTACCATTGTTTCAGATGAAAAAGGAGTTCATACATAATGAGGTAAAAGTAAATTGAGCCCTTTTCGGTAAGTTACACTAGATTATATTCAAAAATCAAAATCTTATTCTTTTCCACGTTTATATAATATAAGCTCATGTGTCAAGGCACCAAATGTGGTAGTGGTTCTAGTACCAGGCTGATCTGTATCTTTCAATATTTCGTGGAGGCGCATATTTTCTTGCGATGAGATTCAGAAATTTTCTTTATTGTCTAGAGTCAAGAGATGCCACCAGGACTAAGATACCTTCTAACCCTGGAACGATTTCGAGAGCTAATGATAAAACAGATGGAGATAACGGCTGAAGAGGAGCTGACTACAAAGATAAGCACAAGAAAACTGCAGGCGTCAAATGAAAAGTTGATGAAGAAAATTAGAGGTAGAAACTTTTATTGCCGAGGATAAATCATACGTATGACGTACTGTTTGTTACATAATGTTATGAAGCATAATATTGTCTTCATATATTATAGGTGATTATTTTTCCGACCCAAATATCGACCAATAGAATTGCACCATTCGACGTCACGTGGTACAACCTACATGGTATTATACTGATAATTTTTTGAAAATTTTCTCTGGTCGTTGCTATATACAGGGTGACCGGTAATAGGTCTGTTTCCTTTTAACATGTAAAAATACATCACTTTTGCAGCCTAAAAAGCTATATCATACCCTGTCCAAAAGCTAACGGTTACCGAGATATTCAAGATTTTGTATTTTTTTCAAAAACACCCGATTTCAAAGGAAAACTTTAAATAAAAAAAAATCTACCTATTAATTTCTTAATCTTTAACATAATTTTAGTTCTTAGGTAGATAAACTACAAATACAAAAGTTATTTATCCATCTAAACAGGAAACAAAAATTAGCAGAGTGTTTCAAAAGTCTTAACAAAAAAAAATGAAAATGATTTTCCCTCATTTCACCCCTTATTGTTTAAAAAATCAATAAGACATTAGTCGTACAAATTACTTAATTAAATTCCTTATTTATTAAGCTATCCAAAAAGGTATAATTTGTGTGCAAAAAATTCACAAACATCTGGTAAGGTAAGATAATAACTCTCAGCACAATTTTTTTGGCTTACAATTTGTTCAGGGTTAGGTTGCCAGGTAGTCAAATTCTTTTGTTATCGGAGGAAGAAGCGATCTATTATTGGTCGGTTTAAAAAAATCCGGTTTCTTCGTAACTGTTCGCGTCGGTTCGTAACAGTTCGGGTCTGTCTAAAGAGCAATATGTAGAGTTTTTGTTTAGTTAACGCTTCTCGTCCTGAGCGCGCTGACGTTTTATTTGCGATTCCTTTTGATCAAGTTTGTTTATCAAAAATGGCATCTTTTAGCAATGAAGAGTACGCTGACATACTGTACTGCTACGGTTTTTGTGATGGCAACGCAGCCGCTGCACGGGAAGAGTACCGGCGTCGTTTTCCCCGTCGAATTAATGTACCAAGTGCTGGAGTTTTTTCCGCGGCGTACCAACGCGTGCGGGAAAGTGGCTCTGTTCATCAAAGGCGACGTGATGCAGGAAGACCTCCTCGTTATGTTGCAGAAGACGAAGAGAGAATATTGGAACGTTTTGCAAGAGATCCGACCACCTCTACAAGAATTGTAGCGAAGCAACTGGGTTTAACGCAGTGGAAAGTGTGGTTCACCGTACATAGCGCTCGGTTATACCCTTTTCACTACACACCAGTACAAGCATTAGAAGAAGGAGACCCTGCAAGGAGGCTCGATTTCTGCCGCTTTATGCTGCACTCCGATGAAAACGATTATAACTTCTTAAGAAAGATTTTATGGACCGACGAGTCGAAGTTTGAGCGTGACGGCATAACAAACTACCACAACATGCACTTTTGGGCTCCCCAGGGTGGAAACCCCCACTTGGCAAAAGAAGGTGTTCATCAAAGGAGGTTTTCCCTGAATGTTTGGATGGGAATTTTGCATAATCATTGCATTGGGCCGTTTTTTCTACCGGACAATTTAAACGGGGAGTCGTATGAAAATTTCCTGAGAAATAATCTTCACGAGCTCATGCAAGATATACCAGTTGAAACCCGAAGAGGTATGATATACCAACATGATGGATGCCCGGCACACTACAGAGTGACAGTTAGGCAATGGCTGGATCAAAATTTCCCGCAGCGTTGGATTGGCCGCGGCGGTCCAATACCTTGGCCCGCAAGGTCTCCAGATTTGACTCCTTGCGATTATTATTTATGGGGCCACATGAAGTCTTTAGTATACGCAACACCTATTAGCGATGTACATGAACTGAGGAGAAGAATAATTTATGCAGCAAACGAAATCCGAGAAACTTTAACAAGTAGAGTAACGCGATTTAATTTTCGCTTAAGATTACGCAAGTGCATCAGAAATCGAGGACGACAATTCGAACAGGATTTACCGTAATAATTATCAACTTATTATGTAAATAAAATATTAATTTTTATTCAAAGACTTTTATTTAACTTAACCTGACGTAGCAAATGTTTATTTAGACTTTTCCAATTTGCTAATTAGAATTTTACTACCTGCTAGTTCAGGTAGTTAGCAGGTTCTTCATTTGGACAAATCGGCGTAGGGTCCTTAATATTCCCTAAGTAAGATGTTATTTGGATTTTTGCATTACAAATTATACCATTTTGGATAGCTTAATAAATAAGGAATTTAATTAAGTAATTTGTACGACTAATGTCTTATTGATTTTTTAAACAATAAGGGGTGAAATGAGGGAAAATCATTTTCATTTTTTTTTGTTAAGACTTTTGAAACACTCTGCTAATTTTTGTTTCCTGTTTAGATGGATAAATAACTTTTGTATTTGTAGTTTATCTACCTAAGAACTAAAATTATGTTAAAGATTAAGAAATTAATAGGTAGATTTTTTTTTATTTAAAGTTTTCCTTTGAAATCGGGTGTTTTTGAAAAAAATACAAAATCTTGAATATCTCGGTAACCGTTAGCTTTTGGACAGGGTATGATATAGCTTTTTAGGCTGCAAAAGTGATGTATTTTTACATGTTAAAAGGAAACAGACCTATTACCGGTCACCCTGTATAAAAAACAAAACATGATCCAGTCAAATTAACCACACGTCAAACTGACAGGTTGAATTCAATTGTGAAAATTGGAGATTTTGCATGAAAATGAGTCGATTTGGAGTTTGTTCTCTGTCCACCATCGATAAAAAAGTCAAAGGAAATGTTCCCATTAATACGGAGAAGGCAAAAAAAACAGTTTGGAACCAATTTACTACTTTTTGTACTGAGAGGGAATACACATTGAGTGCTGAAACGAGTGAAGCGCAATTGGCAAACATGAAAGATTACGCTTACAATATGAAGAAAATGGATGGAGAAGACTATAAGGAAGGTACAAATTCTTATTTGTTAACTGTACATTTCGTCTCATGGTGCAATTCTATTGGCCGACATTTGGGACGGAAAAATAATCCCCCGAATACCACACGAGCTTCAAAATTATCTGGCATTTCCCTCAAGGTTCCCTGCAAACAAATAAAGTCGTCAAGTTTTTCAGGAAAAATCACTCGCGCTTCGCGCTCGTGATTTTTTAACCTGAAAAACTTGAATCCTTCATTTGTTTGCAACGAACCTATCGGGAAATACCCGATAATTTTGAAGCTCTTGTGGTATTATAAGTGAATATTTATTCCGTTTCGAGATTTTGTAGAATGTGATCATTTTACAAAGTTTAAAAACGGAAAGTGTTTCTCACACTGAATCAGCCTAGTCATTAGCAACTTTGCTCTCTTAGACGCTAAAGCAGGGGCTTTTTTTTTTAACTAAGGGTAGTTCATTTCTCAAGTAAATATCCCACCTACCTTGTGAATTCCAGAATATACAGATACCTTGAATGTGGAAAACACGAAGTTTGAGAAGACTATGGAAGAAAAAGGAAAAATAATTGCTAATCTAGAAAAAGAATTAGCGACACTTGAGCTGGACGCTGAAGTGCAGCTGAAGAAGAAAGTGTAATTATTAACATTTTTTTAGAATAAAATTAATAATGCAATCGTAACGACAGGACTTCAATAATATTTCATAACCGTACAAGAAATAAAGTAAAATATCTGGACTTAAAATTACCTCTACCTATTAAAAAAATTACTCAGGGCTCAGAAAAATCTGTTTTGATTATTTTACAATTAATACTAAAATAAATCTTGACTTAGTTTACTATCTGATCGTGACATGGTGCTCGCAACTCGTGCGCATTTGGTGAAGAAAGAAATGCTACGTGAAGAGGAACACGAATGCAGGGAAGCTTACGAAAACTTGTTGAAGACAAATCTTATAGAAGAGAAAAACCTAAGGATGAGAAGGTACAGCCAGGTCTAGCCAAGATTACATCGTAAAATTTTGAAAAAAACCGGTAGAATATAAATAGCCAATGCGATAAGGAAAAAATACTCGAACTCGACAATAGAATCATCGCACATTTATCTCATTTTCATACATTTTTGGTCGGCGATTCCATAAAGAAGCGATAATGTGAAAGTTTTGGATAGGCCCCCAGTTTATATATTCTTATGTCGATTAGAAAAAAGAGTTTTACGAGTTTTTAAATATCAATTCGTCGTTCGATTGCCTATCGATCTACGAGACATTCTTATTAACTTTTCTTTTAGTGGAATGCCTGATGATTTTCCTTGAAATTTAATATTTTAACAGGTTTAAAGTCGAGACGCAGTTGCTCTCGTGGCTTCAGAAATATGACATCGAGATGAGTGAAAAGCAGGTCGAGTTGGACGATTTCACAGAAAAATATGATGACGAGATGCAAAAGTGTGAAGATCTGGAGGTAGCCTATTTATTTGTTACGCGTCATATTGAATTGACGTATAGATGTTACGTGTAACTTTGCAATATGAAAATTAACTGAAACTATACATTGTCCGCAATATTGAACAGCCTTTATATAATATCTTTCTCCGTTGTCTGCTATGTCTGCTTCAAACCTTTTCAATGGAAACAAACCTTTTTTTTATTTTGTAGGAGAAGATTGCAGAACAAGATATAGAATACATACCCCTGATGGAGGAAAGAGAGAAAGAGTACCATCAGGAAATGACGGAGAAGATGAACAAATTTCTTCTGGAACATGCTGCGAGGGTTATTCAAGCAGCATGGAGGCAGGTGCTCGCGAGTCGCGCAGAGAAGAAACGGGTAAGAATTTTATTTATTTAAGCTATTGGACACTATGCAAATATGACAATACTGCTAACATGCTTGTGACGTGGGAGAGCTATGCTGCGGCACGAATGGGCTGGCTCGACCGGAGAAATACCACGGGCTTACAGAAAACCGGCGTGAAATAGCGCTTGCCGAGTGAGTGACTTTACCGGAGGCCCAATCTCCTACCCCTTTCCCTTCCCAACCCTCCCCTATTACCCTATTCCCTCTTAAATGGCCAGCAACGCACCTGCAGCTCTTCTGATGCTGCGAGTGTCCATGGGCGACGGAAGTTGCTTTCCATCAGGTGACCCCTTTGCTCGTTTGCCCCCTTATTTCATTTAAAAAAATGCTACCTATACTACGAATAATAAAACCTAAGGAAACGTAACTCCCATACTAATACAGTTTTAAATTTGGTTCCATTCCAACTGTCATGTAACGTCAGCCTTTATACCGCTCAAGGTCACCAAAATATTGCAAATGTATGAAAAGTGAACCTAATGGCTCCCGCAAACGATCAAACATCAAACACGTCAAACACGTAGTAATCCTAATTTTCTTCACACACGTCAAACACGTAGTTTGTACGTATTTGACATGTTTGACGTGTTTGATGTTTGATCGTTTGCGGGCTACTTAAGGTACACTTTTTTGACAAGTATTTTGGAGCATGTTTTTTGACGGAGTTACTCTTCCTTAGTTTTTATTATTCGTAGTACCTATATCTTATTTCGCATTGCTAGTTTTCGCTGGATTTGCGAGATATTTGACAGTTCCATTTTTGTCACTCGCAGGCAGGCAGAAAAGGAAAGAAGAAAAAGAAGACTTAAATTTTTATGTTGTTTTTTCACGATTACTTTAATTATAAATTTTATTTTTATTCTTTTCAGTTTTTTATGTTTTTCATTTTTTTATTAGCTCAAAAAATTGCAAAAGAAATTGGAGACGGCGCAAAAGAAGCAAGTATGAAATATTTGACATGTTTATTTTATTTTTAATTATTATGACCAATCTAATTAAAATTATGTGTAAAATGTTGATTTGGAATATTTATTTACTAGTATATTAAAACAATGTTTATAATCGATAGATCATAATATCATCTTTTGGGATATAGAGTCAAATGACACAAGGTCAGTTAGGCATTGTTAATAATTTCGGTAAGAAAACTCATGTCTAAGCATGTTATTTTATTTAATTATGGTACAGTAAACTCGTTAATCACTGTGGATACAGGCGGTCGTCATCTAAAGATGTCTAACTAACCATGCACTTTTTCTCAGCCAAAGCGGCAATGCATTTAACAATTCTCTCGATTTCTGCACAACCAACATTGTGAACTAGGTCTAACATAGTACTGGTTGCAACAGTTATTTCATGGAATAATAGATCTATTTCATCCTTGCCTTTTCCTAAATCTATTTTAGGCATTAAATTATCATCGTCGTTAGCTCGAGTGTTTTTGTTTTTTCTTTTACCCCCTTTTATGTGTGTAGTTTTGTCGTTATTCATCGCCGCTTGAATTTTCTTAATCAATGTTTCTATTGATTCAGATGAGCTATCATTTTCATCATCTTGGTCGTGAGGTTTTTGGTCATGAGGTTGAGGCTCATGAGGTCCATCGTCACGAGGCCCATCGTCATGAGGCTCATAGTCGCGGTCGTGGTCATCGTGGTTTTTATTCTGATGTTTTCCTCTGTTATGAATATTTATACCATCGATTTTAGTTTCGCCGCGTTCATTAAGTTTTAATACTTTTTCATATAAGTCCGCAGCTATTTTAACAATATCGTCGACTCCAGGGCTTATATCTAAGCCTAAGCTTGGTTTATCATTTGTTTCACCTTTTTTACTAGGTTTTTTTGTTTTACCTTTTTTACTACGTTTTTTACCACTTCCTACGTTGGTTTTAGGTTTTGTCGAATAAATATTATTGTGCAAAATAACATCTCCTCTGTGTAGATTAATTTTGTTATCTTTTATTTGACGTTGATCATGTTTACCATAATTATTATCATAAATATATAAGTTAAAAGGCGTTTGCGATCGCAGTCCTAAGTTATTTAATAAATCGATTAGAGCTGCGTCTGTATCATCTGGTTTGTTGTAGCGACTTTCGCTTGAATCTTCTCGCTCGTAAGCTACATAAAAGTCATCGTTTCTGCTGTTTTCGGCTCTGATATTTTGACTTACATCTGATTCATTTTCAATTAGCAGCACTTGACCAAAACAAAGATAATTCAGAATATTGCACGCAATTACTACAGTATAATATAAACTATTATAAACCATCGCGGCTGGCTTTCAGATGTAAAATCGTTATTTTTCAAATACATAATAATTTAAAAAATAACGACTATCGTAAAATGCTGATTAATTTCATATCTATGGAAATTATTACTTTGATAACAAAAGCAATAGAATTTTTAAATGTTTATCTTTAAATTATTGCTTTTGATACTTACTTTAAGTTTTAACGTACTCGTAACGATTTCATTTTTAACCGACTTCCAAAAAACGAGGAGGTTATATGTTCGGCTGTGGATATATTTTTTTTATTTTTTATTTTTGTATGTTCAACGATTACTCCGCCGTTTGTGAACCGATTTTCAAAATTTTTGTTTTGTTGTATTAGGTTTCACTCCAATTGACAACATTTCATTTAATTAATCATCAAAAATAAAAAATACCATTTCTTTGTTTTTATTTCCGAAGTCCTAAAAAAAAATTACAGATTTTTTTATTCATTAATTTCCGAGAAAAAAATTAAAACGAAAAATCCACTTGTACGTCACAAGTGGATTTTTCGTTTTAATTTTTTTCGTTTTGGACGTATTGGCAGAATACGATACGATACACTTTGCTTGTAGGAACGAAAATAATGAAGATCTAAACAATAACAAATTCAATAACCTCAAAGTAAAGTACCACAAAGTCAGTGACAGTACTGACAGTTTTTTTTTAAGAAATCAGATATGACGTGCAAAGGTATTTTCTTTGTTGTTCAACCGTACCAATGACGTCATTTGGCGCTTAAGTCATTTTAGAATGATTAGAATTAGAAACCAAGTTTTATAAATGAAAATGACCACATTTTCAAAAATAAAAAAATATGGGTCCCCTAATTTAACCCTTCTTTTATATTTCGTCATAAAACAAGTACAAAAAATATTTGAAATGTTGTCAATTTGGCACTATGTTCACAAAAGTGGTTACCTGATGATGGGATCCATGAGTAATCGAGGGAACTCCTCGAAATTTATATGGAAACATATGGTGATTTTGGTTTTATGTGAAGTGTACTAAGAATATGCTACCAAAAAGTCAAATATTGGGTCAAGGTATACCATGGTTTCGAAGATGCTGAGAGAACTCCTGACTCCTTATAGATACACGTTTGGGAGTTTCGGCGTTGTTATAAGAACAGAAAGCATATGCTACTATGCAATTCATATTCATCATCATCATCATCGTCATCATCATTATCATCATCATCATTACCACGTCGTGTTAAGGTCACCAATGTCTCATGGCACAGAATAGAGTACAAGGCATAGGTATGGATACAATAATAATAATTATGTACTGTATAACAACACCAATTTAGGCTGTTTGCGTTGTTATCGCAGTCGTCGGTGACCGCTTGGGGCTTGAAGCATTAAAATTGGTAAATTACCTAGCACATGTTCACTTCACTGGTAATACATATATTCTGTGAATGTGAGTTGTGACTCTTAACAAATTGTTATAAGATACGCGATGGTTTACTTACTAGGTAACTAAAAAGAGTGAAAAAGTTACCAAAAAATTAAAACCGACTTCCAAGGTAAAAACAATAATAACATTAATATGAACTAAAAAGTATTAAATAATTTTTCCTATCTAATAGTGCCTTTTTCCGAATTCGGCTAAACCTCAACTATTTCTGTACTCAATCTTCATAATTTTGAAGTCGGTGCCAGTTCCAAAAGTTTCAAATATTCTGTCAGAGAACTGAAGATTCAGCTATCTGGTACCGACTTCAAAATAATGAAGATTGAATACAGAAATAGTTGAGGTTTAGCCGAATTCGGAAAAATCGGTTGTCTGTAAAGTCGGTTTACTGACGATAGTTGAACGTGACAACTATAACCTTTGTTGAGACTTCATAATATTTTGTAAGTAAATTTAGTTCCGCGATTTGATAACAGATGTCGCTGTTAGGCCTCTAGATCGCGCTATCGCTTACCCGTCAACATTTGGTATATATAATTCAATGGAATAAATTTTCGTCTTTTCGCTGACACTCACTGGTTGTTTTATTTATTATTACGCTAGAGGAATTTGCGTCCCAGGGTAACCCTACAGAACGGATTGGACCAGTATTAGGCGTATGACGTCTTTACAGCCTTAAGCCTAGTATCCACTTGAGTATGCTCGGGCGAATGAGCCGCTCATTCATGCGAGTTCGAGCGTGCTCAGGCGTCTCCACTTGAGCGGCTCGGCCAAATGAGCATTTGGCCGAGCCGCTCAAGTGGATACTAGGCTTTATATTGGAACGCCTCAGAGCGATCAGCGAGGTAACGCCGCATATTGCGTCATGTTTTTTCGTGCGCGCGTTAATAGTACTTTTGAATGCTAAAATAATGTTTGTAACCGAAGCCGTACTGTTTCAGATGACCCCCCGGACCCCTGAAAAACAGGGGTTTGTAACCCTCGATTTTTGAAGTGAAAACTTCTTTAGCGGCGTTGAGCACTTGTGGGATGGGTAAAAACTGTGAAACTCGCGAAAGATTTTCGTGTTGATCGAAAAACCATACAAAACGCGTAAGACGGTTGGAGAGTAGTGTTTTGTGTCGAACTCGAACTCAATTTGAAACTTGATCGAAACTTGATCGAAACTTGATCGAAACTTGATCAAAACTTGATCGAAACTTGATCGAAACTTGATCGAAACTTGATCGAAACCTTGATCGAAACTTGATCGAAACTTGATCGAAACTTGACTCGGACTCGGACTCAAACTCCAACTCCAGCATCCAGCATCCAGCATCCAGCATCCAGCATCCAGCATCCAGCATCCAGCATCCAGCATCCAGCATCCAGCATCCAGCATCCAGCATCTAGCATCCAGCATCCATCATCCAGCATTCAGCATCCAGCTTCCAGCATCCAGCATCCAGCATTCAACATCCAACGCTAACTCCAGCATCCAGCATCCAGTATCCAGCATCCAGCACCCAGCATCCAGCATCCAGCATCCAGCATCTAATATCCAGCATCCATCATCCAGCATCCAGCATCTAGCTTCCAGCATCCAGCATCCAACATCCAACATCCAACGCTAACTCCAGCATCCAGCATCCAGCATCCAGCATCCCGCATCCAGCATCCAGCATCCAGCATCCAGCACCCAGCATCCAGCACCCAGCATCCAGCATCCATCATCCAGCATTCAAAATCCAACATCCAATGCTAACGCCAACATGAACTCCAACTCCAACTCTACTAAATCAATTTTTCTGTTATTTGGGTCAGATAAGAAGGTATACCACGTGAAGGATCATAGGTTATTTTTTGTGGACTAATTTGTTTGTGAAATACCTAATTTACGCGGGCAAAGCTGCGCGGAATGTTTTGTATTGATAAGTGAATTTGTTGAATAAATAATAGTAAATAATTACAACTCGAGACTGACGGCGACCATTGTTTGAGCGACGGGACGGGACGGGACGTTACCATGGTGACATATAATGTAATACTTTATATTAATTATTCGAACTCGAACTCGAACTCGAACTCAAACTCAAACTCGAACTCGAACTCGAACTCGGACTCGAACTCGAACTCGGACTCGAACTCGAACTCGAACTCGAACTCGAACTCGGACTCGGACTCGGAATCGCAACTCCAACTCCAACTCCAATGCTAGATGCTGGATGCTGGATGCTGGGTGCTGGATGCTGGATGCTGGGTGCTGGGTGCTGGATGCTGGATGCTGGATGCTGGATGCTGGATGCTGGATGCTGGATGCGTGATGCTGGATGCTTGATGCTGAATGCTGGATGCTGGAGTAAGCGTTAAATGTTGGATGTTGAATGCTGGATGCTGGATGCTGGATGCTAGATGCTGGATGCTGGATGCTGGATGCTGGGTGCTGGATGCTGGGTGCTGGATGCTGGATGCTGGAAGCTGGATGCTGGGTGCTGGATGCTTGAGTTAGCGTTGGATGTTGGATGTTAAATGCTGGATGCTGGATGCTGGAACTTGGATATCATCCATAGCCAGGATAGCATCCAGCATCCAGCATCCAACATCCAGCATCCAGCATCCAAGTTCCAGCATCCAGCATTCAACATCCAACATCCAACGCTAACTCAAGCATCCAGCATCCAGCATCCAGCATCCAGCATCCAGCATCCAGCATCCAGCACCCAGCATCCAGCATCCAGCATCCAGCACCCGGCACCCGGCATCCAGCATCCAGCATCCAGCATTCAACATCCAACATCCAACGCTAACGCCAACATGAACTCCAACTCCAACTCTACTAGAGCAATTTTTCTGTTATTTGGGTCAGATAAGAAGTATACCACGTGAAGGATCATAGGTTATTTTTTGTGGACTAATTTGTCTGTAAAATACCTAATTTACACGGGCGAAGCTGCGCGGAATGTTTTGTATATTATAAAATTCTCGTGTCACAATGTTAGGCCGCGTACTCCTCCGAAACTGCTTTACTGATTTTAACCAAATTTTATATGCATATTCAGTGGGTCTGAGAATCGGCTACTGGGTACTTTATATATTGATAAGTGAATTTGTTGAATAAATAATAGTAAATTATTACAACTCGAGACTGATGGCGACCATTGTTTGTGCGACGGGACGGGACGGGAATTTACCATGGTGACATATAATGTAATACTTTATGTTAATTATTTGAACTCGAACTCGAACTCGAACTCGGACTCGGACTCGGGCTCGAACTCGAACTCGAACTCCAGCATCCAGCATCCAGCATCCAGCTTCCAGAATTCAGCATCCAGCATTTAACATCCAATATCCAACGCTAACTCCAGCATCCAGCATCCAGCTTCCAGCATCCAGCATCCAGCATTCAACATCAAACATCCAACGCTAACTCCAGCATCCAGCATCCAGCACCCAGCATCCAGCATCCAGCATCCAGCATCCAGCATCCAGCACCCAGCATCCAGCACCCAGCATCCAGCATCCAGCATTCAACATCCAATATCCAACGCTAACGCCAACATGAACTCCAACTCTACTAGAGCAATTTTTCTGTTATTTGGGTCAGATAAGAAGTATACCACGTGAAGGATCATAGGTTATTTTTTGTGGACTAATTTGTCTGTGAAATACCTAATTTACGCGGGCGAAGCTGCGCGGAATGTTTTGTATATTATAAAATTCTCGTGTCACAATGTTAGGCCGCGTACTCCTCCGAAACTGCTTTACTGATTTTAACCAAATTTTATATGCATATTCAGTGGGTCTGAGAATCGGCTACTGGGTACTTTATATATTGATAAGTGAATTTGTTGAAAAAATAATAGTAAATTATTACAACTCGAGACTGACGACGACCATTGTTTGTGCGTCGGGACGGGACGGGACGTTACCATGGTGACATATAATGTAATACTTTATATTAATTATTCGAACTCGAACTCGGACTCGGACTCGAACTCGAACTCGGACTCGGACTCGAACTCGAACTCGAACTCCAACTCCAACTCCAACTCCAGCATCCAGCATCCAGCATCCAGCATCCAGCATCCAGCACCCAGCATCCAGCATCCAGCATCTAGCATCCGATCCTATCCATCGAAACTTGATCGAAACCTTGATCGAATCTTGATCGAAACTTGATCGAAACTTGATCGAAACTTGATCGAAACCTTGATCGAAACTTGATTGAAACCTTGATCGAAACCTTGATCGAAACTTGATCGAAACTTAATCGAAATTTGATCGAAACTTGATCGAAACTTGATCGAAACCTTGATCGAAACCTGACCGAAACTTGATCGAAACCTTGATCGAAACTTGATCGAAATTTGATCGAAACCTTGATCGAAACATGATCGAAACTTGATCGAAACTTGATCGAAACTTGATCGAAATTTGATCGAAACTTGATCGAAACCTTGATCGAAACCTTGATCGAAACTTGATCGAAACTTGATCGAAACCTTGATCGAAACCTTGATCGAAACTTGATCGAAACTTGATCGAAACTTGATCGAAACTTGTTCAAAACTTGATAGAAACTTGATCGAAACTTGATCGAAACCTTGATCGAAACCTTGATCGAAAC
Source organism: Polyommatus iphigenia (assembly GCA_963422495.1). Classification (NCBI taxonomy): domain Eukaryota; kingdom Metazoa; phylum Arthropoda; class Insecta; order Lepidoptera; family Lycaenidae; genus Polyommatus; species Polyommatus iphigenia. Next base: position 187,133 of record OY730184.1, on the reverse strand, counting down.
TTGATCGAAACAACTTGATTGACGATTTTTTAAAAATCGATTTTCATAAAAAATGGGTTAAAAAATGCACAACGTTAATAATCAAGTTTTCACTTCTGCCGGCACTCCCGGAGTACAACCAGTTTTTTTTTCTATTGTCGCATTATTTTTGTACGGCGTTGCGGAATAATTGATTCGAAGCTGTATCCAAACAGTATGAAACGTATGCCGTATAGAATCAAATGACCAAATTTACCATGGAAATTGGCTGAAAATAAAATAAAAATACCGACTTGTTGGCGCATCATTTTTGTACGGCACTGCGGGCTTTCTTATTATTTTTCATGTGTCTATCGATGGTAAAAATGCCGTACAGGATCATATGACCAAAATGTACTCACCCTACATGCACTTTTGAATTCTCACCAGCACTCAGTTGGACAGCTTACAAGTGACGGCAAAGTGCTAAATCTTACTATTTTAAGCTCTAATATCGTCCTATATACGTCCCCAGGTGGTTCATATGACCCATCCATTTTCGACGTGGGCCTGTAGTCTAGTACATACTAAAGACGCATGCTGCGACCTATGTTTGGTAAATGCTTACCTGAATACAAAAAATATCAGTTCTTAACCTAATTTGTATTTTTTTCCTTTAAGTATGTTTTAGCAAATATAATTAATGAAAAAAAAAATTAAAAAAAATATTTATTCTGTAAAAACCTAACCAAAAGAAATAAAATACAGATTTTCTTCGAAATATCCGTGAAAAGTTTGTGCTACATTTTCAGAAAATTTAATAAAGTGTAAGTATGAGCTAAAAAGTTATACACATTAAGAAATTTTAAATTTAAATTATATATTTTTTCAACTTATTTTCTTTATTTAGAATATAAGCAACGATACAAATAAAAAAAATAATATATTTTATTATTTTGCTATATATTTAAAAGAAAGAAATATGCAAATTTTCTTCAAAATTTTACAGTTTTCATAAACTGTAAAATTTTGAAGAAAATTTATTAGCAAAGTTTACTTGAAGTGGAAGAGAATAATTTAAAAATCAAAAGCACAACTTTTCAATTGGTAAACTTTATTATTTATGTTATCAGCTACACATTCCTTTTTTTCTTTTCAATTTTCCTCCACTATTGCAAAAATCGGAGGTTTGCACGATTTTTACGCTCTGGGAACTCCACTAAATACATTAAATTAAAATCTCAACCTGTTAATAAACTAATACTTATAAATTATAATTAAACTTAAGAACATTTTACATATTTAATATGTGGTAAATGATAATGACAGTAATTGTGATATCCACTATCACAATTACTGTATATATAGAGTAAGACTGTTTGTAATAGTACTTTATTGTGATATTGTTTTTTTGGCCTAATAAAGAATAAAAAAAGGAATAGAGAGTGCTCTTGTGTACTGTGCACAGTGCACACACTTGGGCATTATAAATATTACTCCTCCTGGTTTCAATGAAACCGGCCACCGTCACAGAAACCGGCGTGGGGAGTTAATTTACTACATACTGGCTGTCCCGGCAAACGTTGTTTTGCCATAATATGAAGTATTTCGCCCATATTATTTTACTAGCTGTGCCCCGCGGTGTTACCCGCGATTTATTAGGTAAACTAAATTGTGTTGTAATTGGTAAATAGTACTTATTAGAGACAAAATAGATCGGTTCACAAACGGCGGAGTCATCGTTTAACATAAGTAATTAAAAAAAAAATTAACATTACACCTCCTCCATTCCGGAAGTCGGTTAAAAATGTATGTGTTAATCCAGGATGTCAGCTACCTCCTTGTAAAATTTAGTCGAAATCGCTCCAGCCGTTTAAGCGTGAAGTGACAAACATACAAACTCACAAACTCACACACTTTCGCCTTTATTATATTAGTAGGATTGAAGTGACTCAATAAGTATGGCACCATGGCCGCATGGCAAAGTCCATCGCTATCCCGTCACACAAACAATGGTCGCCGTCAGTATTGAGTTGTAATAATTTACTATTATTTATTCAACAAAATATGCACTTATCACTATAAAAAGTAGATGTCCGATTCTCAACCCTAGCCGATATGCTCGCTAAGATTCACGAAAATCGGTCGAGAAGTTTCAGACGAGCTCAATTACGCTCACCGTGACACGAGAATTTTATACAGGATGCAATTAAACCTTCCTGCCAAATTTTGACATATTGATCCTTGTTAAAAAATAAAAATACACGTATTTTTTCTTTTATAATCACTCAGTACTAAAATATTGAGAAATAGCTTCCGAAAGTTATCCTAAAAAACACTACAACTAATGGACACGACGCGTCGCCTGCGCGTGACGTGCCCCCGCGCGCGCGCCTCCCCTCGCGTCACCCCCGCTCATTCCCCCGCGCCGCAAGTGACCGTTCTGCAACGATTTAAATGGGATAAAATATGTCATTATAAAATAATCGGCCAAGTGCGAGTCGGACTCGCGCACGAAGGGTTCCGTACCGTTATAGAGCAAAAATAGGCCAAAAATTGCGTTTCTTGTATGGGAGCCCCCCTTAAATTATTATTTTATTTAAATATTATTTTTAATTATTAAAGTACACATATAATTAAGGTTTTTGTGAAAATTTCAAGTGCCTACTTGTTGTCATCGTTGATACCGAGCAAAAAATGTTTGAAAAATTACGTTTGTTGTATGGGAGCCCCCCTTAAATATTTAATTTATTTTGTTTTTAGTATTTGTTGTTATAGCGGCAACAGAAATACATAATCTGTGAAAATTTCAACTCTCTAGCTATTACCGTTCTTGAGTTACAGCCTGGAGACAGACGGACAGACAGACGGACAGACGGACAGACATCGAAGTCTCAGTAATAGGGTCCCGTTTTTACCCTTTGGGTACGGAACCCTAAAAAATAACACCCAATTTTTTTTGGTTAAATAGACTCTCCCAATGATACCTAAGCCCGAAAAAATTGGCAGGAAGGTTTAATTGCACCCGGCTGTACATATTATGTATTTGATTTTTATGTGAGCATCTTGTTTGCACGACCGTGCCACTTGCGGACAGTTATGATTGATGAATGATGAGATGAGAGAGATGAGATGAAATGATGAATAGATTTATACATAATATTTTATTAAAAACGGAGAACTTAATCCTGGGGACAGGGGAGGGGGGTTGTTAAATATAATATGCCTCATTCCTATCCTGTGTTCATATGATAATAATTTCTCGATATTTAAATATAATTTTTAAACAGTGCAGTTAAGAAACTTTATTTCATATACATTTCTTCGCAGCTAATTTGATAATATCTATCGCATATTTTTCAATTTCTTCACAAGCATTTTTGTGACCACTGGTTCTGATTGAATGTACTAAATCTAGGATAGTACTAGCTGTGGCTATAATTTGGTAGAAAATATGTTCTGTTGATATTTCAGTTTTTCCTCTATTATTTCCGTTATGTCCACTGGGAAATGATTTATCTTTGCCAAAAATGTCTTTTTGATCGTCAGTGTTTGAATCGGGGCCTTTACCGTTTCTTTCTGGATACAGTTTGATTGCGGCATCATATTTGTTTTGCGTGTTATCCGTTATACATACAATTGCTTTTTCAACATTACTATATCTACAATTAGAAAGACTGCCAATGTTTGAAAAAATTTCTGCGTTTTTACTTGTTTGCTGATTGTAAACAGGTCGATTAGATGTCAAATTTCTTATTTTGGTAAAATATGGGTCACTTATGACTGTATTGTAATCGTCATCATCACGTCTGATATAATACGGCTTCGGTGTTTGCAGCTCTAAATGATTTAAAAAATCAATGAGTCCTTTATCTGGGTCATTTGGTTTGTTGTTGCGACCTACGCCGGATTCTCTCTCATCGTCATCATCTTGCAAGACTTTGTTACCGTTAAATTTTAAATTGTTTTCCAGACTTACATCAGATTCCTCTTCGATTGGTACCCCTTGACCAAAGCTAGGGCAATCAAGCAAATAACATGCAGTGAATATAGTAAAAAGTAGCTGGCCTTCCATCATACCTCACTTTTGTGTGTATTATGTCTTACGAGATGTAAATAATCTAATAACGATAACACGTTATGTCGTAAAACTATTGATTAATTTTACATTTCATTGAAAAATTATTACTTCGTTATCAGTAGGACCTGCTATTTTTATTTTTTTTACTTTCAATTCAATCAATACAGGTTGAAATTTTTTTATTAGCATAGTAAGGCGCAGCGCAGACGACAGACTATCCATGACGCACTTTTTAGTCGGTGCCAATGATATTCTACTTATACAGATCTGTTACGTCCATACTATTTTCCGGCTTAAATCTCTTCCGAACAATTTTCAAATTCAAAATTGCAAACATTGACAAATTTGACGGATAAGTGAAGCAAAAGGTACGAAAAACCATTTACATAAAAGAGACAGTTCTATTTTTAAACGCCGAATCGTATCGCTGTCTCTTTCTTCGCCTGAGCTATGAGGAAAATTCGATTTTTTCCAGATTGTTCGAAAAAATAATTGAAAATGTAAATAATCGAGGTATTTATTGCAATCAAGACATGTGGTAAGAGATTCCATGTGTTTTATTTTCTTTTGAGTCACAATTGGTACATTTTCGCACAACGTCATATACAATTTATTTAGGTAAGACAAGACGCGGCACGTTCGTGACTGCGCTCGATGCAGACTAAATAACAGACGACCCAATTGGGCTGTATTTGAATCTTCACAACGCGCGCGGTAGTAACATATCTGCTTTGAGTTTTTTATCATTGGTCGGTGGCAAATAGTACCTATGCAATTATATGCAATAACGCACACGACGCGCAAAAAGTCCGCATATAATTGCATAGGTTCTATTTCCACAGACTAAATGTGCGTCACGGATAGTCTGTCGTCTGCGCTGCGCCTAAAGGGGATAAAAAAGTTGGACGTTTATTTAAATATTATTTGACAATGTAAATATTTACCTACCTGGGTACAAAATATTGTAATACAAAGTATTTGTGCGTTTCAAATCCTTATATAACAAACAAACAAACAAATCTTTATTTCACTCAAGAAGAATTTAAGAATAAAAATATATTTATTTAGCTGCGAGTCTATAACATTATAGCCAAGATACAATATAGACCTGGATCCCAAAAGGATAAGACATAACTTACTTTCTGATGGATGAAACCATAGGTTTGTGCCACGTGTACTTAGAATACCTGCGAATTTGTGTAGGTCTAAGTGTGACACCTGGTCAGGTACCAGGTACCAAAGTGGACAAAAAATTTGTCTTACTTTACTTATTTTCTGATGGCTAATATTTATATATAATTTGTAGATTATTGTTCTGAACTAGTATCATGTACTCGTAGTTGTAGTGTAAGACAATTTTCAATGACCAAAACTATTATCAGACGTTTTGAAAATAACTTTGTTGCTATTTTTTTTCAAAGGCGTTAATTTTTATTTTATAAATTAATATAACACCTTAGAAAACAATACAATATTGCAAGAATTTATTTTCTACTAGCTGTTGCCCGCGAGTTTGTCCGTGTCAGCATACTGCATAGTATAATAACAAAGATGGATAATTTTCCCCTTTTTCCTTACCCAAAGGGTAAAAACGGGACCCGATAACAATGATATTTCAGTCTGTCCGTCTGTCTGTCTGTCCATATCCAGACTGTTGTAACATGTAGTGAATATTATTAAAGTATGGATACAATTGAGTATTTTTTGGTCATATACCTAGTCAAGTGCCTACCTGTTAGACACAGATCCCAGAGCGAAAAGACAACTTACTATCACAATATGGTTAAAACCTTAGGTTCTCAGTAGTTCCTTATGTACTTAGAATACCTTCGAATTTGTGAAGCTCTACATGGAGCTATACTCACTCTCACTCACTCACTCATAATGTGTAAAAATGTCTGTCTGTCTCTAACCTCTTCACGCACAAACCGCTTAACCAATTTTGCTGAAATTTGGTACGGATATACTTTACTTTTTAGTAAATATGATACTTTTTATATGTATGATATACTATATTTATTTATATATATGATGATTTTGAAGTTGCGGGTGTTATCTCGTAATTAATAAATATTGAAGTATATAAAAGTAAAGCTATTTGGAGCTATTTCGTTTTATAAGGCATTTTATTTTATTTTTTGTAGAAAAGATATCAGATAAAAGAATATATTTTACTATGATTATAATAATTAACTGCAAGTATTTGTCTGTTATTTATTCATCGTAATCATCAACAAAATCATTGTAATTTTCATCGTTCATCCAATCACGACATGGATGAAACCTTAGGTTCTCAGTAGTTCCTTATGTACTTAGAATACCTTCGAATTTGTGAAGCTCTACATGGAGCTATACTCACTCTCACTCACTCACTCACAATGTGTAAAAATGTCTGTCTGTCTGTCTGTAACCTCTTCACGCCCAAACCGCTTAACCGATTTTGCTGAAATTTGGTACAGATATACTTTGAGCCCTGGGGTTAAAGTATACTTATCCGTTTTTAGCTTAAGGCGACGCCTTGATAATTTGGCTGTAGGCTGTAGCGATATCGATTTTTCTCAGCGATGACTAAAGCTAAGAAATTAAAGTTCATTGTCAGTATTCACCATGTCTTTGTATTTGAATTGCCCATAGCATAACACGATTAGTCAACTTTTATAACACAGAATAATCAATCAAAAAGACCTCCGTAAAAAAAGGGATTCCTATTTTGTGAACAGAGGAGAGTGATTTAAGCTTCCAAAATTTTTACATATATTGGTTCAAGCATACGCTTTAATTTGCCCATAGCATAAGTGAAATGTATTTATAGTTTTTAAATTACGCGACAAAAACCATTTTGTTCCTTACGCACTTTCCATTTTTTGCTGTTCCATTGCTTGTTTACTATGAGAGACCGGCCCGGCCGCAATACAAAACAAGCAATCTAAAACGTATCCAACACGGTTTTTTACTTTAACGCGGTGTTACCTTAGCTGATGACGACAAGGATGATGACTGAAACAGGCAGTGTCGTGATTGGATGAACGATGAAAATTACAATGATTTTGTTGATGATTACGATGAATAAATAACAGACAAATACTTGCAGTTAATTATTATAATCATAGTAAAATATATTCTTTTATCTGATATCTTTTCTACAAAAAATAAAATAAAATGCCTTATAAAACGAAATAGCTCCAAATAGCTTTACTTTTATATACTTCAATATTTATTAATTACGAGATAACACCCGCAACTTCAAAATCATCATATATATAAATAAATATAGTATATCATACATATAAAAAGTATCATATTTACTAAAAAGTAAAGTATATCCGTACCAAATTTCAGCAAAATTGGTTAAGCGGTTTGTGCGTGAAGAGGTTAGAGACAGACAGACATTTTTACACATTATGAGTGAGTGAGTGAGAGTGAGTATAGCTCCATGTAGAGCTTCACAAATTCGAAGGTATTCTAAGTAGGTACATAAGGAACTACTGAGAACCTAAGGTTTCATCCATATTGTGATAGTAAGTTGTCTTTTCGCTCTGGGATCTGTGTCTAACAGGTAGGCACTTGACTAGGTATATGACCAAAAAATACTCAATTGTATCCATACTTTAATAATATTCACTACATGTTACAACAGTCTGGATATGGACAGACAGACAGACGGACATACTGAAATATCTTTGTTATCGGGCCCTGTTTTTACCCTCTGGGTAAGGAAAGAGGGGAAAATTATCCATCTTTGTTATTATACTATGCAGTATGCTGACACGGACAAAGTCGCGGGCAACAGCTAGTAGAAAATAAATTCTTGCAATATCGTATTGTTTTCTATATATATAAAATTCTCGTGTCACAATGTTAGTCCGCGAACTCCTCCGAAACAGCTTTACTGATTTTTACCAAATTTTATATGCATATTCAGTAGGTCTGAGAATCGGCTACTGGGTACTTTAGTATATTGATAAGTGCATTTGTTGAATAAATAATAGTAAATTATTACAACTCGAGACTGACGGCGACCATTGTTGTGCGACGGGATAGCGATCGACGTTGCCATGGTGACATACTTATTTAGTCACTTCAATAAAAAAATACGGGCGAAATACCTACTTTATATGGCAAAGAAACGTTTGCCGGGACAGCTAGTTAATTTATAAAATAAAATTTAACGCCTATGGAAAAAAATAAAAAAATAGCAACAAAGTTATTTTCAAAACGTCTGATAATAGTTTTGGTCATTGAAAAGTGTCTTACACTACATGATACTAGTTCAGAACAATAATCTACAAATTATATATAAATATTAGCCATCAGAAAATAAGTAAAGTAAGACTCATTTTTAGTCAACTTTGTTACCTGGTACCTGACCAGGTGTCACACTTAGAGCTACACAAATTCGCAGGTATTCTAAATACACGAGGCACTACCAAGAACCTATGGTTTCATCCATCAGAAAGTAAGTTATGTCTTATCCTTTTGGGATCTTCAAAAATCAAAACCTAGGTATTTACGTAAATGATGACCTACGGGATTCTTGTAACAAAGTAAAAAATTGGTATTAAATAATCTACAATCTACACGTATACTCAGCCTTAAAGAGATTTTCTAGAATGCCAATGAGATATTTGAGGGAGAAATAGGTTCTTTTAATTTTTTTAAATTCAATTTTATACCAATATCGTCTACGTACGCAAACTTTTCAGAAACGCCCATGGGCCATGACTTTTGGGTTTATCTATTGAGTTAGTACTTATCGAACTTCCAGTGATTTGAACGGTTCAATATTTATCATTCGCATTCCAGACGTCTATAAAAGTTTTTAATCGGGGGTTGTTTTTAAATTTTACAATTAAACATTATCTATAGAAATGACAGATGATGTAATAAAGGCGTCTTTGAAATCGTGGTCGTCCAAAACTAAATATGACTAAGCATTATCATTGTCTTCTAAAGTCTTCAGATGCCTCATGGCTTTGATGTCGATGAGGGTGTCTGAGGAGCTCTTGGATGTTGGCACGAAAGATATCGCCCGTCTCGCTCGCTCACCGTTCCTCAGCATTGGGTTTAGATCCTGAAATAATAAAAACTACGTCAACCTGCAGGCTTAGTATGATGTCTTTTGAGACACAGTAATTTTATTTCCTTTCGTCAATAAGTATATAACTTTGCCTATTCATCCATTAAAAGAAAACTCCAAGTCTCCTCCAACTCCAAATCACCAAGTCATAACTTGGTGATTCAAGTAACCGAAATTTTCATTAAGATTAGAATTTCGGCTGTTTTTTGCAAGAAGAACTTACAAAGGTAAAGCATACTTGTACGAGTATGACCTTTTCTTTCTTTCTAGAACAATCAACTAATCAAAGAAACTTACTCTCAGTTGTACAGTTAACGCCTGCGCATTATGTTCAGTCTTAGTGATCTTCTGTTGAGCTGCTTTCAGCTCGTAGTCCAGCCGTTGTTTCTCTTCTTCTAGTTCTTTAAGTCTTCTTTCTGCTTCTGTAAAGTTTAATTTTTCATTATAAAAAAGTCTCTTCCGGGTTTTATTTAATTTTTACAAGTAACCGACGCGGCGTGGCATTCTTTTTTCCCCTTTTCTTAGTATACTTTAATTCTAACAACTTTTCAATGTATTTTATTATTTAAGTTAAGTACTAACCTCTATATTGTGCTTCTTTTTCAGCCTGCAACCTCTCAAACTGTTGACGTTTCAACCTTTCTTCTTCTAGCAATCTGTTTTGTTCCTCTTGAAGCCTTTCTAGTTCTTCTCTTCTCTCCCATTCTTCGGCTAGAACTCTGAAAAGAATTAATGAATAAGAATTTTTATGCTTATTAGTGATTTTGAGTACTTATTTTAAAAGAATGTTGAGTATTTTACCTCGCTTGTAGCGCTCTAACGATTTCTTCATCTCGCTTAGCTTGGGTCTCCTCTTGAAGTAGCCTTTCAAGCTCTGTCTGGGCATGTTTTAATTCTTCTAGCTTTTTGTTATCTTGTTGTGCTAGTTCTGCTAATTCCTGTAAAGCACTTTATTTACTTTAAACGTCTGTTTTAAGAATCATTGTCTAATAACTTTATTATACCAAGACGGCCAAGACCACAACATAGGTATACTCTTTACAGTCTAACTACATTAATAATAACTAACGTTCTGAATTTAGTTATAATATTAAAGAAACCTTAACCGCATGTTTCCTTTCCCTTAAATTAAATAACAAAATAAGAATATTTTCACCCAAAAATGCCTTGACACTTTTGTTAAAAATTTATAAGTACAAGTAGGTACATAATATATACTTTTTCTGATTTGTGATAACTATTATAGTCCATAACGCGGGTCTTACATAGGGTGGGATTAGACGATGCTATGGACAAATTAGTATCTAATTATATGTATATCAATAAAGAACTTGTCTACCTGTGCCTGAGCCTCAGCCGCGAGCCTCGCTCGGACCTCATGCTGCAGCCGCACCCTGGCCTCCTTCACCTCTCTCTCTCGTCGGGCCAGCGCCCCCCGGCGGGTCGCTCGCGCCCGACGCTGGTAGCCCTCCGCCCCGTCCCACGCCGCTGCAGCCTGACGGAGCGCCGACACCCATTGTAGTCTGCTTCTGTAGTATGGAATAAGAGTATGTAATCTGAATCCTAATCGACCAACTTATTATAAATTGTTTAATTTTAGTGGAAATATAATATTAATTTCAAATTATCAAGGATAGGTTTTTTTTGCGCAGGGATGGGTCCCCCCCTTTATGGGTGCCCCGGGTTGGGGAAGTGCTTCAGTTAAGCTAAAGCACCCCGGGGGTATGTGGGACTCCCGGCGAGAGGCGTCGGGCTTACCCACTAAATCCACCTGCGGTTTGCCTTCAGTCGTATACGGAGGGATGTCCTGGATCTGTCTAATACAGAACTCCCACCACAAGGGTTTTTGAAACATAAATTGTGTTTAGACTGGATTTTATTGTAACAATACGCGTATTGCTATACTAATAAAATATCTTCAAAACATTAGAATCTTCCTTGATACCAAACCGAAAGACAATCGCGAAGTAAGACTGCCTTCACATTATGTCGCGAGTAGTGCGGCAGCCGCGCGGCAGCAGCGCGACTTCTATACTAAAATACAAAGATATTTTACCTCTAGATGGATAGTGATAGCTCAATACAAATCAGCTAATGTATGAAAGAGACGCATGACTTTTTTTTGTCCCTTTCGGTATGGCCACTTTTTTTGTTTGGCAACTATGTCTATTTGACAATTAGTTGCCAAACAAACAGACGCGCTGTGATTTTCAATTGTTTTTTTGTGTTTAAAGTGAAAAAGGAGCAATAAAAGAGTTATTAAATTAAGTGGCCAAGGAAACTCTTTCGATTGTGTTGGTAGGGTGTTTCATTGTTGGCTGTAAAAGCCGTAGCGAACAACAAATACTATAGCGCGAAGCGCTAGACAAGTGACCTCCGCTCCGTCTCGCAACCCCTCACATATACCGATCCGCCGATCGAGCCGGGAGAGGAAGCCGCCGCGGCGTGCTTACGATTGACCAATCCGCGCCGAGTATTATTCTCAGTTGCGCGCGCATGTTAGGCGCCCGCGTCGGGGTATTGCGTCAGCCGACGCGAGGCAGTTGCGTCGCGCCATTCTATCTGTAACACGTACTATCCTCTCGCAGCCCGAAGTCGGTCTTATTGTAATAATAATAGGTAGAATAGTTTTCATAAGAGTTGAACTCTTTGTAAATGTTCAATAAAACTATTTCTGCGGCTAAAACTGGCAGCCCAACGTTTGGCCGAAAAGTTACGAAAAGTTTTAAGACCTAGGTTTCCGGAAAGACCTAATAGTGTAACGGTTTTCCTACGCGAGTAAACAGTAGGTGTGGCTACCTAGTTTCTGTTTAATTGTGATCCGCGAACTGTGACACTACGTGTGAAATAGTGACTTTCGGAAGACCTAAGACGGTTTCGGGTTTTTAACTTTTACGCGAACTGATCAGTGGGTGTGGTTAAGTACCTACCCATAGTTTCTGTTCGGTTTCGTTCCGCGTTCTGTGAGAAGTTAAAAACAATAAATACCTACGTGTGTACAACGGGTGTACAGTGTGTGTACATAGACTTTTCTAGAATACCTAAGTTTGCACAACAGTGTGCATCTCAACAACTGTGTTAGTTTGTTTTCGCGAACTTAAGTAATAACAATACGAGTGTTAAATGTTAATAGACTTTTCTAGAATATCTTTGTTCTGGTATAACATTTCCGCGACTAAACAGCCGCGCGTGTGCCGACTTGCTGTGTTAGCTTTGGTTTCGCGCGCTAATAATAATTATAGTGTAAAAACATTTCGCTCTGCATTCCCCGCGAGTAAACAGTAGGTTTGCTGTGTTACTTTGTTTCGCGAACGGATATAATAATAATAGTGAATTAGTGACTCTTTTAGAATACCGAATACGTAAGGGGTCGTCCATAAATTACGTAAGACTCGGTGCTGAGTGGACTATAAGATTTTATTTCGGTTCGGTTCCGCGTACGTGGTGACTTATCAAGATGAACACCAGATCAGCCCATGCAATACAAGCGAGTTCGTCGGCTGTCCTCGAATCGTCTACGGACGGGACGCCGACGCCGCCGCCGGTTTCGGCGGACACGTCTCCATGCGCTGCCGGCGCTGACGCCGCCCAGGTGCCCGCGGAGGACCTGCAGCCAGCTGGTGGTGCTGCAGCGGCCCCGGTCACCATGACGACGGATCAACTTCTACTACTCATAGACAGGTTGAGTCGCAGCGAGCCAGTAAGTACATTACCAATTTCTACTGGTAATTTCGCCAAGTGCACGGCTCGTTTTAACGGAGAGAATAACAGTAACGTTGAGGCGTTTATTGATTCTGTGGAAACTTATAAAGAGTGTCTCCGTATAGACGACCACAATGCCCTACGTGGGTTATCGATGCTGCTGACGGGATTGGCAGCTACTTGGTGGCAAGGAGTCAAGGACACTACGCCGTCATGGCAAGCTGCTCTAGAGGCTCTAAAGCAAACTTTTGGACCTCGCTTGCCTCCTCACAAACTTTATAGGAAAATTTTTGAACGAGAGCAACGTGTAGACGAGTCTACAGATTTGTTTATTTGTCACGTTCGAGCACTTTTCGCCCAGCTCCCGCAGTTTACACTGACGGAAACGGTACAGCTGGATATGGCGTATGGATTGATGCACCGTCGAATTAGAGAGAAAGTCCCGCGTGCTAGCTTTAATAGTTTCGCCGAGTTATTGGCTCAAGCGCGGCGTGTCGAAGATATTATAGACGAGAGTAGGCCGCGTGTCAATGTAGATACGAAACCCGCGACTTATTCTTCGGCAACGGCTCAGGCGGAGCCTTGTATAACTACGAGGAAGTTTCGGCCTCAATGCAAGTACTGTAAGCAGTACGGCCACCTCAAGGAGGATTGTCAGCGAATTGCCAAGCAGGCAAAGATTAGAGATGGTCCAGTTGAAGGAGCTGCGCGTTCCCCTGCGGTTACGTGTTTCGGGTGTGGGACACCCGGATTCATACGCTCGAACTGTCCAACGTGTAAGGAGAAAAAATCGAGCGCGCCGTCTAAGAGTTCATTTCAATCAGTGTCCGCGAGTTGCTCTAATATAGATTCGCGTGTGCGTCCTGTGTTGCGTGTACAAATCTGTGGTGAATTCGGTAATTTAATAGTAGACACTGGAGCTAAACATTCCGTGGGAAGTGTTAGTCTAAGAGCCCACTTATTTAAGCATGGTTGTCAGTTCCAAAATGTATTTACTGAATTAAAGTATGCGGACGGTCGGATTTCTGCGCAAAATGTTGAAATAGCGCATGTTAATGTAACGGTGCGAGGCGAACCGCGAGCGGTCGATTTTATTATGTTGCCGGATGCAACCGAAAGCCTGTTAGGTATGAATTTTATAGAGGACATTGGTATGGTATTAGACTTCGATCGTGGTGTATGGTATGTGAGACACGATAGGTCACCGGAGTCGATTATTATTGAAAACAAGCCTTTACGGCCACTTACCTGTTCGTCTGTGGGTCTTCGCGAGGACGAGGGATCCCATCTTTGTCTGGACGAAAGGGAACGTCTGTCCGACCTTCTGAATATCCACGAGGATATTTTTACTCCAGGGGGCGGACCAAGCGATTTTGCCGTACATCGTATAGATATGGGAGATGCGGCGCCAGTCGCTAGTCCGCCGTATCGTGTTTCTCCCGCTAAGAAAGACATTATTCGTGAAGAAATAGATAAGATGCTGGAAGATGACATCATTGAAGACGCTGAGTCGGAGTGGGCTCCTCCTGTGGTTTTAATTCCGAAGAAAAATGGTGAAACCCGGTTCTGTGTAGACTACAGAAAGCTTAATAGCGTCACACGGACCGACAAGTATCCACTTCCTGTTATCGACGAATTACTGCAGAACACTAAAGCAGACTGCGTCATGTCAACGATCGATTTAAAAGCTGGATACTGGCAAATAAGTGTCGCCCCGGAAGATCGACATAAGACGGCGTTCACTACGCCCTTTGGAACGTTCCAGTTTCGCCGCATGCCGTTCGGGTTAAAAAACGCACCGGCGACGTTCCAGCGGTTAATAGACCGGATGAGATCTGGTCTCAAGGACGTATGCGTCCTGGCATACTTGGATGATATTTTAGTTATATCGCCAAATCTGGAGCAGCACCTGAAGGATCTTCAGCAAGTCTTCGAGCGCCTTCGCCTGTTCAACCTGAAAGCAAACAGGAAAGTGTTATTTTGCTAGAAATGAGGTTACTTACCTGGGACACGTCGTCTCTTCAAAAGGATTCGAGCCGGATCCTACGAAGGTGGAAGCTGTGATGAATATGAAGCCTCCGACGAACCTGAAAGAGTTAAAAACTTTTTACAAACCTGCTCCTGGTTTCGAAAGTTCATACCTCAGTTTTCCGATCTAGCTCGTCCGTTGACGGAACTTACCAAGAAGGATCGACGTTGGCAGTGGAGCGAGGACCAGCAAAGAGCATTTGATGAGCTGAAGGTGCGCCTTTCAAACAGTCCCATTCTTCGACAAGCAAGTTTTGATGAGCCGTTTGTTTTGCGGACAGACGCCAGTGCCTATGCTCTAGGAGCAGTATTATTGCAAGGCCCTTCTCATCATGAAGAGAGACCAATAGAGTTTGCCAGCCGGCTGCTCACTGCGGCTGAAAGAAATTATCATACCACCGAGCGAGAAGCCTTGGCGGTCGTTTGGGCTTTGGATAAATTCCGAGGGTACCTCGAGGGAGCTCAAGTGCATGTGGCTACCGACCACCAATCGTTGAGATGGCTTTTGTCGTTAAAGACACCCAGTGGTAGATTGGCCCGTTGGGCAATGAAAATTCAATCGTTCGATCTCCAAATCGATTACACTCCTGGTAGAGTGAACCTGGTCGCCGACACCCTCAGTCGTCCAGTAACCAATTTAACTGAAGAAGCTATTACGGGATCTTGTGGTATTTGTCCCGTAGTCGTCGATTTGCCTCAATGTAGTCCAGAAGACATTCGAAAGGCTCAACTGAATGATTCTGAGGTGAGCAAAATTATAGAAGATTTTGAAAATTCGGATGACCCTGCAGCAGCTGTACGCTGGACTGGCCGGGGCTATTATATTGAACAAGGTGTCTTATATCGATGTGATCCGGACGGAGTGTCCGAGGAACCACAACTGGTGGTCCCAGAGTCTTTGAAGGCAGAGCTCATGAGAGAACTCCATGATGCGCCCACTGCTGGACACCTAGGGTTGGAGCGTACGTTGCGCAAAATTAAAGAAAAATATTATTTCAAAAACATGAGGACATATGTGGCTCAATACCTTAAATCCTGTGACTTGTGCCAAAAGTACAAAGCGACGAATTTAAAACCTGCTGGTCTGCTTCAGACACCCGTACTTCAGCAGCGATTCGAAGTGCTTGCAATGGATCTTTTCGGAACTCTTCCAGAAGCCGAAGGTGGAGAAAAGTGGGTTTTTCTCATTGAAGATACGGCGAGTCGATGGGTTGAGCTATTTGCACTATGTGATGCGACAGCTGAGTCGTGTGCAAAGGTCCTAATAGAAGAAGTCTTCCTGCGTTACGGTTTACCTCGTCGAGTTATCTCGGATAATGGTAGCCAGTTTGTCTCTGCAGTAATGCAAAAGGCTATGTTTGTGCTTGGAGTCCAACAGTCCCTAATTCCTGTGTATCATCCGGAAGCAAACCCGGCGGAACGTAAGAATTGAGAGCTGAAACAGCTACTTGGTATCCTGGTAGGACCAGAACATCGCCAGTGGCCGACTGTACTACCGATGGTTCGTTTTGCACTCAATAGTGCCCATAACCAAGGAACGGGTCAGACTGCTGCATACCTTACCTTTGCTCGGGAGATGCGCTCACCTATAACCGTACACACTGACTTTCGAGCTATTGTGTCCCAACAAAATTTCGTTCCCCAGATTACGCCTTACCTGAAAGAGTTTGCGCGGATTTTGCTTGATGTTAAGCACCGGGTTGAAGAGCAACAAGATCTTCGAAAGGCCAGTGGTGATAGTAAGCGACGAGACAGTCCTTCGTTTGCAGAAGGGGACCTGGTCCTCGTGGATGCCCATCTGATGAGCAGTGCAGCCAAGGGGTTTACCAGTAAATTTGCCCCAAAACGGGAAGGTCCTATCGTGTCTCTCATATTGTGAGTCCCACATCATTTATTGTCGAGGATGCGAACGGAGTTGTTCGAGGCAAGTACCATGCCAGCGCCCTCACTCCATATGTGGGTTCATCCACTGTCGTACATCAGCGCCGCCGTGGTCGTCCGGCCAAGTCACAGACGGGTCGTGCTTGTGACTTCGATTGACCAATCCGCGCCGAGTATTATTCTCAGTTGCGCTCGCATGTTAGGCGCCCGCGTCGGGGTATTGCGTCAGCCGACGCGAGGCAGTTGCGTCGCGCCATTCTATCTGTAACACGTACTATCCTCTCGCAGCCCGAAGTCGGTCTTATTGTAATAATAATAGGTAGAATAGTTTTCATAAGTGTTGAACTCTTTGTAAATGTTCAATAAAACTATTTCTGCCGCTATAATACCCGGATTAACATTTCATGCGTAAGTACCGCTATAAATGTTGCTTTTCTTTAAATTTCACGTAGGAATTAGAATGAAAGTGAGTATTTATTTTGTTTCTGACAACTCCTTACAAAAATTCACACAAGGTCTGCTTTAATTTCGGAAATAGGTAATTTATCATAACCTCAAACCTCGTATCTCTGTATTGCCATGTCGACAAAATTATCTCCCGGATAAATAAAAAATATTGTGTTGTGTCGTCTTTGTTATTATTGAGTTATTGTTTAAGTACCTATTATGTAACGTCGTGGATAGATCATGAACCAAAAAATCCGTATAGCGCCATGTAGGGAACATATTTATTTATTTAATTTATTTGTTTAATTTTGTTATATCCAAGTAAATGGTGGACTGATATTAATATATTTTTGAGTTGTGTGAAATTTCCTCATTAATTATATTAAACAACTGGCCAAGATTTAGGACAAAAAATCTCTATAGGTTCTAGACACTTAGTTATTATGTATTACTAAAAAAGTGTCTAGAATAGAGATTTTTAAAATATAATAGATATAATAGAATAGAGATTTTAAAAATAATTATTAAAATAATAGTTCATATTTTTTTTAGTTTTCCCACTGAACCCAATTCACGGACTGTATGGGTGGCAGCAACTGGACGTTCAAACTGGCAGCCAAAAGGAAGTTCAAAAGTGTGTTCAATACATTTTGAAGATGGATCTTTTATTACATCTAAAAGGAGAAAATATTTGAAACCTGGAACTATACCTAAAACAAATTCATGTAAGCACTCAATTTGATTTCAAAATTATTAATTTTGTTTGTTTTTATTAACATTTAGCTTACTAACTTTATTATTAAACTTTATAACGTTTCAAAATTCTGAAATCAAATAGGTATTGTGTTTTTGCAATACTTTTATAATTTTTTTTTGTTAATAAATAATATCTAAGTAATTATTTTTGCAGATGAAAGAAATTCTAACTGATTCTTCTACTGCTTCGGTGCAAACTACAATAAAAAGAAAGGATGTTTATGTTTTGCACGAGAGAAGACAGCCAAAAAAGGCATGTTTGGTAAGAATTCATGCATATATTTTTTAAAGTAATAGGACTAGAATGCAAAGAAAATGTCAACCAACCAAAACGTGGTAGTTCTAATAAAAGTTTTTAAGTATATTCCTTGATAGCTTGAAGTCTTAACATAATTAGTAGTTATATCAGTAGTGTAAAATGATTAAGTAATCCAAAATGATTATTTTAGGAACCAAAAGATTTTTCTTCTAAACCGTCAACAAGTCAACATGCTTATTCCATAGAGAAGATATTCCAATGCACAGAAAACGTTAACCCAAACATGGCACTCTTTTTATTATTGTAGAGAATGCTTAAGCACTCCCTAGACGGTAATTCAGTATAACGTGTTACGTGCTGTCTCGAACCGCATGATTGTTTATTGTATTAATTGATGCTAATGACATGCCAACTACGTGCTGTACATTGATTGACAAGTTGTTTAATTTTTCTGTCACGTTAATGTTGCTGCTATGACCGTTTATGGAGCGTATTAGAGATCAGATGTTTTTTTTTTGTTTTGCTCTTTTTTAACTCCATGTTTTTTTATGTTTTAGAAGCTGGCATCGACAAAACCACAAAGTTGTCTCGAGACGAAAAAGTGTGATGTTGAGCGCCAGTTGAGAGATGTTCAACTTAAGGTAATTGAATTAAAAACTTGTTAATCAAGTCTTATAAATAAAAAAATGATAATATACAAGGTGTAATAATTGCCATTTATTTTCAGCTAGAAAGGAAAACAAAGATTTCGGCGCGACACGGTTGAAGAAATCGCGTGCATGTCGAGAGTCGCGGAGAAGACTGCTGAAGAAGGTTGCAATTTTGGAAAATATTCTGGTTGAATTAAAAGCCAAAATGCCGATAAAATGCGAACTACACCAACAACTGGAGTCGTTAAAAAGTACTTTGAGAAGAAAAATAACGAGAATTTGTGTCCGAAACAGCGACGGACATCTAGAACATGAAATGTGAAAATAATAATTAATAAATATTTACTGTTTACAATATGGTTTTGTTTCATTTTTAGAACAAACTCATAATAAATATATATTATACAGTGTGTAACAAAAATAAGTGATAATACCTTAGGGTGTGTACGTGTTCCTTGTAGAGAGTTCACTGTAAAAGTAGCAGCTCTGAAAAAATATGTTTTTTTTTACTTTTGTATGGGCAAGGGCCCGAGCGTCACGAGTTTCCCCATACAAAAGTGACAAAAAATGTTGGTCTTTCAGCGCTGCTACTTTCACAGGGAACACGTACACACCCTAAAGTATTATCACTTATTTTTTTACACCCTGTATACAATGCCCGGAGGGGCAATCATTTAAGTTTTTTTTAATATTATTATGTTATTTATAGAAAATAAAGTATGTGAATTTGAATAATGAGTTTTAATTTACATGTTTATAAATTATAATATATATTGTTTCATGTTAGGGTCACTTATCCGCCTGGAGGTCCAGGGTATTTACTAATCGCGTAACGATAAATCTCCTCGTTACGCAACCATCACGAGACATGCAATATATTTTTAAATCTTTCTCGAACAATTAATTGAATTACAATTTCATGAATTTCTTTTGAATTATCGGCATTCGGCAGAATTTACCCGAGACTTAGGGAAATATGTTTAAGGTAGCAACACAGTAGGGTTGAAGCGAGAAGCACTGTAGTGGTCACGCTATCACACTATCTAGAGGTAAAATATCTTTGCTAAAATAAAACCAGCCGCGCGGCTGCCGCGCGACTTCTATACAAAAGACAGCTTTTGTATAGAAGTCGCGCGGCTGCAGCGCTGCTGCCGCAGTGCTTGCGACGTAATGTGAAGGCAGCCTAATTGACTCTACATTACAGCCAATTTATTTGACAACCACTAACAATGTATCTCATCTGTTTTATACGATGATTGATCAGATTTTAAATTGATTTCTTATGCTAATAAAGTTTTGATGATAGATATTACTTTACATTCAATTTAATAATTATGAAGCTACTTAAGCTTATTAGATGCAAAAATCGAAGGTGTGGTAAAACCAACAATAATTGATCTTTTGGGAATATGCTCTATTTTTCATGTAAAATCGATTAGTTATGACTAGACATCGGATTATATGCACGATCAAAGTGCCGAAATATGCATGCAAGTATGCACGATAAATGGCCGAAATATGCACAAAATATGCACAATCAAAAGTCACTTCTTATTAAAATTTATAATTTTTTGAAGTTTTCCGGTGTGCCGGCCGTTAATAAAAGCGTCAATTTTATAATTTCATCAAATCCAGGATCTTTAATTTTTTATGCAGTACCAATAATAATTTTCTACCAACATTTTCCAATGGCAATCATAATGCCCATGGAAGTTTAAGAAATCAGTAACTACTTTATTCCAATTTTTTACTAATGTTGCCAAGTGCCAACTATAAAGAAAAATGTTGTTTCTAGAAGGATATTGTAATTTGTACTAGAGTAACGGATAAACGGTAAACGGATAGTAGTTTGGCCGGATACCAGATACCGGATATTCGGCCAACCACCTGGCCGGATAGCCGGATATCCGGCCGCCGAATATCCGGCGGTACTTAGCCGTTTGGTGCAAAGCACACATACTTTCAGCACCTTGTAGCAGTGTATACAGCGAAAGACTTTTTCTGAAGCTGGCCTTATTTATGAAGAGAAGCGAAACCGCTACCTCTCAATGCAGAGAAGTTGGTTTTTAATAATAATTTGCACTTAGTGCAGTATGAGTACTAATTAATAAATTTTCTACTTTAAACTAAAACTATTTATATTTCTTAAGACTAACTTAATAAAGTAAATAATTACTTAAAAATATTTTTTTTTATCCAGATCTTTTTTTTATTCGGCCGGATGCCTATCCGGCCGAATAGCAGCAATCCGGTATTCGGCCGAATAGTATTAAGACCGCCGGATAGGCCGGATATCGGATAGTTGCCGGATATCCGTTTCATCTCTAATTTGTACCTATCAGGTGTATTGCATCTTATATTGGGGATGGAGCTACATATTTGAAGTGTTTTTAATACATCCTACATCTGTTTTGTGGCCTCGGTGTGTGTCATGATAGCTATAGTTTGGAGACTGCGAAGGCATAAAACTACCGAAATATGCACTATCAACGAAAAATTGCCAAAATATGCACGTCTAAAAAGTGCCATTATATGCATTTGCATATGCAAGTATGCAAATGCATATAATCCGATGTCTAGTTATGACGTAAAATCGCCCGTTAAAATTACTTTTTTATTTCGCATAAGCACTAAGCTATGCTATGCTATGCTTATGTGTTGGTGATGCCCTGAAGGTCGTTTAGCTCATCTGTCAAGCGCCCAAAATTGGCGCCTTACCCTAAAACTATGTATTCAAAAGTTCTTCTTCTACTTTGCAGACCACCGATTTAGTATTTTGTTTCAAACATAAAACTATGTGTATTTGCGACTAATAGCTTATTTATTAAAAATTCTAATTATATAAAAATTATATATAGCTTTCATGGTAATCTTATATATAAAATTTTCGTGTCACAATGTTAGTCCGCGAACTCCTCCGAAACGGCTTTACTGATTTTTACCAAATTTTATATGCATATTCAGTAGGTCTGAGAATCGGCTACTGGGTACTTTATATATTGATGAGTGCATTTGTTGAATAAATAATAGTAAATTTTTACAACCTGAGACTGACGGCGACCATTGTTTGTGATCGACGTTGCCATGGCGACATACTTATTTAGTCACTTCAATAAAATACTATAGGCGAAATACTTTATATGTATTATGGCAAAGCAACGATTGCAGGGACAGCTAGTTCCTTTATATAATTTGATCAGTTTAATGAGAGTAATCGGAAATTGAAAATTTTTCGAAAAACGAACTGTCAAACCTGACAGTTCGTGACAGATGAAAAGTTTACCACACCTTAAATACTTTTTTAACTCAACTTACTTATGATCCTGTGTTCCAAATTCAAAAGTTCTCTCCGGCGTGATGACTTGGAATCTCTGTATTTTGCCGTCACTGGCGGTCGCTTCTACCGAGCAGTATTCGTCGATGGCTATTCTACCGCACTGATCCTTTTGGGCGGAACTCTTGTAGTATGTGAGGGCGCAGGGCTGCAGCACACACCAATATTCCCTCATTGTAGGGAGCAGGTAGCCGCGTTTGAAGAGGTAGCCCTGAAATGTGCAGGTGTTTTTGTTATTATTTGTTACGAGTAGCTTCTCTGTCATTGTTCGAACATTTATTATCTTGAAATTAGACTTGACCTGGCCGTAAAGTATTTAGCGGGATCACATTTTGTCGAAATTCAAATTTTCATCACAGTTACAGATCAGTCATATTTTAACAATATAATATATACTAAGAGTTACTTTCGTATTTACTTATAATACTTTTAATAATTAATCTTAACTTAAAAATGTTTTTCAAAACACGTAGGTAATAAACTAATAACCACTCCCTTCATAGTCAGCTAAAGTTGTCCTACCTTCTTAATAATATCTTCAATGAACACATCATAAAGCTCATCAACGGCTTCGACCAGGGCCTCTGGGTGAACTTGCTGGTCGCAGCAGTATTTAGCTTCTAGCACAGCTAAGAAGGCAGTCCACTTGAAGTGGCCTATGGAGGAGCCAAGCGAATCCCAGTCCGCGGCGTCCCATCGCAGGCCGAGACAGTGGACCAGCTGTTCCGCCACTATACCAGCTTCTGAGGGCTGGAGGACCACCTGGAGTAAAAAGGAATATGGTTATGGCCGTGTATGAGTTTAAAGATTACTAGGGAAACGCATGTGCATAATGACTACCAACGTTCAGTGTCGTAAATAGCCTTTTCGCGCTCTGTGCGAGCTTCTATAACTGCACCCTTGTTTTTAACCGACTTCCAAAAAGGAGGAGGTTATATGTTCGGCTGTGGATACTTTTTTTACTACATTGGGAAACATTTCTGAGGCGCAGCGGGAACTAATCGGGAGCAATTCGAAAAAATAAGAGTCTGCCTGGTCTGGCCATTCTTGCGCCCCCCAGAGTCTACGCCCTGTGCCTGGGCATCGGTGGCACTGCCAGTCAGTCAGTTTGACAGTCTTTTCGCTAACCCAAGTCGAAGAACACGCTTTAAGCTACTGGTAACTCCTTTATTTTTTTAACATTTTAAACTTTTAACCTATATAGTATACACTATACATGACCTATTGGCTATATTATATTGGATGGCTATATGTATTTAAACTCTGAGTCTGAACTCTGAAGTCGCAGTATATACTCAATGCAAGTAACAGGCTGCGTTTACGCTTGAGCTAGTGAGTTTGCTCAGGCAGCGGCTGACATTCAGTTTCGTGTGCACGTATGACGTAGCCTTAGATCTGGTCCAGTCTTTCCTGCCCGTAATACGTCATTTTGAGGTCTACGTCAACACCTTTCGAGGACCATCCAAAATGTAATTATAATACGTCCCACTTACTATTGTTGTTCATCACTCATCAGTCATCGGTCATCACATTCAACCATTGTTTGAACTCATTGAAGGTATTGACACCTTTTTCGCAAGTTGAGTCACTATTATATTACTGCAGTGTCTGTCAGTCAGAGGCAGCACCAGCGTGACAGTAAACAAAAAGTTTTATTCGATGTTTGACAACGTTTCTGTCAATATTCTGATATGATGAAGTGCAACATGAAGGATCTCGGTCGAATTATTTACTGTATGTGCTAGTGGCGCCCTCTGATCCGAACTTTGCGTAATATTCCCCATTTAGTAACTTAAAAAGATCACACTACCGTATGTATATGTATTTACATTATTCGACTATGTACCTACCTCACACGCCTTTCCAGACGTTATAATTATATATTTTTTGTCCTTGTTAGTCAAACGATTTTTGTAATGCATTAGAAAAGGACAAAATTATATAACTACTAGATGTTGCCGGCAACTTCGTTCATTTTTCCTGGAAAAACATTAACCTACATTCAACGTATCTCTATATCAAATATCAAAATGCAGACAGACAGGTACTTTCGCGCTTATAATAAAAGTAGGAACCACGCTTGTATACTGTGTGGATCTTTTAAATAGTAAGCGCACTGTGGAGCTTCTAATAAGTAAGAGGCTTTATTGTGGAATGTTGATACAAGTCTGTAATCGTGTTATAACGAACTTTTGTTCTCTATGTAGAGCGCTGTAACAAAGCATTAGTGTTGTGCGCGTCTTAACAGCTAGAGATCCTTGGGCGAATTATAAAACCATGACATATAGGGAATGGTAGGCTTGCTGAAATTCATCCTTATTTCTTCTGGATATTTTTAAAATTTAAATAAATTCTCTATATTAACAGAAGCTGAGTCGCGTAAACTGAAAATTCACTTCGTTTATCATATTTTTATGAAACAAATAGAATATATGGATGATTATCGGCAACAGACAGATCTCTTTTAGGCAATAATTTTTTTAAATTAACAGAGTTTTCTTCAAAAAGTCTGATAACTGAGTATCTATTAGTGAACCTATAAGCAGTGGTTTTGCAAAGTATTCCTTAATGTAATATCTCTACAAGATACTTGTTTAAAGTAATATAAAAATCGAAGTAATTTAACTTTGCAATGGCGGCTGCAACGGTGATGCATTGTCTGCGGAACCCAGCTATATGCGTCACGCTTGGCCAGATTTCAATAGCGGGTCATTGACCCAAACAACGCGTCCTTTGAGAGTTCATTTCGCATATGGGTTACATGTGCGAAGAGCAAAAAATGAACAACCTACACAGACAAAACACTTTTTTACGCTGGCTCAGTTCGTACACTGTTTAATGTTTTTTATTCTATGTATAAGTACTAGGGTGATATGATGCTAATAAACCAATGAACTTCTAAGAAGACTTCTAAGTCTCTCGGAACATATCACTATAATAATAATAATGCTTTATTTTCTCACCACAATGATCATATACAATAATTAACTAGACTATATAACAATCTTTCACTGGTTATTGTGGGAGACTGGTGCCTAAACTAGGCGTGAGCCTGTATTTCAGGACACCAGGCCTCAATCCCAAATATACACTTTACAGTTTACACAGTCTTAGTACAGTATAGTTTACAAACAAACATCTAGGTATTATAATATACTATGTCTATAATGTACCTTCGAATCGAAGAAATCGATTCTAAAGTCTCCCGCAAACGATCAAACATCAAACCGTCAAACACGTCAAAAGTCAAAACACGTAGTATATCCAAATTTTCTTCAAACGCGTCAAACACGTAGTTTATATGGTGTTTGACGTGTTTGACGTGTTTGATGTTTGATCGTTTGCGGGGCACTTAAAGGCGACGGTCCTACTCCTAGTCGTCGTTTGGTCGAATTATGTCAATTCAATCTGTCGGCTGGGTTTGACATAACACGACCAAGGATCTATTTGCCTACGAGTCAATTTCTTCTATAGTACATTGATGTAGATTCAGGTTTAGATATTATGAAAAGCCTTGACTTTTATGATGAACCGACATAATATTATTATATGTATAAATTATAAATATACAAAACTATCTCGTTCAAAGTACTGACCACGTAGCGATCGGTGTTGTCAGCGTCCTGGACGAGGTCAGCCAGCAGACAGAATATCCGGAACAGCTTGAATACCGAGTTGTCGCCGAACACCGCCTTGTCGCGCGACAACAGCGACTTGCGACACACGAACCAGCTCACCTGGGGAAGACCATGGTGTTTACCTACTTGATTTTGCCCGAAGTTTGTTTATCGAGGGGTAAATCATACTATCAGAGAAGTTGATTCCTAGGCAGATAGAGGACCTAAGTAATTTAATGTAATTTGGTCGCGTTAAGTCAAACCCATCCGACCGATCACAGCTAACCAGTGGCGGCGTAGCATGGTTTGGCACCCGGGGCGGCTTTCTATTGAGCATGAGCACCCCCAAAATAAAACGACAAATACGTCTAAACGTGCCCACTTTACGTAACTTTCGTGTTTCGCTCATTGTGGATCTTATTTCAGTTTTTTTTTGTTTTGAAAAACTTTTTTACAAGTTTTTTTACACAAATTGTTTAAAAAAAAAATAGACACAGCGCTAGACTTGGAACAGACTCAGAATAGTGCTATTTTACTATGAATTTCAGAAGCTCCAGGGTAGTCCATTATACAGCTTCTAGAGCAGCTTTTCCAAAAGTGGGCGATAACGCCCCCTTTGGGAAAAGCTTGGGCGCTGAAGGTCTGAAGGGGTGTGGGACGCAGAAAAAAAATGACAGCGTTGTGTGGAGGCTTGGGGGGTGATTTATTTTATCAGGATGTTATAAGAATACGCGAGTGAGTTGTCACCCCTTGGTACTTGGCACCCGGGGCGGACCGCCCCTGCCGCCCCCCCCTTACGCCGCCACTGCAGCTAACTGCATTGAATTGACATAAGCCGACCACATAACGTAGCCCGTAGGTCCGTCAACTGCCTATGAATCAATTTCTTCGATGGTACACATTTTTCGGGGTAAGAACTACATATTTATAGCTGGTTTACACGTGTTAAGTTGATAAGTAGTTAACCAAATTTTAACTTAAATTTTACTTATTTATTGCATGTAAACACAAAATTTAGTAGCAAGTAGCAAGTTAAAATTTAGTTAAGTACTAAACAAGGAAATTAGAATTTTGACTATTTTCTGTTGAGTTGGCAGGCGGAGCTTGTCACTTGACACATTTCGGGCAGGCACTTCAAATTAAGTTAAAATTTAGTTACTACTCATCTACTTAACACGTGTAAACCAGCCCTTAGTCGTCCTTCTTTCGAGACTTGAAGTATCTCCATAAGTCATAACAAACGTCAAAATCGACACATATCAGCGAGATTTAAACGTAAAGATGTAGCAGTCTAGCAGAGTTATGCTTTGTTCAAACCTACGCGACCAAGCGACTGCGAAGCGGGAGCGTCAAGTTGCGTCAAGTTGTCAAATGTGTGTTTTGAACTAGACTTCTTTTTTAAAACAATTTGACAACTTGACGCTCCCGCTTCGCAGTCGCTTGGTCGCGTAGGTTTGAACAAAGCATTACAGAGTTACAGACTGTAAGACATACTTTCGCATTTATCACGCTTTACACAAAACTATCCTATATGTATACTAAAGGCCTTCGTGTGGCTCAGGGTGTGTCTATGGGGGGTATTAGATTATCATTTATATTGGATCCTAGATCATTGAGTCATTTATATTGGATAATGTAATATAGATAAATGATTCATTTCTTCCTTGATCATAGATTTTTGACGTTTGCTGAGAGATTGAATCCAATACGGTCATAGAAATTGGTGTTGCCAGTTATTTAATATAAAAAAAGAGTTTTTAATTTCTTGTTCGTTAATATGTTTCAAATAATGTAATGTAATTCTTTTTCTGATTATATACTTGAATAATCTTGCTGAAATAACATAAAAAGGCATATTAAAAATGACGATGTCTTTTGACAAATCGAATTCTCTGAGATCTAGTAACACTGATGTCAATACCTGTCAGCGTTAGCGCTCCCCATTGGCTATTGAAACCACATATGACGTAAAATAGGATCAATGATAAATTATAATGTAATATGCAGATATGATCAAATGATCATTTTTATTGGATCCTATATTTGATCCTATAAATGATAATACCCCCCTATAACGTTCATCAAATCGGTTTAGCGATTTTGGAGGGGTAGACAAACAGGCACACTTTCGCCTTTATAATATTAAGGTCCAATTTCACCAACGTGTATCAGTGTTAACAGCTTGTTAAAATGTCTTCTCTTTCATTCATATGAAAAATGAAAGAGGAAACGTGATACTAATTCAAGTATTAACTTTAACAGTCGTTGATGAAATTGGACCCAAGTAAGGATTCAAAGGTGTATGCTTTGTTATATTTGTAGGCTTACCTCACTAATTTTCTTCTCGTACTCCCTGACGAGGGGCAGGTTCATGGTGTTAGGCAGGTTACTGAACACCTCATGCTGCAGGTAGTGACGGAACTCGCTGAAGCTCAGCTCCGAAGACGACTTGAAATGGTCCAGACCCTTCTCTACACCGTACAGGTCTAGGAGCGTGCCTAGGTTCGCTGTTAGAACCTGGAATTTGGAAATATGTTACATGTGAATATATATTGTCTATGTTTGTAAGGGAAAAATTGGTATACCTAGGTATACCAGAATCTGATGGCAAAAATTGAGAAAAGAAATTGCAGACTCTAGCAATACCGGGGTAATTGGAATAAAACATTTTGATCCTTTTTTTCCTTATAGCGGCAGATTCTGTGTGATAAACATGCAAATATAAAAATTTATACAATTCAGATCAAGGACATTTTTTAAAAATCTGCCATCAAAAATTGCCATCAGATCCTGGTAGACCTATAAATGAGCAGGTCTTGCCTGATGATATATTTTAGTTCATAGAGTTGCAAAATCAAGTACCTAACTACCTAGCAATTTAAAATGGCGATAGACGTATAAATATCGATTTGGCATTGACGCAGACAACTTGTGGTCTATCTCACGCATTATTTAGAGTTTAGACGAAATGCAGTCGTGAATACTTTTATATTCAGTGTAGTAAAAATTTTATAAGTACTATAAATAATAATATATAAATTACTAGTATGTATGTTGCTATGAAACAACTCTACTTATGGTTTCATTCGAGTAAGAATTCGCGTGATAAAGGACAATAATTGAAATAGACACATTGCCTATTTCAATTATTGTCCTTTATCCCTTAAAATATTATGTAGAAATTAAAATTTGTCTCGCTTTCTAGGACGACTCCAATAGTCATCATCAGTGTAAGGTTACTCAGTAGTCAGTACTCTAGTATAATATATTGATATTGAATATGAGTTAGGACTTAGGTATGTAGTAGAGTTATGTATGGTCTACAAATATTTGTAACTAGCTGTTGCCCGCGACTTCGTCCGCTTTAACATAGTATAATAACAAAGATGGATAGTTTTCCCCTTTTTGTGGTTCCTTATACAAAGGGTAAAACGGGACCCTATTTAAGCAAACGTCAAACGCAAACGTCAATAAACTTTCATGTTTATCTAACTCAAGAAATGACGGACTTTCATTGAATTTTTCTACCCTAATTTCACCCCCTTGGGGGTAGAATTTCCAAAAACGCTTAAATACTTATCTATTCATTTTTATTCAGCAGTCCAAAAATAAACTTTGATGTTTCTAACTTAAGAAATGACGGACTTTCATTTAAACTTTCAACCCTATTTCACCTCCTTGGGGGTACAATTTCCAAAAACGCTTAAACACATATCCAATCATTTTTAATAAGTAGCCCAAACATAAAATTCCATGTTTCTAACTCAAGAAATAACGGACTTTCATTCAAATTTTCAACCCCAATTTCACCTCCTTGAGGGTAGAATTTCCAAAAACGCTTAAATACATATCCATTCATTTTTAATCAGTAATCCGAAAATAAAGTTTCATGTTTCTAACTCAAGAAATGACGGACTTTCATTCAAACTTTCAACCCCTATTTCACCCCCTTCAGGGTAAAATTTTCAAAATTCCTTCCTTAGTGGGTGTCTACTTAATAAAACAACCCTACTCACCAAATTTCGTGGCTGTAACTTTAACAGTTTTTGCTCAGCGATGATGAATCAGTCAGTCAGTCAGTCAGGACATGTAATTTTATAAGTATAGATGAGTAAGTTGCAAACATGCTGCATTCTAAGAAATGAGATTGTGTTATCATAACATCATATATTTACTAGACAGGAACTGCCAAGTGTTATACAATCGTACGGCTTGTTTGTGCTACTTATTTCGACCTGGGGCCTAATTCTCATACTTCGATGTCACGTTTGAAAACACTGACTGAGATATACTTAAGTGACATTCGAGGAACTTGAGAATCGGTACTTTACCCAGGTGCCAAGAAAGTTTCCAGAAATTAATGTAAGTAGAATATCTGCAGTCTGGAACAGAGTACAGACTGTTTTAGTACGAAAAAAATCCTACTTCTACTTTATTTCTTTCATGTATTCTTCATCTGCGTGTTAAATATTAAGGATTCGCAGAAGAAAAAATGAACGCACTCGTCCGTTCGCAACTCCCAAGTCAGCACTAGAAGAAATCCTTCAACTGTAGAACTGCGCCTTTCAAAGCTCTAGAGAGCCGTAAGTTGATAATTATTAGCCAGACTTCTATGTACTCTGTTGTTGTGTTGCCTCAAATAGGACTCTATGTTAACGGCATAAGACCCATTCTGATAAAGGTAAAATAATTTTGAATGGATCTTAAATCTCAAACTGCCGCAGCCACGTCTATATGGAGATCAATTCAACGACTCGACGCACACTGGTCCCAAAGTAAAATAAACGGGACAAAGAATTTTCGGATCGAAGGTCATCGGATCAGGCTGATATTTTTTTGTCGACAGCTGATGCAATTGCAAGTTATTTTTATAGATGTCGTTTTTTTTAAATATGCTGTATCTACAGAGATAAAAAATTATTTTTTTTTTTGTATGGACGAAATCATTATTTTGTCATTTTATTCCAAGATTCAAACGTATTCAAATAAATCGTAGCACAGCTTATAGAGGGACTCTTGTCATACATTTTTGTCATAGACACTCAACTGCGATTTTTGCGCCTTTTAGAGCTACAGGCACTTTTTTTTTTGGTCAGCGGATGAGGCTGATTTTTTTATAGCATCTGATTAATTTGAATAGCAATTATAAGTAAATTTTATAGATGTTGTTTTTTTCAAATATGCCTTATCTACAGAGAAAAAAAAATGAATTACTAGCTGTTGCCCGCAACTTCGTCCGCGTGAATGTATGTTTAAATGATAATAATCGAGATTTAGAAAATTGAATACCCATCAACAACTATATTAACCCCGGACAAAAAAGAGGGGTGTTATAAGTTTGACGTGTCTGTCTGTCTGTCTGTCTGTCTGTCTGTGTGCCTGTCTGTGGCATCGTAGCATCCAAACGGGTGGACCGATTTTGATCTAGTTTTTTATTTGGAAGCTGACATAATCGAGAATGTTCTAAGCTATAGTTCATCATCATCAACCTGCTCAGTGCTGGAAAATCGCGGTTCATCTGGTTCGTGAAGAGCCGATTAGTAACTTGCAGTCGTTTTGTGGGCTTTATACCTATTTAGCATTCTAGTTCGTGACATTTATGAATATATACACAATAATCGAAAGTTGACCTGGTTCTGCAGCATCACCTGGTAATCAATAGGATACCTAACTCCTCACCAACTTAGAGCAGAGGTCTGTGTTTGTGGGCTCATTTTAATTGCGACAATTAGCAAGACATAAACAGAAAATATTTGCATGCTGCTGCTGCGGCATCACCTGGATTCTATAGGAGCCAAACTCCGTATGAACCCAAAGTGGAGGTTTCATGCTTGGACTCATTTTAACGGCCTCATCGAAAAGGACATCGATAGATGGTAATCCTAAGAATATGATTCTGTTGATAGGAATTATTCTGCACTAAAACCAACACAAGTTTAAAAAGCAGGAAATTAAATTAAATTAAGAAATTTAAAAAAAAACCCCGCCGAAAAACTTTAAAAAGTAATAAAACATCTGCTGGTTAGGGTTCCATTTTAGGGTTGGTACCGTACAGCCAACCAAGTTTTGTTGATTCTGAAGTAATAAAAAATCAAAGAATCATATTATTGTGGTTATGAATGGTGTTGATCATGATGATTATAAATAAATAAATAAAATAAAAAAACCTTTTATTTCATCACTAATTAAAATTAATTGTACAATACATATTTTAATATCTTAATAATCAATCTAGTTTAATAACACTTATTCTAAATTCATTACATTTAATTATTTATAATATTATTATTTAAAATTGTATAAATGTTATTTACTTTCATAATAATTGATAGTTATTTACATTATTTGATATTATAAAGATTGATTTTAATTTACATTTAATATACTTATTATCTATTACTATATAAATTTTATGATTACAATGTCATTAGTTCCATATTATTATATTATTTTTAATTTTATTGATTATCTAATTGTAATTGTTTGTTTACATAGTTATATTATTATGAGTACTTATTAGTAAGAACCCCTCTTTATTCGAGGGTGAAGGCCTCCTCCAGACTAGACCATAATTCTCTATCTTGGGCCTTCTCAAGCCACTGCTTTCCTGCGATATCTTTTATCTCGTCTTCCCAGCGTGTCACCGGTCTTCCTCTTTTTCTATATCCTTTAGGTCCTGACCACTTTGTGATTTGTTTTGTCCAGCGTTCGTCTGCCATTCTAGCTACGTGACCTGCCCACCGCCATTTTAGCCGTTTAGCGTAGGTGTTGGCGTCTATGGCGCCGGTCAATTTTCTTATAGTTGCATGTGGTATGCGTTGGATTTTTCTAATATTTGTCATACTCCTCTCCATTGCCCTCTGGCAGTGTTTGATTTTATTACAGATTCTTCGAGTAAATTTCCACGTTTGAGAGGCATAGGTTAGTGATGGTAGTAGGCAGGAGTTCAGTGCTTTTCTTTTCATTTTTATAGGCATGTCGCTTTTGAAAATTTCTTTTAATTTCCAATATTTTTGCCAGGTAGAGTTTATTCTTCTGTCTACTTCTATGTCATTGCTCAGTAATTCAAAAGATAATTGTTTTCCTAGGTAGACATAGGACTCTACATATTCCAAAGGAGCATTATTTAATTCAACTGGCAACTTTCTACCGTTGGTCATAATTTTGGTCTTTTTTAAATTTATTTCTAGTCCTACTTCTAAGCTTGCTTTTTGTAAAGACTCTAACATATACTCTACTTCTTCAATTTTTTCGGAAAACAGCACTATATCGTCTGCAAACCTTAGGTGGCTGATGTAGTTGTCTGAAATATTCACACCTATATTTCTCCAATTCAGTTTTTTGAATATTTCCTCTAGGACAGCGATAAAAATGCGTGGGGACAATGGGTCGCCTTGCCGAGTTCCTCTTCTAATAGGTATGGGTGGGCCGACCCTGTCCAGTTTTATTCTACTTATGCCCTTGTCGTAGATGCTTTTTAGGACATTTATGTAGCTAGACTCTACTCCTTGTGCTCTTAAAGTTTCCCATATCGCAAAGTGCTCTATAGTATCAAATGCTTTCTGGTAGTCGATGAATATTATGTAGAGTTCCTTTTGAAATTCCCGATATCTCTCCATAATCAATTCTATTGTATGAATGTGGTCCAAGGTTGAGTAGCCCTTCCTGAATCCTGCTTGTTCCGCTGGTTGGTAGAGTTCTAAGCATGTACTTAATCTTTTTTCTAAAATTGAAGCAAACAATTTGTAGATCACCGGCAACAGGCTTATAGGTCGATAGTTACTTATGTTTTTTGGATCGCCTTTTTTGTATAGTAGAGTTATACGTGATTCTGACCACTGGGAGGGAGTAGATCCTGTTTCTAGTACCATGTTAAATAGCCTTGTTAAGTGTCGTGTTAAGAGCCCGCTTGCAATAATAATAGCCTCACTCGATATCTGGTCGGGTCCTGGGCTTTTATCTAGTTTGAGCCTTTTTATTTCTCTAAGTACCTCCTTTGCTTAAATTTTTGGCACTTTTGATGGCTCTATGCTCGTACTCTGCTCGTTTTCTACTCGAGATTGAGAGCTATATAGATCTTTGTAATACTTTGTAGCTATGTCTAGTATGTCTTTTCTATTGTTTGAAGTGTTTGAGCTCCCACGTAAACTCTCTATCCAACTTTTATGAGTTTTCAATTTATTGAAAGCTTTTTTGACTCCACCTGTAGTTGCGAGATATCTTTCTAGTGTAGCAGCTCTGTGATGCTTATAATCTTGTTTTATGTATTTACTGATGAGTTTGTACAGTGCTCTCAATTCGTTTTTTGTCAATCTGCTTTTTGGCTTAACTCTATGTAGCTCTTGTCTTCTTTGTATGAGCTTTTTTGTACGATCTGATAGAATCGTGTCTGCTTTTTCATTTCGATTCGTTGAATGTGCTTCTTTTAGGCTGTTTTGAATAGAGCTTGATATCAAATTGTAGAGTCCTTGCACTGAGCTGCATTTTTCTGTTGGCGTGTGATTCATATAGGTTTCTAGCGATGTGATATATATTTTTTTGTGTTTTTCGTCTTTTAGACAATTTTTCTGACTCGCGCTAAATTTTGCTCTACTTTTTTTGCATGAATCCAGGTGAAGTTTTGCCCTGACCATTCTGTGATCTGTGGGGTAAGTTATATTTAATACTTGTATGTCGTATATTCTGTTCTGCAAATTCGTAAGAATAAAGTCTATTTCGTTTTTCGTGATGCCGTTTGGTGATTTCCAGGTCCAGCGTTTTTTAGGGTTTTTCTTAAAAAAAGTGTTCATAATGGCGAGTTTGTATTCGAAAGCAAATTTAACAAGTCGATCGCCTCGGTGATTTCTTACCCCATAGCCATGCTGCTTCATAATAAGATGTTCTCCGGGCTTACGCTGACCAATTTTTGCATTGAAATCTCCCATCACTATAAAGTTTTTCCCTGACAGTTTGAGTGCCCTGTCGACAGTGTCGTAAAATAGTTCGACTTCTTCCTCGCTGGCTGTTTCTGTTGGGGCGTAGACTTGTAAGATGCTTAACTTGAAATCATTGATATTAAGCTTTAGTAGTGCGACGCGTTCCGATAGGCCTTGGAAGCTTTCTATGTTGTGTTTCCATTTTTGCTTAACTAAAAATCCTACTCCATATAGACCTGGCGTTTCGCCTATGTAAAATAATATAAAGTCGTCGTATTCTTCTATAGAGTTTCCGAGTCTTCTCGTCTCGGATAATCCCAGTATGTCGTAGTTAATATTTGAAAGTGCCTCTTTTAGTTCGTATAGGCGACTGTAGGTTGACAGTGTTCTTACATTGTAGGTGGCTATGTGTATAATGTTTTTCGTCTCTATATTTTTACATTTTTCTTGAGAGCTGTATTCTTGAGAGATGTTTTCTATAGTTATATCTGGAGGGTTTTGGTCTGGAGCCCCCGCGGTGACCAGCCGTCTTGGGGGGTTGAGAGGGGTTCGTGGTAATTGTTATTGGGTATTTGTAAGATCTTCTTCTTGAGTTTGTTGGGAGAAAGATTGGCTGAGTGTGAGTGTCGGCTTTCTAACTAAGAAGTTGTTAATACTGTTATTTCTAATTGTCTTGCTGAGCTTCTTTTTATGACAGTTTTGGTAGGTGTTGCTTGATAACTCAGGTGATAGTGATAGGTTTCTTTTTTTGTCTTTCTTCTCTTGTTCGGCAATCATTTCAGACGGTTTTTGATTTTGTCTGGATGTCTTTTTGAGATATACGATCTTGTCATATTTAATGATTGCTTTTTTGCCTAATTCTCTCTCTTTTTGTAATTCTATCTGTAATTCTTTGCGTTGTTTCAGTACCTCAAGAGGAAAATCTTCCTTGATGTAATATGGTGTTTTTTCAAGCTTTTTTTTGTTTCTTAATATATCAATTTTCATTTTTAATGTGTTAAAAGTTACTATGATAGGTCTAATTTTTTCTCCTCGTTTTCCTACTCTTCTGGCCGTTTCGATGATGTTCTCACTGTATTTTATGTTGAGTGTATTTTTTATTATTTCTTCAACTTTTAATTCCAATTCTTGATAAGACCTTTCGCCTTCTTCTACTCCAAAGAATACTAAATTCCTTCGCCGAATGAATTTCTCCATGTTATTAAGTTTTTCTTTTTGTTTTTCTAATTGCTGTTCTAAAAATTCATTTCTGGTTTCTAAATTTTGGAATCTTTCAGTTATGTTGCTAATAATCGTACTCTTTAACTCTTCTTTCATATCCAGCATTTCGGCTTTCTGCTGTCTCATTTCTTCCTGCATATAAATTAGCATATTTTTTATTTCCTCCATTTTCAATATTATAATTTCTATATGCAACGCCCTCTGGTTATGTATAGGGAAGTTATTGATTCTTATGTAGATGGCTCTGGTTTATAAGTTCTTCCACTTGTCGCTAGATGGCGTGGTTTGTTTGGTATTAATAATTTTATATAAATGGTGTAGATGGCGCTGGTCTGTTTGTTCTTCAACTTGTCGCTAGATGTCGTGACGTGATCACTTGTTTCTTATCGTAAAATGACAATCAAGATTTCGGACGGTTCTTTTTTAGGTTATGTTACTTGTAAAAGTAAGAAATTTTTCTAAAACTGGCCAGTATGCAGTAAATTTTGACTGATGAGACCACCACTGTCGTATATTTCCTGATTTGTTTGCTTTGTTTGGAATCCGATGTGGTAATAAGCTTGAGATAGTCACTTGAATACACCAACAGTTTTCTTATTGTTTTTTGCACTATTCACTTATTAATCGTCTGCACTTTTACTAGTTCATGATTTTTGGAAGAAATACTACACATTAAATGTTCACTTTTGTTCCAATTCGCTTTTTACGATTTTTAAACACTTTAAATGTACGGAGTCGATGTGTACCGTGGCACTGCAGCGCCCTCTCTCCAGCGATCATGATGATTAATATAATTGAATTAATTATTGACATAGTGGCATGTGCTTCCAGTCTTTAAACAACGCTGAAACTCCTACATCATTTATATCTATAAGGAGTCAGGAGTTCCGTTCAGCAACGGAACCTTCGGAAGCCCTATACCTTGGGATATATGCCTTGGCGCAAATCTTACTTTTTGCTAGAATATTATGTTAATTTTACCTAAAAAAAGGGAAAACTACTGTAAATTGTAATGTTTTTGTTAAGGAATTCCGTTGATACCTCGAGGATCCTGAGAGAATCATTATCAAGTCACCGTTTTTGTAAACATAATAACAAATGCGGGTTTACAATCTATACAACAAAAAAAGAATTTTGACAATCGGACCACAAACAGCAAAGTTAACATTAACTCCTCCTTTTTTGGAAGTCAGTTAAAAAAAAGTATCTAAGATGTTGACCGGGGATATAAGGTATCACCATGCCAAATTTCATTGAAATCGGTCCAGCGGATTCAGAGATTAGCGTGTACAAACAGACAAACAGATAAACAGACAAACAGACAGAGAAACAAAAATTTCAAAAACAGTTATGATGTGTTATACGGGTATTACACTTATAACATGCCCCTGGTTCGTTTTTCAAGTTTATTTTCAATGTACAAAAATTTTACCTCTACGATTTTATTATATGTATAGATTTTTTGTATGGATGAAATCATAATTTTGTCATTTTCTTCCAAGATTCAAACGTATTCAACATACATCATAGCACAGCTTATAGAGGGACTCTTGTCGTACATTTTTGTCATAGACACTCAACTGCGATTTTTGCGCCTTTTAGAGCTACAGGCACTTTTTTTTTTTGGTCAGCGGATGAAGCTGATTTTTTTGTAGCATCTGATGCAATTACCTAAACCTTCTTTACCAGACAGTAAAAGTGGAGGGGGCGCGGCCCCCCCTATTTGTTTTCAGGGGGGGGCATTTGGCCCCCTCTGCACCCCACTTCCGCGGTCCCTGCAAAAATCGCAGTTGAGTGTGTATGACAAAAATGTACGACAAGAGTCCCTCTATAAGCTGTGGTATGATTTATTTTGAATACGTATAAATAAATACGAATACGAATAAATTATGATTTCGTCCATACAGAAAAAAATCAATTATTTTTTATCTCTGTAGATACGGCATATTTGAAAAAACGACATCTATAAAAATGACTTACAATTGCATCAGCTGTCGACAAAAAAAATATCAGCCTGATCCGTTGACTTTCGATCCGAAAATTCTTAATGTCCCATTTATTTTACTTTGGGACCAGTGTGCGACGCGACGGTTTTCACACGGACAAAAATATGAAGCTTACTTTTTAATGGTCATTTTTAAGCTTTACATTTAGTTTCATTAAGCTGGTCGAAAAACCTAAACCAATTAAGATGAAATTTGGTTTGGAGGTATTTTGAGTTTCGGGTAAAGACTTCTAAGTTTTTATCACTATTATTCGCGGGCAACATCTAGTAGAGTGTAGATTATAATGTCCTTTGGGACATAATAATATACCCGACACTTTAGTGTCTAAACACACTATGCCGAAGTTCCGCGGCGGAATTTCCGCGTGATTCCGCCTGCAATGTATTTTAAATTACCGATGACAAACTATGCCGAAATTCGGTCTCGTCATATTGTATGCGTTTGACACTATGCTGACGTAATCACTAATCATGCGGAATTTCCGCCGCGGAACTTCGGCATAGTGTGTTTAGACACATAGACCCCAAAATATGCCTTTACATTACATCGCTCCGATGCGGACGCGACGACCTTTGCGTAGTAGGTCATTTTTGGGACGCGACTTTTAAATGCTCTACTTAATCCCCTTGCTCATAAAATGTTAACACTTTGTAAACAGACATAAATACAATGTTTTGTGCTTAATTATGTATAACGTCTGTAATCATACACAGAAAGGAATGTAGATCTTTTTATGAATAAGAGGGTAAATATTATAATACATTCCTAATTATGTACGTCATCCTAATTATGTACGTAAAACATGACAAGTTTGTTGGTTTAAACGCGCTTATCTCACAAATAACTAGACCGATTTTAATGTAATTCATCTTATATAGGCCTTGGGGAAGGTCATAGGCTACTTTTTGCGGCAATACCTACATACAGTTTCCGCGGTACACCTTATTCAAGCGGGCGGAGCCGCGCGGAACGTCTATGGGAGATCGCAGACGGCACACTTTTTAACCGACTTCCAAAAAACGAGGAGCTTATATGTATGTTCGACTGTGGATATTTTTTTATTTTTTATTTTTATTTGTGTATGTTCAACGATTACTCCGCCGTTTATGAACCGATTTTTAAAATGTTTCTTTTTTTGTATAGGGTTCAACTCCAATTTGGTACCATGTTCCATCCATCCATGTTCCATTCAATCCATCCATGGATCCATGAGAAATCGAGGGAACTCCTCGAAATTTATATGGAAACATATAGTGATTTTGGTTTTATGTGAAGGATCCTAGGAATATGCTACCAAAAAGTAAGATTTTACACCAAGGCATGCTATGGTTCCGAAGATACTAAGAGAACTCCGGATTCCTTATAGATACAAGTTTGAGACTTTCGGCGATGTTTTAAGAACTGAAAGCATATGCTACCATGCAAATTACATTATTCATCATCATCATCATCATCATCATTATCACTACCATCACACGATGCATCGTTATGAGTTATGACCCTATTATTGGTACTTTTCATAGTCTTTTCGATCGAGACTCGAGTAAGCCGAGTGATTTTGAAAATTATATTAATGTTGTTACAAAGTAGGTAAATGATTTAAACTTGGTGTTGCGGTTACCAAGTTGGCAATTTGATCATGGGATCTATGAGGTACGTAGGAAAAAACTTCTTTGAAAACTGCCTGAGTATAGTGGTTGTGATAGTTTCATACCTAAATCCTATATATCTACAACTGACAGCTTATATGTTTACCGGTAAATAACTAAAAAGAGTGAAATTATTATTTTTAACAAAAAATTAAAACCGACTTCCAAGGTAAAAACAATAAGTAATAATATGAACTAAAAAGTATTAAATAATTCTTACTCTTTAATAGTGCCTCTTTCAGAATTCGTCTAACTATTTCTGTACATACATAGTCTTCATTACTTTGAAGTCGGTACCAGTCCCAAAAGTTTCATATATTCTGACATTGACTGATTAACTCACCATTAAATTAGCTAGTACCGACTTCAAAATAATGAAGACTATAGTATGTACAGAAATAGTTGAGATTTAGACGAATTCTGAAAGAGGCACTATTGAAGAGTAAGAATTATTTAATACTATTTAGTTCATATTATTACTTATTGTTTTTACCTTGGAAGTCGGTTTTAATTTTTTGTTAAAAATAATAATTGTGTGATCGAGTCTGCGGCGCAAATACATTCTGCATGGCCGCGCCACGCGACAGCCACAAACGCCGTTATTACGCTAGTCTATTGGTCGTAAAGTGAATCGTTGTAGCATTTTTTGACGCCGGTGGCGGCCACCGGCGTCAAAAAATGTATGAAAACTACAGGAAATATGCCGGTAGCGGCGCGGTGTTTTGTGGTTGTGGCCGGTGGCCCGTGTGCGGGAGCCCTAATGTAGAGACTAGAATCTAGATATAGACTTTCGCCATACTACCAAGTCTAGTGAATTTGATCCACTATTTAGTAACAACACACTAGCACGGATTAGTCACCGTATTTTGTAAACACGTTTAGATGACGTGTCTGTCGAAGACCTCTCGCCTACTTAAAAACTGCATCAGTGTTTTGTCTAAGGACCTTTATTCCAACTACATAAAGATCATTTTAGAAACTGCGACAACTCAGACTATGGATGTGAAGAAACAGTATGAACTTTACGAAGAAACAGTTTCTATGATTCACA
Organism: Polyommatus iphigenia; assembly: GCA_963422495.1. Classification (NCBI taxonomy): domain Eukaryota; kingdom Metazoa; phylum Arthropoda; class Insecta; order Lepidoptera; family Lycaenidae; genus Polyommatus; species Polyommatus iphigenia. The sequence continues at coordinate 146,501 of OY730184.1, read as the reverse complement.
CAATTTCTAAGGGAATTGTAGTTTGTAACTCGATTCAACTTTGTAGTACTTATCTACTATTGGGTCAAATATTTAACATCAGTAATTATTGTCTTAAAAGGCTCATTTTTCACTAAAAAAGGCTGTTCTGCAATCTGCAGGGGATCGGGACTTTTACATCTGATGCAGGCATTAGGCAGGCATATCAGGATATGTAGGACTCGCTGAGGCCTAGCATAGTAAATGGAGGCAGCCCAACCCGCTAAAATTCAGTGGTACTCCAACGTCACCATCCTAGCCAAATCAGAAGGATCAAGACCTCTGCGATTTCATAAAAGGACCTTATAATCTAAATCGTTATCCTTTAAGTATGAGAGAAGAAAAATAAACATTCTTAATATTGAATCGTTTAACAATCTATTAAAGACAGATAGAGTTTTATGAGTTGCTAATCTTATCATAGTTTTATCGTAGTCCCCAAAATTTCTTAAACACTAAACTAGCTCAATGAAATTACATTTTGATTCTACATACTAATAATATTATATTGTAGTTATATCTCGGTATCATATTTTATTAAGTCTATGTACCTATATCGAGCCTAAAGAATCACTTGCTTTTCTATTAATCTCTTTAAGACAGTCTTTCCCAAAGTGGGCGATAACGCCCCTTGTGATCTCTGAAGATCTAAAGGGTGTGGGACCCAGCAAAAAAATGGGGGCGTTGTGTAGGCTTGGGGGTGATTTATTTCATCTGGATGCATTTTCAATTGAAACAAAGGGGCGCTAAGACATAATTTGTTCTCAAAGTGGGCAGTTGACAAAATAAGTTTGGGAATGAATCCAGAACTATCTTTAACCCAGACTGGGGCTAGTGGCCGTACTAAATAAACGTATGGACTGTGGACACACCCATTTGCATCGATTTGGCACACCCATAGGTCCTATTAAGGTTTATTGCTTGGAGTTTATTACTTTACTCCCATTACCTTGTAATTTGCCTTATAGCTGACTATGGATGTCGTTTACTTAACTTAAAAGGTGATATTCATACGGGTACTCCGTTTTATCACATTTTGATCAAGATATAAACAAAGCTCGGTGTTATAACATAATGCTAAGTACTGACATACGGTTTTGCTCGATAGTTTTACTCGAAATCGAGCAATAACCACCGTGGACCGCCAAAACTGACAGCTCGAACGCTCACTTCAAGCCGGCTCGATGGAATTAAATATGTCAAATATGTTATTTCCTTCGATTTGGAGTAAAACTATCGAGCAAAACCGTATGTGAGTACTTAGCATAAGGTATGCTAAAGTTACCTAGGTACTGCTTAATTCGTCTTCAATTTAGGGAGATCGCACACGTCACACTTTTTGTGTGATCGAGTCTGCGGCTTACATCAATCTGATGACGCGCGCCATGTAGATTGTATGTAAGCCGCAGACTCGATCACACAAAAAGTGTGACGTGTGCGATCTCCCTTACTTAGTTTACTTACCGCCGTACTCAGAGACATTTAATTATGATTAACCTTCAATTTTAAGAAGATTTTGACAGATAATGTATCCAGGGGCTTATGTCAAAATTTTTAATTAAGTAATTACATTTGAGTAGGTAATAATTAATGTTCAACTCTGAGTGCGGCAGAGTTTATAAAGTTAACGCCAAAGACGTAATATGTTATTTCTTTCGTTCTCAAAATAACTTACCGATTTTCTAATATTATAATAGGAGGAAGAGTTGTTTTTATTATGAGTTGTATTTAATAAAAGGCAGTTTGGAGAATGCATTTAGGTAGGACCTCTGACCTTGCAAGATTGTATTCAGACTTGCAAGGCCAGGCACAGAAAAAGTGTCGGTTCACACGTAAATAGTATGACAAAGTTACATTTATAAGATGTCCTTATATGGTAAAAACTCAAATATACGAGGATTTTCCAGGATAACTAACCAAAAGTAACTGATCTGGATTGTAGCTGATTGAAAACACCCTTTATACTGAATTTGCCGAGAAACCGATTACTATATTATTGATTATTCTATCATCTCAAATACTTACTTAGCAAGTTCATTGATTTAGTTTAGGCAAAACTAATTATATGGGCATATTATTTGGAACTCAGGTTACAGAATTTGAATTTTTGGACATTCTGTAAGGTTACATAATTTGAATTTTAGGAGGAATAAGTGTTCGTATAATGTGGTTGAAAACGTACCAAAGTTGTGTGAAAATTCGCACATAACTTGAAGACATTGTCATAAAACATAGGTACCAATTATCCGGAACAATTTAAACACTAGAAGTTGCAACTTTCGCACCTATACGGCTATAGCCCTTATAAGGTATAAAGATATTACCTTCAGCTTAGATTTATGCACAAAATCATTATTCTGCAGCGAGTCGAACGCGTGCCACAAACAGTTCGTGACGTTTTTCAACAGTACCGACATTTTGCACGACTGGCCGACGAGACGGCGAAAGATACACTGACTACTGAGTACTGACTACTGACTGAGGAGTGAGGGCGACGGAAGTAAGATAATGCTGATATCAAAATTTACACAGTATAAAAGTTAAAATATATAGTAGTCTCAAAAGTGTCCTGTCTCGACGTCTGCAATTATCCTGGAAATAAAACTCCCATGATGGACGATCAATACCTACAAGCGATTACGAACGTCTATGATTGATAGATTGCCCAATCCCCATGAACAACGTTACATAATTTTTTAAATTCTCCATGCTGTAGACGGCTTTTTCGTGGTTATCCACATCACATAGCTGGGTTGGGCATCAAGTTAATTTCGTTAATCGTTCGGTCGTTGCGTCTTGGAAAAATTAAAGCAAGTTAAAGTTAATCGCTAATAAAAATAACATATTATGTGATAAAAATCTTGTCACGTACGGCTAGCCAGGAAGAAGGATAAATAATACTGTTTATTATTTATGTTGTCATAATTATGATCAAAATATGTGGTCAAGTAGGACGCAGCGCGAGGTCTCAGAATTCCGTTATATCCGATTTTGTGTGGGATGCAGATTTGAACTATTACATGTCTACCAAAATCGTATGGCTCTATTTACAACAAGAATGAGCGTCAGCTTAAGGTGCTCCCTCACGGGGAGCATTCACGTGTAATGTAACATTATATAGATTCGATTTTGAGACATAACAATTAACAAGTTGACTTCACTGGAAGGCTGTTTACACACGGCGCCGCAGCGCCGCGGTGGCGCGCGGTGCCGCTGCCGCTGCGGCGCATGTGTAAACACCTTCACCTAGCATTGATGTTACAAGTTGTATCGAAATATTGCACATTGTATCTATCATTACAAGGTGCGCATTGTAATGCTCGGTTCTCCTCCCTCACTGATGTAATGCTCGACTCTGTAGTGTTACAAGTTACAACTTACATTTTTTTTAATTAAATAAGGGGGCAAACGAGCAAACGGGTCACCTGATGGTAAGCAACTACCGTCGCCCATGGACACTCGCAACATTAGAAGAGCTGCAGGTGCGTTGCCGGCCTTTTAAGAGGGAATACGCTCTTTTCTTCATTACGAATGCTCCCGGTGAGGTAGCACCTTTACAATGAAGTCCGAAACAAGTCAAGGAGATGAATCGATGCATTCAGCACATTATAATTTGTATCCCTTACCTATGCTTCGCCAAATCGCTTCGTCTCATCTTGTTTTGGTGTGAAGTGAGAACAGCCCCTTTGTGCACGAAGTTAGCAAGCGGCTGATGTTCTTGATGGGAAATCATAATAGGTATGAACATAGAATGTAGAAATATATCTTTGTAGTTTACGTTAGCCTACTTAGGTGGCCGCATGTGCTAAGAAAGACAGCTAGAAAACCCCAAAAGAAAATGAAAAAGATTTAAGAACATACATGCGTGATGCGTCAGATGGACATGTAAAAAGTCGGTCCTGCGCCTGATCTCTCGCCAGTCGTGTCGGTCGTTCGTCCCACTGGGTTTCAAGTTCAACATCTCTATTAAATTACTCATAGGCGCAAAGTTATCCCCATATCTGAGGATGGTGACTCATTGTGATGATAACATTATGACAACAATCGAACAAAAACTCTGACCTTAGCGATACGCAGTTCCGTAGGCCTTTTACATTATTAACTTGATTTCTTAAATCCTGATCATAGGAGTTTCCTAAGCAACTACTTCTCAGGTAGTGGTAGATTCTGAACCCTAAAACAATACGTGGTTATGATTAAAGATACCAGATACTTTAGGACTAGATTAACATAATATGAATTTATTAAAAGGTTTGTATTATAATATCTTATGTAAAGACGTGATGCCATCGCTTACCATCAGGTGATCGATCAGCTCGGAGCGTTATTTTCTTCAAAATCAGTGCCGTATTTTAAATATGGCCAATTATCCAAACAGTTCAGAAACCTTACAAGTCCATAACCATAAGGTCGGCCATGCTAATGACTTCTGCAGGAAGCGCGCGAAGGTTGCACCGCCATTTTAGGATCTTGGCGGTCACGCTTCAAACGACCGGTTTTCTAAAATTATCATTGTTGATACATGTTAATAATTATTATAAATCGTTTTGTCATCCTGTTTGTTCATTACGTAAGTTATTATTGACTATTTACTATTATTGCGCTTTGCATTCTACACATATCGTGCTAAGTGTCTTGCATAATATGGCATAAATTTGACTAATTTCAATGGTAGTGGCGCCAGGTAAGAAACAAAACTTAATATCAAAGACATTTCTTTGTGAATTTAGCTTTAGGCGAGCCGCGCGTAGCTTCGTAATCTAAGTCGTAATCATGGTTACCCATCATATCTTAAGGCCCTATAGACCCAATTTGACTTTGGATCAATAATAAACAAACAAATAGTGACTTTTAAAAGCCAAAAAAAATACACATTGTTGTTTACTTAATGTACTTTGACAATCTGTGGTTCGAAACATAATATTGAAAACTTCACTCGATCAAAAATAACTCCGAAGAGGAGGCTAAATTCGAATATTTTGTGATATTTTTCTTATTTTTCATGAAGCTTAAGATAGTTTTACTTCCAAAAATCATATCTACGAAAAGCTCATAACTTAAAGAAGAATAATTTGTGGTTACATTTTGCATTTTGGTTTAATTATCAAAGAAAAAAGGTTTTTTTCTCCTATTTCGCCCTATCAAATACGCGGCGAGCGTCGTAACCGCCACTGTACAAGGCGCGCTGATATGAATGTTATTTTAATGTCCTTTACGTCGATATTCGTACTGACAGACATCGACCTGCTAATTTTCGGGTCTATAGGGCCTTAACGTGGAGCGATTTCCATTTACATTTAATTAGTCAGACACATCAAATCCAATAGGGAATATTGCGTAAAGATCGGAACAGAGGGAGCTACTAGCACATACAGTAAATAATCCGACCGAAATCCGTCATGCTGCAGACGTCATATCAGAATATTGAAACGTCGTCAAACGTCGTCAAACGTCGTCAAACGTCGGACAAAAGTTATTTTTACTGTCTATGCTGGTGCTGCCTCTAGCGTGGAAACATTGAAATATTTATTTTAATAATATCTTATTAAATACTCAAATCTTTGGTAAGAGTTTATTAAATCCATCAATTACATCTATTACACGAGGCAAAACTGACAATGTACCGGATCACGTAATGTAAATCACAAATAATACATTGCAATATCTACTTCTAATGCTAAGTACTCACGTACAGTTTTGTGCGATACTTTTACTCCAAATCGAGTAATAATTACTGTGTGGACCGCAAAACTCACAGCTCGAAGGCTCGCATCGAGCCGCTCGAAGGATTGATGGAACCGGATCGAGCCGGATTTATGGAATGAATAAAATCATATATCGATTTAGAATAAAACTATTGAGCAATGCTGGACGAAAGTCCGAGCCGCGGGTTTCGTTTGACGTTATTGCTCGATTGAGCAAAACCGTATGTGAGTACTTAGCATAAGGACATCATAACTATTCGAAAAATACGTTATGTGGTATGCTCGGTAGTTTTAACAACATACGAAACAAATCGTAAAAGAATGACCCTTTCAGCGCTGCGACATCCACAGTTACTTCTTTACAGGGAACATATCACACTTTAAAGTTTTATAACTTTGTTTTTTACACCCTGTAGATACGGCGCGTGATAAGCGCGCGATAAGCGCGTGTTCAGACCAAACTGACTATACTCCGCTGATTGTGAGCAGGCTCACTGTGAGCCCCAGTGTGAACATGAAACTCATACAAAATATACGGTATCGAATGTCCGCGCCTACGCCTAGCGTAATGGCGTATTGTCCGTTAGGTGTGAACGAAAACGTGAGTTTGTATGGAAATACAATAAACTGCGTAACGCTCGTTTACATTCAGCGGCGCACACTGGTCCCAAAGTAAAATAAATGGGACATTAAGAATTTTCGGATCGAAGGTCAACGGATCAGGCTGATTTTTTTTTGTAGACAGCTGATGCAATTACAAGTCACTTTTATAGATATCGTTTTTTTCAAATATGCCGTATCTACAGAGATAAAAAATAATTTAAAAAAATTTGTATGGACGAAATCATAATTTTGTCATTTTAATCCAAGATTCAAACGTATTCAAAATAAATCATAGCACAGCTTATAGAGGGACTCTTGTCGTACATTTTTGTCATAGACACTCAACTGCGATTTTTGCGCCTTTTAGAGCTACAGCCACTTTAATTTTTTTTGTCAGCGGATGAGGCTGATTTTTTTGTAGCATCTGATGCAATTACAAGTTACTTTTATAGATGTTGTTTTTTTCAAATATGCCTTATCTACAGAGAAAAAAAAAATATGATTTTTTTTTTGTATGGACAAAATCATTATTTTGTAATTTTCTTCCAAGATTCAAACGTATTCAAAATAAATCATTGCACAGTTTTGTTATAGACACTTAACTGCGATTTTTGTGCCTTTAGGAGCTACAGGTACTTTAATTTTTATTGTTTTGTATAATTCATTTCTGAGTATTTCATATAGTTTTTAATAAATATTGTTAAGGATAGACAAATAATAATGTTTTCTTTATTGACAAGTAACTCTTTCTAATGTCTTATTCATAAAAAAGCCTATATATACTAAAACTAAACAAATTAAAGTAGAAATCTCAAAACATGTACGTACAGGTAAATTATTTTATGACTCATCCAGTTTGCAAATTTTGTTTGGTAATGACTCATTGCCTAATTAGTAATTACCTCTATACTTGGAATTTGTGCTCTGTTTTGTTATTCAGCGCTAGCGAACGCTTCGAAAACGCTAAATAATATATAGGCACATAGATTGCAATTCAAATTTTCCCTTCGTACTTTTACGGGCTTAGGACCGTCAAAATACAAACTTGTATGATTATATAGGTTTGTTTGTTTGTACATGTAAATTATTCCTTCGATCGTGGAAAAACGAGACACAATAAGGCTATTGTGAAAACCGATCGTGAAAGCCCCATATTACTTCAAGCAGTGGGGGTAATTAGACAATGAGTTATAAAAAAATGCTTGCAATACGGACGACTCGCGCAATAATCCTTCGAGCCCCAAGCGGTCGCATTCGACCGCGATAACAATAGAAGCCTTACTATTGTTATCGCGGTCGCATAACAATAGAAAGGCCCGGGCTTCGAGCCCCAAGCGGTCGCATGCGACCGCGATAACAATAGAAAGCCATTCTATTGTTTTTTAATTAGACAATGAGTTATAAAAAAATGCTTGCAATACGGATGACTCACGCAATAATCCTTCGAGCCCCAAGCGGTCGCATGCGACCGCGATAACAATAGAAGCCTTACTATTGTAATCGCGGTCGCATGCGACCGCTTGGGGCTCGAAGGATTATTGCGTGAGTCATCCGTATTGCAAGCATTTTTTTATAACTCATTGTCTAATTACCCCCACTACTTGAAGTAATATGAGGCTTTCATGATCGGTTTTCACAATAGCCTTTTTGTGTCTCGTTTTTCCACGATCGAAGGAATAATTTACATGTACAAACAAACAAACCTATATAATCATACAAGTTTGTATTTTGACGGTCCTAAGCCCGTAAAAGTACGAAGGGAAAATTTGAATTGCAATCTATGTGCCTATATATTATTTAGCGTTTTCGAAGCGTTCGCTAGCGCTGAATAACAAAACAGAGCACAAATTCCAAGTATAGAGGTAATTACTAATTAGGCAATGAGTCATTACCAAACAAAATTTGCAAACTGGACGAGTCATAAAATAATTTACCTGTACGTACATGTTTTGAGATTTCTACTTTAATTTGTTTAGTTTTAGTATATATAGGCTTTTTTATGAATAAGACATTAGAAAGAGTTACTTGTCAATAAAGAAAACATTATTATTTGTCTATCCTTAACAATATTTATTAAAAACTATATGAAATACTCAGAAATGAATTATACAAAATAATAAAAATTAAAGTACCTGTAGCTCCTAAAGGCAAAAAAATCGCTGTTAAGTGTCTATGACAAAACTGTGCAATGATTTATTTTGAATACGTTTGAATCTTGGAATAAAATGACAAAATTATGATTTCGTCCATACAAAAAATAATTTATATTTTTTTCTCTGTAGATAAGGCATATTTGAAAAAAACAACATCTATAAAAGTAACTTGTAATTGCATCAGATGCTACAAAAAAAAAATCAGCCTCATCCGCTGACTAAAAAAAAATAAAGTGCCTGTAGCTCTAAAAGGCGCAAAAATCGCAGTTGAGCAACATGAAAAAAATGTACGAAAAGAGTCCTTCTAAAAGCTGTGCTATGATTTATGTTGAATACGTTTGATCTTGGAAGAAAATTACAAAATTATGATTTCGTCCATACAAAAAATAGTTCATTTTTTTTCTCTGTAGATAAGGCTTATTTGAAAAAAACAACATCTATAAAAGTTACTTGTAATTGCATCAGATGCTACAAAAAAAATCAGCCTCATCCGCTGACAAAAAAAAATTAAAGTGCCTGTAGCTCTAAAAGGCGCAAAAATCGCAGTTGAGTGTCTATGACAAAAATGTACGACAAGAGTCCCTCTATAAGCTGTGCTATGATTTATTTTGAATACGTTTGAATCTTGGATTAAAATGACAAAATTATGATTTCGTCCATACAAATTTTTTTAAATTATTTTTTATCTCTGTAGATACGGCATATTTGAAAAAAACGACATCTATAAAAGTGACTTGTAATTGCATCAGCTGTCAAAAATCAGCCTGATCCGTTGACCTTCGATCCGAAAATTCTTAATGTCCCTTTTATTTTACTTTGGGACCAGTGTGCGGCGTATAGTCAGTTTGGTGTGAACACGGCCTAAGACAGTATCTTCTCGGTCAACTACCGTGGCACTAACCGTTGCACAATATTCTATACAAAGGTGTATGTAGAGAGTTTGGTGTGAAAGTAGCAGCGCTGAAAGACCATTTTTTTTCACTTTTGTATGGGCAAGCGTCACGACTTTCTAAAGATATTGTCTTTCAGCGCTGCTACTTTCACAGTGAACTCTCTGCAAGGACCACGTACACACGCTAAAGTATTATCACTTAGTTTTGTTACACCCTGTAGAAGGATCAAGGACATAAGGTATTTCAATAATATTGGTGTGAAAATACATGTTGGAATTTTGCATTGTTGTTAATTTTCTTGGAACTATGATTTTCTTAAATCATTGCTGATTAATCAAACATTGATCCTCTAATAACGAAATTATAAAAAGTAGGAGTATTTTTTGCAGATTATTACCTAAACTTGCCGAAATCAGAACTTGGTAACTCTCGACAAATTACACTTCAATTTAAATAGACCAAGTATACTTTAGGCTGGTTTTAGTGTCACGCGGGCCGTCGGTACGGATCGCTCCGTAGATCGATTTGTATGAAGTTTTAAGGAGTAAGTATGAAGTTTTGAGTACGGGTCCGTACGGACCCCTCCGCATTACTCTAAAACGCTCCTTAGAGCGTAATGCATATTGCGTTTATACGGAGCGATCCGTACCGACGGTCCGCGTGACACTAAAACCAGCCTTAAACATATTTTCGAATAGTTGTGACGTTTCAAAATATCAAATACATATTATATTAAGCAAGAGATTCTTAGCAATGACTGTCTAAAATCTAAATCAAGTACCTAAGTACATGCCATCTCCCAAATCTCTTACAAGTTTTATAATAAGGAATGTAATGACGAAAATTTTATTATACAGGGTAAGTACACACCGACGATGTGACACGACGCGAGAATGCATCATAGACATACAAAGATTCGTACAATGCAACCTGTGATGCAACGCTGCGATGCGTTTTATGCATATTGCATAGTCTTGTCGCTTTTCAGTGTGACATGACCCTTAAACAGAATTTAAAAAATAGAAGTAAAATTTTAAATATACAATATCATCGTCAAAGTACAACAAATATTATTAATTATGATGTAATTAGCTGTAAATAAAAATGTAGTATTGTAATAAAAATTGCAGACTCAGACATAGTGTCGCGAAAGCTGTAAGTAGTCAAAAATACTTATTTAAGTGCAAAATTGAATCGGTGCAATACTCGTTAAAGAAATTATTTTCTAAAGCTTGCATTCGCAAAAAACTATCAGACTTCAGAGTCTTTTTGCTGTGAAACGGCCCTTATAATATAATTTAATGTTATGAAAACCTAGCTTTGTGCATATAGCGGGTTTGCCTTACAAAAGTTGAATACATACTTATTGCTTAGAAGATTCATTTCTAAGGAGCGTCAAAAGTAATTTTTACAAAATCGATTTTGAGTCAAACTTAGCCAAATATTAGAAAAACGCTTAAAAACTATTACATAAATTCATAAATGTCATGAAACAAGTTAGATAATATGTAGAAAATAATTCTTCATTAGAAATCATTTTAATTACAAAATATAATTTGACAAAAATATAATATTTTAGTTGATAATAATTTAAATAATAGCAAAATTATAGTAACAAAAATATACTTACACAAAAACAAGTAATGTTAGGGTGGGTTGCACCAACTTACTTTAACTATAAAGTGTAACTTTAACTATAACTACAATGCAAAATGTCGAATCTTTGGTTAAAGTCAATAATGGACGCCATATTTAACGATAACCAAAGAGCTCGACAAGGCTTTAAATGAACGTGGCGAAAAAAGGAACTAACGCTATCATCATACAAAAACGCCATTTTTGACAGTTTTCCTTTACCAGCAGCGCCCCCGCCCACGTTCATTTAAATTTTAAAGCCTTGTCGGACCAGCAACAGACATCTCGTCGCCCTAGTGCTTGAGTGGCCAAACGACCAATTTTACCAAAGTAGACTTTTTATTTCAAACTAATAGTAACCCTGATTACGCACTTTACAATATGAATACTTTTTTATTTTGCTTGCATATAACTTGCATTTTTAGCAAAAATAAAATATCCAATCTCCCATATATAAACTGTTTTAAGTGCTTGTATATTCTAACTCCATATTTTGCTCAAATGAACGCATCCAAATATCCATCTCCGTCCTTGTGTGCCCCATCTCCATCGATCAATTCCAAAAGTTCAAGTCACGCGCACTTCACGCGAGTCGCGACGCCGTTTTGTTTGTTTATTATTTGTTTCATTTCAAAGTAAGCAGTGTTAACTACGACCAATTTAAAGAATTTAATACTTTATATGCTTGAAAATGTATGTAACAACGAAAAAAATGGATTATAAACTAAGCGAAGTTGATTTGGAAAGGTACGTTGACATTTTATTGATATATTATTTTGTTTCAATTGTGTTTTAGTGTTCGGAGTTACTTGAGGGTAAATACAGGGTGATTATAATTATTAGTCTATATAATATATAAAAATGAATTCATATATTTTCGCGTGGTCACGACACCACGCGTAAACAGCTGGATTTCACTATTTATTTTTTTGATGTGTTTAACAGAAAAAAATAAAAAAATTGCGCGGAAAATTATTATAAAATTTGAAAATTCTTATTTCTACTCTAACTTTAGCGCTATGGACAATATGCAGTATAAACTATTTTAATGTAACATTATGTCATTTGAAATAGAATTGACAGAATGCATATTATTCTATGCGACGGGATAGCGATGGATGTTGCCGTGGTGCCATACATTATTTAGTCACTTCAATAAAATAATATGGGCGAAATCGGAAATACTTTATATGGCAAAACAACGTTTGCCGGGACAGCTAGTACTTAATAAATAATTTATTATCTTGTCACATCTAAGCCATGATCCGTTCCTACTATTTTAAATCGACTTAAAAAAGTAGGTTCTCAGGTTGACCTATATGTATGTGTGTATGTATGTATGTATGTATGATGTATGTTTGTCCGCAATTATCCCTCGTTTGGCTGAACCGATTCTAATGCGGTTTTCAGAACAATATTTGTCACATTTAGGAGAACGTTTAATGTCCGGTTTCTGAAGTTCCCAGTTCGTTATTTATCAGAGGATGAATGAACGAATCGTAGTCAATTTTTTTTAAATAAACGCCAATCTCATTGATGTTCAAAAAAAGTTTCGTCTAGTTTCATCGTGGTATTATTTTTCTTTGCCTTTGCCGTGGTCTTAACTATCATTTGTGCTTATAAAAAATAACAGCTATCCATACTAATATATAATATTATAAATGCGAAAGTGTGTTTGTCTGTCTGTCTGTCTGTTACCACTTAACGACCAAACCGCTGAACCGATTTTCATGACCATTTCATCACCACAGTCTACATCACAGAACACAATATGCTAACGGGAACCAAATCAACATCTGGTTGTAAAGACAATGACTGCCTGCTTTGTGCTCATTTATTTTGTTGTAACATTTGTTGCTTTGTTTAGGCCAAACAATGCCAAAATTTCACTATCGAATTTAATAAAAAAAAAACTCGTGTATCTACTCGTTATAAAAACATTAAAAATATTTTTACTTTTGAACTATTTTTTTACGGTTTTAACTAATAATTTTTAGTTATTGAAAACGGCCGTAAGTTTCTGGGTACTCAAATATTAAAAATAAACTCCAATATGTACTTCAAAATCAGACTCTGATGAGCTGCTCGTATTCATCACGTAAACTTTAATATTAAGTTTTCAGACAATAAATTAATAATTAACAAGCTAAAACCTAAAAGTTTATGTAATTTGCTTGAAGCAAAACGTCCAATAAAGTTATGAAATCGATAAACGGCACACATTAGTCAGTTGAGTAAACCTTAGTTTAAATGGAGTTTATCTTACTTTGCTATGTTCAGAAACGCACGTTCTTAGTTTATCGAACCAATAGCGCTAATGAATAGATAAACTGCCGTTAAAAGTTCCTCAGAAACCGGGTGTAAGTATATTAACCGACTGCATAAAAAGAAGGGTAAGACTAAAAACTAAAAAGTGAGAAAAAAATGGATAAAATTTATTTAGTTTTTAGTTATAACCCCTTATTTTTACGTGTTTTAAGAGGCTACTAAATAATAATTGCTTGTTGTTGGATCAAGTAGATTTAAGATATAAGTAAAAAGGGAACAATGCCTAAAATATGTTCTGTCGAGATAATGTAAATTTATTATATCTTGACATATACTTTACTTTATCTATGCTACCTTTGGTCGTTACCATAGCACCGAGTTGTTTACGACACTTCAATAAATTATCTTTACAATAAAGCACTACAAATACAAATGGTATTCTAATTACACAACATAGTTGGCGACGAGGATGGGATGCCAACTTGAAGAATTGGAAGAGGATTCGCGTCTCTATACGCGCACAATTTTCGAGGTGGGAATCATACATAAACACACTACATGAGGATCTTGATTACGCAGAGACTCATGTTAGACTACAACGCCTACACGAAGACTTCCAATTACTTCGAGAAGTACAACAGAACATAATATGTGAAATACCTGATGAACAATTAGATGATGAAATTGAAACAATACACGACATTGAGGAGGAATTCATATCTATCAAACTAAAACTCCTTGATATGCAACGACGAGCTGAAAATAATTCTCAAACTACACGAAGATTTCAAATACATACTGAGAATAAACCTACACGCTGCAATACATCAGAAGAATATTCAACCAAAGAAAACGTACAGTCTACTAAATATTTTGAGGATCCAGCTACAGTCTACCCCGAAAATAACGCCGATGGCATCATACATGAGCCATTAACAGTTACACCTTCGGAGCCGAACACACAGAGCGAAATCCTACTAGAAGAAAATGATATGAATACACGACGATGCGAATACGATTCCTCTGATAGAATACAATATACTACATTGAAGCAAGACAAAGATTCAAACGACACTCGGAAAAGAAAATATATAGAACGGAACTACAACAAAATACTACCTATTATGCAAGGAGGATCGAAAAATATCTCCTATACTATGATTAGATTCAAATACGATACAGATCTGATATATTCCAAAGAAATAGAAAACAAGTTCAAGATACGTAAGCATAAATGGAAAGAAAAGAATACCATTTGTATTTGTAGTGCTTTATTGTAAAGATAATTTATTGAAGTGTCGTAAACAACTCGGTGCTATGGTAACGACCAAAGGTAGCATAGATAAAGTAAAGTATATGTCAGCTCGGAGAGAGCGGTATTCTACTTACACAACATATCTTTTTATCATTATACTAGCGATCCGCCCCGACTTCGCACGGGTATAAAAGATATACTTATAAAGCCTTTGTCACTCACTGAAGTAATGATTAAAATTGATTCAGTAGTTTTTAATTGTATTCATTACTACCCGTGGCCCGCATTCGTCGGTACCGCTGCAAAAGCTACGTCCCGCAATTTAAGAAACTGTAATATCTTCGAAAATATTCATTTAAAACATATGCTATAAAGGGACATATAGATCTATATTAAATCAATTATGTATTTAAAGTATTTAATTGAATAATATAAGGATTATTGCCGTATTGGTTAAAATCGCTTCGAATATTAGCCATAATTTAAAGTTAAAAGTAAATGACAAATAAATGTTATTGTGGCATAAGAGATAAACGTCATATTATACCATCGCGGAGTTTTCTGTAGACCTTTTTTAGTGTACAATACTTGGTACGTTATTTTGATAAATCTCGTAGGGTTCAGCCTGCGTTTGCAATGTAAGCGGAAAGAAATGTAATTATTTACGACATCACATTAGAAACCCCAACAATAACAGTATTTCTCCACTATTTAACGAATGTTAATATAATTAAAAACCTTCCTCTTGAATCACTCTATCTATTAAAGAAAACCGCATCAAAATCCGTTGCGTAGTTTTAAAGATTATAGGGAACAAAGGGACATGAGGGTAGAAAAAAGACTTTATTTTATAATATGTATAGATTGTGTTATATAGTTATATAAATTGTGAAATAGATTTCAATGAAGTCAGAGCCTAGTGAAGTCGAGAAAATAGGTTGTAAAGGACAAGATCCAACGTCCATACAATTTTGGGCTAATTTTAAAAGTGCCGGCCAACACAAATAAACCCATTATTTAAGTAGAACGTAATCTAAGGAATAATTTTATTATCACACCAAAGTTCTAAGTCAAGTTTCCGAGTTGTTATTCAAGGTCAAACTTTTTTTTATTACATGTAATAAAACTTATTTTATTAATTAAAAGCAATAAGTAGTCGATCCCAACGTCCCTATCCGAGTCAAAGAACAGATTGGAGGCCAAATACCTACAAATGGTTTGAAAAAACTCAAAGGAAGGGGGATACTCTACGTGCTTGGGGTACGCCCGGCATTTGCCTAGTATTCCAAGTAAGTAATGGTACGTAGAGGTTCCCTCTTCCTTTGAATTTTTCCAAATCATTTGTAGGTATTTGTCCTCTAATCTGTTCTATGACTCGGATAGGGACATAGGGATCGATTACTTATTGCTTTTAATTAATAAAATAAGTTTTATTACATGTACTAAAAAAAGTTTGACCTTGAATAACAACTCGGAGACTTGACTTAGAACTTTGGTGTACTTAATAATAAAAATTATTCCTTAGATTATGTTCCATTAAAATAATGGATTTATTTGCGTTGGCCGGCACTTTTAAAATAAGCCTAATTTGGACCTTATCCTTTCTAATTTCGCACACATTTTTTATGATAATTATGTAAGTTGTAAACAGTCATTGAAGCTGCCTTTAAATTTATTGTTCTGCTGTTTTAAAAAATAATACTTTACCTTTTTTTCAGGATTGATTCAGTGAAGAAAAAGTTATTTCCTAGTGATAAAGAGGATATTATAATAAATACGTGCAAAAAAAGTGAACAAGACGAAAAAGTGTACAATATTTTAATGATATGCAAAGAAAAAAGAAAGAAAGATAAACTAAATGATAAGGTAGTTAGCCAAAAAGTTGGACAAAATGATGTTACCTTCGAAGAGAAAAAACAAGACACAGTTGATACTCTTACACGAAAAAGAAAAAGACAACCAGAAAAGTGGAAAAGAAATATTATGAAAAGGAGAAGAGAAGCAGGTGAAGAATATTTAAATATGAAAGGAGAAATCAAGAAGAAAAGGAGTGTTCAACCTGGATGTGAAGTAACTTGTTATCATCAATGTTCAGAAAGATTTTCTAACAGTAAAAGAGAACAAATAAAAACTCAGTTCTATAGTATAGGCGATGAAAAAAAGTATAAATGTTACAGTGAATACACTGAAAAAAAAAAAGAAAGAAAAAGAACCCAGGAGGTAAACAGTAGGAGAAAATACACTTATGTTTATTACTTTCCAAATGGGACAACCAAAGAAATTGTATGCAAAAAATTCTTTTGTACTACCTTGGATATCTCAGTTAAAAGAGTATACCATTTCTACAAAAAAAAGTACGCCAGGGATGCAAATGTAACGCCGACTCCCCAAAAAGGTAAGTATGTCAAAAAACAAACTGATCTTGGAAAAATTGAAGAAGTGAAAAAACATAAAATCATTTCCAGTACAAGAGTCACATTATTGTAGAGCCACCACAAAGCGTCAATACCTAGAACCAAGTTTAAGTATCACAAAGATGTATTCGCTTTATGCTTCACTTATGAGGAACCGGTTAAAGAAAACATTTATAGGAAAATTTTTAACGAAAACTTTAATTTAAGTTTTTATAGACCAAAAAAAGATACCTGCGACATATGTTGTGAATACAAAGCAATCATAAGTCCCGATGAGAATCAACAACTGAAATATAAAGAGCATATGATCCGTAAAGATGAATGCGACAAAGAAAGAGCAAGAGACAGACAGATTAATACTAAAAACTCAAATACGGCTGTTATAACCTTTGATTTGGAAAATATTTTCAGTTTACCCAAAGCAAATATCTCTTCTTTTTACTATATTAGTAAACTCACAGTTTATAACTTGACGGCACACTGTAATATTAACAATTCTGCAACTAACGCTATCTGGGATGAAACAAAGTCTGGACGAGCTGGAGATGACATAGCCAGCGCCAGCCATTGATAAAAATTTTAGTACGCGTAGTTGAGGACTTGCCAAGCAATATTACAAAAATTATTCTTTGGTCTGACTCTTGTGTACCACAAAACAAAAACTCACACATGAGCATGGCTTTGTTAAATTTTTTGCAGTCAGAAAAAGCTAAAAATATTACAGAGATAGAACAAAAGTTTTCAGAACCCGGCCATGGAAATGTACAGGAAGTGGACTGTGTGCATAGCGTTATAGAACGGAACTTAAGACACAAAGAAATTTAGAGCCCTCTTGGGTTGCTACGGGAATTATTGAAAATACAATCGAAAATTAAGCTTAATTTTCTGCAAATGTTAGACACGGACTTTTACTGTTTTCATGATGAGGCTATTAAGCTTGGATTTGGTCAAATACCATACAAAAAAATTAAATCCATAAAATACAAGAAACCGGATTGGAATATAGTAGAGTTCAGAACTAGTTTCTCGGAAACAGCCGTAACAACAAATATTAAAAAAACTAAAGTAAACATTTTGAATGACATAGTGCTCAAAAAACCAAAAAACTGTAAAGCTGACAAAAAAATTCAAGATATACGTTCAGTTTACAAATATAAGCCTCTAGAAGATAAAAAATACATGGAAGTGTGGCGGTACCCACAATTCGCCTAACATTCCTGCATCGCGCTATCAAAGTTTTCTGAGCGCGTCGGTATATATACGACAGCTGAAATGTATCACGTGGGCTTCGGCCTGACCGGGCATACCACCTCGCTCGGTCGGAAGATCTTCCTTTGGCCTCCACTCATATTACCACATTGGTGACCCTCGACAGAACACGCCTCCTTCATCATCATCGCTCCCCGCCCCTCCGCACCGCGCCAGCCAGCATCGCCTCATCGGGTACCTCGTTCACTAACCGCAATGTACCGCGGCCTGGGCGACTCCGCATCGGCATCATCGGGCTTTCTCACTACACCGACCGGTCAGCAAGCAGAGCACATCTCTCCTGGTCAGCACGTAGCATCGGCCCCGCACGGCAGCTTATCCGACTCACTGGATCCCGTGCAGCAGCTTACAGTTCCGACTCACTGGGACTCACTGCAACAGTTCCGACTCACTGGGACTCTCACTGGCACTGGCGACTCAAGCGACAAGGCTTCAAGATTCGACCTCCGGTCTTCGGGGGGGAGTGATGTGGCGGTACCCACAATTCGCCTAACATTCCTGCATCGCGCTATCGAAGTTTTCTGAGCGCGGCGGTATATATACGACAGCTGAAATGTATCACGTGGGCTTCGGCCTGACCGGGCATACCACCTCGCTCGGTCGGAAGATCTTCCTTTGTGGCCTCTACGCATTATTTCCACAGAAGTATTAATAAAAAAAGTTGAAGCGCATAAAGATGTCGAAGACATGCCAACCACAAGCAAAAATGTAAATACTGGAAAACCAAAACAAGTAAAAACTGTGAAAAACAAACCTAAACAGAATAAAAGGAACACTACAATGAAAGCCATGAAAAAGAATAAGTAAAAGCTTAAAAATTTTATTAAAGAAATAACCCTAAGACTAAAGCATTTTAAAATTATAATATTTTTTGTAGCAGCTATTTAATTACGATAAATATGTAGGTAGTAAAACCTTTGATAATAATATAACATGTATTTTTATTTGTTTACCTATAATCTATTTCGTTGTTTTGTCTCGGCATACCGCTTAAGACCACCTAAATATTGCAAATGTATTGAAATGTGTAACTAAGGTACACAGTTTTGACAAGTATTGTAGAACATGTTTTTTGACGAAGTTACTTTTCCTTAGTTTTTATTATTCGTAGCAATGAACTCTTTGATTTGATACCCATATTCCCCTAACTTAGATAAGCCGCCATATTGGATATAGAATGACATTACATTCGTTTCCGAGGTAATCTTAATGAGCCCTTTCATCTGATACCCATATTGCAGAAGTGCATTATAAATAACTATTTCCGATTCTTGGATGAGCCGCCATATTGGTTGTTGAATGCCATTACATTCGTTTTCGTGTTACTCTCAATGAGACCTTTCATTTGATACCCATATCGCAGAAGTGCATTAAAAATAAATATTCTCCTATTTTGGATGAGCCACCATATTGGATGTAGAATGACATAATATTCGTTTTAGAGTTACATACTCTCAAAAAGCCCTTTCATTTAATATCCATAGTGTAGGACTGCATAGAAAATAAATATTTCTATAAATATTTCGCCATCTTGGATGGTCGGTCATATTGGATTTAGAGTGATGTCACATACCATATCGTGCATTCTCACCCAAACTAAACTTGTATGAAAAATTTAAGAGGCCGGGTACCCTTGGAATTTCTCATACAAACGTAATTCCAAAATCATTTTCTCATACGAAAATATTTAACATGTTTGAGTTATTTTTCAGTTTAAGATAGTAATTACCTAGGTTCCTACACAAAAATTTACTTCAAAATATTTAAACAAAAAATTTTTTTTTTGTTTTAAATTTTTTTTAAGTAAATTTACTACTAAATATTTAAACACTAAAAAATAGAGTAAAACACAAAAAAAATATATAAATAAATAGTAAATTTACTACAAAATATTTAAACTCTAAAAAATATTTTTTAGTATACATATTAGTATTTTTTAGTATACGTATATTACAAAATATTTAAACTCTAAAAAATATTTTTTAGTATTTAAATATTTTGTAGTAAATTTACTATTTATTTATATATTTTTTAGTGTTTTACTCTATTTTTGTGTTTAAATATTTAGTAGTAAATTTACTAAAAAAAATTTAAAACAAAAAAAAATTGTTTAAATATTTTGAAGTAAATTTTTGTGTAGGAACCTAGGTAATTACTATCTTAAACTGAAAAATAACTCAAACATGTTAAATATTTTCGTATGAGAAAATGATTTTGGAATTACGTTTGTATGAGAAATTCCAAGGGTACCCGACCCCTTAAGCTCAATCGGTCATATATAATTATCTATTCCAAAATTGAATTCCAAAATCCCACCCAAACATACATACATACAGAGCAAGTTAAATAAAAGCTTTTAAAAATTAAACATACTGTATAGCGAACATGGTGGTATTTTGGACAAACAAGCACTAAACTGGCACTTTATTTTCGAGAACTATCTCCATGTCGTTGTGCTCAATCTCCATAAACATAATTATGTCGGAAGAATTTAGGCCAATCTCCAATAATTATATGAAATATAATGAGTGCTATAGTTATTATTTTCAATTACTATTTCTATACATATAAAGAAATACTACATTTTTCTAACTCTGCAAAAGTTTAATAAACTTCTAATAATATCCATAAGTAATTCAAAAAAAAACGTCTCCTGTAAAATTTGCTCACTGGTCGATTGGCCATTCAAGAACTAGGGCGGCGATCTGTCAAATTCTGTGGTCAAAGTTAAGGTTAAAGTTAAGTTAGCTAAACTATAACCATAACTTTGACCATAACTATTACTATAACCGCGCCTCTGGTGCAACCCGCCCTTAGATTAAATCTTTATACTTAATAAATTGTTATATTGCTCGTAGACACATTTTTCCGTCATATTGAAATTACAAAAAGATTGCAAAACATTTTTAAATTAATTTAAACACTTGCCGTACACAACTTTTTAATCACTCCACGAAACTAGGGACTGCAATGTGCCAAATTGTTGCCAATAACATGACACTATTTGATCGCGATCAATCAATAATAGTAAGGGAGCTGGTGAGCATTTAGGTATATGATTTGCACAAGTTTCACATCGGGGTAGATTGCAGTTTACGTCATTGCGAATTGATTTGGTCCAGTCAATTAAGGTCCTACGTCGCTGCGTTTTCGCGTTACAGCCGATTGAAGTTGCTTAAAAAAAAGGGATATTAAATCATTTGCACATGTATGCCTCTGGGGTTCATGGTCACAAACAGCTTGGAAACGAAGAAAATCGAAGAGGAAGACATTAAGGGCTCTGCATTATTATGGGGCGGAGTTGTAAAAATGTTTTTAAAAAAAAGCTCTACTAAGTAATTTGCACACGGTTCTCATTGCGCCCATTCGATTCATTATGACTCCGTGGATATGAAAAAACATTTGGCAGACATTTTGCTCACTGATTTGACTGAACTGAGTTTACAACTTTACATTCATAAATAACACTATTTAATCTTAAGTGTTTTTACTTTTAAGATTAAATATTGTTGTCTCGAGGTTGAGAAGGTCCAGGTTGGCCAAAACACAGGCAACTCACGCTGAGACCCGGAGAACCCGCTCTGCAATCTCTGCTGTGTACAAAGCCTTACGCTTTCGAGACGTCCTTGTGAAAGTGCCTGAGAGTGAGAGAGAGAGGACAAGCGTGCAAAATAAAAAGGAAGACTGTCTTCTGTTTCTTTCTATTTACTTCTAATATAACTTCATGTATCTGTATATATAGATATACACAATATACATTACATTCAAGTACACAATACGTCGGAACTGAGTTAGGTATACCGTTCTCACTCATATCCCCAAATAAAAGCGAGACACTACGAAAGGAACTGTGGAGAAATTTCATACCTGCGGAGACGTAGTTAACAGGTAGAAGCCGAATATTTCTGACGCGTGTTTAAAATTGAATTTTGTACTTCTAGCTAGCGAGCGTCGGGTTGAAAAAAAATAATTCAAATGGTCTGCCTTTGAAATATCAGAGGCCTGAACGTCTGCCTCATCGAGTTTCTTGGTTTTCATGATAAATTCAAACATCAATCCAAGAGGCAGACATGTGCGCATAATATAGCACTTTTTTATTTTTTTACATTTTTGAAACGCTGTCAATAGCGAACGCAGAGGCAGCATCCTGGCAGACTATTTTTCCGTGGTCCTTCTCATTGTTATTAATTGAACAATTTCAATCTGCCAAGTGTGCACTTCATATAGAGTTTTTAAATCATAAAAAAAAAACTTAAAAAATTGAAAACTACAAAAGTCAGAGCCCTGGATGTCTGCCTCTACGAATTTTTGTGTTTACAGGACGACTATGATCATCAGCCCCAGAGGCAGACATGTGCATATAATATCACCCACCTTTTTTTCAACATTTTTGAAACGCTGTATATTGACAACGCAGCGCCACCATGGTGGCAGACGAGGTTCTTGATGTTTCTTAGGGTACAATTATCACTATTAATAACGTCTGCCATGTGTGCTGATCATATAGAAATTTTGCTCGCCAGCTCCCTATTACTATAACGGTTCTTGATCGCTGATCTACCAAAAGAGAAGTCGTGTTCGTCAAATTTTTTTATCACGCAATTTTTTTATTGTGCATGTTATGTCATGGCAACGTTACAAATAAGTTGATCATTTTGGTTACACGTAAAGCTGTTGCGTTGCCATGAAATTACATGTTTTTGACATGCGTAATAAAAGATTTGTGCGATAAAAAAATGAGATGAACACATCTAGAGACCTAAAATCAAATACTGTGCATTTC
This sequence comes from Polyommatus iphigenia, assembly GCA_963422495.1. Classification (NCBI taxonomy): domain Eukaryota; kingdom Metazoa; phylum Arthropoda; class Insecta; order Lepidoptera; family Lycaenidae; genus Polyommatus; species Polyommatus iphigenia. The sequence continues at coordinate 123,505 of OY730184.1, read as the reverse complement.
CCTCACATATTTAATTTTTCGGAGTGGTTTTAAAGTTGCGTTCGACTTAATTTGAGTTTGACGTCTAGTGTTATTTGCATCACTATTACATCTTGTTTTTTATTTAGCAAAATTAAACTCACATTTGCCTTATAATTTTAACAATAAAATAATAATGAAAATACTCAATAACAGAGCTTGGGCTAGTGCAAGAGTGGACCAGCCAACTCTCTTGTTATTTTTCATGACGCCACGTTTATAAGATGGCGCATCGTCAAACTGTTAGTTTTTTTTAAACCACAATCTAAACAACAGTTTTAATTGTGGCGAATATAATACAAAACCGAGCTGAGGAAGAATTTAAAAATGGAATTACTTTTTAGTAATTCCATTTTTAAATATACATATTTTTATATGAGTCATACTTTTTTATTAAAATTATGATTGTTTTTTTTCTTTTTTCTTGGAATCCAAACGATTCCTTTTTTTGAGGTTAGGATGCGGTCACTACACTACGTTAACGTATTTGACACATTTCGTATGGAAATCTAGGGGTTGACTAGGATACTTCACAGAACGTGCATTAAATATTAGGAAATATTACACTGCTAAATTGAAAACCCGCCTAGCATCGACCCCTGCCCAAAGAGATGTCCTCCTATTTTTTTTCCGGATTGTTCGACAAATTCTGCGGCCCCTCAAAATGACCAGTCTGTATTTTCTGTTAAATAGTAAGGTTTCCTTACTGTCAATTTAGTTGTGGAAGAGTTACCGGATTCCCATACAACTAAGTCACTTTGATTCGTATTTTTATGGAAATGTCAAGTTGCTCTAGCTATTTTTAAATAGCTAGAGTCTAGCTATTTAAAAATAGCAAAGGCGTAACTACAACTTTTATCAGTTACAATAAAAATTATATTTATTAGTTGAGAACACGGTTGTTTTAATACATAAGTTTTAGAGAGATTATAAGTGGGTATTTTGGGTTCAAAGTTGTGCGTTTAATTCTAAATTTTAATTAAGAAGCATAAATGTGGAATCGAAAGTCTAATTTAACATGTGTACTAAAGCGACATGTGCGTATGTGAAAATATAAAATATGGATCAAAACAACGTTACAATGATTACACTTAAAACAATTATGGTTCTTTGTAAAAATAATTAATATATGGACAGTTAGTATTAATTCAATGACGGCATTCATGTTCAAAGTGTTATCAACAAAAATGTCAAATAATTTGCAGAAAAGATGAAAATTACAAATAACTAATAATGTATAGTACGTATGATATACATAGTGAAACTAAAAGTATTGTCAATACTGTAGATACCTAGATTAACAACATGCACCACCACTCTTTGATTTGGGAAATGGTACATATAAAAACAATTTTATCAAGGAAACAAATGTAACGCTACTTATGAACTATTAAAATAGGAATAATCACAGCATTGCGTATATGGGCAGTAATACGCGTTAAGTAAATCGTCAGTCTTGGAGTAAATAAAAGCACCATGGCACACACCGTCAAATCGAATTTCGATTCCACATTTAATACTAAATATTCCGAATTTATCAAATCGATTGGCTGGCAATCACAATTTTGTCGCCTGGCAACACACAAGGAGTAACGAGGGACCACGACAAATAGACACCCGTCAAAATTACATCGGGCAACACTGATATGACAGCTGTCCCAATTTTCACCTACGTCAAGAAACTTAACCGCTACCTGAAAGTAGCCACAATCTTTTACAACCCGAGACTCGACAAGTATTTGACAATTGTCACAATTTTGACACTCGACACATACGTGACAGTTGTCACAACTTTGAAACTCGACAGATACCTGACAGTCGTCACAATTTTGAAACTCGACTGATGCCTGACAATTGTCACAATTTTCGTGAACGGCAAGAGACTCGACATATACCTGACAGCTGTCACGATAACGTGTAACGGGGACAGGAAGACACGGAGGGCGGGGGGCGCGCGGGGCGGGCTAGGCGGCAGCGGGGCGGGGCGGGGCGCGGGGAGGTCACCGCCCACCGCGCCCGCGTCGGCCCGGCTTGCCACGACGGTTGAAGCCCCTGAAAATATAAGGAATATGGTTTAACCCGGCGTCATAGAGGTTGGTTCCTTGGTCTGTGAGACCCGTAGCATTTTATTTTGTTTCTAGTTCGGTAACTTTGCGTGCGATTTATCCGCTTTTTTTAGTAGCTGGAGCTGTTGAGTTGTACTATGCATCGCAAGTAACATTTTAGCAATAGCACAGTCAAAGTGGAATTTACAGCACAATTGTAAAGGGTCTGTGAGAGCCATCCCTGTAGTGGGTGTAATACTTTGCGACCCCTTTGATGCCGGGCTAATCCTTCGATCGTGGATTCTTGGAAATCTATTGTTATTCTATTGTTGTCGCGGTCACCGGTGTCCTTATGGGGCTTGATAGGTTAATGCAGTAAAGGTACGATTTTAATAGAGCATATTACTACCTTATTATCCAATGGAGAAGATTTTATGACCAGAGAGTGTTATTTTTGTAATCTCTATCGTTCTAATCAAATGTTATTGTCGCATCAGTGATACATCACACGCCAAAAACAACTTTTTCAAAAACGTTTTTTTTTTACTTGGCCTTTATTAGCAGAATAGCTATTGCACAGCACAAAGCATAACAATACTACAGCCATTGTAGACAACTCCGTAACACTATTTCCATACCTGAAAGGCCCCTTGTATGGTGCGCGGTTCGGCGAGGCGGGCGAGGCGGGCCCGTCGGATGATGTGCTGCTGCCTGGCCGAGCGCCGCCCGCTGCCTCCACCTTCACGTCCTGAGTGCCGCTGGTCGACACCTTCGGTTCCTGTAAATAATGTTTATCTAATATATATAAATCTCCTGTCACGATGTTTGTCCGCGATGGATTCCTAAACTACTTAACCGATTTTAATGTTTTTTTTTAAATGTGTGCTTTTTTCCAACTTGAGAGATAGGATAGCTTAGATCTTTAATGATAGTCGCAATTTTATTTTATTGCAAATTATTTGTCTATAAAGAGCGACCATTGTTTATGCGACGCGGGTCACGGGATAGCGATGGACGTTGCCATGGTGACATACTTATTTAGTAGTCCACCCAAAGAATAGCCCAAAAGCAGGTGTAGAGTGCGTGAGCTGCAACCTAAGCAATTTCTTCAGAAATGTGTTTAGGATGCCTAGAAGATAAACATACTAAAAGTCTCCGCCCCTAGGGGGTGAGCCGGGGTGGGGGGAGGGGGTTAAAGTTCCCGTTTTTGAGTTTTTGGCTCATATCTTTAAAACGGTACGTCGTAAAGAAAAAGTGTCTTCTACATAATAAAAGCTAATAAAATTTACTACAACTATGTCATTTACACTATGTATCTATCTCCAATCATTGCCATGCTATGAGATTCTAAAGTGGTAGATTTTCAAAAACACACATCAACTAAGTCTAGGAACATTTGTACTTTATGAAATCTATCAGGATTTTTGAAGACTAAAATGAAAGAATTATAGCTTATTTTATAGCATTTCATAGAACATAAAAAAAACTTTCCGATATTTTTTCGTTTTTAAGATAAAATCATTGGCTTTTCTATGGTCACAGAAAAGTTATATGGCAAAAAATCTTTACTTCGTTTTATAAAACCGAAAATTTCATTCGAATGAGAGAAAATCTTTTACATTTTTATTGCTGATAGTCAAATTAATAATAATGAATTTTATTCGTTACTTAGTATTGAGTATTTTTACCTAAAATACATTTTTTAGTCTTTCTTTGGTAAAGGCCCTATATAGGTTCTTTGTGATTTTGTTTTTTTCTGGTATCTATCTTATTAGAAAATATCTGAAATGTATTTAACACTGCATATTTTAGTCGCAGTAGATATATTTCATGTCAGAAAACCCTAGAGACCAGGACAAAACCAGAATAATCTGGTCGAATCAACCCAATATTAAGTCGAAGCAACTAGTAAAAAGGCTCCAGGAGAGCAACCAGTCTCTAGAAACCGACCAAACCGTGCAGAGGAGTTTCCATTAAGTTGGTCCATAAGACGTCAAAACATTTTGTAATCCAGCATTGAAATGTGGAAAATGCGGAAGGTTGCTTTTTCATGAGTTCGTGAGATTGACCATGGTATCACTAAGAAATTGTCTCTGATGTTGGTGCTGATGAAAATCCCGGCTTGAATTTCATCTCGATTTACTATAATCACTTGTTCGGATAATTCCGCGGTGAGTTTACCATCTTCGACCAGCTCTGGAGAGCCATTAACCGTCCCATTAGGTTTTACCATTATTAATCTCCCAAACTCATGAAACAGCAACCTTCCGCATTTTCCACATTTCAATGCTGGAATACAAAATGTTTTGTCATCGTAAGGACTAACTTGATGGAAACTCCTCTGCACGGTTTGGTCGGTTTCTATATACTGGTTGCTCTCCTGGAGCCTTTTTACTAGTTGCATCGACTTAATATTGGGTTGATTCGACCAGATTGTTCTGGTTTTGGCCTGGTCTCCAGGGTTTTCTGACATGAAATCTATCTACTGCGACTAGAATATGCAGTGTTAAATACATTTCAGAGATTTTCTAATAAGATAGATATCAGATAAAAACGAAATCACAAAGAACATATAGGGCCTTTACCAAAGAAAGACTACAAAATGTATTTTAGGTAAAAATACTCAATACTAAGTAACGAATAAAATTCATTATTATTAATTTGACTATCAGCAATAAAAATGTAAAAGATTTTCTCTCATTCGAATGAAATTTTCGGTTTTATAAAACGAAGTAAAGATTTTTTGCCATATAACTTTTCTGTGACCATAGAAAAGCCAATGATTTTATCTTAAAAACGAAAAAATATCGGAAAGTTTTTTTATGTTCTATGAAATGCTATAAAATAAGCTATAATTCTTTCATTTTAGTCTTCAAAAATCCTGATAGATTTCATAAAGTACATATGTTCCTAGACTTAGTTGATGTGTGTTTTTGAAAATCTACCACTTTAGAATCTCATAGCATGGCAATGATTGGAGATAGATACATAGTGTAAATGACATAGTTGTAGTAAATTTTATTAGCTTTTATTATGTAGAAGACACTTTTTCTTTACGACGTACCGTTTTAAAGATATGAGCCAAAAACTCAAAAACGGGAACTTTAACCCCCTCCCCCCACCCCGGCTCACCCCCTAGGGGCGGAGACTTTTAGTATGTTTATCTTCTAGGCATCCTAAACACATTTCTGAAGAAATTGCTTAGGTTGCAGCTCACGCACTCTACACCTGCTTTTTTAAGTGGACTATAGTCACTAATTCAATAAAATAATACGGGCGATATACTTTATATAATAATATGGCAAAGAAACGTTTGCCGGGACAGCTAGTTATATTATATAGATGTTGAATCTGTTTCAGATCATGGACGTAAAACAAAAGGCAGACGGAGTCTTATCATATATACTCTGAAGACACAGTGCTGTGTCTTCAGAGTCGGCCACATGGCCGGACTAGCGTAAGAATGTGTGCGTGCGGACCGTGTACATGCAGTCAGCCTGGCCGACTCTGAAGACACAGTGCTGTGTATAATAAGACTCCGTCTGCCTTTTCTTCTACGACCATATCTCAGAAATTATTTTATAATAAACTATGAATAATAAAAACTAAGGAAGAGTAACTGTGTCAAAAATTTTGTCCGCGAGTGTACAAAATGTGACCTGACTTATGATATATACCATACTTTATGCATGTATTCGGTACACAATTTTGTGTTTTTATACAAATGACAATTATTGTCTGTTGGAATTAGCTTAATGTCTATCGTTTCTAAACTAAGTAAATAAAAGAAAAATATGTGTCAAATGTCAAAGTCAAAGAGACGTTTATGTTCTGTCTCTCTCTCGCATCCTGTCTTGCATGGCTGACTGTGTTTTTGTAGTTTCCAAAATAAATCAAGATTAATCTGCTGAATGGTGTTTAATTCACCTCACAATCTATCAGGTAATGGACCCAGAGACGTAATCTGTACCCTGCAGCGAAGATATTTTGGAAAAATAAGTAATATTTATCCGACAAGATACAAGTCGCGGACAACGTGCATGACACCGGCTGGTCTACGTGATTCGACTTGGATTCGACGATCTGGCACTTCATACCATGGCTTCTTCTGGATCTGGATTTCCTGTTGGGATTCCTGTAGAAAAATTAACAGGTTCCAATGATTACAACAATTGGAAGTTCATGATGAAAATGGTTTTGATGCACGAAGATCTGTATGATTGCGTTGCGTCAGCAGAAACCGCCGCAGCGTGCAAGGATGAGAAAAAGCATCAAAAAGCGTTAGCCAAGATATGCTTATCTGTTGGTCCATCGGCTTTGCAACACGTTCGCAAGGCTACGACAGCGTTGGAAGCGTGGACAAGTTTGCAGCGAACATATGAAGACAAGGGACTTTGTCGGCGCCTTGGTTTGCTGAGATCATTATTTGGTATGAAATTGGGTGATGTAGAGAGCATGCAATGCTACATTTCAAGAATCATGGAGCTTGGACAGCAGTTAGAAGATGTAGGGTCAAAACTTGACGATGAATTTCTAGCTGTGATTATGTTGAGTGGTTTAACTGCTGACTACGACCCACTCATCATGGCTGTAGAAAATTCAAATGTGAAGCTGACTTGTGAAATAGTAAAGTCAAAACTATTGCAAGAACAGCAGCGGAGGGATGAGAAATCAGAAAACTCTCATGACATGAATGCCTTGATTGCGAAGAAAACTTTCAAGTGTTTCCGATGCAAAAGGACTGATCATATGAAAAAGGATTGTCCGAAGAATCAAAAGAGCTACATCAAGGGCCCTTCCCCGTCTAAGGAAAAGACTCTGTTCACTGCGTTGTCAGTCAAAGTGCGGAGTGATGTGTGGTGCATTGACTCTGGAGCGACAAATCATATGTGTAACACCAAAGACTTGATGTGTGATCTTAAATGTACAAAGCCAATAGAAGTAAATATAGCTAACGGTGATAAGGTCATGACAAGTGGTCATGGAAATGTAAAAGTAATGTTAAAGTCAGGTTTAAGGACAATAAGTATTGTTTACTATATTCCTCAGCTCTCAACTAACTTATTATCTGTGAGCGAACTAAATAGGAAAGGTTATAGTATAATTTTTAAGAATGATGGTTGTAAAATTTATGATGGTAATGTAATTATAGCCACAGGTACTTGTTATAACGGAATTTATCTATTAGATACAGTAGGTAAAGCTATGAGTTGTGAGATTGCCACGAATTCGGTTTGTGAAGTTCCCACAGCAGGTATGTCGCAGAATGGTAATGAAACTGCAGCAGCGCTGGAGTCGATGGAGAGTAAAGCTTCGCAGGATGTCTGGCATAGACGTCTGGGTCACCTCAACTCTAGGAGCATGAATCTTATCAAAAACGGATTAGCAACAGGTATTTTGAATTCACTACATTTAAACCTTGTATTTCATGTGTATTAGGAAAACAGACAAAATTGCCGTTCCCTAAGAAAAGTTTGAGTGGTGTAAAGAATTATTAGGATTGATTCACACTGATGTTTGTGGGCCTATACAAACACCATCTTATAGCGGTGCTCGTTATTTTGTTATTTTTGTGGATGATTTCTCAAGAAAAACTTTTGTTTATTTTATTAAAAACAAAAGTGAAGTTTTTGAAAAATTTAAATTATTTAAAACTTTAGTTGAGAATCAGACTGACAGAAAAATAAAAATATTAAGAAGTGACAATGGTGGAGAGTATAGTAACTGTGTTTTTAAGGAATATATGAAGACCAATGGAATAATTCATCAGACAACGGTGCCACACTGTTGTCAACAAAATGGAGTAGCGGAACGTGCTCACAGAACGATAATGGATAAGGCGCGTTGTATGCTGGAAGACGCTGGGCTGAATAAAAAACTTTGGGCTGAAGCAGTCAACACAGCTACTTATTTGAAAAACTTGTCTCCAACAAAGGCCGTGAGAGGAGCCACTCCAGAAGAAGTGTGGACTTCCAAGAAAGTCGATGTAAGTTATTTACGCATTTTTGGTTGCACAGCATATACTTATGTAGAAAATTGTCGTAAACTTGATTCAAGGAGCAAGAAAATGATCTTTGTAGGATATTGTGAGAATACTAAGGGCTATAGGTTAATAGATCCAGCATTCCCAAAGAAATGTGTTACTGCAAGACATGTAACATTTATGGAAAATGATTTTATTTATAAAAAAGTGTCGCATGATGATAGTAGTAGGCAAAATATTGTAATCTTGCCAGGGGACTCAACTATTGCAATTAGCAATGAGGATTTGAATGAAAGTATTGTAGATAAATCATCATCTACATTAGACTCATCTGTAGATAATTACATGAAATCTGATGACACAGTTATTAACCGTAGGCAAAAAAATTTTTGTCTGGATGACTCGGAAAGCACAGATAACTCGTCGGACTGTACTTACATTCCAGAGACCACGTATGTGACGTAGGAGACATCATCATTCGAGGATGCAGTCAGCGATGACTTAGAGTTTGCCGGGCTAGCTGGAATCTTAACTGAAGAAGGCTTACCAACTACGGTGAAAGAAGCATTGGAGAGCACAGAGGCCAAACAATGGAAGGATGCTATAGATGATGAGTATAACTCTTTTATTACAAATAAATGTTGGAATATTGTAGATTTGCCTATTGGGAAAAAGCCAGTAAAATGTAAATGGGTTTTTACTAAAAAGAGGGATTCAAATGGAGAATTACTGAAGTATAAAGCGAGATTAGTAGCAAAAGGTTACACCCAAAAATATGGAATTGATTTTAATGAAACATTTGCTCCTGTTGTGAGATATTCAACCATAAGAATTTTGCTAGCTCTGGCAGCTCAGTATGATATGTTTATAGAACATCTGGATGTAAAAACGGCATTTTTGAATGGAAATTTAACAGAAACTGTTTATATCGAACAACCAGAAGGGTTTATTGTTCCAGGAAATGAAAAGAAAGTTTACAAGCTTAATAAAGCAATTTATGGTTTAAAACAGGCGGCAAAAGCCTGGTATGAAAAAATTAACTTTGTTTTAACCAATAAATTGAGTTTCAAACGATTATCTTCAGAACCTTGTGTATATGTTTATAAACAAGACGATAAAATTATAATCATTGCATTATATGTCGATGATATAATTCTATTTTCATCGAAAACATCTCAAAATAAAAAAGTTATAAAGAAAAAACTTATGGAAGAGTTCGAGATGAAGGATCTGGGGCCTGCCAATCACATTTTAGGTATGAGAATAAATAAATTAAAGAATGGCAAGATCACATTGGACCAAACAAGTTACATCAAGCGTATGTTAAATAAATTCAACATGACAGATTGCAAACCAATCAAAACACCTATGGAAGTGGGTCTAAAACTACAGAGGGAAGAGAGTTCTCAATGTAAATTTGACTATGGAAGCCTCATAGGATATTTGATGTATTTGGCTGTATGTTCCAGACCAGATATAGCACACAGTGTGAGCTATTTAAGCCAATTTAATAATTGTTATGGCGAGAGTCACTGGAAAGCAGCAAAAATAATTCTACGTTATCTTCAAGGTACACAAGACTATAAACTTGTTTTTGAAAAAGGTATTTTTGAATTAACAGGTTACATAGATGCTGACTGGGGCGGAGATCAGTTGGACCGGAGGTCTTATACTGGGTATGTATTCAGTCTTGATAACTCTATTATCTCTTGGGAGAGTCGTAAGCAGCGTACGGTGGCACTCTCAAGTACTGAAGCTGAATATATGGCAATCTCTGACTCTTGCAATGAAGCATTGTTTATTCAAACTTTTGTTCATGAATGTACTGGTATTATTTGCAAGATTAATTTGTATAACGACAATCAATCTGCACAGAAACTTTGTAATAATGCTGTGTCTCATTCCAGATCAAAACATATTGATATAAGACACCATTTGGTTGAAGTATGGGAGTTACGTTTCCTTAATTTTTATTATTCGTAGATAATAAACATCTATACTAAATTATTATTTAGAGGAAAATTTTGTGTTTGTATTAAATAGGCTCAAAAAGTATATGTAAAAATATCAACTTGCTGCTTATGCTAAGCAGTAAGCTGGGGTCCATTATTTATTCATCATTCATCATTTTGTGGCATCACACAATATAATGTTATAGTCCGTGCGGAACTAGTTGGCCGCGCCTTAGGTATGTGAGCGGTGGGACGGAGAGGCGGGGGCGCTTGATTTTGACAGTTCTGGCTAGTTAAGACAAAAAGCACAAGAGATTGCAACAGCAAGATGAGTCCGCCGATAAAAAGATAATCTAAGGAAATAATATTTAAAGTGCATACGTTTTAAAAAACGGAAAGCCGATGTCAATAGTTTAGAATATAAAACTGATCAATTGTCTTTTATTTATTCTTTTCAATAATTAAATAATATTATTGTTCCGATATCTTGAGATAGGTCGTCACTGTCTAATCTCATGTGCGTTGCGAGCAGCAAGCAACCCGCCCCCTCACCCCCGTCCCTACCTAAGGCACGGCCAACTAGTTCCGCACGGACTATAAATTAATTTTTCTGTGTCCTTGTTCTTTCGTCCTTTGTAAACATTGTGTTGTGTGATGTGCAAAATAAACTTATCTTATTCTTATTCATAAAAACTACTGATATGAGTTAAAAAATTCTTTCACCTATCGTATTACAATCGGACAAGTATTTTAGAAGTTAGCGCAGTTTGCTTGAAACTCAAAACAACGCGCCAACGGCGGCGGCTACTACAAGTGTGTAATGATAATATTTTCCATGTAGAATCGGCTACCGATCTCATCAATCTTCCAAATATGAGGCTTATTTATTAGAACGAAGTTCCTTATCGCGCGTATCGAAAGGGGGCTAGACGAACTGTTGTAACGACACAAAAGTGTCGTGTGTCGCGTCACACACGAAAGTGTGTGTCGCGTGTTTCTCTCTGTCTCTCGCATTGAACAGTGTGGTGTAGCGACGATTTTTTTTGTTGAGTGTATACAGGTTTTTTGAACATAAGAAATAACTTCGTTCCATCCGGGTGTCCCTTGACACCTCTCAAGTTTTTTTTTGTTTTAATTACCATTTGACTTGTTATTAAAAACTAAAATGTTTCTATCAAAATGTACCTCGTTATCAGAGGGAGTAGTGATAGTGAGCGGTGGTGGCCCGTCATCTCCCATTCCGACCACACCGCCGCGCGCCACCTGACGAGCGAGCAGATCCGCCATGCGTTGTTGTAAAGCCTGAAAAACAACAAAGACTGTTGTGATTTGACGCTTAAGGTGACCCTCATTAAAGTAAAAAACTTGGTTGACTACTGTACCCTAAAACGGAACCCTAACCAGCTGATTTTTTGCAAAAAATTTGCTTGTTAGTAATCACAAAAAAAAATGTTCTAGGGCTCCCTCACTATCATAATATTATATACAGGATGTAACAAAACATAGTGATAATTCTTCCAAGCGGTCACCGGCGACCGCGATAACAATTTAGAAATCTATTATGTCTCGTTTTTCCATGATCGAGGGATCAAGTAGCAAATTTTTTTTTTTAATTTAAGTAAATTAAGTTTTTTTGTGATTCGTATAGGCAAGCTTCCCAACGCGACGTCATGAGATTGCCCATACAAAAGTAAAATAAAAGATTCTCTTTCAGCGCAACGAAGAGCAAAAAATGGAAAGGGCGTAAGCGACAAAATGTCTTTTGTCGCGTAATTTAAAAACCATAAAATACACATTTCATTTATGCTATAGGCTAATTAAAGTGTATGCTTGAACCAATCTATGTACAAATTTTGGAAGCTTAAATCACTCTCCTCTGTAGGCAAAATAGGAATCCCTTTTTTACAGAGGTCTTAATGATTGATTATTCTGTGTTATAAAAGTTGACCAATCGTGTTATGCTATGGGTAATTCAAAGACAAAGACATGATGAATACTGACAATGAACTTCAATTTCTTAGCTTTAGTCTTAAGATATACATTATACAGGGTGTAAAAAAAGTGATAATACTTTGGGGTGTGTATTTGTCCCCTGTATAGAGTTCTCTGTGAATTTATCAGCGCTGAAAGAGAATCTTTTTTTACTTTTGTATGGGCAATCTCATGACGTCGCGTTGGGAAGCTTGCCTATACGAATCACAAAAAAACTTAACTTAAATAAAATAAAAAAAAATTGCTACTTGATTGATAATGGAAAAACGAGACACAATAGATTTCTAAATTGTTATCGCGGTCGCCGGTGACCGCTTGGAAGAATTATCACTATGTTTTGTTACATCCTGTATATAATATGATAGTGAGGGAGCCCTAGAACAATTTTTTTGTGACTACTAACAAGCTAATTTTTTGCAAAAAATCAACTGATTAGGGTTCCAGTTTAGGGTACAGTGGTCAACCAAGTTTTGTTGATTACAGAACCCTAAAACGGAACCCTAACCAGCAATTTTTTTTTGTATATTGGCACAGAATACATATTAGTTTAACAACAGATTCCTCACTCCAAAAAACCCGTTTAAAGAAATAACGACGCAAGTTACGATACTATAAAGTTGAAATTCCGACGCGCAGTGCTAAATTGCCTACGGATAAATTTACCTACAAGTGCGCTCTCGTTCTATCGCATAACGCGTACCTTTTCTTAAGAAATCAAGGTTTTCGCCTTCTAGAAAACATTTTTTTTTTAAATTACTATTGGTATGAATAGCAAACCTTTTTATAGTGATATCAAATTTCAGTAAAACAACCTATATTTTATAGTAGTTCTATATTGGATTATAATATTGCAGGAAACTTTTACAATTTAAACATAGTAACTTGTGTTTATTTCTGTGTAGTTTGTGTGTTTCTTTGTATGAAATTGGTTTATTTGCTATGTTTGTATAGTTTTTATCTACTATTTGTATTTAAATACCTTATTCAAATATAATAGGTACATATTTCATTGGCTTATTTAATTGTTCATTTTTATAAGATTTATAACGATTTTGTCACAGCGGTTAAATCAGTATCTTATTGTATTAAATTCCTCTATGATCAGTATACAGTAGATACGCGACGAAAAATCTTGCGTGTGCGTCACCGCTCGCTTGTGAGTCCCTTATGATCTGCCACCCGTGGGTGGTACTTACAGTTTATTTATTTATTAACCCCCGACAAAAAAGAGGGGTGTTATAAGTTTGACGTGTCTGTCTGTTTGTCTGTGTGTGTATCTGTCCGTGGCATCGTAGCATCCAAACGGGTGGACCGATTTTGATCTAGTTTTTTTTGTTTGAAAGCTGACATGATCGAGAGTGTTCTTAGCTAAAGTTCATCATCATCAGCCTGCTCAGTGCTGGACAATCAGGGTTTATCTGGTTCATGTCCGTGGCATCGTAGCATCCAAACAGGTGGACCGATTTTGATCTAGTTTTTTTTGTTTGAAAGCTGACATGTTCGGGAGTGTTCTAAGCTATAGTTCATCATCATCAGCCTGCTCAGTGCTGGACAATCAGGGTTTATCTGGTTCATGAAAGGCCGTTAGCAACTTGTCATTTGATGGGTTTTATATTTCATTCTAGTTCGTGACATTTGTGAATATACAATATAAGTATACACATAATAATGGAAAGTTGGCCTGGTGCTGCACCATCACCTGGTAATCAATAGGATATCCAACTCCTCGCCAACTTAGAGTAGGTAGAGGTTTCGTGTTTGGGCTCATTTTAATTGCGACAACCAGTAAGAAGTAGACAAACAGTAAATATTTACACGCTGCTGCTGCAGCATCACCTGGATTCTATAGGAACCGAGCTTCGTATGAACCCAAAGTGGAGGTTTCATGTTTGGGCTCAAATTAACAGCCTCATCGAAAAGGACATTGATAGATGGTAATCATGAGAATACTTATGATTCTGTTGATAGGAATTATTCTGCACTATAACCAACACAAGTTTAAAAAGTATGAAATAAAATTAAATTAAGAAATTTAAAAAAAACCCAGCCAAACAACTTTAAAAAGTAATGAAATAATATTTACTGCCTTTAAGTTCAAATAATTCCTAACTTGTGTAAAGTAATATTTTAGTCCATAATTGTTGTCAAGGTGTGTTGGGGGACCGCTTTTCATTTCACAATCAATTCATAGCGAACAGATAGTCAGCGACTTGGCGGTTGTATGTTGTAGTTTACTTGGCGGTCCCCCGACACACCGTGACAACAATTATGGACTAAAATATTACTTTACGCAAGTTAGGAATTATTTGAACTTAAAGGCAGTAAATATTATTTCATTACTTTTTAAAGTTGTTTGGCGGGGGTTTTTTTTAATTTCTTAATTTATTTATTTATTGATTCACCAACAGAATCACATTTAATAAAATACAAAATGATACAACTGAGTTTTTTTATGGATGAAATGTGTTCCAATGAAAGGTGAAATACAACATTCTTTGCGACAATGGGATGAAATGGAATATTGTGAATGAAATGATGATCAATGATCATTAAATGTTCGATGCCTACACGCGCCAGTGGGACAGGCCTGATATTGGTAGGTTAATAGTTATATAATTTCAGAGTGACCTTGTCCTACAAATAAAACAATCCATATTTTAGGACCGTCAAGTCAAAGTATGAAATCCTTTCTATCTCTGTTAGCTACCACTTTTGAGATTTTTCAAAATGAAAAATGTTGTTTGTCTTATCAAAATGTTATCGTCTTATAAAAAACTCACAAAAAATTAGCTTGTTAGTAATCACAAAAAAAATTTGTTCTAGAGCTCCCGTACTATGAGTTTGGAAACTTATTTGGTCCGAGCGTTGAAATAGAATACAGTATAAAATGATAACTCTTATACATTAGCCCACATTAATATGGCTAATTGCATGATCACATTGAGTATGACTAATGAAACAGACTTATTTACCTCCAGCAGCAGCATATCAATGTCATTTTGTGGAAGTAAAGTTTGTTTCTACCTCTAGCTTTTTGTCAGGAGTATGTAAGAGCAAAATAGCTTATCAGTCATTGCACTTTTTGGACATACAAATAGTGTTGTAAAAACTTAACAAATTAAATAATATAATCATTAATAGAGGTTATAAAGTTTACCTTTAGTTCAGCAGTTAAGTGGAACGGCGGAGCAGTAAGAGAGTCCACGGGTGGTGGTGCCTTCTTCAGTGTTTCCACATCAAATGAAACAAGACAGCGGCAAACTGGACATGTTTGCTGAAATAATATTTCAACACCAGTTTAAAAAAAAATATTGACTTATTGGCCAACCTCCTTTATGTTTATAGATCAAAGTATAAATAAAAAAAAAATAAAAAAATACATTGTTAAAACAACATCCATACTAGGTAAGTATTTGTAGATTTGGTTTGCTGAAAACATAGGTAACAATGCAAATCCATTGGGTGTAACAATACCATAGGCAGAACGATAAATATAAGAAATAATTTATACTTCTTTTATATTAAGTATGAATTACCTGGTAAGCAGGCGCCTGAACTTGTTGCCAATTTGGCAGCTTATCTAGTTCTTCCTGGTAATATTTTTTACCAGCAATGAGATGTTTGGACAAGCAGTGGCTGTGGAAGTGGTGATAACACTGCGTCTTGATGAAAACATCACCCTGAGTGAACCCGTGTAGGCAGATCACACACTGACCGCTGGGGAGGTTGCTCTGAGTTAAGAATTCACGGACAAGCTGAAATATAAAAGTATGTTTTGTTATTTCTTGAAAGTACTGGTCTTCAAAAACATATTTTATCAATAATATCATTAAACAACATTGCAATATCAACTCACCTCAATCAATTCAAATATAACTGGGTTACCTAAGTTTATGTTTAACATTTCTCTAATTTTTGTATTAATAATTGACAGTAATTGGTCATCCAAGCCTCGGGGATTCCTGAGGAACACTTCTGGACTGCTGTCGGGGTAGTCCGGGGTCAGCCTGACCTCCAATGTTATGCACACAAACTGTTGATCAATATTATCCGCAGTCGACGGATGGATAACAGTTTCGATAATTTTTGGCACTCCATCTTCGTGTTTCACAACCAGATCTTCAATTAAAATCGCTTCCAAAGCCTCTATTTCGTCGTAAACCCTAAAATAATCAAGTATTATAAACCATACCACTCCAAAAACACGATACTTTAGGAACAAATTTGTTAACAAACCTTTCGTCTACTTTCGCCGACATGATGTATACGAAGGGATGTTTCGACTAAAATAAATCTAGGGCTAGGTCTGGGAGAGGTTTTTTTAGATGCATTCAGTTCAGGCAAGCGCAATGCAGTCGTGGGTGCAGCGAACAGCTGAGCTGGGGGCAGTGTTGCAAAAGTGATAATTCAAAAATCGGGCAAATTTCCAGGTAATTATCGGGAGAAAACGGGAGATTTTTTTTTCCAAATAAAACAACAATATTTTACGCTATTAATTAAAGTAATAATTAAAAACTTATAAGATACATTGAAAATGGCAAATCATTCATTTTCATACCACTTTTTAGGGTTCCGCAATCAATAAGGAACCCTTATAGTTTCGGTCTGTCCATCCATCTGTCTGTCCGTCTGTCTGTCTGTCCGCGGTTTTGCTCAGAGACTATAGGATCTACAAAGCTGTAATTTGGCATGAATACGCATATTAATTATGCCGACAAAATGGTACATGAAATCTTAAAAAAATATTTTTTTCTATGGTACCTTCCCTACACACCAAGCGGGGATGATTTTTTTTTTCACGTCCACCCCATCGTGTGGGGTGTCGTTAGATAGGTTTTTTTAAAAATATTATGAGTATTCATAGATCATTTTCCTATTTAGGGATCCGTTTGTGAAATATTAAGTTTTAATTCCTTTTGAAAAATGCTGAATTTAAAAGGAAAACTATCACGGCTAAGAAGACTTCATAAGTTATTGAGTAATAGTCGATCAACTAAAAAAAATGTATTCGGCGAAGTAAAAGGTGTCTCAGCGCCGATTTTCAACTTTGAAAATTTGTATAAAAAAAAACTAATTGTATTCATAATATATTTTACATATATATATACACAGAATAATACACAGTCAAGATGTCTTCCATCACAGCGAGTGCACTCTTCAAATCGGACACGCGAATTTACCGAGACGCGCCGAAGGATGTCCGCTGATATGGCTCTCACTTCTGTCGTTATTTTAGTGACTTTGCGGCTGTGCAATGCTTTTTGATGTTTTTGTTTTGGATTGCTGGATGACCAGTAACGGTAATTTTGACGATTGACGTACCCTTCGAGGTGAAAATGTGACTCATCACTAAAATAAACGTTGTCCATCCCGTTTTCCTCCGAAAAAATCTCTAACATCTTCTGACAGAAAATTTTTCGCTTGCTGTAGTCTTCTTCTTTAATTTTTTGCACAATTTGGATTTTATACGGATGAAATTTTAAATCTAAAACCAAAATTCTTTGAATGCTTGACCGATAGAGGCTTAAAGAGGCAGCATGTTTTCTAAGTTAGCGTCTTGGAAGCTCCGCGACCGCAGCGGCGACGCGGTCGATGTTTTCAATCGATCGCACAGGTCTATTTCGTGGTCCAATTGAATGATTTAGTAAACATCCTGTCTCTCTGAGCTTCTCTACCCACGACTTAATTAATTGAAGTACTCGGGGCATTACTCAAACGGTGGATTTCATAGCGACTACAAAATTTACGCCGCGCTTCACTCAACGAAAACCCATTGCATAAGTACGCTTCTACTGCGTATGCGCGGTGCATTGCACCACGGTGCACCAGACCACCAAAGAGAATATAGTCACTATGCAGACCACTGCGCCATGGCGACTAAAAAATCCGCACTCGTCACCTATCGAACGCTACTACTCCCCTCCAGCTAACCCCGAAGGTTGCCGAGAAATTCGTGTTTAAAGTTGAAAATCGGCGCTGAGACACCCTTTATAAAGGAACTTTTCGTTCAAATTCCTTTGAAAGTAACTTAGATGATGTTGTTAGTAGTATATAAAACACGTCGTTATAATGTACATTCATTGACCATAAAAAAATTGAAAAACTAGCGGTACTACGGAACCCTATTGCGCGTGGCCCGACACGCACTTGGCCGGTTTTGGTTGCTATTTTTGCAAACATTCTTTAAAATTTTGTGAGTATTTTCTTCGCTTAATTCCTGTAGGTACTCGTTCTTGGACTATTACATGAATCACCGGAGTCGGACATCGTCACTTAAAGCTTATAGCGCACTTAACAAATAACACATATAAAATTTAAACTTTCTTTCTTTCCATGACAACCGTGCGGACGAACGAAAAACATTTCAGACCATGACTGTAGAGGTTTGAAATGTTCAGTCAGTATCAACCACCAATTATTGAGAGGGACAACACTATACTGGGATAAGAGATGTCCTTACTTCATTCTCACTTCCCAGCATTGACCATAAGAAACTGTTTAGAGATCTTTGCTTCCCAGTATAGCGCTTTCTTTTTCAGTTGGGGAATCCCCTTACTAAAGAGTTTACTTACCCGTTTAGTATTATCTGATAACCTTGTGCAGTTGTCGTCTTGAGAATGCAAAATAATACTATATTTTAAACATTCGTTGCATACAATGTAAAAATCGGGAGATAGGACAGTTAAATCGGGATATCGGGAGGGAGACGCCAAAATCAGTAGATCTCCCGATAAATCGGGAACTTTTGCAACACTGGCTGGGGGCCGAAACAAGTTGAAGTTCCACAAAAATCAATCATGCCGTTCAAGTTTCAACAATGACATTGACAGTCGACTTGACAGATTACAGGAAATTCATAGACTATGGCCACAGATTATGGCACAGACTATAGATTAAATTTTGCTCTATGTTTTTTTATCATGTAGCAATCGATTAAAGAAACACAGGATGCGTTGGTAGCAATACAGATGTAACCGGGAAAACCCTAGGAAAACCCAAAAAACCAAACTGTTATGTTCTGTTATTAATTATTACCCAATTTATTACCTATAAAGGGACGAAGAGATAATAATATTATAATGCTGTACAACGATTAACGCCAAATATAATACTTATAACTTTATTTGTCGTTTTGTAGACTTTTACCAAACTTTTACACACTACTAATTAGGTACGGTACCTAAGTATATTTATAGTCCACCCAAAGAATAACCCAAAAGCAGGTGTAGAGTGCGTGAGCTGCAACCTAAGCAATTTCTTCAGAAATGTGTTTAGGATGCCTAGAAGATAAACATACTAAAAGTCCCCGCCCCTAGGGGGTGAGCCGGGGTGGGGGGAGGGGGTTAAAGCTCCCGTTTTTGAGTTTTTGGCTCATATCTTTAAAACGGTACGTCGTAAAGAAAAAGTATCTTCTATATAATAAAAGCTAATAAAATTTACTACAACTATGTCATTTACACTATGTATCTATCTCCAATCATTGCCATGCTATGAGCTTCTAAAGTGGTCGATTTTCAAAAACACACATCAACTAAGTCTAGGGACATTTGTATTTTATGAAATCTATCAGGATTTTTGAAGACAGTAAATGAAAGAATTATAGCTTAGGTATTTTATAGCATTTCATAGAACATAAAAAACTTTCCGATTTTTTTGTTTTTAAGAAAAAATCATTGGCTTTTCTATGGTCACAGAAAAGTTATGTGGCAAAAAATCTATACTTCGTTTTATAAAACCGAAAATTTCATTCGAATGAGAGAAAATCTTTTACATTTTTATTGCTAAAATTCAAATTAATATTAATGAATTTTATTCGTTTTTTTTTTAGAGAAGGCAGGTCGCTATAGCTCTGACGTCACTGCGACCCACGAGGATCTATTGTGACTCCTTCGCACTAGAGAATCAGCCCCAACCCAATACTGCTCATAAATTGAACGATATGGTTGGGGTTGGTGCCACGAATTTCCTCTGTGGATGAGTAATCGTGGCGACCAAGGTGCCTGTTCCTGCTCTGTAGTAGAGCAGGACAGTCGAGGAGAAGGTGAATCTGCAAGTCGCTATGCTACAAATACCCATTCTGTTAAGGTGTTTGTTGAGCTTGCAGTGCCCAGTTAGGCTTCTGGTAAGGATTCTTAATTGGTTCCTACCCAAGGTGAGCACTAATTCTGATAGTTTCTTGTTGAAGCCAGGAATTAGTGCCTTGGAGTGTTCAAGGCCAGGGGTCTCAGCCCATTGCTTCCTGCATAGTCTGTGGCCCCATTCCTTGAGCACTTGCTTTGTGGTACTAGGAGTTATACCACAGACTGGTTCTGGACCATATAATATAAGGGAATTTTTCCTACTAATGGCAGAGTAGACAGAATTATAATGGCATGTCGGGACGCCACCTTTTATCATCTGGTACGATTTGGCCAATGTTCTTTACTAGTAAAATCTTCATTTTAAAAATAAATTATACCAGCCAGCGCGCCATCCTTTAACTTATCCTGGCGAAACCCGAAAGAAATGAGAGACATTAATACTCGTCCGTCTCTTAGTAGTCAAAGTACTGGTAGTTATGTCTATTGTGGCACTGTGTTGATATTTTTATCGATTACATTTATATTAAAGTGCTTTATTTGTAATAACTAATAAAATAATATGAAAGCGTGGATTTACCTATAACTACCCCGTCAACGGCTACTTGAAAAAAAATATAGCATCCCATTTAACGACTTCGCTATATGACTTTTAGTCAAGACGCTAAACATTACAGTCAACGTCTCGACGAGTTGTCCTTTAGTCATTCAATTGAATGGTGTCATTCAATGAAAGCGCTAGTCATTCGATCGAATCGCAGATTAAACCAGATGACTGCGACCTCCTCCGTAGAATCCCGCTCCCGCACGGTTGTCTTCCCTTGATCCATCCGTGAACCAAACTATGTCGCTAGGGCGGACATCGATTGGGATTTTCCTTTCCCAGTCCTCCCTGGAAGGTATAAAAACCTGGTATAGCTTCGAAAAGCTATGCACCTTGCAGTGGCGAAGGGTGAATATTTTCGGAAGGGAAGCCGGAGTATAAAATCTACTTACCAAAATGCTCAGCACTGATGTACTGTATATTATTATGTTCGAGTTTCAAGTTTGATAATGATGCCTTTAAAAAGTCAAAATAAAAAGTTAACAAACGAAACTAAGTTTCGTTTGTTAAAGTCTGTCTGAATTAATGTCATTTCCGAACTACACGATTATATATGACACACAAATCATAATATAAATTAATTTAATTCATGACACACTTCTAACACTAAAACAAATAAAAAAATAAGTATAAGTAATAAGCCCACTTCGATCGGCTTGTTTCCGAGTATATTCGCGCGTGCTAGAACGAGACAGAACATGACGATCAGTTCACAGGAATGAAAACGACAGATACTTACTATGAAATATTGTTCTATGGACAAATAAGCCGCTAATTTATCGGCTTGATTATCGATCTCGGAGATGTTCTGCGCTTGCACAATTTTGTAGGCGCTTAATTATTAATTCAAACTATTTCAAGTGAGTGGAAAATTTATTGCATATAAAAATTTTGTAAGCGTTTTAACTTTTAAGTGAATTCAAAGTTTTTTTAAGTAAGTACCTACGTAAAATATTTATTAGATAAAAATGTCGTTGGCCTATAGATTCGGTTTTTCTAAGGGAAGCCGACGGGAATCGGGTTATATGGACTCTTCGCCACTGGCACCTTGATCATGGCATCTGATGGCATGGCCATGACAGGTGATTCACTGAGAGACTGTTCCAGCTGTCGAAATGGGGTGGAGACCCAATTCGTCCTGCCCGCCGTCCTGGCCCTGAGAGCCACCTTTATGGCCTCCATCTGAACAAGCAGAGGAAGCGGAGTTAAGTTGATCAGGGCCTCGAGGGAAGCGGTGGGTGTTGACGAGAGTTCACCCGTGATTATTAGACATGCCAGTCTCTGTACGCTGTTTAGACTTTTATAACAGTTTACTTGCTCAGCCTTTCTGTGCCACACTACGCAGCCATATGTGGTAATCGGTCTCACTACGGCTGTATATGTATAGCCATAGCATTGCCTTCGGCCGAATACCCCATTTAGAGCTGACAAGCTTCCAACAGGAACACAGAGCACCCAGTCTCTAGAAACCGACCAAACCGTGCAGAGGAGTTTCCATTAAGTTGGTCCTTAAGACGTCAAAACATTTTGTAATCCAGCATTGAAATGTGGAAAATGCGGAAGGTTGCTTTTTCATGAGTTTGTGAGATTGACCATGGTATCACAAAGAAATTGTCTCTGATGCTGGTGCTGATGAAAATCCCGGCTTGAATTTCATCTCGATTTACTATAATCACTTGTTCGGATAATTCCGCGGTGAGTTTACCATCTTCGACCAGCTCTGGAGAGCCATTATTCGTCCCAATAGGTTTTACCATTATTAATCTCCCAAACTCATGAAACAGCAACCTTCCGCATTTTCCACATTTCAATGCTGAAATACAAAATGTTTTGTCATCATAAGGACTAACTTGATGGAAACTCCTCTACACGGTTTGATCGGTTTCTATAGACTGGTTGCGCTCCTGGAGCCTTTTTACTAGTTGCATCGACTTAATATTGGGTTGATTCGACCAGATTATTCTGGTTTTGGCCTGGTCTCCAGGTTTTTCTGACATGAAATCTATCTACTGCGACTTGAATATGCAGTGTTAAATACATTTCAGAAATTTTCTAGTAAGATAAATACCAGAAGAAAACGAAATCACAAAGAACATAGGGCCTTTACCAAAGAAAGACTTAAAAATGTATTTTAGGTAAAATTAATACTCAATACTAAGTATCGAATAAAATTCATTATTATTAATTTGACTATCAGCAATAAAAATGTAAAAGATTTTCTCTCATTCGAATGAAATTTTCGGTTTTATAAAACGAAGTAAAGATTTTTTGCCATATAACTTTTCTGTGACCATAGAAAAGCCAATGATATTTCTTAAAAACAAAAAAAAAACGGAAAGTTTTTTATGTCCTATGAAATGCTATAAAATAAGCTTAATTATTTCATTTACTGTCTTCAAAAATCCTGATAGATTTCATAAAATACAAATGTCCCTAGACTTAGTTGATGTGTGTTTTTGAAAATCGACCACTTTAGAAGCTCATAGCATGGCAATGATTGGAGATAGATACATAGTGTAAATGACATAGTTGTAGTAAATTTTATTAGCTTTTATTATGTAGCAGACACTTTTTCTTTAAGACGTACCGTTTTACAGATATGAGCCAAAAACTCAAAAACGGGAGCTTTAACCCCCTCCCGGCTCACCCCCTAGGGTCGGGGACTTTTAGTATGTTTATCTTCTAGGCATCCTAAATACATTTCTGAAGAAATTGCTTAGGTTGCAGCGCACGCACTCTACACCTGCTTTTTTAAGTGGACTATTACGGAAAATAAATAAATGATTTTCTTGACCCATTTTTATTAATATATTATCGAGTACAAAACTTAATTACTTACTTCATTAATACACACATGACACAATACATTTATTTATTTTACACAAGATGTTGTGCAGAAATAAGTTTATTGCGCTTAAACCGTGTATTTTTCCGTTCAGACAGATGTCTATCTGAACACGGTTTTAGCGCAATAACTTTCGCATTATCAAAATATTATAGGCAAGGGAAAAGACCTAATGCTAGACACGGAACTAATAGATGACACTTACAACAAAAATACCATAAAAATAAGAATTACTCTAATTATTTCTCAACACTGTATATTTTATAAGCTTCTCAAGCTATCTGTTGATGTGAAAAAATAATTATATTCGGGACGCCTTCGGGAACAAAATTTTAAAATGGGATCAGTTTTCGTAAATAATGTGACCGCGTCAACACGCGCTCGGCAATTTCTTAGCAAATATGAAATAGGTTAAGGAAGGCGAAATTTTGCACGTAAGTTTTGAATACATTTATTTGATTTTTTGTAATTTCTATTGATTTCATTGGATTAATGGTCATGTTGTGTACACTAATTAATGTTTATTTATGATTTTTTATCCATTTTCCATAACAATATTATAAAGGGTGTCTACTATTCGTTCTTGAAAAGGTAAAAAACCTAATAGATGACATGGATCTCATCTTTTAGTTTTGAAATACATACTAAAGTTATTTTGTAGTTTATTCTGCTGCAAATATCATCACTATTCTCTGAAAATATACTTAATTCTATTAACAAACTAAGAACTTAGAACTACTGTACCTAAAAATGGACATGGTGTCTAATATTAGACCTTATACTGATCTAAAAATCGATTGCTTTAGTTTTTTAGCAATAAAAAGAAGAAAAAGGAGAGCTGAGAAAAGAAAGAAGAAAAAGAAGAGGCAAGAGAAGCATGGAGACTAAAGACTGAAAATAAATTTGCTAGGAAAAAAATATGAAAAATAAAAATAAAAGGAAAGATAGTTTCAGCATGGAACAAGAATGGATAGAATCTGGAGACAACGTGGATAATATTTCTGATGCATGTAGTTACTATGATAAAGTAAATGAAATCTTTTGAAAAACGGCAAATAAAGACCTAATATTAGGAAAAATGTAAAATGTAATGTAATGTTCTATGTCAACTATTAGTTCATATTGGTGTCTACTATTAGTGATGTTCGTTTTTTGTGATGTCATCTATTAGCTCTTATGACTAAGTTTACAAAAAGACCAATAATATATCTTTTAATTGATTTGTCAGCGAACAATTATAATAGTTTTATTTTGTAACAGTTACTGAAGACATGGAAGAAGTTATCAATCCTTTATTTTCATAAATATATATTTTATAACATTCAAATGTTTCATGTTTCCTTCTAGTGTCTGCCATTAGTGCTTTTCCCTTAATTGAGGTGTACCTACTTATTACTAAAACACATTGGTTATATTTTATTGAAATTATTTGCTATACATAGGCTGCTATTTATGTATCCGGAACTGGCCACTTACAAGAACAATATTTAAAAAGTAATTACAACATTTGAAAATAGAACTCTTTGGTTGAAGAATACATTTTGTTTCATGTGACTGTCAATTATTTTTCCATTGTGGCGTCATTTTGAAAATTGCGTGTCTTCATTTGCCATGGATTTAACGCGTGAACATTTTCGTGCAATGATTTACTACGATTTTCGGTGTAGGCTAAATCAACAACAGTGCTTTATTCAACTCACCGCAACTTTTGGAGATGAAGCACCATCAAAAACCACTGTTTATCACTGGTACAGTGAGTTTAATCGTGGGCGGTCTATGCTCACGGATGAAAATAAAGAAGGTCGCCCAAAAACAGATGTTGTCCCACAAAATATAGATGCTGTGCGGGAACTAATAATGCGTGATCGTCATGTTACATATCGCGAGATAGAGGCGTCCTTAGGCATAAGTATGACGAGTATACATAAGATATTACACGAACATTTGGCTGTAAAAAAAATATGTTCGCGTTGGATTCCGCACAACTTGACAATCGATCAAAAACGGGCTCGTGTCGATTGGTGCAAAAAAATGATAAAAAAATACAACCGTGGTACGTCAAAAGCCGTTTATAATATCTACACAGGTGATGAATCTTGGATCTATGCATATGACCCCGAAACTAAACAACAGTCAACGGTGTGGGTGTTCCAAGATGAGCCGAAACCAACAAAAGTTACTCGTGCAAAAAGTACTTTGAAGCAAATGGTCGCCTGTTTTTTTGGAATTAATGGACATGTGGCTACAGTGCCATTAGAGAATCGTAAAACAGTTAATTCTGAATGGTATACGACCATTTGTTTACCAGAAGTCTTTGAAGAAATAAGAAAGGACAACCGACAACGCAGAATCATATTACATCACGACAATGCTAGCTGTCACACCTCAGCTGAAACAACTCAGTTTTTGGAGGGTTAAAAGATCGAATTGACTGGTCATCCGCCGTACAGCCCTGATTTGGCACCTAACGATTTCTTTTTATTTCCATACGCGAAGAACAAATTACGTGGTCAACGTTTTTTGAGCCGCGAAGAGGCTGTTGATGCGTTCAAAATGCACGTTTTGGAGATACCTCAATCAGAATGGAAAAAGTGCTATGAAAATTGGTTCCAGCGTGTGCAAAAGTGTGTCGATCATCGCGGCGAATATTTTGAAAAGCAATAAAACCATATTAAATGATATATGTTTGTTTCTTTTTTTAATTCCGGATACATAAATAGCAGGGAAATTGCGGTTCTACGTAATTTTTTATGAGCATAGGCCACCCCCCTAGGACGCCATAGGATGTTGCCGCCCATAGGCTATGGCCTATACTGCCTATACTGCCTATACATAAATGATAAATCCAGAGCTGAGGTCCGCACTCCACCATCTGCCTATAAATCATATTTTTTTCTAATGGTAGGTAGGTAAGTACATTCATAACAATTTACATACTTTCATTATCACACCATATTTTATACCACATCGGGGCGACAGAAGCAGGAAGGCTGGTGACGTCCGTTTAAACTTTAATCTAGTTACCTAGGTCTATATTTAATACATCCATTGTAACAATACCTTATTTATATTAAGTAGGGCAAACTACTCAATCGCTGGAGTTCTTGATTGTAAAATAATAATAGATAAGATTGCCAATAACAGAATTTTCTGTACTCTGAGGCCCAATTTCACCAACGACTGTTATAGTTAATGCCCGAATCACTATCACGTTACCTCTTTAGCTTTTCATATGAATGAAAGAGAAGACTAGACATTTTAACAAGCGGTTAACACTTAACACTAACAGATGTTGGTGGAAATGAGCCTTATAGTGCCAATAATAATTGGTTGTTTTATGCGTGTTAGTTGGAACGGTTCGATTCAGGTCTATATCTAGGAGAAGATCGTTGTGAGTGTATTCTGGTGAGGAAACTCGGGGTGCAGTCGAGCGAGGAAGTCTGCGGTCTGACTGGCGAAGGTCCAGTACGGCCCTCCAACCAGTGCGTCGTCATTTCTCCTTTACCCTGAAATGATCAAGTAAAAATTAAGATGTTGCCCTCAATTTTATATTAAAAACAGTTTGTATCTGAAACAAATTATAATGAACTAAGTAAGTATAGATAAAATGCAATAATTATTATGATCAAGGGGGTCGCCAGCCGATGGAGCAGGGGGGGGGGGGGGGGCAAGTTGACTTTACCTACTACAATTCATACTTTTCTCATTCTCTATGAATTAGAGTGGAATTTGTGAATTCATTCGAGTTTCGACGTACGGGAATGATTGTTCAAGGCTTGAACTTCAAGCAAATCAACTCAAACACTTAGGACTTTGGTTGCATTATATTTGGCAGCTTTTTTAGAATCTCTAGGGGGGGGGGGGGACAGCTGCCCCTCTTGCTCCCCCCTTGGCGACGCCCTTGATTATACTTTTTATATTATACTAAAAATGTTTATTATATTATACTAAAAATATCTTCATGCCGATTTTCATCAAAGTCGATTTAGCCAATTAACCCATCGATCGTGGCAAAACGAGACACAATAGCTTTTTCATTGTTATCGCGGCCGGATGTGGCCGCTTGGGGCTTCATGAATTAAGCGTGTCTATTATGCAGACATACAGATAAAAAGACATAGTACGGTCACATTTTTACATTAATAATACGAAATATTTTAATATTATAAAATCTATGAACATAGAAAAGATAATTCCGAAAACCTTCACATCCACAACTCCACGTGGCGCAGTAACGAACAATCCAGTTCGATCCAACGCCCTCTTCACGTCATCAGATATTTGTATCTTCATCGCTGAAATTTTACAATGGAGCTCATAAGTATTTAAACCTTATCATGTTTGCGATAGATCGTTTCGATCGTCCGTATTAGTTTTGCCTTGGCCCCTGCAGTTTCTGAGGTAATTGACAACACGCAAACTATTATAATTTTAAGTTATTGATTGGTCAATATTTTGGAATACTAGTTCTAGTGAATAAATAAATTTCTGTAAAAAAACATGACACTAGGTATTTATTAAACGCATCTTGACTGACTGCCGCACTCAGAAGTCAGAGACGAACAATAATTTAGTCAACTGTAATTAAGGGCGTTCCTTACGGAGATACCGTAATTTACCGTATTTCAAGCGTTATAAACTCATAATTTGAAAGCTACAAAGTTATAATAAAAATACAGCAATAATCTTCAGTATATCAACATTCCTTTGCCCGTTTTAAATTTTCTATTTTTGTTTATTATACTCATGATATCAGCTACTAAAGTAAAACCAATTTATTAAAATTCAAGCATACATTCAGCATTTCCTTAGGATTTACAAATTACTTTTATTTGAAACACACGCCAATAGATCGACAATATCATAAACTACATATTCCTCGTTTAAAATTTTTTTTAGGACAATTTTGAACTAAGATAAGTAAAAAAATAGGGTTTTGGTGCGATCTTGGCAACGCGGCAAATGTATGGCCAAGGTCGTTTGCTCGGGGGACGGCCTTGAATGAAGATTTTAAATATAAGCCTCATACATTACCTTTCAAAATTTTCATTAACTTGAAGTTTAATCGTTCAATGTCTCTGAGTGCGGCAGTTTGTGTCCTTATCACATCAAAATTAAAATATAGATGGATGGATGGATAGGTGGATGGATAGATCTAACGTCTACTTGATGTGCCCATATGAAAGAAAGAGACAACAATCGCATCCCCCATACGAGTGAATGAGACTTACGTTCCCCGGTACTCTCCATGCGGCTGGCGGTATTAATGGTGTCACCGAAGAGACAGTATCTGGGCATCTTGGTGCCCACTATCCCCGCGACGCACGGACCAGTGTGGATTCCGCTCCTCATGCATAGCGTCTGAAAATCACGTCACATTATTAAAGGCGAAAGTTTGTGTGTGTTTTTTTTACACTTACTACTTCTTATGAAATCTACTGTGTAATTATTTTTTTAACAAGTTTGGTATGGTAGCAATACAGTTTGTGGATTTAGGTAACATAATATGCGCTATTTTACATCGTGGGTAAGTGTATGGTTCCTATAATTACCTGCATAATATCATGTTTTGCACGAATGAAATCGCGGATAACATTTACCCTTTTTTTTGTTTCTTTCCTAAGCAGTGCGAGTCTTTTTATAACATGAAGCTAATTTACTTGGTTTACATGGTCTATGTTTCGTAGCGCTTCCTTAGGCCCGTATTTTTGGTCAGTACTTAAGATGCGACCCGGTCTAAAGACGCGGTTCGGCTCTGTGATTGGTCCAAATTTTGACAGCCAACCAATCACAGAGCCTGAACCGTGTCTCGAGACCGAGATGCATCTTAAGTACTGACCAAAAATACGGGCCTTAGAGCTAGCCGTCAAGTTTACTTGTGTATCAACCATCAAAGAGATTGATTATTAGGCAGATGGCTGACGCCCGCCTGACCTTCATTATTTGGTCTGGTTTATATCAAGTCAATATTTTTCGTGATCTGTTAGCTGGGTCTGAGATAATCCGACAAACTACGTTGGCCCGCTATCTGCCTATAAATCAATTTCTCCTATAGTGCAAAAACGGGGCTGTTTTATCTACAGGGTGTAACAAAACAAAGTGATAATACTTTAGGATGTGTATGTATGTGTTCGTTACAGAATTCAAAAGTAGCAGCTTCGTTTTGAAAGTAGCAGCGCTGAAAGCGTTACTTTTGGCTTCTACCTTTCTATGAGAAACGCCCCAACGTCATGAATTTGCCTATACAAATTAAAATACTTTTTTAGCCTTTTCTTATAGTAAACTCTGTATAAAGGACATAATATTTTAACGTTGCTAGTGGCGGCCAAAAAGGAAGATCTTCCGACCGAGAGAGATAGCATGCTCGGTCAGGCCGAAGCCCACTGACGTCATTACAGACGTTGTATATATCTTGCCGTTCTCCGAAACTTCGATATCGCGATACAGGATTCTTAGGCGAATTGTGGATACCGCCACAATATTATGACACCCTAAAGTAAGTATTATCACTTAGTTTTGTTACATCCTGTACACGAGACATGTAAAGCAAGCCGTACAAGATGCGAAGCTAGGACACAGAGCCGCATTACCTAAGTACCTGATCAGGGCGGTGCGGCAGGCGGCACATCGACGTCGCCTCCAACAGTTCCAGCGCCATACTCGCTATCTCCGTCGCGTGCTTGTTGCCTGGAAATATCAAATTTTTACACTTAAATGGATGGACTCATATAAATACTACAAAAGAGAAACTTTTTTTTGATTACGCAGGTGAAACACTTTACGCCCAGGTTGGGGATGTGCCTCAGTTATATAGAAGTACCCTGGTGGTATACGGAAGAGCACCTGATCCATGACAAGGGTTTCATGAAATGCACACCTATGTTTGCATTTCGGGAAATTATCTTTTTTTCAACTGAAAAATAATTAATAATAATAATAAACATTTATTCAACGAATACATATTCACACTACACTACACTTAAGGGCCCTCTCTCCCTAAATTAGCAGGTCGATTGTCTGTAAGTGCGAATATCGACGTAAATGATATTAAAATAACATTCATAACAGCGCGCCTTGTACGGTGGCGGTTACGACGCTCGCCGCGTCCATGATAGGGCGAAATAGGAGAAAAAACCTTTTTAAGGCTTAATATAATACATATTTCAAAAAAGTAAAAAAAAAACAAATTATTAACTTATGTATTGCAAAGCAGTAAATATTTTTTATATATTCTTTTGATAAATAATGAAGGAGTAAAGTGGTTTCATTCAACGATTTGGAGGTGATTTGGTTTTTTATTTCTTTACTATGTGATACCGATAGAAAAAATATGGCAAAACCAAATTACGTATCATATCATGTAGATTACTAATTATTTTTTTCAGATATGATTTCTCTGTTAATGCCGATGAAAAGTTGTTTCATCTGCACGCTTTTTTCGAAAGAGCAGCCTTAAACACACATATTACACAGATACAAGGTACAAAAAAACAAACAAAAAAAAACAAGGAGTAAAAAAAAGACATCAGCAAAAAAAATAAGAACATAAGAGACTTTTTAAAATTGATGACTAGGTACCCTGATGCAAGTGGGATGCGAACACATTGTCGAAAAGAATTCCACTCAGGCTGTGATCACGATATAGGATACCTGTACCGTGATCCCTGGACCTACTGAGGCATTATAAACTCCTTGTTTTACATTTACTTTATCTTATTTTTAACATTAATAAAGAGTTTGACAGACAACGTATGGTTTATAAGTAGGTCAAAATCTTCAGTAAATTAAAGTTTAGTAGTATTTAAAACCTCTATTAATAACGATTGCGGCCGTAAGATTTAATTTTCGGGAAATGACACTCGTACAGCACAGAATTTTGTTACAGCCAATTGAGTAAATGCCGCGCGATAAGCAAACGCTGCAAGGAAGTTACGGGCAACATATTATAATAAGAAATATTTTATTAACCTACCATTTCTCACAGGTAGCCCAGACGCCACCATGTAAGAGTCACCGATAGTCTCTATCTTGTACACGTCGTAACACTCGATCCGCTCATCGAACAGCTTGTATACAGAGTTCAGGAAACTTATTACCTGAAAGTTGCAAATAATATTATGTTTAAATAGACATAAATTAATCCTTCGATCGCGGATTCTTGGAAATCTATTGCTTACGCGGTCTAATTCGACCACTTGGGAGATGATAGGTTACGTGCAACAAGCGTGTATAAGTAGCAGAAATGTTATGTAAACTAATGTAGTTTTATGAAGTCAATTAGCCGTGTTTTAGAAACTAAATTCGCTTAACGCACAGAGAGTTCGTAAAAATTGTTATAAGATACTTCAAGACACCAAAAATCGTATACGTGTGATTCGGACGGTCAAGCTTAAAGAGGTTCTAGTTTGTACTGTAAATTTATTTTGTGGTATTGGGCAATACAAAGCAAATTAACAAGCTTTTTAGACATTTTTTCATACAAGACCAACTTAATGTATCAAGTTGGTAATAATTTGTTTCAAATACCGTAGGCCTACCGTAGCACGCGCGTAGCACCCTCTACGCATATGCGTAGCATACGCTACGAACCTTTTCTACGTGTGACGCATGAATCTTTCACGCGTTTTTTTTTTGCTGCCTGTCTATCCGTCTGTCTATCTAGGTGCTGAACCGCTTTTGATGAAATTAATTGGTATTTGGCTTTGAGTCTCAGGAAAGGTTACAAAATTTTGATTAATTCCGGATAATTTTACGGTTTATAAATAAACTAGATGATGCCCGCAACTCCGTTGCGCCAAAACTTGTTTATTGCGCGGGGACCGTACATTTTTTCGGAATAAAAAGTATCATATGTCCTTTTCCAGGACTCAAAGTATCTCCATGCCAATTTTCAGCAAAATTGGTACAGCGGTTTGGGCATGATGAGGTAACAGACAGACAGACAGACACACTTTCGTATTTATAATATTAGTATGGATAAATTACCTGATACGGCGTGGACACAGCTGCGATGGCGGTGAACCCGACTATGTCACTGAAGTACACAGTCACTGACGCGAAGAATTCCGCCGGCACCTGACACATAACGTTTAATTATAGCGGGATTATACAAGGCCTGGAATCTACGAATACAATATTTCATTCCAGTGTCCGTTTACATTATTCCAGAAGCAATCCATCGGTGTATTGATTACCGGATTGAAATAACGTAAGCCGGCTATTGAGAAAATAATTGTTGGACATAATGCAAAATATTGATCCAATCAAACTGGAAGTTGCTTACAACCTTTAATTAAATATGAACTCATATTTTTCCGCCCTAACTCCTAAGCGTAGCGTAACTTTAAGCTAAGACACTTTCAATCAAGACAGTTCTTAATGACTAAACAGCTGATAGTACAGTTAGTTTACGTGAAGCTAGATGGTGCTGCCAGACCTTTTATTCATGCAATTTGATACCATTATTCGTGGCTGCAATTTAATAGCATTACTCATGCAAATATGATAGGAATTTCTTCTTGGAAAACATGAATGAATACGGAGAATCCACTTCGTTTTAGAATAATATGACGTAGTGTGTAATATATTTTTTATTACTTATGAGTCATGCGGGATAAGTAATATCGTTGCATTCGCTGTTTGGATCTAAAAGACGGTGTTTGCCCATCATATCAATTTGAGTGCAGTTTAATTGTCGCACTCAAATTGACAACAATTGACAACAAACACTCAAATTGATATTATGAATTAGGGCGCATTTTCATAGTCGTTAACTCGTGCGGTATACAGCATACGGGGAGTCTATGACAACTAATGGCGCATTTTGATTGGTCGTGGCATGCATTTTAGAAATCTCCCGCACCCGCATGCGGGCCCTATCGACCAGTGAAAATGCGCCATTATGATGTGCCAACAGCGTCGTAACGTATAGGGTAGAACAACATTTGCCTGGTTTATTCACCTGTTGCGTTTGCTTCAACTGTTTCGCCACAGTGGCCGGTAACATCTGGTACAGGAGGGAGTCGCTCAACTCCTTCTCATACTCCAATTCTTTGGCCTTCTCTGACAGGTCCCGCGCGTATATCTGAGAATTAAAAAAATGAGGTAAGTTCACTGACCTCTGGTACCTCGTTTCTGCATTTTGAGTATAATGCTGTCCAAATATAGAACTGTTAAATGTTAGATACTGATACGTATTATCTTACGTACAATGTACTTTCAGAGAATTTGATTCCTAGGCAGATGGCGGACCTCAGTAATTTGGTCGCGTTAAGTCAAACCCATCCGACAGATCAAACCTATGAAATGTATGAAATGAAATAAGCCGACCAAATGACGTAGGTCTGTCAACAATCTAGGAATCACTTTCCTCGATGGTACATATATATGTATCTAATAACTCAATAATATAAAGATTTACTGTATCTTTTAAAAGGTCGATACGAATGCTGATCATAAACTTCGTATGACCATTATTATCAAATCATATTTTTTATGATCCGTTGATAATAATTCGCCCATGACTATTAACAATGTCGGATGTGAAAAACAGCAACTTTACAGGAGAGCGATGTGAAGTCTAAATTGTGAATAACTTTTTACTTATTTCAAGTAGAATCATGAAATTTCAGGGTTGTGCTCTATAAGTTATTCACGTTTCGTATATATTTAGGAGTTTCCCGTATTTTATGAATAAATATGAGAAAAGTCACTTCTGACCTTTTTAACGGAGTGCGAGTAATGCTGATTTGTCGGAAGTGTCAGAACCGACATTGTTGCTTGTACAAAATCAATAATTGCTTGTCGGAAGTGGCACTTACGTCATTGTTAAGTGATAACTTTTAATATATAATAAGTCGCATGTAGAAATTACCAACAAAAATGACAACAATTTCAAGAAAATATATCTTTTTTATGGACTTCTGTCAAATAAAACGTAAAAACAATGTATGTATGAAAATACAAAATATTTCTTATGACGTAAATAATTCGGAAAATCAAATTTTCGTCTGAATTAATGTAAATTAACCTAAAACATTAAAATTAAAAATTATTGCCATCCCTATTTTGTTAACTTTTTGATACCATAACTTAAATTAACTTAACAAAAAAAATTTTTTTATATCAGTCATAAAGAGGAAAAGTTTGTTTCGTGTTTAGAAAAGTCTTTATATCTTTGTTTGTATTGAATAGGTTCAATAACTACTGAACTAATTTTAAGAATTATTTTACCCTTGGTAAGCTACATTGTTTGCAAAGAACATAGGTAGTGTATTATTCAGAAAATAGTAGGGATCATACCGAAAATTGCAAAAATATAACTCAAAGTGGTAAACATTTGCAATAAATTACATTATTTCGCTTGCGATGCGAAAAATACAGCTAATTCATAGAAACAATATTAAAAATATTATAGTATTCATCATTATCTTCAAAAAAATTCAGGACAGCATATAATATGTATCTTTTATGGTTAACGAATAATAACCATTTCCTTCATTAAAAAATTAACTTCAAATCATCTCCTAGTAGCGTGGCTTTTTTTGCATATTAACAATCGATTCTTACCTAAATAAATATCAAAATATTAATTGTGATTCTGTAAAGAATAGAATTGTCTTTTGAATTATTATTATAGGGCAAATATTTTAGAAGTTAGGGCAGTTTAATTAAAGCTCAAAACAAGGCGCCGACGCGGCAATGGCGGTGGCTACCATGAACTTGTAATGCAAAATATTATATTTTCCAAGTCAAACAACTTGCTATGGATCTTATCGACATCTGCCAAATACGCTGGAAAGATCAATTTGCCCAAATATGTGGGAAATACATAAAATACTGACGCAGGACTGACTATTTTGCAGGTCCATTAATTTGTCAGCGAAACGAAGTTTGCGGAATCAGGTAGTTCTTAAAAATCTCTACATTTTTAGGGCACTTATGTACTACCATAGCCTTCATTTCCAAGAAAAACTTAGATGAATATTTATTCGATTAATTAATCAAAAGCAGTCTTCTTCATCCGAAATTCTCTTTTTATTCTATGGTATTTTTGAGAATAATTTAACTTTTACATAATCTGAGTAAATCTATATGTTTGTTAAGACATATTGCAAGCTCTGCATTTACAATGTCTACAAGATCAACAAGGCTAATCAAACCAGCTACTCAACGAATTTGAGAAAATAATAATAATAATAATATTGGAAAAAAATGCTTATGGAAATATTGTGACTGAAGTTAAACCTAGTGTGAAAAAGGTCCTTTTAATACTTTTTTACGATTTTTAACAGTATAGCTTAAGTTTTATTACTATTATGTATTAAAAAATGCCGAGAAAATCAGCTATTAGGTACCAGATCACCAAAACACGATTATTTAATTAAAAAATTTTATTCATTAATTGTGTATGTGTGACAACAAAAACTTAATTTTCGTACAAAAATGACCTATTTTGAAGACTTCTGAATATTGTTTAAAGTCGGTAAGCAACGACAGATATGAAACAAACTCCAAGTGGCATTAAACCAATTAGAAAAATAAGTTAAATGATTATGATGTAATACTACCGACATTTTGCCAATTTATAAATCCCCATAACAATGTCGGAAGTGGCACTACCGACAATTTAACCATTTATAAAACCGATTAAAATATCGTGTGTGGTACAACCGACATTTTACACATTTGAAAAACCGGTTAAGAACGTTGGATGTGGCACATCCGACAATTTTAAATGACCTACAATAAAATGTAAATGAAGGTAAATGTTTTTCTTATAATGAAATCTAAAGAAATAAAACATAAGCTATACTGTTCAAAATCTTTAAAGAATATAATAAAGAATAGTAAATACCATTTTCCGCACTAGTATTAGCTTCGATCATAATATTTCCATCAGCATTTTTTTCCCTATTACTATATTTTTCTTAATTTCGTTGAGTACCTAGTTTGATTAGCCATGCTGATCTTGTAGACATTAAAAATGGCGTCGAAAATTAAAAAAATATAACTAAGGTTGCAAAAAAAAAGTGATAGCGCGAGGTCAATTTCCTCCGTTAACATAGTCGGAAGTGGCACATCGAGCGCTCTCACTCGCCCCCGCGTCCCGTTAACAACGTAGGTAGTGACTATCCGACATTGTTAGCGGACTATCTTAGTAATATACGACATTTTTAATGTAGCTATTTCAGAAACTATGCATAATATAGATTTTATCTTTTCAGCTAATGATAGCCTTGGTTATAAGGACATGTTTTATAAAATAAAATAAAAATGACGATTTTGCACATCCGACATTGTTAATAGTCATGGGCGAATTATAAAGTGATCTGTACATCTATCCGCAATAATAAAGGCACCAAAAACGTTAATTTCATTATGATCTACAACTTTTATGACTTCCTAAGATAATCAAAGGTTCTCGTTCCGCCAAAATTAATAAACTTTTATAAGGTTTTAAGCATTAATTTGGTTTGTTACTGGATTCTTGTAATAATTAAATTCTGTAGTCTTTTGAACATTTAAAACTGATTTTTCCAAGATCTGTTAAGATTAGTTGTGCAGTAAAATTTTTAGGGACTGATGTTATATTGCAACCTGATGCTTCCGACGACTAACCTGATATTATGATCGACGAGCCATTAAAAATCCAACTACATTTTACTACACAAGAGGATACACATAACACATTGAATCGATTTACTGTCCACGGCGTCGGGCTTCTTTTAACATAGACCGTAACTCAAAAGGATATATTACTGCAATGTTTTCACGCTAGACTGCAGCACCAGCACAGACAATAGACGA
This sequence comes from Polyommatus iphigenia, assembly GCA_963422495.1. Lineage (NCBI taxonomy): Eukaryota > Metazoa > Arthropoda > Insecta > Lepidoptera > Lycaenidae > Polyommatus > Polyommatus iphigenia. The sequence continues at coordinate 86,179 of OY730184.1, read as the reverse complement.
AAAGTTTTATTCGACGTTTGACAACGTGTCTGTCAGCATTCTAATATGACATGCGCAACATGGTGGAATTTGGTGGGATTATTAACTGTATGTGCTAGTAGCGACCTCTACTCCAAACTTTGCATAATATTCCTCATTGAATGGCTTATTTAAAAATGCATGTTTATGCATAATATACAATATAAATGAATAAAATATAAAAAATAAATAAAAGGTCTTTATTTCAGGCATAAACATTGGCGTAAATGTACCCAATAGTGGGCCCTAAGCAGGCCATAAACGCAAGGGTACCTGTGCACGCCTGTCACTTGTCAGGCAAAGTTGAGGCAAAACCTGCACAGTTCTGTAACATACAGGCTCCTGTTTACCTGACCAGTTGACCTATTCAGGCCTGTCAGGTACCCTTGCGTTTATATCCTGTTGTCGTGACAAACCTGTATGGTGTTGACAGCGTTCCGCACAAGCGCTATGATGATGGGCGACACGACGCAAACCAGCACCAATATGCCCGCGCACACCGCCTCGCTGCGCCGCGCGTCTCGTAGGCTCTCGTTTACACCGTCCCTGTGGACGTTATGGAGATATACAGTAGTAGCTGGAACTTGCCTTCCACGTCCATTTCGATTATGGTGGCCGGTTTTATCCAAAGCGCTCTATAGCTACGAAGAAAATTTTTTTAGTTCCCAAGTGGGTGCGTGGTGGCAGAGAGACCGATACGAGCTCCTTGTGAGTATAGTATTCGTTGGATACGAGTGGCGAGAGATCGCGAGGCCCTGGGCTTCAGGTCTTTGCGAGGCCCTTTGTCTTACAAAAAATACCTTGCGAGATCCCTGCAAGAGCGAGGCCTCGAGCGATTGCCCTGTTCGCCACCCCCTAGGGCCGCCACTGCCACCACTGCAGTGTCTCTTTATCATCTTCAATATCAAACAAAATTGAAGAAGCTAACTTATGTTTGACGACCTCTGTGGCTCAATTATTGGTTGAGTGTGTGGCAGTTCAAGCCGGGGGTCGCGACTCACGGGTTCGAATCCCGCCGACGGAACAAAAAGTTTTCAATGTTACCGGGTCTGGATGTGTATTAAATAATATGTGTATGATATAATAAAAATCTTAAATACATGTATAGTATAAGTATTAAATATATTTCCGTTGTCTAGTACCTGTAACACAAGTCCTTCAGGTACTTAGCACGGGGCCAGATTGACGTGTGTGAAGCGTCCATAGATAAAAAAATGTCGAAGAACACAATGGCGTTTCTTACCTGATGTATTCCCTGAGCTGCTTCTGTACGGCCCTAAGCTTGTCCAGCAGGGTGGCGGTCTGGTCGAAGTACTCTATGGCATCGCTCACGCTTCCCTCCTGGTGTTTGTTCTCTACGATCTGCTGGTTGCTGTAATATTGTGAGAGAATCTGTTGGTTATGAGACAATTTCATGGTTATTAATTGTATTGTTCATAACAATCTGCGAACCTGTTCGTTGCTGTTTACAGCTAACTTGCATTGTAAGCAAAGGCTGGATTTATACAGGCTGTTAGGCTTAACACCGTTATCCTTAAAACCTTCAAAAGAGCCCGTTAAAATGATCAACTTTTTCTATGAGAACAATGGTGGGGGCTCAAAAAAAAAAACGTATAATTATTATGCGTTCACGCGAACGCTTTTTGGTCACTGCACCGCTAGATCGCAAGCAATATGTAACGATTTATCTAAAACTAGCGACCCGCCCCGGCGTCGCACGGGTATAAAATATATAGCCACTGAAAAAATGATTAAAATCGATAGCCTATGATCCTTCACGTGGTCTACTTCTTATCTGTGCCAAATAACATAAAAATTCCTCCAGTAGTTCGCGAGATATGCCCTTTCAAATAATTTCCCCCGTTTTTTCCACATTCTCCTATTAGTCTTAGCGTGATAAAATATAGCTTAAAGCCTTCTTCAATAAATGGGCTATCTAACACTGAAAGAATTTTTCAAATCGGACCAGTGGTTCCTGAGATTAGCGCGTTCAAGTTAGACCTTTCAAATAATTTTCCCCGTTTTTTCCACATTTTCCTCCATTTCTTCGCTCGTGTTAGTCTTAGCGTGATAAAATATAGCCTATAGCCTTCCTCGATAAATGGGCTATCTAACACTGAAAGAATAATCAAAATCCGTTGCGTAGTTTTAAAGATTAAAGGGAACAAAGGGACATGAGGGAAAAAAAGCGACTTTGTTTTATAATAATTATAGAAGTATAGATATAGCGTCGCAGTCATTTACTTACAATTGCTTGTGATCTCGCGGTGTAGCCGCCAAATCCGACCGGCGGACGCATAATTAGTTGGAAGCCGGCTACAAGAAGCGGCAGCAGACGACGTGTCGTCGCGACACTACTGGTTTCTATGTATTTCTATGAATATGTGTCGCTAGCTGCGGAGGGTATTTCTTAGAAATACATAGAAACCAGTAGTGTCGCGACGACACGTCGTCTGCAGTTGTCGCGTGTCGCTCGGTTTCAACTTGTACCGTAAGAAAAGTCTAGGGCTTGATGGCAAATAGTTATATACTGACGATATTTTAGAAATAACATTGTAGTACTTGGCTTTGAATCTTCCTGTATTTGCTATTATATATAACCTTGAAGGATTATCTTCCAATTTCTCCAAAATAAATTAATTAATTCAATACACGCAGCGGCCGAGACGAGGAATAATAAGATTCAATTTTCCGTGACAAATAATAAAATGGAAACCAAGAATACAAACTTTGCAAAGGCTTAACATTCTTTTTAGGGATAGAATTGGAAAAAATATTTGTCATCAATATTTTTGTAAGTCTTTAAGCACAAAAATGAAAGAGTTTATAAGCGAAGTTTACTGTTTTTTGCTTGGTGGATAAAAGGACAAGATGTTTTGTAGTCTGTAAAAGGTTTACCATGCCAGAGAGCAATGCCCCTTTACTAATAAAGACACAATGAAGAAGCTATACACTGATGTGTCTTTGTTTGTAGAGCGAGTTTTCAATTCTTTACTTATATCATAATATAAAAAATTCTCGTGTCACAGTGTTTGTGCGTGAACTCCTCCAAAACGGTTCAAGTTTCAACCGATTTCATGTACATTCGTTTGTATATTTGTATGTAGTGCAATGTACATACGTCATACGTTAGGCCTGAGAATAGGATTTTATGTACTTTTTAAATTGATACTAGAAATAATTTAGAATATGGCAAAACATCGTTGGCCGGGTCAGCTAATAATATATAATTTTAAATGCGAAAGTGTGTCTGTCTGTCTGTTCACGCCCTCTGTACCGATTTTGCTGAAATTTGGTATGAGGATACATCGAGTCCCGGGAAATGTCATAGGATACTTGCAGTATTCATATTAAAGATGAATACTACATTTTTTTATTAGTAAGGGTTTGTGACTTTGTGTATATATCGTCATTGTTGCGATCGTCAGCATAGTTTTATATTATGTACCAGTTACCACTTATAAAAAAAAATTCAGATAGCGGACCTACGTCATTTTGTCGGCTTTAAATGTCAACTCAATGTTAGTTGTGAATTGTGATCGATAGCCGCGGACCTACGTTTTTAGGTACGGCTATGTCAAACCCAACCAAAAAAAAAGATCACGTAAGTACGAATCGACATACGACCCGACCGAATAACGTAGGTCCGCCATCTGCCTATAAAATATCAAAGTTCATACAGAAAGCAAAACGCTATAATGACGCACCACAAGTCATCAGAGCAAATATATTGTGACCTCACTCGGGGTTTCACACCACATCCTGGGATGTATAATTATCTTAATGTATCACACACAACAGGTAATGTAATGTATGTATACCTACATTTCAATGGTATACGCCCCACTTGACGCACTTTTCAGCTGTTAAGGTGTTATACAGGCTGTTCTTATTTTTAATGTCGTAATACTATGGACCCTTCGAATAACTTAGGAGGGCTTCGTTCTGGTGGAGAGGAGGAAGAAGAGGAAGCCCACCGTCCGTAACCACCGCGACACCGCACCTTATGTGCCCGAGCTGCGCCTGCGCAGCGAGGTGCCCGCAACGCCGCTCTACGTGTCGCGTCTGCACTGGTCCATGACGGTCGAAGACGTCGTAAACTACATCCGCGAGAAGACCACCTACACCTTGAGGGTGGAGCGTCTGCACTCTCGCCACAAAGTGAATTTCAGTTCCTTTGTGGTGAGAGTACCGACTCAAGTTTTATCCATCTTCGAGGTGGAGGAGTTCTGGCCCGCCGGTGTAGTTTTCCGGAGGTTCCGGGGGAGGCTCCCGAACGAAGCGCGCATCACGTCGCCGAAAGAGACTTAAAGTGATAAAGTGTAGTGTGATTGTGTGTGTGTGAATGTGTAAATAATATATATCTATACCTATAAAATTACATGTCCTGACTGACTGACTGACTGACTGACTGACTGACTGACTGACTGACTGACTGACTGACTGACTGACTGACTGACTGACTGATTCATCATCGCTGAGCAAAAACTGTTAAAGTTACAGCCACGAAATTTGGTGAGTAGGATTATTTTATTAAGTAGACACCCACTAAGGAAGGAATTTCGAAAAATTTACCCCGAAGGGGGTGAAATAGGGGTTGAAAGTTTGAATGAAAGTCCGTCATTTCTTGAGTTAGAAACATGAAACTTTACTTTTGGGTTACTAAGTAAAAATGAATGGATACGTATTTAAGCGTTTTTGGAAATTCTACCCCCAAGGGGGTGAAAAAGGGGTTGAAAGTTTCAATGAAAGTCCGTTATTTCTTGAGTTAGAAACATGAAAGTTTATTTATGGACTGCTGATTAAAAATGAATGGATAGGTATTTAAGCGTTTTTGGAAATAAGGGTTGAAAGTTTCAATGAAAGTCCGTTATTTCTTGAGTTAGAAACATGAAATTTTATGTTTGGGCTTCTGATTAAAAATGATTTGATACGTATTTAAGCATTTTTGGAAACTCTACCCCCAAGGGGGTGAAATAGGGGTTGAAAGTTTAAATTAAAGTCCATAATTTCTTAAGTTAGAAACATGAAAGTTTATTTTTGGACTGCTGATTAAAAATTAATGGATAGATATTTAAGCGTTTTTGGAAATTCGACCCCCAAGGGGGTGAAATAGGAGTTGAAAGTTTAAATAAAGTCCGTCATTTCTTGACTTAGAAACATGAAATTTTATGTTTGGGCTACTGATTAAAAATGATTCGATACGTGTTTAAGCATTTTTGGAAATTCTACCCCCAAGGGGGTGAAATTGGGGTTGAAAGTTTGAATGAGAGTCCGTCATTTCTTGAGTTAGAAACATGAAAGTTTATTGACGTTTGCGTTTGACGTTTGCTTAAATAGGGTCCCGTTTTTACTCTTTGTATAAGGAACCACAAAAAGGGGAAAACTATCCATCTTTGTTATTATACTATGTTAACGCGTACGAAGTCGCGGGCAACAGCTAGTTATTAGGATAAAATTGTTGGGCATGGATCCGTTGTCTGATTGCCATAACACAAGTTTTACTGAGCATGGAATTAGACGACGTGATGTACGCTACTTAGCTTTTATACTATTGTATATTATTGTATGCTTAATAAAGAATTTGAATTTGAACTTGCTATTAGATTGACTGGATAGTTCATCAGAAGATGATTCGGATTGTGATTTTGATGCGCGCAATTGTCACAATATGTTGTGCTCAAAACAGAACGATGTGGCTTGAAGATATTTGATTAAAAATTAGGCTCTGGGGAACAGACTGCCTGCAGTGCCTGCTGTGAAGTGAAGTGCTGAGGTGGTAACACTGTGTATCTCTGTCTATCATACATAATATAATCACAGAAATTTTTGAACATCCTATGAAGAGAAGAGATGTATATTTTACACGGAAATGTATTGATTATTTAGATGAATCAAAATATAAATGTATATTTTCATATAGCTCTGTATCTTAAGATTCGAAGATGTAAAAATATACATTATAGCTGTTGTGTGTGGTCTCCTGACAATTTCTATAGAAAGATGTATCGAGATGTATCGTGCTATAATATACATCTTTACATTACCTGCTCTGTGTGTGACACCCTTAAACGATTCCTATAAATACAAATATTTATCAAAGCCAAAAATCTTTGATTCATTTGTTAAAAATATAATAATTGCATTCATTTGTTTTCTATGACACTCACATTCTTTCCAATACTTGGTATTCTGGACTGTCCTCCTTGATGTCCATGTGAAGAGGGATCAGAGACGGCACCAGGTTCATAGTGTTGTCCAACAGGTCTCTACCGAGTACCATGTGGGAGATGTACCTGTAATTTTTTTTTCAAAAAGTTACTACCCTAAAAAGGTAAACCTTCTAAACAGTGACTAGTGAAAGTTGACTTCTGTCGACATTTTTACGATATTTTTAGATTTTTACTTTAATCTTTATTCGAGTAAAAATCTAACATTAGTAGACAAATCAAAAAGAAATGATTACTTTGGTTGACGCCATTAACATTTTTAAAAGTAAGTAAAAAAATGCGTATCTTTATAATATTATTATTGTATTGTAATTACAAATTGGACACGTATGTCAGTTATTTTTAATATTTCCAAAAATATGCTGCAGACTGCTTTAATTGCTGTAGATCGTGAGTCACAAAACTTAGAATTATACACGTCGAGTGGTGCTAAATGCCACGTGTGACGTGCATGACACAATGTCCTGCCGGTACCTGGCACGTGCCAAAATATAGGCCTTCCCCAACGGGCGCCAAGTCCGTCTCGACCTCTACCGCTCTTCAAATATACTGTACATTTATTTCATAATCTATTACATATTATAAAACAAAGTCGCTTTTTTTCCCTCATGTCCCTTTGTTCCCTGTAATCTTTAAAACTACGCAACGGATTTTGATGATTCTTTCAGTGTTAGATAGCCTATTTATCGAGAAAGATTATAGGCTATAGTTTATTACGCTAAAACTAATAGGAGAATGTGGAAAAAACGGGGGAAATTATTTGAAAGGGCATATCTCGCGAACTACTGGAGCAATTTTTATGTTATTTGGCACAGATAAGAAGTAGACCACGTGATCATAGGCTATCGATTTTAATCATTTTTTCAGTGGCTATATATTTTATACTCGTGCTACGCCGGAGCGGGTCGCTAGTATTTCATATTTCATTGCTATGCCCTGCCGCTACCTGGCACCTGCCGAATAGGCTTTCCCCAACGAGCGCCAAGTCCGTCTCGCCCTCTACCGCTCTTCAAATATCAGTATATTCGAAGATACATATTTATTTCATAATATTTAATATTTCATTATCTTTACCTATGAAATTGTCGTTTTGTTTGAAAAATATTTATTTATGCCATTGAAAGTGCCCTTGCAAACAATGCATCTTTGCCAACGTAGTGGAAGTTTATGGATGAACTTCTTGGTCAACCATAAACTGCAATTTTTTTGCCTGCTTACTGAAAAGGCGTTTTGTATTGCCTCTCGGGAAATAATTTTTTTCCCGGTAGAAAGTTGTCCAGTAATAGTCGGTAGGTGCCAGATCTGGTGAGTATGGCTGGCGAGAAAGAGCTTTTGGGTAAATAACAGTGAAATAATCAAGACCTAGTATTAGGTCATACGTCTGCTCGTTTACCGTTCATGCGCCCGCGGCTGGAGGTATCCTCTGGCGAAGTAGTTGATGCCGAGAACTGACGCTATCCCCTTGCACTCTATACTGCGGAGCAAGTTCTTGAAGCCCACTAGATATCTAAAACAATAAACACAATTTAAAATGTACAAGGCGCAACAAAACTAAGTGATAATACTTTAGGGTGTGTGAGTGTCCGTTGTATAGAGCGCTGAGAGAGCCAATTATTGTGATTTGTATGGGCAAGCGCCCCAGCGTCATAAGTTTCCCCATACAAAAGTGGAAAAAAAATTTGCTCTTTAAGTAGGTACAGCTACTTTCACAAAAGACTGTATAAGGGGCACATACACACATCAAATTATTATTACTAAGTTTTGTTACAGCTTGTATACTAACTTGATGACGGCCGCAACTGCGTTGCGCCAAAATTCGTTTATCGCGTTGAACCGTTTTTCGGAACAAAAATCATTCTATTGGTATAGGATCCCACCATAGAACGACCTTCACCGAGCTGGTTAATGGATGAAAATCATTTTACATTTGATTACGTATGTCAATAAAATTGCAAGTGGGTTGCCTAAAAAATTTCAGTCCAGAATAAATAAAAAAAAAAAGACGGGTTGCACTCCGGGAGTGCCGGCAGAAATGAAAACTTGATTATTAACGTTGTGCATTATTTTTTTTAACCCATTTTTTATGAAAATCGATTTTTAAAAAATCGATTTTTTTAATTAATCGAAACCCTTACAATTTTTTTAACCCATTTTTTATGAAAATCGATTTTTTTAATTACTTAATCGAAACCCTTACAATCGATTAAATTTTTAACCCATTTTTTATGAAAATCGATTTTTTTAATTAATCGAAACCCTTACAATCGATTAAAAAATATCGACAATCGAAAAAAACAATCGATTGTTCGATTAATCGATTTCGATGTTACAACGCTACTCTCCAACCGTCTTACGGTTTTTCGATCAGCACGAGAATCTGACGTGAGTTTCACAGTTTTTACCCATCCCACAAAAGTGCTCAACGCCGCTAAAGAAGTTTTCACTTCAAAAATAAAAACATGTTTTTGGTTTGATTAATAGACAAATTCCATACCAATCGAAAATATGAAGCCCGTAGAATATGCATTAAGCATTAACCAGACCGGTACTAGTATCGATTTACCTGCCTACCCAAGAGTCGTGACGGCAAAAAAAATATAGACTACAGGCCCATGTCGAAAATGGATGGGTCATTATGAACCACCTGCAGCGCTAGCACGGCGACCAGCGGAAATGCGAAAGTATGGCCAAACTGTGGAAATAAACCTAAGGTGCCGTTCCGATCTTTTTTCGTTCCGAAAAATTCAATAAAAATGCCATTTTATGACAGATTATACTTACAAACTGTGGATATAAACTTAAGGTGCCGTTCCGATCTTTTTTAGTTCCGAAAAATCCAATTAAAATGCCACTTTATGACAGACTATAGTCCTAAAAATCGAAATAATATCCTACATATTACATTATTATTATGGTCGCGATTAGCCGCGGTAAAGATTTTGACTTTCGCATTTCCGCTGGTCGCCGTGCTAGCGCTACTGGTGACGTATATAGGACGATATAAGAGCATAAAATAATAAGATTCAGCACTATGCCGTCACTTTACGTGTCTATCGATGGTGAAAATGCCGTATATGACCAAAATGTACTCTCTACCTGCAGTTTTGAATTCTCACCAGCACTCAGTTGGACAGCTTACAAGAGACGGAATAGTGTTGAATCTTATTATTTTATTCTCTTATATCGTCCTATATACATCACCAGGTGGTTCATATGACCCATCCATTTTCGACATGGGCCTGTAGTCTAGACAATCTTACGTTTGCATATTCTACGGCAGGGGTCGGCATTCGGCAAGTAGGTAGTTAATTTAGGTGGGGTCCGGATACTGTGAGAAAATTTTAACAAGGTCCAGAAAAAAATACCCTTGTCCATGGGTATACCCAGGATTTCAGCGGGGGGAGAAGATGGTCGGTCTGGTACCTATATTGAAACAAATAATCATGAAAATTGACTTTTATTAGTCTGACTGAAAAGATATTTTGTTTCCAACACTTCATTTTGCTAGAGCAGGTAACACGTTTATAATTCCCGTTTACCAGGAAAATTGACGTTTATTTTATATTAATTTTAACAATAATATTATTTCGCGGTCCGAGATTCGACCTTTCGCGTCCGCAAACGGACCGCGGTCCGCTGTTCTACGGGCTTCATAGTTTCAATTGGTATGGAATTTGTATATTAACCAAACCAGTGAAATGTTTAAAAAATACATATTATTGTTTTTTTTATTTTTTTATTGTGGACTGAAATTTTTAGGCAACCCACTAGCAATAAAATTGACATACGCAATTGAATATATTTTTTTTATCCATTAACCAGCTCGGTGAAGGTCGTTCTATGGTGGGATCTTCTTATATATGAAATTCTCGTGTCACAATATTAGTCAGCGAACTCCTCTGAAACGGCTTTACTGATTTTTACCAAATTTTATATGCATATTCAGTAGGACTGAGAATCGGCTACTGGGTACTTTATATATTGATAAGTGCATCGAAGGTACTTTATATATTGATAAGTGCATTGAATAAATAATAGTGAATTATTACAACCTGAGACTGACGGCGACCATTGTTTGTGCGACGGGATAGCGATCGACGTTGCCATGGCGACATACTTATTTAGTCACTTCAATAAAATAATATGGGCGAAATACTTTATATTATGGCAAAGCAACGTTTGCTGGGACAGCTAGAAGGTCATATAATATGTCCTTTCCCAGATCTTAAAATGTCTCCATACCGAATTTCATCTAAATCGGCTTAGCGGTTTAAGCGTGAAGAGATATAACAGACGACTGACAGACACACTTTCGCAGTTGCTTTAGCCTGCGCAGGCGACCGGCGCAAAGTCAAAAATCAATTCTTTCGAGTAACACCTGCGCAGGCATAACTGCACAGGTGACCTCTCCGGTAGACCGTAGCGTAAATGGCTTACATTATAGGACCTATGCTTATAGGACCGAAAGTGCGATGATGACGGGTTTATAAGAGTGGAGAGGAAGAAGAAGAAACCCGTCGTCCGCAACCATCGCCACCGCACCCGAAGGACCCGAGCAGCTGTTGCGGCGTGAGACTCCCGCGACGCCGCTGTACGTATCCAGGCTGCACTGGTCCACGACGGTCGAGCAGGTCGTAGACTACATCAGGAGCAAGACCCACTTCGTCTTGAGGGTCGAGCGCTTGGAGTCCCGCCACAAAGTGAATTTTAGCTCTTTAGCTCCTTTGTGGTGAGAGTTCCGACGCATCATCTACCGACCTTCGAGAAGGAGGAGTTCTGGCCGATTGAAGTCGTCTACAGGAGGTTCCGAGGACGACTTCCGAACACGTCGCGCCCCACGTCGCAGACAATACGTGTTTAGTGTTTTAGTGTTAGTGTTAGTTTTAGTATAATTGCATGTATGTTAGTCTATGAGGTATTTATAATATGGGCCAAGATGCCTGACTTAAAAAAAATACATAAGAAAGTAGGTTCCGTGCTAGAAAAATTTGTCCAAGGTCAATTATTAGCACAATGCCATTTGATGACCTGATGAACACAGGAACTGTTATAGCGTTCAAACCGGCCACCGTTACCAAAACTGGTTTGGAAATTATTATTATAATATTGACCGCGTCAGAATTACGGAATCATTTAAAATAACGGTTCTCAAACTTATTTTTTGTGGCACGATTTGTAAAAATACTACGATTTGTTTTTACAAATCGTAATATTTGTTTGTTTTTACAAATGAGGATAAAAACTTGTTGTATAAAAAACGTAAAACACAAATTATCTAGATGTTACTCATCTTTTATATTTTTGACGTGATAACGTCTTATAAATATGGGCTGCGCGCCCGAAAAACATGACAGTTCATGCGGCGTTACCTCGCTGACAGCTCTGAGGCGTTCCATTTACACTTTCAAGTCTCTCAACAACCGTAAGGCCCACCTGGGCCGCGCTCTTTGTTTCGATTATATTACGTATTTCGATGACTTAGAGAATACTTTTGTATGAAGAAGTTTGATTAGTTATGGCCTTTGATACATTGACCACACTCTAAATGAAAAATAAATAAGCAATCTGTGAGCTATTAGTATTATTTCGGTTATTCAAAATTATGCTCTATTTCCTACGTGTCAAGGTATGACTTAATATATGAAGAATAAAGTATTCGTTTATTTCTTCTGAACAAGTCACTAATTATAGTTTCGAAAGTTTATAATTGAGAAACTAATATCACATCGGACTAAATACTATATTATGATGGCTTGATAGATAGAAAATTTAACATATATTGTAATGTAGTGCACACAAACATAAAATATGGATTATAAGTAAGGATATTTCATATTACATTAATTTTCCAAAGAGGGTAGGCCGGGCGCCATTTTTTTTGCACATTGACCTGCCAACTTTTTTGCATAGATTTTTCCCGGAACTGAGGGGTTAAGGCTATGACGTTGTCACGTTCAACTATCGTCAGTAAACCGACTTTACAGACAACCGATTTTTTTTCATAATTAGTTTCTTTAACTTCGTTACGTTTCCCAGATTAAAAACTATTATAATTCATACCTCGAGGCAGCGCTTCATATAGACACACTGAATCACTTTTTTTTTTCAAAACAATTTTTTACAAATGATACACCTACGAATAATAAAAACTATTGGTTCCATTCGAACTGTCATGTAACGTCAGCCTTTATACCGCTCAAGGCCACCTAAATATTGCAAATGTATTGAAATGTGTACTTAAGTTACAGTACCCGGCGATAAATATTGCACATCGACCTTTGGAAAGTGACAGTCGGCTAATTTCGGTTTTGTAGAGCATTATCTCTTACGCACGAAATACAAAAAGTCCGGTATATATTAGGAGCTGTTAAAAAACCATAATTATTATGGTTTGCTTCTTTTGACAATTTTATTATTCTTTGTTTATACTACACCAAATTTTCTATAAGTTATGGCTTTAGGTTCGGGTAAAATAAAATAAAAAAGCGTGTTAAATTATGTTTACGTATATTTTAATTCTTTTGGAAAATTACAGATGTAGCAAATTTAGGGGTGTTAACAACTCTAGATATATATTTTGAACTGGACGCGACTGCACTCTATTGAATTTGAACAACGACTGACATAATGTCAAATAGGTGTGTGCTACAAAGATAACGCTCTGTGAAACCGAAATTAGCCGATTGTCTCTTTCCAAAGGTCGATGTGCAATATTTATTGCCGGGTATTGTACACTTTTTTGACAAGTATTTTGGAGCATGTTTTTTGACGGAGTTACTCTTCCTTAGTTTTTATTATTCGTAGTGATACACGAAATAATATTGGATCGCCCACCGGATCGTTTGCCAAAACCGGCCAAGTGCGTGTCGGGCCACGCGCAATATAGGATTCCGTAGTACCGCTAGTTTTTGATAATTTTTGTATAGTTAATGAAATTTACATTTATAACGTGTTTTACACTACTAACAACATAATTTCAGTTACATTCGACATTCGACATTCGACGATACACAAGAAAACTTCATTTATACTTCTCCGAATACAATTTTTTTAGTTGTTCGACTATTACTCAATAACTTATGAAGTCTTCTTAGCCGCGGACGCGCGGTGGACGCGGAAAAAATAAATCACCCCCGCTTGATGTGTACGGGAGGTACCATAAAAAATATTTTTAAAGATTTTATAGGTATACCATTTTGTCGGCGTCATTAAGATGTAGTTACAATCATGCCGAATCACAGCTTTGTAGGCCTTATAGTCTCTGAGAAAAACCGCGGACAGACAGACGCACAGACAGATAGACAGACGACGGACAGACTGACAGACGACGGACAGACAGACGGATGGACAGACCGAAACTATAAGGGTTCCTTGTTGACTACGGAATCCTGAAAAGACAACATAGAAACACTCAGGCTGCCTTTCCACCAGATATGTGCGATGGAAATGTGTCGTGCGAGGGAGTGTCTAGCTGTGCTGTGAAAATGTGCAGGTGTTTCCACCAAAGCTGTGCGATGAAAATGTGCCTACGAAGATGACGTGTAGCGGAGCTGTAAAATGCGCTGGTACAGTATATATGCGCAAACCTAGCAACACATACAACTCAACACACATTCCTCGCAACTCATCCCTCGCACACATTCCTCGCTTGTTTTGTATGCGCAAAAATCTAGCTCCGCTAAGCCGTTTCCACCAGAGCTGTGCTGACAGAGGCGAAGTAAAAGAAGCGATTCTATTCTTTACAAAAACATCCCTCGCTACGCATCCTCGCACATCTTTGGTGGAATCGCAGCCTTACAGCTATAACCAAATTATTAAAAAATTTTTTTTTGTTAGTTTCGCTAAAACTCGGGAACGGCTGAACCAATTTGGCTAATTTTAGTCTTGTCGTGGAAGTCCTGGGAAGGTTTATAATATTTGGAGGGAAGTGATACAAAGTTCACGGGCTCATCTAGTCGTAGTAAGATTTTACCGTAAGAAGTGATAATAACTCACACTCATCACACGGATCCCTGATAAGTCCCATAGGATCACCAGTTGACTAACACTACTGTCACCTATTTCACGGGAATCATGGTTATTTAATATGCATTAATGAAGAGTATCATTTATGCCGTATGACTCATTTGTTAGTCACAGTTTTAAAACGCAGTTTTTTCAGTTTACTAATTAATTTGCTACCGCGTAACTATTAGCGAATGTAATGCTTTCGTATTACGTGTCAGCTAAGGGCCTGTTTCACTACTCTCTGACAAGTGCTGGTTAGGCTATTCACAAGTCACAACTTATCCGATAGATACTCCATACTCTATCCGTCAGATAAGTTGTGGATATTTGACATGCAGAACATATGTTTATAACTTAAACAGTAGAGTTAGGCCGTGTAGATTCAGAAACTTGGCTCTACATGAAATCTTATATCTTTTTCACAGGGTAAACCTTTTAATATGGTCGTCTCAGCAACCTAAAACATTTACAAGAAATGTTTTAGGTGGGATTTCAGTTTTTTTTGTAAGGTAGTTCTTGTAAGTACTTATTTAAAGGTTTTTTAGTTACTATCTACAGTCCCGAGTGAACTTTCATGACCTAATTCATAAAATTGGTGAAAATCTCATATAAACTTCCACCCCCCCCCCCCCATTTTAGGGGATGGGGGGCGAAAGTTATAAATTTAATAATTTTTTTGTTGGTTGCATACTAAACTAAGATTACATACCAAATTTCAGCTATCAGTGTGTTAGCGAGTCAGTGACGAAGTCGGTGTATTTTAGATATCAATAAAATCTAAAGTATAAGAATTAAAAGCTATTCAATTGAGACTTTGTATGTTTAATAAGTCTATTATTGACATCGTATCCTGGGAATATGAACTGTCCAGTGGTACATCGGAAACCAACTCTATGAGGGTTCAAAAAAACGACGAAACACTTTGAGAAAAGGTAGGTAGTGCCCTTGCGATTCGCTTGGCTCGTCTCGGCGAGTGCACTAACGTGCACCCATATAACACACTGCTGGTTGACCTAATTCTACAATATTAATTATGCTGCGTTGTTAGGGATGTTCTGTCAGAGAAATTATTAATTTATAGGCAGGTGGCGTACGTAATTTGGTCGGGTTATGTTAATTGAAGACTTAAGTGGATAAGGATAAGAATTGGTAACTAACAACTTAATTTTTTTTGCATAGAGGAGCGAGAAAATTATTTGAAATAAAACATGTGGATTTTATGTATAGCCAGATATACAAGATGTTTGTGTAAACACCGTTATCCTTGAAACCATCAAATGAGCCCGTCAACATGAACAACTTTTTCTATGAGAACAATGCTGGGAATTAAAAAAAATCTGTCTTCATACCCATACAAATTGCCGATCCGGGCATCCGTATTGGTATGAAGGCGGCATTTTATTTGGAATTTTATAATTGGAATCGTTTATAGTGAACACCAAACCAGATTTTATTGCTATAATTGTTGTATTTAACATAGTATTATTATAGTGACATAAAAGACACTTGAAAATTCAAATAAAATGCCACTTTATGTATTAGGCTATAGTTTTTATTTTCCTTTAGCATCAGTCGCTAGATGTCGGAAAAAAATTAAACCTATGTCTTCAAACTTTTCTGGGAAGTTTTATTAAGGCCGTGCTCGAGCAAACGACCTTGGCCATACATACGCGCCAAAACCCTATTATTTTTACTTACCTTAGTTCAAATTTGTCCTAAAAAAAATAAAACGGGGAATATGTAGTTTATGATATTGTCGATCTATTGGCGTGAGTTTCAAATAAAAGTAATTAGTAAATCCTAAGGAGATGCTGAATGTATGCTTGAATTTTAATAAATTGGTATTACTTTGGAAGCTGATATCATGAGTATAATAAACAAAAATAGAAAATTTAAAACGGGAAAGGAATGTTGATATACTGAAGATTATTTCTGTATTTTTATTATAACTTTGTAGCCTTCAAATTATGTGTTTATAAGGCTTTAAATACGGTCAATTACGGAATCTCCGGAGGGAACGCCCTTAAAACTGTTTATTGAGAAATCGAAGAGCAAATTTCTTTCTAAGTAAGGGAACCGGACTTGTTTTTTACTCTGTAGTGTTAGTGATATTTTATTTTTAAGATACATTAGAGAGGCACCAGCCCTGCTGCATAACTATAATATTATCGTAGAGAGGACGAACACAGTCGCTTCAAATTAACCTCAATACTTGGTCAATAGGAAACGAACGATGAAGTGTGGAGTAATGCAATAATACTAATCTAGATTAATATACATGATAATATAATAGTATTGTTGGCGATTGTCTGGACAGACCAGAGCCAATACTTCTGTTTTTGAATATTTGTTTACTTTTCTATGTCACATTTTTTCGTATTGACAATTTATATTTTCGATGTATTTTTGACTTAGTCTATCTCTGAACCTTGAACATTATAGTTGTCGCTTCACATTGTGTATCATTTGCTAGTTATTAGTTATCGTCGTTTTCATCTTAATAACAGTCCACCTCGCCCATCGCTATCATTTGGTCCTTCTCCGCCGTTAATTCGTTAGAACCATTATAGTTTTTCGTTGTAGTTGTAGTACCATTTTTGCGTTGTAGTATCATTGTTGCGTTGTAGTATCGCCTCATTTAATTTCATTTGTAGTCCCTCCCTCACCGTAGCTTATTTTCGTCATTTACTTATACATTACATTTCACTCTTTCGTTTACGTATTTTCACATATTATTAGAACTTCATCATGTTGACGCGTTCAAAGAGTAGAAAATCCATCGCAGAAGCGGCAACTGCCGAAGCCGAGCAAACCCAGTGCAGTGATCGTTCACTTCACGACGTTTGCCTGGTTTCGAACATTGGTTCCGAGAGTGACCCGGCATCGATGGCTGGGATAGTCGTACAGCCCGCACACACAGCGCCTATCGGCGCGTCGCAAGGGCCTGAGGCAGACGACCACCCCAGCCGACGCCGAGCAGAGGAGGCTTTCTTTCCACATATTAACGCCAGTTCTTGCAGTGGTCGAACGGGGAATGAGCGCACGCAGTCTTCGCGCTCATCAGCAGCCGTACGGGCAGAAAGGTTGGCCCTGGAGGCGGAGTGCACGCGGCAGCACCTGAAGCGGGAGCGCGAGCTCGCTCAACGCGACGCCGAGCGGGCTCGCCTGGAAGCCGAACGCGAGCGCGAGCTCGCGCGCCTGGAGGCCGAACGCGAGCGCGAACTTGCTCGCCTGGAGGCCGAGGTCGAGCAAGCGGAGCTTCGTGCGAAGCTTGCCGCATCGGATTTAAGAGATAAGTCTCGTTGTAGTTCTTACACTAGTTTACGACGTACCGCGTCATGGGTACGCGGGCAAAACGTGGCAATTGCAGGTGACAGGCCAGGTAAAACCCCAGCTGTGACTTTGGGAAACACCCAAGGTCCACCGGTACAGCCAGTGGATCTAACCTACGAGGCCTTGCCACCACGGGCTTCTGCCAACCCTTGCCCACCCACACAAACGACGGGTACTAACCGAGGACTACCGAAAACTGATCCATCGGTCGAACCGATCACTCGACTCGCCCACGCCATCAACGCTCTCGCCGACCGCCCCAAAAGACCTGAACTGGTTCTCTTCTCTGGTGATATAAGCCAATGGCTTGCTTTTAAATCTAGTTACGATAGAAGTAACGCCAATTTTTCTGCAGCAGAAAATATTTCGCGACTGCAAATCGCGATTCGTGGTCACGCCTACCACTCCGTGGCGTCCTTGCTGTGGACGGCTCTTGACCCTCAAGAAATCATCGACGCCCTGCAACAGACTTACGCTCGGCCGGAAATTCTGGTGTCCCGAGAAATCTCGGACATACGAGGCAGTCCTAAGATAAGTACCCCTGAACATTTAAACGCACTTGCGAACAAACTGCGAAACTTAATTAGTACAATTAAAATTCTAAATCAAAATGATTACTTGTACTCGCCCGAGCTCTTCCGCTCTATTCTATTGAAGCTAAACGAGCATACCAGATCTCGATTTACTGACTTCACCGCCGCTTGCATGCCCTCGTCTCAGAATATAACAAAATTAGAGACGTTGTCAAAATTTCTTTTAACGGAGGCGGACAAACACCTAAAATACAACTTCGTATCCGACGTCGTTATTAATATGACGCCTAGGCCGCCTGTTCATACTACGCACAAAACCTTTCCCAAACGAGCTGAGTCGGTACACGCAAAAACGTCCGGTAACTCCGTACCTACTTGTGGTTTTTGTAAGAAAGGACAGCACCTCATAAGAGCGTGTCAACCATTTCTTTCTCTATCGGTAAGCGACAGGTGGCAGTGGGTAAAAGACTCAAAAGCGTGTTATCGCTGTCTTAAAGCATACCCGCACTCGTGGAATAACTGCCGTGGAGCTAAACGCTGCGGGGTCGATGGATGTCTTAGACGGCACCACGCACTACTTCACGGCCAAACTGATATTACATTTCGCGCACCGGCCGACGTGCAGGTAACCAATACCAGTACCAACGTTCAAAGTGCCGCCACTAGTGCCACCTCACGTAACATCAGCGAAACAGAAGTACCGCTACAGATATCTAATACTGACCTCCCACAATTTTCAGAAACTCCGCAGCCTGTCACCTTCCCGCGCGGCCTTCTTAAAATTATTGCGGTCACTATTGAGGGCCCCGACGGCGAGTATGAGACAACGGCACTACTGGATGAGGGCAGTACCGCGACGCTCATTGACAGCGAAGTAGCGACTCGTATCGGTGCTGTACCCATCCGACAGGAGCGGGTCAGGTTAGAGGGGGTTGGCGATATGTCGAAGGTCGTGGACGTAAGTTATGTCAATTTCTACATCCGTGGTCGCAACCAAACCGATCGACATCTTATCGAAAACGCAAGGGCTATTAAGCCTCTTAATTTACGTGTGCGAAACGATAACGTGAACGTGCTGGATTACGACCACTTGGCGACTTTGTCCACAGACCTGTCGACAAACAACAACCCTCCCTCCATACTTATCGGTGCCCCTGACTGGCATTTGACAGTCAGCCGTGAGGTGCGTTGTGGACGGAAAAATGAACCTGTCGCCTCGAGAACCCTCTTAGGGTGGGTACTCAACGTTCACCACCATTGTGACGATTTGGACGCCTTGATTAAAAGTCAATACGACATTGACTCTTTAGGCATTACAAAAAGCCTACCTCGCCAGAGCGTCGACGATGCACGCGCCGTCAGTATCATTGACACGTCAGCTCGACGACTGGCAGACGGCAGGTTTGAAGTCTCTTTACCCTGGAAGGAGCACTTACCAAACGTCATACCCGATAGTTACCCACAAACGTTGTCCCACCTTAAGGCTCTTGAAAAGCAAATGTCAAAAGACCCAAAGTTTGAAGTAGCCTTTAGAAAGTTTATTACGGATATTCTGTCTAAAGGATACGCCGAGGAATGCGAACCTAGTACCTACCACGGAAGCGACCAGCATCATAGTCGCGTCCGCTGGTACCTACCCATATTTGGTGTCTTTCATCCGCAGAAAAAAAAGTTGAGAGCCGTTCACGATGCTGCCGCTATGACACGAGGTATCAGTTTGAACGGCATGTTGTTACAGGGCCCGGACCTCCTGCGATCTTTGATAGATATATTTAGATTTAGAGAAGGGCCCGTGGCCTTAAATGCGGATATAAAGGAGATGTTTCCCCAAGTTAAAATAAGTCCTAAAGACAGGGACGCTCAGCGCTTTCTTTGGCGGTCAAACGGAGTGGTACGCGAGTATCGCATGTCGTCGATGATTTTTGGCACCGTTTGTAGCCCCTTTATAGCGCTCCACCTTAAAGATAAAAACGCTAAGGAATTTCAATCGACCCACCCGGAAGCCTGCAGCGCCATCTTAAACGACCACTACATGGATGACTACTTAGCTAGCCATTTCAACATCGCTGACGCAGCACGAATAGCTTCGGAGATAGCTATGGTCCACAAAAAGTGCCAATTTGAAATGCGATCCTGGATCTCCAACGTGCCAAATGCATTATCTCAAATTCCGAAAGAACTTCGAAGCGATTGTGATGACGTCTACTTACCCTCTAACAAGGAAGTAGGCGTTCTTGGCGTCAAATGGAATCCCGCCCGCGACACTCTCACCTTTCGGGCGACCGCTGAAACGACTGACGAAGCCGTTACCAAACGAATCGTTCTCTCAAACATGATGAAGCTGTATGACCCTTTAGGTCTTCTCATGCCCGTCACGATTTGGGGACGAATTCTTATACAAAAATTATGGCGCGAAGGCGTCGGTTGGGATACGCCACTACCAAGTAAATACGTGGATGAATATAAAGCATGGTGTAAACTCCTAAGGGAAGCCTCCTCTGTAGAGGTGCCACGATGCTACCTCCTCAACTTGGAGCGGAGTGACATTCAGCTCCATGTCATTTCGGACGGTGGAGAACAAGCGTACGCCTGTGTCGCCTTCTGGCGCGTGATGTAAACAGATGGCACCGTGTCTGTAGCCCTAATCGGTAGTAAAGCGCGAGTGGCGCCACTGAAGCCGCCATCGATACCCCGATTAGAGCTACAAGCTGCGCTAATCGCTTCACGCTTCTCGCAAGCAATTAAAAGTTCCCACCGTCTAAAACCGTCGCCGACAATATTTTGGACGGATTCCACTACAGTTTTGAAGTGGATTAGGAGTGACGCGCGTAATTTTAAGCCCTTCGTAGCTCATAGGTTGGGAGAGATAGCGGAACTCTCCAACCCATCCGATTGGAGATGGCTCCCTACCTCTCTCAACGTGGCTGATGATGCCACGAAGCCTAAAGCTTTGAAACTCGAGACTAACTACAGATAGTTTTCTGGCCCGCCTTTCCTTTTACAAACCGAGGACTTATGGCCAAAGGAAACGCAAGCCGATACCGCGAACCTTCCAGATTCCGAATTAAAGCCAGAAACTGTTGGTCTTCTTTCCGAAGAACCTTTTTCAAAATTCCCAGTTCCCGACTCGAGACGTTTCAGTAGTTGGCTGCGCCTTCTGCGATCCACTGCCTGCGTTTATCAATTTGCTAGATTATTTATGTCCAAAATAACTCGTTCGGCCGATCTCAATTCTTCAACTTTCATGTCCGTAGGTCCAGGGAGCACCACGTCCCCTCTTCAACTTCAAGAGTCCGACCTCGTCTGGGCAGAGAAGATATTATTGAGACACTCGCAACGGGATTGCTTCGCCGAAGAAATCGCACACCTGCGAGCCTCGCAGCCCCTTCCCAAAGCCAGCCGAATCGTGTCCCTCTGCGCGTTCCTGGACAAAGATAACCTCCTGCGGGCGGATACCCGTATCAAATTGGTATTAACAGCTACTGAAGACGTAAAAGCCCCAATAATATTGGACGGTCGGAGCCACATCGTGCGATTATTAATAACGGATCTCCACGTAAAGATGGGACACGGGTTTGACGAAACTGTCCTCAACGAGCTTCGACAAAGGTACCGCATTATTAACGCTAGAAAAACCATTAAAAGCGTCTCGAGCTCTTGCGCTGGGTGTCGCAGATTTGAGGGTCGCCCGATCCTACCACCCACTGGAGACCTGCCCCCGGAAAGGCTGAACCACCACACAAGACCATTCACGTACACTGGCCTAGACTATTTCGGTCCGTTCGCCGTAGCTGTGGGCCGTCGTCAAGAAAAGAGATACGTCGCCCTTTTCACATGCCTAGTCACGAGGGCTATACACCTGGAAGTGGTCACATCGTTATCTGCCGACGCCGCGATAACAAGCCTAAGGCGGTTCATCGCTCGAAGAGGATCGCCCAAGCAAATCCTCTCTGACAACGGAACGAATTTTGTCGGTGCAAGCAAAGAACTGAGGAAACTCCACGGCGGCCCCGTTATTGACTTCGCTACGAATGGAAGAATAGAATGGCGTTTCGTTCCCCCGGCCGCACCTTTTATGGGGGGGGCCTGGGAACGGTTAGTGCGCACCGTGAAGAACGCGTTTAAGACAACCCTTAAAGACAGATCCCCTACCAAAGAGGACACATTCAGAACGCTGCTCTTAGAGGCTGAGGCAATCGTCAACTCCCGGCCACTGACGTACGTCCCCACGGCGACCGACGCTTCAGAAGCGATAACACAGTTCCACTTTCTAATAGGCACGTCATCGGTGGTTCCTTGGACTAACGACCTGACGGACGGGGAGTTTTCACAACGCCAGGAGTGGCGAAAGGCACTTTGGCTGGCGGACCACTTCTGGGCTCGGTGGCTGCGGGAGTATCTGCCAACGCTGAGGGAGAAACAGAAGGAGTCCCAGCCATATCAAGACATAAAGGAGGGGGACGTGGTGCTGATCGTGGACCCTACCCTTCCGCGTGGCTTGTGACCGGTAGCCAGGGTCGCGAAGACGTACCCCGGTCAGGACGGTCGAGTCCGCGTAGTGGACCTCCTCACGAAGGGAGGTACACTGCGCCGACCGGCTAGAAAATTAATTGTAATGGAGGCCCAGCCAGTCGCCACCGAGTTTTAGTGTCCCACTGGGGGCGGGTATGTTGGCGATTGGCTGGACAGACCAGAGCCAATACTTCTGTTTTTGAATATTTGTTTACTTTTCTATGTCACATTTTTCGTATTGACAATTTATATTTTCGATGTATTATAGTTGTCGCTTCACATTGTGTATCATCTGGTAGTTACTAGTTATTCTCGTTATCATTTAAACAGTCCACCTTTCCCATCGCTATCAAGTATAATAATAATATACAGGTAAAATTATTTAACACAATATATCAATTGCTTTGTAAGCGGTTCGTCGTCAATACGTACTAGAAAACACCCCAATTTCTTGAATTTTCTCACACAAAAACTCTTTCAGCACTGCTTTCAAGGAATACATGTAGTAGAGTTCCCAGAGCGTAAAAACCGTGCAAACCTCCGATTTTTGCAATAGTGGATGAAAATTGAAAAGAAAAAAAGGAATGTGTAGCTGATAACATAAATAATAAAGTTTACCTATTGAAAAGTTGTGCTTTTGATTTTTAAATTATTCTCTTCCACTTCAAGTAAACTCATAAACTGTAAAATTTTTAAGAAAATTTGCATATTCCTTTCTTTTAAATATATAGCAAAATAATAAAATATATTATTATTTTTTTGATGTGTATCGTTGCTTATATTCCAAAGAAAGAAAATAAGTTGAAAAAATATAAAATTAAGATTTAAAATTAATATTTTTGTATGTAGATGAGCATACCTCCAAATGTGCTTGTTGTGTGCCTCGCCAGGTAAATGGCGTTCCTATTTTTCTTTGGCTTTAAATAGGAAGTTTAAAACTATTTTTTAGGCTTAACAAAGCCTTCTATTTCTTAATGTGTATTACTTTTTAGCTCTTACTTTATTAAATTTTCTGAAAATGTAGCACAAACTTTTCACGGATATTTCGAAGAAAATCTGTATTTTATTTGTTTTGGTTAGGTTTTTACAGAATAAAATTGATTTTTTAGTTATTTTTTTTTTCATAAATTATATTTGCTAAAACATACTAAAAGGAAAAAAATACAAATTAGGTTAAGGACTTTTTAGAATTTTTTTAGAATTTTTTGTATTCAGGTAAGCATTTTCCAAACATAGGTCGCAGCATGCGTCTTTAGTATGTACGTGAGATTTGTAGCACCCAATTTTTTTTCTGGCTTTAAGTAGGAAGTTTAAATATACTTATTTCAAAGACTAGAAAAAGTCTTTCATTTGTCGATGCATTTAATGTTTAACTCTCACTTACATAAATTCTCAATAAATATAGAAAAATATTTTCGGTCTATTTTACACATTTTTGGAGATATTTAAACGTTTTTAAGTACTTAAAAGTTGTCATTTCTTTAAAAATTAAATACGCACAACAAGTAAGCTTAACACACTTTTCGTTACAACCCTTAAATCCACCCAAACCCTTTTATCTTGGTTACGACGAGCGTTAATCTCTAAAAACTTTGCAAAAACCTTAAAGTTGTATTTAGCATAGCAAAGCAAACTTTCTTTTTTAAAAATTGTGTATTTGGTTAATTTTCAACGTAAACAATCGGATAAGAGTCATTAAATAACAGAAACAAGAAAAAAAAATTTTTCTGGACCGGTCTTATATGGTGAAATATTAATTTTTAATTAAGTAACTAAAAAATTAAAAGCAAAAAAAATTTTTGGTAAACTTTGCAAGTTATAGTGTAAAAAAGAAACTGACACCTCAAAAACAAAAATCCATTCACTATTACAATTTTCGGAGGTTAAAATCTGTGGCGACTGCACTAATACCTGAATAATACAAACTTAGGAAGAGTAACGGTGTCAAAAAATTTGTTCCAATTCTACAAAATGTGACCCGAATACGTGCACACTTTACGCAAAAAGAGACCCGAACAAAGAGGATGTAAACTGTATACTGACCCGAATACATGCAAGAATTTTGTGTAATTATAGAAGTGACAATTATTGTCAACGGCTTTATGCTTAGCACCATAGATAAAGTAATATAGATAAAGTAATATAGTATAGATGTAACCTTAGCCCGTCATCGCGTGGCCATTTTGTGCTTATTTTCATACAAGTAGTGTGCGTTTATTTTCTTGAATATTTCTATTTGTCGATCATTTCGAAGCTCATTATAATACAGAAAAGAAAGTCATTTAGTTCATGATATCGATAAACTATAGTTCAAGTAATGAGAATCCGTAAACACACGTAAAAAGCTATGCAATTTTTGTAGACAAATTATTAATTGATGTGACATTTTTAGCACTAATGCCTTATATAGCACGAATAAGGGATTATTAAACTTATAAATTATCTTTTTAGCTTACAAAAATACCAATTGAATAGCCCAAGAAACGTTGTTCAAAACTTACGTATTTAATGTTAAATCCACGTGTTTGAGGCATTCTTTGGCCATTCTTATGGTTTATTATTTAGCGGAACCACAAAACTCAACAATATCTAGCATAAAATGTTCACTAAAAACCTTTATTAACACTTTTATTACATGAAATATGCTGACCGACATCTTTGTTATGTCCTAGTAAGTAGGACATAACATTACACGCTTTTGACGCTTATACACCGTAATAAGGCTCTCTCCTAGTATACTGATACAAAACACACATTTGACAACTTGTCAAATGTGTGTTTTGTATTGACGCTCCCGCTTCGCAGTCGCGTGGTCGTGTAGGTTTGTGCTAAAGGTACAATTCCGTGCATCGCGATCGATCGCGGTCGCGCACGACCTACGACTGTCGTCGGCCGCTCGCGACCATAGTCAGCGTATGAAAATGTATGGCGCCGCTTCCGAGGCCCGCGACTGACGCGCGCGGCCTACGACTGTCGTAAGCCGCGCGCGACCGTGCCATATAACTTTGACACGGTCGCGCGGGGCCTACGACAGACGCGCGCGACCGACGACAGTCGTAGGCCCCGCGCGACCGTGTCAAAGTTATATGGCACGGTCGCGCGCGGCTTACGACAGTCGTAGGTCGTGCGCGACCGCGATCGATCGCGATGCGCGGAATTGTACCTTAAGCATTATTTTGTCAATTTGAATGTAGTGTTGGCAATAGCTACGGCCATATTATTTTAGTGTGCGAAAAGAACCTTGAGAACCAAATTCAAAACGATTGAAGTATGGGAGTTACGTTTCCTTAGTTTTTATTATTCGTACCCTGAAAGTATAATTACTTTGTTTTATTAGGTGTAATATAGAACTACGAGTTATCTCGAAAAGTCTCACCTCCATATAGTGCTGCTGTCCGTGTCCTTGATTTCTTTGGTGAGGTGAGTTAGAAGAGCCGCGTTGGCATTCGTGTACCACTCAACTGCTTGGGCCATGGAAGTGCCGGGGTTGATCTTTGCTCTGTACAAATAACAAATTAGCATAAGTAGTCGGGTTGTGAGTTGTGACATCTCAATGTTAGGGTGAGTTTAAACGTGCGTGTTTTCTGCGCGTTTTATACGCGCGCGGATTCATCTCTCGTTTTCAGTGCCGTAAATAGCCTTTTTTGCGCCCTGTGCGAGCTTCTATAACTGCGCCCTTGTTTTTTAGGGTTCCGTAGTCAACAAGGAACCCTTATTATAGTTTCGGTCTGTCTGTCTGTCTGTCCGTGGTTTTGCTCAGAGACTATAGGACCTGCGAAGCTGTAATTTGGCATGAATGGACATATTAGTGATGCCGACAAAATGGTACATGAATTAATCTTAATAAAATATTTTTTATGGTACTTTCCATACCTACACATCAAGCGGGGATGAATTTTGAAGTGAAAACTTCTTTAGCGGCGTTGAGCACTTTTGTGGGATGGGTAAAAACTGTGAAACTCGCGTCAGATTTTCGTGTTGATCGAAAAACCATAGAAAACGCGTAAGACGGTTGGAGAGTAGTGTTTTGTGTCGAACTCGAACTCGAACGAAATGTACAGTCGGGGAAATGAGTTGTTTAGCAGAAATGTACAGTCGGGGAAATGAGTTGTTTAGCAGAAATGTACAGTCGGGGAAAATTGTGCTTAGCAGAAATGTACAGTTGGGGAAATGAGTTGTTTAGAGGAAATGTACAGTCGGGGAAAATTGTGCTAAGCAGAAATGTACAGTCGGGGAAATGAGTTGTTTAGCAGAAATGTACAGTCGGGGAAATAAGTTCTTTAGCAGACGCGCTGATTAAGGCCGCGTTTCCACCTGCAAGGCAACTGTCGCGAGAAGTGTCTGACAGTCTGTCTGACAGCAGCTTTTTTTTTCGATTGTCGATATTTTTTAATCGATTGTAAGGGTTTCGATTCATTAATTAAAACGATCGTTTTTTTTATTATTTTTTTTTAAATCGATTTTCATAAAAAATGGGTTAAAAAAATAATGCACAACGTTAATAATCAAGTTTTCACTTCTGCCGGCACTCCCGGAGTGCAACCCGTCTTTTTTTTTCGCGTCCACCCAATCGTGTGGGGTGTCGTTGGATAGGTTTTTTTAAAAATATTACAAGTATTCATTGATCATTTTCCGATTTAGGGATCCGTTTTTATTAAGTTTTAAAGTGGAAATAATCATTAGAGTCCAGTGTCCCCCCCTTCTACCAGCTAAAGTCTAAACGGTTGCTTCTGGAAATATGAAAAAATTCACAGGAGTAGGAAATCTGCTGAATTTAATAGGAAAACTATCACGGCTAAGAATACTTCATAAGTTACTCGGTCGATCAACTAAAAATATGTAAGTATTTATTCGGCGAAGTATAAATGAACTTTTTGTTAAAATTCCTTTGAAAGTGTTATTGAGATGAATGTTGTTAGTAGTGTAAAACACGTTACAAATATATTCATTGACCATACAAAAATTAAAAAAAACTAGCGGTACTACGGAACCCTATATTGCGCGTGGCCCGACATGCACTTGGCCGGTTTTTTTAGATATTATAGGTACCCAGAGCAATGCTTCCAAGTTCCAGGTCCAGGCTCCCTGGTCTGGCCATTCTTGCGCCCCCCCAGAGTCTGCGCCCTGTGCCTGGGCACCGGTGGCACCCTATTTACGGCACTGCTCGTTTTTTCCCAAGCAGCAGAAAACGCGCAGAAAATACGCACGTCAGAACGCGCCGTTAGGCGTGATCTGTCAGTTGGCTGTTATAACCCAACGAAATTGCATAGGTCCGCCGTTTGCTTATAATATTTTAATGTTGCCCGTTAAAATAAAACAGCAGTTAAAACATTATTGAATATTGCTGTGATATAAAATTTACATTCCTTGTTACGATTTCAAATGATACGTCGTTACAGCTACATTTTACAGCATTCTTACAATAAAACTTGGGAATAAAGATACATTATCCCCCTTACATATAAAAATATTTACACAGCGAATTATACTTACTAACTAGGTCTACTTGTTGAAGAAATTGACTCAAAGACAGATGGCAGACGTGCTTTGTTTGGTCGGGTTATATCAATTTAAAGTTAGTATGTCGATTTTCTTTGATATATCATATAATTATAGCCCAAACGAATTGCGTAGGTCCGCTGTCTGTTTGTATTAAACAAAGGTCGGAGAAGAGGGTGCTACTAGCACATACAGACTACAGTAAACAATCCGACCAAAATCTGACATGTTGCACACCTCATGTTAAATTGGCAAAAACGTGAAACGTGACAAAAAAAAAAATGTTTTGTTATTATGTTGGTGCTGCCAATTAGCGTGAAAACATTGCAACACTATTATTATATCACACTAGCGGGCCCGACGGATGACGTCCCGCCGTAATATACAACATGAGACAATATGTTCAATACTTAACGAGAGTACTCAGTACTCGATTCTCATTATAATTATGTAATAAAATTAGGTACTTAATTTTTGACCAAATTTCCCTTTAAATAAATGAATCATGGATACTAAGTAAATTACGCGGCTAGGCAAGTAGGCAATAGGCATAACTATGCGGCCGGCACGGCGCGGCACGGCATATTATGTAACTTTAAGCTACATTTACTCAGTGATCAATTGATATTATATTTTTATATTTTTTTTTCATCTAATATAATAGCCAAATATCACGTCCTCGAGTATTGAACATGTCTCACCAGTCACGCAGTATAATATTATGAACTTTAAATTGTAGTGTAATGATTAATGACAGAATTCCATACGGTGGTAAGGAATTCTTAAATTTTTTTACTATCCACGGACTTTTTTAAGCCGGATTGTGAATCTAAACCAATTCTCAAACCCCCTTGAATACACACAAACAATATCAGAATCGATCCAGCCGTTAAGAAGGGGTTCAATTATTATAAACAAACGTACAGAAGATTTATACAACGTGAAATTTTAGTGGTTGTTTTCCCGCAGCAGAAAGATTTACCTATAGTAGTACTATCGAATCATGTATGTTATTTTTTTAAAATAAAAAATATTTTGTATGAGGTACTATGGCAATTTTATGCCAATAGGCGCGAGTGGGGGACTTTTGGCGGGAAGTCGAAAAGAGCGGGTGTTCAAAATTTTCTCTGCTTTATAAAAATTAATTTTCCAGTAATATTACTGTAATATAGTTGTAAATAGTACTTTTTCAATAGTGTTAAATAATTTAAAAATAAGATGAGTGTAGATAGCGACGGGGGTCCGGCCCCCGCAGATACTTCTAAGAAAAGAAAATTGGATGATATCGATAGCTGTACAGTGGATTATAGAATGTTTACAAAAACAAATTATAAAAGGCAATTCCCGGAGAACTATAGTAGCGATTGCGTTGTGTATGTAGAATCGATAAACAATGAAAAATTGGGAAACAAAAATCCCATTGCTTTGATCAAATTATTCACGGAAAATGTTAAGGGCATCATAGGAGTTCATAGAGTTAACGCTCATAAAGTTGGTGTCACCTTTAAGAAGCCCGCTTCTGCGAATAACTTCTTAAAAATGGATCATTTTTTAACAAAAAATAAACTGAAAGCCTTTGTACCGGCCCACCAGTCGGAAATTACTGGTGTTATAAAATATGTGCCTAAGGATCTGTCCAATGAAGTTATATACAAAAACATTGCATGCGACACAGAAGTGATTTCAATTAAAAGATTTTTTAAGAAAGTTGAAGGGAAACTTACTCAATTGGGCACAATAGCAGTTACCTTCGCTGGTACAATTTTACCTCAATACGCCTACATACAAATGTTCAGGTATCCAGTACATTTATACATACCACCATTATTGCAATGCTTCAAATGCCTCAAGTTCAACCACTCTGCCAAAGTTTGCCGAGGAGAGCAAATGTGCTCCTCATATGCTGGACGGCACTCATACAAAGAATGTGATGTAGAAGAAATTGTATGCCTCAACTGTAGCGGAAATCATTTGGCCATCTCACGAGACTGTCCAGTGAAACAGAAAAAAATGCAGGAAAAGAAGTCCAAATATCAGAATGTTAACCGTAGCTATGCCACTGTGGTGAGTAGTGTTCCGTTGCTCACTGACCCTAAATCTTTTCCAGCTATTTCTAAGCCTATTAATGTAAATACTGCTGGTAACACTAAAACAAATTTCGATGTAGAACAAATTTTGAATAATGACATTATAATGAATGCCTTAGTTAAGTCTCTTGTAATCCTCGGTAATAACAATACTCCAGTCACAAATAAAAGAATTAAAGATATACTATTATCTAATTTAATCACATAATGGATACATATTTAAATATAGCACAATTTAATATACAAAGCTTGCAGAATAAAAGAGCCTTATTAAAAACATTTCTTTTTGATCACAATATAGACATATGTCTGTTAAATGAGACATGGCTTAGGAGTTCAAGTATAATTCCAGATTTTACACCTTATAATTTCATACGTAAAGATTCATTAAATTCACATAATGGAGTAGGTATACTCATTAAACAAAACCTCAAATACAAAATTGTAAATACAACTTTTTACGAAAGTATTCAAAATATTTGTATATAATTAGAAACTACAATAGGAACAATACACATTTTATGTGTACTGCCCACCTAATAACAGGTTTGATACAAATAAATTTAAAAAAGTATTACTTGAAACTCCTAAGCCATGTCTCATCATGGGAGACTTTAACGCACACCACATTTTATTCGGATGCCACTCAAACAATAACAGAGGTAACAGTTTGTTTAACATCATAGATGAATTTGACATGTGTATATTGAACGAAGGCAGTGTCACAACAGTTCAGGCACCAAATAGAAATCCATCTGCAATTGATTTAACTCTTGTTAGTCCTTCTTTAGCTCCTCTTTGCGAATGGCTTGTCCACAGTGATCCAATGGGCAGCTACCACTATCTAACTCAGGTAACTATTAATGTACAGCCCTCAATATATGAAGTTCGTCCTGTGGAAGAAAAATATATTTACAGTAAAACAGATTGGAATAAATATTTTAAGTTATCAGAGACATATTTTTCAGGATTAAATGTAGATAATAATAATTTAGAACCACTTCAGTTATACAATAGTTTTGTCAGTATTTTAAGTAATCTAAGATCAGTAACAGTACCAAAACAAAATATAAAGCCAATTTCAAAGCCATTGAGAAAACCAGCTCCTTGGTGGAACCAAAAATGTGAAGATGCAGTTCGAAAGTCCAAGGAAGCTTTAATAAATTATCGATCTTCACCCAGTATTGACAATTTTATTACTTATAAAAAGTTAGATGCTCAAAAGAAAAGAATATTATGGGAGGAAAGGGTTAAATCATGGCATGACTTGTGTAGTAGTTTTAATAGAATGACACCAGTATCTAGAATATGGGGATACATTAAAAGATTTAGGAGAATAGGTACCTCCCATAATAGGTATTTAAATGATAATTGGGTACCATCCTTTTTGAATAAAATCACAGATCAGTCTCAGATAAATGAAAGTAATTTAAAGACTATTTTTGATCAAGCCGTTGAAGATGAAAGTAATTCATTTCTTAATAAGCCATTTACACTAAGCAAATTGTAAATATCTTTAAAAAGTAGAAAAGACACAACACCAGGCTTGGATAGTATACCATATATTTTAATTAAGAAACTACACCCTAATGCCATAGAAATACTTTTAAATATTTATAATAGATTATGGGATAGTTTAGTAATACCAGAGTCATGGAAAACTCAATGTGTCATTCCTATTTTAAAACCAAATAAACCTGCTGGTAATCCAACTTCCTACAGGCCTATTTCCCTATCATCATGTTTAGGTAAGCTCTTTGAAAACATGTTAAAACTAAGATTAGATTACTTTGCTGAATCACAAAACTTTTTACCGGATATTCAATTCGGATTTAGGAAAGGAAAAAGTTGTTCTGGAAGCTTTGTATCATTTATAGAGGATTTAAAAAAGGCAAAACTAAGTCACTGTAGTGCTGTGTGTGTATTTTTAGATGTAAAAGCTGCTTTTGATAGTGTTAACATTGAAGTGTTAATAAAAGTTTTACAAGAACTAGGATTTCCGGTAAAAACTTTAAAATGGATATACAAATTTTTATATGACAGAAAAGTCTATGTCAAATTCAATAATAAATTGCATGGGCCACAAAAGGCCAATAAAGGCACAATGCAAGGTGCTACGACATCACCATCTCTATATAACTTTTATACATCTCAATACTTAAATTTGTAAATATACTTGGAGTAAAAGTTTTGCAATTTGCTGATGACTTGCTTTTTTACTGTGTAAATAAAAACTTAAATACAGCTATCATTCTTATAAATAGGGCATTAGCTCAATTGCAAAATTATTACAAGGATATTTTAAAATTAGGAATTAGTTCAGAAAAAAGTTCGGTGTTAATATTTAGTAAAGATGTACCTGCGCAGTCTGTAAATATAACTTATAATAATGACAGAATTCCCGTTGTGAATCAACACAGATTTTTAGGAGTTATTATTGATAATAAACTTAAATTTGATAAACATATAAACTATGTATGCCAGAATGCTATGAGAAGCATAAATGTAATGAGAAGTTTGGCAGGAACATTTTGGGGTTCAGACCCAAAAACTCTTAACATTTTGATTATAGTTCATTAGCTTATATGAATGCAAATATAACATTACTAAGATGTTATACAGAATATGGGTTTAAGAATAATAAGTGGTGCCATGCGCACTACCCCTATTGTGTCTATGGAAATAGAAAATTGTATACCTCCATTGTCTCTGCGCCGTTTACAATTGGCTGAGAGATTTTGTCTTAAACAGTTATCCTGTGATAACAATTTTATAGTGAACCAATTGTTGCATCCTGTAGAAATTGTAGGGTCAGCTTCACCAATTATTACATGTAATGATCTCATTTCTGCTTCTTTACCTGAAATACCAACAATTATGTTTTTAACAAAAAAAATGTGCTAAAAATATGTATACGAGTAATAAGTGGCCAATTTATCAGTATCCTTATGAGATTACAATTAACTATTTTACTATTAAGTGTCATTTAAACTCCGTTACAAATAAATTTGACTTTGTACAATTTTTACAGGATAAAAGAGATTTTTACACAATATATACAGATGGTTCCAAAAGTGATGAAGTTAAAGCTGCATACTATGACCCACAAATTAAACTGAGCAAATGTTTTAAAATGCTACAAAGTTGCAGTATTTTCACAGCAGAGGCTTGGGCAATATTAGCTGCTTTGACATATGTTTATACTAATGTAAATAATGTAAATATTTTAATTATTAGTGATTCAAAAAGTGTACTAAATTCTATTTGTAACCAAAGTTTGTGTTATAAACAAAATTATATTAAATTTAGAATAAGATATTTTTTTAGAAAATTGATTGAAAAGAATATAGAATTAGTGTGGGTTCCCTCCCACAGTGGCATATTAGGCAATGAAATTGTTGACCAAGTGACTCGTAGGGAACATGATGTGGACATTTCAGGAACTTTTAAAGTCCCATTCACGGATTTCTATCCACAAATCAAAAGCTCAGTAAAAAGTTTATGGATAGAATATTGGAAGAAAATAACAGAAACTAAAGGAAAATGGTATTCGGAAATACAAAGAGACTTACCGATATCACCATGGTACAGTAGGCTTGGTTATGTGGATAGAAAGTTTGTGACTAGTATTAATCGTTTGCGCTTTGGACATTGCCTAATTCCCTCACATCTCAGCAGAATGAACATAGTAAATAATAGTAACTGTACACATTGCTCTGAAGAAAACGCAGACATCGATCACATGCTTTTTAAGTGTCCAGTCTTTGCCATACAGAGATCTATATTTGTTGACATGATCAAAGAAATAGCTGAACAGAACTCTTTAAGTGTCCCCCGCCTCAGTCAAGATCTATTAAGAAACACTATTTACTTTCACCCTATTTATAAGTATATTGTAAATACTATAGGAAAAATTTAGTACCTAATAAGAAATTTAGAGCTCTAATTTCTAGGTTATATTTGTTAAATTTATGTAACTAATTGTTTTTTTTTTTAGTTTATATTTGAAATGTCATGACTCATGTCTCATTCGTATTTATAAATGTCATAAGTTTGTTTAATTTAAGTATTTAAATACCTATATAATGTCTTGTAAGTTGTAACGTTATATGTTTCTAATGTTATGTATTCTAATTAATTTTATAATTTATTTGTTATTGACTTGTATCCATGGTCACGAATAAATTTAAAAAAAAAAGGCGCGAGTGGCTATGACCCGGCCGAATTTTATTTATGATTTGCATAAAAAAAAACTTGACAAATCTATTGTACTACTAAGATAGAATCATTTTACTGCGGGAAAACAACCATTAAAATTTCACGCAGTATATATAATTAAGATTTCCCTTACAGTAGAAAGTCAAAATACTCTAGTCGTGGTCGAGTGGAATCAGACGAAGTCGGAAGACAAACCTAACTCGTACACGAGATCGTCTTTAATTAAGTTCTCAATTAAGTGTGTGTTAGCACACTCGCGTTGAGCACACTATCGCCACAGTATAATGTACAGTAGACTATAACTATATTTTATTTTGTTTGTGTAGTTACTAGATAACCCGGTAAACTTTGTATCATTTTTCTCCTAATATAAACCTTTCCTGGACTTCCACGAATATTTCACGACTAAAATTAATTAAATCGGAACCGATTTTGCAATTTCTTTTCTCGAAATTTAGCAAGACTAATAAAATATTATATTAAAAGTAATTTTTATTTTATTTTGTGGGCTTGATGCCTCGTGGAATATTTTCTACTCCTCCTCGTACCTTTATATTTCTGATAATTGCAAATAACAAATAACGCTTATGTTCACCTGTTTCGGAGTGGAACAATGCAGCATTTCATTTAATACTCTACCTATTATTACCCTGATAGGGTCGTATTAGTCTACTGCATGATATTTACTATTTATACTGTGACCAATATGATGTGTCAGGGAATTGAAAGGGTTCACTCACGACTATACTAGTCCCATTCATTTTGACCGAAATGCAGTAAACAAATCTTAGAATAGTGTACGATTTTTAAGCTATTGCAAAGTTTTTATCATAGGCCTTGAGAGCGGCGACCGAATCAAGAAATTCCGTAACGAAAAAAACCTAACACACCCCATTCCGATCGGCACTGTGCCGGTCGGTGCGGCGTTGCCAGACTTCGCAATGGTGTTCCGTTGACGCATTCAATTATTGAATGCGCCAATACGAAAGTTGAATTTAAAAAGATGACGAAAATTGAAGATGAAAGTGCACAGTGTGGACATAGCTAATTCGTAACATGTTTTATTAGAAGAACGCTGTAAAATGCAGACTTATCGTAACAATGAGTGTAAATTTTACATCACAGCAATATTCAATAATGTTACGTACTGCCGTTTTATTTTAACGGATAACATTAAAATATTAGTAGTCACAATTCTACGTCTGCTTAAACATAATATTAGGTACTAGAATTGTTTGTGAGAATCGCATTTGTAAGGATCAAGCGATAACGGTACATTTTCCGTAACTGTCCTACTTCTTCCACGGGCCAAGTTTCATCAAAATTTGGTACCGCAAGGAGATAAAAGATGTAATTATTATTAGTTTGGCGCCATTTCGTCACTTAGCATACTCCGTAAAGGTGAAACTGCACGCGACACTGCACTGCAGCGGAGCGAGCGACGTATCACAGGCCACAGCCAAATTGTTCTGTTTATGAAATGAGGTTGTTTGATATTCTCTTTGCCACCAGCTGCCGCTATGTAGCCTTAGGGTTTATCGTGCCAAATAGACATATTATCGTGACACATGACAGCTATATCGTGACATATGACAGCAGTTTGATACGATAGACCCTAAGGCTACATAGTGGCACCTGGTAGCAAGTACTAAATAGAATATCAAACACCCCTTAATGTATAGGGCGCAGCGGCAGCTTCGCTACGCGACACAAATCAGCGGTAGGATCATGTAGTGTCGCAGTGTGATCTCTCCTTTACACTTCGTAAAGGTGGATTTCCGATTTTTGCCGTCGGCGACTGCAACAGAAAAAAATTCAAATAAAATGCCACTTTATGCTGCTTTGTAGTGGCGTAGAGCAAATTGAAATCTGTAGCCTTTGTCATAAAGTGTGATTTAATTTTAACTTTTGTTATTCGCGGTCGCTTGCAGCAAAGATCGGAACGGTACGTTTAGTGTAGACTCGCCTTTACAATTCGTATGTAGGTGTAACACCAGGATAAATGACAGCCTATACCCATTGAGATACTATTATACTCCTATACCATTCGGTGTTCCATAAAAAACTCATTACAGCTTTTATTGAGAGTTTCAGACGACATCGTAAAATATCGCTACACGCCCATAATGAAACACTGATTTTAAATAAAATCCTACAGGTAAATGACATTGTGGTGTTATTTTTTTTATAATAACAATTTCCACGAGGTGCAATGGTAACAATTTGCATCTCTAAGTTTTTCTCGATAATTTCCGTTTGATAATCGCGCATTAGCATAAAATATCCTACTTTTTGTTATAATTTTATGCTAATTGAACAAAATAATGTAAAAATTTCATGAATACCCCTGGCCAGATAGAATCAAAATGGCATATTTTTAAAATGGAGCGTCGGTGGCCTAATGGATAGACCTATGGTTCGCACTCATAGAGGGTGCATGTTCGATCTCGGGTGGAGGCGTGTACACGGTGAAGGAAAACATCGTAAGAAAACCCGCACATAGTTGGTCCCAGAGTTTGGACTAGTTCTTTCCTCTGGACTAGGCCGACTATGTTGCAGGTCCTCCCCACATTTGTCCACGATCGACAGCGATTATGGGTACTACAGCTATGCAATCATGGTATCTATATCACACCCCAACGTGAAGAGGAGCCTTTAGATGTATTAATGTCATATCTATGACGCCAATCAGATGGCCACCATAAACAATTTTTATTGCCCATTGATTCCTACTTTTGTAAGTAGGCCATCTCATCTATAACCATCGCTGGATTTATATTTTTTATGAGTATAGGCCACTTTAATTTTGCCACCCCTATGTACGAACTCTGCCGCCATCCTAGGACTGCCGCCCTAATAAATAAAGTAGCTCCCACACCGGTTTCGGTGACGGTGGCCGGTTTCATTGAAACCAGGCCAGCTACGCAGGAATAATTTTACAGTGCCCAAGTGTGTGCACTCTCTATTCCTTTACTCTCATAATCCAGTGGGACGGAAGACCGACACGACCGGCGAGAGATCAGGCGCAGGACCGAATTTTTACATGCCCATCCGACGCATGCATCATCTTACTTGTCAGACAATCAGGTGATCAGCCTGCATTGTCCTAACCAAACTTGGAAATAAC
Organism: Polyommatus iphigenia; assembly: GCA_963422495.1. Lineage (NCBI taxonomy): Eukaryota > Metazoa > Arthropoda > Insecta > Lepidoptera > Lycaenidae > Polyommatus > Polyommatus iphigenia. The sequence goes on along the minus strand of OY730184.1, from coordinate 48,615 downwards.
ATGTTTCCAACGCGGGAATCGAACCCACGACCTCCGAGTCAAGAGCCGCGCTCTCTACCACTAGACCACGGAGGCGTTTGTAAGCGCCCTAATAGGCCATGGCCTATGGGGCTATTCAGAGATGTATATAACTTTTTCAAGACGGCGCGTCCGTCTTGGACTTCCTTCTTCAATACACATCATAATATACAAAGTTGAAAACCTAATTACTTACTTCCAAGTTGGCAAAGTCATCTTCATCCATCAAAGTCTTGGCCGAGAAGATATTGCATTAAGTAAATTATACCTTCGTAATGAGAAACTCATTATTACTTACTAGAATTAAATCGAAGCTAAATAATAATAAAGAAAGTAACTGGGTCAAACAAATATTCCGCGAAATGCAAACCTAGGCTGCACGTCGTGAAACTTTTGTACTTTCAGTTGGTTGTTTCACACAATTTTCGTTGACCAAGCTACGATTTTATGACAGTATCATATCAGCCTATATTCGTCCACTGCTGGACATAGGCCTCTCTCCATTGAGAGAGGCCTATATTCTGTTCATTAACGTCAAGATGAACGATCTGCTACTCGCATCCAACATGGACCCGCAACCAAACGGAGATCGTCGTCCCACCTAGTTGGAGGTCGACCTACACCCCGATTTCCCAGCCGATCGCTGGAGTAAACTTATGAAAGTAACTGAAACTATATTTGACAGTCCCAGCCGAACCTGAAGACTCATCGAAAGATTAGTTTCTAGAAAAAAAAACTCCGAAATCACATTTTTATATTTCGTTTATGTGAAAACAGAATTTTAAAATTTTAAATTTTTAAATCATCACAACACATGTTGTGCTTGCAACCGTTTTAGAATATTGTTATTTTAATATTTAAAGTAGGAACATAAATTTTTGAAAGTAGGTAAATTTAAATTTCTTTAATATGTTTACAGCGCAAAGATGAAAAATTTGCGAAGGCGATTAAAAACATTATAAACAATGCAAAGTTAAGTCGTGCCCGCGCATAGTAATCATTTGCTTAACTTTGAACTTTACTACTCTTGACAATGCTTCATAACAAGCTCTTTGAAATGAAAGAATAAAGCAAAATATGGAAAAGTAAGCCATTGCTGTGATAGTAACAGCTGTATATAAATCTTCATAGCTAAGGTAGATGATAATCTGATTTAAAATAATATACATATCTTTACTTATTTAAACATTTACTTATCGAAAATTTCACAGTCCCAATTGAAATAAAAGAAAATGTTCTCGCTAAAAAGTATATATAATAAAATCCGGCGAAGATAAAATTAAATAAGCTATCCAATTTAGCAATATTATCATTTAAGAAGGAAATACATATTTTTTTGAAATAAATTACTGAATTAAAAAGTAGTAACCGTAACTAGCGACCAACCCTACAGTACAGATTAAAAAAATCGTAATGAACGTTTTAATAGGGTTCGCAAATATTAGTATTCATGATGGAATTTTTAACCCTCGAGGGGCTAACGACATGGCGCGCCCATGCGATATTTGTATGGTAATTATACCCCACTATCCATACCATAATGAATTGACATAACCCTTGAATGCTCATACTACTTTTATTTATTAATGAAATGGGCTGTAAATGAGGCTGTAAACTTGTCAATTGTGCTATTATAACTCCCACTACCGCACTCATAGACGAACATCAATAATTTAATTACTTAACTGCTAAATGGAGATTTTGACATAAGCCCAATACATTATCTGTCAAAGTCTTCATTATATTGAAGTTTAATCATTACGAGTATCATTAATTTTCTCTGAGTACGGCAGGTAATTAGTTTTAAAGTTATTTAGCATAGCATGAAGAAACCTGACTACGTAAAAATACAAAATTGAAAAAATACAGCCTATGTCACCCGTGGAATTTTTACCGAATTCAACTCATTTGTTTATTTTAGTAGTTTAATACTAATATGAACTGCAAAAATCATTCATACACCATTCATACACCATTCTTTTAGCTTTGCCGTAGTCTGCAAAATATCAAATCAAAAAATAAAATATACTTACCTACCTACCTGTTATGAAATATCAAATCAAAAAATAAAATATACTTACCTACTATTATTCTGTTACAGACATAATATTTGGAAAAACCAAGACTTGCGCTTGTTGTTTACTTCTAAAATCTCGACTGTGGCAAATTTTTGTTTCGTGAATCATAAAGGTGTTCCCAGACAGAAGTTATATAAAGTTATAAAACATTGTGCAATACGATAACATTTTATAACATCGTGTAACATATGCTACAACATGTCAAAAAATCGGCCAAGTGCGAGTCGGACTCGCTCACGAAGGGTTCCGTACCACAGAGCAAAAATAGGCTAAAAATTTTATTTTTTGTATGGGATTAATTATTATTTTAATTAATTATTTAATTAATTATTAAATTTTATTATTATTTATTAAAGTACAAATACAATAAAGTATTTTGTGAACATTTCAATTGCCTATGTGCTGCCGTTATTGATTAAGAGCAAAATTTAGCAAAAAAATCACGTTTGTTGTATGGGAGCCCCCCTTAAATATTTAATTTATTTTGTTTTTAGTATTTTTTGTTATAGCGGCAACAAATATACACAATCTCTGAAAATTTCAGAAGTCTAACTATAGCGGTTCTTGAGTTACAGCCTGGTGACAGACAGACGGACAAACGGACAGACGGACAGACGGACAGACATTGAAGTCTTAGTAATAGGGTCCCGTTTTTACCCTTTGGGTACGGAACCCTAAAAATAAACGTGTCTTTTGTTATAATTTGTTAAAAACAAAAATGTTATCTAACGTTATATAACTTTTGTTTCTATCTCCCTAGTGGGTGATATTGTTGTGCTTTGACTTACAATAATTATAATGTATGCTACAGATAGTGCAATCCACGAAGACGCGCCCCACCAATTTTTGGGTGAGCATCTTTCCCTTTGAATTTATTGTACGTACGTATTGTTATTGCGCGTGCACTCATAGTTAATCTGTGTGTACCGATAACACTCATACATTGGCGAAAGCTTGCACACATAATACCATAAACGATTAGGAGGAATAGTGGGGCGCGTCTTCGTGGATTGCACTATCTGTATTTAGTTAGTATTATTCAAGCAACTTTAATCTCCGATATTATCCAATAGAACCAAAGTCAATTTAAGTCCTACTTTATTGAATCCTGATAAATAGTTTTTTCAACCTATAAGCGATAAGGTGCGTCTCTAATGGAAAAATACGAATTAAATTCTCCCGATTGCCTCAATAAATCAGGCGCGGAGCTAAATTTGCAGTGGAAACACACGGGTAGATCTTCGTTTGAATACCGTAGGCTTAGCATAACAACAGTAGACACAGGAAAGAATCGACATACTGACAGATTTTATCGACAAAATGACGGATTTCCATTGTCTAACTGTCACTTTGTCTATTCTTCTGTAGGAAGAAACGGTTTCTACGGTGACCATGCTACGCCTGCAGATTATATAGGGGAAGGTGGTAATGTGACCCCCCACTTAGTTTATCAAGCTTTATTTAAAAAATACAGGAGTCAGAAACTTAAAAGATACATTATGGGACTTCTCATTTATTTGTTTAAACATGTCTTATTAGGGAATAAATAAAACTCGTACAGGATTATCTAAAAAATTATTTATTCTTGACTAATCACATTTGGCAAAAAAAGGCTCACCAACCTTCGTTTTGCTGACGACATTGTCCTGTTTGCTTCCACAGCCTCAGAACTGCAAAAAATGCTCCAAGACCTGAGCACGGTAAGCCTCGAGGTGGGACTAATTATGAATAGGTCCAAAACTAAAATAATGACCAATAGCACGAAGCGTAGGGTCGAGGTAGACCAGCAAGCAATACAATATGTCGACGAGTACATCTACTTGGGCCAGATAGTTTCTTTTGAAAACAGACAAGGCAAGGAAGTCGATCGCAGAATCGAGAACGCCTGGAAGAGCTACTGGTCCATGAAGACGCTGATGAAGGGGGATTTACCAATCTCCCTGAAGCGAAGACTCGTCGACATGTGCATTCTGCCCGTCCTAATCTACGGTGCGCAAACATGGTCATTGACCGATTCTCAAAGGTCTCAACTCGGGGTATGCCAAAGAGCAATGGAGCGCAGTATGTTAGGAGTAAAGCTTCTCGATAAAATAAGAAACACCATACTGCGCTCCCAAACGGGCATCAAGGACGTAGGTGTCAAGGCGGCCAAGCTGAAGTGGGAGTGGGCGGGACATGTTAGCCGCATGCATCCCGACCGCTGGGCAAGGGTCTCAACAGAGTGGGCACCCGAAGATGGACGCCGCAGCCGAGGCCGGCCTAGAAAAAGGTGGCGTGACGAGCTGGAGGCATACCAGCCAGGCTGGCAATCGGTGGCGCAGGAGCGAGAACAGTGGAAGATCCTGGGGGAGGCCTTTGCCCAGCAGTGGGACACTATAGGCTAATAAAAAAAAAAAACACATTTGGTATCTTGAGATCAAGTGATGGTAATGTGGCCCCCTGGGGGGGTCACATTAAATGTATTGCAGAAGTGAAACTTAACGGCAAAAATCACAAATGTAATAGCCACCTTCAGAACCTATACAGGTTATATAAGCCCATAAGTCACAACTTTGACACTGTACCCATGGCTTTCCAGCTCTGTCATTGGAACAAATTGTGTCGCAGAACATACATGGCACGTCCGCGTTTTCAGGAACCATATTTGTATACGAGTCATCATAATCGGTATTTACGGCGTCTTCATCACTTTCAGAGCTACTGCTGGATATTGTAGTGTCTCTCTGGCGTCAAACGGCATTCCTACCAAAGCCTTCTCCATAGTGGTTATGTTTTCCACGTCATGAAACTCTCTTACATGTAATGTGACCCCGGGGCCACATTACGACCAATGTGAAGGGGCCAAATTACAAGTATTGATAACATTTAAACAAACGTTCCAAAAATATTTATTAAATGTCTAATTTTATATTTACCTTTTAAATTCCGTTGGAGAAGAGTTTGATGTATCCGTTGTTCGAACCCAAAAGCCAAATCTTTCTATTTTTTAACAACTATCGAAACAAAATCACACACACTTAAAAGTTTCGCCGGTCGCAAGTTTGAACTCGATCAAATGACAATCGAACGTGACAGTATCTGTTGGATTTGAACGGCACTAAATTAGCAGCATGCCGCGAGCATCCCGTTGCACCAAAATTATATTAGATAGCGTTGTTAAAACATTAAAATATTGAAGGGGGCCAATATATATGCAGGGGCCACATTACCACCTTTTCCCAATAATATTATTCTTGATAAAAACACATCAAAGTTTGTTGTAAAAACATTCATTTACAAACAGTAAACGATATCCATTATCCATACTAATACATATAATCTATATATAATATATAAAAGAAAGTTGTGTTAGTTACGCCACTTATAACTCAAGAACGGATGAACCGATTTGGCTGAAAATTGGTGGAGAGGTAGCTTAGAACAGGGAATAGGATATAGGATACATTTTGTCCCGGAAAAATGTACGGTTACTGCACAATATACTTTTATAATTTTTGCCTAAACTATTCAATCTATTTTGATGAAATTTAGTATGGAGATACTTTGAGTCTAGGGAAAGGACAAGGGATACTTTTTGTCCCGGAAAATATACGGTTCCTGCACAACAAACTTTTATGATTTTCGCTTAAACTATTTAACCTATTTTGATGAAATTTGGCAAGAAGATACTAATTTTAATCTATTGTTTTCTTAATTATACCAAATCGAATTAAATAATCATCGTTAAGACAGGACAACGTCTGTCGGGTCAGCTAGTATCTTTTATATAAAAATGGATTTTCAAATGTGTTAGTCGCGCTAAAACTCGAAAACGGCTGAACGGATTAGACTGATTTTAGTCTTAAAATATTCATAGAAGTCGAGGGAAGGTTTTAAAGTGACCTGTGACACGAAGTTCACCGGGACAGCTAGTCTTATATATAAAAATGGATTTCCAAATGTGTTAGTCGCGCTAAAACTCGAAAACGGCTGAGCGGATTGGGCTGATTTTAGTCTTAAAATATTCGTAGAAATCCAGGGAAGGTTTTAAAGTGACACGAAGTTCACCGGGACAGCTACGAGTAGTAATATTATAAATGAGAAAGTGTGCCTGCTTATCTGGCTGTTTGTTACCTCCTCACGCTTAAACCACTGAACCGATTTAGATGAAATTTGGTACGAAGATACTTTGAATCCCGGGAAAGGACAAAATAAATTTTTTATCCTAAAAAATGAACGGTACCTGCGGGATAAACAAATGTTTGGCGCAACGGAGTTATGGGAGTCAACAATAGAGACGCAGTTTCTTGTATAATATAAGGACAGACAGCGGGAAGCTGTTTGTTAGTAGTGAATACATCCACTCGAATACATCCCCGTATATTTCAATCCGGGATTAGATAGAGAGCAGTTTATTTGTTTCAAATTAAGATTAATTAAGTGAGACGCCTCACGATCCCCCGACGCTAGGACGAGGTTATATCGAAGGGGCTTTGAACGGAGAATCAGAGGTGAACAAATTGAGTGATCACGATTGGCAGGTTTTTTAAAGTTCAAAATTTCATTCGGAACTGGATTTCAGACTACGCTAATGGAAGGACCTAATGCTGTCAATAATATCACAAGGTGTAACCAAACTAAGTGATAAATGATAATACTTTAGGGTGTGAATGTGTTCCTTATTAATTTTTTTGTGATTTGTATGGGCAAGCGTCGTCAAGTTCGTCTTTATAGACCCTAACTCCAAAGGGTCTATACAGACGGACCGCATTTCAACTGCAATCCAAATTGCAAATTGCAGTTTAAGTGCAGTTTGAATGCAGTTCAGAATAGACCCAAAGCATTAAGAGCAGGCTGTGCAATTTTGCCGTGTTTTCTAATAAGTATTACGATCCCGGAAGACGATTGACTCAAATGAAATTGAGATTTATTTAATCATTGTATATTTATCTGATACTTAGCTAACGGAAAACACGATTCACTTATTTTGACTCGATAGTTTTATTTTTCGAAATTATGAATCTTTTTGGGCATTTCAACAAATATCTGTTACACTTATTGAGTTACTAGCTGTTGCCCGCGACTTCGTCCGCGTTAACATAGTATAATAACAAAGATGGTTAGTTTTCCCCTTTTTGTAGTTCCTTATACAAAGGGTAAAAACGGGACCCTATTTAAGCAAACTTCAAACGCAAACGTCAATAAACTTTCATGTTCCTAACTCAAGAAATGACGGACTTTCATTCAAACTTTCAACCCCAATTTTACCCCCTTGGGAGTAGAATTTCCATAAACGCTTAAATACGTATCCATTCATTTTTAATCAGCAGTCCAAAAATAAACTTTCATGTTTCTAACTTAAGAAATGACGGACTTTCATTTAAACTTTCAACCCCTATTTCACCCCCTTGGGGGTAGAATTTCCAAAAAACGCTTAAACACGTATCCAATCATTTTTAATCAGTAGCCCAAACATAAAATTTCATGTTTCTAACTCAAGAAATAACGGACTTTCATTAAAACTTTCAACCCCAATTTCACCCCCTTGTGGGTAGAATTTCCAAAAACGCTTAAATACATATCCATTCAATTTTAATCAGTAACCCAAAAATAAAGTTTCATGTTTCTAACTCAAGAAATGACGGACTTTCATTCAAACTTTCAACCCCTATTTCACCCCCTTCGGGGTAACATTTTCAGAATTACTTCCGTAGTGGGTGTCTACTTAATAAAATAACCCTACTTACCAAATTTCGTGGCTGTAACTTTAACAGTTTTTGCTCAGCGATGATGAATCAGTCAGTCAGTCAGTCAGTCAGGACATGTAATTTTATAAGTATAGACTATCATTAAATAACTTGCACTACTACAATCACACAATTTATAAATTAATAGCTAGAGGAAATATTAGTATTGTATTTAGTTTTTAAGTAATCATGAAAAAACCGTCTTGGGACTTACGATCTTTACTTTCGTGCTATAATGCGGGAACCGTAGTTACGCGATATTGTTCACTACGAGTATTAGCTGCAACCTAAAACACATTGCCCGGGAGCACGATTCATAGAATTATTGTATCACGAGGCTAGCGTTTTGACAGCAGGCCCTTAATGCGTTAACGCATACATTAGTGTCTATACCAGTGGTCCCCAACCTTTTTTCATTCGGGCCACAAACATTTTGGTCTTGGTGTCGCGGGCCGCAACAAAAATTTTTTAGGGTTAAAAAATAACATTCTTCAAAATTAACGATTTAAAAGTGGAAAAAAAGACTATCACGTAGACTTTACGTTATTTTACCGATAGGCGTGATGTTAAACAATTTCAAAATTGTTTAACATCACGCGGGCCACAAATAAAGTCCCGGCGGGCCGCGGGTTAGGGATAGCGGGTCTATACAGACGGACCGCATTTCTGCAATCCAACCGCAATCCAACCGCAAATTGCAGTTTGAATGCAGTTGACACGTCTGCAATAGAACTGCAAACCAAACGCGGATTGCAGTTCAGTTGCAGTTGGCGTGCAGTCGTGTGAACTGTTTGGTTTGCAGTTCTATTGCAGTCGTGTCAACTGCATTCAAACTGCACTTGAACTGCAATTTGCGGTTGGATTGCAGTTCGTCTGTATAGACCCAAAGCGTTAATGCACACATTCGGGTCTATACAGACGGACCGCATTTCAACTGAAATCAAACCGCAAATTGCAGTTTGAATGCAGTTGACACGACTGCAATAGAACTGCAAACCAAACGCGGATTGCAGTTCAGTTGCAGTTGGCGTGCAGTCGTATGAACTGTTTGGTTTGCAGTTCTATTGCTGTCGTGTCAACTGCATTCAAACTGCACTTGAACTGCAATTTGCGGTTGGATTGCAGTTGAAATGCGGCCCGTCTGTATAGACCCTTACATTTGAGAATTTTAAATACTCACTTACGCGCGCGTTCCGCAACGGAAATAACGCCGCGAAATTTCGGCTCTTCGCGTAATTTATTGTGTGTCGCATCAGACGTAAGCGGCTGAACGTAATTTCGGCCACGTAAATTACGTCGGCGTAATTCAGCCTAGTGTGTTTAGACCCTAAGGCTGCGTTTCCACCAGAGATGTGGAAACGCAGCCTACCAATAGCATCGCCACGCTGAGCGATGTCATAGCAAACTCACTTCAATGAAGCGATTCTATTGGTTCTCAAAAAGACATTCCTCGCAACACATCTCTGGTGGAAATACAGCTTCACAGCGGTACCCGCGCCTATTCATCAGTTTGTTTGAAGTCAGCCCACTTGTTCGTTCTATTGTGCGTATAGTTTTCCCTTACCTGAGATCAGACAGCTCAGCCAGAAAGGTGGTCTCGTCGACGGGCGTGTGGCGGTTCTTGAACACGAGAGGGGGGAGCTCGCCCATCTGCTGCAACGCGCTGTCCGTGCCCGCGAAACGCTGCGTCAGGTTCGACCTGTGCAGTAAGGATCAGCTCACAAACGTGACGAGATGTTGCGATTTTATACCTGTCAAAACCTGTCGAAAACAGAATGCGCATGGTGAAAGCGCAGTAGGCATCACTACTTGTAGCGGAGCGACGTTATAACCCAGGAAAATTAAATATTCGACCTCGGAATAATTCGCATAGAGCTGAAAATTTGTAGAGACGTTAATAAATACAGCATTATAAATAAAATCTCAAAGTCCCCGGCGATCCTCCTAGTACTAAAATTTTTATTCAAGGTCAAAGGTATGAAAATGAAGTTTTTCCAGTTTTTCTTTCAAACTGTACATTCTATTATAAAAATAAGTAGGACAAGATTGAAGATCATAGAATTCTCTACAAAAATATCATAACACTTTTTTTCAACGACTTACTATTCCTTATGAAAAACGCGTTAAAGTTTAGGAAAATCGTAACTATGAACTTATATTATAAAGCTGAAGAATTTGTAGAACTACTGGTTCGAATTGAAAAATTGTTTTTGTGTTCGATAGTCTTATATATATAAGACTATCGAACACAAAAACAATTTTTCAATTCGAATTCCTTCTTAAATATTTAAGAAGGCTAGGTTATAACATTATATTACGCTGCGACCAATAGGAGGGAAAAATAGATGAAGATGTGAAAAAACGGAGAAAACAATTTGAAACGGCTTATCTCACGAACTGCTGAAGCAATTTTTATGTAATTTGGCACATATATAAATTATATCACGTGGAGGGACATAGGCTATTTTGTTTTCCTGGAAAATGTACGGTTTCCGTGAAAGTTATAAATTGACCCGGCTATTATACGTCACGGCCATATTTAAATATTCTTGCATTTTACGTGGCAGAGCTACGCTATCGCGAAACGATAGTACTATGAAACGTAGAGTGTGACGTTGCTCCGCTGCAGCGTAGTATCCCTTAGTGAGGCCTCGCATTTATAAGTTTGATGTGTACAGGTTCCAGTGTTGCCAGATTTGTTTGTGCCAAGTCGGGACTTTGGAACTTTTTGAGTGAAAAAGCGGGATTCTTCAGTCAAAAGCGGGACAAAGTAAAAAAAGGTATAAAATCAAAGTTTTTGAGTTTTTATATTTTTATTTGCGTTAAAATAACGTTTACGTGACAATAGATAGAAAAAGTTGCCAAAGAAAATCCACCCCTCTACCTCTCACACTCTTATCTTCATTATGCATCTTTATTTCTCAGTACGCTGCACGTACGTTCGAGTTTTCCCCGAAAAGCGGGACTGAGCCTGTCCTGCGCGGGACATTTAATTTTGATGAAAAAATCGGGACCAACGCTGACCGATTATCGTCCTATAACAACCCTCTGATTAACAGACTGTGTGTCATTTGCGTAGTCCTTGGTGTCGTAGCATCAAAACGGGTGGACCGTACTGATCTAGTCTTAATGTTTGGTAGCTGATTGCAAGAGCGATTGAAAATCGGAATAGGCATCTAGGTAGAAAGTCTGTCAATTCAATGTTTTTCTTTCGTGTACTTAAAAAGTTTAGTTTTGAATGGCGGCATGCTACGCATCGCACAACACGTCATTTCTCATTACGTTGCAATGTGAACTCGCCCGAGATTTTTCTAGAGAAGTGATGAGTAATAATTTAGTCATGACACATGAATTTACACAATATTACTGCCACGTCATGTATAGTCCGTGCAATCCACGAAGACGCGGCCCACTATTTCTCCTAATCGTTTACAGTATTATATAATACTGTAAACGATTAGGAGAAATAGTGGGCCGCGTCTTCGTGGATTGCACGGACTATACGTCGTAGCCACATCCTCGTAGCAGCTGCTAAGGGCTCGTAACAATCGTAGAAAGTGCTACGGATTCGTAGCACTCGTAGAAGGGCTACGGTATTTGCTACGTATACGTAGCGGAACTACGAAATTAGGGCTCATTTCTGTCATGCGTGTTACCACCCGCGCGCAGGGTCCGCATGGAAGTTGCCAGCATCCTATAATTTCATAGATGTGTCACACGGGCAGTGCGCGCTAGGCCAGGAGCATGCTGTCACCTGCATGCGGATCCTCGCGTGGGCTATTATATTTCTTCGCTTCATTCTTCGATATATTAATTAACCAGGTAGTCCTTTGTTTATTTGCCTGCGTTTTTTTTAAAGACGTATGTGGGTACAAAAAAATATCGTTAGTATACTCTGTCATTAGCGCGTTTCATTCTTTGTTAACGCGAGGCAACGCGAGCACGTACACTTAGTAACCATGCCAAAGCGCAGCGCTCAGAAGAAAATTGGTTATTATTATTAATCTTTCAGGCCCCGCGCGAGCACCGGTGATCGCGAGAACAAAAGAATACAATGGGAATTCCTAGAACCTCCGATCGAAGGATTAAGATGATTGAGTCAGTGTTGTAACTAAAGTCAGTGTTATTTTATTGTGTAACAAGAAAATACATGTAAGTACTATTAAATACCGGGCACTACCGAGGCCAAGACGAGCCAATTATTATATGCAATACTAATCGGCATGTACTGTGACCGCGAGTCAATAAACGTACAATGTGTTTGGAATGTGTAATGTGTTTGCTTTATCTGTTCTATAAATAGAATACTTTAAGCCCCAAGCGGTCGCATGCGACCGCGATAACAATACAAATCTGTTGTGTCTCGCTTATGCCACGATCGAGGGATTAAAGAACTATATGTTTGTCGGATTGGGGGAAACAACTGCAGGTGATTACTGCAATTATTTAATTAACCGGCATATACTGTGACTGTGAGTCAATTAGTATGTCAGTGTGTTTGGACCGCGAGTCCTTTTACACAATCTAATGCGGTCCACACAGTAATTATTACTCGATTTCGAGTAAAACTATCGAGCAAAACCGTATGTGAGTACTTAGCATAATATTACGCAACAAAATTGCTCGTCTAGGGGCCCGAGGCAGCCATTAGTCATTACACACGTTTTCTGTATTCGGTTTCCGAAATCGATTATCGTATTCGGAATAATAATAATAATATAATAATAATATCTATGATCACTTCACACCACGTCAGTTAAGTACCTGAAGGACTTGTGTTAAAGGTACCAGACAACGGAAATATATTATTTAATACTATACATACATTTTAGATTTTTATTATAACATACACATATTTAATAAACAACCAGACCCGGGAACATTGAAAACTTTTTGTTACGTCGGCGGGATCCGAACCTGCGACCCCCGGATTGAACTGCCACACACTCAACCAATAAGCTATGTCCACAATCCATATTATGCAATTTCATCTTCAATTTTCGTCATCTTCTTTTTATTCAACTTTCGTTTGGCATATTCAATAATTGAATGCGTCAAAATACACCCGTGTCGAAAGAAAAGTGCTACGATTTCAACGCGCGTCACGGGCATGCCTCACGTTCGCTGTTGACTGCGCTATAGCGCATGCCCTTGATGAACAAAAAAAGGCCCAGTGTGGACAAAGCTATTGAGCCACAGCGGTCGTCGGAATTCCGTGAGACTAGCGCAAACGTTCGTTTTTTTACGCGCAAACGCGTCGGCCTGCAATAATTGAAACGTGTGCGCCTTCTCTTCTACTCATTCCATGCATTCGAAATTCCGAATACGGAAACGTTTGTATGTGTCCAGGAATTGAAGCAGTATCCAGGTTTGTAAAGTTATGTTCGTCTTAATATTCAATTACCTAAGTTGGGACTGTCAGCTTTATTATGCTGAACTTAGTAACAGGTAACAAAATTTTATATCCAATTTCGTTTAATGATATCGTTACATTGGTATTTATGAGACGAACCATTCCCTCTACATTTCCACTTTTTTCCTGCGCACATACATACATGATATTAGCCTCTTCTTAACCGACTTTTAAAAGGGACGGTTCTATGTGTGTTTTAAAGTTTACTATAGATCCCACCAAAAACATAAAATGTAAAAGGAGCCAAGCATAGCCATGCAATATTTCTGTCGTAAAAAGTTTTCAGATCACATTCAGGCCAAGCCTTTAGCTTATTAGGGTTCCGTACCCAAAGGGTAAAAACGGGACCCTTATAACTAAGAATTCGATATCTGTCTGTCCGTCTGTCTGTCCGTTTGTCTGTCCGTCTATCTGTCCGTCTGTCTGTCCATCTGTATGTCTGTCTGTCTGTCTGTCTGTCTGTCTGTCTCCAGGCGATACATCTCAAGAACGGCTATAGCTAGATTTCTGAAATTTTCACAAATTGTGTATATCTGTTGCTACTTGCCGCTATAACAACAAATACTAAAAACAAAATAAATTAAATATTAAAGCGGGGCTCCCATACAACAAACGTATTTTTTTTGCAATTTTTTGCTCGATATCAATAATAGCAATATGTAGGCACTTGAAATGTTTACAAAATACTCAGTTGTATTTATGATTTAATAATTAATAATAATATTTAAATAAAATAAATAATTAACCTCAATATTATATAGGGGCTCCTATACAAAAAACACATTTTTACCTATTTTTGTTCTTTAATAATACGGAACCCTTCGTGCGCGAGTCCCACTCGCACTTGGCCGATTTTTTTTTATTAAATCAACATTTGTGTCGTCTTTCTGTGTAAACTGTTTCTGGCATACTTATTTTACCGACAAATTGGCTCTCGATTTTTTTTCTCTCTCTCTCAGGGTTATAAAATGGCAGCCTTTTTTTTCCCGACATTGTTCTAGTGACCTATGCCACCGCTGCTATAGCCTAGAACACTCATATATCCACAGAAATAAACAAAAAAAAAATCCGTAAAAAATATTATTTATACCAGTGCTCCGCAATTTTTTTGTGTTCAAGGTACCATCGAGGAAATTGATTCCTAGGCAGTTGACAGACCAACGTTATTTGGTCGGATCATGTCAATCTAATGTTAATTGTGATCGGTCGGCTGGGTTTGACGCGCGACCAAAAAAAGTTACTGACCACATCTTGTGTTAATACAAATTAAAAAACTTGGCTTTTTCATCCGTTGTGGATGATTTAGGATTTTTCAGAGCGAAGTAACAACTCTTTAAATACTGTTGTGCTTGGGACAAGATTTTTAAATGTCCATATAGTTGCCCAAGCATATACGGCATTCTTAAAACATAGTCGGCCTAGTCCAGAGGAATAAGCAGATCAATGCGTCTGGGACCGACTATGTGCGGGTTTCCTCACGATGTTTTCCTTCATCGTACGAGCGTCCATGTATTTGAGATCTGAAAGTGTGTTATCGCCCATTGGTACACGCCTCTACCCGGGATCAAACCTGCATCCTCTTGATTGCGAACAAAAGATCTACCCACTAGGCCACGGACGCTCATACTAATACAGATTAAGTGTGGCAAAAATGTTGAGCAAAATATAGCACAAACATGATAATATTTTCAGAACAATATAAAGTTTCCGTGGAAAATATATGGAGCTCATCTTCCTAAGTGTATGAGTACTGTGCAGTACATTATCATAAGCCCGAATACATCTTATTTAATTCCCTAATGCAGAGTCTTAGGGTCAGTACACATTTTGACATGACAAAGCGATGCGATGTATTTTTAACGAACCGTGGAAAACTGAATTTTATGTACTACACAAGTTATAATATATTGAATTGAGAGGATGGCCCCGAATTCTGATGCTGTTCTAATATTTTTAAATGTCACACACAAAATTGCATCGTATCACCTAGTTACGTTGAAATGCCAACTGATCCTTAGCCCTTTATTTGAATTCGAACTTCCATTCCCTTTATTTGAACTGTACAGTTTCCGTATAAAATGTTATGTTCCTTCCTGGAACCTAAAATATTTTCATATGAAATTTCATCATAATCGTTTCTGCAGTTTTAGTGCAAATAGGTATAAGGTAAAAGTTGGACGAACACAATTTTTCATTTATAAAATATATCAGTATTGACAACTGATTTTGATTTAAAAAATATGATTTAAATAAAGCCATCGAAATATCATAACTATGGAAAAGTAAAGTAAAGAAAAGTTCTACTGAGTGCACAACTGCACACCAAAGCGTACTTTTAGTTGCTACCTATAGCTGCAACTATAATGGCATTAGCTATTAAGTTTTTTTTTTTTACTTTTGTATGGAAAAATTCATGACGTTGCACTGGGAGCTAGTCCATTACAAATCACAAAAAAATATTCTTCAACGCTGTTACTTTCACAATGAACTCTATATAAGGGACACACACGTACCCTATAGTATTATTACTTTGATTTGTTACACCTTATAATATATAGTATGGTATTTCGATGGCTAAAAGAGACGTTGTTTACGCACCTAAGTGTACTTCCATTGGTGAAGATGAAGAATGCCACCTCTGAGCGCTCCTGTTGAAGCCTGGTCACCAGTTTCCCCAGTTCTGTAGCTCGGCTGACCTGCGCAGAGCAAAGTAGCTACTAATGAATATTTTATTAGTAAACTAGATGACGCCCGCAAATCTGTTGCGGCAAAATTCTTGCGGGAACCGTACATTTTTCCGAGATAAAAATATATCCTATATCCTTTCCCGGGACTTAAATTATCTCCATATCACAGCCAAATCGGTTCAGCTTGGGTGTGATGAGGTAACAGATAGACCGACACACTTTCACATTTATAATATACTAGCGACCCGCCCCGGCGTCGCACGGGTGTAAAATATATAGCCACTGAAAAAAATAATTAAAATCGATAGCCTATGATCCTTCACGTGGTCGGTCTACTTCTTATCTGTGCCAAATAACATAAAAATTGCTCCAGTAGTTCGCGAGATAAGCCCTTTCAAATAATTTCCCCCGTTTTTTCCACATTCTCCTCTTAGTCTTAGCGTGATAAAATATAGCCTATAATAGCCTTGCTCAACAAATGGGCTATCTAACACTGAAAGAATTTTTCAAATCGGACCAGCAAATCCTAAGATTAGCGCGTTCAAGTTAGCCCTTTCAAATAATTTTCCCCGTTTTTTCCACATTTTCCTCTATTTCTTCGCTCCTATTAGTCTTAGCGTGATAAAATATAGCCTATATCCTTTCTCGATAAATGGGCTAATACTGAAAGAATCATCAAAATCCGTTGCGTAGTTTTAAAGATTAAAGGGAACAAAGGGACATGAGGGAAAAAAAGCGACTTTGTTTTATAATATGTAAGTATAGAAGTATGTAAGTATAGAAGTATACCGATCTATATACCATCATGATTAATCAAGGAGAAAATTTACGTCACCACTAAACTATTATCAAAATCGTGTCATCATTTCAATTATTAATGCAAACAAAACACGGCTTAAAATAAATTACTTCCGATATTGTCATCCTTTGAGCGAATAAGTTCACCGGTGAGTGAGACACAATAGAATAACAATAAATTTCCAAAAATCCACGATCGAAGGATTAATACAAGAGTCTTGAGAATATAAAGGTAAAAGACCTAATGCTAGACACTGAACTAATGGATGACACTTATGACAAAATATCATAAAAATAAGAATTATTCTAATTATTTCTCACCACTGTAAATTTTATAAGCTTCTTAAGCTATCTGTTGATGTGAAAAAATATATTAGGGACGCCTTCGGGAACAAAATTTTAAAATGGGATCAGTTTTCGTAAATAATATGACCGCGTCAACACGCGCTCGGCAATTTCTTAGCAAATAGGTTAAGGAAGGCGAAATTTTGCACGTAAGTTTTGAATACATTTATTTGATTTTTTGTAATTTCTATTGATTTCATTGGATTAATGGTCATGTTGTATACACTAATTAATGTTTATTTAAGATTTTTTATCCATTTTCCCTAACAATATAAAGGGTGTCTACTATTAGTTCTTGAAAATGTAAAAAACCTAATAGATGACATGGATCTCATCTTTGAGTTTTGCAATACATACTAAAGTTATTTTGTACTTTATTCTACTGCAAAAATCATCACTATTCTCTGAAAATATAATTCTATTAACAATCTAAGAACTTAGAACTACTGCACCTAAAAATGGATATGGTGTCTAATATTAGACCTTGTCAGTACAAGGTTTAGATCAGTATCTAAAAATCGATTGCTTTAGTTTTTTAGCAGTAAAAAGAAGAAAAAGGAGAGCTGAGAAAAAAAAAGAAGAAAAAAGAAGAGGCAAAAGAAGCATGGAGACTAAAGACTGAAAATAAATTTACTAGGAAAAAAATATGAAAAATAAAAATAAAAAAAAAGATAGTTTCAGCATGGAAAACGAATGAATAGAATCTGGAGACAACGTGGATAATATTTCTGATGCATGTAGTTACTATGATGAAGTAAATGAAATCTTTTGAAAAATGGCAAATAAAGACCTAATAATAGGAAAAATGTAAAATGTAATGTAATGTTCTATGTCAACTATTAGCTCATATTGGTGTCTACTATTAGTGATGTTCGTTTTATGTGATGTCATCTATTAGTACTTATGACTAAGTTTACAAAAAGACCAATAATATATTTTTTAATTGATTTGTCAGAGAATAATTATAATAGTTTTATTTTGTAAGAGTTACTGAAGACATGGAAGAAGTTATCAATCCTTTATTTTCATAAATATATATTTTATAACATTCAAATGTTTCATGTTTCCTTAAAGTGTCTGCCATTAGGTCTTTTCCCTTAATATAAATAATTATATTATTAATTTAAATATTTCGAGCCATGTACTCGTAATAGCATTTTGATTTAGGTACTTACGGCTACACTCAGAGAAATTTAATTAATTTATTTATTTGAATGATAACTTAACTTTAATTATTATTTTTAACAAAAAAATTAAACCGAATTCCAAGGTAAAAACAATAATAATATGTTAATAGTGCCTTTTTCAGAATTCGTCTCAATCTCAACTATTTCTGTACTGGCGTGTGTTTCAAATAAAAGTAATTTGTAAATACTAAGGAGATGCTGAATGTATGCTTGAATTTTAATAAATTGGCTTTACTTTGGAAGCTGATATCATGAGTATAATAAACAAAAATAGAAAATTTAAAACGGGCAAAGGAATGTTGAGATAAGCACTGAAGATTATTGCTGTATTTTTATTATAACTCTGTAGCTTTCAAATTATGAGTTTATAAGGCCCTAGATAAGCTAAATTGCGGATTCTCCGTAGGGAATGCCAAACAGCCGAACGTATAATCTCCTCCTTTTTGGAAGTCGGTTAAAAATAGAGAATTTGATAGAAAAGTAGTATGAAGCTTAAGAAACAATGCTGATTAAATTAAAATCGAGTAGTCAATAAATCTCTGAGTGTGCCCATAAATTTATGTTTTGTCACTGAGGTCAAGTAGCTGTGAAAGTAGCGGCGCTGAAACAGCATTTTTTTGTGATTTGTATGGGAAAGCGTTGCAGCGTCATGTATTTGCCTATACAAAAGTTTAAAAAAGTAACTCTTTCAGCACTGCTTTTTATTTTCACAGTGAACTCTTTGGAACACGTACAACCCCTAAAGTATTATTATTTATCACTTTATTGGGTTACAAGTTACACCTTGTAAAGGCAATTTTATCATCTTCATCATTATCACAAGTAAAATGTTTTGCTATTTTAATGCCAAAAGGACCGGTTGTGAAATTATATTCTGCAATTAAGTAATACTGATAACAGTGACTCAATCGAAACGTAATGTTATTGTTATGCAAAAAAAGTCTTACGTTTTATTAGCAAATCAAATTTTATTACGTAACGTCTAATTCAAACACAACTTGTGTTGGTGCTAATAATAATTAAACTACAACTTACAAGATACCTGATTCATACACAACTTGTGTTGGTGCTAATAATAAATATACTACAAGCATCTTCTGAGATAGTTATTTATAATTTAGTAGTTATTTATAATATATCATAGACAATTTGTATGCGCCGGTAGTAAAAATACCACAACGTTTCAGATTTATATTATGAGAATACTACTGTTAAATGTAAAGTTTTATAGGTATTGTACCTACGAATAATAAAAATTAGGGTAGAGTAACTGTGTCAAAAAATTTGTTCCACAAGTCTACAAAATGAGTACCTAATACATGCATACTTTATGCATGTATTCGGTACACAATTTTGTGTATTAAAGAAGTGACAATTATTGTCAACGACTTTATTTCGTAAATTTGAATGTTAGTGTTTCGTTGCTATTGCCATAATTTAGTGTGCAAAAAGGAACCAAATTAAAAACGGTTGAAGTATGGGAGTTACGTTTCCTCAGTTTTTTTATTCGTAGTATTGTGTCAAAGAAATTACGTATTATATAATGGAAATTAAAGTTAATTTTTTAATTTTTTGTTACAAAGACTCGATGGTAATACTAAGAGAATACATAGTTACAAATGAGGTTTGAAAACAACTGACTTCGGCTGTAAAATACAAAGTTGTCAACACAGTTTATTTCCGCGATTACAATCTATTGGATGAAAATATCCCGAAATATGTAAAGCGTCTGTCGGCGCATTAATCTGTGCATGTCACTGTCAGGTTCTGAAGTGTTGACATCGAGTAATTAAAATTGTATCCTTCGTGAAGCAATAACAATGGAAATTAGGGACTTTTATAGCTTAACAACACTTATCAAGAATAAAAATAACACATACAGTTAGACACAGACACACATACAGATATTCAGTTCCTCGTTCAATCAAGAAATCACTATTGTAATGTCAAACCGAGGGATAGGGTAGGAAACGCATGGGATCCAACAATAAACGATAGTGAGGGACTGCAATGAGGGACATTTAATGTCGCTATGTAGCCGTAGGGTCTATCGTGTCATTTATCGTGTCAAATAGCTGTCATATTATGTCATATGTCTGTCTAACACGACATTTGACACGAAAGGCCCTACCGTCGCTCTGGTGGCAAATGATAATATATCGAAAACCCTCATTAGTGTCACGTTACCTGTTCCTCTACGTCAGCGACCTCCATTCCGTTGGTGAGGCTGTGCTTCAACGAGACGGTGGTCTGGACGATCAGCGCCAGGATCGGGATGAAGGGCAGCAGCAGCAGCCGCCACAGTTGGCAGCGGCGGCTGCGGCACCAGCGCCGGAACTCGGAGCAGCCCGCGCCCTCCTCCTTCAGAGGTTCCGGAGTAGCTGGAACAATAACATTGTTAAGGTCAAAGCTGAATGAACGCGGCTAGCCAAATTGAAAATGCAGATAAAATGCCACCTTATGATAACAAAGACTATAAGTATAATTTTCTACTGATATTTACCAGCCACCGCAGCTTGTGGCGTAAAAGCTAGTGGCGTAGAGTAAAATGAAGCCTGTAGCCTATGTCATAAAGTGGCATTTTTGTCAGCCACAGCTCGCCGCATAAGATCGGAACGGTACCTTTAGATTATTTTATTACATTTTTGTAATCTAATCTACGCGAACTTACCCGGAAAAGCAGCGAAAAGGACTGGCCTAAGAAACTTGCAAGCCATCCATTTACCATTTACCAAACCATTTATTTACCAAAATTTTGGAAAGTAGGTATCTCTTATAATGTTAAAAAAGTGTTTGTGAAAGTGCACCAGATAGCGATCGAATTTACTGGCAACAGATAGAAAATTATTTAGTCAGATATACGGCAAATGAAATGAAACCCAAAAAAAAAAATGCATTTATTCGTCTTCGATTTGATTGTTATAATCGTCGTAGCGCAGGCTGCGCCTAATTTGGGGGACTGACTTTTATTTTAATTTCGTTTGTGACCATAAAGATTTTTGTATTTTGTATATTAAAAATGGTTAAAGTTAAAGAACCCCAGAGATAGAGTAGTGGGTGACCTACAACATTGAAGTTACATTTTACAACAGCGGTTCAAAATAGATCAATAATTGCAAGCGCAGGGACACAGGTGTTATGTAAGTGGACCGCATTGCACTCGGCGTCTCCCAACGAACCTCTTCATCATCATTTTTACGACCTCTAAAGGCCTTGTTACACCTATTAATTACCGGGTAAAGTGGCGAGAGAGTGCTCACGGCTAAAATGGCCTGTCTGTCTTCTGAAAGTACTGTCTCGCCCCTCCGGGTACCGGGAGGTGTAATCAGGCCCTAAAGTTCAACTCAATACACGTTGCATCGTCGCGAGGCGTTGCGATGCATCCTGTTGTCTTGCTATGCACATTGCCCTGTTCAACTGTTAAGGCCCTCATACACAAACGGATCGCAGGTCGACCTGATTCGTGTGTGTGCACGAAAATGCACAAAATAGGTCCGATTGCATCCAATCGGCCTCCACGATTATGTCGGTGAAATAGAATTAGTCTAGCACGAATCGGCGCATGAGTACCGAAAACTATTCCACCTCAATTTTTTTATGCGATCCTCTTCAAATTGCCCTCTTGATGATATAAATGTACATATGTTGCCATGGTGCAGCCCGGTGCCATATTGTTTAAACAAACATTGTTTAAACAATTGCAAGGAATTGTTATTTTTCAACCGAACATTTATTTTTTATATTCTTTATTGAAATAACAATAAAAAAAGGTCCAATGTCTAAGTAATATATTTTTTTTAATTCTCTATACAATAGTTAATAATATCGATAATATAGATTTAAAAAAATGCATTGTTTATATCTTTTTTTTATCTTAGCAAAAGTAGACAAAAAATTGTGTTTTTTGTATGGGAGCCCTCCTTAAACGTTTAATTTATTTTAATTTTATTGTTAATTATTAAAGTACAAATATAATTAAGGATTTTGTCAAATTTTCAAGTGCCTAGGCTGTTACCATTATTGATTACTAGCAAAAAAGGCCAAAAAAATCACGTTTCTTGTATGAGAATAAATAAATATAAATATTAATATAAATCTATTAACTTTATTTTATTTTTAGTATTTGTTCTTATAGCGGCAACAAATATACACAATCTGTGAAAATTTCAGAAGTAGCTAGCTATAGCGGTTTTTGAGATACAGCCTGGAGACATACAGACAAACGGACAGACTGGGTACTGCAGGTTTCTATCTAATCGCGCTACTTAAGAGTCCGTATACGAAATTTTGCCGATTTCGCTCATTTAACAGACGTGATTTAACAGTTAAAATACAGTATTTCTATAAGTTTTAATGCACAACATGTAAGATCATTTCAATTATAATCTAATGTTGGAGCTAGATTTTTTATTTTTTTTAAGTATCTTTAAATAATCCAACTCAAACCCGCGACAGTTTTGTGATTTTTGCTGTAAAAGGTTTAGAATATCACGCTTTTATGGATTGTATTGACGTCTTAACGGTATGAAAAAAATACAATGTACTGTTGAGAAAAATGTCTATACAATGTTGGAATTACTTTTTACAACTTTTAAAAAACAGAATACCTATAACTGCCCGCTAACTTGGCGATCGTCCTTTTTATGTAAATATGTAAGACGGGCGTGAGTGTGAAGAGAGCAGTAGAAAAGAGAGTACGGGCTCTTAACCCCTAAATTTTCGAAGATCTCGCGCGGAGCTAAGTACTTCCCTTATTTCCAAATGTTTCATTTAAACTTAGTTTAGTTAAGCCATTGGATAAGTAAGATTGATTCGATAATTCCCACGACTTTCTACGTAGAAAATAGGACACAGTAGGTACACTATCAAAGCAATCAACAGGTGTATAATAAACATACATAAATAACGGGTGGTAGGTACCGTGCACAGACATATATTATCAAGATCTATTTCTATTTCTAACTTGATCTATTTCTGTGGTACTGTGGCACAAATACGTCGAATAGAAAAATTACATTAAACTTTGTTACTAACATAATATTACATAGGTATAAGGCTTACTGCTTTGGACTATGATAGTTTGTAATAACCAATATTTAAATGGGTAGTAAGTTACATTTTTATGGACAAACAAAAATCTACAAGTTACATGCAAATAGAAACAAACTTAATTTCAAATTTAATTTAAAACAATCTAAACTATGGTTTAAAAAAGTAGCTTGCTAGCCGGGCCAATACTTCTATTTTCTAACATTTATTTAGGCTCTTAAATGGAACATACATACATGCAGTTGTTACATTTTTTATTATTATCCCTTTCTGCTACTTCGGGTAAATAATAATTCGACCAACCGAGTGAGAAAATACCAATTTATTAAGAAATAACACCTACAATAATTTTTATGCTGTGTTATTTCTGGAAGGGTAATTTTTTTCGCAACTTTATTTATCTAAAGCCTACAATAACTTACCCATAGTGAAGTAACGAAGTTTCGGGAAGCCGCGATAATACTTGTGTGAGCACCCTCTTCGAGGGTTGGAGAGCGACTGAATCGGTGAGGCTTCCACCCCTAAGCGTGCGCGACAACTGTGAAAGTTTTCCAAGACTTTTCCTATCAATTTCAACTTATTCTTTAACGAATGTAGTGTACATTCGAAAATCTAATACCTAAACTGAAACTTGGTTGTTCGCAACGGAGTTTATTTGGGCAGAACTTAGATAATCAGCCCTAAACATACAAATTGATAGAAACGCACGAATTAACCCATCAGTCGTGGCAAAACGAGACACAATAGCTTTTTCATTGTTATCGCGGCCGGATGTGGCCGCTTGGGGCTTCATGAATTAATCCATACGTCCTTAATTGCATACTTAATATTATAAATGCGAAAGTGTGTCTGTCTGTCCGTTACCTCTTCCCAAACAACTGAACCGATTTTGCTGAAATTTGGCATGGAGATACTTTGAGTCCCGGGAAAGGACAAAGGATGCTTTTTATCCCGGAAACATGTACGGTTCCTGCGCGATAAACGAGTTTTGGCACAACGGAGTTGCGCCAAATCTCGTTTATAGCATCGTCTAGTTAAATTATAAGGTAAACACCCATTTTTATAAGACCTTTGCATACAATATTATCACAACATTCATGAGTTCTAGTAATTTCAAACTATGGTGACAATAATAGGCTCATAAGTATTAACTTTACTTGAGATATTTATGACCGGAAATTCAAAGGGAGGTATCAGACAAAGCAGTCACGCGTTTAAGCCATCTACATTAACCCATCAAGTCCCATATGAGCACCGGTGATCGTGACAACAATAGAATACAGTAGCATTTCCAAGAATCTCCGATTGAAGGATTAAGGATGGTCAGTCACACAGGGGGCATTCTGACGCGGTCAGAACATATTGTCAGAAACTGTGAATATCTAGGTTTATAATATTACACAAAGAAAGCAAAAGTGACTGCTTGATCGCTTGATTGCGTGATAGGTATATGTCCCTAAAACTCATGATAGGAGTCATACTATGAAAAACTGGAGTCTGGAGTGACTCACACTTTACACAGGATCATTCACGCCGCAATAGACATATAAATACAGGACCACTGCGGAGTTCCTCAATCAATATTGATCCTCCACCTAGTCTAGTCATCTTCAGCTCAATTGTTATTTCATAAAATGCAAGTATCAGTGTATTTAGTGAGCCTCCTCGCGGCATTAGTTGTAATGAGATGCAGTGAGTGTAAACCACTGGGGCAAACAAATCCATTGTACAACAGACCCGAAGAACTACTAGAGAATATAAGTGACACGGTATTTGAAAAAATGGAAAATCTTGATAGCAACAAAAAGCAATACAGGACCAAACGAGAGGTTATGGCAGGCAATAAATGTCCCACAGGCCGTATGAGAAGGGGTCAATACTGTCTTATTTTAAATGGGACGGGTAAATATGTGCAGCACGCTAGTCAACACAGAAATAAGCGAACCATCATGGCCTCTGCGTCTGTGTGACCAATTGATCAATTGTGTTCAGTGTTGGAGGTATGTATCTATTTACTCGTAAGTCGTTTATACTCTGTGGTGACACGGCTAGCTCTGTCGACTCTAATTAATATTATACAGAACACACGTCAAAATACACAGTAACCAAAAAAAAGTCAATTACATGCATAAGTTATCAATTATTATCTTCTATATATATTATAAAACAAAGTCGCTTTTTTCCCTCATGTCCCTTTGTTCCCTTTAATCTTTAAAACTTTAAACTACGCAACGGATTTTAATGATCCTTTCAGTGTTAGATAGACCATTTATCGAGGAAGGCTATAGGCTATATTTTATCACGCTAAGACTAATAGAAGAATGTGGAAAAAACGGGGGAAATTTTTTGAAAGGGCTTATCTCGCGAACTACTGGAGCAATTTTTATGTTATTTGGCACAGATAAGAAGTAGACCACGTGAAGGATCATAGGCTCGATTTTAATCACTTTTTCAGTGGCTATATATTTTATACCCATGCGACGCCAGGGCGGGTCGCTAGTAGTCTATATAACTTATAAACTTTTTACTACCCTTATACTAATATTATATTATCTTATAAATAAAACAAACTTTTAATGAGATTTTTTTTATAATTAAGTGTCCATTTTGTATGTTTAGTACCTTTTTTTTTGCGTTGGGTTAATGCGTTTACGCATCCCCGGGGCCTGGGGAGGGCCACCGAGGTATGTGGGACTCCCCGGGGCGGACGGAAGACGCGCCCGGGACTACCCACTAAAACTCCAACGGTGTTCCTGCTCCTGAAGGTGGGACTACGGGAAACGCGTGATACACGACCGCAGCCCCACCACCTCTACCTCTTCAGGCTCACTCGTGGACAACATTCCACATTACTCCGCGACGATGTGCTGGAACACCTAGCGCATCGTGGCCTACAGATCAACTACGATACGAGTAACATGGCGCGCCCCTCCAAATGACTGTTTCAATGTGTGTCAACATCCTTATGAAAGAGTTTGTATGTAGTAAGTATTCAACCAATCACAGTACACGTAATATTTCACTTAATGTCACTTATTACCAAGATTTGTTGGTCAACTAATCATAACTAGCCGACCGCGCAAGACAACGCACTTCAAACGTTTTGACAACGCACTTCAAACGTTTTGAATTTTGGAGGGGCGCGCCATGTTATCGTAGTTGATCTCTACCCGGGATTGTATGTTTAGTACCTAACCATGTAACCACATGTAACGTATATTTTGTCTCTCTTTTCAGTTCAAAAAATCTCATCGTATTTAAATACGTACGTAAAGTACGTAAGCCGATTTGTTGAAGAATAATATTGCCTAACTGCGCTACACCAACGTGCCACATTCGCCCCACCGAAAACACAAACAAAATAAATAATTTAATTGCAATTTAATGTTTTACTACTTCATCCATACTTCCATATACTTACTATACTAATATTATAAATGCGAAAGTGTGTCTGTCTGTCTGTTACCTCTTCATGTTTTAACCGCTGAACCGATTTTGATGAAATTTGGTATGGAGATAGTTTAAGTCTCGGGAAAGGACATCTAAGGATACTTTTCATCCAAAAAAAAAATGTACAGGCGCCATGGAGGTGCGTGCGTCATCTAGTTGTTTATAATATATTATACTACTAACCCTAACCAGCTGATTTTTAGGGTTCCGTACCCAAAGGGTGAAAACGGGACCCTATTCGTGAGACTTCGATGTCTGTCCGTCTGTCTGTCCGTCTGTCTATCTCCAGGCTATAACTCAAGAACCGCTATAGCTAGACTTCTGAAATTTTCACAGATTATGTATATCTGTTGCCGCTATAACAACAAATACTAAAAATAAAATAAAGTTAATATTTAAGGGGGGCTCCCATACAAGAAACGTGATTTTTTTGGCCTTTTTTGATCGTAATCAGTAGGGCCCGGAAAAATATGTATTAAAAAATCCAAAATATGTACATAAAATATGGACCAAAAAATCGAAAATATGGAAAAATATGGAATATAAAATAGAAATATGGAAAAAAATATGGAGTTTAAAATTACAATAATTAAACGTTGTTTTAGTGTAGGTAAGAAAAGAGTCACTCGTGACAGTTAACAAAGAGATAGAGGCCAGAAATATGCTATGTTGACTTTGCCTCTGCATATTTGGCAGGCCAGAAATATGCTATATGTACTGGCTTTGCCTATGCATAGTTGGTGTGGGAATTAACATACGTGACAGTATTAATTGTGCAGCTTGCATGACATGCCGATCATATTGTGAGCATGACAGCACGTAATGCACGTCATGCTGCATGATTTGACGTGGGAGAGCCATGCTTCGGCACGAATGGGCCGGCTCGACCGGAGAAATACCACGGGCTCACAGAAAACCGGCGTGAAACACCGCTTGCGCTGTGTTTCGCCTAGTGAGTGAGTTTACCGGAGGCCCAATCCCCTACCCTTTTCCCTTCCCTACCCTCCCCTTTTCCCTCTTAAAAGGCCGGCAACGCACCTGCAGCTCTTCTGATGCTGCGAGTGTCCATGGGCGACGGAAGTTGCTTTCCATCAGGTGACCCGTTTGCTCGTTTGCCCCCTTATTTCATTTAAAAAAAATGATCGTCTTGGGTTCGTTTAATATTGGTTAAATGATCCCTGCACGTCACAATTCACAATTCACGATATTTTTTTTACTTCAGTTTTGTTTAGCCATGTCAGTAACAGGACCTTCAGCATCTGAAACTTTATTTTCAATTTCTTCAATAATCTTCTTTGAAAACAGCATGTAACGACGATAAAACGCGAGAGGAACGAAATACGCAGCCGCATGGTGGCGGGAACGTATTTTTTATTTTGTATTTTTGAGAAAATATGGACGATTGTGACATTTTCTTGCAAAATATGGACTTAATTCGTGTAAAAAACACATTCTAGGCCGAAAATCGCGTAAAATAAAAATATGTATTTACATATAAATCCGGGCCCTAGCAATCAATAATGGTAATAGTTAGGCACTTGAAATTTTCAAAAAATCCTTCATTATATTTGTACTTAAATAATAAATAATAAAATTAAAACAAAGTAAATATTTAAGGGCGGCTCCCATACAAAAAACACATTTTTTTGTCTACGTTCACTCTATACCGGTACGGAACCCTTCGTGCGCGAGTCCGACTCGCACTTGGCCGATTTTTTGTATAGGTATTGGTAGGTTAATAGTTATAAAATTTAAGAGTAACATTGTCCTACAAATATAACAATCCATATTTTAGGACCACCAAATCAAAGTATGAAATCCTTTCTATCTCTGTTAGCTACCACTTTCAAGATTTTTCGCGTAATTTAAAAACAGAATATTCTAGGCACGGGCGTATAATATAGCTTTGACAAGGGGGGGGGGGGGGGGGACTTGGGGGGGGGGTCGGGGTCCCTAACGTAAAAAAGCGGCCAAGTGCGAGTTGGACTCGCCCATGAAGGGTTCCGCAGCAGCAAATAAGTTACGTGTTTAGGAAATCAAAAAATCAAAAGAATTTTAGGGTTCCGTACCCAAAGGGTAAAAACGGGACCCTATTACTAAGAATTTGTTGTCTGTCCGTCTGTCTGTCTCCAGGCTGTATCTCAAGAACCGTTACAGCTAGACTTCTGAAATTTTCACACATTGTGTATATCTGTTGCCGCTGTAACAGTAAAATAATATACTAAAAACAAACGTAATTTTTTTGGCTTTTTTTGCTCGATGTCAATAATGGCAACAGGTATGCACGTGAAATTTTTACAAAGGCCTTACTTATATGTAAAATTTAAAGTATAAATTATTATTATAAAAAATTCATGTACTTACCTCGCCGTTTAAAATTGGTGCGGTACATAATATATTGTCGATTGGACAAGTAAGATGGATAGTGATGTATACTTATATACGCCCATGGTTCTAGGGCTCCCTCACTATATTGCTTCCACTTGTTTTACTGTTTCTGAAACCGACACTAATCCCATCGGCCCGCTGCACTGTTACAATTTTTCCAATTACTATTTTTGAAGCTGCAACTGTCTATTATTTCTTTTTGTCCAATCTTCCTTCAGCAAGTCAACTTGATTCTTTGTGGCATAAATATCTTTTATTTCACATAATTCTCTCTTTAGCAATACTATATCTTTCAGCAAAATTGTAGGATCCAAATGATTAAAATGAACAGGCGGTAATTTGTGAAGATCACGGGCCACAAAAATAGGAATATCTTCGGGATCACTTTCTTTAAGGACGCATATTATAAATTATATCGTCAATATCGCGAAGAGATTCACCATCCCTTCGACGTAATTTCTTACGTTTTGTCGTACTGATCGAGTCAAACAGTAGATTCTTTGCAGTTGCTACATCGGTTTCGGAGAAAGCACACACAAATGCTTTCCTCGTCCATCACATCTATTTTATTAGGTATGAAAGAAAGAACTTCGTTAATCACAATATTAGAGTTTTTGCACTTTAACACGTTTGACGACATTTTTGAGGTTACCCGACCGTGTGCATGCGCGCGCGGTACGAGACTGGATTTTAAGCTATGTCCACATTATGCAATTTCATCTTCAATTTTCGTCATCTTCTTTTTATTCAACTTTCGTTTGGCATATTCAACAATTGAATGCGTCAAAATCCACCCGCGTTGAAAGAAAAGTGTCATAGCGAGCGCTACGATTTCAACGCGCGTCACGGGCATGATGAACAAAAAAAGGCCCAGTGTGGACAAAGCTAATTGAACTCTAAGGGCTCGGAATGGCAGCGGTGCGGCGAGCTCTTTCAGTATCATAATATGATTTTAAACTTTATCTTCATTATTGTAATACATATTATCTAGTATCGCTTGAGAAATCGGGGCCGCCGGCGGCCGCCAGCGGCCCCGAGTGACCACGAGCGGCCACGGGCGGCCGTAGACTTCTCAAGCGATACTATATTATGTATTACAATAATGAAGATAAAGTTTAAAATCATAATATGACACTGAAATTAGTGCTCGCCGCACCGCTGCCATTCCGGTGTGGCGCGGCCCTAAGTTATTATTCGTGTGTTCGTTATTTTACTGTGTGTGTTTACTCGTACTTAATCACTGTTAGGCCTGGAGATAGTGACACAAAATTCTTGGCCATTTGTGCCAGTATGGCGGTTTTACAGGGGTATGATTACGTAAAGGCAAAAAGGAAAATGATGGTCATAGCGCTCGCACTGGCAGCCCAAACGCGTAGGCGTTAATCGAACGTGTCGGATAAATAACGAGTGTCGAACGATTTGTTCCACAAAAATGCTTGTATTTTCAGATAGTCGAAAAAAGATAAGTAAGCGAAAGCGTAATGCCATACTTGTCGGGTGCGGCTTACAGCCCGCCATACCGACGCGAATACGTTAATTTTAATAAAAAAATTGAACCATTTGTACCAGGCTAATTTTTGCATAGCTAATCATCGTCGAGTAGCCATTCACGAAAATCACCTTGCCATACTTTTCCGACAGCTCCCAATGACCGCCATACCACTGCAAAGGTGTAAGTTTTTTTTTCGCCAAACGATTTGTACCACCCTGTAAAACCGCCATACTGGCACAAAAGACCAAGAATTTTGTGTCATTATCTCCAGGCCTATGTAATTTTATGTGCTTAAAATGTTTTAAAAGTAGTTATAGCCTATACTAAAATAAATTCTATGTTTGGTGGTAATGTCTGTTATGTCACAAAAAATTTCTCTACAATTTCTTTAAAATAAATTATTAAAATCCAAAAACGCTTAGCTAAAAGCGGAAGAAAATACTTTCCTAAGTGTTCTCCTTACCACCGGTAATAATTATTTATCGAACTCCAAGAGGGGAAAATTGTGATGTGAACCGACATAATTTCCCCATACAACCGCCAAGAATTGTGAAGCGATAATATACCTCCGAGAAGAAGTCTGCTGTTATCCGAGCCTATTGACAGGATATTCCGTGAAAGGTGGAAGAGGAAAATTTTTGAGCTGCATTAATTAATAAATAAAAAAGCCCTCTTCTTGCCCACTTGTCATTCCCTTTGCGGACGAGGCCAAGGACGCCTGGGACATTGCTAGTGCCGGCAGCGAGGTCCCCAAGATCACATCCTCCCAAAGGCTCTGGGACGAGCCCATCTGCGTAATAAACTGTTTAACACGTCTACCAGCGCCGTAGAACGGGCTCGACTTTTGGCTGTGGAGAGGTGGGAGTCGGGAGCTTGGCTTTGTTATCTTAATAGATAACGTACGGTACCGATAAAACTATTATGTTTACAAGCATACGCTAAAGCAACAAGACATTATCAGCGCGTTGGCTGCTTCGACAGGAGTAGTAAATCATGGGCAGCCCTTCATAGTCCGGCTACAGAAAGTGAAATTCGCTCCTAAGGACGCGCCCGTTTCAAGTTTCCTTTTGATATTCTTAGTTTCTATTTCTATTCTATAGTTTTTTTGTTTTTTAACTATCCTGATTCTATAGTTTTATTGTTTTTTAGATTTAATTTAGGCTATTTTTAGAACGTTATTCTTTTTATCTTGTAGATGTTAAGCACTAGCCAAGATGCAGGGACGTCCACTGATGATGTGATCGTGCCGCTTGAAATTTTAGTGCAGTGTACCCAATGTCCCCAACCCCGATATTTCAGAAGTGAGAGGGGCCTACGTATTCACATTGGTAAGTGCCATAAGGAGTCGTTACTCTCTTCTCCTTCAGAAGCTTCAGTTTTACATTCCCAGAACTCCACCGCACGGGAACCCTTTTGGCAAACAATATCCAAATTGAAACAATCTGTCCCAGTACTTAGGCGGATCCCTAGGGGTGCCAGAGTAGCCGTAGCCCAGAAGCTTGCCGAAACTATACACAAAACGGTAAATGAAAACTCGAGGCAAGCCTGGGAAAACCTCTTGACGTTTCCCTACCGCACTCTTCACGTGATTAGGGATCCCCAAAATAATACCTCCTCACTCCCCGTGTCAAAAAGAACTGCGCCACTGCTATTGATTTAAACCAAAATTTTCCTTTATGTTCTTCAGCAAAAAATAACATTGTTAAAAATGTTGAAAATAAAATTAGTGAGGGAGATATTAAGGGCGCTGCGCGGTTGCTCTTTTCCAGCGACACGATTGCTCCAAACTCCCCAGAAACCGTTTCGGCCTTACAAAAAAAAAACACCTCCATCAACCGACATCTCAACACATTCCTGACGCCCATGACGGAGCACCACCCCATCAAACAACAGTTGACAGTGTTCGCGGTGCTATCATATCTTTTCCTCCGGGTTCAGCGGGCGGTCTCGACGGTATCACCCCTCAGTATCTGAAGGACCTCACCAGCGGTTGCTGTGGGGATGCCGGTGAGAAACTCCCTCAGGAGGTCACGAATTTGTCCAACCTCATGCTTCGTGGTGAAGTTGCTTCAGACATCGTAGACATCCTGTATGGAGCAAACCTCTGCGCGCTGAGGAAGAGAGATGGTGGCATTCGACCGATCGCCGCTATCGGCTCAACATACCGGCGCCTCACTGCCAAGATAGCCTGCAAGTCCATTAAATCCCTGTCATCATATTTCCAACCCAGGCAACTTGGTTTTGCCTGCAAAGGTGGCTGTGAGGCAGCCGTTCACTTTTTTCGCACTCATGTTCAAAATTCCAAAAACAGTATATACTTAAAGGTGGATGTTAGAAACGCTTTCAATTCTGTAGACAGGGTCGCCATGTTGACACAGATAAAAACCAAAGCCCCCACCATTTTGCCCTTCATGTTACAGTGCTACCGAGAACCCACTAATCTCATTTACCAGAACCATTTAATCCAGTCTGAAGTTGGCTGTCAACAGGGCGACCCTCTAGGTCCAGCAATTTTCAGTCTAGCTATTCACCCGGTCATAGAACTCCTAAATTCCAAATTCAACGTGTGGTATCTAGATGACGGGACCCTTGCTAGCGACAGATCTACAGTTCTTTCGGATTTTCAGACCCTGATTCGCGAATTCAAAATTATAGGCCTAGATCTGAACCTGGGGAAGTGTGAGCTTTTTGTCTCTGATGATTGTGAGGATAGGGATGAGATAATATCCAGTTTCAAGGCCGTCGCCCCAGAATTATCAGTGATTGAGAAGAGTTCACTTTTTCTCTTGGGTTCACCTGTTACTTTGACTGTTTGCTCAATACATTTTGGATAATGTCGTAATAGCTAATAATGTCGTATTAGCAACGAAACTGTTACGACTTGTTACAGATTCACAAATCTGCGACCGAAAATGGTTATATTGAATATGGAAATATGGAAATATGAAATATGGAAAATGGCCATCCAACGTGGCAATGCTGTCAGCTTGCTAGGCACTCTGCCAGATGGGGACGACTTGGGCAAGTTTTTCTTTTTATAGTTTTATATTTAAAATTTGTATATATCATTACATTTATTATTATGTTGTTCTCCAATAAATGTATATTTATTGTTTTCTATCTAGGTACCTACCTGTATTTTGTTTTTGGTGGTAAATTGGTAAGATAAGTACATTTCCTTAGAAAAACTATATGAGGAATTAAAAGAAGTTAGAACTTATTTAATGAAAATTGGACCGAATAGACGTGTAGGGAATATAATATAATTTTAATGTAAAAGCTCAATGAGGCAATTGCTATTCATAGCGAATATTCTAGTTGGTTGGCAATTTTTACAAAAAACTTAAGTAAGGTAAAAATTAAATCGAAATACGTTCTATTTTATGAAAATTATCGGAAAAAATTTGAATTATAATTTATGGGTGAGGCCGCCAATTTTTGCTGATATGACGCAGAAGAATTTTGCGAGAGAAAGAAAATTGGCGAATATCTAAGCTGCTAGTGACGTTAGAGCACCAAAATGGTAGCGAATTTATTCCTCTACGCTATCATAGCGTTGAGAAATGTGACGTTGGAGCACCAAAATGATAGCGAATTTATTCCTCTACAGTCTACGCTATCATAGCGTTGAGAAAATCAAACTTATCCCTGTAAATAATACACAATGTAGTTTTTATTATAGCCCTAAACATGGCCCTTTTGACTACTTTATACCTGTTATTATGTCTGATGACGAGACAAGTATTAAGCAATTAATAGATATAATATTAGGTTTTATTATTCGTAGTATAATATATATTTTTATTATAACGACACGATAATCTATATAATATTAATACGCGAGCGAAAAACTTTGGATCCCTTTTGACGAAAAATGCGGGAAGGGAAAGGTGAATGAAATTTTGCACAGAGTTTATATTATGGTGACGGAGTGCATCAAGCTAATATTATTTTAAAATTAAGCTTTTATCATACATTTTTGAAGTGAAAACTTCTTTAGCGGCGTTGAGCACTTTTGTGGGATGGGTAAAAACTGTGAAACTCGCGTCAGATTCTCGTGCTGATCGAAAAACCGTAAGACGGTTGGAGAGTAGTGTTGTAACATCGAACTCGATTAATCGAACAATTGATTGTTTTTTTTTCGATTGTCGATATTTTTTAATCGATTGTAAGGGTTTCGAATAATAAAAAAACGATTTTTTAAAAATCGATTTTCATAAAAAATGGGTTAAAAATTTAATCTATTGTAAGGGTTTCGATTAATTAAAAAAATCGATTTTCATAAAAAATGGGTTAAAAAAAATGTAAGGGTTTCGATTAGTTTAAAAAATCGATTTTTTTAAAATCGATTTTCATAAAAAATGGGTTTAAAAATTTAATCGATTTGTAAGGCTTTCGATTAATTAAAAAAATCAATTTTTTAGAAATCGATTTTCATCAAAAATGGGTTAAAAAAATAATGCATAACGTTAATAATCAAGTTTTCACTTCTGCCGGCACTCCCGGAGTGCAACCCGTCTTTATTTTTTTTAACAAATAAAACACTACACACACTACAACACACACACTAGGATCAGCCTATACCCACGAATTGTACTCTTTTATTTTATGGTTGAAGTCTGTTGTCAAATTGAAAATAGATTTAGGGCCTGTTTCGAACAAATTATCGGACGAACGTCCGCGGACGTTTTCATCGGATGCGGCTTATTTCTATCTGATTAATACAAAATACACTAAACTGTGCACATTGTCTGACATAAGTCGCAGACGCTACCTTGAGCGTTCGGACGTCCGAACAAAATCTGGCTGGCCGGATGCTTTTGCATCCGCGGACATCTGCCATTGACATATAGGATAGGTCTTTTGTTGGTGACGTTCGCGGATGAACCGCGCACATTGTAGCCGCATCCATCAGCCGCGACTTATGGATGGGTCCGATAATTTGTTTATTTTTTTTTTTTTACTTTACACGGCCAGTCTGTCATCATTAAATTTGACTTTATTAATCTGAGACTGTCGCAGGAATTATGTCTAATAAACAATAAAGTCAATATTTTGACAATAGAATATCAATAGAAAAGCGTTATAAGAAACTTTTTTTTTTTTTAATTTGAGGTCGAATTTCGACCATTGGGCGATCTCTAGTATTCATTTTACCTACGATAATATTCTTTATTGACAAAACCAAAGTGAAAGAATTTTTATTTTTCACAAAAAATTTAAACCGACTTCCAAGGTAAAAACAATACTTAATATTTATTAATTATAATCCGGATATGAATCAAATCTGAACTTTCAAAATTACAAACTTGTTTCGCATTACTCACGCACTCATCATAGAGTGTCATAGACGAGGTGGCTCCTGTATCTAGTACATCCATACTAATAATTATTGTAAATGCGAAAGTGTGTCTGTCTGTCTGTCTGTCTGTCTGTCTGTCTGTTACCTCTTCACGCCCAAACCGCTGAACCGATTTTGCTGAAATTTGGTATGGAGATACTTTGAGTCCCGGGAAAGGACATAGGATACTTTTGATCCAGGAAAAATGTACGGTTCCCGCGCGATAAACTAATTTTGGCGCAACGGAGTTGCGGGCATCATCTAGTAAATAATAAATATCTTGAACTACAGAATGAATTTGAATACTGTGCCACCTGGGCGAGGCCGCCAATTTTTGCTGATTTTGCAAATATTTTTCTCCGCCCTTTGTATTTTAAAAAGTATTGTGTTTATCTTATGCTCGAAAACTGATTCTAACAAAGAAAACAAAGTACTCAAGCATGCATTAAAATTATTTGAGTTCCAATAATAGTTTAAAAATATATTTACAATTAAACATAAAAAAGTAGCTTAAAATATACAATCCGCCGTGGAAGAGGTGCACTTTAACTGTCGCTGTAGCAGGTATGACAGATTTGAAAATAAATGGATATAAATTATGAATAGGTACTTATATAAATGGCTATTACCTCATCTAATTCTTATAGTATTTTAAGATAACTTTCATTATAAACTTTTTAAAATCAACTGAATCGTTAGAAACATCAATTCCACCCCACATTTCAAACGTCATCAATAATACCGATTTATTGTTATCGTTGGGTGTTAGGGAAGGTAAAATCGGGACGCTGACGCTATGATAGCGTAGAGGAATAAATTCGATATCATTTTGGTGCTCCAACGTCATATTTCTCAACGCTATGATAGCGTAGAGGAATAAATTCGCTACAATTTTGGTGCTTAAACGTCACAAGCAGCGTAGATATTCGCCAATTTTCTTTCTCTCGCAAAATGTTTCTGCGTCATATCAGCAAAAATTGGCGGCCTCACCCACCTGTAAGCCTAGTGTAAATATAAATATAGTCTGTACATATCCCCAAACTCGAATGCGAACATATCTTTCTTTTTAAATTAAATAACCTTTTAAATAATATTAGGTAACTATGCTTAAATCAAAATATACTATACTTACTGGCGATTGGAATATAGATAGGGGGAATTGTGCTTAAGATGGCATAGTCAGGTAAGATGACACATCGGCAAAATTCGATGAAATAATTGTGCTTTCTCTGAACTTGTGACGTTTTATGGAGCACCTCAGTATGCCCCTAGTAGTCTGAGTAACAAGTGCCATTTTCCTCGAAACCTGATCTCATGCACCGAAAATAATGATTTTGGTCTCATTCGATTCGGAATATCATCTAGAACATTCTATCAAAATTCCAAGAGGGGCTGAAAAAAATTGCAAAAGTTATTAACAATAAAGTGAACAAAAAAAGAAGGGTTTGGTTTTTTTTAATATTTCACAAACTATTTGAGATAGTCAAAATTTGAAAATAGATCCTTAAAGAACCGGAAATTTCCTAAAACAAATCCTAATTTTTGGAACTTTACCAACAATCCTTATAACTTTAATTGAGCGGCGAAAGTAACGGTAAAAACGCATAGTTCGCATTTCGCGTGATTTGCCGCAATCTGCCACGTGAACTAAAAACATATTTTAACTGATTAAATATTAATATTAAGGAATAAAAAAAAAATGTACTAAGAAGACATATCAATAAACAAGAATCCGTCAACAAAAATAAATTATCACCATTTGTTTAATTGTTATGCTTTTCTTAATTTGTTAATAGTCACTATTTTAATGTTAACATAAAAACGCAGATTTTTTTCAAAACAAGAAATCTAGATTTTTTTTTATTCTTTTGAGCTAATCTTCAAAGGGCTAAGAAGAGATCCCCGTTGGAAAAATTGAAAAATTTTGATTTTTTACTTTTTTATGAACAACCAAAGGCAATCAAGAATTTTTTATGTAAATAAAGTAAATAGGGGTTTTTCATTAATAAAAATTATTATTTCAATTTTATTAGTTATAATTAAAAATATAAATATTATTATCTGGCTTCTAACAATAACAAAACAGAATAGAAACAATTATTGGACATTTAAATACCGTAATGGCTTTATTTACATGAATAATTTTTGAATGCTTTTGAATGTTAATAAAAAAGTGAAAACTCAAAATTCTTGAATTTTTTCGACGGTGATCTCTTCTAAGCCCTTTGAAGATTAGCTCAAAAGAATAAAAAAAATCTAGATTTCTTGTTTTGAAAAAAATCTACGCTTTTATGTTAACATTAAAATAGTGACTATTAACAAATTAAGAAAAGCATAACAATTAAACAAATGGTGATAATTTATTTTTGTTGACGGATTCTTGTTTATTGATATGTCTACTTAGTACCAAATTTTTTTTATTCCTTAATATTAATATTTAATCAGTTAAAATATGTTTTTAGTTCACGTGGCAGATTGCGGAAAATCACGCGAAATGCGAACTATGCGTTTTTACCGTTACTTTCGCCGCTCAATTAAAGTTATAAGGATTGTAGATAAAGTTCCAAAAGTTAAGATTTATTTAGGAAATTTTCTGCTCTTTAAGGATCTATTTTCAAATTTTGACTATCTCAAATAGTTTGT